>CM065636.1:30501935-31769077 GCA_033220585.1 Dipteronia sinensis
GGTCGAGATGATTGGAGAACCCATTCCCGATAGATACATTCCTACTGGATCACCGATGTTGTGATGTGGGCGGGGAATCATCACCATCAGAACTCCTCCTAGCCCACTTCCCCAGACTAAGACTGACGACCTCTTCGCCGTCGAATATGGAATCACTTGAATCACGACTGTTTTTCGACATTATAGAAAACGAAGAATGAAGAAAGAATAGAAGATGAAGAATGAAGAAAGAAGCAAGCTTGGAGGAAAAACTGTGGAAATATTTCTCAACAAAAGGCTCTTTTAGCTCGAGAAGATGTGAGGAAGATGAGGAGGAGAACAGACATATATAGGTAGGAGGGCAACAACTCAAGTTACCAGCATACTCGTTTGGTAACGGTAAAAAATCTTGGGAATTGCAGTAACGTGATCAGATTAATTCGAAGATAAAATAGTAGGTTCACAACACGTCACTCAAATGAAGAAATTTCCCAAAATTTCGGTAACAGTAAAAAGAGGAATATTTCCCAAATAAAGTAAGAATCTGACCTCAACCCTGAGCTCGACGTCTGGTGTTCAAGTCAGAGGGGACTTCTGTTAATAGCCAAAATTGGCTAAGGACCAAAGGGAAATTTTCCACTTCCCAGACCTGGTTCCATACCTGAAAGTTTCACCTGAAGACCTCTATATCCAGAGCCAAGCTACAATACCACCCCAGGCACAAGGGAGGGCTCAAGAAACATCTAGGATAAAGCCCGGACCCGAGAGCTTCCACCAGGAGACCTCTCTATCCAGGGCCGAACTGCAATACCATCCCAGGAACAAGGGCGGGCTCTGGAAACATCCGGGATAGAGCACGGAATGATCGGACTTAGCCCGCATCATCAAAACTAGAAGCTCCCCGAAGTCAAGGTCATCTCGTGAATGCTCAAGAAACTCGTCGGTACTTCGATTGACACAGAAGAATGTCCCTAGAAGGCCGCGAGGTCAGTTGAAGCCACACCTAGCTTCAAAAAGGTCAGTCGAGACCACATCTAGCTTCGAAAAGGTCAGTCGAGGCCACATCTAGCTTCGAAAAAGTCAAGAGAAGCCAGATCTGACTCCAAGCTAGATGAAACTTCTCAGACATCAAGGTCGAAATACTAAACAACCTCCCTGGTTGATGCATCACACCATATCGTCATGTCCCACAACTTCTATAAGGATCATACTGAAAGGATACGAGGAATGCATTAAATCATACCTGGAAGCGTTATCTACATACAGAACAAGTAATGAAATCCAAAAAGGAAAAAAACTGATCTCCACCACGATACTCTCAATTCGGGCGTCAAATGATATTAACGCAAGAAATCCCGCCCGATAAGGAAGAGACTGAGACAATCACTAAGACAATCAAGGGAGAATCAGTCTGTTGACCTACAAACCATGAATAAATAGAAAAGAAAAGAAATGAAAAAGAGGAGACTACTATTCAACAGGCATACGACTAGCAATCGACCATTCACCAAAGAGAGTTGAGAGAAAAAAGAGAATAATCTTTGTATTCGTGTACCATACATGCTAAATAAAAACGTTCTTGTTTATTTGTCACTATAAAAAACCACTGTCACATATATAAAGAATTTTGGCCACCACCTACGTGGTAGTGGTCTCGAGGGCGTTAACAGAGATTTCTCTTCCCGAGCAAAATTTCCGTTAACACTAGGTACACGCCATTTGACAATTAGAGCACATTTTACATTTAATTCCAAGCCTTAACAAGATCAATTAAGTGAGGGTTGGCTTAGTGTTTGAATTGCTTGGGTTATGGGTAATATGGGTGTAGAATGAACAATTCTAAATGTGTTTGGCTTCAAAATTGGCTTGGGAGCACACACATTATTGGATGGGAAGTATTTGGCATTTTAAGTGGCTAAAACACACATTGCCTAATATCACCTCAAAGAATCCATCTACCAAGGGAATAAAAGTTTCAGTCAAGCAGTCCACTTTAATGATGCATGTTCTATGACACATGATGATTTTGGTGTAATGAGATTATGCATGGTGTTTGAAAAGTGTTTAAAGATTTGAAAAACATTTCCCCTCAAATTGCGCACTTTTGGCTTGTGTTTGTGAAACTCTTAAGGAATGTCTCCACTATTAGAACAAGGCGCTCGAGCACCGAGTCCCCTCAACATAGACACCAAAAGATGGGACTAACCCATGAAGTGCAAGTGAGACCCCTAGAGTGACTAGGAGCTGTGAACAAGCACACAAAGCATACACAAATTTGTCACAAATACTATGCTCAAAGTATCTCACCAAGCTAATTAAAGCTCAAAATTTTTGGCTAAGCAAAAAATTTGAAAAACATTGACACAAAAATGACTCAAAAAGAACAAGATGACTCGAAAAAGCATCTACACCCCCAAACCAAAACCCAACATTTTCCTCAATATTGAAGACAAGAGAGCCCGGCCTAGTGGCGCACACCTAACTCGACTCAAAACACAACAACCTAGGCACTAATCATGCATAATCAATGCCCAACAAAAATAAAAAGACACTAAACAAGGCTCAAAATTAAGTAAGGCAATAAAATGCAATATGTCATTAAGTACAACCCAATCATCAAGCATTTTCATTCAACAAAAATGACAGAGTGGGGGCATGATGACCCCCAAACAGAGTATCACTAAATGCACAAAACCTATACAAAATGTGAGAAATCAAAAACCACCCCCAAACCGAGTGGGGCTATATATTCAAAATGTACACTCACATATGAGCATTCAAAATTAGCCTTCGGCTCATCTCATCAAGAATGAATAAATCAATCAATGCAAAAATTCAAGTATATGATCAATATGTTCACAAAAATATTTCATCCAAATATCACTCCACACAAGCCATCCCAACATTATTCCATGAAAGCATGTATAAATTAAAAGATAAAAACATAGTTTAAAATTTTAAAAATGAGTTTAGGAAAGTCATACTGAACCGGGTTGCCTCCTTGCAACGTCTCCTATGAAGATGAGGCTCTTGCCCTTTTTATGAGCACTCTTGGCCTGCATGTCCCTCCCGGCCGCACAGGTTGTTGTTGTTTCCTACCAAGAGATAAAGAACCTTGCTATAACGCACTAGCTGTAAAAATTTGCTTCCTCTAAAAGCCTTAGCTTAACTTTCACACTAAAACATACATCAGAAAGTTCAAGCAAGCTAAAATTTTCTAAATACATGCGCATGCCCAACCAAAGTTTGCAACACCACTTCTTATTAAAAAGAAACAAACTCAACAAACTAAACAAAACATAAAGATAAATATGCAACAAGATTTTCAATTTAATGCATCTAGGGTAGGGCTAGGATTAACTAAGGGCGGTTTGACCAAATTTGGAAATTCACGTTTTTTTACAACCCAAACAAGTGTAGATGGCTTCACTATCGTTTCCTTGCCCATGATTCTCTCTTGGTTCATTAAATCCTTACTCACCCATATTTTCTTTATTCTAGGTGGACTACTCCTATTCCTAGGACCTCTCATCTTCCTATGTTGATTAAACTTATAATTTTTAGCTCTTGCAGCTCTTTTTGAACAAATATAGCAAATATGAATTGAGTTAGAGGAACTCCCTTTTGATGAGTGACTTTGAGGTTGTTGGATTTGCTTCACTTGTAACGCCTTGACCTTATTTTCTACATTGTCTAGTTGAATGATGTAGTCACTTTCCCGCTCATTTGCTATATTGAGAGCTTCATCGTTCTTGTGAAGAGCTTCATCGACTTCTTTCAAGGTGTTGACCTTCAGCTTAATTTCTATTTGCATTTCCTTTGATTTGTGAGCTGTCTCTTCTTCAAATCCATTGATGCCTTTGTCAATCCCCAAAACTCCTTTAATGCTTTACATTTTTTGCCCTTAAGTCTCTTGATTTGCTCATCCAACATTCTTCTCAAGTTCTTCCCTAATGTCTTCTTTTTCTTGGGAAGCTTCCAATGCTCCATTCTCTTTCTTCAACAACCCTATTTCCGAAACTGCTTCTTTGAGGATGTCTATTAACTTATTGTTCATCTTCAGCATCTTGTTTCATTCATCCTCAAGGTTACTTTGATTGAGATCATCCAATGCAAAACAGCTCTTTTGAATGTCTTTCAATGATCGGGGTTGCTTAAGGGCATTGTCCTCACTATAGATCCATGGGGAGTCTTGGTGAGTTCTCTAATCTTGGTTGTGAGCGTTGTTGTTGGCTTGTACCTCGGCTTCGGGTTGTAGGAATCTCCAAATGTTCTTTCGGGTTCTAGGTTGTAGGACTTTAATGTTCGAGTTTGTTTTCTACAAAACTCCGGGAATTTATCTCTCAATCGACAAATCTCTATGTCATGTCCAACTTCACCACATAACTTGCACACCAAAGCCACTGCCTGGTCTCTTTCATACGAATAGGTGTGATGCCCATCAAAATCCATCGTATCTGAAACAAAGAAAAAAAAACTACCAAAGGATAAAAATAAACAAAAGAAAGCTATAATCACTAAGAAACTAGATAACTAAGATTAGCCACCTAATTAGCACATTTCCCCAGCAGTGGCGCCATTTGACATGAGTGTTTTTGTCATTAGAAAATGTCTGTCAAAAGTAATTTGCAAAAACCTCAAATGCCTCAAAATGTTTACAAAACATGTACAATGGCAAGCAATGGCATCGTCCCTAGGGAAAGGGAACTAAATGGCTAAGACTATTTAACTACTATTAAATCTAAGCTAAGCATGAATAGAATAAAAATCAATGGTTGATTTGAAGAGTTAATAATGCAACTACAATTAAGTTAGTTAATCTAACATGCAATTAGTGTTAATATATGATAGTGAGAACTAAGGTATTGATGGTTCAACAAGTGAATAGTGGGCAAATCATGAACTTCAATGAGTGTACATTGATCTTATGTATTCAATCTAGAGTGTATAGTGTTGATTTTTATCCCTCATAAATTACCAACCTAGAGTGTATAGTATTGGCCACTCACTTGAGATTATCCTTCATAAATGGTCAACCTAGAGTGTATAGCATTGACCACTCACTTAGGATTTTCCATGAATGCACATCTATCAACTTAAGGGACCAACCACTTTATAAAGTCACAAACCTAGAGTGTATAGTGTTGGTGCTTAACCTCTCACAAGCAGTCAACCTAGAGTGTATAGAATTGATTACCCATATGAGATTAAAAAATGGTTTAGATTGTTAAGTCTGGGTCTCACTCAAGGAGTGTACTCTAGTTTGACCCTTCCATTCAAATAAGCTTAAGAAGACCAAGTAGAGTGTATACCTAGTCAACTGCTTAATTAATTCCCTCAATTAATTAGCAAAGAGATGAGTGCACAATCAATGACAACCAATTAAGGAAAGCAAGTAAAACAATGAATGGAACATAATTGATAGATTTACTAAGAAAATAATGTTCATTACAAAGCCCAACATCCATAAGTGTTCACATCAATCCCTTAGTGGGATATCTAGCTACTCATGACAAATACAAGAAAATAACTAGGAGAAGAGAGATAGAGAAGACCCTTGTAGAGAACTATTTCCTCAAGCTTCAATATAATCTTTAAGTGTCCTTTTTTGAGTAGTAGATGATAAAGATGATGTAAGATGGTTAGGATATGGTGGGGAAAGATTCCTAGATCTAGGGTTAGTAATTAGAGAGAAAAATGGGAGAATTTCGTTCTTGGAAGAGGGTGGAAGATTTGAAGTGTGGAAGAGAGGGTTTTCAATAAGAAAATGGTGTATTTGTAGGCTTGGGAGGTTAGGGCATGATATGGGCAAAAAAAGACATCGTTGCCCCTCTAAATAATTGCTTAAAACCCATCATTTTTGGTGCTAGAAGGTGCGGTGCATGGGTTAAAAAGATGGTATTGCATGGGTAGTGCACGGGTAGGTTACCCGTGCAGTTCCCGTGGACAGCCGCGCAACAGTTACTAAAATGGCCACAACGTCCTCTACACAACTCAGAATCGCAATCCGTAAAAATAGTTGGAAACTAGACTCCCAGGGCTTTTTGAATATATGTAATTTGAAATATGGTTCAATCCGAGGAGGGAGATATGACCCTTTGAAGTTGGATGATCTGCATACACTGTTTTTACAATTTCTGCCATTTCTGCCCTTTTGTCTTCTGGTCTGAGCAATTGCACGGGTTGTGCATGGGTAATACCCGTGCAGTTACCTGCACTTTGGCCTCTTTAAAATTCCTCTTCCAGTGCATGGGTAGTGTACGAGTGTGCTACCCGTGCACTATGGCCTACTTTACCACATTTTTGCACCGTTTGTCCTTTTTGTCCCTTTTCATGCCTTTTCACCTAATGCCTACAATATCAACCAAAAGAACCATAAATACAGATAAAAACACCCAAGAACAAGACAAAGAGAAAGAATATGAGGGCCAAAATGTATGACATTTTTCGCTCGATCAATAGCTAAGCAGTGGAAGTCACATGTTTGGAGAGGGGATCTTCAACTTGTGCATGGAAGTCTCAACTAGGATTGAGGCGATCAGGATAGTTGAATAAGTTGGCATAGTAGGTTCACTAGGCCCAATGGTAAAGTATGTGTTAATAGCTTAGAGAGTGGATCTTGTGTTGATTAACGCCTATTTGTCAAAGTGAATTGCTTTTGATGGTGGTTGTGGTATCAACCCGTGGATGTTTCCTCTTTTGGGGTTTTACCACGTAAAAACACCTTGCGTTGATTTTTGTTTTTATTATCTTTTGTTGATTTGAATTTGTGTTGATTCATTCATTGCTTTATTGAATTCATGTTGTCATGTTGAATCAACATACTTGTTAAAGCTTGCTTGTAAAATTGTATATCTTGTGAAGAAAAATAAATTGCAAGAATTTTGAAGATATACCTATTCACCCCCCCCCCCCCCCCAATGTTAATTTGACACTATAACATTAAGGGAATTTCATGTAATGATATTTACAACCTAGATTGACCTCTAGTCAAACCATTCTCAGTTAATAACCCACTAATACTACCCCACATGCCTTTTATAGTGATTCTAGACCAATGCTTGTGCACTACACCACTGTAGTCACAAGACTTAACACTCAATGAAGAGGTAAACAACCTATGTGAATATATGAAGATATTCTAGATGCAATTAATGATAGGCAACTCTAAATGCTTATCTAGGTATACAATGATAACAATCAAATAATCCTAGATATCATAATGTCTATATGAATGTTCATAAAGACCTAACTAGATGAATACATGCAAGTCTAGAACCTAGTCATCAAACAAAGCCTAACAACCATAAGTTGTCACAAAAATATAACAAAGGCACAAGGAATAAATTTGCAATTAATAATTGTAATCAATGAAGAACTAATCTTAACCAACACTCAAAGACTCATGCATGTTCAAAGTAAGTTTAAAAGAAGAGTCATACATTTAATCAATATAATAAATGCTAATCCTTGGAAAAGATGAACAAGAATGAAAGCTATGAGTTCTAGGGCATGCTCAAATTACCTAGTTATGAAACCAAAGAAGACCTATGAAGATTTGATGCTTGAATGATGTTAAATGCACAAGGGATTGGAGTTTGGTTGAGTAAAGATTGGTTCTTGGGAGGTAATTGCCATTGTTTGTAGGTAGACCGTGATCATATACCAGTAAAACAGAAGAGAGGAAAGTTCGCACCAGAAAGAAATAAAATTATCAATGAGGAGGTCCAAAAGCTGATCGACATCGGATCAGTTAGAGAAGTGGAATACCTGGACTAGTTGGCCAACGTCTTGGTCATAAAGAAGAAAAATGGAAAGTGGCATATTTGCATTGACTTTACAGATCTCAACAAGGCATGCCTTAAGGACCCATTTCCACTTCCTCATATCAACATGCTAGTCGACGCCACAGCAGGACATGAACTACTCATCTTTATGGACGCCTACTCTGGGTACAACCAAATCCTCGTGAACCCGAAAGACTAGGAAAAGACGGCCTTGTAAGTTCCTTATATTTTGATTGGCTTATTTCGTTGACAAACCACATTGGGGATTATTCTTTGTAAGGGGAATTTAGGCCTCTTGAGTGTGATCAAGCTTCAAGGACATCATCTCTCTCAAAGAGCACTTCAAAGGTATCTCACTAGTTTAACTTTCTTTGAAGAGATCTAGTTGCACACACTCACTTGCATGCATTATTGTTCTTATCTTCATATTATTGAATGATGTATTGTATGCCTCTTTTCACTCTCCACACTTGCACATTTTGCACATCACTTAGTGTGTTGAGTTTGCCTAGAAAAGAGAATTTCTTCTCTTAGCGCGGCCTAGACCGCTTGGCAAGACATGCTTGCACCGCGGCATACAGAGCGGTATACCTCAGCAGGGTCATGCTCCCTGTACCGCTTCCTGTACACTTGCACGCAAAGCGACCCAAGTCGCGGTGTTGTCCAGTAAGCCTATGTTGCCCATACCGCGGCCTGTGCACCTGCATGCACAGCGCCCTGCACCGCGTTGTTGTCCAGACGGTGCACTGCTGTGTGTACCGCGGTCTGGACACGTGCCTGCGACGCGGTCCATCTAGCGGTATTGACGGGATTTTGTTTCTCAAACCCAAAACGACGCAGTTTTGTCTAGGGTTTCTATATATATGCTCTATCTTCTTCCTTGCTCGTTTTCTATGAGTTCAAGAAGCCATTTTTGATAGGTCAAGCTTTCCTTAGAGAGAGAAACTCCCAAGAACTCATCTTTACTCAACCAAACACAAATCCATGTGCATCTAACATCTTCAAGCATCATCTCATCATGGATTCTTCTTGCTTTCATTGACTAGGTAACTTGAACATGCCCTAAATCTCTTTGTATTTATTTATGTTCTTGTTTGCCTAGGGTTAGCTCTTTTATGTGATTTTATTGCATATCTTTATGTTTATTGGCATTTATAACATGATTGAGTTGTTGTGTGTTGGTTGAGAGCCTTGTTCATTAATAGCTAGCATTTAGGACGATTTTACCCTTCTAGCTAAATCTTTATGCATTTGCATTTAGATATTGATATCTAGGATTTGCATTTATTGACATCTTTAAATCCTTAGATAAGCATTTATTGTTGCCTAGCATTAATTGCATGCTTGAATATCTTTTACATATTCACATAGGTTGTTTAACCTCTTCATTGATTGTTTAAGCTTTGTGACTAAGTGAGTTAGTGCACAAGCTTGTGGTCAAGAATCACTATTAAAGGCCCGTTGGGTAGAGTGAAAGGGTTAGTGACCAAGTAGGTGTGACTTGAGGTCAACCTAGGTTGTAAACTTTCGTTCAAATAGTGGATTTGAGGACCGTATGTGGCTAGAAGGATAGCCCGTGAGTTTTGCCCAGTTGGAGGGTTTCTCACGTAAATCAATCCTTGTGTTTTTATTGTTTTCCGTATATTTATATTGGATTGATTGATTGTTAATATGAAGTAGGTTTATTAAAATTGATTAATTCAAAAAGTTGGTAATAAATCAACTAAAACCTATTCACCCCCCCTCTAGGTTGTATTAGACACACTTTGTGTATTTTCAATTGGTATCAGAGCGGGTTCCTAGATACACTTAGGTGATCCTTGCTCGTTGTGTGTCTTGCATTTTGTTTGTGTTTGTTGCATCATAAACATTCATCTCATTCATACCCTAACACTATGAGTGGAAACGGGAGTGGTAATGAGGGAGCCTCTAGCACAAGACCCCCTTTGCTCACCGGAATAAACTATGCCTCTTGGAAAGGTAAGATGGAGTCTTACATTTGCCAAATAAATGACCGAGCATGGATGGCAATTGAAGATGGCTATGCTCTTCCGGAAAAGACTCTTGAAGACGAAAGTGTAGTTCCCAAGCCAAAGTCGGAATGGTCAACTCAAGAGTTTGAAGCATCCAAGTGGAACAAGAAGGCTATGCATGCTATTCTTTGTGCAATGGATGACAAGCAGTACAAATTGATCCAAACAACAAGAATTGCAAAAGAAGCATGGGAGATTCTAGAGACGGCCCATGAGGGAACCGAGGTGGTCAAGGACTCCAAGCTTCAAGTCCTCCAAACACAATTCGAGCAAATTAGGATGGAGGAGGATGAGTGCTTCAACAACTTTCAAGTGAAGATGATGGACATAGTCAATCAAAGCCATCAACTTGGTGATCCCTATTCGGATAGGAGGATCAAGCAAAAAATTATGAGGTCGCTTCCAGCAATATTTGAGTCAAAGGTGACGGCTCTTGAGGGGAATAGTGACTACAAGAATATGAAGCCAAGTGAAGTTATTGGAAGGCTTCTAGCATATGAGTCTAGATGGACTCCCACACCTACACCTCAAAAGAAGCAAAAGAGCATTGCTCTGAAGACTTCTAAGGTTGAGAAGGAGGAAGAAGACTCAGATGAAGAAATGGCCCTCATGGTGAAAAGATTCAAGAAGTTCATCAATTTTGAGAAGAGGGGATTTGGATCCAAAGGAAAGGAAATAAAGAAGAAGACTCCTTTCAAGAAGTTTGAGTTAAGTGAAGACAAGCCCACAAGAAAAGGGATTCAATGCTTCGAATGTGGAGGTTTCGGACACATCTCCACGGATTGTGGAAATTTGAAAAATAAGAAGAAAGGAAAGGCCATGGCCGCCACGTGGAGCGATGGTGATGACTTGGAAGAAGAAGGAGAATCCTCAGATGATGAGGATCATGTGGCAAACTTTATTGCCTTCGCATCTTCTCTCAAAGTAAGGAAGCAATAGATGATGAAGAGGTAGAGAAACAAAGTGAAGATGACTCTAGCTATGGTGACTCTTCATCCCATTCAACAAATATGGATGTAGGAGGAATGGATCTTGAAGGCTTCATTGAGCATTTTCAAAGCTCAAGATTGAAGATGAAGAAAGAGATTCAAAGGCTAAAAGGAGAGAATCTCAAGCTATCCGCCGAAGCTACTCACTTAAATAAAGAAGTGAAGATAGCCAAAAGGAATGAGGAATTGATGGAAAAGGAGCTTGAAGAAGCTAGAGAGATCATTGCTAAGATGACTTCAAGCACGAATAAACTTGACCACATGTTGGGTGTTGGCAAGAGGCCAAGTGATAAGAAAGGTCTTGGCTATGAAGATGACAAGGAGACCTCATCCTCAAGCAAGATTATGTTTGTTAAGAGTTTGGATAACAAAGAGCCTCCACCCCCACAATATCCTAGGAAAAAGATCGAACTAGGAGAGTGCTCTAAAGATCCTCAAGTCAAGGTAGCACAAGGGAAACAAGCTCAAGCTCAATCAACAAGGGCGCATCAAGCAAGTTTCCCTCAACCGAAATACCATCAAGCCAAAAAGCAATTCATGCAAGGTCAACCAAGGAAGAAATTCATTCCAACTCAACAACAAAGAAGAAGAGAACCAATCCAACACCAAAGACAAGCTCAAATGCGTGGGAAAGCCCCTTTATACTCACAAGGGCATGGTATGTCTTCTTATTTTATTCCCACTTGTCACTTTTGTGGTGTTAATGGTCACATTAGACCTAATTGCTTCAAGTACATTGAAATGTGTAGAATCAAGAGCATGATTGAAAGAAATAGAGCTAGAACTAAAATGCATGTTCTTAGGAAATCTAGAGCAAATTTGCATGATCCTAGGAAATCTAGAGCCAATGTGACTAATACCACTAGGAATGAGAAAATTACACCTAGGTGGATTAGAAGGGATAACTATTCTTGCTATGTGGCTCAAATTGCCTTGAAGGCAAATGCCTCTAACACTTGGTATTTGGATAGTGGGTGTTCTAGGCATATGACGGGAAACAAGAGCTTCTTTAAATCCCTTGTCTTGGAGGATGGAGGATTTGTCACCTTTGGTGATGGATCTAAAAAGAAAGTCATAGGGAAACGAACCATTTCCATTCCCGATTTACCCTCCTTGTCCAATGCTTTACTTGTTGATGGCTTGCAAGCAAATCTTATAAGCATTTCTCATCTTAATGATGATGGACTCTCTGTATTGTTTAACAAAAATGATTGCTCTATTTTAATGCCAAATGGAAAAACCTTGCTAAAAGGAAAGAGATCTAGTGACAATTGCTATTGTCTTGAAGCTAGTGCTATCCCTTGCAATATGTCCAAATGTGAGGAAATTGAGTTATGGCATCAAAGACTTGGCCACATGAACTATCGAGATTTGAGAATCTTAGATAAGTTCAAGGTTGTGCGTGGCCTCCCTAAGCTTGGGAAGAAAGTCGATGGCGTTTGTGGACCTTGTCAATAAGGGAAACAAACCAAAAGTATACACAAGAAAGGCAAGTATCTCGTCACCAAGGAGCCATTAGAGCTTCTACATATGGACCTTATGGGTCCCCTGCAAACCGAGAGTCTCGGCGGCAAGAGATACATTTTTGTTTGTGTTGATGATTTCTCAAGATTTACATGGACATATTTTCTTAGAGAAAAATCTGAAACTTTTGAAAAATTTAAAATGCTTTGCACTAAAATTCAAAATGAAAAGAACTCACACATTAAAAGCATTAAAAGAATCAGGAGTGACCATGGGAGGGAATTTGAAAACGCTTGTTTTGAAAGCTATTGCAATAGCTTAGGCATTTCCCATGAGTTTTCGGCTCCTAGAACTCCTCAACAAAATGGGGTTGTTGAGAGGAAGAATAGGGTCCTTCAAGAGATGGGCCGTGTGATGTTGCTTAGCAACAATGTCCCTAGGAACCTTTGGGCCGAGGCCGTCAATACGGCTTGCTACATAGGAAATAGAGTCTTCCTAAGGCCCGGTACTAGGCAAACCTCCTATGAATTATGGAAGGGTAGGAAGCCAAATATTAGCTACTTCCACTCATTTGGGAGCAAATGCTACATTCTAAATGACCGAGATCAACTTGGCAAGTTTGATGCCAAGAGTGATGAGGGGATTTTTATTGGCTATGCCCTTAATAGTAAGGCCTATAGAGTTTTCAATTTAAAAACTCGGAGTGTCATGGAATCATCTAATGTCGTCATAGATGATTGTAAGCCTAAGACTAGAGACCATGATGAGGAGGTCATTGTGCTTGATGATCCTTTCTTGGAGAAGAATGTTGAGACTTCAATTGATGTGAAGTCAAGTCATGATGAAGAGGTCATCCAACCTCTTGATAGAGATCCATCTTTGGACTCTAAAGAACCCGCTCCATGGGTTAGACATCTCCACAATAAGAATGACATTCTTGGAGATATGAATGAGGGTGTTAGGACTAGGCGTCAAATAGCTAATCAAATTAGCTATACTTGTTACACCTCTCAAATTGAACCCAAAAAGGTTGATGAAGCCTTGAATGATGAGTTTTGGGTTCTTGCCATGCAAGAAGAGCTAAACCAATTTGAAAGAAATAAGGTTTGGACTCTTGTTCCTAGACCCAAGGATACTAATGTCATAGGCACCAAATGGGTTTATAGGAATAAGTCGGATGAGAATGGTAACATTGTGCGCAACAAGGCTAGACTTGTAGCACAAGGATACTCTCAAATTGAGGGTATTGACTTTGAGGAGACTTTTGCTCCGGTTTCCCGTCTTGAGTCCATAAGGCTTCTTTTGTCCATATCATGTGTGCACAAGTTCAAATTGCATCAAATGGATGTTAAGAGTGCCTTCCTAAATGGTCTCTTGCATGAGGAAGTGTTTGTTGAGCAACCCAAGGGGTTTGTGGATCCACACCACCCCAATCATGTCTATAGCCTCAAGAAGGCTTTATATGGGTTGAAACAAGCACCTATGGCTTGGTATGAGCGCCTCACTCAATTTCTTGTTGACAATGACTACACTAGGGGTAGTGTTGACAAAACCTTATTCATCAAGAGGAACAAAGATGAGCTTTTCATAGCTCAAATTTATGTTGATGATATTGTTTTTGGCTCCACCAACAAATCCAAAGTCCAAAAATTTGTTGATGTTATGTCTCATGAGTTTGAGATGAGTCTAGTTGGGGAGCTCAATTACTTCCTAGGTTTGCAAATCAAGCAATTGCATGATGGGATTTTCATATCCCAAGCTAAGTATGCTAAGAACCTAGTGAAGAAGTTTGGCCTTAAGAATGCCAAACATTGTGACACACCCATGAGTACCACCTTGAAACTAAGCAAGGATGCTAGTGGCAAGAGTGTGGAACAAAGTCTTTATCGTGGTATGATTGGTAGCTTGCTTTACTTGACCGTAAGTAGACCCGATATAGCCTTTAGTGTGGGTGTATGTGCTAGGTACCAAGCGGATCCCAAGGAATCCCATCTCTCCTCCGTGAAGAGAATCATTCGATATGTGAATGGGACATCCAACTATGGGATATGGTACTCTTTTGACACTAATGCTAGCTTAGTTGGCTTTAGTGATGCAGATTGGGCAGGAAATTGTGATGATAGGAAGAGTACATCGGGCGGTTGCTTCTTCCTAGGCAACAACTTGGTCTCATGGTTTTGCAAGAAGCAAAACTCCATCTCTCTATCCACAGCTGAAGCGGAATACATAGCCGCCGGGAGTGCTTGCACACAACTCCTTTGGATGAAACAAATGCTTGTGGATTATGGCTTTGATCAAGGTATTCTTACTCTTTATTGTGATAACATGAGTGCTATTAATATTTCAAAGAATCCGGTTCAGCACTCTAGGACAAAGCATATAGACATTAGGCATCATTTCATTAGAGAACTAGTTGAAAACAAATGCATTGCACTTGAGCATGTGGGCACAAATGATCAACTAGTGGATTTATTTACAAAGCCCTTAGACTCAACTAGGTTCAAGTCACTTAGTAGGTCTATTGGGATTTGTCATATGCCTTGATGTGTTTTGGTGTTTGACCCCTTATGGGGAACTCAAGCAAAGAGAGCAACCTTGCATGTTGGAATAAGCAAAAACTTGATCAACTTTATGCTTCTTTATTAATTGCTTGAGTATTCTTGGTTGTGCTTATATATATTCTTATATGGTTTTTTTTACTTAATAAGTGTGCCTTGCTTGATTTGTAATCCATGTCACCTCTATGTTCAAAAAATGCATTATTGGACTAGGAGATTTTGATTGGGAAAGTACACTTGAATGACCCATAATTTAACTCCATGACATGAGAACCTTTAATGACATGCTTAAAATAATATGCATGATATGCTTTTGTTTACTCTAGTGCAAAATCTGTGTGAAAGCAAATGAGAAGACTAAACCCAATAAGGATCTAGTATCCTTGCAATAAATACGGATGTCTCATCCAAATTTAGTCTTCTCTTTCTCTTTATCAGTTGAACAAGACTACTATCATACGGGTATCCCACCCGGAAAAATCAAAAAGGGTGCAAAAGTCACTCATGTCTTGTTTTGCTCATAAAGTTTGATATAGTTGCTCTTTAAATTGAAATTCATTTTGATAAACTATATCTTGTTTGCTTATAACAAAAGGGTATAAATTGGTTTGAATTCTTTTGGAAACCCTTTTGATGTTTGCTTTGCCAAATACCATTTGCTTGAACCATGATGTTACATGTCCTACATCCAAAGCAACTGAGTCACACATTTTCTTCTAAACAATAAAACCCTCAATGATTCTCTCTCAATTAATTGAGTTGCATAAAGTTGTTGTATATGATTATGCACTTATCTTGCTAATAGCTCTCTTTGCTAAAGTGACCCGGTTGGGGAATACTCCTTTGCCTATCTCATGACAAAAAGGGGGAGTAATGTGGTTTTATTTAAGGGGATTGCATATTTGGAGAGATTGTCCCATTGAGGGGGAGTAAGCTATATAGGGGGAGAGCATTTGCATGTTGCATGTTGAAGTTTTCTTTTATTATGCAAATTGCTCTTATTTATCTATCTCTTTTGATCACCTCACATACACTTGTCTTGGAAAGTGCAGTCTCTTTGTTTTGTAGGGATTGGCTATTCTACAAGAGCTTGAAGTTTTGAAGACCTAGTAACTAGGTATCTCTTTGTAATGTAGAATATCTCTTTGTTGACCTTTAGTTTTTATTTTTTTTTGTGAGGATGATTTGTGAGTGGTGGTTTTGTCACGAAATAGCCAAAGGGGGAGATTGTAAGTTCCTTATATTTTGATTGGCTTATTTCGTTGACAAACCACATTGGGGATTATTCTTTGTAAGGGGAATTTAGGCCTCTTGAGTGTGATCAAGCTTCAAGGACATCATCTCTCTCAAAGAGCACTTCAAAGGTATCTCACTAGTTTAACTTTCTTTGAAGAGATCTAGTTGCACACACTCACTTGCATGCATTATTGTTCTTATCTTCATATTATTGAATGATGTATTGTATGCCTCTTTTCACTCTCCACACTTGCACATTTTGCACATCACTTAGTGTGTTGAGTTTGCCTAGAAAAGAGAATTTCTTCTCTTAGCGCGGCCTAGACCGCTTGGCAAGACATGCTTGCACCGCGGCATACAGAGCGGTATACCTCAGCAGGGTCATGCTCCCTGTACCGCTTCCTGTACACTTGCACGCAAAGCGACCCAAGTCGCGGTGTTGTCCAGTAAGCCTATGTTGCCCATACCGCGGCCTGTGCACCTGCATGCACAGCGCCCTGCACCGCGTTGTTGTCCAGACGGTGCACTGCTGTGTGTACCGCGGTCTGGACACGTGCCTGTGACGCGGTCCATCTAGCGGTATTGACGGGATTTTGTTTCTCAAACCCAAAACGACGCAGTTTTGTCAAGGGTTTCTATATATATGCTCTATCTTCTTCCTTGCTCGTTTTCTATGAGTTCAAGAAGCCATTTTTGATAGGTCAAGCTTTCCTTAGAGAGAGAAACTCCCAAGAACTCATCTTTACTCAACCAAACACAAATCCATGTGCATCTAACATCTTCAAGCATCATCTCATCATGGATTCTTCTTGCTTTCATTGATTAGGTAACTTGAACATGCCCTAAATCTCTTTGTATTTATTTATGTTCTTGTTTGCCTAGGGTTAGCTCTTTTATGTGATTTTATTGCATATCTTTATGTTTATTGGCATTTATAACATGATTGAGTTGTTGTGTGTTGGTTGAGAGCCTTGTTCATTAATAGCTAGCATTTAGGACGATTTTACCCTTCTAGCTAAATCTTCATGCATTTGCATTTAGATATTGATATCTAGGATTTGCATTTATTGACATCTTTAAATCCTTAGATAAGCATTTATTGTTGCCTAGCATTAATTGCATGCTTGAATATCTTTTACATATTCACATAGGTTGTTTAACCTCTTCATTGATTGTTTAAGCTTTGTGACTAAGTGAGTTAGTGCACAAGCTTGTGGTCAAGAATCACTATTAAAGGCCCGTTGGGTAGAGTGAAAGGGTTAGTGACCAAGTAGGTGTGACTTGAGGTCAACCTAGGTTGTAAACTTTCGTTCAAATAGTGGATTTGAGGACCGTATGTGGCTAGAAGGATAGCCCGTGAGTTTTGCCCAGTTGGAGGGTTTCTCACGTAAATCAATCCTTGTGTTTTTATTGTTTTCCGCATATTTATATTGGATTGATTGATTGTTAATATGGAGTAGGTTTATTAAAATTGATTAACTCGAAAAGTTGGTAATAAATCAACTAAAACCTATTCACCCCCCTTCTAGGTTGTATTAGACACACTTTGTGTATTTTCAGGCCTTTATCACCAAAATAGGTATTTTCTGTTATAAAGTTATGCCTTTTAGATTGAAAAATGCAGGTGTGACCTACCAATGATTAGTCAACAAGATATTCACTGATATGCTCATCTAGACAATAGAGGTCTACATCGATGACATGATGGTCAAATCCCTCACCGCTTGGCAACACATAGAACATGTAAAATAGACATTCAACGTGCTCGACAAGTACTATATGAAACTTAGTCCCACTAAATGTTCCTTTGGTGTTTTGTTTGGCAAGTTTTTAGGTTACCTGGTGACCCAAAGAGGAGTCCAAGCCATCCCAGCTCAGATTCAGTCGATCAGAGCAATCGAGTAGCCTAAGTGCATTAAAGACGTCTAGAAGTTTACAGGTTGAGAGCAGCCCTTAACAGATTCATCTCCAAGTCATCCGAATGGTGACAACCCTTTTTCAACACCGTTAGGAAAAACAAGGAGTTCGAGTGGAATGAAGAATGTGAGAAAGCGTTATAAGAATTAAATAAGTATCTAGCCTCGCCTATATAAATTCCTCTTATTGTGATTGGCTCATTTCGTTGACAAACCACATCGGGGATTTTCTTGTAAGGATAGATTAGGCCTCATTGTTTGTGATCAAGCTTCAGTGGCATCATCAAACTCTAGGGCACTTCAAGAAGGTATAACAAGTACTTAACTTATTGAAGAGAACTAGTTGCATACACTTACATCTCATGCATTATCATATCTCATATAATTGTTGTGCATTTCATGTTTGTACACTTTCACTATTATATATCTCTTTGTGTATGCTCATGTCTTTTGTATTTAGGTTGTTTTGTTAAGGTTAGGAGTTATGAATTTGTTTTGTACTGTCGACCGCTGTCATGTGCGTGATCACTGTGTGACCGTTGTGATACACAGCGGTGGGCAACACAGCATGTCACCTCTGTGTGACCGCTGTGAGACCATTGTGATAACTCACAGCGGTGGACAACACAGTGTGTGACCGCTGTGACTGTCCACAGTGGTACGCACAACGGTCGTACCCTGTTTTGCCCAAAATGGTGCAGTTTTATTTAGACCTGCTATATATATATATATATTCTTGTCTCTCCCATTTCGTCTTTAGAGCTTCTAAATCCATTCTTTCTCCATTTTTATAGAGCTCAAGAGTGTCTTGCAAGAAAAGTTAGCAAGATTACATTTTTCTTAACCAAAACCCAAATACCCCTCTTGCATTCTTGACATAAACATCTTCTAGCTTCATCTAGGATGTTTTCTTACATGGGTTTGCAACAAAGTACATGACTTAGTAAGTAGAACACTATCTCCATTCCTTCTTGTGTTCTAGTTGTCCAAGATGGCTCTTTTATGACTTATTTGCATCAAGTTTGAGCCTTTTACCTTCAAGATGACATTTTTGTACGTTTGTTGGGTTTTGTATTGCGATAGCTATTGCATCTAAGTTTTACTCATTTCATATAGCTAAGTTATGTGTATGTCATTTAGCAACATGATATCTAGGATTGTTTAAAGCATTCATACATGACTAGATAAGCATAATATGTGTTGACCTAGCATTTATGCACTTAGAATATTTTCATATTCACTTTAGGTTGCATATCTCTTCACTTAAGAGTTAAGTCTTGTATGTGTTGTGGGTAGTGTACAAGCAAGAGCCTAAAATCACTATTAAAGGCCTATGGGTAGTAAGAACGGATTAGGTGTGATGTTGTCAACCTAGGTTGTAATCGTTTTTGCAAATAGCGGATTTGATGGTTCGATTGGCTTTATGCCCTTGAGTTTTTACCCTTCTTGGGATTTTCTCATGTAAAACAAATCATTGTGTCCCTATTGTTATTTTCCACACTTTGCTACAATGATTGTTTGTTAAGGGTTGTTATGATTAATTTTAATTAACCGAAAAGATGGAAATTAATTTGGTTAAAACCTATTCACCCCCCACTAGGTTAGTTTAATCACTTTTAGAGTATTTTCAGCCTATACTGTTGTTGAAGCCAAAAGACAAAGAGACACTATACCTATACCTGGCAGTGTCGTGCTGGTTAGGGAGTAAGAAGGCTTACAATATCCTGTGTACTATATAAGTAAGGCTCTGTTCGACGCCGAAACTAGGTACATCCAGCTGGAGAAGCTAGTCTTAGTGCTTGTTGTAGCCGCGCGTAAGCTGAGGCCATAATTCCAATGCCACCCAATCGAGGTACTAACCTCCTACCCACTTAAAAATATATTCTATAAACCTGAACTTTCAGGTCGATTGATGAAGTGGGCAGTCGAGCTCAGCGAATATGACATCACTTTTCAGCCCATACGACGATGAAATCTCAGGTATTCGCAGACTTTATTGCAGATTTTACGCCTAATTAACATATGCAGGCTGAACATGAATTAATAGCCCTCACGGAAAATCCTACAAATGAAACATGGATCCTAAATGTCGACGGGTCTAGCAACATAAAATGAAGTGGGCTCGAAGTCGTGGTGAAATTTCCACCAGGAGAAAATTTAGAGCAGTCAATCCATTGCAGTTTCCGCACGACCAATAACGAAGCCGAATACGAGGCATTAATCGCTGGGCTCGACCTAGCAACAAGCTTAGGAATAAAAAATATACAGGTACAAAACGATTCTCAACTAGTCGTTCGAAAAATGAATGCGACATACGAGGCTAAAAACAAGAGAATGGTAGCACTTTGGCAAAGCCAAGCAACTAGAATCGACCTTCAATAGTTTTTCTATATTACAGGTACCAAGGATGAAAATTGCTAGAGCAGACGCACTAGCGAATCTGGGATCGACAACTAAGGCCAACGGTCCTAAGTCCATACCTATTATGCACCTACTATTGCCCGCAATACATGATGAGGAAAATGTAACACCAATTGACAACATATCAAATTGGATGGATCCAATAATATACTACTTACAGGCCGACGTTTTACTAGGCAACATAGCCGAAATGAGGAAAATCAAAGCCAAGCCGGTAAAGTTCTGCATCTTATACGATAAGCTTTATAAAAACCTTTTACAGGTCCGTACTTGAGATGCGTCACTCTTCGAGAGGTGTATGACATACTCAAAAGCCTACACTATGAAGAATGCGGAAACCATTCAGGCGTGAGAAGCTTTTCGAATCTAGCAATCACAGCCGGATACTACTGGTCGACCATGCGGCCCAACTCCTCAAAACATGTGAAAACCTGTGACAAATGCCAGAGATTTGCACAAGTATCTCACATTCCCCCAGGTACGCTAAACTCTATTTCGGCCTCTTGGCCTTTTATGAAATGGGGTATAGATATTATAGGTAAACTCCCAGCAGCACCTGATGGAGTAGTCTACATGCTCGTTTTAACAGACTACTTCACAAAATGGGTCGAAGTATAAGCATTTCGACAAGTATGCAACATAGAGGTACAAAGCTTTTTTTGGAAACACATAATTTGCAGGTTTGGAATACTTAAGGAAATAGTGGCCAACAATGGCTCTCAATTCATTTCGTTCGACTTTCAAAACTTCTGTAACAAATATTGCATCAAGTTAAGTTTCTCAACTCCACGCTACCCACAAGCCAACAGGCAAGCAGAGTTGACCAACAAAACCATTATCAACACATTAAAAAACCCACTAGAAGCTGAAAAAAGTGAATGGGCCGACAAATTACCTGAGATCCTCTAGTCATACAAGACCGCCCCTCGTCGATCAATAGGGGAAACATCTTTTTCATTCCTCTACGGATCGGAAGTAGTAATTTCAATCGAGACACGACTCGCGACTGTTCGAAGTGAAAACCCATGTGAAGAACAAAATAAGTTGGAATTTGCATTCGAACTAGATCATTTCGATGAATGATGAGAGCGAGCTGCCCTAAGAATACAAGCATACCAACAGCAGGTAGCTTAATATTACAATAAGAATGTAAAAATCAAAACCTTCAAGATTGGCGATTGGGTGCTACGGAGGGTTTTCCAAAACACCAAAGAATAGGGCATAGGAAAATTGGGTCTAACATGGGAAGGACCCTACCTGATAACAGACATGAAAGGACAAAGGGCATACAAAATACGAGATCTCGATGGTTGAGAAATACACAACAGCTGGAACACCCTATACTTTAAACAATATCACTTATAACTCTTATCTATGTTACTTTTACATTACTATCTTTCACATCTTTGATACTAACAAGTCGATCGACAAGAGCTATGATTTAGCCTTAATTGGAACTAAGTGCAAAACTGAGCTCACAAAAAATCTTTTTCAAAGCTTAACTACTTACAACAAAGAGCTGTCCATATCGACAAGCCACAAAATAAGTTCTCGCAGGAATTCTGCAAGTCAACCAACAGAAAAGATTCAATCCCTGCTTTCAAGGGATACAAACGACATCCTATATTCAAAGACCAGCAACTAAGCATCCTGCATTCAAGAATCTACGACTACAACTCCCACTGTTTATACTTGACTCCACACACTAGAAGTTGAGGGAGTAATACTAGGGACAATCCATTGTCGAATCATGGACGACCCCACATCGAAAAGACGCAAGTACGCGATGAATTATTGTATTTAATACGGTCGAGTTGACCCATGATGTAATCAAATTATGCAAGTGTGTGATTTTTGTTGAATGTAATATGGTTGAATCAACCACCCGATGTATTCAATTTATGCATGTATTGATGAAGCCGTCCTAAGAGAGTCGTTGGCAATTTGAAGCTTAGAGCACCTCTCTCGACTAGCATTATATCTCTTCTTCAAATATACATGCGTTTGAAAAGCCTACAGGACAAAAAAAAAACGGTGTCATAAACCTTCGATAGATATATTTAGGAGCTTTACAAAAAACTCATTTAGAAAGCACTAAGTAGGCCTGCATCGGGAACCTCCTATATTTTCTTTCGCTTAAGGTATTCTTCGTCATCCGAAAAAGGAGGTCATTCGACTTTTTAAAAGAGTGCCTGGTGATTTGAAAGCCGACGCTCTCAGTGGAAATGCTATCATAGTCGAGTCACCCTCATTCGGTGTAACCTCGACAGATCTTATTTTGGCATCAACCTCGACGCTTTTCCCCTTAGGGTCAGAATCACCGGTTCTCTTCTTCACCAACCTCATAAGAGGGATGGAATCTGGGGAAGAATCAAAAGCCGCATCGTCGAATGGAACCACGTCCTTAATTTTTGACGTTCTTTCATCCGCTTTCTTCTTGGCCGCTGCCACTACCTTCCTCTTATTCGCTGCTTCCTTCCGGAGCTTTAAAGCTTCTTCAAGGACAGGAATATTAAATTTTATGCTTGACATCGATTTGGCTGTGAAATGACATTCAATATCAGTAACCGTGGTTAAAATTATTGTACCACAAAGTATCTCAAACCCTCTCATAATCCAAACACACGACACTATATCTTTCACAAGAGGCTATGTTGTTTGTGACACATTCCATGTCGAATGAAGCCAAATGGTACTAGCCTAAGATTACCTTCTTGGATTAAGACCTTCCAACTCCTTTCTTTGGCAGAAATCGTGGGAGGCTTATTATCTCCATTTACTAACTCTACAAGGATAGACAGACTTGTCAAAGCTAAGTAAAACTAAAAATAATCCAAATGACACCAAAGACGGACACTCACCATGTCGATTCCAAACACCTGGATATACATACTCTTCTTTCCTAAAAGGCCTATCAATCAAAGGACCCTTGGCAAAAAATAATGTATATTTCCATCTCTGGTCTTTCATCATGAGATATGTGATAAGGTGCGTCGCGATGGACCTAAAAAAACGTGAATGAACCTTTCTCGTGCACATGTTGCTACAAATATAAGTTATTTAGAAACGAGCCTAACCAAAATTTCAACTTATATTTCTCACGAAGGACAGTTAGGCTTATAAGTATCCTCCAGCTATTCGGCATTAACAGGCTAGGGGCAATGTTGTAGTACACCAGTATCCGGCGAGCCAAAGAGAGGACATGGAACTTAAACCCCTGACACAAGTTGTATTCAAATAAACACGTCCAATCTGAGATGGCCCAATTTGCTCTCTCATGCTCTTTTGGAACACGGAGATCAACAGAAACGGGGATTTCGTATAACGTCCACAGACCATCCATGTCATTATCAGTAAATACGTTTGCTGGGTTTTCTCTGACTAATATACCTAGTGCTCTACCCGAACATGATGGTTCTTCAACGTTTACATACTATGGGAATCCAATAGAGCGTGCGACAGCTCGTACGACCCCATATTCTATTAGAGCTAGCCTAACTACGTGAACAACATCAGATGGATTAGCTACGAAAATTTGTCGTTTGACTCCCATAGATTGAGCCCTGGCATCTTTCTCAATTTAGCCTCCGAAACTGCTAGGAACCTAAGCAAGTGCCAGGTCTGAAGTCGTATCCTCACTCTACATGATACCTCCAAAAGCTGACAAGTGCAAAAATTCAAAAGTCAAGCGAAAACTGAGATCTAAAATCAAAACCTAAGGTTTATGCGTGAAATCACGACCTAAGAATGGTATCAATATGCTAAAACCACAGTTAATCCAGGTCGATCGACTACAGGTATAGAGCCCTATAATGACACAACAATCTATAAACAACACAAGTCACACGAAACAATGCCATAATGGATCTAATCCATCGTTAAATTAGTTTCTTCAAACCCAGCACGAAGAACAACGAAGAATGCAAGCAATAAATCGAGAAAAATCCCAAACTATGGTTTTGCTAATTTCCTATACAAGCGTAAAAGTAAGTCTCATACGAATTAAAACAACCAGAATGAGAAAATTTTGCTTACCTTCAAGATTGAGTTCGTCGATTATGCTGAAAAAAGGCGTTATACGTAATTTGTGGTTACTTGGAAAATTTTGAATGTTTTTCTGTGCTTCAGGTAAATATGAAAAGTTAGGGAAAACTTAGTGGAGAAGTTTGGTTTATAAACCAACATTTTGACCACAGTTGCCACGTGTTGTAAGCACTACGATTACTGGCTAACCTAGGTTATCTTGAGGTTAAATTCGAAATTCAACTCTATCAGAATCGTGCCAAAAATGAGGCTCCACGTCAGCCCTAGGGAATTGAACCGCTTTAATCCCATTGATTAAACTTTCCAACCTCAAGGTCAGTGAGGTACACGACATTATGTCGCAGCAAGGGTTATGACTAATAAACTATCACCGGGCTTGACACCTTGTCGTCTCGTAAAATGAGACCCATGGTAAAAGTTTTGTTATGTTGACCCTGACTCTTGGTCCGACTTCAACATGTTGTCAAACCCACGCTTGATTCGACAAAACTCACTCGCTAATTCGAGGATCTCTTTAGAGAGTGTGGGACAAACCGTGGTAGCCAAAAATGGCTCATTGGTCCAACACTTAAGCCCACTGGTAATTTCGAGTTAGGTTTGGGCCAGATCTAACTAATTCTGGTCGACCCATGTAGCCTTACCAGAGTCATCAATTGACTTGGTCTCTCCTTCGCTACTGTTGAAGTTATGGATAAGGGGAACACCACTTTGAACTAGTAAAACAATCGTGTAATCTCAAAAAATCCGGTCAGGATTTCAGGGATACTTCTCAATAGATTTCCAATGTTAGAAAGATTTTTTTTTGGGGAAAGGGGGGGGAGGTGTCTATAAATAGAACCCTCCATTCACCTGAGATTTCTTCTAAATTCTCTTTCTCTTTCTCAAGTTCTTTGTGTGCTGAAACTCTGCGGAAAGATTAACTCCGATCACCAGAATATCTTCATTTCATTTTAATCTCGATCACTCTCAACCATTTCGCTCAGCCCAAGTGCACCTAAGGCTCAAATTCGATCACCAACCCATTTTCTTTAATTCTTGTTAGCTCTACTTGTTTTCATCTCTTTTACATGTACTTGGTGCATACGACACATCTGATATGACGGTTTAGACCAAGTTGCTTGGGCATAACCCGAATCCGATCCAACCCACATTAATTGTATATCAACCATCTACAGGGTTCGGCTACAATATAGTTTCAAAATAGTTACTAACTTATTGGTTAATTATATTAGTCATTGAATTTTAATTATAAGAGTGTAGAGAAATCAAAGATTTAATTTTTTTTAAACTGAAACTAAAAAAAAAAAATAACTCCCTCTCTCATAACCTCCCCTATAAAGTCCAATCCATCCAAATATTCTATTCCAATCTGGTAGTATCAAGATCTAAACCTAACCTTTGTTTTTTAGCGCATGTTTGTTAATGTTTTATAAATATGTTTTTCGTTTTTTGAAAATGAAAAATAAGGAAAAACATGTTCGGACCGTTTGGTAGACATTTTTTTAAAAGAAAATGAGAAAACAAAAAATACCTTCTTCTTCTTTTTTTAGTTTTTTTTTTAATTTTATTAAAGAAAACTGGAAACAAAATTTTGATGTTTTCATTGTTTTGCACTTTTGTTTTCCATGTTTACATGTTATGTTGCTTGGTAAGGGACAAATGAAACTTACAAATGGATTATATTAATTTTTTTTATTAATAATAAATATTATTTTCTTAAGATAAATAAAATATATTTTTAATTCATAATTTAAAAAACCAAACATCTTCAAATTTAACTTATATTAATTTTTTAATTAATAAAATTAATTTAATTATAAACTTTACTATTATAATATTTTCAAAACAATTACATTGAATGCATATTATAATATTATTACTTTATACAGTAAAATCTGTATACATAAATAATGTTGGGTTGATCAAAATTTATTAATTAATAGAATTAATAATTAATCAATAAATTAGTAATTTATTAATTTATAGAGTGCATTTATGATTCATTGGATATATAAATAACCAACTAAAGATTCAACTTATCGAATCTAATTAAATCTTATTAATCATCTAAAAATACATTAAGTCAGTAAAAAAAAATAATTTCATTATGCACTCAAAGCACTAACAATACTTCATAATTTTTTGATGCAGTTTGAAAATTCAACTATATATTTTAATATAGGGGAGACCTAGAAAATATTTGCTGCTTGGGCTAAACTATATATTTAAATATATATTTTCCATCAATATGCACTAATATTATAAAGCCAATTCTATAGCTATCAATAATTGCATTCATCTACTTTTGTTTAGTCAATATATTTTATTAGTTAAATAATGGCTCACAAATTTTCATAATAATTTTATTAAATTCTGCATACGATGTGGAGAAAACTCTTATGATTTTTCTCCTGAGTACACCAATAATAACATCACAAGTAATGTGAGTCGTTAATTAAGAATAAATTTTTTTTGTAAGATTTTTGATGAAAGTATTTGTTTAATTTTGTTATAATAAGATGACACTAATTCAATAATTGTTAACTTAATAATATAAATACATTATAAAATTTACACATGAACAATAATTTAAACTTGCAAATTACTTAGAACAACAATAAATATTAACATTTCACTGATTTTTGACAAAAAAATAGTTAAATCGTTAAAAGATATACATCATGTTATAAATGAATTATACTGATGCAGCGGAAAATTCAACGCAAACAACAATCGATAAAAGAAAGGGTAACCGATTCGAATCCGTTGATTCGCGCACGAATACCGAAAGCGAACCCTACTATTAATCTGTTGATCCGCGGACGGATACCAGAATAATAGGCTTCAAATTCGTTGACCCTCGCAAAGGTACCGAAAATGGATAAAAAAGAGATGCTCTCTCTCAGATTTTTATTAATCATCAAAAACTGCAATCCCTGTTAGGGTACATCATCTTTAAATAGGAAAAATAAAATCCTAAAAAATAACCTAAAATAACCAGTAAAGCAATAAAATTATCAATTTCCTTATAAAATGGATAATTGAGATAACAATGGAAATTAAAAATACTAGAACCCTAAAAAATTAAAAACCCATCTAATAAGGAAATAAGATTTGATTTAATAAAATCAAATCATAAAATAAGCAACTACCTAATTAGATACATAATAAATGGAAATAAAATAATATCTATTAACTATAGAAATATTTTTGAAATCTAAAATCTTCAAGAAAATCTTCAAGAAAATCTTCAATAATATCTCCTGCATCATTCTCTCCAGGTTGGAGAAAATTCGGCCTCGAATTTTGACTGCTTTGAGGAACAAATAAATTGGAGATGTCATTGAATGATGAAACATGGAGACATCGTCGAAATAATCCTCAAAAATTGAGTTCCTCCCATGCTTGTTCTGGAACAAATCTTCATTGAAAACCGGTGGCTTATCGAAATTGACGATAACAGGTTCCGTCACATATTCCTCATCAAAAAGTGGCGGCTTATCGAAGTCAACGATAACCGGGTCCGACACATAACTGTATGAGGAAATTTTGTTTTGGGGATTCATGGGAATTTTTTTTTTTTTTGGAGAAATATGGAAGGTGAATATCTAATGGAGATAGTAGTTTGTTCTGGTTTGTGGATCGATGAGCCTAGCACAACGGTAGACTCGATGGCTCTGATACCAACTGATGCAGCGGAAAATTCAACGCAAACAACAATCGATAAAAGAAAGGGTAACCGATTTGAATCCGTTGATTCACGCATCAAATAATAAAATAAGTAACCACCTAATTAAATACATAATAAATGGAAATAAAATCATATCTATTAACTATAGAAATATTTTTGAAATCTAAAATCTTCAAGAAAATCTTCAATAATATCTCCTGCATCATATACACATTATAAAAATTTACTGATTAGTTAGAGTTGTTTAATTTAACTGAAACAAAATGAAGTCAATCTAAATTGAATAATCAAACAATTAGAATTAAATCAAGAGAATATTATATATAAATCAAGTATAAAATTGCATATTTTTAAAAACTACGTAACAAGTGTAACGTTTGGATCTTATTGTATAACATATTAAATATTCAAATAATATTTTTGTCAAATATGATTGACCGATAGTTAAATGAAATAAGTTAAATTATTTAAAACTGTTTTCAGATATTTATTAATTAATTATCTATAGGCCGGGGGCAGCCCTCTCTTAAGACCGTCTTTGTATGAATATATATTCATAATATTGTTTTCAATTATATATTCGTAAATTCTGAACATATGAAAATCAATTTCTCATTTTAAAATGAAAATTGATAAAACAGAAACGAAGATTACAAACATTACCGAATAGGCCCTTAGAGATCTCATTTTGTATGGCACAAGCAGGTTTGTTGAATTGTCTTCGATTGTAGAATTGTGTACATAAAGAAACAACTTTGAATTTTAAGTGAGAACATATCTCAATAAAACATATAGGATATAGCTTATAGTTACATTTATGAGAGAAAGTTATTTTTTTTAATTACATTTAATTTTCAAATCCTATTAATTCATATTAATTATAGTAAACTTATACCAAAAGAGAGAATGAGAGATAGAGAGTTATAGAGAGAGAGAGAGACTGATTCCTTTGGCTGTGAAGAGAGTCAATTAGCAACCAACGACATGGGAGGGAGAAGGGATTTCCGAGAAGGTTTTTTCTCAATATTCATTGATAATTTGAATCCTTGTGTGGATTTAATGGGTTTGTGGGGGTTTTTTTTCAAGTCTTTTGTGAAGGTAAGATATGTTTTTTTTTATCTTCAAAAATGCGTTGTCGGAGGAATTGTTTTGGGTTCATTCATTTTGAATCGTTGGTTGAAGCATATGAAGTGCCAAAGATGGTAAATGTTGCCAATGTTGCTTCGTATGACTGGGAGAGGAGAAGATTTCATGCGTCAAAACATCACGGTGAGTGTGGAACCGGTAGCAGTTCAACAGTGAGTGATGGAGAAGGAAAGAAAAGTTTTCTTAAGGCTAGTCTTGGAATAAATTGAAACTTTGTTGAGGTGGTAAGAGGTGGAGAAGCTGGTTCCAGACAGCTTGGATGTGATGGTTCTCGCTCTTTTACAGAAGTTTTGAAGAATAGTTAAGATAGGAACTGGGATATGGAGTTTAAAAAGGAAGAGAAGCTAGTATCAATGTCCCGGACTAGATCAAAGAAGGAGGTAGGATGGCTTTCAAGTTGTACAGTGGGAGTGTTAAAGGATTTTTCTTGTGTTTCAATTGTAAACCAGAGATTGAGTTCAAGGGGTTTCAAGTTCTCTTCGTCATTTTTAGGGGATAATAGTATCCCTTGAAGCTTTGAATCTGAGTCTGATAGTGAAGGTTTTATTAAGAACAAATTCTTTTGGGCAAATTGTTTCTTTTCTACGTCAGGATGGCATGATTCTATGATTTCTCAAACAATAATGGACTGGATTAACATATCGGGAGTCCCTTTGTGCTGCTGGTGCTCCGATTTCTTTAAAAAGGTGGGAGGCCAGATATGAGAACCTCTCCTAGTTGATGATGAAACACTAAAGAAGGGAATATTGGATAGAGGGAGAGTTTGGTTATGATGTCTCATGAGATGTGGAGTTCATGCAAGATCTAAGTAGTGGTGGGATAGTCTTCCTTTTTTCTTTGGGTGGTTGAAGATCCGATGCCAGTGGCTCAATCTTGGCTGGAGAATTTTCTGGGTTTGATGTCTTCCCCTACTGTTTGGAATTCATTTCCGGAAAAGAATAGCTTTGATTCCATTCCTAGAAAGGAGGTATGGGTAGTTGCTTGGGATAATTTGAATTTCGATGACAACGGTACTGCCGACAGAGGACAGAAGGGGTGGGATTCGAGAAACTAAAGTGAATGCTATGTATCCTAGCTCTTCAAATGATAAAGGGGACTTTGAATTAACAAGTGATCTTGATTTTGGTGTTGCTTGTGAGAAAGGTGCTAGCCTGTTCTTGTCTGAGGCAAACTCAAAGGTAGGGCTGTTTTCAAATTTTAAATTTCTAAGGGGTGAAGCTTCTAACTCGACAAATGTGCTTATGGTCCATGAGAAAATTGTTAAGGTTGGATTAGTGGAAAACCCACATGAAGATATTTCTAAGGCCCTTCCTGGTTTTGAGGAGGGTGTTTTGGCAGCCCATATGAACCTCTTCTTGTTGATAGGTTTGGTGAGAGGTGGTTTAGTGTTGTAGGTAAGAGTTGTGAGGTGACTCCTATTTTCGTTAAAGGTCTGGACATAGTTTTACCAGTGGCTTCTCCAAGCATTTCTAAGAGAATAAGAGGGAGAAAAAACTCGTATTTGATGAGGAGTCATAGCATGAAGACAATGAGTGTTAGTGTTTGTGATTCTATGCAGCAACGAGAGCCAGAGGTGAAGACAAAGGTGGTGTGGAACCTTCATGATGAAATTGCGAAGGTGATTAAGAGAGGTTTGACCTTCAGTTTTTATTTCAATGGTAAAAGAAGGTGATGTTAGAGTTTTTTAGAGCTTTATTGAATAATGCTTGCCGTTCATTTTTTTTTTTCAAATCCTTGATTTTTCTAAACTATTAGATTTTAATTTATTGACTAACAATAGACCCTGTAACTATAAAAATAACTATTAAATAAACTATATAGTAAATAAAATCTTATCCAATCAAATGGTGTTTTATCTCTTATTTCAGATGAAAATACTACTTGAGTGTGTCAAACCAAACCTAGATGGGGGGGGGGGGGGGGGGGGGGGGGGGGGGGGGTTTGAATAGGTTTAAATCAAGTTAATTACCAACTTTCCTTGATTAGTCAATATTAAAAAATTATCCCATATTAGCAATCAATAAACAAACACAAGATAAGCGGAAAACACTAAAAACACACAAGTTGTTTCATGTGAGAAACCCTTAAACTGGGCAAAACTCACGGGGCTATCCATCTAGCCACACACGGTCCTCAAATCCACTATTTGAATGAAAGTTTACAACCTAGGTTGACCTCAAGTCACACCATATTTGGTCACTAACCCTTTCACTCTACCCAACTGGCCTTTAATAGTGATCCTAGACCAACCACCTTGTAGACTAATCCACTTAGTCACAAAGCTTAACAATCAATGAAGAGAAAAACAACCTATGTGAATATCAAAAGTATTCTAAATGCATTAATGCTAGGTCAACACATTTAAGCTTATCTAATCATGGGTGAACAAGTCAAACAATCCTAGATATCATGTTGTAATATGACATACATATAATTTAGCTATAAAAAATAAGTGCAAGCCTAGATGCAATAGATATCACAATACAAAACCCAACAATCAACATAGAAAATTCTCAACTTGTAGATAAAAAACTTAGTCTAGATGCAAACAAGTCATAAAAAAGATTTCTTGTTAAGCAAGAACACTAAAATAAATGAAGATGGTGTTTTACTTACCAAGTCAAGTGTGTTGATGAAGACCCATGCTAAAACACATCCTAGATGAAGCTAGATGATGTTTGATTCATGAATGAATAATGGGTGTTTGGATTTTGGTCACAAAAAATAGAATCTTGATGGCTTTTCTTGCAAGTCACTCTTGAGCTCTATAAATGGAGTTGAGTTGAAATCTAAAGCTCTAAGGAGGCTAAGAAGAGGAAATGATATATATATATATATATGAAGCCGTAGTTAAAGTGACATCATTTTGAGACCAGCAAACAAAATCTCGTCATTATCGCTGTGTATACTGCGGCCTGGGTAAGTTGTGTAGATATCGGTACACACAACTGTGCACACACTGGACAACACTGCGGTTGAGGCCGCTCTGCATGCAAGTGCACAGGCTGCGGTACAGACAACATAAGCCTACTAGAGAAAACCGCGGTAGAGACCGCTGTACTGCCATGTGCACCAACCGCGGTACACGCTACGCATGACATACTGGAGTTACCGCTCCGTGTGTCGCGGTACAAGCAGGTGCTTGCCCAACGGTCTATGTTGCACTAAAAGGGAAAGTCCCTTTTTCAACACATAAGAAAAAAACTATCTTACATTAATGTTGTGCAAGTGTGAAGTGAGTGAAATGCACACAAAAGAGAAGCACATTTAACATGCAAAACATGTTATCAAATGGGATACAATGCAAGATATAATGACTAGTGCACCTAGTGAGTGTGTGCAACTATCAATTAAGAGTTAAGTAAGTGATATACCTTTAAAATGCTTCTTGAGCTTGGAATTGCCATCGAAGCTTGATCACGAACAATGATGCCTAATCTACCCTTACAAGTAAAACCCCAATGTGGTTTGTCAACAAAATGAGCCAATCGAAATATCAAGAACTTACATCTCCCCCTTTGGCTATTTCGCGACAAAATCACCACTCACAAATCATCCTCACAAATAAACGAAAACAAGAGGTCAACAAAAGTCATTCTACATTACAAAGAGATACCTAAATACTAGATCTTCAATTCTTCAAGCTTTTGTAGGACAGCCATCCCTACAAAACAATGAGACTACACTCTAGGTCTTCAATTCTTCAAGCTCTTGTAGAATAGCCATCCCTACAAAACAATGAAACTACACTTTTCAAGACAAGTGTATGTGAGGTGATCAAGAGAGATAATAAATAAAAGCACTTGCATAAAAGAAAAGAAACACGCAACATGCAATGCAAATGCTCCCCCAAAATGGGTTGCCCCCCCTCAACGAGTCAATCTCCCATAGTATACAACTCCCCTAATACCTAATATGCACTTCAACTTCACACTACTCCCTCTTTTCGTCACGAGATAAGCAAAAGAGCTTTCCCCAATCGGGTCACTTTAGCAAAGAGAGCTATTTTCCAGATAAGTGCATAATCATATACAACAACTTTATGCAACTTAATTATGTAAGAGAGATTCAAGGAGTTTTATTTTATGAAAATGTGTGACACGATGCTTTGCATGCAAGACATGTTGCATTCAAGATCAAACAATGGTATTTGGCAAAGCAAACAACAAAGGTTTCCAAAAGAATTCAAACTAATTTTCACCCTTTATCATGATTTCAAACAAGGATATAGATTTTATAAGAAATTCAAGTTAATGAGCAACAATATCAAGCTTTATAACCAGAACAAAACATGAGTGACGTTTGCACCCTTTTTTGATTTTTTTGGGTAAGATACGTGTATGATAGTAGCCTTGTTCAACCAATAAAGAGATAGAGACTTTGGATTGTAAAATCCTTTGAATAGATACAAGATCCTTATTGATTGAAGTCTCATCATTGCTTGTCACACATATTTTTGCATTCATAACTAAGCAATTAAAAATTTCTTCATGCATATCAACATAAGGCATGTCATTAATAAAAACGTCATGTCATGGAGATCAATTATAGGTCATTCAAAATGTACTTCCAAAGTAAATCTCCTAGTCCAAAAATGCATGTTTGAACATAAATATGACATGGATTGTGAGGAAAACAATGTTGCACACTTATTAAAAACACATATAAGCATATGCACAACCAATCATCTCAAGCAATTAATAAAGGAGCATAAAATATATCAATGTAGCACAATGCAATTTTATGCCAATTCGCTATCTTTGCTTGAGCTCCCTATAAGGGGTCAATCACTAAAACTAATCAAGGCATATGACAAACCCCAATAGATCTACTAAGTGACTTGAACCTAGTTGAGTCTAAGAGCTTTGTGAATAGATCTTCCAGTTGATCATTTGTGCCAACATGTTCAAGTGCAATGCATTTGTTTTCTACTAGCTCTCTTATGAAGGGATGCCTAATGTCTATATGCTTAGTCCTAGAGTGCTGAACATGATTCTTTGAAATGTTAATTGCACTCAAGTTATCACAATATAGGGTTAGAGTACCTTGATTAAAGCCATAATCCACAAGCATTTGTTTCATCCATAGGAGTTGTTTGCACGCACTCCTAGCGGCTATGTATTCCGCTTTAGCTTTCGATAGGGAGATGGAATTTTGCTTCTTGCAAAACCATGACACCAAGTTGTTTCCTAGGAAAAAGCAACCTCCCGATGTACTCTTCCTATCATCACAATTCCCTGCCCAGTCTGCATCACTAAAGCCAACCAAACTAGCGATAGTGTCAAAAGAGTACCATATCCCATAGTTGGAAGTCCAATTCACATATAGAATGATCCTCCTCACAACAGAGAGATGAGACTCCTTGGGATCCACTTGGTACCTAGCACACACACCCACACTAAAAGTTATATCGGGCCTACTTGCAGTTAACTAAAATAAGCTACCAATCATGCCACGATAAAAGCTTTGGTCCACACTTTTTCCACTAACATCCTTGTTAAGTTTCAATGTGGTACTCATGGGTGTGTCACAATGTTTGGAATTCTTAAGGCCAAACTTCTTCACTAGATTCTTTACATACTTGGCTTGGGATATGAAAATCCCATCGTGCAACTGCTTGATTTGCTAACCTAGGAAGTAATTCAATTCCTACACCATACTCATCTCAAACTCATGAGACATGACATCAACAAATTTTTGAACTTTTGACTTGCTGGTGGAATTAAACACATTGTCAAAAACATAGATTTGAGCAATAAAAAGCACATCTTTGTTGCACTTGATGAACAAGGTCTTGTCAACACTACCTCTTGAGTTGCCATTGTCAACGAGATAGAGAGGAAGAGGCTCACACCAAGCCCTTGGTGCTTGTTTCAACCCATTTAAAGCCTTCTAAAGATGATAGACATGGTTGTGGTGGTGTGGATCTATAAACCTCTTGGGCTGCTCAACAAACACTTCTTCATGCAAGAAGCCATTGAGGAAGGCACTCTTAACATCCATTTTGTGCAATTTGAACTTGTTCACACAAGATATGGACATGATAAGCCTTATGGACTCAAGATGGGCAACCGGAGCAAAGGTCTCCTCAAAATCGATACCCTAAATTTGAGAGTATCCATGTGCTAAAATTCTCTAGCCTTGTTGTGCACAATGTTTCCATCCTCATCCGACTTGTTCCTATACACCCATTTGGTGCATATGACATTTGTGTTCTTGGGTCTAGGAACCAAAGTCCAAACCTCATTTCTTTCAAATTGGTTTAGCTCTTCTTGCATGTCAAGAACCCAAAACTCATCATTTAAGGCTTCAACAACCTTTTTAGGTTCAATTTGAGAGGTGTAACAAGTATAGCTAATTTGATTAGCTATTTGACATCTATATCTAACACCCTCATTCACATCTCAAAGAATATCATCCTTGTTGTGGAGATGTCTAACCCATGGAGCGGGTTCTTTAGAGTTCAAAGATGGATCTTTATCAAGAGGTTGAATGACCTCTTCATCATGACTTGACTTCACATCAAAAGAAGTCTCACCATATTTCTCCAAAGGAGAATCATGAAACACATCAACCTCCTCATCATGGTTATTAGTTCTAGGCCTACAATCATCTATGGCAACATCAGATGATTCCATGACACTATAACTTTTCAAATTGAACACTTTATAGGCCTTACTATTAATGGCATAACCGAAGAAAATCCCCTCATCACTCTTGGCATCAAACTTGCCAAGTTGATCTCGGTCATTAAGAATGTAGCATTTGTTAGGATTATGCTCAATAGCAAGAGTGTAATAATGTATTAGACAATCTTTTCATATTAATAAAGTGATTTCTAGTTTAACAAATCTTATAGCATTTATAGTTTAATTATTATAGTTGTCAAAAGTAAATAATCATAAGGTCAAAAGACTATGAGAAAAGAAGAATTGTTCGTACATCTGGATATGTATGAGGTAGACACAATTCTTTAGTTAGTTTTGAATAATATTCACAACTTAAGATAAAGGTTGGGCGCCTTTATCTTGTTAAAGTTGTAGATTCTTTGGCTAACATTTGAGTGAGATCAAATGTGTTATGATGAGTCTAAAATCATCAAATGATGAGTCTTTGGGCAAACGAATCTAGTGAACTGGGTGCATTTAATAGAATCATAGTGAAATACTTTATCCAGAACCGTCAATGGATAAAAATCTTCACTTAAATACAATCGGAGAGTCTATCTCAATCCTGAGATAAATGATGGACTTATGGTTACAAGTGTTATCATTTGAGCTATCAATGAGTACGATTATATAGCATAGTCTATCCTCGATAGTTTGGTGGTATTCATTTGTTAATCGATAGAGGGCTTTATTTTTAGATATGGATATCGTGGCTCCATTTAATAAATGATAGTAGAATACCATCATATGGATGTTTTGAGGTATTGGATATTAAATCTTAACGTTAAGTTTTCAATAGTGTCTATTGAAATATGGCTTCAGGACAAGTCAAAATATCCAAGTTCAAAATGTGGTCATATGGGTAAATATGGTAAGTTGGAGAGCTATAAGCGGTCTATGAGCTCTTGGCGATTACTGGTATTCTTCACGAGGATACACTATCTCCATTAAGATTGTCTATGGTAAGAATGAACAATATTAACTTATTCTATCTTTTTTTAAGAGTTCAATTTTAGTTCTTTAGTGGAATGAACTAAAATTAATAGATTGAACATAAGTGAATCATTTGTTGATTGTGATTAGGTTATGTCTATTGGAGCTTAAATTTCGATAGCACGCCAAGATCCCCAATTCACACGAACTTGTATGGATCACTTGATATATTCTACCAGACCAATTTATGGGTCCATCTAGAATTGTATTAAGGCATGTGGACTTGTTTCTTTTAGTAAGAATGAGTCTAGTTCACATGTGGACTTTTTATTAAGGTCCAATGGATTTAATAAAATAGAAAAACAATATTGGCCCTTATATATTGGCTTGGGCGGCAAGGGACTATTTATTAGTCTTATGTATTGTTTTTATTTTATTATTTAATTAAATGGAAATTAATTAATTAATTATTATTTTTTATTTAATAAAAGTCAAAATCTTTTTCCTAGTAGGAGATGGTCTCCTAGAGTCATATTATTGTTGGTAATATGATAAGTATCAAATACTATATTTGATAAGTAGATAAATAATATGAATTTATTTATCTAGTCAAATTAGGAAGTATTTGATTTCTATTAGGAAGTTTTTTTTTGATTTAGTCACAATTTAATTATATTCAATAATTGGTTTTTGAATAAATACACTATTTGAGTTGGATTAAGAGTCTTGGTGTGGAAAAGAAATCTTTCTTGAAAAATGATTCTTTGTCACCAAGTAAATCCACCTAGAGATAGGATTCTTGACCACAAAGTAAATCCTCTTTAGGAAAGAATTTGTATACCTATATATATTATTAAAATTCGGAATTAATTTAAGAGGAAGAAAAAAAAAGTTTTTTTTTGAGAGAAAGAATTTTTTATTCTCTTACTTTTGAATAATAAAAAAAAAACTTCCAACTCAAGAAAGGGGTGTATTGAATTCGGCCAAAGAGAAGAGAAAAAGGGAACATTTTTTTTTTCGATAGTATACTAGTATCTTTTACATCAAAAAGGATTTTGTGAAGGCCACCCGGTTGGGATTGGATGAGGCTCGAGGTTATCAACCGAATTCTACTCAAAGGTTAGTTCTCGTAAAATCACTAAAGTAGCCAACCTAGGGTGTATAGTGGAGGCTTCTAATTCTCTCACAAGTGGCTAACCTAGGATGTATAGTGAAAGCCACTAATTCGAGATTAGATTAAGGGCATGGTTATAGAGCCGGATTTCTGGAAATCCTTCCATTCAATGGAGCATTAGACAACCTAATTGCCTACTCAAATAATCCAAATCAATCATGCTAAGAGAGTGTATCCAAGCAAGTCAATAATGGAAATCAATACAAGCAATGGAATGAAATATAGAGATAGAATGAATATAACACATAGAGTTTATTTACAAAGCCCAAAATATCCATCAAACAAATAACATCAACCCCATAGTGGGGTATTTTAGCTACTCATGTTCTATTACAAACCGATAAACTAAGAGAGAGAGTAGAGATAACCCTTGAAGATTAATCTCCTTCCTTGAAGCTTGAATCCAAGTCTCCTAGTTGCCTTTGATTGAGTAGAGATGGTTTGGATGAGAGGGAGATGTGTTTCTAGCTTAGACTACAAGTGTTAGGAAGTATGGTGCTCTTTTGGTTCGTTCCCATCCTTTTCTATTTATAGAGGATGGAAAAATAGGTCACTTAAGCTTAAAACCAGAAGCTGTCGCGCGCAGAGTGCGCGTGGAGTGCGGGTGAATTACCCGCACTACAAAGGTTTTCTTCATCTTCAGTTCTCTGATCTGGGCAATAGTGCGGGTGGAGTGCGGTTGGATTACCCAGACTTTACCCGCACTTTACTCGCACTGTACTCGCACTCTGGTGTCAGGTGTAAATCCATTCCTCTGTCTTGAGGAATAGTGCGGGTGGAGTGCGGTTGGATTACCCGCACTTTACCCGCACTTTAGTGTCAGTTGGAGCTGTTTTAAGCAATAGTGTGGGTGGAGTGCGGGTGGAGTGCGGGTGGATGACCCACACTTTAATGAATTAAACTCTGTCATGACCCGCACTTGACCCGTACTTGACCCGTACTTTATCTGTCAGGTACGAATCAGCTCATCTTTCTTGAGCAATAGTGCGGATGGAGTGCGGTTGGATGACTCACACTTTACCCGCACTTTATATTTCCTTCATGCTTCAGGTCCCGGCTATGGGAAGGAGTGCGGTTGGAGTGCGGTTGCGACCCGTACTTGACCCGCACTTTTGAGCTGCTTATGATCCTTGTCTTCCCTTTTGCCCCTTTTCTGCCGGAACCACTGCAATTAACTTCTAACACCAGAATTACATCTATTGCCTGCAATTAACACTAATGAGCCTATTAGACATAAAAGACATAATGTATATAGAAAATACACACGAGAACGAGACAAAAGAATAGGAATGAGGGCCGAAATATACAACAATTTAGGCACGATCAGGCACCCCCAAAGAGGTGTAGTAAGAATGGGAGCGGGCTTTTGGAGCAACCCTTTATCTCGTATGGCAAGGTAGACTGTTTCCCTGGAAGCATTCAAAGGGGTGTAATAGTCATACCCTTTTTCCCCTTGCATTACTGGAGCCACGGTCCTGGGAGGCGGCGAAGCCCGGGGAGGGGTTCGTTTTGCTGGATATCTTTCTGGCCTATGCAGAGGAGCAGGGAGGCGATAGGTCGACCTGTTGGGGGGTTTATTCTGAATTTTCTGTACTGGCTCAAATTTGGGGGCTTCTTTCTTCAGACGCTTCGCCGTTCTCATGTCGCCGTGCTCCATCTTGACCTTGAGTTGTTCGTCGATCTCGACCTGCTCAAGAGCCCGGTCGTAGGCCTCCTGGTAAGTCTCGGGAGGTCTCTTGGCGAAAGAACGGAAAAGTTTCCTGCCCATAAATTTCGCCTGAAGTTGGCGAGGGTTTCATTTTCAGTGAAGACTCCCATTTGTATGACCTCCTTATGAAATCACTCCACGTACGATCGAAGAGTTTCACTCCGTTCCTGGATCACATATTGGAGGTGTATGGGATCTTTTGGTTGAGGTTTGACTCCTTGGAATTGTGAGCAAAAATCTGTTGATAATTTCGTGAAAGAATCCACGCTACCAACGGGCAGTTTCCTGAACCAGGTTTTCGCGTAGTCAGTCAAGGTCGTTGGAAACATTCTGCACATAGCTGCTCTTGTAGTGTTCTGGACCTCCATCTGTTGAACGAAGCTCTCTAGGTGGCTTAGAGGATCTTCCGTTCCAGAGAACTTATCTGCTGGCATTTTGAATTTTAGGGGGAGCTGTGCTTCCAGGATCCTCCTAGTGAAGGGAGCGTTCATCTCGCTCAGGGGATCCTTTTTGTCCTCCTTACTCTTTCCCTTCCTTATCTGCTGGACCTCTTTTTGTAGCTTTGCCAGCTGATCCCTCAGTCGCTTGTTCCCAGGTCTCTACGAGTTAACCTTAGAGTCCTAACTGTCGAATCTTTCTGATGAACTGGCAATTTCTATCCGGTCCTCCTCCTGGACATGATCCACTCGGGGAGTTTGCTAATTTACTCCTCTAGGGCCCGGGCAGTTCTCCTGGATGTAGTTGGATGAGATAGCCCTCGTGGCTTCCGGGTAAAAGCATCCGCGGCAGACTTAACTAGCCTGGGTTGATATTGTGAAAGTCTTTTCGGAACTGGGGGCATGGGTCCCAGCCTATCCCGGATCGATCATTGGGGCCCTGATCTATCTCGAGCCGGCTCTGGAAGGGGAGGTCCTAGGCGATCGAAAGCAGGTGGCCTAGCTCCGAGCCTGCTCGGCTCTCCCTGACCATTCATGTTGGTTGGCTGGATCATGATTCCTTCAGCGAGAAGGCGGACACAGATGGATTATATGAAGCCCGCCGCTTGTTGGTCGAGCACTGCCTGGCTTACTATAGGGTGGCCAGTAGCCCGCGTATTGGTTGTCTGGATCGGAGCTTGACTACTATATCCAGACTTTCTCCCCTTTCTTGGGGCTTTTCGTGTTAGCCTCGCCGGAGGTTGCTCCGGGACTCTATGCTGGCCTTGGGAGGAGCGAAGCCTCATAGTTCCTGTAAAACAACTGAAATGTAAATGCAAATAATTGGTTAATTGGGTGTAGGGTAATTTCCCACAGACGGCGCCAGAAAGTGTTAACGGAAATTTTGCTCAAGGTGAGAAATCTTAGTTAACACCCTCAAGACCACTACCACGTAGGTGGTGGCCAAGGTTTATTGTATGTGTAGCAATGATTTATAAAATGACAAGAAAGCAAGAATATTTTATTAAACGTGCATGGTATACGAATACAGAAATTCTTTTATCTTTGCTCTCAACTCTCTCTAGGGAATGGTTGATTGTTTGTGTTTGTCGTATGCCTGTCGAATAGCTGTCTCCTTTTTCATTCTCTTTCTTTTCTATTTATACATAGTTTGTAGGTCAAACAGACTGATTCTCCCCTTGATTTTCTCAGTCTCTTCCCTCCTTATCGGGCAGGATTTCTTGTTTAAATGTCATTGACTTTGCCGAATTGAGAGTATCGTGGTGGAGATCAGCTTATTTCCTTTTTGGATTCTATTACTTGTTCTGCATATAGGTTCCGTTTTTAGATATGATTCACTGTATCCCTTATACCTTTCAGCATGATCCTTTATAGAGGTCGTTGAATATGGCATGGTGTGGTGCATAGAGGTCGTTTGAATATGGCATGGTGTAGTGCACCAACCAGTGAGGTTGGTTAGTGTTCTGACCTTGATATCTGAGAAGTTTCATCCAGCTTGGAGCCAGATCTGGCTTCCCTTGACCCTTTCGAAGCTAGGTGTGGCTTCCCCTGACCTTTCGAAGCTAGGTGCGGCCTTCTAGGGACATTCTTCTGTGTTAATCGAGGTACATGCGAGTCTCTGGAGCGTATGCGAGGTGACCTCGACTTAGGGGAGCTTCTAGCTTTGGTGATGTGGGCTAGATCTGATCGTTCCGGGCTCTATCCTGGATGTTTCTGGAGCCCGTCCTTGTTCCTGGGGTGATATAGTAGTTCGGCTCTGGATAGAGAGGTTTCCTGATGGAAACTCTCGGGTATGGAACCAGGTCTGGGAGGTGGAAAATTTTCCTTTGGTCCTTAGCCAATTTTGGCTATTAATAACTTTCTTCCCAAGTTTGGGAAGCCCACGCACAACCTTGAACTTATCTAAGATCCTCAAATCTCGATAGTTCATGTAGCCAAGCCTTTGGTGCCATAACTCAATTTGCTCACTCTGGACATATTGCAAGAGATGACACTAGCTTCAAGAAAATAACAATTGTCACTAGATCTCTTTCCTTTTAACAAGGTTTGTCCATTTGACTTCAAAATAGAGCAATCATTTTCATTAAACAAGACTGACAAATCGTCATCATTGAGATAAGAAATGCTTATAAGATTGGATTGCAAGCCATCAACAAACAAAGCATTTGACAAGAAGGGTTAACCAGGAATGGAAATGATTCCTTTTCTTATGACTTTCTTCTTAGATCCATCACCAAAGGTGACAAATCCACCATCCTCCATAACAAAAGATTCAAAGAAACTCTTGTTTCCCAACATGTGCCTAGAGCACCCACTATCCAAATACCAAGTGTTAGAAGTATTTGCCTTCAAGGCAATTTAGGCCATATAACAAAAGTATTCATCTCTTCTAATCCATCTAGGTGAAACATTTTTTTTCATAGTGGCCTTATAAACATTGGCTCTAAATTTCCTAGAATCATGCAAATTGTCTCTAGATTTCCTAGGAACATGCATATTGGCTCTAGCCCTATTTCTTTCAATCATGCTTTTGGTTCTACACATGTTAATATACTTGAAGCAATTTGGTCTAATATGACCATAACACCGCAAAAATGACATGTTGGAAAGAAGTAAGAGGTCATACCATTCCTTTGTGAGTACAAAGGGGCTTTCCCACATTTTTGAGCTTATCTTTGGTGTTGGGTTGGTTCTCTCATCTTTTGTTATTGAGTTGGAGTATATTGCTTCCTTGGTTGAACTTCCATGGATTGCTTTTTGGCTTGGTGGTATTTGGGTGGAGGAAGGTTTGCTTGATGAGCTCTCATTGGTTTAGCTTGAGTTTGAGTTTGACCCTTGATGTTGTCTTCACTTGCACACTTTTTGAGCACTCTCCTATTTCAATCGTCTTCATAGGATGTTATGCGGGTGAAGCCTATTTGATGTCCATGCTCTTCACAAACACGGTCTTGCTTGAGGATGAGGTCTCCTTGTTATCTTAATAACCAAGACCTTTCTTATCACTAGGCCTCTTGCCAACTTCCAACATGTGGTCAAGTTTCTTTGTGCTTGAAGTTATTTTAGCAATACTTTCTCTTGCTTCTTTAAGCTCATTTTCCATCAATGCCTCATTCCTCTTTGCTATCCTCACTTCTTCATTCAAGTAAGTTACTTCTGCTGAGAGCTTGAGATTCTCTCCTTTTAGCCTTAAAATCTCTTGTCTTCATCTTCAATCTTGAGCTTTGAAAATGCTCAATGAACCCTTTCAAGGTCTATGCCTTCTACATTTCCGTTTGTAGAATGAGATGAAGTGCTCTCATCACTTGAGTCATCTTCAACTTGTTTGTCTTCCTCTTGGTCATCTACTACTTCCTTACTCTTGAGAGAGGATGTGAAGGCAATAAAGTTTGCCACATGGTCTTTATCATCTGAGGATCCTTCTTCCTCTTCCAAGTCATTACTATCGCTCCAAGTGGCAGCCATTGTCTTTACTTTCTTCTTGTTCTTCAAATTGCCACAATCCGTGGAGATGCGTCCAAAACCTCCACATTCAAAACATTGGACCCCTTTCCTTGTGGGCTTGTCTTGACTTGGTTCAATCTTCTTGAAATGAGTCTTCTTCTTCATTTCCTTTCCTTTGGATCCAAATCCCTTCTTTTTAAACTTAATGAACTTCTTGAATCTTTTCACCATAAAGGCCATCTCCTCATCTGAGTCATCCTCATTTTTCTCTACTTTGGAGGTCTTCAAGGCTATGCTCTTTTTCTTCTTAGAAAGTGTAAGTGTAGGAGCCCATTGACGGGCACATCATTGAAGTGCCATTAAAAGATTGAACATTTAAGTTCGGCCTTGTAAGCGTGCGAGTCATAGAGACTAGCATAGCGGCAAGCAAGGAACGTTCCACAGAGAGGTGGGATTCACCGACAGTCTCTAGTTCTAGCTATTATTACAACACGCCGAGCGGACTCTTGTGTTTCACATGCAAAAGAATGTGGAAAAGTAAATGTTAAACTAACCTAACAAACTACATAAACAAATATGTACAAGGATATGATGGAATTGAGCGATATGGAATTCATGGTTACACTAAGAAGATAACTTTACCATAACAATCAAACAATTTTATACAAACATACTCGTAAATGTTGAAAGTCGTGCTTATTTAATCCTTGCCAATATTCTCTGTCAAGTAATAAGGGCTAGACCGACGTGCACCAGCAACCTATTTCTCATGGTTACCCGAACTACATTCGAGTTCATTAAGAACTATGAGAGACACATAGCGACTATACATGCAAAAGCCTCACGTATTTCTACCTTACCCTGCATGTACCGGCCAAACTACTCATGCATGTTGCATGCTTCTCCGGTCAGTTCTTCACACAACAACCAATGTTCATTCAAGCGGTGGCTAACCACTCAAAAGCATTAAGCACTTCAAATGACCACTCAACCATCAACAAACACATTGAATAAAAAGGCAACAATGCTAGGTTTACATCAACTCCCTAATAAATAAAAGTACACATCAGAGGAGAGACAAAAATACAAGGAGAGAAATACAAGGTAGATAGAGAGGAGAACTCATCCGAATCGGGAATCGAACACCGGGTCCTCACGGTTGTCATTCGTGATAATCCTAACCACTGGACGAAAACGGTGGTCTCCAATCTAATGAATCCACAACTCTCTCAATAAAAGAGAAAGCTCTCTCCTTATATCTCTAATCTCCCTAAGATGGATGACTAAAATGAGAACAAGCTCACAAAACAACAATGCACAAATAGTTGATTGTGAAACATAAAGAACATTCAATTTAAGTTAAGGGTTCATCTCTTAATTAAGGAATTCACCAAAATCAATTCACCACTCAACCCAAGCCATAGGATGAGCAATTGTGCCTTAATATAAAGACCTGTTAACGGAAATTTTGCTCAAGGTGAGAAATCTCAGTTAACACCCTCAAGACCACTACCACGTAGGTGGTGGCCAAGGTTTATTGTATGTGTAGCAATGATTTATAAAATGACAAGAAAGCAAGAATATTTTATTGAACATGCATGGTATACGAATACAGAAATTCTTTTATCTTTGCTATCAACTCTCTCTAGGGAATGGTTGATTGTTTGTGTTTGTCGTATGCCTGTCGAATAGTAGTCTCCTTTTTCATTCTCTTTCTTTTCTATTTATACATAGTTTGTAGGTCAAACAGACTGATTCTCCCCTTGATTTTCTCAGTCTCTTCCCTCCTTATCGGCCGGGATTTCTTGTTTAAATGTCATTGACTTTGCCTAATTGAGAGTATCGTGGTGGAGATCAGCTTATTTCCTTTTTGGATTCTATTACTTGTTCTGCATATAGGTACTGTTTCCAGATATGATTCAGTGTATCTCTCTGTAAGAAAAAATCGATATAAAACGCAGCGGAAGAAAAGAAAAATAGATTTCGTATGGTTTTAAAATTTTTCTCAAAGTTGAAACTTAACCTTTTAATTAATTAAACTCAAATATTTACGGTTAGAGTTAAATACCTCTTGACGCGTGATCCGATTGACTTACGTCGATTGGTAATCCGCAAAATCTTTTCCGATGCCCGTGAACAGTACCCACGTGAACAGTGATTGTGAACAGTACCCGCGTGAACAGTGATCGTGAACAGTACCGCGTGAACAGTGATCGTGAACAATACCGCGAGTTCTTCCAATCCGAACACGTACGTTAATCACCTAGGAGCATGGTCTCCCTTTTTCTTTGAATTACAAACCTGAGAACGGATGAACAAAGTTTTATTTTTCTTTTGTTAGTCACAAAACAATCAAAAGAAGATAAAAATTATTCCGGTCACTTTTGAGTTCTCAATCTAATGATCGAAACTCGCGTGAACCTAATTCGATGTTGTACACACAAGCTTATTGATGAACAACCAATCAGTGTACTATCAAAGAATAATCTCTTCTCTCTCTTATGTTTAGTAGAATAAAAATTATCCTTTTCTATGAATTGAGAAGAAGAAGAAAAATTGAATCATTCAATCAACTATTGTGGCCGAATTCTATATGTGGAATTATATAGGTGGCCGAAATTTTGCTTCCTCTTCTATTTAGGATTGCCGAAATCTTCCTCTAAATGGACTAGGGTTGCCACAAATTACATACCAAAAAGAGTTTGTGTTGCACCCTAATTTCCATCAACCTTTAGACTTCAAAACCTAATCCAACTCATAGATATTTTTATTCTTTTATTGACTAAATAAAAAGACTTCTTATTTGATTAAATAAATAAAATTAATTATTTATTTTCTTATCAAACAAGTCTTTTACTTTTAATATACTACTACCAATAGTATAACTTTAGGAAATATATTTCCTGATTAGAAAAAGATTTGTTTCTTAATTAAACAATTAATTAATAAATTAACTAATTCTTATTTAATTAAAACAATGAAACAAAATAATATATTAGGTTAATATATACACCTTGCCGCCCCACTTATATAAATGGGCCATATATTATTTTCTTATTTCATTTAATCCATTGGACTTTAAATAAAAGCCCACATGTGAACCAGACCCATTCTTACTAAAAGAAACAAACCCACATGTCTCCTTTTAATATATTAATATAATAGTGCAGCCCATTAATTAAATAATAGACATATTATATTCTTGATATATTAAAACAATTCTAGATGGACCCTTAAATCGGCCCGGTAGAATATATCAAGTGATCCATGCAAATACGTGTGGATTGGGGATCTTGGCGGGCTATCTAAATTTAAGCTTCAATAGACACAACCTAATCACAATCAACAAATGATTCACTTAGGTCCAATCTATTAATTTTAACTCATTCCACTAAAGAGCTAAAATTGAACTCTTAAATAAAGATAGAATAAGGATATGTTTCTCATTCATACCCTAGACAATCTTATAGGAGATGGTGTATCCTCGTGAATAATATCAGTAATCGCCAAGAGCTCATAGACCGCCTATAGCTCTCCAAGTTACCATATTTCCTCATATGACCACATTTCGAACTTGGATACTTTGACTTGTCCAGAAGCCATGTTTTCAATAATCATTATTGAAAACTCAACGTTGAGATTTAATATCCAATACCTCAAAACATCCATATGATGATATTATACTCTCATTTAATAAATGGAGCCACGATATCCATATCTATAAATGAAGTCCTCTATCGATTAACAAATGTATACCACCAAACTATCGAGGATAGACTATGCTATATAATCGTACTCATTGATAGATCTAATGATAACACTTGCAACCATAAGTCCATCATTTATCTCAGGATTAAGATAGACTCTCCGATTGTCCTCTTTAATGAAAAGACTTATATCTAGTGACGGTTCTAGATAAAGTATTTCATTGTGATCCAGTTCAATGCACCTAGTGCACTAGATTCTTTTACTCGAAAACCTTTCGATGATTTTAGACTCATCATATTCATTTGATCCCACTCAAATGCTAGTAAAAGAATTCTACAACTTTAACAAGATAGAGGTGCCCAACCTTTAACTTAAGTTGTGAACGTTATTCAAGACTAACTAAAGAATTGTGTCTACCTCATACATATCCGGATGTATGAACAATTCTTCATGTCTCATTGTCTTTTGACCTTATGATTATTTACCTTGACAATTATAATAATAAATGCTATAAGTAATTGTAAGAATCAGAATTCACTTTATTAATATGAGAAGATTGTCAATTACAATATTACACTCTTGCCATTGAGCATAATCCTAACAATCTCCCACTTGCTCTATAGCAAGTGTGTCATATCTCTCATTCCCATGTTCTCTAGATGTCCATCAAAGCTTTTCTGAAGTAGAGCCTTTGTGAAAGGATCCACTAGATTTTCTGCTGACACGATTTTGGTGATCGTCACGTCTCCCCTATGAACAATTTCCCTCAAAAGGTGATACTTCCTTTCAATGTGTTTACCTCTCTTATGACTTCTTGGTTCTTTCGAATTAGCCACTGCACCACTGTTGTCACAGTGTATAGTGATCTGCTTATTCGCACTAGGAACCACTTCTAAGTCAATCAAGAATTGGTGGAGCCAAACAACCTCTTTGGTAGCTTCGCATGCAGCAACATACTCAGCTTCCATGGTGGAATCAGCAATACAAGATTGCTTGATACTCCTCCATATGACTGCTCCTCCTTTAATGGTAAACACAGATCCTGATGTGGATTTTTTAGAGTCAGAATCCGACTGGAAATTAGAATCTGTATAGCCAACGGGAATTAAATCCCCTCCAGAGTATACAAGCATATAATCTCTAGTTCTCTTGAGATACTTGAAAATATGCTTGACTGCCGTCCAATGATCAGGACCAGGTTTTGATTGAAACCTGCTAACTATGCCAACAGCAAAACAAATATCTGGTCTAGTACAGAGCATTGCATACATGAGACTTCCAACTGCCGAGGCATATGGAACTCTACTCATGAATTGCTCTTCATGCACATTCTTAGGTGCTTGACCCTTAGAAAGTTTGATTCCATGTCTAAAATGTAACATACCTTTCTTGGAATCTTGCATGGTGAATCTAGACAAGATTTTATCAATGTATGAAGCTTGGGATAATGCAATCGTTCTATTCTTTCTATCCCTTATTACTTGGATACCAAGAATATAACTTGCTTCTCCTAAGTCCTTCATATCAAATTATTTTGCTAACCATTCTTTCACTGATGTCAATACACCTACATCGTTTCCAATGAGTAGTATATCATCAACATAAAGAATGAGGAAAACCAACTTGTCGCCTTTGATCCTCTTGTATACACAAGGTTCGTCAGGGTTTTGAATAAATCCAAAACCCTTTACAGCTTGATCGAACCTTATGTTCCAGGATCTGGATGCTTGCTTTAGTCCACATATGGACTTTTGCAACTTGCATACTCTTTCTTCTTGGCCTTTTTCAATGAATCCCTCTGGTTGCATCATGTAGATGCTCTCGTCAAGACTTCCATTAAGGAAAGCTGTCTTGACGTCCATTTGCCAAATCTCTAGGTCTAGAGATGCTGCAATGGATAAGAGTATCCTAATGGATTTAAGCATGGTCACAGGTGAGAAGGTTTCCTCGTAATCGATACCTTCTTTCTGTGTATAACCTTTAGCTACTAGTCTAGCTTTAAAGGTTTCCACCTTACCATCCATACCTCTTTTCCTCTTGTATACCCACTTGCACCCAATGGGTTTTATCCCTTTAGGCAAGTCTACAAGGGACCAGACTTTGTTATTGAACATCGATTCAATCTCGGATTGCATTGCCTTTTGCCAATGACGACAATCAACATCTTCCATAGCTTCCTTGTACGTGTAGGGATCGTCGTCGTCCGGGAGATTCTCAACAGATTCTCCTAGACCGATATATCTTTCGGGTTGTGTTCTAACCCTCCCACTATGACGAGGAATGGTAGGTTGTTGATCTTGTGTTGGAGTGGAACTTACAATTGGGCTGGGTTGTGAAACCTCTTGTGGAATTGTATCTCCTGACATCTCATTCAGGACAATTCTACTTTTGGGCACAAAATTATTCATATAGTCCTTTTCTAGAAATGAAGCATTTGTTGAAACAAATACTTTTAGATCAGAAGGACTATAGAAATAATATCCTTTAGTTCCTTTTGGATACCCCACAAATATACATGTTTCCGAACGGGACTCCATCTTTTCTGTCTTTCCTTTCAACACATGTACATGACAACTAAATATCCTCATGTGTTGTAAACTAGGCTTTCGCCCAGTCCACAATTCATGTGGGGTTTTAGGGACAGATTTAGATGGTACATCGTTTAGAATATATATTGCTGTTTGTAGAGCATATCCGCAAAAAGAAATAGGAAGTGTTGAATAACTCAACATTGATCTAACCATATCTAAAAGAGTCCTATTTCTCCTTTCTGCTACCCCATTTTGTTGAGGTGTACCTGGTGCAGAAAGCTGAGAAACTATCCCATTATCAATAAGATATTGCTGAAACTCTCCAGATAGATATTCTCCACCACGATCAGATCTCAAGATTTTTATATGTTTCTCAAGCTGATTTTCTACTTCAGCTTTGAATGCTTTGAACATATCAAATGCATCCGAATTATGTTCCATGAGATACACGTAACCAAATCTTGAGTAATCATCTGTGAAGGTGATGAAGTACTCATATCCACCTGTAGCTTGAATGCTCATAGGACCACATACATCAGTGTGTACTAGTCCTAAACATTCCGTGGCTCTTGCACCTTTGGTATTGAACGGCCTTTTGGTCATTTTAACTTCCAAACAAGATTCACAAGTTGGTAGATCATCAACCTTTAAGTCACTTAAAGGTCAGTCACATACCAATCTTTTAATCTTATTAAGGTTAATGTGACCTAGGCGTAAATGCCAAAGATAGGTTTCATCCTTTGATAATTTTACTCTTTTATGATTAGGTTCCATTATTTCTGTGTCTAACGAGTGAGAGATATTTCTATGCAAAAAGGAAAAACCGTTTTCCAATGTACCTTTGCAAACAACTTTGTCATTCTTACTAATAATAAAAGTTTTATTAAAAGTAACCGAATATCCAAACTTATTTAAACAAGAAACTGAAATTAAATTCCTCTTGAATTGAGGTACATAATAAACGTCTATTAAATCTAAATGCCTACTAGAATCTAAAATAACTCTAATATCTCCCACTGCACTTACAGACACTAACGTTCCGTTGCCCAAGCGCAAATTGACTTCATCTTCATTCAACCTTCTCTTTTCCTGAAACCCCTGCAAGGAATAACAAACATGATTAGTGGCTCCAGAGTCTATGATCCAAGAATCAGTAGAATCTGCCAGAAAACATGTTTCTAGATAATTAACATTACCTTCTTCCTTCTTTTTCTGGGACTTTGGGCAATCTCTTTTCCAATGTCCCTTTTCACCACAAAGGAAGCATTTCCTTTTGATCTTGGTTACTTTCTTGGTTTCCTTCTTGGTAGGCCCAAGTTGCTTTTTCTTCTGTTGTTTCTTGACCTTCTTACGGGTCTTAACAGTAGCAACTTTACCAACCAAATGAATCTCTTGACCTTTGTTTTTCACAAGGATCTTTTCAGCGCTTTGAACATCTTGCATCAGGCCCTGAAAGGTGTATTCCTTTTTGTTCAAGGTGCAGTCCAACTTGAACTGATCAAAGGAATCTGACAGTGAGTTAACTACCATATCAATTTTTGTCTCACCATCAATCTCAGCACCATTTAGTTCAGCAATATTGAGATGTGCTATGACTTTCATCATATGATCTTTCACAGATTGTCCAGGTTTCATCCTAAGATTCATAAAAGCAGTCGCTGCCTCTCTCTTAGTCGTCCTAGACCTCATAGCAAACATTTCCTCTAGAGACATCATTATATCAGCAGCGAACTCCATTCCTTCATGTTGCTGTTGCAACACGTCAGAGATAGTGGCTATAATGTAACATTTTGCCATATCATCAGAAGTCTTCCACTACTCATACTCATCTCTTTGCATCACATTAGATTCATTATTAGGAAGGGGTGGTTTAGGAGTGGTCAGAACAAACTTATGTTTTTCACTTTGCAGCAACAACCCAATTTTCCTTTTCCATGTTACGTAGTTATCTCCAGTTAAGGTGTTATCTTTCGGGATGTTCATAAGTGATGGGGTCATGATTTCTGATTAAAACAAAAACATATATAAGTAAATAATCATGATAATAGCACTTTTAAAAATTTATCTTGAATTAAAATAAATAATTCAATCATAAAAATTCAACGGTGATCCAACACCCATAAAAATTACGCCTCCTTTGGGAGTTCGCACTATTTACTAGTTAGACTAGGTCCCACCTAATTGTTAACATAACAACCAGTGTTTTTAATTTTAGCCTTGTAATTTTTATTAACAAGAACTCTTGGGAGGATATTAATAAAATTACATTGAATGTGTTACCAAGATATCGACCCTCAATTTTCTGTCACGAAAATCCCTTCTTAGGGAGTAGATTTCGTTTAAGTCAATTGTCTAGTCTATCCTTGTAAGGAAGTATATTGTTAAATTCCATTTATGGACGCCCCTTGGGGGGATTACCAAAAATAATAAAACTCAACTAATCTTGGAGGCCATAGGCGTTCTTGCACACCTTCTCCCACTCAATTATTTAAGGCGTGTGATTAAATCCCAAAGAATGATTTTTACCAAGTTATCTAGATGCCAATTAGATACCTAAATCATTCAATGCATGTTCATACCAAAAGAGATATATGAGTGGCACTCCTATTCTAAAATGTCATGTTATCATACAACAACAAATATTGTAATATTTAAGCAAAAATTAAATAGCAACAATTTTGGCCCATCCTAGAAAAACAAGTAAATTACAATTGTTAGGAATACAAGATCTTCAGGTGGCCATCAACCATACGCTCATCCCTCGGGCTCCTCTCATGGACATGCACAGCCCACAACCCCACAAAGGGGCTGCCTTGCGCAGCCCATAAGGCCACACAAGGCTGCCGTGCGCAGCCCACCAAGGATTGGGCTTGCCATGCGCAGCCCAATCCAATCCTAGGGTGCGCAGGGTGCTCGTTCTCGGTTCCGGTTGCTTCGTTTTTCTTCATGTTTTCAAATTTTCAATACCCGAATACATTACATCATATTACGAATAAATTACTGCAGCAAAAAAAATTTTTTTATTTTTTTTTATTTTACTGCAGTAAGATTTACAAAAAAAAAAAAATACTGCACCTGATTACAAAAAAAAAATACTGCACTTATTTTACATACAAAAAATAAATAAAACCCTAGCAACTACCAAGAAGGAATTATGGCGATAATAGACCACCCTTCTTGTTACAAATCTGAAACAAAAATTACATTGAAATTCTAGGACCAAAATCGAGCAATAACAATTCACTTTATAAAACATATGTAAATCCATACATTCAACATGTAATTATATATGCGAATACCTAGAGTGCCATCTCTTTCTAAAACATGTATAATCACAATAAAAAAGAAATAGATTCACGTATATATACGTTAATTAATTAAAAGGTACAACGAAGGCTCTGATACCAATTGTAGGAAAAAATCGATATAAAACGCAACGGTAGAAACGAAAAAGAGATTTCGTATGGTTTTAAAATTTTTCTCAAAGTTGAACCTTAACCTTTTAATTAATTAAACTCAAATATATACGGTTAGAGTTAAATACCTCTTGACACATTATCCGATTGACTTACGTCGATTGGTAATCCGCAAAATCTTTTCCGATGCCCGTGAACAGTACCCGCGTGAACAGTGATCGTGAACAGTACCCGCGTGAACAGTGATCGTGAACAGTACCGCGAGATCTTCCAATCCGAACACGTACGTTAATCACCTAGGAGCGTGGTCTCCCTTTTTCTTTGAATTACAAACCTGAGAACGGATGAACAAAGTTTTCTTTTTCTTTTGTTAGTCACAAAACAATCAAAAGAAGACAAAAATTATTCCGGTCACTTTTGAGTTCTCAATCTAATGATCGAAACTCGCTTGAACCTAATTCGATGTTGTACACACATGCTTATTGATGAAAAAGCAATCAGTGTACTATCAAAGAATAATCTCTTCTCTCTTTTATGTTTAGTAGAATAAAAATTATCCTTTTCTATGAATTGAGAAGAAGAAGAAAAATTGAATCATTCAATCAACTATTGTGGCCGAATTCTATATGTGGAATTATATAGGTGGCCGAAATTTTGCTTCCTCTTCTATTTAGGATTGCCGAAATCTTCCTCTAAATGGACTAGGGTTGCCGCAAATCACATACCAAAAAGAGTTTGTGTTGCACCCTCATTTCCATCAATCTTTAGACTTCAAAACCTAATCCAACTCATAGATATTTTTATTCTTTTATTGACTAAATAAAAAGACTTCTTATTTGATTAAATAAATAAAATTAATTATTTATTTTCTTATCAAACAAGTCTTTTACTTTTAATATACTACTACCAATAGTATAACTTTAGGAAATATATTTCCTGATCAGAAAAAGATTTGTTTCTTAATTAAACAATTAATTAATAAATTAACTAATTCTTATTTAATTAAAACAATGAAACAAAATAATATATTAGGTTAATATATACACCTTGCCGCCCCACTTATATAAATGGGTCATATATTATTTTCTTATTTCATTTAATCCATTGGACTTTAAATAAAAGCCCACATGTGAACCAGACCCATTCTTACTAAAAGAAACAAACCCACATGTCTCCTTTTAATATATTAATATAATAGTGCAGCCCATTAATTAAATAATAGACATATTATATTCTTGATATATTAAAACAATTCTAGATGGACCCTTAAATCGGCCCGGTAGAATATATCAAGTGATCCATACAAATACGTGTGGATTGGGGATCTTGGCGGGCTATCTAAATTTAAGCTTCAATAGACACAACCTAATCACAATCAACAAATGATTCACTTAGGTCCAATCTATTAATTTTAACTCATTCCACTAAAGAGCTAAAATTGAATTCTTAAATAAAGATAGAATAAGGAGATGTTTCTCATTCATACCCTAGACAATCTTCTAGGAGATGGTGTATCCTCGTGAATAATATCAGCAATCGCCAAGAGCTCATAGACCGCCTATAGCTCTCCAAGTTACCATATTTCCTCATATGACCACATTTCGAACTTGGATACTTTGACTTGTCCAGAAGCCATGTTTTCAATAATCATTATTGAAAACTCAACGTTGAGATTTAATATCCAATACCTCAAAACATCAATATGATGATATTATACTCTCATTTAATAAATGGAGCCACGATGTCCATATCTATAAATGAAGTCCTCTATCGATTAACAAATGTATACCACCAAACTATCGAGGATAGACTATGCTATATAATCGTACTCATTGATAGATCTAATGATAACACTTGCAACCATAAGTCCATCATTTATCTCAGGATTAAGATAGACTCTCCGATTGTCCTCTTTAATGAAAAGACTTATATCTAGTGACGGTTCTAGATAAAGTATTTCATTGTGATCCAGTTCAATGCACGTAGTGCACTAGATTCTTTTACTCGAAAACCTTTTGATGATTTTAGACTCATCATATTCATTTGATCCCACTCGAATGCTAATAAAAGAATTCTACAACTTTAACAAGATAGAAGTGCCCAACCTTTAACTTAAGTTGTGAACGTTATTCAAGACTAACTAAAGAATTGTGTCTACCTCATACATATCCGGATGTATGAACAATTCTTCATGTCTCATAGTCTTTTGGCCTTATGATTATTTATCTTGACAATTATAATAATAAATGCTATAAGTAATTGTAAGAATCTGAATTCACTTTATTAATATGAGAAGATTGTCAATTACAATATTACACTCTTGCCATTGAGCATAATCCTAACACCCTCGTACCTTTCAGCATGATCCTTTATAGAGGTCGTTGAATATGGCATGGTGTGGTGCATAGAGGTCGTTTGAATATGGCATTGTATGGTGCACCAACCAGTGAGGTTGGTTAGTGTTCTGACCTTGATATCTGAGAAGTTTCATCCAACTTGGAGCCAGATTTGGCTTCCCTTGACCCTTTTGAAGCTAGGTATGGCTTTCCTGACCTTTTGAAGCTAGGTGCGGCCTTCCTTCATCCAGCTTGGAGCCAGGTCTGGCTTCCCTTGACCCTTTCAAAGCTAGGTGTGGCTTCCCCTGACCTTTCGAAGCTAGGTGCAGCCTTCTAGGGACATTCTTCTATGTTAATCGAGGTACAGGTGAGTCTCCGGAGCGTATGCGAGGTGACCTCGACTTAGGGGAGCTTCTAGCTTTGGTGATGTGGGCTAGATCTGATAGTTCCAGGCTCTATCTCGGATGTTTTCGGAGCCTGTCCTTGTTCCTGGGGTGATATCGTAGTTCGGCTCTGGATAGAGAGGTCTTCTGATGGAAACTCTCGGGTATGAAACCAGGTCTGGGAGGTGGAAAAATTTCCTTTGGTCCTTAGCCAATTTTGGCTATTAACAGAAGTCCCCTCTGACTTGAACACCAGACGTCGAGATCGGGGTTGGGGTAAGATTTTTACTTTATTTGGGAAATCTTCGTCTTTTTACCGTTACCGAAATATTGGGAAAATTTCTTCATTTGAGTGACGTGATACGAACCGATTAATTTATATTCGTATTAATCTGATTGCGTTACGGTAGTCCCCGAGATTTTTTACTGTTACCAGAATCTTGGAGAGATCTTCCTCTTAACTGCGTAAGTGATGTGGCGTGAGATGATTAGCCCGCTGTTGAGTTTAATCTGGTTACGTTACTGTAGTCGATTTTTTACCTTTACTAGACGAGTATCTCGGTAGCTCATGCGGTTGCCCTCCTGCCTATATATATGTCTATTTTCCTCCTCGTCTTCCTCACATCTCTTCGAGCTAAAAAAGTTTTTGCTGAGAAATATTTCAATAGCCTTTCCTCTAAGCTTGCTTCTTTCTTTACTCTTCGTCCTTTTTGGCTTTTACAATGTTGAAAAATAGTCGCGACTCAGCTGATTCCATACTCGACGGCGAGGAGGTCGTCAGTCTTACTCTGGGGAAGCGGGCTAGGAGGAGTTCTGATGGCAAAGATTCCCCGCCCACCTCGTAACATCGGCGGTCAAGTAGGAATGTATCCATCGGGACTGGGTTCTCCAACCATCCCGACCATCCTTTGGATATCGTCGATGATGACTCCGACAAAGAAGCGGATGGTGGCATCCCGGGAGCGTCGGGTCTCGGCTCCTGGTCCCCTTGTGGAGAGGCTCCCTCCTTACGATTTATGGGTTGTCCCAGATTCCACCGTTGACCCGGTGTCGATTGATCGCTTGAGGTCAAAGTTTGGCATCCTCGACAGTGTATCCATCTCAGTGCCTCCAAAAAATTATGAGTTCTTCAATCCCCCTAAAGGTGTGCTTCCGATTCATGTGGCCACTCTTGAGAACGGGGTCGGGCTTCCTCTCTATCCGACCCTTTGGCGGGTTCTCAACGCCATCCAGCTCGCTCCCCTCCAGTTGACTCCTAGCTTCTGGAGGCATCTGATTGGTTTCCTTGTATTATGGAGGGAACAATGCCAGATGAGTAAGGTGATGAGGGAGCCGGGTGCAGAGGAGCTGGCCTATCTCTTCCAGATTGGGAGCTTGTCTGGGGCTCCTCGAGGTTAGTTCTATGCCAAGGCCAAGAACAAGCTCAACTTCATCGTTCCTGGTGCCTCGAAGAAGGACCCCGTGTGGAAAGAAGAATGGATCCTGGCGGGGGATGACTGGGGGAGCTCGATTTTCATCGGAGGGCATGAATTCGAGGTTCCCACGGTTTTCAGTAACAAGCCCTCCTGGGACCGATACTCTCTGCCTTCTGAGTCCGAAGCCGTTTTAAAGGCTATTCTAGCTCGGAATTTTATGAATCCGAAGTTCCTTACTGCTGAAGCTTTTGATCCTCGTAGGGTGAACAAGTATTTGTGGATTCAAGATGTTATTCCTCGTAAGTGTCATTTAGTTGCTTCGCCTTATTACTTAGCTTGGTTCTAACGTTTTCTTGTTTAATCTGCTTATTCACAGTTTTCGTCGTGGAACCAGCCACCCGTCACGTCTCACGCTCCCCTCATGGTGGAGTTTCTCTTCCCTCCTCTGGGGTCGAACCTGCTCTGGCTTTGTCTATCTCTCCACTAGGTCTAAGATGGCCACTCTTGCCTCGCGGGCTTTCCGGGCTTTGGGTAAGGCTCCCTAAGTTGTTAGCCCAGCTGCTTCTGCCCCCTCGGCTGTGGCCGCCAAAGTTGCTACCCCTTCGACTCAAGCACCTGATTCCGCTGCGCTTCCAACAACCAAAGCCTTGAAGGTTTCTGGGAAAGGTGTTACTTCTGGGAAAGGTGTCGCGAAGGTTCCTTCCAGCCGCTCCCGGCCTCAGTCGAGCTCGTAAGGGCGGGATGGGGTCCTAGAGCAATTCATAGCGTCCTGTCTGGGTGGCGGGATCTCCAAGATGGCTTCTATGCCCGTGGATGTCCTTATAACCAAGGGGTCTGCTATTTTAGCTGAGGTAATTGTATTTCCTTTACGCTACTCTTGTTAATTCGTTCAGTTTCTAACTCGGGTTCTGTATTTCGTAGGCCTTCAAGCTTAATGTCACGATGGGCCAGCAGGTAGCCCTCCTCCTTGATCGGACTGCAAAAGCTGAAGCTGAAGTCGAGAAAGCCGGGGAACTGCTCAAACAGGCTCGGTCTTTAGTGGAAGAGGTGACTTCTAGCTAGGGAAAAATCGAGGTCGAGATGGCTGAGCTTCACTGCGATCATGAGAGGATGAAGCAATCTTATGATCAGGAGCATCTTCAATCTCTCCAGCGGGCAAGGCAGCGGGATTCCTGGAGATCTGAGGCTAAGAAGTTGGACCTCGAGAACCAGTCTCTGATTACTCAGGTGACCAAGCTGCAAGCTGATACGGAGACCTCCTTCAACGACTGATATTTCTATGCTTCCTTTCAGGCCGCGGAAGCTCTTCCTCCTCCCTTTGATTTATCATATATTGCGGGCTGGGATAGACAGGAAATAATGCTCAAGGCTGCCGAGTTATCTCGCCCTGAAGGCGACAAGGTGGTCCCTTCGAGCCCAACAGGAGCTGGGAAGCAGCCCGCTCAGATAGATCCCTCATTCCTTCTTCCTACCTTTATCACCTCAGATCCTGGGGAGTCTTCCAGCAAAGTGATGTCCTCTTGATCCGAGGAGGACCAATCGAGAGCTGGTGAAGATGTTAGGAGCCCATCTAAGGATCCCCCTTTAACAGAGATGGAGGTCGACAGGAGCCAGACGGGGTCGTTGGCTGCCCTTCTTGACGTGGCTATCCCTCCTGAGGTTATGGACGTAATTAATGAGGTTTTGGAGGAAGATCCAGCTGATCAACCGATGGAGCCTCTAGATGGAGAAGCGGTCAGTGAGGATAACCAAGATGGACAGCTATCTATAGAGGGAGTTGATGGCGAGGATCAACAAGAGGAAGGATGGCCAGTGGAGGGGAGCCATGAGAGTCCTAAAGTTTAAAGCGTTTCATCATGACTTGTTTCTGATAGAGCCCGAAAAAGAGGGTGGGCACCCCGTTTTGCCCTTATTAGTTTTTTCCTTTTTCTTCTTCTTTTTATAGCCCGAGTTCGGGGGTTGGGCTCCTCATTTGGATGTAGCCTTATCTGGGGGTAGGCTCCCCTTGTCCTTAATGATAAATCAAAGCGCTCTTTTGAGAACTTTTTATTTTATTTCTGGTCTTGAATGGGATCCAGAGTAGCATCAGTTGCAACAATTAAGATTTGTGTAAGGAATTATGATGATTTTAATCCTGCACACGAAAGCAAGCATTATATATATATATATATATATATATTTATATTTTTTTATATGGGGTGATAACCCAACCAAGACATCAGGAGGGCTACTTAGCTATTTCCTAGTCTTTGAGATCTGGAGGGCAACTATGCTTTTACACTCAGATCCTTCTTGGGGGTGGTAGCCCGACCAAGGCATCAGGAGGGCTATCGAGCTATTTCCTGGTTTCGAGATCTGGAGGGCAACTATGCTCTTACACTCAGATCCTTCTTGGGGGTGGTAGCCCGACTGAGGCATCAGGAGAGCTATCAAGCTATTTCCTGGTCTCGAGATCTGGAGGGCAACTATGCTCTTATACTCAGATCCTTCTAGGGGGTGGTATCCCGACAAAGCATCAGGAGGGCTATCGAGCTATTTCCTGGTCTCGAGATCTTCAGGGCAACTATGCTCTTATACTCAGATCCTTCTTGGGGGTGGTAGCCTGACCAAGGCATCAGGAGGGCTATCGAGCTATTTCCTGGTCTCGAGATCTGGAGAGCAACTATGCTCTTACACTCAGATCCTTCTTGAGGGTGGTAGCCCGACCAAGGCATCAGGAGGGCTACTCAGCTATTTCCTGGTCTCGAGATCTGGAGGGCAACTATGCTCTTACACTCAGATCCTTCTTGGGGGTGGTAGCCCGACCAAGGCATCAGGTGGGCTATTCAGCTATTTCCTGGTCTCGAAACGTTTATATTGAGTTTCTCATACAAGGGTGTAGTCACTAATGTTGAACATAGTCTGAGACAAAGATGGAGGAGAAAAGGAAAATGACTTTATTGATGATCGAGATGTAGTACATCTTTATTAGGATCGGTAATGAAAACTAAGTGGGGGTAGTCTACTGGAGAACTCCTTTCAAGGGTAGAATTTCCTCAAATGATTTGCATTCCAAGTGTGGTTGATGGATCGCCCGTCCATGTCTTCAAGTTTATAAGCTCCATTGCGAACAACTAGCTTTATCGAATATGGCCCTTCCCAATTGGGACTTAAGACTCCATCCGACCTTTTCCGAGTGTTCAAGGTCACCTTTCTAAGTACCAGATCCCCTTCTTTAATTTCTGGGCTCTAACCTTTCGGTTGACGTATCTAGCGATCTTGCTCTGGTAGATTGCTACTTTCTCTGCTACCCGGTCTTGTTTTTCTTCTAAGAGGTCTAGATTAGCCCGGATCTTGACTTCGTTGCTTTCGGGCTCAAAGTGCTGTACCCTGAACGAGGACAACTTATGCTTGATAGGGAGGACTACTTCAACCCCGAAAGCCAGGGAGTAAGGTGTCTCCCCGATAGCTGTTCTTTTTGTAGTCCAGTATGCCCAGAGGACCTATGGTAGCTCTTCGGCCCACTTTCCTTTCTTCTGCTGTAGCTTCTTCTTCTTCAGAAGTTTCTTAATAGTCTTGTTGGTGGATTCTACCAGCCCGTTAGTCTGGGGATGAGCAACGGAAGCGAGTCTGAGGTCGATCCCCAATCCCTTGCAGAAGTCTTTGCATACCACGTTTGTCTTGATGAACTTGGTTGTGGTCTTTTCTGATATTCGAGAAAGAGGTCCTGCCTCGACCCATCTTGTGAAGTAGTCGATAGCCACGATCGCATGTTTCATCTGTCCTGGAGTGGTAGGAAGTGGCCCAATTAGGTCGATTCCCCACATGGCAAAGGGGTAAGGTGAACTGAGGGACGACAGTCGCTCGGGTGGCTAGTGGTTCAAGTTTGAAGTTCTTTGACAAGGTTCGCAAGATTGCACAAAACTTTTTACGTCTTGGTGGATGGTCGGCCAATAGTACCCCATACGAAGCACCTAATAGGCTAGAGCTTCCCCACCTATGTGGTTCCCACAATCCCAGAGTGGACCTCTCTCAATGCCCACTTAGCATCATCGGGATACAATCACCTAAGTAAGAGGAGGGATCTGCCCCTCCTGTAGAGGTATCTGTCCACCATATAGCATCGAACCGAGAGTCTTTTAATTCTTCGGGCTTGGTCGGGCTCTTCGGGAAGCTCTCCTTCAAGGAGGTAAGCGACAATTGGGTCCATCCAGCAAGGCAGGCGATCCAGTGAACAAATTTCTCCATTTGTGGCTATGCTTGGCTGGGTGATTACTTGGAGGGGAATTCCCCTTGGTAGGGATTGGCCTCCGTTCGCCGCTATTTTAGCCAGAACATCTGCGCGATGGTTTTGGTGTCGAGGCACCTGATCGATCTTGAGTCCCTTAAATTTGCTTTTTAGCAGCCGAGCTAGATTTAGGTAGGCAGCCATATTATCTCCCTTTGCCTGGTAGACCCAGTCACCTGGTTTACAACAAGCAACGAATCACTCTTGATCTATAGGTAGTCGGCCTTTAGTTCAATGGCTACCTTCATCCCGGCTAGGAGGGCTTCATATTCCACTTCGTTGTTGGTAGCTTTAAACTCGAATCTGAAACAGTGACAGAATTCAGTCCCCTCCGGATCTATTAAAACTATGCCAGCTCCTCCCCTGGCTCGCCCGGATGCTCCATCTGAAAAGAGGATCCATGGCTTGCAGCCCTCCGGCCAATTGTCGACCTCGGATATCTTTTTAGGGACCTCATTTGATACTGGGGGATTATCTGGATCTGGGATCGTTGAGAATTCTGCCACGAAGTCGACCAAAGCATGTGCCTTAATCGTAGTCCGGGGCTTATACTTTAGGTCGAACTGAGTGAGCTCTAGTGCCCATAAGACTAGCCTTCCTGACACATCTGGTCTTTGCAAGAATTGGCGGAGGGATTGGTCTGTCACCACTGCTATTGTGTGAGCTTGAAAATAGGGTCGAAGTTTCCTCGCTGAGATCACCAGAGCATAAGCGAGCTTTTCCAGGACAATGTAATTCCTTTCTGATTTGGTCAAAGCATGACTCACATAGTATACGAGTCCTTGAAAACCGTCACTACAATCCTTGGTCAAAGCCCCGCTTACTGCAGTTTCTGATACGGCCAGGTAGATTTGCAACTCATCTCCGAGAACCGCCTTGACTAACAATGGGGGGCTTGTTAGGTACTCTTTCAAAGCTTGAAATGCCTGTTCGCTCTCCTGGCTCCATTTCATGTTCTTCCCTTGTTTGATGGCCTTGAAGAAGGGGAGACAATTATCGGTGGAGCGAGAGATAAACCAGTTGAGTGCCGCCACCCGTCTAGTCAGAATCTGTACTTGCTTGAGCGAGGTCGGGGATTCCAGGTCCAAGATAGCTTTGATTTTTTATGGGTTGGCCTCTATACCTCTCTCTGATTTTTTCTGGTGATCATGTCGTCGATGTACACTTCCATCGTCCTTCCTATCTCGGGCTTGAACAGCTTATTAACCAGCCGCTGGTATGTGGCCCCCGCATTCTTCAAACCAAACGGCATCACCTTGTAGCAGTATAAGCCCTGCTCAGTAATGAAACTGGTCTTGTCTTGGTCAGCCGGGTGTATTTTAATTTGGTTGTATCCTGAGAATGCGTCCATAAAACTCAAAAGTTTATTTTCGGATGTGGAGTCAACCAGCTGGTCGATCTTTGGTAAAGGAAAACTGTCTTTCAGACAAGCCCTATTGAGGTCGGTGTAATCGACACACATACGCCATTTTCCATTCGCCTTCATGACCATGACCACGTTGGTGATCCATTCGAGGTAACGCACCTCTCTGACGAACCCTGCGTTGATCAATTTATCAACCTCTTCCTGCACCGCCGTGTTCCTATCAGCATTGAAGTGACGCCTCTTCTGCTTGATGGGCTTGACTGTTGGATCTACCGCTAGTCGGTGTGTGGCCAACGATGCCGGGATTCCAGGCATTTCATCATGGTTCCAGGCGAAGATGTCGCTGAATTCTCTGAGAAGGTCAATCAGTCCTCTTTTTACTTCTAGATCAAGGGTGGCTCCGACCTTGACGACCTTGGAGGGATCATCATTCCTGATAGGTATCTCTTCTAGTTTATCTACGGGCTGCTCACTGGCCCATTCCTTACTCCGTTCTTCCTCGTAGGGCATGATAGGTTCACTCTCCGGATGCCCAGGATGCTCCGCGGGCTCCTTCTCCTCCTGGATTATCCGGGACGTATCCATGTCTTCATGGACTAATGTCACCTGTACACATTGTTTCGCTAAGGCTGTAGGATTGGCAGATACTGCGTAGCATTTCCTGGCTGCCTGCTGGTCTCCGCGTACCTCTCCTACTTTGGTTCCAACCGGGAATTTCAGGACGTTGTGGTATATGGACAAGACTCCTTTTAAGGAGGACAAGAAAGGTCTCCCTAGGATGGCATTGTAGGCCGATGGGGCGTCCACCACAACAAAGTCGGTCATAACATTCTGTTGGAGCAGGGTGATCCCGATGATTACTGGGAGGATCATTGACCCCACTGGTATGATCGAGTCCCTAGTGAAACCGTAAAGCGGAGTGGTACAGCTGTTGTAACAACGTTGCTTCAGGTTCAATTTTTCCAGGGTATCCTTGAAGAGGATATCTACACTGCTACCTGTATCCACGAGCACGCGATGGACCAGACAGTTGGCGATTTGTTTCATGATTACCATAGGATCATCATGAGGTTGCGCAGTGTTGAAGACATCTGCTTCAGTGAATACGATCTGTGCTGATCGGGAGGGCTCTGTCGGGCTCTGGCTGACTTCAAAGACCCATCGGCTTTCTCCGATGCTGGGAACCTTTCTTGCGTGGTTTTTCCGGGAGTTATTGGAAACGCCAGCCAGTGTAGGACCTCCGCTGATAGCGTGTATCACCTGGATCTGCTGCATTAAATCAGCCTGCTCCCCTTTCCTCTTTTCTGCGTCCTCACGGATTTCGGCTTGTACCTCCCTTCCAGTCTTGATATTATCTCTGACCTGTTGCAAGAACTCAATCAAGCATCCTCCCCTTAACAGAGCTTCAATCTGGTTGCGCAAATTATAGCACTCTGAGGTGTTGTGGCCCACATCTTCGTGGAAGTGGCAGTACTTGTACCGGTTTCTCCTGTCAGCTGGGGCCTTCATGGGAGCGGACTTTTGGAGCAACCCTTTATCTCGTATGGCAAGGTAGACTGTTTCCCTTGAAGCATTCAAAGGGGTGTAGTAGTCATACCCTTTTTCCCCTTGCATTACTAGAGCCACGGTCCTGGGAGGCGGTGAAGCCCGGGGAGGGGTTCATTTTGCTGGATATCTTTCTAGCCTATGCAGAGGAGCAGGGAGGTGATAGGTCGACCTGTTGGGAGGTTTATTCTGAGTTTTCTGTACTGGCTCAAATTTGGGGGCTTCTTTCTTAAGACGCTTCGTCGTTCTCATGTCGTCGTGCTCCATCTTGACCTTGAGTTGTTCGTCGATCTCGACCTGCTCAAAGGCCCAGTCGTAGGCCTCCTGGTAAGTCTCGGGAGGTCTCTTGGCGAAGGAACAGAAAAGCTTTCCTGCCTATAAATTTCGGCTGAAGTTGGCGAGGGTTTCTTTTTCAGTGAAGATTCCCATTTGTATGACCTCCTTGTGAAATCGCTCCACGTACGATCGAAGAGTTTCACTCCGTTCCTGGATCACATATTGGAGGTGTATGGGATCTTTAGGGCGAGGTTTGACTCCTTGGAATTGTGAGCAAAAATCTGTTGATAATTTCGTGAAAGAATCCACGCTACCTACGGGTAGTTTCCTGAACCAGGTTTTCACGTAGTCGGTCAAGGTCGTTGGAAACATTCTGCATATAGCTGCTCTGGTAGTGTTCTGGACCTCCATCTGTTGAATGAAGCTCTCTAGGTGGCTTAGAGGATCTTCCGTTCCAGAGAACTTATCTGCTGGCATTTTGAATTTTGGGGGGAGCTCTGCTTCCCGAATCCTCCAAGTGAAGGGAGTGTTCATCTCGCTCAGGGGATCCTTTTTGTCCTCCTTACTCTTTCCCTTCCTTAGCTGCTGGACCTCTTTTTATAGCTTTGCCAGCTGATCCCTCAGTCGCTTGTTCCCAGGTCTCTTCGAGTTAACCTCAGATTCCTCACTGTCGAATCTTTCTGATGAACTGGCAATTTCTATCCGGTCCTCCTCTTGGACATGATCCACTTGGGGAGTTTGTCTACTTTCCTCTTCTAGGGCCCGGGTAGTTCTCCTGGATGTAGTTGGATGAGATAGCCCTCGTGGCTTACGGGTAAAAGCATCCGCGGTAGACTTAACTAGCCTGGGTTGATATTGTGAAAGTCTTTTCGGAACTGGGGGCATGGGTCCCAGCCTATCCCGGATCGAACGTTGGGGCCCTGATCTATCTCGAGCCGGCTCTGGAAGGGGAGGTCCTAGGCGATTGAAAGCAGGTGGCCTAGCTCCGAGACTGCTCGGCTCTCCCTCATCATTCAGGTTGGTTGGCTGGATCATGATTCCTTCAGCGAGAAGGCAGACGCGGATGGATTCTACGAAGGCCGCCGCTTGTTGGTCGAGCGCTGCCTGGCTTAGTATAGGGTGGCCAGTAGCCCGCGTATTGGTTGTCTGGATCGGAGCTTGACTATTATATCCAGACTTTCTCCCCTTTCTTAGGGCTTTTCGTGTAGGCCTCGCCGGAGGTTGCTCCGGGACTCTATGCTGGCCTTGGGAGGAGAGAAGCCTCATAGTTCCTGTACAACAACTAAAATGTAAATGCAAATAATTGGTTAATTGGGTGTAGGGTAATTTCCCACAGACGGCGCCAGAAAGTGTTAACGAAAATTTTGCCCAAGGTGAGAAATCTCAGTTAACACCCTCAAGACCACTACCACGTAGGTGGTGGCCAAGGTTTATTGTATGTGTAGCAATGATTTATAAAATGACAAGAAAGCAAGAATATTTTATTGAACGTGCATGGTATACAAATACAGAAATTCTTTTATCTTTGCTCTCAACTCTCTCTAGGGAATGGTTGATTGTTTGTGTTTGTCGTATGCCTGTCGAATAGTAGTCGCTTTTTTTATTCTCTTTCTTTTCTATTTATACATAGTTTGTAGGTCAAACAGACTGATTCTCCCCTTGATTTTCTCAGTCTCTTCCCTCCTTATCGGGTGGGATTTCTTATTTAAATGTCATTGACTTTGCCGAATTGAGAGTATCGTGGTGGAGATCAGCTTATTTCCTTTTTGGATTCTATTACTTGTTCTGCATATAGGTACCGTTTCCAGATATGATTCAGTGTATCCCTCGTACCTTTCAGCATGATCCTTTATAGAGGTCGTTGAATATGGCATGGTGTGGTGCATAGAGGTCGTTTGAATATGGCATGGTATGGTGCACCAACCAGTGAGGTTGGTTAGTGTTCAGACCTTGATATCTGAGAAGTTTCATCCAGCTTGGAGCCAGATCTGGCTTCCCTTGACCCTTCGGAAGCTAGGTGTGGCTTCCCCTGACCTTTCGAAGCTAGGTGCGGCTTTCTAGGGACATTCTTCTGTGTTAATCGAGGTACAGGCGAGTCTCTAGAGCGTATGCGAGGTGACCTCGACTTAGGGGAGCTTCTAGCATTGGTGATACGGGCTAGATCTGATCGTTCCGGGCTCTATCCCGGATTTTTTCGGAGCCCGTCCCTGTTCCCGGGGTGATATAGTAGTTCGACTCTAGATAGAGAGGTCTCCTGATGGAAACTCTCGGGTATGGAGCCAGGTCTGGGAGGTGGAAAATTTTCCTTTGGTCCTTAGCCAATTTTGGCTATTAATAACTTTCTTCCCAAGTTTGGGAAGCCCACGCACAACCTTGAACTTATCTAAGATCCTCAAATCTCGATAGTTCATGTAGCCAAGCCTTTGGTGCCATAACTCAATTTGCTCACTCTGGACATATTGCAAGAGATGACACTAGCTTCAAGACAATAACAATTGTCACTAGATCTCTTTCCTTTTAACAAGGTTTGTCCATTTGACTTCAAAATAAAGCAATCATTTGCATTAAACAAGACTGACAAATCGTCATCATTGAGATAAGAAATGCTTATAAGATTGGACTGCAAGCTTTCAACAAACAAAGCATTTGACAAAAAGGGTAAACCAGGAATGGAAATGATTCCTTTTCTTATGACTTTCTTATTAGATCCATCACCAAAGGTGACAAATCCACCATCCTCCATAACAAAAGATTCAAAGAAACTCTTGTTTCCCAACATGTGCCTAGAGCACCCACTATCCAAATACCAAGTGTTAGAAGTATTTGCCTTCAAGGCAATTTAAGACATATAACAAAAGTATTCATCTCTTCTAATCCATCTAGGTGAAACATTTTCTTTCATAGTGGCCTTATAAACATTGGCCCTAAATTTCCTAGAATCATGCAAATTGTCTCTAGATTTCCTAGGAACATGCATATTGGCTTGGTTGGTACCCTGTTCACTGGTAATGCAGCGGAAATAGGTTTTAAAATTTTTATACAGATCATAAACGATCTGGGACCAGTGAACTTAGGATTGCAATTCTTTTTTCAGAACTAATAGATACAATATGTAAATACAGGAAATTGTAATCAATATATTAAAAAGAAATTTAGAACCTTACAAACGTTTGGAGGCTCCTTCACTTCACGATATGCTCCTGATCTGTACCACTGATCTTCCTAGCTATTCCCGGAACTGGTAACTGCGTGTGGGCGCGTCACGTACTCAGGAACTTAGGAGGATGTACAGAGAATGAAGAAGAAACAATTTCTTCCAAGAGAATGACAAAACTAGAACAATTCTAGTTGTTAAAATAAAATTATATCTTATATATTTATTCTCTTATATCAAATAGTGCACGCCACAAATTTTATGATTCTCAATTTCTTGTTTCATGCACAGCAGCTTTTGTTTCTCTTTTTTGTCTCACGCACACATTGATGCGTTTTTTATTTTTTATTCATGCATAATGAGTTTGTATCATATACAAACACTTGTGTATATCCTTTGTGTGCTGTGTTTTTGTTATCAATATATATCATATATATATATTATTATAACTAAAACTCTTTAATTGATATCTCTTTAGATTTTAAAACTATATCTTTTAAAAATGATATCTCATATCTTTTATTTTAAAAGATAATTAAATATTTATTTTGAATTTAAACATTTTAAATTCAATTTCAAATATTTAATTTAATAAAATAAAATAATCATATTATCTTATTCTATTTAAAATCAAATATCAACTATCACCCTCCATTTAGTGATTAATAACATAATTAAATAATCTTATTATTTAATTTATTTAATCACCATTATTCATTAATTAAATAATCTTATTATTCAATTAATTCCCAAATAAATACGTGTCACTTCGGTAACACAATAAATTGGACTGTCCAATTAATTATCCATGACCTTTGTTACCTAAATCGATCGGGCTAGCAAAGGGACCTAATGGACCTATAATATTTTGAGCTCCAATAATCCTCGGAATTATTAATTAAACTCTTTAATTAATATTCTTTGATTATTAACTCTGGTGTTATTCCACTAAAAACCGGAAGCTGCACTCTCTCAATGTCCATCGATATAGCTATTATACATGGTGTGATCCTCCACAGTAGTTCATAATTAGAGCTGGGTCATAATGTCCGTTATACCCCTCTAATTACATATATCCTTTAAGTACCATTGATTCTCTAATGAATAATAAATCCTATTTCCTCACGGAATTAGGAGAGCGCTCATATTCTCCAAGCCCCGAATCAACCCTTAAAGGAACTACCATCTACTTCTCACAAGAAGGAGTGGATTCCACTATTGTGTACATACCTTCCCAGCCACAAGCCAAACCGCAATCCTAACATACGGAGTATATTGATCAGGAATTGCATCTGACCTCACCCATGGTATATCAAAGACCACGATCTAACCTGAAGGAGTCGATAAGACACTCAAGATTAAGATCACCCACATATAGCCATCATTAGTTGATATATATGAATCTCATCTGTAAACGGATCTTGGTGAGAGATTCATATAGATCATGGCCCAGTCCTATATGATCACATCATACAAGGTGCCTTCATTCCCATATCTCATATGAATGATTCAGGATAGAATCACCGTACATTACGGAATGGACCGCAACTATAGATTAACCACAAATAAAGTACCCAGCTTTATTTGTTATCTATGGACTCTTTAGATTGCACGTCTCTTACTGTATCCATTCGTATATGACACTCATATACACAGTTTGAGATTACATCCGGCAATCTAGGATGTTAATATATGCAGAAGTTATAAAATAAACAACACAACAAGAATGAATTGAACTTTTCTTTTCTTTTATTTCATAAATCCATTTACAAAATACATCTTTAGAGCATAAACCCCAACAATCTCCCACTTGCACTAAAGCATGTGAGGCATGTCTAGTAACCTTAGACCATCTAGGTGACCCGAAAAACACTTTAGCTGGTAAGGTCTTCGTAAATGGATCAGCATGATTATCTTGTGAGGCTATCTTGGTGACGATCACATCTCCTCTCTGCACTATCTCTCTAATGAGATGATACTTTCTCTCTATATGATTCCCTCTCTTGTGGCTTCTTGGTTCTTTGGAATTAGCCACAACACCACTGTTATCACAATAAAGTGTGATGGGCTTATCCAGATCTGGAACAACTTCCAGATCACTCAAGAACTTACGGAGCCAAACAGCCTCTTTAGCAGCTTCACAAGCGGCTACATATTCGGCTTCCATGGTGGAGTCAACAATACAAGATTGCTTTATACTTCTCCACACAATGGCTCCACCACCTAGGGTGAATACTGATCCAGACGTGGATTTTCTAGAATCACTGTCTGACTGAAAATCAGAATCTGTGTATCCTAACGGGATCAAATCCTGTCCGGAATACACTAGCATATAGTTTCTCGTTCTCCGAAGATACTTGAGAATAGTCTTGACAGCAACCCAATGATCTAATCCTGGGTTGGACTGGTACCTGCTGACTACTCCCACTGCATAGCAGATGTCCAGTCTCGTGCATAACATAGCATACATGAGACTACCTACTACTGATGCATATGGCACACGTCTCATATCCTCAACTTCTTGAGGTGTCTTAGGACACTGTTCCTTAGACAAGTGAACCCTATGTCTAGAAGGTAAATTACCTTTCTTGGAGTTCTGCATCGACAATCGCACAAGAATCTTGTCGATATATGATGCCTGAGACAATGCTATGAGTTTGTTCTTACGATCCCTTATAAGTTGGATCCCTAGAACATAACTTGCCTCTCCCAAATCTTTCATTTGGAATTGGCTAGCCAGCCAGCCCTTTACATCAGATAACACTCCCACTTCATTCCCAATGAGTAGGATGTCGTCCATGTATAGGACCAAGAAAACTACCTTTTTGTCAATGATAAGCTTGTAGACATAAGGCTCATCGACGTTCTGCTCAAAGCCATAGGTTTTGATCATATCATCAAACCTAATGTTCCAAGATCTAGATGCTTGCTTAAGTCCATAGATGGACCTTTGCAACTTGCAAACCTTTTGCTCTTGATCTAGAGACACGAATCCCTCTGGTTGCATCATATAGATGCTCTCGTCAAGATTGCCATTCAAGAATGCAGTCTTGACGTCCATTTGCCAAATTTCATAATCAAAATAGGCAGCAATGGATAAGAGAATCCTAATAGACTTAAACATGGCTACTGGCGAGAAGGTCTCTTCATAATCAACCCCCTCTTTCTGGGTATAACCCTTAGCCACTAGCCTTGCTTTGAAGGTCTCTACCTTCCCATCTACTCCTCTCTTTCTCTTGTAGATCCACTTACATCCTATGGGTTTTACCCCATCCGGTAAGTCTACAAGATCCCAGACTGAGTTAGAGTACATGGGCTCCATCTCGAGATTCATGGCTTTAAGCCATTCCTCTTTATCAGGATCTTCCATTGCATTCTTAAATGTCAATGGATCATCCACACTATCAGCAGAGACAACACTTTGTCCCTCACCTATACCTAAATAGCGTTCAGGTTGTCTTACAAGCCTCCCACTACGTCTAGGTGATAGTGTATCCTGATCAGGAACCATCTGACTCTAAGATATTTGTGGATCAACAACTCTTGTTGATGAAGCACTAGTATCACCAGGCTCCAACTCATTCAATACAATCTTAGAACGAGGTTTATGGTCACTAATATAATTATCCTCAAGAAACGTTGCATTTGTCGATACAAATACTTTGTTATCTTCGGGACTATAGAAGTGTCCACCTCTGGTCTCTTTGGAGTATCCTACAAACAGGCAGACCACAGACTTGGAGTCTAACTTTCCACTTTTGTTTTTCAGCACGTGTGCTGGACACCCCCATACGCGGAAATGTCACAAACTAGCTTTACGACCATTCCACAACTCTAGGGGAGTCTTAGGAACAGATTTGGATGGCACTACATTCGAAATGTATGCCGCTGTTTGTAACGCATATCCCCAGAAGGAATTTGGTAATGATGAGAAACTAATCATAGATCTCACCATTTCCATCAGGGTTCTATTTCTCTTCTCCGCTACACCATTTTGCTGAGGTGTACCAGGAGCTGTGAGTTGGGAAACTATCCCATGCTCGACCATGAAGTCTTCAAACTCTTGGTCAAGGTACTCACCTCCACGATCTGATCGTAGTGACTTGATAGTCCTACCTAATTGATTCTCAACTTCATCTCGGAATTCTTTGAACTTTTCAAATGTTTCCGACTTTCGTTGCATTAGGTAGACATATCCGTATCTTGAGTAGTCATCTATAAAGGTGACATAATACTCATAGCCGCCCCTAGCTCTAACATTCATCGATCCGCAGACGTCTGTATGTATGAGTTCTAGTGGCTCTATAGCTCTAAGCCCTTTTCCAGTAAAAGGTCTCTTAGTCATCTTACCTTCTAAACAGGATTCGCAGATAGGTAAGGTGCCAACCTTTAACTCACTTAAAGGTCCACTTTTTACTAGTCTGTCTATCCGGTCAAGGTTGATATGACCAAGTCTTAGATGCCAAAGATACGTGTCATTATCTGGAGAAATCTTATGTCGTTTAGTTTTAGGTTTTTCAACCTTAAACATTTCAGTGTTAAGCAGTGTAGTATGTATTAACGGTCTTAACACATACAAATTGTTTTCATTAATTCCTGAACAAATATTTAGACCATTCTTTCCAATAATAACAAACTTATTATTAAAAGAAACAGAATACAATTGTTCTAACAACTTAGAAACGGAAATCAAATTCCGTGTAAATCTAGGAATATAAAAAACACCGTTCAATAATAAAAAACTATTATTATTACAAAATTGCAATCTTATTGCTCCCACTGCTTTGGCCGACACGATATTCCCCTACCCCACATGCATGGAGAATGCTCCCTCATCTAGCTGTGTCTAAGAATCAGTCCACTGCAAAGAAGAACAAACATGGTTAGTGGCCCCCGAATCAACAATCCAAGGTGAAGAATCATCTTCCACTAAACAAGATTCAGGAACAAGTAAATCATATTTACCTTTCTTCTTCTTCTTGGCTACCTCCTCCAGGTATTGAGGACAGTTCCTCTTCCAGTGCCCGACCTTGTTACAGTGGAAACATTTTCCTTTGTCTTGGTCGGTGGAGGTGCCCTTCTTTTTGCTTTGGGCCTTCTTGGGTTTGGGCTTACCCTTCGCCTTTCCAGCAGACTTCTTCCTCTTCTTATTATTGGAGGAAGATGGTTCGGCAACATTTGCCTCACCGGTCTTACTTTTGTTGTCCTTGGTCAAGGACTCAAAAGTAGCGAGCTCATTGAGCAACTGTGTGAGACTAAACCTTAACTTGTTCATCCCGTAGTTGTTCTTAAACTGATCAAAACTCTTCGGAAGAGTCGTCAGTGTGATGCTCACTTGACTGGGTTCGTCAATGGCTCCGCCATTGACTTCTGCCGTGTTGAAGTAGGACATCATGCTCAGGACATGTTCCCGAACTGATGTACCTTCCTTCATGCGAGCGAGCATAGCGGAACGAACATCTTCATGTCGTTTTTGCTCGGAGGGCTGCCCGAACATAGCTTGTAATGACTCCATAATTTTGAATGCTGTAGTCATTGCTTCGTGCTTTGTGACAAGCACGTCTGTTATAGAAGCTAACAGATATGTTCGGGCCTTCTCATCATATGAGACCCATCGCTGGTATGCCTCACGAGCAGTTCGTGTGGCATTGGCAGTAGGCACCGGAGGACATTCCTCCGTAAGCACAAACTTGAGGTCTTTGGTGACCAGTATTGCATTAATATTAAGTTTCCACTTAGTGTAGTTATCACCAGTTAATTTGTCGTTTGTGAGAATTTGAAGTAATGCAGAAGACATAATTGCTGAAATAAATAAAACATTCATTCAGTCATTTATTAAAACAAGTGCGAGTGCTTTGGCATAAATTTAAACATGATGCGTGAACATGTTTAACGAACTAGAAATACCTAAAAAACAGTTACTATACCACGAAAATCCAACTACCACAAAGAAGTGCCGCCTTAGGGTCGGTCAAGTCCTTGCATGTTAGACCGAGACATTCTCAAACAAATGATATTCTAGAATAGCTCTTATTCCATATCATTCAACCATCATTTATTCAGAAAGGTTTTTAATTAACAAAACTTAATCAAAACCTTCGTGAGTGTAACCCACCATTTCAGATCTCATGAGCTTAACTCGAGAAATGCCGCCTTAGGGTCGGTCAATCCCGAAATACCCTCCCAAATCCTATCCGTTAGGAAGTCAACCTTGGTATTGATCATTGTGGAAACCCTTCTTAGGGAGGACGAAAGCAAAGTCGTCATGAGGCCCCACTCGGATCTCACGGTGTTGAACTAATAATGGAAACTGTGGGATATATATGTAATATATCCCTCTCCCACTCACTATTTACATATTAAGGTTTTCTATTATCCGTTAATGCACCTAGACTCTATAGGATCAAACGGCTAATTTTAATCAAGTTATCTAGCGCATTAACAAATTCATTATTAGAAATAAATTCTAATTTAATTAATAAATTATTAATGATTTTTAACAATTAAAAATCTAATCTATTAGTGAATAATCTAAATCTTTGTAAACTTTTTACTAAGGTCAGATTATTATGTAAGCGTTTACCAAGTTTTAACTATAAAAACTCTAACACTTTATGCGGTCCATTTATTATTAGGTTTTTAATCATATTAATCCTATTTACAATAAATGACCCTATTAATCTAACTTATTAAACACTTTAATAACCAGATTAATATTAATGAGAATTAACAAGTTTTCTAACAATTAAAAAAAAAACTAATCTCATTTTCATAGCCAATAATGTATTTACTGATTTTAATCATATTAAAAAAAATAATACATAAAAATTAGGCTATGATGCATGTATGACATATCAAATATATTTGTGTAGGCACATCTAATCTAAATGACATACGTATGCATGACAATGCTTTTATCATCACATAATATAAAGCATACATGAATTGACCGAGTACTGTGGATTATTTAACCTAAAAAAAATTGGAATCTAAAATTACAAAAATACGCCCAAGGCATTCCTTGGTCTTCTTGTAATTTCCGAGTCTTCTAGTCTCTTCAGGTCACTCCGATTCATCTCATGAATCCGAAATAGGAAATCCGCACGGAACGCACTAGGCAACACTTGCCAACGGAACCGTGCAAGACGACATGAATAGTGCCGACATGAACAGTACCGTGCATGAACAGTACTCGCATGAATAGTACCCCTAAAGGAACAGTACCACACATGAACAGTACCATACATGAACAGTATCGTGAACAGTATATGAACAGTACCCGTCACACGTATTTCCGATTTTGCCCTTTCGACTTCGCGATTTTTCCAGGTCTTCAATATAGGTTACATTTTTTTTTTACAATAACAGAAAAAAATTAATAATAATAATAATAAAAAAATATAATACAACCCATAAACCCTAAATCCACAGTACCATATGATAAACGATCAATCATGTTTTTGTAAATTAACAAATTCAATATACATAAAAAAACAACATACAGTCAATTTAAATAGTGCCTACACAATCATACATACAGGAGCATCGAAAACAATTTCCTGTTCCAAAAAAAAAAATTGGCTCTGATACCAATTGTTGGTACCCCGTTCAATGGTAACGCAGCGGAAATAGGTTTTAAAATTTTTAAACATATCATAAACGATCTGGAACAAGTGAACTTAGGATCGCAATTATTATTTTTTTCGGAACTACTACATACAATATGTAAACACAGGAAATTGTAATCAATATATTAAAAAGAAATTTAGAACATTACCAACGTTTGGAGGCTCCTTCACTTCACGATATGCTCCTGATCTTTACCACTGATCTTCCTAGCTATTCCCGGAACTGGTAACTGCGTGTGGGCGCGTCACGTACTCAGGAACTTAGGAGGATGTACAGAGAATGAAGAAGAAACAATTTCTTCCAAGAGAATGACAAAACTAGAACAATTCTAGTTGTTAAAAAAAATTATATCTTATATATTTATTTTCTCTTATATCAAATAGTGCACGCCACAAATTTAATGATTCTCAATTTCTTGTCTCATGCACAGCAGCTTTTGTTTCTCTTTTTTGTCTCACACACACATTGATGCGTTTTTTATTTTTTATTCATGCATAATGAGTTTGTATCATATACAAACACTTGTGTATATCCTTTGTGTGCTGTGTTTTTGTTATCAATATATATCATATATATATTATTATAACTAAAACTCTTTAATTGATATCTCTTTAGATTTTAAAACTAAATCTTTTAAAAATGATATCTCATATCTTTTATTTTAAAAGATAATTAAATATTTATTTTGAATTTAAACATTTTAAATTAAATTTCAAATACTTAATTTAATAAAATAAAATAATCATATTATCTTATTCTATTTAAAATCAAATATCAACTATCACCCTCCATTTAGTGATTAATAACATAATTAAATAATCTTATTATTTAATTTATTTAATCACCATTATTCATTAATTAAATAATCTTATTATTCAATTAATTCCCGAATAAATACTTGTCACTTTCGTAACACAATTAATTGGACTGTCCAATTAATTATCCATGACCTTTGTTACCTAAATCGATCGGGCTAGCAAGGGGACCTAATGGACCTACAGTATTTTGAGCTCCAATAATCATTGGAATTATTAATTAAACTCTTTAATTAATATTCTTTGATTATTAACTCCGGTGTTATTCCACTAAAAACCCGAAGCTGCACTCTCTCAACTGCAGACGTTTTTACACAGACCGATACAACTCGGTGTCCATCGATATAGCTATTACACATGGTGTGATCCTCCACAGTAGTTCATAATTAGAGCTGGGTCATAATGTTTGTTATACCCCTCTAATTACATATATCCTTTAAGTACCATTGATTCTCTAATGAACAATAAATCCTATTTCCTCACGGAATTAGGAGAGCGCTCATATTGTCCAAGCCATGAATCAACCCTTAAGGGAACTACCATCTACTTCTCACAAGAAGGAGTGGATTCCACTATTGTGTACATACCTTCCCAGCCACAAGCCAAACCGCAATCCCAACATACGAAGTATATTGATCAGGAATTGCATCTGACCTCACCCATGGTATATCAAAGACCACGATCATACCTGAAGGAGTCGATAAGACACTCAAGGTTAAGATCACGTACATATAGCCATCATTAGTTGATATATATGAATCTCATCTGTAAACGGATCTTGGTGAGAGATTCATATAGATCATGGCCCAGTCCTATATGATCACATCATACAAGGTGCCTTCATTCCCATATCTCATATGAATGATTCAGGATAGAATCACCGTACATTACGGAATGGACTGCAACTATAGATTAACCACAAATAAAGTACCCAGCTTTATTTGTTATCTATGGACTCTTTAGATTGCACGTCTCTTACTGTATCCATCCGTATATGACACTCATATACACAGTTCGAGATTACATCCGGCAATCTAGGATGTTAATATATGCACAAGTTATAAAATAAACAACACAACAAGAATGAATTGAACTTTTCTTTTTATTTATTTCATAAATCCATTTACAAAATACATCTTTAGGGCATAAACCCCAACAGGCTCTAGCCCTATTTCTTTCAATCATGCTTTTAGTTCTACACATGTTAATATACTTGGAGCAATTTGGTCTAATATGACCATAACACCGCAAAAATGACATGTTGGAAAGAAGTAAGAGGTCATTCCATTCCTTTGTGAGTACAAAGGGGCTTTCCCACGTTTTTGAGCTTGTCTTTGGTGTTGGGTTGGTTCTCTCATATTTTGTTATTGAGTTGGAGTAGATTGCTTCCTTGGTTGAACTTCCATGGATTGCTTCTTGGCTTGGTGGTATTTGGGTGGATGAAGGTTTGCTTGATGACCTCTCATTGGTTTAGCTTGAGTTTGAGTTTGACCCTTGATGTTGTTTTCACTTGCACACTTTATGAGCACTCTCCTATTTTAATCGTCTTCATAGGATGTTATGGGGGTGAAGCCTCTTTGATGTCCATGCTCTTCACAAACACGGTCTTGCTTGAGGATGAGGTCTCCTTGTTATCTTCATAACCAGGAACTTTCTTATCACTAGGCCTCTTGCCAACTTCCAACATGTGGTCAAGTTTCTTTGTGCTTGAAGTCATTTTAGCAATACTTTCTCTTGCTTCTTTAAGCTCATTTTCCATCAATGCCTCATTCCTCTTTGCTATCCTCACTTCTTCATTCAAGTAAGTTACTTCTGCTGAGAGCTTGAGATTCTCTCCTTTTAGCCTTAAAATCTATTTTCTTCATCTTCAATCTTGAGCTTTGAAAATGCTCAATGAACCCTTTCAAGGTCAATGCCTTCTACATTTCCATTTGTAGAATGAGATGAAGTGCTCTCATCACTTGAGTCATCTTCAACTTGTTTGTCTTCCTCTTGGTCATCTACTACTTCCTTACTCTTGAGAGAGGATGTGAAGGGAATAAAGTTTGCCACATGGTCTTTATCATCCGAGGATCCTTCTTCCTCTTCCAAGTCATTACTATCGCTCCAAGTGGCAGCCATTGTCTTTACTTTCTTCTTGTTCTTCAAATTGCCACAATCCGTGGAGATGCGTCCAAAACCTCCACATTCAAAACATTGGACCCCTTTCCTTGTGGGCTTGTCTTGACTTGGTTCAATCTTCTTGAAATGAGTCTTCTTCTTCATTTCCTTTCCTTTGGATCCAAATCCCTTCTTTTTAAACTTAATGAACTTCTTGAATATTTTCACCATAAAGGCCATCTCCTCATCTGAGTCATCCTCATTTTTCTCTACTTTGGAGGTCTTCAAGGCTATACTCTTTTTCTTCTTAGAAAGTGTAAGTGTAGGAGCCCATTGACGGGCACATCATTGAAGTGCCATTAAAAGATTGAACATTTAAGTTCGGCCTAGGAGCCATATCTGGCTTCCCTTGACCCTTTCGAAGCTAGGTATGGCTTTCCCTGACCTTTCGAAGCTAGGTGCGGCCTTCCTTCATCCAGCTTGGAGCCAGGTCTGGCTTCCCTTGACCCTTTCGAAGCTAGGTGTGGCTTCCCCTGACCTTTCGAAGCTAGGTGCGGCCTTCTAGGGACATTCTTCTGTGTTAATCGAGGTACAGGCGAGTCTCTGGAGCGCATGCGAGGTGACCTCGACTTAGGGGAGCTTCTAGCTTTGGTGATGCGGGCTAGATGTGATCGTTTCGGGCTCTATCCTGGATGTTTCCGGAGCCCGTCCTTGTTCCTGGGGTGATATCGTAGTTCGGCTCTGGATAGAGAGGTCTCCTGATGGAAACTCTCGGGTATGGAACCAGGTCTGGGAGGTGGAAAATTTTCCTTTGGTCCTTAGCCAATTTTGGCTATTAACAAATTGATTCTCCCCTTGATTTTCTCCATCCCTCCTCTTCTTATCGGACGGGATTTTTACATTTAAATGTCATTGACTTTGAGTTAATTGCTAAGTTAAGGGTATCTTGGTGGAGATCAATTTGTTTCCTACTTAGAGTCTATTACTTGCTCTGTACGTATGTAACGTCTTAAGATGTAATCCTGTGTTTCTTCGGGTCTAGCATGATCTCCTATAGGGGTCGTTGAATATGGTATGTATTATGGTGAGGTACATCAGATAGTGAGGTCGATTAGTGTCCTAGCCCCGATATTAAGGAGTTTCGTCAAGCCAGGAGCTAGGTCTAGCTTCCCTTGAACTTTTGAAGCTAGGTGCGGCCTCCTACAGACACCCCCTATGTCAGCGAGGTATAGGCGAGCTTCTGGAGAAATTGCGAGGTAATCCCTACTTCGAGGGGATTTTCTTGGTTTCTGGTTGGGTGATGCGGGCTCGATCTGACCGAGCCGGGATCTACTCTGGGTGTTTCTGGAGCCCGAGTTTATTCCTGTGGGGCGGTATCGTAGCTAGACTTCGGGTAACATGGTCTCCTGGTGGATGACCTCGGGCATGGAGCCAGGTTTAGAGGGTGGAAAATTTCCCTTTGGTCCCTAGCCAAATTTAGCTATTAACAACGTCTTTTCTCACAAACTGAGAAAAATGTGGTACATGTTGTAGCTCTCAGGAAAGTAAATTGGCGCTCCATGGACATCGTGCTTCTTAGCATCCACCCCCTAAGGCCACTGCCATATATATATAGGGACAATCTATAGAACACTGGGGGTACCCGTACACCATATTGCGATCAAAGTTGAAAATATTGCGATTGAAGGTTGAATCACACTTTTTTCCAATTACGATCACAATATTTCCTACACGGTGTATGTGTTAGGTTTTTGAGTCATGTTGGCATTAATTCCAAATCATAAAAGTGTTTCACTTGTAATGATTAGTTGTCTTATACTGATGATGATTCAAGCTTCAAAGAAGATTTGGCAACTTATCAAGCAAGATGGAGTCTTCAAAAAGGAATATGCTTCATTGATCAACAAAAGTATATTTAGACCTCATTCCTCTTACAAGGATTAGGCACACACACACACATTGATTCCATATGTGTCCTTGCATCGTTGTGCTCAATTGGTACAACACATTCACACACTTGATATTGAATGTTCATGCATTATATTTAAGTTGACAAATTTTGTAAATTGCATGTTCTAGGACTATATCTAGGAAATGGTATTCTTGTGTGTTCATGTCTTTGTTTGTTTATGTTTTATGAAATTTGGATTTGAATTTGATCTTATATTATTCTTTATTGAGTTCCTGTCATTTCGGTCACTCATTCATTAGTTTTAAAGTTTCGAGTAATAAGTTACGAAACTTTCCGGTCATGTACCATGCATTGTCTTCATCTTCGTGTATCGAGTCGAATTATTATTTTCTGGTCATATCTGTGTAGTCATCCATGTGCATGAGATAGTCCCAGTTTGTAATCTGAAAATGGATTCGAATTCAGGTTTGGAGGCAGGAGAACGTTTGAAGAACGCGAAGGAGCGCGAGGGAGGAAGCAAACGGCCAAAGGCCATTTGCCACCCATCCTCGAGGAGGCGTGTGGCCATCTCGGGGAGAGAGGCTTCTTTCCCCCTAGATGGTAACATGCCTCCTCATGGACCTGAGGTGGTGCGTGACCATTGGCTGCCCCAATTTAACCTCTTTCCCTCTGTTTTATATATCTCATTCCCTCTCATTTTATTCTAAGATAAAAATTTGAAAATAATAAGTGCAGAATTTTCTCTCCAACTTTCTCATCTTCCAAACACCATATCTCTCTCATTTCTTATCTAATTTGAGTGATTCAAGTCGGAGAATCTTGTATTGAAGTCCCCTACCTTTTCCAAGTAAGTTTACAGCCATTTGTTCAAGTTTTGTGATTGTTCTACACTCAAAACAGAAACTGCGCAAGATTACAAGGTATTGATCTATTCTTTGTGTTTTGATCTTCAAAGTCTTCAATTACCTTGGGTTTGCTTCTTCTATATGTATGTGTTACTTGGAAAAATTCATTTGAGAAGTAGAGCTTCAATTATAGGCTAATCATGTCTAATTAGAGACTTGAATGTTAACTAGTTTTTTCTTGAAATCTAGGTTTTCACATGTTTGTGAGTTGTATTGTGATTAGCTTATTATCTAGGACTATTTGTTCTTTGATTGACTTTACTTTCATGATTGATAGCCTTATCATGTGCTAGGACTCATCAGTTAAACATATCTAGGATTAGCACATTTGATTTCATATTTAGAGCTAAATCGGATTTAGTTGATTTGTGCATAAATACATGCTCTAAATATTTGCTAGAATAATCATTGATCATACCTTATGAATCTATCATGTTTATGTTTGTTACTAAATCCTTGAATGTGTGCTTAATGTATATGATTGATTAAAGTTTTAGTTGCATGAATGATTCTAAGACTTAAATGTGTCTAGGTGTTTCACATGTTCTAGGATTTGTTCATGTTAATAGCCAAATTTGGCTTAAGACCAAAGGGAAATTCTACACCTTCGTAGCCCGAAGTCCAGGCCCAGGATTACCCACCATGGAACCGCGGGTCCCGGGGTCGAGCTGCGGAGCCACCTCGCAGAAGCGAGGAAAGGACGTCGAGCTCTGGAAACACCCGATATGAAGCCCGACACGGTCAGGTCGAGCTCGTAACACCAAAGCAAGAATTCAAGGAGAGCCAGATGCATGACGATCCAAGCTCCCTAAAGCCAAGACTGCCTCGTAGCTTCCCCAAAAGCCCGCCATTCCCTCCAAGCTCAAGGAGGAACCTATTAGGCATCAAACCCACACTGTAATATTTCTCCATCTCACCAAGGGAAGGTTCGGGACATATTTGGGTAAGTAGAAGGTAGCTCGTCAAAGTCTGTTGCCACCGAAGAACGTCCATAAGGGGCATTTAAAAATACAAGGAACCTAAGAAAGTAAGACCAAGCTCCCAGTACCCAGACCATGGCATGAATCTACCTCGCTCCAAGAAATAGTAAACGTCCTACTAGACGGCCTCTATGAGGAGTAGCACCATGAAGGTACACGGGATCACATCTACAACATCGAAACATTACGTGTAGAACAAGTGATTGAATCCAGAAAGGAAACAAACTCACCTTCGCCTAAGATATTCTCGAATCCGTTATTAATCCAAAGTCAATGACTTTTAAATGAAAGATATTGCCCGATAAAGAGGGAGAGGATTGAGAGAATCAAGGCAGGAGAATCGTGAATTTAACCTATCAAGACTTTGCATAAAAGAAGATTTCGGTCTTCAAATGGGAGACTACTTTTCGACAGGCAGGAGATTGCCACCCTACTGTACCCTAGAGAAATTGAGGGCATTGGAGAGATGTTTATATGTTACATATGATTGATAATACAAGTTGCTATATTCTTTTTCATCTCATGCTAGCATTAGTTTCAAGATCCATCACCATTCGAATAAACTAAGTACCATAGGTACCTACCCCCGGCCATCACCTATGTGGTAGTGGTCTCGAGGGTGTTAACTGAGATTTCTCATCCCGAGTGAATTTTCTGTTAACACTTGCTGGCCTCGTCTGTGGGGATTATCCATGTCCAGTTATATTTTTGTTGTTTTACAGGAATCATGAGGCTTCGCTCCTCCAAGGACAGTCTGAGGCTTCGGAACAACCCTCAGCTGCATCAACGTGAAAGGCCCTAAGGAAAGGGGGGAAAATCCGGGCACCGCAGCAAAGTTCCGATCTAGATAGCCACTGCGCAGACCATGGGCCCTCCTATGATAAGCCAGGCCTCGCTCGACCAACAAGCGGCGGCCTTCGTAGAAAACATCCGCCTCCGTTTAATCGATGAAGGCATCACAGTCCGGCCAGCAAATCCCAACACTCAGGCAGAGTCGAGCAGGCTCGGAGCTAGGAGCCCGATTTTGATCACCTGGGACCTCCTCCTCAAGAGCCAGCCCGTGATAGGACCGGGCCTCAACCTTCAATCCGGGATAGGCTAGGGCCCAAGCCCCTAGTTCCTGGAAGACCATCAGACTACCAGCCCAGGTGAGTTAAATCTGCGGCAGACACCCTTATCCGGGATCCACGAGAAGCTCCTCCCCTGGAAGCTTCAAGAAGGAAAGCCCATGCTAGAGAGGAGGGCAGCCAACAAATTCCCCGGGACAATCCCGCTTATGAAAAAGAACGGGCGGAGGTCGCCAGTTCATCGGAGGGATCCAATAGTGAAGAATTGGAGGTTGACTAGAAGAAACCCAGGAACAAGCGACTGAGAGATCAGTTGGCAAAGCTACAGAAAGAGATCCAACAAATTAAAAGGGGAAGACATAAGGAGGACAAGAAGGATCCTTTGAGCTAGATGAACGCCCCCTTCACCAAAAGGATCCGAGAAGCAGAGCTCCCACTAAAATTTAAAATGCCAAAAGATAAGTTCTTCGGAACGGAGGACCCCTTGAGTCACCTGGAGAGCTTCATCCAGTAAATGGAAATCTAGAATACCACTAGAGCTGCCATGTGCAGGATGTTCCCGACCACCTTGACTGACTACTTAAAAACTTGGTTCAGGAAATTGTCCACTGGTAGTGTGGATTCTTTCACAAAGTTATCGACAGATTTTAGTTCACAATTCCAAGGAGTCAAACCATGTCCAAAGGATCCCATACACCTTCAGTACATAGTTCAGGAGCGAGGTGAAACACTCCGGTCTTATATGGGACGCTTTCACAAGGAAGTCATCCAGATGGGAGTTTTTACCGAGAAAGAAACTCTCGCCAACTTCAAGCAGAACCTGTGGGCAGAAAGCTTTTCCGTTCTTTTGCCAAGAGAACTCCGAAAACATACCATGCGGCTTATGACCGAGCTCTTGATCGGGTCGAAATTGACGAACAACTCAAGGTCAAAATGGAACATGACGATATAAGAACGGCAAAGCGCCAGAAAAAAAATGCTCCCAAACCTGAGCCAAATCAGAAAAATCAGAACAAACCTCCCAATAGATCGACATATCGCTTCTCCACTTCTCAGCTCAAGCAAGAAAGGTACCTAGCAAGGTGAACCCCTCTATGAGTTTCGCCTCCCCCTAGGACTATAGCCCCCGTGATGCGAGACGAAAAAGGGTACGATTACTACACTCCCTTAAATGCTTCCTAGGAGACAATTTACCTCGTTTCACGAGACAAGGGGCTACTCCAGAAGCCTACACCCATGAAAGCCCTGGTCGATAGGAGGAACATGTACAAGTACTGCAACTTCTATGAGGACATGGGCCACAACACTTCAGAGTGTTATAATCTGCAAAATCATATCAAGGCCCTGGTAAGGGGAGGATGTCTGATAGAATTCTTCCAACAAGTCAGGGACAATATCCAGACTGGAAAGGAGGTACAAACAGAGATACGTAAGCATGCTGAGAAGATATAGGGAGAGTAGGCTGATTTAATGCAACTGATCCAGGTAATACATACTATCAGTGGAAGGCCCACACTGGCTGGCACCTCTAATAATTCTAGAGAAACCATGCAAGAAAGATTCCCAGTGTATATGAAGGTCAGGGTATCTTCAAGGTCAGCCAAAGCCCGGCTGGACTCTCCTAGTCAGCTCAGATTATTTTCACTGAGGCGGATGTTTTCAACAATGTGCAGCCGTATGATGATCCCATGGTGATCACGGTACAAATTGCCAACTGCATGGTCCACCGTGTGCTAGTTGACACGGGCAGCAGTGTAGATATCCTCTTCAAGGATACCCTGGAAAGGCAGAACTTGAAGCAATGGTGTTACAATAGTTGCACAACCCCGCTCTATGGATTCACTGGGATTCAATTATACCAGTGGGATCAAAGATCCTCCCGATGATCCCTGGAAACGTACCTCTACAACAAAACGTTATGACGGACTTCGTTGTGGTCGACGTCCCTTCGTCCTATAACGCTATACTAGGGAGACCATTCCTGTCCTCCATGAAGGGGGTCCTATCTATCTACCATAATGTACTGAAATTCCTGGTAGAGACCCAGATAGGAGAGGTACATGGAGACTAGCAAATAGCCAGGAAGTGCTACGCAGTGTTGGCCAATCCGACAGTTTTAGTAAAACAATTTGTGCAAGTGGAAACGATCCAGGATATGGAAGCACCAAGGATGACCCAAGAAGATATGGAGCCCGCAGATCATCCAGAGGATGAATCCATAATGCCCGATAAGGAAGAACAGAGCAAGGAATGGACAAGTGGGCAACCCGTGGATAAATAGGAGGAGATACGCATCAGAGATGGCGATCCCTCTATGGTTGTCAAGGTCAGAGCTACCCTCAACCCGAAAGTGAAAGAAGGCTTGATTGACCTTCTTAGAGAATTCGGCAACATCTTGGCTTGGAGTCATGATGAGATGCCTGGGATCCCAATATCATTGGCAGCTCACCGATTAGCAGTGGATCTAACCTTCAAGCCCGTCAAACAGAATAGTCGTCACTTTAAAGCCGAAAGAAACGCTGCGGTTCAGGAGAAAGTGGACAAATTGATTATGGCAAGTTTCATCAGAGAGGTGCGCTACCCTGAATGGATCGCCAATGTGGTCATGGTCACGAAGGCGAATGGGAAATGGCGTATATACGTCGACTACACCGACCTCAATCGGGCATGTCCAAAAGACAGTTTTCCACTACCAAAGATCGATCAGTTGGTCGATTCTACATCCGGGAACAAACTCCTGAGCTTTATGGATGCATTCTCGGGGTACAACTATGTTAGGATGCATCCAGCTGACCAGGATAAGACCAGCTTCATTACCGGACAGGCCTGTACTGCTACAAGGTGATGCCGTTTGGTTTTAAGAATGCGGGGGCTACATACTAGCTGCCAGTTAATAGACTATTTAGACCCAAAATTGGAAGGTCGATGGAGGTATACATTGACAATATGATCACAAAATCACCAACCGCAGAAGGAAATCAGGACGGCCTTCGCAGAACTTTTCTAATCCTAAGGGAAAACCATATGCTATTAAACCCCTCCAAATGTGCTTTCGGGATAAGTGAGGGGAAGTTTCTAGGCTTCATGGTTCATGAGAGAGGCATAGAGGCCAACCCAGAAAAGATCAAGGTTATCTTGGACCTGGAATCCCCTACATCACTTCAATAGGTACAAGTCTTGACAGGACGAGTAGCAGCGCTCACCAGGTTCATTTCTCGCTCCACCGATAAATGTCTCCCTTTCTTCAAAGCTATCAAGCAAGGGAAAAACATGAAATGGAACCAGAAAAGTGAGCAAGCTTTTCAAGCCTTGAAGAAGTACCTCACAAGCCCTCTGTTGCTAGTTAAGCCAGTTCCCGGTGAGGAACTACAAATCTAATTAGCTGTCTCAGAAACTGCAGTAAATGGAGCTTTAATCAAGGAATGTGAAGACAGGGTTCAACGACCCATATACTACGTGAGTCATGCTCTAACCAAGCCAGAGAAAAATTATACCCTCATGGAGAAGCTTGCCTATGCTCTAGTGACTTTTGCTAGAAAGCTTTGTCCCTACTTCCAGGCTCACTCGATAGCAGTGGTGACAGACCAACCTCTCCGTCAATTTTTGCAAAGGCCGGACGTATCCGGAAGGCTAGTTTTTTGGGCCTTAGAGCTCACCCAGTTTGACTTGAAGTAATAAACATAGGACCACAATCAAGGCCCAAGCATTGGCGGACTTTGTGGCAGAATTCTCAGCTCTCCCAGGGTAAGCGACCTTCTCAGCGACACATATAGCTCCTGAGAAAATTTAAGAGATCAACAGCTGGCTGGAAGGTTGCAAGTCCTGGATCCTCTACACAGATGGAGCGTCTGGACAAGCTGGGGGAGGAGCTGGCGTAGTTTGAACAGACCCAGAGGGGACCGAATTCTGTCACTGCTTCAGATTCGAATTTAAGGCTACCAACAATGAAGCGGAATATGAATCCCTCCTAGCCGGGATGAAGACAACCGCTGAGCTTACGGCCGACTACCTGCAGATCAAGAGTGACTCGTTGCTCGTAGTCAATCAGGTTTTTGGGATTTACCAGGAAAAATGGGATAACATGGTCGCCTACCTGAAGTTAGTTCAATCACTTAAGAATCAATATAAAGGATTCAAGATCGAGCAAGTGCCTCGACACCAGTACTATCGCACAGATGTCCTAGCAAAGATAACTGCAAATGGAGGCCAAGCCTTACCAAGTGGAATTCTCCTCCAAGTGATCTCCCAACCAAGCATAACTGCGGGTAAGGAAATCTACCCCCTGGATCATCAGCCTTGCTGGATGGATCCAATCGTTGCCTATCTCCAAGAGGAAAAGCTTCCCGAGGAGCCCGACCAAGCCCCGAAGAATTAAAAGGCTCTCTGTCTGATATTGCCTGATAGACGGATACCTTTACAGGAGGGGAAGGTCCCTCTCTTTGCTTTAGTGTTTGCATCCTGATGATGCAAAATAGGCATTGAGAGAGGTTCATTCTGGGGACTGCGGGAATCATATCGGTGGTGAAGCTTTAGCATATCAAGTGCTCCGTATTGGGTACTACTGGCGAACTATCCACCAAGACGCAAAAATCTTTGTACAATCTTGTGAACCATGCCAAAGGACCTCGAACTTGAGTCACCTCCCACCAGAGTGGCTGTCGTCTCTCAGTTTGCCCTACCCCTTTGCCACGTGGGGAATCAACCTAATTGGACCGCTTGCCACCGCTCCTAGGCAAGCTAAGCATGCTATTGTGGCCATCGATTATTTCACAAAGTGGGTAGAGGCAGGGCCTCTTTCCCAAATATCAGAGAAGAATATGACTAAGTTCATCAAAACCAACGTGGTTTGCAGGTTCAGGACCCCTCTCATCATTGTAGCCGACCTAGGCAAGCAGTTCGACAATGCTCGATTCAAAGACTTTTGCGAAGGTTTGGGTATTGACTTCAGGTTCGCTTCAGTAGCCCATACCGGACTACAAAGAGGACAGCTACCGGGAAAACACCCTACTCACTAGCCTTCAAAGTTGAAGCGATCCTTCCCATCGAGCATAAATTGACCTCATTTAGAGTGCAACACTTTGAACCTGAAAGCAATGAGTTCAAGCTCCGAGCTAATCTATATCTCCTAGAAGAGAAACAAGACCGGGTAAATGAGAAAGTGGCGATTTACCAGAGAAAGATCGCTAGGTATTTTAACAGAAAGGTCAGAGCCCAGAATTTCAAGAAAGAGGATTTGGTGCTCGGGAAAGTGACGTTGAATACTCGGAAAAGATCGGATGGAGTCCTAGGACCAAACTGGGAAGGGCCATACTTGGTGAAGGTAGTGGCTCGCAATGGGGCATACAAGCTCGGAGACATGGACAGTCGACCCATCGACCACACCTGGAATGCATATCACTTGAGGAAGGTTTATCCCTAAGAAGGGGACTTTTGAGCAGATTACCCCCATTTAGGTTTCGGTATTCAAAAAAAAATCCCAACAACAATGTACTACATTTTGATCATCAATAAAGTCTGTTATTTCTCTATCACCGACTATATTCTACATTTATTTCTCCATGTACGACTAGGTTCTCCACGAGTTAGTTCGCCATAATCACCTCAAGACCAGGGACTAGCCGAGGAGGCCCCCTCGCTACCTTTGATGCCTTGGCCGGGCACCACCCGTCGCCAAGAAGGGTCCGAATGTAAGAGCATAGTTGCCATCAGGATCTTGAGACTAGGGATTAGTCAGGGAAGCCCCCTCGCTACCCTGATGCCTTTGTCGGGCTACCACCCCCAAGAAGGGTCTGAGTGTAAGAGCATAGTTGCCATCCAGATCTCGAGACCAGGAAATAGCTAGATAGCCCTTTTGATGCCTTAGTCGGGTTATTACCCCCAAGAAGGGTCTGAGTGTAAGAGCATAGTTGCCATCCAGATCTCGAGACCATGAAATAGCTAGACAACCCTCCCGATGATTCGATCGGGCTATCTCCCCCAGAAATGATTCAAACATGAATAATTGTTTCATTTACGGGATTGAGGTCGCCCCGATAAAGATGTCCTACATCGCCGATTTAAAATTTGAACGAAGGATCATCAGAGATAGGATTTCCTGCCAAGTGCTGCTCATCTGCTTGAAGCCTCTCACTCCTTATAGGTACCGACCTTAATTCACTTTTGGGAAAGCTACTGCCTTCCATACTTTCATCGAATCTTGGATATCGATCAGTTCCTAGAGAGAACCCTTCTAAGGTTCAATTCCTTTGGATGCGAGGGGCATGGAAATAAGAGAATGAAAGTCAATGATCAGCTGCTTTCCACGAGTAAGAAAGCTCACCTGGTTGCTCAAGGCTATGAAAAAGAGTATGGTCTATATTATGCCGAGACGGCACGTTCAGTCCAGTTGCTCAAAATGGTACCATTCGCACTCACTTACATTCAGCACTGGCCCAGGTTACTGGCCCAGCGCAACGCTATGGTAAAATGCAAGTTGCTGCCTTTATATCTGCCCCACGCCGCTCTATTCCGCCAAGCGGTAAGGATCTCACCCGAAATCGAAGTCAAAGTGAAAAGACCTCCCTGAGGTGGAAGAGAACGACAAGCCAATGGCTAAGTATCGACAGAGATCGACACTCCTAACGCCTAAACTATTGACTCGGCCTAGAACTCCCCCCACTTGCTTCACCTACACTTCGAGTAAGCATACCCAATCCATGATGAGTAGACATATGAAAGATTGAAACATACAAAACAAAAGGGGTGAATCCATTAATTGTAATAAAGGCTTTCCCTCCCTGAAATGGACAGAAGCGAAAGTGATGCGCCCTATTGACCAGCTGAAGAACATCATTATAAAAAGGGAAGCAGTTTGCGATCAGGGGCTGAGATGAGAATAAGTGTCACGGCTCAAGTTGATAGACTTAAGAGGTGCACCAATAGATTGGACTAGGATTCGACACTCGCCCGACCTTAATACTTTGCATGCTGGACTGCCAGCTATGTCTGCTTGTTGTGCAATACTATTCATCGTGTTGACCTTTGTTGTATCTCTAGTGTTGATAAGTGGACCAGACACTGATGTTGATGGAAGTGACGTGCTGCCTGCAGTTTGATAGCCCTCCAGTTTCCCTATGAATTTGACTACTAAATCTTGAATCACTGATTGCTTAGCTCTGCAGAATGAGAAAAAAAGGATCGATTCTGAGAAGGCCTGTTCTCTTGGTCCCGGAATCGATTGCTGGACAACTACCCGCAGTTCTCTTTCATGTCCCATGACCCCTATTAATGTATTTAACACCTCACTGAACATCTCGACCCGGCCAGACACTGGAATAAAAGAACCCGTAATCAATTACCTAGCCAAGTAGTGAACGGCTCCTATTAATGACTGGCCAGGATCATCTAAGTTGGAAGGTCAAGTTGGGTCAATCACTCAACCTAGTCAGTGTAGATTACACTCCTAACCTTAACCCTGTCTCTCATCTTTTTTCTAATGTCCCCGGCATCATCCCATAGCTATTCATGACCTGCCAAGTTCAGATAGGGGAATGCTTCCCCCAACAACCATTAAAGGAAAAGCTCGACGAAGGGAGGCAGCGGGGGAAAGAAAACACTTTCGGAGATTGAGAGATTTGATTTGTTTTCCATCGAAAATGAAGAAGGCCGAGGATGGCCTTGTTAGGATTATGCTCAATAGCAAGAGTGTAATATTGTAATTGACAATCTTTTCATATAAATAAAGTGATCTCTTATTCTGCAAAATCTTGTAGCATTTATAATTATAATTGTCAAGGTAAATAATCATAAGGTCAAAAGACTATGAGATATGAAGAATTGTTTGTACATCCGGATATGTATGAGGTAGACATAATTCTTTAGTTAGTCTTGAATAACGTTCACAACTTAAGTTAAAGGTTGGGCACCTCTATCTTGATAAAGTTGTAGAATTCTTTTACTAGCATTTGAGTGGGATCAAATCAGTTATGATGAGTCTAAAATCATCGAAAGGTTTTCGAGTAAAAGAATCTAGTGCACTGGGTGCATTGAACTGGATCACAATGAAATACTTTATCTAGAACCGTCACTAGATATAAGTCTTTTCATTATCAGGACAATCGGAGAGTCTATCTAAATCCTGAGATAAATGATGGACTTATGGTTGCAAGTGTTATCATTTGAGCTATCAATGAGTACGATTATATAGCATAGTCTATCCTCGATAGTTTGGTGGTATTCATTTGTTAATCGATAGAGGACTTCATTTATAGATATGGACATCGTGGCTCCATTTATTAAATGAGAGTATAGTATCATCATATGGATGTTTTGAGGTATTGGATATTAAATCTCAACGTTGAGTTTTCAATAATGATTATTGAAGACATGGCTTCTGGACAAGTCAAAATATCCAAGTTCAAAATGTAGTCATATGAGGAAATATGGTAACTTGGAGAGCTATAGGCGGTCTATGAGCTCTTGGCGATTACTGATATTATTCACGAGGATATACCATCTCCTATAAGATTGTCTAGGGTATGAATGAGAAACATCTCCTTATTCTATCTTTATTTAAGAGTTTAATTTTAGCTCTTTAGTGGAATGAGTTAAAATTAATAGATCGGACCTAAATGAATCATTTGTTGATTGTGATTAGGTTATTTCTATTGAAGCTTAAATTTAGATAGCCCGCCAAGATCCACAATCCACACGTACTTGCATGGATCACTTGATATATTCTACCGGACCAATTTATGGGTCCATCTAGAATTGCATTTAATATATTAAGAATATAATATGTCTATTATTTATTTAATGGGCTGCACTATTATATTAATATATTAAAAGGAGACATGTAGGCTTGTTTATTTTAGTAAGAATAAGTCTGGTTCACATGTGGGCTTTTATTTAAAGTCTAATGGATTAAATAAAATAAGAAAAATAATATTGGGCCCATATATACATGGTGTGGGCAGCAAGGCTAAATAAAATAGCCCAAGATATTATTTTATTTTATTGTTTTTATTAAATGGGAATTAATTAATTATTTAATTAATTAATAGTTTAAATCAAAATCTTTTCCTGATCAGTAAATTAAATACTATGTGTTGGATTAGGGTTAGAATTCTTTTAAGTGATAGGAGTCCTAATGTGGTAAGGATTAAGTCCACATACACTCCTTATTATACAAAGAATTCGGCCACCACTAGTCCTACATGGGTTAGGATTCTTGAATTGATAGGAATTTGGGAAAAGGACAATTCCTTTTCAAGTAAGGAAATTAACCAACCCTAGATTTCCTATTCAATGAATTCGGCCAACCCTACTTGGTGAAGGAGAAAATTCGGCCAACCTATAAATATAAGGTTATGAATTTTCGGCCACCAAGAAGCAAAATAGAGAGAGATTTTTGTTTGTTTTGAAAATAAAAAATCCTACTCTATACACATAGATTTTCGGCCAAGAGAGAAAAAGAAAATAATTTCTCATTCGATAGTGCTCTTACAAGCCTTTAACATCAAAAGGTTTTGTGCACACTTTCGATTTAGGGTTACGCGAGTTTCAATCATATTGATTGTGAATTCAAAAGTGACCGGAACTATTTTGTTAGGCTCTTGGTGTTTTACTATTGAAGATCAAGATCAGAAATTCCATACATCCATTCTAAGGTAAGCAATTCAAAGAAAAAGGGAGACCACGCTCCTAGATGATTCACGTACGTGCTAGGATTGAAGATCTTGCAGATTACCATCGACGTAAGTCAATCGGATCACGCGACAGGAGGTATTTAACTTTAACCGTATATTTGAGTTTAATTAATTAATGGGTTAAGGTTCAAATCTTTAGAAAAATTTTAAACTATACGAAAATTATTTTTTTGCCTTCCGCTGCGGTTTTAAGCAATTTTTCCCTACATGCCTAAAGTTTGGTTATCTGAGGGGAACACGCTTTTTCGACCGCGAGGGTATGATTGCCGGGGCCTCTCCTCATTCTGCCCACTGGCCTTTTGGGATAGCAGCCTTCGGGCTTTGCCTGCCCTTTATAAAAAAGAATTCCGACTCGACATTGGAAAGCGCTGGCGCGGTCAGTTTCTTTGTTTTGATGTCCGAAGTAGGTCTTGTTCTCAGTTCTGGGATTTGAGAAAAAGCTGAGAGACATGGTGACAGAACGTTTTTCTTAGTGTCATTTTAAAAGATCAATCCGTCAACAATATTTGATAAAACCTCACAAGCCTAAATTAGTTTGAAAACATAAATATAGTGGCAAGTGGGGTGTCGTCCACAGGGAGCGGAGTTAGCTAAATTAGTTATTGCTAAAGTAATGATATGTATATATATATATATATATATATATATATATATATATATAATATCGAAACATGAGTTGGTGAAAATGTAGGTGGTGAATTACCCTAAAAATAACACTAAATTAATTATGCAAACTAAATGAAGGGGGAAATGGAATGAGGGATATATATAGATGATGGAAACTAAGGAGTTAATGGATACGAAAGTAAATACTGGGCAATGCAACAAACTTGTCAATAGCACTTCTATTCAAGGTAACCGACCTAGGATGTATAGAGTCGGTTATTTATCCCTAGAAGGTGGCAAACCTAGGATGTATAGTGCAGACCACCTATTAGGGATTAATCCGTCGTAAGCTACCAACCTAGGATGTATAAAGTTGGTTGTTTATCGGATTCTAGAAATGAAGCTTGTCTACCTAACAATGACTCAACCGATTATGAATAGTCACCCTATGATGTATAGTGATGACTTCTAACTCTCTCACGGGTTCCGACCTAGGATGTATAGTGCCGGAAACTCGATCGAGGTTAGATTAAAACCGCGGTTTAAGAGTCGGAATTCATGACTTTCCGTCCATTCTTTAGAGCTTTAAACAACTAAATAGGATATATATCTAGATGCAATACTTATACATAATACAAAGACATCTTGCAAAGAGGATGTATCAACACAAGAAATCAATGATACACATTCATAACAAGAATAGATCAATGAAAGATAGACATGAATATCAATATAATATCAAGTTTATGTACAAGCCCAATATTCAACTAACTACTCCATCAACCCCTTAGAGGGGATTTAGCTACTCATTACAACTAGGAAACTAAGAGAAAGGAAATAGAAAGAACCCTTGGAGAACATCTCCTTCCTTGAAGTGGCTCCAATCTCCTAACTTCCTTGAAGTTGAGTAGAGAATGTAAGGATGAGAGAGAGAGAGAGAGATTCTAGGCCTAAAAGTGTTTTCACCTCTGTAAAACGGAGTCAAAGGCTCCCTAAAACGTTTCTATACTTTTCTATTTATACAAGATACAAAACATAGGTCACTTAAGCTTTGAAAATCAAACTGGCACGCTCGGAGTGCGGGTGGACTGCGGGTGAATTACCCGTACTGTACCCGTACTGTATGGGTTGCCTTCATCTTCAGTTCTCGGATCAGGGCAGTAGTGTGGGTGGAGTGCGGTTGAATTACCTGCACTTGACCCGCACTTGGAATCGCACTGTGATCGAACTTGAATCACACTTCCCTGTCAGGTGCAAAATCTACCTTCTGTCTTGAGCAACAGTGCGGGTAGAGTGTGGTTGGATGACCCGCACAGTGCCCGCATTCTAATGTCAGGTACAACTCTTCTCTTCTGTTCTTGGTGACAGTGCGGGTAGAGTGCGGTTTGATGACCTGCACAGTACCCGTACTCTAACGTCAGATGCATCTTCAACTTCTCTGGTTTGGCATTAGTGCGGGTAGAGTGCGGTTGGATGACTCGCACAGTACCCGTACTTTATCGTCAGGTGCAACATCAGTTTCTCTGGTTTGGCATTAGTGCGGGTTAAGTGCGGTTGGATGACCCGCACTGTACCCGCACTTTATCTCCTCACTTGCATCTTGTCCCGGCTATGAATATGAGTGCGGTTGGAGTACGGTCAGAGTGCGGCTGCGACCCGCACCTGACCCTCACTGGACCCGCACTATAGAGCTGTTTGTACTCCTTTACCTTTACTTTCACCCATTTTCTGCCGGAATCACTGCAATATGCTTCCAAACCTGTCTTTGCATCATTTCCTACAAATACGCACAAAACAACCCATCAAAGATACAAAAACGCACGAAAACAGAACATAAGGTAAGGATCTGAGGGCCTAAATTGTAGGGAAAAATTGCTTAAAACCGTAGCGGAAGGCGAAAAAATAATTTTCGTATAGTTTAAAATTTTTCTAAAGATTTGAACCTTAACCCTTTAATTAATTAAACTCAAGTATACGGTTAAAGTTAAATACCTCTTGTCGCGTGATCCGATTGACTTACGTCGATGGTAATCCGCAAGATCTTCAATCCTAGCACGTACGTGAATCACCTAGGAGCGTGGTCTCCCTTTTTCTTTGAATTGCTTACCTTAGAATGGATGTATGGAATTTCTGATCTTGATCTTCAATAGTAAAACACCAAGAGCCTAAAAAAAATAGTTCCGGTCACTTTTGAATTCAAAATCAATATGATTGAAACTGGCGTAACCCTAAATCGAAAGTGTGCACAAAACCTTTTGATGTTAAAGGTGTTGGAACCTAGGGTTACAGATTGCACAGCGGAAGGTTTTAAATTTTTTTTTATGCAATCATTAAATTAACCCATTTGTACTGTAATAGTCAAATGCAATAATAAAGTGAAGGAATTTATTTTTCATACCTACGTAGGAGGCTCCTTCACTTTGATACGAACTGCTCCTGATTTGAACCACGTGATCTTCCTCGCTATCTCCCGAAACTGGTAACAGCGTGTGGGCGCGTCACGATATTCAGGACCTGTATGGAGGAAGAAGAGAAGAACACACACACAAAAAGAAGTGCAGCACTTGTTGTGCTCACTTCACCTTAACTTTTTTTCTTTGTTTGCTTTTTGCTTTTGCTGTGTGTCACGAATGCTTTTTTCTTCTCTATTCAAAGCAATCTAATTACTTTTCAATGCTGTGTTGTTTTCACTGATTCGGTTATCTCATTTTAATTTAATATATATCTCATATGTATCAAATAAAATCAAACCAAAATCTTATTTGATTTTAAAAACTTTTTTTAAAAAAATATCTCATATCTTTTTAAATTAAATATTTATTTTTGAATTCAAACGTTTCAAATTCAATTTCAAATATTTAATCTAATAAAATAAAATAATCATATTATCTTATTTTATTCAAAATCAAATATCAACTAACACCCTCCATTTAGTGATTAACAATATAATTAAATAATCTTATTATTTAATTTATTTAATCACCAATATTCATTAATTAAATAATCCCATTATTCAATTAACTCCCGAATAAATACGTGTCACTTTCGTAACACAATTAATTGGACAATCCAATTAATTAATCGTGACCCTTGTTACCTAAATCGATCGGGCTAGCAAGGGGACCTAATGGACCCACCGTATTTTGAGCTCCAATAATCCTTAGAAATTATTAATTAAACTCTTTAATTAATATTTAATGATTATTAACTTCGGTGTTATTCCACTAGAAACCCGAAGCTGCACTCTCTCAACTGTAGACGTTTTTACACAAACCAATAACTCTCGGTGTCCATCGATATAGCTATTACATATGGTATAATCCTCCACAAGTAGTTCATAATTAGAGCTGGGTCATAATGTTCGTTATATCCCTCTAATCATATCTTTCCATTAAGTACCATTAATTCTCTAATGAACAATAAATCCTACATTCCTTACGGAATTAGGAGAGCGCTCATATTGTTCAAGCCCCGAATCAACACTTAAGGGAACTACCATCTACTTCTCACAAGAAGGAGTGGATTCCACTATTGTGTACAAACCTTCCCAGCCACAAGCCAAACCGCGATCCCAACATACGGAGTATATTGATCGGGAATGCAACTCCGACCTCACCCATAGTATATCAAAGACCACGATCTAACCTGAAGGAGTCGATAAGACACTCAGGATTAAGATCACCCACATATAGCCATCATTAGTTGATATATATGAATCTCATCGTTAAACGGATCTTAGTGAGAGATTAATATAGATCATGGCCCAGTCCTATATGATCACATCATACAAGGTGCCTCCATTCTCATATCTACATATGAATGATCCAGGATAGGATCACCGTACACTACGAAATGGACCGTAGCTGTAGATTAACCACAAATAAAGTACCCAACTTTATTTGCTATCTACGGACTCTTTAAATTGCTCGTTTCAAACTGAATCCATCTATATATGACACTCATATACTCAGTTTGAAATTACATCCGGCAATTTTGGATGTTAAGTGCACATGTTATATAAAGTATGACACAAAATGAATGAATATACTACTTCTTTTATTTATGTTCAAATTACATTTACATATTACAAGCTTTAGGGCAAAAACCCCAACAATCTCCCACTTGCACTAAAGCATGTGAGTCATGTCTCGTAACCCTAGACCTTCTAGGTGACCTTCAAACACTTTAGCCGGTAAGGTCTTCGTAAATGGATCAGCATGATTGTCTTGTAAGGCTATCTTGGTGACGATCACATCTCCTCTCTGCACTATCTTTCCAATGAGATGATACTTTCTCTCTATATGCTTCCCTTTCTTGTGGCTTCTTGGTTCTTTGGAATTAGCCACAGCACCACTGTTATCACAATAAAGTGTGATGGGCTTATCCAGATCTGGAACAACTTCCAGATCACTCAAGAACTTACGGAGCCAAACAGCCTCTTTAGCAGCTTCACAAACGGCTACATATTCGACTTCCATGGTGGAGTCAGCAATGCAAAATTGCTTTATACTTCTCCACACAATGGCTCCACTACCTAGGGTGAATACTGATCCAGACGTGGATTTTCTAGAATCCCTGTCTGATTGAAAATCAGAATCTGTGTATCCTAACGGGATCAAATCCTGTCCGGAATACACTAGCATATAGTTTCTCGTTCTCCGAAGATACTTGGGAATAGTCTTGACAGCAACTCAATGATCTAATCCTGGGTTGGACTGGTACCTGCTGACTACTCCCACTGCATAGCAGATGTCCGGTCTCGTGCATAATATAGCATACATGAGACTACCTACTGTTGATGCATATGGCACACGTCTCATATCCTCAACTTCTTGAGGTGTCTTAGGACACTGTTCCTTAGACAAGTGAACCCCATGTCTAGAAGGTAAATTACCTTTCTTGGAATTCTGCATCGAAAATCGCATAAGAATCTTGTCGATATATGATGCCTGAGACAATGCTATGAGTTTGTTCTTACGATCCCTTATAAGTTGGATCCCTAGAACATAACTTACCTCTCCCAAATCTTTCATTTGGAATTGGCTAGCTAGCTAGCCCTTTACATCAGACAACAATCCTACATTATCCCAATGAGTAGGATGTCATCTACGTATAGGACCAAGAAAACTACTTTCTTGTCAATGATGCGCTTGTAGACACAAGGCTCATCAACGTTTTGCTCGAAGCCATAGGTTTTGATCACATCATCAAACCTTATATTCCATGATCTGGATGCTTGCTTAAGTCCATAAATGGACCTTTGCAACTTGCAAAACTTTTGCTCTTGATCTAGAGACACAAATCCCTCTGGTTGCATCATGTATATGCTTTCATCAAGATTGCCATTCAAGAATGTAGTCTTGACGTCCATTTGCCAAATTCCATAATCTAAATAGGCAGCAATGGATAAGAGAATCCGAATAGACCTAAACATGGCTACTGGAGAGAAGGTCTCTTCATAATCGACCCCCTCTTTCTGGGTATAACCCTTGGCCACTAGCCTTGCCTTGAAGGTCTCTACCTTCCCGTCTACTCCTTTCTTCCTCTTGTATATCCACTTACATCCTATGGGTTTTACCCCATTCAGTAAGTCTACAAGTTCCCAGACTGAGTTAGAGTACATAGACTCCATCTCAAGATTCATGGCTTTAAGCCATTCCTCTTTATCAGGATCTTCCATTGCATTCTTCAATGTCAATGGATCATCCACACTATCAGCAGAGACAAGATCTTGTCCATCACTTACACCCAAATAGCGTTCAGGCTGTCTCACAACCCTCTCACTACGTCTAGGTGGTAGTGTATCCTGACTAGGAATTATCTGACTTTCAAATGTTAATGGATTAACAACTCTAGTTGACTGAGTACTGGTCTCACCAGGCTCCAACTCATTTAATACAATTTTAGAACGAGGTTTATGATCACTTATATAGTTATCCTCAAGAAATGTTGCATTTGTCGATACAAATACTTTGTTATCTTCAGGACTATAGAAGTATCCACCTCTGGTCTCCTTGGAGTATCCTACAAACAAGTAGACCACAGACTTGAGATCTAGCTTTCCAGTTCTGTTCTTCAGCACGTGTGCTGGACACCCCCATATGCGAAAATGTCGTAAACTAGCTTTACGACCATTCCACAACTCTAGGGGAGTTTCAGGAACAGATTTTGGATGGCACTACATTCAAAATGTATGCCGCTGTTTGTAACGCATATCCCAGAAGGAATTTGGTAATGATGAGAAACTAATCATAGATCTCACCATTTCCATTAGGGTTCTATTTCTCCTCTCCGCTACACCATTTTGCTGAGGTGTACCAGGAGCTGTGAGTTAGGAAACTATCCCATGCTCGACCATGAAGTCTTCAAACTCTTGGTCAAGGTACTCACCTCCACGATCTGATCGTAGTGACTTGATAGTCCTACCTAATTGATTCTCAACTTCAGCTCGGAATTCTTTGAACTTTTCAAATGTTTTCGACTTTCGTTGCATTAGGTAGACATATCCGTATCTTGAGTAGTCATCTATAAAGGTGACATAATACTCATAGCCGCCCCTAGCTCTAACATTCATCGGTCTGCAGACGTCTATATGTATGAGTTCTAGTGGCTCTATAGCTCTAAGCCCTTTTCCAGTAAAAGGTCTCTTAGTCATCTTACCTTCTAAACAGGATTCGCAGACAGGTAAGGTGCCAACCTTTAACTCACTTAAAGGTCCACTTTTTACTAGTATGTCTATCCGGTCAGGTTGATATGACCAAGCCTTAGATGCCAAAGATACGTGTCATTATCTGGAGAAATCTTATGTCGTTTAGTTTTAGGTTTTTCAACCTTAAACATTTCGGTGTTAAGTAGTGTAGTATGTATTAACGGTCTTAACACATACAAATTGTTTTCATTAATTCCTGAACAAATATTCAGACCATTCTTTCCAATAATAGCAAACTTATTATTAAAAGAAACATAATACAATTTTTCTAACAACTTAGAAACGGAAATCAAATTCCGTGTAAATCCAGGAATATAAAAAACATTGTTCAATAATAAAAAACTATTATTATTACAAAATTGCAATCTTATTGCTCCCACTCCTTTGGCCGACACAGCATCCCTCGACCCCACACGCATGGAGAAGGCTCCCTCCTCTAGCTGTGTCAAAGAATCAGTCCACTGCAAAGAAGAACAAATATGGTTGGTGGCCCTCGAATCAACAATCCAAGGTGAAGAATCATCTTCCACTAAACAAGATTCAAGAACAAGTAAATCATATTTACCTTTCTTCTTCTTCTTGGCTACCTCCTCCAGGTACTGAGGACAGTTCCTCTTCCAGTGCCCGACCTTGTTACAATGGAAACATTTTCCTTTGTCTTGGTCGGTGGAGGTTCCCTTCTTTTTGCTTTGGACCTTCTTAGGTTTGGGCTTACCCTTCGCCTTTCCAGTAGACCTCTTCCTTTTCTTATTATATGAGGAAGATGGTTCGGCAACATTTGCCTCACCGGTCTTACTTTTGCTGTCCTTGGTCATGGACTCAAAAGTAGCGAGCTCATTGAGAAACTGTGTGAGACTAAACCTTAACTTGTTCATCCCGTAGTTGTTCTTAAACTGATCGAAACTCTTCGGAAGAGTCGTCAATATAATGCTCACTTGACTGGGTTCATCAATGGCCCCGCCATTGACTTCTGCCGTGTTGAAGTAGGACATCATGCTCAGGACATGTTCCCGAACTGATGTACCTTTCTTCATGCTAGCGAGCATAGCGGAACGAACAGCTTCGTGTCGCTTTTGCTCTGAGAGCTGCCCGAACATAGCTTGCAATGACTCCATAATTTCGAATGCTGTAGTCATTGCTTCGTGCTTTGTGACAAGCAATTCTGTCATAGAAGCTAACAGATATGTTTGGGCCTTCTCATCAGATGAGACCCATCGCTGGTATGCCTCACGAACAGTTCGTGTGGCATTGGCAGTAGGTACCTGAGGACATTCCTCCGTAAACACAAACTTGAGGTCTTTGGTGACCTGTATTGCATTAATGTTAAGTTTCCATTTTGTGTAGTTATCACCAGTTAATTTATTGTTTGCAAGTATTTGTAATAGTGCAGATGACATGGCTGAAAAAAAATAAATTAAAGATTCATTCAGTCATACATTCTAAACATGTGCTAATGTTCGGCATAAAATTAAACATGATGCATGAAAATGTTTAATGAACAAGAACAACCCTAAAAACAATGTTTCTATGCCACGACAATCCAACATACCACAAACAAGTGTCGCCTTAGGGTCGGTCAAATTTTTGCATGTTGGATCGAGACCTTCTCAGTCAAAGGATATACCAGAATAACTCTTATGCCAATATCGTTCAGCCATCGTTTATTAGGTCAGGTTTTTAATTAACCAATTTAATTAAAACCTTGTGAGTGTAACCCATCATTTCAGATCTCAAGAGCTTAACTCGAGAATTGCCGCCTTAAGGTCGGTCAATCCTGAAATCCCCTCCGAAATCCTATCTGTTAGGAAGTCAACCTTGGTATTGATTCTTATGGAAACCCTCCTTAGGGAGGACGAAAACAAAGTCGTCACGAGGCCCCACTCGAATCTCACAGTGTTGAACTAATGATGGAGACCGCAGGATATAATGTCATATATCCCTCTCCCATTCACTATTTTATATTAAGGGTTTTCTATTAATATTAATGCACCTAGATAAAACTAGATTAAACGGCTAATTTTAATCTAAGTGTCAAGTGCATTAATCACAAATTATTAGAATCCTATTCCAATAACTAATAAACTAAATTGATTTTTAACACTTAAAAAAAAATTAGTTCATTAGTTATAATTCAAATCTATGTAAACTGTTTACTAAGACTAGAATTATTGTTAAATGTGTATTTACCAAGTTTTAACTATTAAAACTAAACACATTATTAGGTCTAATTATTATTATGAGCTTAATCAAATTAATCCTAATATATATATAAAGGACCCTACTAATCTAAGTATTAAAACTCTTTAATAAAAAGATTAGTAATTAATGAGATTTACCAAGTTTTTACTCCTAAAAACTAATCCCATTAAAAATAGCCAATTATGTGAATAACCCATTTTAATCAAATTAAAAAAAATTTAAACACATAATATAGATGGCTATTATGCATGTATGATATATCAACATATATATATATGTGTAGGCACAACTAATTTAAATGACATGTATATGCATGGCAATGCTTAATCATCAAATAATTAAAACATACATGAGTTGACCGAGTGTTGTGGATTATTTAACCTAAAAATTGGAATCTAATTACAAAAAATATTTCCAAGGCATCCCTTGGTCTTCTTGTAATTTCCAAGACTTCCAATCTCTTCAGGTCATGCGCACTGGTAGCATCGCTGATACGCTTGCTCGCAGGTGGTAGGTGCGCGCTGGAAGGATTGCGTGCTGGACGAACGCTGGTAGGCTGCGCGCTGGTAGGCTGCGCGCAGGTAGAGGGTTGCGCGCTGGTGGTGCATAGGGTGCAGGTCTGCCTGCGCACGTTGAAGGCATGCATTGGTCATGCATGCGCGCTGATGCGCTGGTCTTTTGCGAGCTTTTATGCGCTGGTGGCACTGGTGGCATGCTCTGGTGCATGCAAGCTCGCAAGCATGTAGAACTACCAGTGTCATGCGATTACAATAATTTTCTTTTTAATAATACAACAGTAAAATAAAAAATATATATATTATACAACCCAGAAACACTCTAAATCCACAACACCATAAAAAATTACGATCAACCATGTTTTTTTAAATTAAACAATTTAATTAAAAAAACATCATACACTCATCAAAAAAAAATATGTGCCTACACATTCATACATATCAGGAGTAATCGAATTCGATTATACTGTACAAAAATTGGCTCTGATACCAATTGTTGGAACCTAGGGTTACAGATTGCGCAGCGGAAGGTTTTAAATTTTTTTTATGCAATCATTAAATTAACCCATTTGTACAGTAATAATCAAATGCAATAATAAAGTGAAGGAATTTATTTTTCATACCTACGTAGGAGGCTCTTTCACTTTGATACGAACTGCTCCTGATTTGAACCACGTGATCTTCCTCGCTATCTCCCGGAACTGGTAACAGCGTGTGGGCGCGTCACGATATTCAGGACCTGTATGGAGGAAGAAGAGAAGAACACACACACAAAAAGAAGTGCAGCACTTGTTGTGCTCACTTCACCAAGTAGGGTTGGCCGAATTCATTGAATAGGAAATCTAGGGTTGGTTAATTTCCTTACTTGAAAAGGAATTGTCTTTTTCCCTAATTCCTATCAATTCAAGAATCCTAACCCTTGTAGAACTAGTGGTGGCCGAATTCTTTGTATAATAAGGAGTGTATGTGGACTTAATCCTTACCACATTAGGACTCCTATCACATAAAAGAATTCCAACCCTAATCCAACACATAGTATCTAATTTACTGATCAGGAAAAGATTTTGATTTAAACTATTAATTAATTAAATAATTAATTAATTCCCATTTAATCAAAACAATAAAATAAAATAATATATTGGGCTATTTTATTTAGCCTTGCCGCCCACACCATGTATATATGGGCCCAATATTATTTTTCTTATTTTATTTAATCCATTAGACTTTAAATAAAAGCCCACATGTGAACCAGACTTATTCTTACTAAAATAAACAAGCCTACATGTCTCCTTTTAATATATTAATATAATAGTGTAGCCCATTAAATAAATAATAGACATATTATATTCTTAATATATTATATGCAATTCTAGATGGACCCATAAATTGGTCCGGTAGAATATATCAAGTGATCCATACAAGTACGTGTGGATTGTGGATCTTGGCGGGCTATCTAAATTTAAGCTTCAATAGACATAACCTAATCACAATCAACAAATGATTCACTTAGGTCCGATCTATTAATTTTAACTCATTCCACTAAAGTGTTAAAATTGAACTCTTAAATAAAGATAGAATAAGGAGATGTTTCTCATTCATACCCTAGACAATCTTATAGGAGATGGTGTATCCTCGTGAATAATATCAGTAATCGCCAAGAGCTCATAGACCGCCTATAGCTCTCCAAGTTACCATATTTCCTCATATGACCACATTTTGAACTTGGATATTTTGACTTGTCCATAAGCCATGTCTTCAATAATCATTATTGAAAATTCAACGTTGAGATTTATTATCCAATACCTCAAAACATCTATATGATGATATTATACTCTCATTTAATAAATGGAGCCACGATGTCCATATCTATAAATGAAGTCCTCTATCGATTAACAAATAAATACCACCAAACTATCGAGCATAGACTATGCTATATAATCGTACTCATTGATAGCTCAAATGATAACACTTGCAACCATAAGTCCATCATTTATCTCAGGATTTAGATAGACTCTCCGATTGTCCTGATAATGAAAAGACTTATATCTAGTGACGGTTCTAGATAAAGTATTTCATTGTGATCCAGTTCAATGCACCCAGTGCACTAGATTCTTTTACTCAAAAACCTTTCGATGATTTTAGACTCATCATAACTCATTTGATCCCACTCAAATGCTAGTAAAAGAATTCTACAACTTTATCAAGATAGAGGTGCCCAACCTTTAACTTAAGTTGTGAACGTTATTCAAGACTAACTAAAGAATTGTGTCTACCTCATACATATCTGGATGTACAAACAATTCTTCATATCTTATAGTCTTTTGACCTTATGATTATTTACCTTGACAATTATAATTATAAATGCTATAAGATTTTGCAGAATTAGAAATCACTTTATTTATATAAAAAGATTGTCAATTACAATATTACACTCTTACTATTGAGCATAATCCTAACATAAATATACTACATATTTGGCCCGATCAAACACCCCCAAACCAAACCTTTGCTCGTCCTCGAGCAAATATAATCGAAACAGTAAGACGCCAACTGATTTTGATTTCTAAATACCTAAACAATACCTCAACAATGCCGCAAGTCCAATGTGCGATATGATACAAATAGGTGTGATAGAGAGGAGAAAAACATATGCGCAAGATCAAGAGCAATTTGGATATACCCAAGGGAGGCTCGTACGAACACGAATCCCACACCTACAGGCATTCATGAATTAGGGACAACTTACTCCCATACCTTGAGCATAATTCGCTTCGATTCTAAAACTCAGATGGATTCTCTCTTTTCTTTCCTCAAGAGTCCTAAGTTCCACACAAACAAGTTTGCAAAGAAGATTCTGCATAAGATTTAAGCAATGAACTATCCTAGGAACAAGTCACCATGCCATGGATGTGAAAGATCGTGCTTCAACAGACATTCCCAAACTAGACTTACATGGATCAAATAGGGATTTTCAACAGGTTATAGTATGGCTGTGGGGTTGAATGAGTTTACATAAAAATATGGACATTTGGAGTTCAAACTCACCAATCATGCTAGAATATATCCGTACTACCACACCATGTTCTTTTCTCGCTTAAATGCAACCCTCTAGGAAATCATTTAACCCACATTTGTGCCTTCGACGTTACATTCCGTTTGAGCATTTTTAACATAATACAATCCCCATTATGGCACTTCAAGTACAATCTTTCTTTTAATTTTTTTTCTTTTAACAATTTCCTAATCATAATGTTGTACTCCATTTGAGTTGTTACAATTTCCCTTTCTTAGGCATTTAGGGCACATAACTAAGGTTCTTACCCCTTTCCTTGCATATTTTTCAACAATTATTTTATTTTACCCGCTGTAGGACCATTTTAACTCTTTTCATCACTACCATTTCCCATCCTAACATGATTAGTACAAGGGTAGGCATGTGTTTAGGCTATTGGGTATATGGTTTGAATGTGGTACCAAATGAAAGAGTAAGTGTTTGGCCTCAACTTGGCTTTGGAGCACACAATATGGTATGTGGTGTTTAGGCTATAGAGGTAGTTCAATACACATACATTCCCTAACATCACTTCCACAACCATCTAAAAAGGGAAAGAAAGTATCCATCACGCAATTCACAAAATGATATGTAAGTCCTATGGCACATGACATAAATGACGAGAGGCGTGTTTAAGAATAATCAATAATGCACTCAGAAAATGCACTTTCATGCTTGTGTTTGTGATCTCACGGGTATCTCCACTATTAGAACAAGACATGGGAACAATGAGTCCCCAATACTTAACACCAACGGGTGGGACGAACCCATGATGGTGCAAGCCAACCTCAAGTGGCACCAAACTATAACACAAGGTCAAAGCACATATAAGGAATTCGTCAAAAGCACACTCTAGGAGCATCATACCCATACTGGATACAGTTTGAAAAATGGACAAGCAACAAAATTGAAAAATTGGACACAAAACTGTACAAGGCGTAGGCGTAATACACCCCCAAACCAAAACTCAACAATGTCCCCATTGTTGGAAATAACAAGCATAATCTCAATAAATGGCGGAATGAGGTTCAACACCCCCAAACTAACTCTAGACATACATTCGACCATGCTCATTCATAATATCAAAACTAAATCGCATTCATTGAAAGCTTAAGTACAAAACCGAAGGTAGAAAACTCCCTTTAGAAGGAAGATTGTTCGATGTCTATGCGTGTTGTTGTGTGCTTCCCAAAAGATGCACAACCTAGCTTAAAACCACAAAATAACTCTAACAAACGAATATCAAATGCGAAAAGAAAAGAAAAATAAGTCTAAGCCATTTAAAAGAAAATACAAATACAAGCGATAATAGTAAGTAGTCCTAGAATAATAACAATAAACAAAAAGGAATGGATGGTCAATCTTCGTCGGAAAACTCCCTCTCCGGTTCACTGGTGATCCCTTTTCCCTTTGGGTCGATCTCTGATATGATCCGCTCTTCATGCTCCCTCATGGATCTCTCCATTGCAGCTCGGAGCTCTCCCCCATATGGGTCAATGTCTAGGCCCCCTGAAGGAGGTGAGAAAGCAGCTGGCCTCTTCTTCTTCTGCGGATAACTTGAAAGACTGAGTGCCTCCCTCACGTCAATGAGGTTGCCCCAAAGGTCAGTAAAATACTCATTGGCTTCCGCCCTGTTCTCAGTAATCTGCCTCCTGTTTTCAACGACCTCGGTCCTGAGGTTCTCCAATCCTGTAAGCAAGGTCTGCCAAGGGACCTCTCCAAACGTCTCCTGTGTGGGTAGGGAAGCAGCGGGCCTATAATCACCGTATTCGAGGTAAATCGGCTCCAAATCTAGTTGTTCCGGGATGTCTTCAGCCTGTCTGCTCGTGCTGCCCCCTCGAGCAGGTTTCCTCCTCCCTGTTCGGACACTGACACCAGAGGGGTCCCGCTTTCTGACTTGGTCATTCCATGTGAAACGCCCAACTGGCCCCAAAACACATTCGAAAGGATCGGATCCAAAATCCACCCCGGCAGTCCTACAAAATGCGGTGATGAGGCTAGGGAAGATGAGTGGCTGCTTGTCCACTCTGACACCCCCCAAGTCAAGTATCTCCCTCTTGACTAGAAAGCCTATGTCGACCAACTGATTCTGCAGTATACAGTACAGGATCATTGCTGCATAAAAGTTCACTGAAGTCTTGTGCTTTCTGGGGATCAGCGAATGGGAGATGAACACAGGCCAGAAACCCAACTCACTCCTTAAGTTGGTGTGCTTCATGCGGTGATCAGGCGCCACCCAAAAATCCATTGGACGGATCACTAATTGATTTGCAAAATCCACATTTTGTGTCACAAAAAATTCACTCCAAGTCACCCCCTGCTTTAGACGTCCGACTGCTTCGGGATCAACTGGAAGCTCAGTCCTATAGTACCTGTTAATGTCCACTATAGTCATCCAGACTTCTACCCCATGGACCAGAACCGAAGAAGTGCGCTGAAAAGTTTCAGGTACCATTCCAGCAAAGAATTCCTCGACCACACGTCGACAATACATTGGGGGGGGGGGCTAACAAAGGTTTCCCATCCCCTTGTTTTAACCATTTGAGGAATTGAGGTGCCCTCCAGTTCTTCAACTGCTATCCCCCTTTCCACCACGACGTCTCGCTCCCTGAAATATTCTAAACGGTCCTCAAAATCTGGGTGTCTGATGCATGGTTGTGGAACTTGGGGTCCCCTCATCGGTCTTTGTTCGGAACCCTGAGTGCTTTGCCTAGTTGATTTCCTGGTTCTTCCTGACATCTGCACAATAAACAACAGTTTTTAAGGCAATATCCGGATCAAAGAACCATGAGGTTATGATGAAGGAATTTGAAAGGACACATAATCTGCCATGAGGATAAAGTGTGGGTGAAGTGCGGGTGAATGACCCGCACTGTACCCGCACTCTTAACTCGTTCCTAGATACCAGCACATGCAGAATTGCCATCATGTATACATTTCATAATCCCAGCACATCATCGACCGAATTAACACCAATATGACTCTAACTCATGTATAAGATTCCATTCAACCCATATAAACCCAAATTCATAATTTGAATATCCAATTGCACTAGAAAATCAATGTAATAATGAACATATCACATGCATAATTAGACAACACCCATCATTCTATCCTCTTAGACATTCAATAGGTAGTTAGACATTAGCAAAAGCAAAAAACAAAAGTTCAAAACCTTGAATCATGAAGTTCATGCATAAGAGGAAACAGAATTTTGATAAAAAGGATTAGGGTTTTGGATTAGAGAGATATGTAATGAAATTAGAGGAAGAATTCATACCTTGGTTGCCGAAAAATCGAAAACGTGGCACACACGGAATACCTTTCTGTTGAGACGAGGGAAAAATTTGAAATTTGCTGTTTTGTTTTGCTTTTGTGGCAAAGTGGAGCCCTAGAGAACGACAGGCAGTATATATACTGCCCGACCAAAGTGCGGGTGGAGTATGGGTGACTGACCCGTATTGTACCCGCACTTTATTACCTGATGCCTTTGAAGTGCGGGACGATGGCGGGTGCCTGACCCGCACTATAACCGCATTGTTCCCCTGGACTGACTCCTGGACTCTTCCCTGCAACTGTATATGCACCAAAACTAAAACCTTTACACATTGTCAAGCATTATGTACCAAAAGTTTACAAAGACAAAAAATAACCATCCAAAAAATAAAAATAAAAATACTAAAATTAATTCAAAAGTGAGTGCAATGCACTCAAAGTGGGACCCGGTCAACCAAATGAGGTTTGACCGGAATGGAGAGCACATTCAACTTGGCCACCCAAACCGGTGCCAAATGCCTATGCACTGCATCTCTCCCCACTTTCCTCATTTGTCCAACTAGGTCCTTTCAAACCCATATTTGTTTAACCCTTGGTGGGTTCATCCAAGATCCAACTCTACTTGCTTTGAACCTTTGGAAACTAAAGCAATAAGCCTTAATGTGCCCTCTTTTGGCTCAAAAGTAACAAGTAACAGGATGGTTAGGGAAACTCCCTGTTTGATTGTTGGCGTGGGCCCCTTTTTGTTGTCCGTATCCGAGGGATTTGACATTGTTTTCTATCACAACTAGTTGCTCAATCAAATCACACTCCTTGACCTTGGCCCGCTTCAACTCATCTTCTTTTGTGTTCAACCATTCTTACAATTCTCTTACCACTTTTGCAGACTCCTCCACACCTAGTTGAAGTTTCCTTGTCCTTCTCCCATTGTCTTCCTCAAATTCTTCCGAGAGTTTTGCCAACTCTTCTAGGTTTTTGGAGACTAACTCCTCTTTGGTGGCAAGCTCCACTACTTGCTCCTATAAACCATTGTTCAATGTTGCGAGATCAAGCAATTTCTTCTTCAACTGTCCATTCACAGCCTTAAGCAAATAAACCTCCAGTTTGAGCTTTGTGTTGTCTTGTTCAAGTTCACCTAATTGTTCGAAAATTTTAGTACTTGATTCCTCCTCTTCAAATCCTAACTCTTGCCTTTCCTTAATGCAGTCTTGGTTTCCTAATTCCATCTCCTTAACACCCTCAAAAGCTTGCACAAGGGTAAGCACCCGGCTTCTTTTCTTTCTGGAATTTGGTGCCTCCAAGACCAAACAATCTCTGACTTGGCTTGTTTCGGGGGATGTTACCTTGAAGTTAACACTTTTACCTCCACAGCTGAAGGAAATGTCCCTAGAACAAATATCAACTACCATACCCGCTGTGGCCATGAATGACCTCCCAAAAAGTAGTTTCCAGTCCCTACCACTGGATTCTCCTCGTTTGCAATTCAACACAACAAATTCTACTGGCACCATCAAACCGTGCACATTCACGTAAACTTCCTCCACAATACCAACTGGGGTGATGGAAGAGTTGTCCACCATGATGAGAGTCTGGGAGGTAGGCTTGATTGACTGAATCTTCAGCTGTTCGTATACCTCTAATGGCATCATATTGATGCTAGCCCCTATATCAAGCACCGCTCCCATCTTTGGTGAATTCTCAATTTGTACCTCTATGCCGAAACTCCCGGGGTCCTCAAGTTTAATGAGGGAGTCTATGCCACTTCCCCTATCTTCATTAACTGTCACCTCTACCATGCTTCTTTTGGTTTCATCAACTCCTAACTGGATGGCCTCTAACACGTTAATATGTTTATCGGAGTTTGATGCCTTTCCCTTGTTCTTGACCAGTGCATCAAAAATCTGTGCCAACTGAGTTTCCATCTTCTTTAGTGACGCTCCATGGCTATTTGCTCTCTGATCATTGGACTGCATGTAAGCTGTCATTCATTGCTCAGAGGCATGCAAGGTGTTCTTGAGAGCTTCTGACCCGATGCCAACTGTTTTGATCACTGTGCTCACTATCTCCTCTAGAGACTTGTCCTTAGGTTGGCTAGCGGAAGCTTGGGAATTAAAGTTGGATGGTGGGTTACTACTTGAACTTCCCCATTGATTGTTGTTGTTTGCCCCTCCTTGATTGTATCTATTGTACCCACGGTTTTGGTACCCTTGATTATTGTTTCCACCTTGGAAATTGTTGTTGCCACCTTGGTAAGTGTTGTTGCCACCTTGGTAAGTTGTTGCTCCTTGGTGGTTGTTGTTGGACCAAGACAAGTTTGGGTGGTTTCTCAACCCTGGATTATATGTGTTTGAATATGGGTCATTCCTTAGCCTTGGAAATTCCCCAAGGGCTTGGGCTTGCTCTTCTTGACTGAAATGCCCTTCTCCTCCTTCTATCTCCCCCATGCCTTGACTCACTCCTTGGGAGGACCCTGGTTTTCCGGTTATAAGCTCTTTGATTAATTGGAGCTCTTTGTTCATTCTAGACATCTGAATTTGAACTTGGGTATCCTGGCCCACTTCTATTCTTCCACCCCTTCTCACGTGTGATGTCCTCTGTTGTGAGTTCTAGGCAATCTTCTCCAAGATGTCATACGCCTCAACTGCTCTCTTGTCTGCTATGGTACCTCCGCACGCATTGTCCACAAGCATTTGTGTTATCGGTGAAAGTCCACTATAGAAGGAATTAACCTTCAACTCAGGGTTGTATGTATGCGGTGGCATCTGTGCTAACAACAAGTTGAACCTCTCCCATGCCTCATGGAATGGCTCACCGTCCTCCTCAACAAATGATGCTATCTTCAACCTTAGGTCCTTTGCTTTCTGCGATGGAAAATACTTGTTGAAAAAGACCTTGCACACCTGACTCCATGTCACCAGTTATCCTGGCCTCAAGTTCATGTACCATGTCATGGCGGCATCTTTCAGACAATACTGGAAACACCTGAGATGAAGCTGCTCTCTTGTCAGTACTGATTAGTGAGCCATTAACGGGAAGGTTTCTAGGGTGGCTCCATACTATTTCATAAATTGGAGGCAATCCTCGGTAATCCGCCCACTAAACGATGGTAGGAGGCTAATGTGCATAGTCTTCAACTCATACTGCCTTGTTACATCATCCAGTACTATGGCAGTGGGCACATTACCTACAAACGGGATAGTGTACTCGTCCATGGTGAGACCTAGCTGTTCATCACCATGTACACTTCCCTCATTCTCTCGAGCCTGTTGCTCATTCTTATTCCGATCATCCATGTTTCCCTCTAACTGCCCGGTTCTTCTACCCAACTGATTGATGTTATCGATAACTGGCAACACTGTTCCTCCTAACGATCTTCTTCCGTGCATATACTTAGAATCCTAAAATTTCACAACAAATAACGCACAACATAAATGAGAAACAAATAGGGCAGAGTAGAAATATTACTAGACTGACCGATGCTTATGCAAAACTAATTAAACTAATCATGCCGCTCCCCGGCAGCGGCGCCATTTGACAGAACGTTTTTCTTTGTGTCGTTTTAAAAGATCAATCCGTCAACAATATTTGATAAAACCTCACAAGCCTAAATTAGTTTGAAAACATAAATATAGGGCAAGTGGGGTGTCGTCCACAGGGAGCGGAGTTGGCTAAATTAGTTATTGCTAAAGTAATGATATGTATATATATAATATCGAAACATGAGTTGGTGAAAATGTAGGTGGTGAATTACCCTAAAAATAACACTAAATTAATTATGCAAACTAAATGAGGGGGGAAATGGAATGAGGGGTATATATAGATGATGGAAACTAAGGAGTTAGTGGATACGAAAGTAAATACTGGGCAATGCAACAAACTTGTCAATAGCACGGCTATTCAAGGTAACCGACCTAGGATGTATAGAGTCGGTTATTTATCCCTAGAAGGTGGCCAACCTAGGATGTATAGTGCGGACCACCTATTAGGGATTAATCTGTCGTAAGCTACCAACCTAGGATGTATAGAGTTGGTTGTTTATTGGATTCTAGAAATGAAGCTCGTCTACCTAACAATGACTCAACCGATTACGAATAGTCACCTTAGGATGTATAGTGATGACTTCTAACTCTCTCACGGGTTCCGACCTAGGATGTATAGTGCCGGAAACTCGATCGAGGTTAGATTAAAACCGCGGTTTAAGAGTCGGAATTCATGACTTTCCATCCATTCTTTAAAGCTTTAAACAACTAAATAGGATGTATATCTAGATTTAATACTCATACATAATACAAAGACATCTTGCAAAGAGGATGTGTCTACACAAGAAATCAATGATACACATTCACAACAAGAATAGATCAATGAAAGATAGACATGAATATCAATATAATATCAAGTTTATGTATAAGCCCAATATTCAACTAACTACTCCATCAACCCCTTAGAGGAGATTTAGCTACTCATTACAACTAGGAAACTAAGAGAAAGGAAAGAGAAAGAACCCTTGGAGAACATCTCCTTCCTTGAAGTGGCTCCAATCTCCTAACTTCCTTGAAGTTGAGTAGAGAATGTAAGGATGAGAGAGAGAGAGATCCCAGGTCTAAAAGTGTTTTTACCTCTGCAACGGTAAAACGTTTCTATACTTTTCTATTTATACAAGATACAAAAAATAGGTCACTTAAGCTTTGAAAATCAAACTGGCGCGCTCGGAGTGCGGGTGGAGTGTAGGTGAATTACCCACACTGTACCCGCACTGTATGGGTTGCCTTCATTTTCAGTTCTCGGATCAGGGCAGTAGTGCGGGTGGAGTGCGGTTCAATTACCCGCACTTGACCCGCATTTGGAATTGCACTGTGATCGCATTTGAATCGCACTTCCCTGTCAGGTGCAAAATCTACCTTCTGTCTTGAGCAACAGTGCGGGTAGAGTGCGGTTGGATGACCCGCACAGTGCCCGCACTCTAATGTCAGGTACAACTCTGCTCTTCTGTTCTTGGTGACAGTGCGGGTAGAGTGCGGTTTGATGACCCGCACAGTATCCGTACTCTAACGTCAGGTGTATCTTCAACTTCTTTGGTTTGGCATTAGTGTGGGTAGAGTGCGGTTGGATGACCCACACAGTACCCGCACTTTATCGTCAGGTGCAACATCAGTTTCTCTAGTTTGGCATTAGTGCGGGTTAAGTGCTGTTGGATGACCCGCACTGTACCCGCACTTTATCTCTTCACTTGCATCCTGTCCCGGCTATGAATATGAGTGCGGCTGGAGTGCGGTCAGAGTGCGGCTGCGACCCGCACTTGACCCGCACTTGACCCGCACTGGACCCACACTGTAGAGCTGTTTGTACTCCTTTGCCTTTACTTTAGCCCCTTTTCTGTCGGAATCACTTCAATATGCTTCCAAACCTGTCTTTGCATCATTTCCTACAAATACGCATAAAACAACCTATCAAAGATACAAAAATGCACTAAAACAGAACATAAGGTAAGGATCTGAGGGCCTAAATATACTACATATTTGGCCCGATCACATGGGCACTTTCCCCTCAATATCTTCCAGCGCCCTTGCAACCTTTGAACATTAGCTTCGTTGACTGATTCATTATTCATTGGCTGCACCAGCAACTTCTGGTCGTTAGCTTCTTATTGCCAGCTCATGATTTGATCGATAGGGCAAAACTCATCAAATTCCACTTCAACTAAAAACCAGTTTCTTACATACCTAGGGGGGAGGTGGAAGAGCGAATGCCTACCCTCGTTCCTACGTCCAATGTACAGTTTTAGCTCGTGTCAAGTGGTATCTAATCTTAATAAAGTAGGAACCAGCGAGCCATTCGAAAGCAAAAAAGCTTTTGTATGAGCAAGCAACTCAAGGTCAATCAAAGAAACCAAGAAAGACGCTATTCAACACCATTTTACACTCAAAGAGAAAGCCTATAAACAAGAGGGAATACAACGCACGGAGTTCTCACGTGGCTGATACACATGCACGGCACACTGGCTATATTTAAAAAGCTGCTTAGATAGAGCTTTCGAAGGAGTGGTTGGGCTGGGTTAAGCTAGGCTCCTCGGGCAAGTAGTCCCTTGATCCGGTGGTAGGGTTGGAAGGGGCTTAGAACAGCTTTCTGAATTGCGAAAGAATGAATATATTAGTAAGCCAAGGTAGTTTACTTGCTTACTTGTTAAGGAACTGATTGATCTGTAATAAACTGTCTTACTAGCACCCGTAATAGGCCTACTTAGCTTAGAGGAATGGGTCAGCCAGCAGAATATTTAAACCAGGGGAAGCAGCTCGGTCTGCTCGATTCGATTGGGGAAGTTCTTTATTCTTATTTGGGATCGCCTCATACCTACATGCAATAATGGTGGTACGCGCTCTGCCCTATTCCCAAGCTGTGCATGTTTCAATCAACACCTTCTTGTACAGTGGCAACTGCCCTATTCTTTGAGAGAAAATGTGTCGGGTCGCTTTATGATTTTAAGCATCTAACTAAGCTGAATTGGAGAAAGTGAGATGTTGTTTATGAGCAGGCTTCATGAGCAGTTGCTAGTGTATAATTAGAGTCAGATTCATCTTCTCCAGGTTTTCTCCTTTCTTCGAGGCGCTCGGCTGCTGCGAGTGCTAAAACCCAATTCTTCACTTATTGCCTTCCTTTTAGTCTTTTGCTTGCCTCTGGAAACCTTAAATGCAAGAGATGTCAACGCTTTGCATGCAGCTCCCGACTGACACCTTATCATTGAAATCATCACAAACCGGGATTTGAATTACCTTTTGGTCGTAGATAGCCCATCTCTCAATCGGAGTAGTACTATTTTCCACTATCTGCTAGGCAATCGGAGTACTATTTGCTTTCCACCTCCCGCTCAGTCCCGTCCGAATAGCTTTCCTCATAGGAATGTATGTAAGGGTAGTTTGGTTTTTGGTGAAGTGGATCTTTTTAGTGGTTTCATGTTTTCGTGAGTTGGATTGAATTGAACGGATAGGAAAGGCGAAGGCAAAGGTGAGGAATCAAAAAAAATTTGACAGTCACTTTCCCTTTGATTCTACTTTCTTCTATTGGACCAGCCATGGATCTCTGATTAGTATAATGAGGCCATCCCTTGGATTTCCTAGCCCGCGGACGCACCTCTAGTCATAGGATGACTTCACAGGCGCTTACATGACACGGAGAAAGGGCTACTCGGTTCATGACTTGAAGCATGCAGGACGTTAAAACTCCTCGTGGAGGACGGAGGTGGGGTCTCTGATCTGCTAATGCGAGAGTCAGTCAACTGCAGCATGAAGCGACATTTTTTCCTTGATCAAAGATCAAAGCAGATCAGCTTGCCTTTTTGTTTTTTGTTATCCAAGTCGGTCGAATCGAGCGGGCCCCTGCCCTGGAATTTCAAATGAAATAGGTGGCCGGGTTTTCTTTCTACAACCCTTTTTATATGATAGGCCTCTCTTTAGGCTCCGAGTTGTTTTTAGGTTGGGTGGGATAGTAGAATTTTTCTTCGCCACTAGTGGCAACCAACAGGTAGGTCGATATCGGTACAGGTTCAGCCTGTGAGGGATTCATTCAGTAAGGGAGGGGGGGTTCTAAATCAGGTCAGTGAATGAATCTTTAGAGGAAGGGCCCCTTTCTCAACTCCCGGGAGGGAGCATTCCTCTCATTTCTGGACAGTTGAGCCTAATAGCTAAGCCATAGAAAAGAAATTAGAAATCTCCTTAACTTACATGCAGCAGTTGACTGACTCTCGCATCAGCAGATCAGAAGACGCAGTTGATAGATGGATGAATATCCATTTGCTGGCCAGTTCTATGAATCAAAATCTCGAGTTGGAGGCATCGCTGGGCAAAAGCCAATTGATTCGGTTTTCTCGAAATCAACGAGTGGACTTGAAATCATAGATCCATTTTGGTTTTTAACTTAACTTAATATCCCACTGATTCAAGTGTTACGTGGCTCAGGTTCATCAGATGATTCTTGAACAGACGATTCCCCAGGTCCCACTTCGTACTTCCGCTTCATTTGCTCCCGGAATATGAGCTTATACGCCTACCTCCGCTACTGGGACTGAACTTGATCTACTTCAACAATAGGGTCTTGCTATCTGAATTCAGTTTGTGTTCCGTGAACTCAATAACCTGAAATGCTATAGCTATAGCAATAGCATTTAATATTGAAAGCTGAGTGACCACCCAGCTAGCAGGCTTACATTTAGTGAATCCTTAGTTTCTCCTTACCTAATTTCATTAAGTCAAAGTTAGGTAAAGGGGGAATGAAGCAATGAGTTCTTAGTTAGGTTGGAAGCTCATAGTCAAGATTAGTCAAAACAAATATGAAGGAAGTCATAGCAGATTCTCATTAATGACGAGGGAGCCTATCCCCAGTAAGGGTACATCCAGCAAGAAGGGAGCCCAATCCCCAGATCTAGGCTAAAACAAATAATATATAAAAAAGGTTTGATTAAACTAGGCATGAGTAAGACGAGGTGCTCACCCCCTATTTTTCGGGCAATCGAAGCAAGTCATGAATAGATTGCTTTAGGCTCTGGCACCCTCCTGATTCCCCCCTGCTGCTCCTCCTTCGTGATGATCCTCGCCCCTAGCTCCTCATTCAGGTGGTTGCCCATTTTTGTCACCCTCACCAGCTACCTCTTCCTCAAGAGGTTCCTCGATGGCTTGCTGCCCAGCTGGGTTCTCTTCCAAGACCTCATTGACTACCTCTATAATCTCAAGAGGGATGGCCGCATCAAGAAAGGCAGCAATGGATTCCAGTCTGCTTCCTTCAACCCCCAACTCTACTCTAGAGGATTCTTTCAGATGGCCTCTTGCCCCGTCCCGGGCTTCTGGTTGACCTCCCTCAGACTACGCGGGTAGAACCCCACTTGAGGATTCTCCAGGAGCTGAGACAGAGAAGATAAGAGGAGGAAGGGAAGGGTCTACCTCGACAGGTTGCCTCCCAGCTCCGGCCTAGCTAGAAGGGACCGCTTCATTACCCTCATGGTGAGACATTTCTACGGCCTTGGCCAATATCTCCTCTCTATCCCAACCTGTAATAGTTGATAGGTCGAAGGGAGGAGGGAGAGCTTCTGCAACCTAGAAGGAGGCATAGAAATACCCATCGCTGAAAGAGGTATCCGCCTCAGCTTGCAGATTAGCCATCTGGGCATGCAGGTCCTGATTCTCGAGGTCCAACTTCTTGGCCTCGACTTTCCAGGAATCCCTCTGCTTAGTCCATCGTTTGGAGCGAAGGATTTCTCGGTTAAAGGATAGCTTCATCCTCTTACAATCACAGCGGAGCTCAGATAGCTCATCCTCCATTCCCTTTTGACTGGAGGTCATCTCCTGTACTAGCGTCTGAGCTCGCGCAAGTAATCCCATGGCCTTCTCTGCTTCGGCTTTAGCCTTCATGGCCCGATCAGGGAGGAGGGCTACCTGATGACCCATATCTACGTTTAACCTGAAGGCTTACAGGAAGCAAAGCCAAGGTTAGGAAACGATCAAGCAAGCAGTTGTAGAAAAAGTATAAAGGAAAAATAATCACCTCAGCCAAGACAGTGGACCAGTGAGCAAAACGTCGACGGGCATTGAAGCCATTCCGGTGAGCCCACCACCCAAACAAGATGCTATGAATTGCTCCAAGACTTCATCTTGGCCTGCCGAGCTCTACTGATGACAGGAGCAGGCAGGGAACCTTTGCAACGCCAGCCTCAAGGTCCTCCGAAGCTCGAGGAGTTGGAAGCTCAAAAACATCTAATGGGTTAACTGTGGGAGCAGCAGCAGTAGTAATAGCAATGACAGCAGAGGGGGCAGAGGCAGATGTATCAGCAGCCCGTGAAGCAGAAGCTCCCCTATTTAATGCCCTGGAAGCCCATGACGCTAGATTAGCTATGCTAGACCCAGCCGGGGAAAGGGACAGAGAAGAAGCAGGCGCGGTTCCAACAGAAACAGCCAGCCCTTCCTTCTCCGAAGCAACAAAAGAAACCCCTCTTGTTAATCTGGCAGAGGGGAGAGGGGTGCGAGCTTGCCGGGGTTGCTGGGCTGGGCGAGAAGCTGGTTCAACGACAGAAACTGTAAAAAAAAGAGAAAAAAGAGAAGAGGAAAAACGTCAAGACGTAGCTAATCAACAAAACAAAGCAAGACAACTCAGTGTTACTTACGAGGAGCAGCATTGGAAATCTGTAGATATTTGTTCACCCTGCGGGAATCGAAGGAATCAGCGGTTGGGAATTTTAGGTTCAAGTAATTCCTCGAAAGGATAGCCTTCAAAACAGTTTCAGACTCGGTTGGTAGGGAATCCCGATCCCACGATGGTTTATCACTGAAAATTGTGGGGACCGTGAACTCGTGCCCACCAATGAAGATCGAGTTTCCCCAGTCACCCCCTGCCAAGATCCACTCTTCCTTCCAGGCTGGATCCTTCCTCGAGGCACCGAGAATGATGAAGTTGAGCTTGTTCTTAGCTTTTGCATAGAACTGACCTCGAGGAGCACAGGATAGGCTTCCAATCTAAAAATGGTAAGCCAGCTCCTCTGCTCTGGGCTCCCTGGTCACCTTGCTCAGCTCGCACTGTTCCCTTCATAGCACGAGAAAGCCAATCAGATGCCTCCAGAAACCGGGCGTTAGCTGGAGAGGAGCCAGTTGAAGAGGATTGAGATCCCGTCAGAGGGGAGGATGAAGGGGAAGCCTGACCCCATTCTCGAGAGCCTCCACGTGAGTTAGAAGCTCGCTTTTGGGAAGACTGAAGACATCATAAAGTTTGGGAGGAACCGAGATAGAAATATTATCAAGGTTGCCGTACTTGGACCTTAGACGATCGATTGGAGACGGGTCGACGGAAGAATAGGGAATGACCCTGAAGTCGTAAGGAGGAAGCCTCTCTAGTGGAGGACCGGCCATCATAGCTTGGCCCCTCCCAGCAGCGTCATTCCTGTTCTCTCCGTCAGAGTCTTCGTCGACCAAATCTAAAGGGGCTGTCAGGTTGTTTAGAGAACCTGGTTTCAATTGCCATGTTTCTATTCGACCGCTGTCGTTGCGGATTCGGAGAGAAATCATCACTGTCGAAGTTCTTTTGTGCCCGTTTTCTGTGGGCGAGATGGGCGACCTCTTTGCCATGAACAATGGAATCGACGGAGTCATGGCTGGTTTTTGACATGACAGAGCAAGGTTTGCAATGCCAACGAAAGGAAAAGGAACTTTCTCTTTGCAATGCCAACGAAAGGAAGATGAACTTTCTCTTTTAAATTTGAAAGAAGGAAGAAGTATGAGGAAGGTGATAACACAGTCGGGTTTAAATAGAAATGGATAGAGCAATGACGTCGGCAACACAAAAGCAAAATCTTCGATGGGATTGCTTCGAATCACGAAATAGCCGTATCGCAGCTGAATTATTTTGGGAATACACCGGTCTGCACTAGCCACATCACTTGGGCAATTCATGAGAAGATTTCCACCAAAATTCTGGGTAACGGTAATGAAGGGAAAATTTTCCAATTAGAATATGGAATTTGACTCCAACCCCGAAACCAAATCACCGGTGTTCAAGTCCGTGGGGAATTCTGTTAATCGCCAAATTTGGCTTGAGACCAAAGGGAAATTCTCCACCTTCCTAGCCCGAAGTCCAGGCCCAGGATTACCCACCATGGAACCGCGGGTCCCGGGGTCGAGCTGTAAAGCCACCTCGCAGAAGCGAGGAAAGGACTTCGAGCTCTGGAAACACCTGAGATGAAGCTCGACACGGTCAGGTCGAGCCCGTAACACCAAAGAAAGAATTCAGGGAGAGCCAGATGCATGACGATCCAAGCTCCCCAAAGCCAAGACTGCCTCGTAGCTTCCTCAAAAGCCTGCCATTCCCTCCAAGCTCGGGGAGGAAACTATTAGGCATCAAACCCACACTACAATAGTTCTCCATCTCACCAAAGGAAGGTTCAGGCCTATTTGGATAAGTAGAAGGAAGCTCGTCGAAGTCTGTTGCCACTCAAGAACGTCCAGAAGGGGCATTTAAAAATATAAGGAACCTGGGAAAGTAGGACCAAGCTCCCAGTACCCAGACTAGGGCATGAATCTACCTTGCTCTAAGAAATAGTAAACGTCCTACTCGACGATCTCTATGAGGAGTAGCACCATGAAGGTACATGGGATCATATCTGCAACATCGAAAAATTAGGTGTAGAACAAGTGATTGAATCCAGAAAGGAAACAAACTCACCTCCGCCTAAGATATTCTCGAATCCGTTAATAATCCAAAGTCAATGACTTTTAAATGAAAGATCCCGCCCGATAAAGAGGGAGAGGATTAAGAGATCAAGGCGAGAGAATCGTGAATTTAACCTACCAAGACTATGCATAAATAGAGGATTTCGGTCTTCAAATGGGATACTACTTTTCGACAGGCAGGGGATTGCCACCCTACTATATCCTAGAGAGATTGAGGGCATTGGAGAGATGTTTATACGTTACATATGATTGATAATACAAGTTGCTATATTCTTTTTCATCTCATGTTAGCATTAGTTTCAAGATCCATAACCATTCGAATAAACTAAGTACCATAGGTACCTACCCCCGGCCATCACCTACGTGGTAGTGGTCTCGAGAGTGTTAACTGAGATTTCTCTTCCCGAGTGAATTTTCCGTTAACAGTTCTGTTAATAGCCAAAATTGGCTAAGGACCAAAGGAAAATTTTCCACCTCCCAGACCTGGCTCCATACCCGAGAGTTTCCACCAGGAGACCATTCTATCCAGAGCCGAGCTACGATACCACTCCGCAGGAACAAGGACGGGGTCCAGAAACATTCGGGATAGAGCTCGGAACGATCAGATCTAGCCCGCATCACCAAAACTAGAAATTCCCCGAAGTCGAGGTCACCTCACAATTGCTCCAGAGACTCAACTATACCTCACTGACACAGGAGAATGTCCCTAGAAAGCCGCACCTGGCTTCGAAAGGTTAGAGGAAGCCGCACCTAGCTTCGAAAAGGTTAAGGGAAGCCAGATCTGGCTCCTAGCTGGATTAAACGTCTCAAATATCGAGGTCGGAACACTAATCAACCTCACTAGTTGATGCACCACACCATGATACATTCAGCGATCCCCAGGGGAATCATGCCAGACCCAGAGATACACAACATCACACCTACAAATATTATACACGTGTAGAACAATTAATAGAGTTTGAATGGGAAACAAATTGATTTCCAAGATACCCTCAACGGAGCAATTAACTCAAAGTCAACTACATTTAAAGGGAAAAATTCCGTCCGATAAGAGGGGGATGAGAAAATCAAGAGAAAATCAATGAGTTGACACCTAAGAAGACATTGTATAAAGAAGGGACTTCCTCCTTCAGAAAGGGAGACTACTATTCGACAGGCATACGACAAGTAGTCGACCATACCCTAGAGAGAATTCAGAGCAATTTGAGAGAAATTTATATACCATACACGTTCAATAAGAAAATATTTTTGCTTTCTTTTGGGTGGTGAATTGTATCATTATTCCTTATCATTTTATAAAACATTGTTACACATACGATTAATCTTGGCCACCACCTACGTGGTAGTGGTCTCTAGGGTGTTAACTGAGATTTCTCGTCTCGAGTAAAATTTCCGTTAACACTTTCTGGCGCCGTCTGTGGGAAAAAACCTTACACCCAATTAACCAGTTATTTGCATTTACATTTTCGTTGTTTTACAGGGACTATGAGGCTCCGCTCCTCCCAAGGCCAACATAGAGTTTCGAAGCAACCTCCGGTGAGGCTAACACGAAAGGCCCTAAGAAAGGAAAGAAAGTCTGGATATGGTAGTCAAGCTCCGGTCTAAACAACCAATGCGCGGGGTTCTGGCCACCCTATAGTGAACCAGGTCGCGCTCGACCAACAAGCGGCGGCCTTCGTAGAATCCATCCGCGTCCGCTTGCTCGCTGAAGGCATCACAATCCAGCTAACCAACCTAAATGATCAGGGAGAGCCGAGCAGGCTCGGAGCTAGGCCACCTGCTTTCGATCGCCTGGGACCTCCTCTTCCAGAGCCGGCTCGAGATAGGTCAGGGCCCCAACATTCAAACCGGGATAGGCTGGGACCCATGCCCCCAGTTCCGAAAAGACCTTCATAATATCAACCCAGGCGAGTTAAGTCTACCGCAGATGCTTTTACCCGGAAGCCGTGAGAGCTATCTCATCCAACTACATCTAGGAGGACCGCCTGGGCCCTAGAGGAGGAAAGTAGACAAACTCCCCGAGTGGATCCTATCTAGGAGGAGGACCAGATAGAAATTGCCAGTTCATCGGAAAGACTCGACAGTGAAGAATCTGAGGTTAACTCGAAGAGACCTGGGAACAAGCGACTGAGGGATCAGCTGGCAAAGCTACAAAAAGAGGTCCAGCAGATAAGAAAGGGAAAGAATAAGGAGGACAAAAAGGATCCCCTGAGTGAGATGAACGCTCCCTTCACTAGGAGGATCCAAGAAGCGGAGCTCCCCCCAAAATTCAAAATGCTAGCAGATAAGTTCTCCGGAACAGAAGATCCTCTAAGCCACCTAGAGAGCTTCATTCAAAAGATGGAGGTCCAGAACATTACCAGAGCAGCTATGTGCAGAATGTTTCCAACGACCCTAACCGACTACGCGAAAACCTGGTTCAGGAAACTGCCCGTTGGCAGCGTGGATTCTGTCACGAAATTATCAATAGATTTTAGCTTGCAATTCCAAGGGGTCAAACCTCGTCCAAAAGATCCCATACACCTCCAATATGTGATTCAGGAACATAGCGAGACTCTTGTGACATGAATTGGAAGGATGCCCTTAGGGGGGTCGAAGAACTCATAACCCTTGGGAGGTACAGAGATGGAAAAGCTGTCGGGAATACCATACTTCGACCTCAAACGGTCAATCACGACCGGATCAACGATGGAATCAGGGATAACCCTAAAATCATAGGGAGAAAGCCTCTCCAAGGGGAGGCCGGAAGCTAGGACTCGATGCTCCCCCGCGGCGTCGCCGCCCACCTCTTTACCGGAGTCATCATCGGCTATATCCAAAGGATGGTCATGATGGTTAGAAAACCCGGTCCCAATGGACACATTCATGTGCGACCGCCGACGCTGCGGGTTGGGCGGGAAATCGTCGCTGTCTAAACTCCTCTTTGCCCGTATCCCTGGGGCAAGGCTAAAGACCTCCTCGCCGTCAACTATGGAGTCAACTGAATCATGACTGGTTTTCGACATGATGAAGTCAGTAAATATGAAGAATGAAGAAAAAGATAAGCTTGAGAGAAAGGCTATGAGGGAAAGTATATCTTGGGAAAAATTTGAGTTTGAGAGATGTGAGGAAGACGTTGAGATAAAAGAGTATATATAGGCAAGAGGGCAGCAGCACGAGTTGTCGAGATCTTCGATTGAGATCACAAAGCATCTCATGGACTGCAGTAACGTAACCTGATTAACTCGGAAACAAGTTAGTCAGCTCACGCCACGTCACTTGCGCAGTTAATGAGGAGATCTCCCCAAGATTCTGGTAATGGTAAAGAATCTCGGGGACTGCCGTAACGCAATCGGATTAATTCAGAAATAAATTAGTCAGTTCACGCCATGTCACTTACACAATTAATGAGAAGATTTTCCCAATATTCTGGTAACGGTAAAGAGGGAAATATTTCCCAAATAAAATAAAAAATCTGACCCCAACCCCAAGCTCAAAAACAGGTGTTCAAGTCAGAGGGGACTTCTGTTAATAGCCAAAATTGGCTAAGGACCAAAGAGAAATTTTCCACCCTCCAGGCCTGTCTCCATGCCTGAGATCATCCACCAGGAGACCATGTTACCCAAAGCCGAGCCACGGTACCACCCTGTAGGAACAAAGACAGGCTCCAGAAACATCTGGAATAGAGCCAAGAATGATCAGATCAAGCCCGCGTCACCGAACCTGAAAACAGGAAACCCCCCCGAAGTCGGGATTACCTCGTAACTTCTCCAGAAGCTTGCCAGTACCTCGCTGACATAGTGGGGTGTTTGTAAGAGGCCGCACCTAGCTTCAAAAGGTTAAAAGAGGATATACCTAGCTTCTGATTAGACGAAATTCCTTTATATCAGGGCTAGAACACTGATCGACCTCACTACATGATGTACCTCGCCACATTACATGCCATATTCGACAATCCCTATGGGAGAACATGCTAGACCTGAAGACACACAGGATCATATCTTAAGACGTTACATATGTACAGAACAAGTAATAGAGTCTAAGTAGGAAAAAAATTAATCTCCACCAAGATATCCACGATTCAGCAATTAACTCAAAGTCAATCACATTTTAAATGAAAATCCCGCTCGATAAGGAGGGAAGAGATGGAGAAACTCAAGGGGAGAATCAATTAGTTTAACCTACGAAGACATTGTATAAAGGAGGAACTTCCTCTTTCTGAAAAGAGGAGACTACTATTCGACAGGCATACAACAAGTACCCAACGACACCCTAGAGAAAAGTGAGGGCAATTTGAGAGAGAGAGACATGTATATCACATATTATCAATAGAGGAAGGATTTTTTTGATTCTTTTGAGTAGCTAATAATATCGGTGTTTCCTTGTCATTTCATTAGGCATTGTTATATATATATGTTCTACCTTGGTCATCACCTACGTGGTAATGATCTCGAGGGTGCTAACTGAGATTTATTGCCCCGAGCAAAATTTCTGTTAACACTTTCTGGCGCCGTCTGTGGGAAACTAAAACCTACACCAGTTAATCAGATCAACTATTTGCATTTACATTTTCGTTGTTTTACAGTAACTATGAGGCTCCGCTCTTCCCAAGGCCAATATGGAGTTTTGGAACAACCCCCGGCGAGGCCTACGCGAAAGGCCCCAAGAAAGAGGAGAAAATCTGGATATGGTAGTCAATCTCCGGTCCAAACAACTAATGTGCGGGCTTCTGGCCACCCTATAGTGAGCCAGGCCGCGCTCGACCAACAAGCGGCAGCCTTCGTGGAAACCATCCGCATCCACCTGCTAGCTGAAGGCATCACAGTCTAGCCAACCAACCCGAATGATCAGGGAGAGCCGAGCGGGTTCGGAGCTAGGCAGCCTGCCTTCGATCGCCTGAGACCTACTCTTCCAGAGCCAGCTCGAGACAAGTCTGGGCCCCAACTTTCGATCCGAGATAGGCTGGGACCCATGCCCCCAGTTCCGGAAAGACCTTCATAATATCAACCCAGGCGAGTTAAGTCCACCGCAAATGCTTTGACCCGGGAGCAACGAGAGTTATCCCACCCAACGGCATCAAGGAGGAACGTCTGGGCCCAAGAAGAGGAGAGTAGACAAACTTCCCAAATGGATCATGTCCATGAAGGGGATCGGATAGAGGTTGCCAGTTCATCCGAGAGACTCGATAGTGAAGAATCCGAGGTCAATTCAAAGAAACCTGGGAACAAGTGACTGAGGGATCAGCTGGTAAAGTTACAGAAGGAGGTCCAGCAGATAAGAAAAGGGAAGAATAAGGAGGATAAAAAGGATCCCTTGAGTGAGATGAACGCTCCCTTCACTAGGAGGATCCGAGAAGCGGAACTCCCACCAAAATTTAAAATGCCAGCAGATAAGTTCTCTGAAACGGAAGATCCTCTAAGCCACCTAGAGAGCTTCGTTCAACAGATAGAGGTCCAGAACACTACTAGAATGGCTATGTGTAGGATGTTTCCAACGACCCTAACCGACTACGCTAAAATTGGTTCAGGAAGCTGTCCGCTGGTAGCGTGGACTCTTTCACGAAGTTATCAACAGATTTTTGCTCGCAGTTCCAGGGGGTCAAACCACATCCGAAAGATCCCATACACCTCCAATATGTGATTCAGGAACGAAGTGAGACGCTTCGATCGTATGTGGAACGTTTTCACAAAGAGGTCATACAAATGAGAGTTTTCGCCGAGAAAGAAACTCTCGCCAACTTCAGGGGAAACCTATGGGTGGGAAAGCTTTTCCGCTCCTTCGCCAAGAGACCTCCCGAGACTTACCAGGAGGCCTACGATCAGGCTCTTGAGCAGGTCGAGATCTACGAGCAACTCAAAGTCAAAATGGAACACGACGACATGAGAACGGTGAAGCGTTTGAAAAAAGAAGCCCCTAAATTAGAGCCAGCTCAGAAAACTCAGAATAAACCTCCCAATAGGTCGACCTATCGTATTCCCGCTCCTTAACACAAGCAAGAAAAATATCCAGCAAGATGAACCCCTCCTCAGGCTTCGCCACCTCCTAGGACCGTGGCCCCCGTAATGCGAGGAGAGAAAGGGCATGACTACTACACTTCTTTGAACCCTTCCAGGGAAATGGTCTACCTTGCTATATGAGACAAGGGGCTACTCCAAAAGCTTGCTCCCATGAAAGCCCCAGCTGATAGGAGGAACCGGTACAAGTACTGCGACTTCCATGAAGACGTGGCCCATAACACTTCAGAGTGTTATAATTTGCGCAACCAGATTGAAGCCCTGATAAGGTGGGATGCTTGATTGAGTTTCTACAGCAGATCAGAGATAATATTCAGACTGGAAGGGAGGTACAAGCCGAGATCCGTAAGGATGCGGAGAAGAGAAATGTGGAACAGACTGATTTAATTCAACAAATCCAGGTGATACACACCATCAGCGGAGGGCCCACACTGGCTAGCACTTCAAATAATTCCTGAAAAAATCATGTAAGGAAGATTCCTCACATAGAAGAAAGCTAGGGGGTCTTCAAGGTCAGCCAAAGCCCGATAGAGTCCTCCCAGTCGGCACAGATCGTTGTCACTGAAGCAGATGTCTTCAACACCGTGCAACCTTATGATGATCCTATGGTAATCACAACACAGATTGCCAACTGTCTGGTCCATCGCGTGCTCATAGATACAGGTAGCAGTGTAGATATCCTCTTCAAGGATACTTTGGAAAAATTAAACCTGAAGCGATGTTGTTACAATAGCTGTACAACTCCACTTTATGGGTTCACTGGAGATTCGATCATACCAGTGGGGTCAATGATCCTCCCAGTGATTATAGGAATCACCCCTCTCCAACAGAATGTTATGACCGACTTTGATGTGATTGACACCTCATCGGCCTACAACGCCATCCTAGGGAGACCATTCCTGTCATCCTTGAAGGGAGTCTTGTTCATATACCACAATGTTCTGAAGTTCCCAGTTGGAACCAAGGTGGGAGAGGTACGCGGAGACCAGCAGGTAGCTAGGAGATGCTACGCAGTGTCTGCCAATCCTACAGCTTTAGCAAAACAATGCGTACAGGTGGCATTAGTCCAGGAAGATATGGAAACATCCTGGATAATCCAGGAAGAGATGGAGCCCGTAGAGCATCCAGAAAGCGAACCTATTATGCCTTATGAGGAGGAACAGAGCAAGGAATGGGCCAGCGGATAGCCCGTAGATAGACTAGAGGAGATACCCATCAGATATGACGATCCCTCCAAGGTTGTCAAGGTGGGGGCCACCCTTGAACCAGAAGTGGAAGAAGGTTTAATTAATCTTCTCAGAGAATTAAGCGACATCTTCCCTTGGAGCCATGATGAAATGCCTGGAATCCCGGCATCGTTGGCCGCCCATCGACTAGCGGTAGATCAAACAGTCAAGCCTGTCAAACAGAAGAGGCGTCACTTTAACGCTGAGAGGAACACTGCGGTACAGGAAGAGGAAGATAAATTGATCAAGGCAGGGTTTATCAGAGAAGTATGCTATCCCGAATGGATCGCCAATGTGGTCATGGTTACGAAGGTGAATGGGAAGTGGCGTATGTGTGTCGATTACACTGACCTCAACTGGGCTTGTCCAAAAGACAGTTTTCCTTTACCAAAGATCGATCAGCTGGTTGACTCCACGTCCGGAAATAAACTCTTAAGTTTTATGGACGCATTCTCAGGATACAACCAAATTAAAATGCACCTGGCTGACCAAGATAAAACCAGTTTCATTACTGGGCAGGGTTTGTATTGCTACAAGGTGATGCCGTTTGGTTTGAAGAATGTAGGGGCTACATACCAGCGGCTGGTTAATAAGCTGTTCAAGCCCGAGATAGAAAGGACGATGGAAGTATACATCGATGACATGATCACAAAATCACCAACCACAGAAGGACATCGGGAAGACCTTCGCAAAACCTTTCTCATACTGAGAGAAAACCAGATGCGGTTGAGTGTGCCTTCGGGGTAACAGCGGGGAAGTTTCTAGGCTTCATGGTTCATGAGAGAGGCATATAGGCCAACCCAGAAAAAATCAAAGCTATCTTGGACCTAGAATCCCCAACATCACTCAAACAGGTACAAATCCTGACTGGACGTGTGGCGGCGCTCAACAGGTTTATCTCTCGCTCCACTGATAAATGTCTCCCTTTCTTCAAAGCCATCAAACAAGGGAAAAACATGAAGTGGAGCCAAGAGGGCGAGTAAGCTTTCCAAGCCTTGAAAGAATACCTAACAAGCCCATCGTTATTAGTCAAGCCAGTTCTTGGAGAAGAGCTGCAGATCTACCTGGCCGTCTCAGAAACTGCAGTAAGCGGAGCTTTGGCCAAGAAGTGTGGCGATGGTTTTCAAAGACCTATATACTATGTGAGTCATGCTTTAACCAAGTCAGAGAGGAATTACATTCTCCTGGAAAAGCTCGCTTATACTCTAGTGATCTCAGCGAGGAAGCTCCGTCCCTATTTTCAAGCTCATACAACAGCAGTGGTGACAGACCAACCTTTCCGCCAATTCTTACAAAGACCAGACGTGTCCGGAAGGCTAGTTTTATATGCCCTAGAGCTCACTCAGTTCGATTTAAAGTATAAGCCCCGGACCATGATTAAGACACAGGCTTTGGCTGACTTCGTGGCAGAATTTTCAGCGCTCCCAGATCAAGAAAATCCCTCAACACCATTTGAGACCCTTGAAAAGACATCCGAGATCAACAATTGGCCGGAAGGCTGCAAGCCATGGACCCTCTTTACATATGGAGCATCCGGGCAAGCTAGGGGAGGAGCTGGCATAGTTTTAATAGACTCGGAGGGGACTGAATTCTGCCACTGTTTCAGATTCGAGTTTAAAGCCACCAATAATGAAGCAGAGTACGAAGCCCTCATAGCCGGGATGACGGTAGCCATCAAACTAGAGGCCGATTACTTGTAAATCAAGAACGACTCATTGCTTGTTGTCAATCAGGTGACTAGGGTGTATCAGGCAAAGGGAGATAATATTGCTGCCTACCTAAAGCTAGCTCAGTTGGTAAAAAATAAGTTTAAGGGGTTTAAGATCGATTAGGTGCCTCGACACCAAAACCACCGTGTGGATGTTCTGGCTAAGATAGCTGCAAATGGAGGCCAATCCTTACCAAGGGGAATTTCCCTCCAAGTGATCTCCCAACCAAGCATAGCCGTAAATAAAGAAATCTGCTCCCTAGATCGCCAGCCTTGTTGGATGGACCTGATCATTGCTTACCTCTTTGAGTGAGAGCTCCCCGAAGAGCCCGACCAAGCCCAAAGAATTAAAAGACTCTCGGTCCGATATTGTTTGGTAGACGGATACCTCTACAGAAGGGGCAGATCCCTCCCCTTACTTAGATGCTTGCATCCTGATGATGCTAAAGGGGCACTAAGAGAGGTCCACTCTGGGGACTGCAGGAACCATATAAGTGGGGAAGCTCTAGCATATCAGGTGCTTTGTATGGGGTACTATTGGCCGACCATCCACCAAGACGCAAAGAGTTTTGTGTAATCTTGCGAGCCATGTCCAAGAACTTCAAACTTGAACCACCAGCCACATAAGCGACTGTCGTCTATCAGTTCACCTTACCCCTTTGCCATGTGGGGAATCGACCTAATTGGACCACTTCCTACCGCTCACGGACAAATGAAACATGCTATCGTGGCTATCGACTACTTCACAAGATAAGTTGAGGCAGGGCCTCTTTCTCGGATATAAGAAAAGAATACAACCAAGTTCATCAAAACCAATGTGGTATGTAGATTCGGGACCCCTCTCATCATTATAGCTGACCTGGGGAAGCAGTTAGACAACGCCCGATTCAAAGATTTCTGCAAAGGATTGGGGATCGACCTCAGGCTCACTTCAGTAGCCCATCCCAGACTAACGGGATAGTGGAATCCACCAACAAGACTATCATGAAACTTCTAAAGAAGAAGCTACAGCAGAAAAAAGGCAAATGGGCCGAAGAACTGCCAGAAGTTCTCTGGGCATACCGGACTACAAAGAGAACAGCTACCAGGGAGACACCTTACTCCCTAGCTTTCGGAGTTGAAGCGGTCCTCCCTATCGAGCATAAATTAACCTCATTCAGGGTACAACACTTTGAGCCCGAAAGTAACGAGGTCAAACTTCGGGCTAATCTGGACCTCCTAGAAGAGAAACAAGACCGGGTAGCGGAGAAAGTGGCAATCTACCAAAGCAAGATCGCTATATATTTCAACCGAAAGGTCAGAGCCCAAAATTTCAAAGAAGGGGATCTGGCGCTTAGGAAAGTGACCCTGAATACTCAGAAAATGTTGGATAGAGTCTTGAGCCCCAATTGGGAAGGGCTATATTTGATAAAGCTAGTTGCTAGCAATGAAGCCTACAAACTCGAAGACATGGATGGACGACCCATCGACCACACTTGGAATGCAGATCACTTGAGGAAATTCTACCCTTGAGTAGGGAGTTTCAAGCAGACTACCCTCATTTAGGTTTCATTAGAATCCCTAATAAAGATGTACTACATCTCGATCATCAATAAAGTAATTTTTCTTTTTCATCTTTATCTCCAACTATGTTCAACATTAGTGTCTTCATCCTCGAGTGGGAAATTCAACATGGATACTTCAAGACCAGTGATTAGCCGGGGAAGCCCCCTCGCTACCTCTTGATGCCTTGGTCGGGCTACCACCCCCAAGAAGGGTCTGAGTGTAAGAGCATAGTTGCCATCTAGATCTCGAGACCAGGAAATAACTAAATAGCCCTCATGATGCCTTGGTCGGCCCAGCCCCAAGAAGGGTCTGAGTGTAAGAGCATAGTTGCCATCCAGATCTCGAGACCAGGAAATAGCTAAATAGCCTTCCTGATGCCTTGGTCGGGCTACCAGCCCCAAGAAGGGTCTGAGTGTAAGAGCATAGTTTCCATCTAGATCTCGAGACCAGGAAATAGCTAAAATAGCCCTCCTTATGCCTTGGTCGGGCTACCACCCCCAAGAAGGGTCTGAGTGTAAGAGCATAGTTGCCATCTAGATCTCGAGACTAGGAAATAGCTAAAACAGCCCTTCTGATGCCTTGGTCGGGATACCACCCCACCACCCCCAAAAAGGGTCTGAGTGTAAGAGCATAGTTGCCATCCAGATCTCGAGACCAGGAAATAGCTAAAACAGCCCTTCTGATGCCTTGGTCGGGATACCACCCCCAAGAAGGGTCTGAGTGTAAGGTTATAGTTGTCATCCAGATCTCGAGACCAGAAAATAGCTAAAATAGCCCTTATGATGCTTTGGTCATGCTGCCACCCCTAAAAAGGGTGTGAGTATTAGAGCATAGTTGCAATCCAGATCCCGAGGCTAGGAAATAGCTGAACAGCCTTCCTGATGCCTCAATCGGGCTACCTCTCCTAAGAGGGATTTAAAAACAAATATTTTTTTTCGTGTGCAGAATCAAGATCATCATAATAAGAATTCCCTACCAAAGTTTTAATGAAGTATGAACAAATTGTCCTTGCAGATGCAATTCTGGTTCCTATTCAAGACCAGGAATGGAACACAAGTTTCTCAAAGTGAATTGATTTCTCATTATAGATAAGAAGAGCCTATCCCCCAGTCAGGCTACATATATCCAACGGGGAGCCCAACCCTCGAGCTTGGGCTATATATATATAAAAAAGGAAAGCCAAACTAAATAAAAGCTAAACGAGGTGCCCACCCTCTTTTCCGGGCAATCAAGACAAGTCATGAACGAACTACTTCAAGCTTTGGAACTCTCTTGGTTTTCCTATGCCGATCCTCCTCCTTCACGCCGATCCTCGCCATCGATCCCCCCTTCAGGTAGTTGTCCATCTTGGTTGTCCTCGCCAACTATCCCTCCATTTAGAGGCTCCACCTGTTGGTCAGCAGAATCTTCCTCCAGGACTTCATTATTCACTTCCATAACCTCAGGGGGAATAGCGGCATCAAGAAGGGCAGCCATAGACCTCGTCTGGCTCTTGTCTACCTCCATCTCTATTATAAGGGGTTCCTCAGACGGTCTCCTAGCTCCTTCCCCAGCTTCTGATTAGTCCCCCTCGGATCGAGAAGACAGAACCTTACTGGAAGACTCCCCAGGACCTGAAGTAGTAAAGATAGGAGGAGGAATTGGAGGATCTATCTGGACGGGCTGTTTTCTAGCTCCTGCCTGGCTCGAAGGAACCGCCTCATTGCCATCAGGGCGAGATAGCTCAGCAGCCTTAATCATTATTTCCTGTCTATCCCAGCCGGCAATATATGACATGTCAAAGGGAAGAGGGAGAGCTTCTGCGGCCTGAAAGGAAGAGTAGAAGTATCCATGGCTAAATGAGGTCTCTAAGTCAGCTTGCAGCTTGGTCACCTGAGCAATCAAAGCCTGATTCTCGATGTCCAACTTTTTAGCCTCAGCTTTCCAAGAATCCCTCTGTCTGGCCCGCCAGGTAGATTGAAGACGCTCTTGATCATAAGATTGCTTCATCCTCTCATGGTCACAACGAAGCTCAGCCATCTCGATCTCGACCTTTCCCTGGTTGGAGGTCATCTCTTCCACTAAAGACTGAGCCTACTTGAGCAATCCCTTGGCTTTCTCAGCTTTAGCTTCGGCTTTTGCTGGCCGGTCGCGAAGGAGGGCTACTTGCTGGCCCATCGCTACATTAAACTTGAAGGCCTACAAAATACAAAGCCAGAGTTAGAGATTGAACAAATTAGCAGAAGCAGTACGAAGGAAATGCAATTACCTCAGCTAAGATAGCAGACCTCTTGGTGATCAGGACATCCACGGGCATGGAGGCCATCCTGGAGATCCCACCGCCCGGACAAGATGTGATGAATTGTTCCAGGACTTCATCCTGCCCCGACGAGCTCGATTGAGGGCGGGAACGGCTGGAAGGAATCCTTGCGACACCTCTTCCAAAGTCCTCCCAAGCTTGGGGGGTTGGAAGCGCAGCGAAATCAGAAGGGTGAATCGAGAGGGTAGCAACTTTAACGACTACAACAGAAGGGGCAGAAGCAGTCGGACCAACAGCCTGGGGAGCTTTACCCAAAGCCTGGAAAGCCCACGACGCAAGGTTGGCCATCTTGGACCCGGCTAAGGAGGTAGATGGAGCAAGAGCTGGTGCGACCCCAGCAAAGGGAAAAAGAATTCTAGCTTGAGGAGAACGTTGGACCTCGCGGGAAGCTGGTTCGATGACAAAAACTGTGAGTAAACAAATCAAAAAGAAAAATGTCAGAACCAAGCTAATCAATAAGACAAGGCAAGGCAATTCAATGACACTTACGAGGAGTAGCGTCCGAGATCCGCATGTATTGGTTGACCCTACGAGGATCGAAGGCTTCAGCGGTTGGGAACTTCAGGTTCAAGTAGTTCCTAACTAAAATAGCCTTCAAAATAGCTTCAGATTCAGAGGGCAGAGAGTCCCGGTCCCACGAGGGTTTGTCACTGAAAGCTGTGGGAATCTCGAACTCATGCCCTCCAATGAAAATCGAGCTCCCCCAATCATCCCCCTTAAGGATCCATTCTTCCTTCCAGGTGGGGTCCTTCTTCGAAGCCCTGGGAATAACAAAGTTGAGCTTGTTCTTGACCTTAGCGTAATACTGACCTCGAGGAGCGCCAGATAGACTCCCGATTTGGAAAAGATAGGCTAGCTCCTCCGCTCCAAGCTCTCTCATCACCTTGTTTAGCTGGCATTGTTCCCTCCATAACACGAGGAAACCGATCAAATGCCTCCAGAAGTCGGGCGTCAACTGGAGGGGAGCAAGCTGGATGGCGTTGAGGGCTCGCCGAAGAGTAGGATAGAGGGGGAGCCTAACCCCATTCTCGAGAGCCGCGACATGAATTGGAAGGACGCCCTTAGGGGGGTTGAAGAACTCATAACCCTTGGGAGGTACAGTGATAGAAACGCTGTCGGGAATACCATAATTCGACCTCAAACAGTCAATCACGACCAGATTAACGATGGAATCAAGGATAACCCTGAAATCATAAGGAGGAAGCCTCTCCAAGGGGGGGCCGGAAGCTGGGACTCGAAGCTCCCCTACGGCATCGCCACCCACCTCTTTATCGGAGTCGTCATCGGCTATATCCAAAGGGTGGTCAGGATGGTTAGAAAACTCGGTCCCAATGGACACATTCCTGTGCGACCGCTGACGTTGCGGGTTGGGCGGGGAATCATCGCTGTCTAAGCTTCTCCTTGCCCGTTTCCCCGGGGCAAGGCTAAAGACCTTCTCGCCGTCAACTATGGAGTCAACTGAATCATGACTGGTTTTCAACATGATGAAGTCAGTAAGGATGAAGAATGAAGAAAAAGATAAGCTTAAGAGAAAGGCTATGAGAGAAAGTATATCTTGGAAAAAATTTGAGTTTGAGAGATGTGAGGAAGACGTTGAGATAAACAAGTATATATAGACAAGAGGGCAGCAGCACAAGCTGTCGAGATCTTCGGTTGAGATCACAAAGAATCTCAGGGACTGCCGTAACGTAACCGGATTAACTGGAAAACAAGTTAGTCAGCTCACACCACGTCACTTGCATAGTTAATGAGGAGATCTCCCCAAGATTCTGGTAACGGTAAAGAATCTCAGGGACTACCGTAACGCAACCGGATTAATTCAGAAATAAATTAGTCAGTTCACGCCACATCACTTACACAGTTAATGAGAAGATTTCCTCAATATTTTGGTAACGGTAAAGAGGGAAAGATTTCCCAAATAAAATAAAAAATATGACTCCAACCCCAAGCTCGACAACCGGTGTTCAAGTTAGAGGGGACATCTGTTAATAGCCAAAATTGACTAAGGACCAAAGGGAAATTTTCCACCCTCCAGGCCTGGCTCCATGCCCGAGATCATCCACCAGGAGACCATGTTACCCAAAGCCGAGCTACGGTACCACCCCGCAGAAACAAGGACGGGCTCTAGAAACATCCGGAATAGAGCCAGGAATGATCAGATCAAGCCAGCGTCACCGAACCTGAAAACAGAAAACAGGAAATCCCCCCCCCGAAGTCGGGATTACCTTGTAACTATTGGGGGTTTTGCCCTAAAGCTTGTAATATGTAAATATAATTTGAACATAAATAAAAGAAGTAGTATATTCATTCATTTTATGTTATACTTTATATAATATGTGCACTTAACATCCAAAATTGCCGGATGTATTTTCGAACTGAGTATATGAGTGTCATATATAGATGGATTCAGTTTGAAACGAGCAATCTAAAGAGTCCGTAGATAGCAAATAAAGCTGGGCACTTTATCTGTGGTTAATCTACAGCTGCTGTCCATTTCGTAGTGTACGGTGATCCTATCCTGGATCATTCATATGTAGATATGAGAATGAAGGCACCTTGTATGATGTGAGCATATAGGACTGGGCCATGATCTATATGAATCTCTCACTAAGATCTGTTTAACGATGAGATTCATATATATCAACTAATGATGGCTATATGTGGGTGATCTTAATCCTGAGTGTCTTATCGACTCCTTCAGGTTAGATCGTGGTTTTTGATATACTATGGGTGAGGTCGGAGTTGCATTCCCGATCAATATACTCCGTATGTTCGGATTGCGGTTTGGCTTGTGGCTGGGAAGGTTTGTACACAATAGTGGAATCCACTCCTTCTTGTGAGAAGTAGATGGTAGTTCCCTTAAGGGTTGATTCGGGGCTTGAACAATATGAGCGCTCTCCTAATTCCGTAAGGAATGTAGGATTTATTGTTCATTAGAGAATCAATGGTACTTAATGGAAAGATATGATTAGAGGGGTATAACGGACATTATAACCCAGCTCTAATTATGAACTACTTGTGGAGGATTATACCATATGTAATAGCTATATCGATGGACACCGAGAGTTATTGGTTTGTGTAAAAACGTCTACAGTTGAGAGAGTTCAGCTTCGGGTTTTTAGTGGAATAACACCGAAGTTAATAATCATGAAATATTAATTAAAGAGTTTAATTAATAATTTCTAAGGATTATTGGAGCTGAAAATACTGTAGGTCCATTAGGTCCCATTGCTAGCCCGATCGATTTAGGTAACAAGGGTCACGGTTAATTAATTGGATTGTCCAATTAATTGTGTTACAAAAGTGACACGTATTTATTCGGGAATTAATTGAATAATGAGATTATTTAATTAATGAATAATGGTGATTAAATAAATTAAATAATAAGATTATTTAATTATGTTGTTAATCACTAAATGGAGGGTGTTAGTTGATATTTGATTTTGAATAAAATAAGATAATATGATTATTTTATTTTAAATTAAATATTTGAAATTGAATTTAAAATGTTTGAATTCAAAAATAAATATTTAATTATTTTTTAAAAGATATGAGATATTTTTGAAAAGTTTTTAAAAATCAAATCAAATAGATTTCCGTTGGTTTTTAGAATATATATGAGATATATATTTTTAATTAAAAAGAGAGATAACCGAATGACATATAAAAAGTAATAAGATTACTTTGAAAAGGAGAGAGATCAAATAGTGATCGTGATCACAACATACACAGCAAAGATTACTTTGAAATTGAAAAAGAAAAAGTGATCGTGACAAAAAAAAAAAAATTAGGGTGCAGCGACTTCAAGGGCTGCACTTCTAGTTTTTGTTTTTTTTTTTGTGTGTGTGTTCTTCTCTTCTTCCTCCATACAGGTCCTGAATATCGTGACGCGCCCACACACTGTTACCAGTTCCGGGAGATAGCGAGGAAGATCACGTGGTTTAAATCAGGAGCAGTTCGTATCAAAGTGAAGGAGTCTCCTACGTAGGTATGAAAAAGTTTCTTCACTTTATTATTGCATTTGATTATTACTGTACAAATGGGTTAGTTTAATGATTGCATAAAAAAAAATTTTAAAACCCTTCCGCTGCGCAATCTGTAACCCTAGGTTCCAACAGTAACTTCTCCAGAAGCTCGCCAGTACCTCGCTGACATAGTGGGGTGTCCGTAGGAGGCCGCACATGGCTTCAAAAGGTCAAGGGAGGATAGACCTAACTTCTGATTAGACGAAATTCCTTTATATCAGGGCTAGAACATTGATCGACCTCATTACCTGATGTACCCCGCCACATTACATGCCATATTCGACGATCCATATGGGAGAACATGCTAGACCTGAAGACACACATGATCATATCTTAAGACATTACATGTGTACATAACAAGTAATAGAGTCTAAGTAGGAAACAAATTAATCTCCACCAAGATATCCACAATTCAGCAATTAACTCAAAATGAATCACATTTTAAATGAAAATCCCACCCGATAAGGAGGGAAGAGATGGAGAAACTCAAGGGGAGAATCAATTAGTTTAACCTACGAAGACATTGTATAAAGGAGGAACTTCCTCCTTTTGAAAAGAGGAGACTACTATTCGACAGACACACAACAAGTACCCAACGACAGCCTAGAGAAAAGTGAGAGCAATTTGAGAGAGAGAGAGAGAGAGAGACATGTATAACATATATTATCAATAGAGGAAGCCTTTTTTGATTCTTTTAAGTAGCTAATAATATCGTTGTTTCCTTGTCATTTCATTAGGCATTGTTATATATATATATATTCTACCTTGGTCATCACCTACGTGGTAATGATCTCGAGGGTGCTAACTGAGATTTATTGCCCCGAGCAAAATTTCTGTTAACAACATCATTTATGATGGAATTTGGGAAAAAAATTTAGAACATCTAGCATTACTCTTATATTTTAATGGATTTGGATCTTCTTCTCACCTTGTCCTTAACTTTTTATAATCTAATGCCACATGTCTTATAAGTAAATCAATGGTCTAGATTTATTCCTTTAATTTTTATTGCTTCACATTACCAAAACACAATCGTTTTTAAAACATCAAATAACTCCCAAATTTTCCAAATTTTGTTAACTCTATAATTAACCATCCCCACTAGCCTTGCTTGGCTAATATATATATATATATATATATATATATATATATATATATATATATTAATGTGCCAACCCGTGTTATGCATGAGCTTCGTTAAAAAAAATCCAATGCTTTTATAATTCACTTTTTTAAAACCATATCTATAATGGATTTTTAGGAAAATCATAATGAATCTATTTAGTCTAAAAAAATTATAAATTTAATAAGTTTTTAAGAGCTTTTTGTTTTTTGACAATTTTATGATGGTTTTTGACAAAAAAAAACAGTTGAAAATATATTTTACGTAGTACATCCATATGTAAAAGATCTCAAATCTCCTCAAGAGGAGCGATTCATCAAGGTCCTCTCTGAAAACATATATATATATATATATATATATATATATATGTATGTATGGATGATTACAATGATCCATGCATGTGACTCTTATTGAAAACTATATCAGAAGCTTAGAGAAAACCTATAATAGTGTACATGTCGGAGCAGTAGAGCAAGAGGTCATTGAAGATGCTATTACATATCGTAGTAATATCCACAAAAGAGCAATATGTTTCAAGTAGAAAAGCTTGATTGTCATTGACATAGTCAAATGTAATCAAATAATCAAATTACCGAAAAGGAAAATATGATGAGTACATACTTATAAGTTCAATTCTAAAATTAAGAAAATAAATAAAAAGAAAAATCATACTCAAACAAATACTTAAAATATCACCAACAAAATTTAAAGTTTAAATGAAAAATCAAGTCCTGATAAATCATCTTGAACTTGATTAATAGTTTTTAGTGGACTCTTCCCTTTAAGATATTCACCCAAATTGATTGCTCTATTTTTTGCATCGTTGATGCCTGAATTTGGGAAGTTGGAAAATCACCACCACCGCCACCATTTTGAGACAGTTGAATAACACCCTTTGGCCTAGTTTATGATCATAAGTGAGCAGTTGCTGCTATTGCTTTCTTGAATTCATCATCATCATATTGGCTTTACCATGACAAAATCTATTAGTATCAACCAGAATCCAAGGTTACAGAGGTTTTCAAATCAAAATTTTTTTTACAAAGGATTTCTTTAATTATTAAATCCGTATAAAATAAAATAGTGCACACTTTCATATTTTAGAAAAATAAAAATAAATTACCTGAAACGCACGCTGCTATCTTGAGGGCATTCATCTAAAATTTCTCCTTAGTTAAACAATTTTTTATTACAAATCTTTATTGCTAACACCACCGATGAATTGATTAATCAAGATAAAAAGAAAAGAAAATGAACAACCTATATTATTTCCATAACACAGAAGACAATTTAAATTAATACCTTCATGATTCTGCATATAAGATATGAAGCATATTTCATTAATTGAAGAAAATAAAAGTTTAAAAGAAACTAACGGTTTTTGATTTAAAAAATATATATTAGAAGAGTGGTGCTATTGGCACACCCCTTACTAATCCATTCATGCCCCACTTTTTAAAATTTTGATTTAATTAAATAAAATTAAATGTTTTTATTAAATTTTTTTGTTTATTTCCAAAACTACCCATTTTACTTATTTTTTAAACTTAATACATATCATATATGACTCATCTATCTCGTATCTATGTATCTGTATACATCTCTCTCATCTCCATTGATTAATTTATTTGTTTTCTTCGTATTTATTTATTTTTAGTTTTTTTTTCTTCTTATTTCGGAAACGAAAAAAATAAAAAATAACAAGGTACTTTAACACAACGACAACTTGATATCATTCTAAAGAAAAAATAAACTTCAAACTTATTTCCAAAGAATGAATTGTTTCTAGATGCTTACTATCATTGTCAGACAATTCTTGCTTTATGTCATTCTCAGATAATTCTTCAAGATGTTTGATATTGTTCTTACATAATTCTTCAATTTTCTTGATATCGTTCTCAAACCCTTTCATAATATTTTAGATGTATGTAAGAAGCAGATTTTAGGGTTTAAGAGTTAAATTTTTTTTTTGTTGAAGAAACATATTACTGGGTTTTTTTTTTGGAAAAAGGAATATGAGATTTTAATAGATTTACTTTGTAGAAGATTTCTTTCCTAAATTGTATGTCTCTTTAAGTAATTTTGATAAAAAAAAAAAATATTATTTAATTAAAAAATGGTGCATGAATAGATCAGTAGGGGTGTGTCAATAGTACCACTCATATTAGAAGCATATTAGAAACATAATAGATAAAAGATGAGTTATAACAATAAGAAAAATATTTTAGAACAAATCAAAATTATTGAACAAAATAAGGCTCTATAGTTATTAATTTATCTAAATAATTTCGCATATGAATCTTGATTCATGAATTGAAAAGAATAAACATTTAAAAGAAACACTAATAATTAAAATAAAAAAAATACATGGTTAACTAATTAAAACAAACTAGCAGTTTCCAAAAAAAAAAAATCTATTAGAAATTTAAAGATAGGTTCGTACCGGTTGAAGGGATCTTTAAAAAAGAAGAAACAACATCTAATGGAGATCAAGATCTTCTATTCATGGAAAGTTGTTAAAAAATATTACATAATTTATTGGGAAAGAAACCAAGAGAGGGAGAGAGGGAGAGGAAAATGAAACGGGCTAGAATTAGAGGGGTATATTGGATTGAGATTTTAATAGACAATTTTAGGAAGTAGAAGTCTGTTGATATAGAATTGAGACTTTTTAATAAGTTAGATAAGTATTCGATTAGAATTTTTAAGATTTTTAAAAAAAGCCCATAATGTCTTATGGTATTAGATCCAAACTTTCAAGAGATAGCAAATTGTCTGATGGTATTGGATTGAGATCAAGATTTATAGGATTTCAAGACAAAATGGCTTATTCCGACTTTTCAGTGATATGTATAAATAGCTAGACCTCAAAATTGTATTGCCCTCTCCCACAATACTTTCCGGACTTTTCAAGCTCGCTCAAAATCATCTTCAGCTTCCTCAACTTCCATACCCCATGATGGCAAATGCCTCCACGCACTTTACCTCCAATTCATGGTACCACTCTCCACTCTCCACTCTCCACTCTCTCCAACCACTTCATTCTCCTTTACTCCAAATGCAGTTGTCTTCATTCAAACCTACTACCCAAATGTCTTCTCTTCCAATGTCCTTATCGCTGCCTATACGAAAGAGTTCGCTGCCTTTACTAAAGAGTTGCGTTTGAATATTTCCCACCAACTGTTCGATCAAATTCCCCAGCCAGACTCGGTTTCGTACAACACTCTCGTTTCAGCTTTATGATGTTTACGGAGAAACTGAACATGCTTTGCTTTTGTTTAAGGGAAATAATCATTTCCCCTGTAGTTTGCCTTATTAGATACTTTGTCCCTTCTAGTTTCAGTAATGACTAGTTTCCCCATTAAAAACCAAAATATTGGTCATTTTCCCCTCTTCTGTCACGTTTTCCGTTAAAAAACATTAGGAAGACATTTTTACCCTTGAATAATTGAGATTATTGCGAAAATACATTTATGCCCCTATATTTTTATTTTCTATATTCATCACCATCATCAATAACACCTAACTAGAACATCATCATCAACACCTCCAAACCCAGAACACCAAAACCGAAATTCATCATCAACACCACCAAACCCAGAACACCACACAACACCGAAATTCATCATCAACACCATCAAACCTAGAATATCATCATCAATAGCACAAATCGCAATCGAAACCGAAACCAAAACCAAAACCAAAAATCGAAATCGTAACCAAAAACCAAAACAAACCCAGAAAAACCACCACAAACCCAGAAATCACCATTCCTTTTCTTCTCTCACAGAAAACTCTCAAACACAACCATAAATGGAAGAGAAAAAAAAATCAAAAATCGAAACACAATCACCAAAAGATAAAAAAATTAAAATTGAAAAAAAAAATCTGTCAAACACAAACTCAAACCTAAATACATATCTTCAAAATCCAAACCCACACAAACGACCACCACCATTTCACTGTCAACCACACCCACCATAGCTACTACCAGATTCTACAACCCAAAACACCAAAATCCAGAAAAAAATTGTAAAAAAAAAAGGGAAAGTGATCCTGGAGGCGGCGAGAGGAGGACGAAGGAGGGAGACATGACAGAGGAGGTTGATGGCCTGCAGATCTGGTCGTAGAGGAGTAGATCGTCCACCGCCGCTAGAGTTGTTGTATTGTTCAGATTTTTTTTTGTTTGTGGGTGCCTTTCTGTTTCTGGGTCTGTGTTTTGAGATTGAAATGGGTGGAATTTTTATTTCTAGATTTGGGGTTGAAAGAGACGGGGTAGTGTGATTGTTGGATTATTGTTTTTGATTTGCGTTTGTGAGATGATCTGATGAAAAAGAAAGGGATGATGATGAAAGAATGGGATGATGAATGATGACGATGATATGAAAGCTGGAGAGAGGGAGATTTACAATTATATTATTATTGTAAATCATTAAAGCTGGATTTACAACTCCAACTTCCATCATAATTCATAATGATAAGATGAAAGCTGGATACTTTTTTAATTTTTAATTTTTTACCATTATATTATTTTTCGAATTTAATATTTTGTTAAATTATTTTTAATTTACACTTTTACCATATTACCCTCCAAGGATAACGGTCAACATAAGATTTTAACGGAAAAACTAACGACAGGAAGGGAAATGACGAATAGTTTCATTTTCAGGGGGGAAAATGACCATTAATGGAACTAGATGAGATAAAGTGTCTAATAAGATAAACTACAGGGGGGAAAATGATTATATCCCTTTGTTTAATGATATGAGAAAGAAGGGATCTGAAATGGATCGCTATACGCTATCTGGAATTATCACTTCTACTGGTAACAAAGTGTGTTTGGTTAAACAGTTGCATTGTTTCGCTATTTGTGTTGGATTTGATAGTTATACTTCAGTTAATAATTCACTTCTTATGTATTAAAGTAAAACTGGGTTCTGAGATGCAGGGCCGTCTCCAGATATTTTGGGGCCCGAGCGATTTTATGATATTAACAAAAATCGAGGCCCTATATAAAATTATTATCATTAACATAAAAATCGATGGTGATTTTTGGAGTTGATTTTTCTGGGTTTGGTTTCGAAGAGAAGGGATTTGTGGGTTTATGGTGATTTTTGGATTTGGAGAGAGAGTAGAGAAGGGATTTGTGGGTTTATGGTGATTTTTGGGGTTGATTTTTGATTAATTTCTTAAAAAAAAATCCCATCCATTCACGATTATTGAAGGGCAACAATGTCTTTTAACATGAAAATTAACTTTTTGAATGGAAAATCTAACGGTAGTGGGGAAAACTACAGGGGCAAAAACTGTCATCACTGAAACTAGAGGGGGTAAAATGTCTAATATGGCCAACTAAAGGGGGGGGGGGGGGGGGGGGGGGGGGGGGGGGGGGGGAAGTGATTATGTCCCTTAACTGATTTACTATTTGTTTTTGTTTTAAATAGTGTAGTGATGTGGTCTCATAACCACAATGACAAGTTTATTGGGCCTGAAATTTTGATGGTTTAATTGAATTAGTTCATTGGGCCGAAAAGGAATATATATAAAAGAAGTAAAATGTTTTGGAATTAGGCCCTGTTTAAAGATAATATATTGGGTTCTGAGGCCCCAAAAAGAAGAATTAAATTGGGCCGGTTGGGGGCCCCAGCAAAATGCTGGGTTTGCTGCCCCCATGGGCCGGCCCTGCTTAGATGAGGCAAAGATTATTTTTTCCGAGATGGGTGATGTTAGAGATGAGGTTTCTTGGAATTCCATGATTGTTGCATATGGGCAGCATAGGAAGGGACTTGAGGCATTATCATTGTATCAAGGAATTGTTAGTATGGGGTTTGACGTTGATATGTATACGCTGGCAAGTGTTTTTGACTGTGTTTACTTGTTTGGAGGACATCATAGGAGGGTTTTAGTTTCATGCTAAGTTGATCAAAAGTGGGTTTCATCAAAATTCACATGTAGGGAGTGGTTTGATTGATTTGTATGCAAAATGTAGTTGTGGTATGAGATACTGTAGGAAGGACTCAGTATTTGCTTTCGAGCTATAGATTAACTTGCCATTTTTCTTTATAATCATAAGGGTGATTTCAAAATGTTAGTAATCTAGGATGCGTTGAATAAAACTTATCCAGATACATTAAACGATTTGTTAGTTAACGATCTGTAGATTTAAATTTAGGTGACTATCTTTTTATAGTTGCACTTAAGTACTTAGCAAAGCTGTTTATGAAATTCCTTGGTAATAATATGAATTTAGCTGAAGATCAAGTTTGGCAATGCTAGCTTTATTTTGCTTTCCACTGTATTAATCGTCTGGTATGCCGCCAAGTTTCTAATTTAACATTTTCTTGCATTTTAATGAATAAATATGAATGTTTATTCTAGCATGTCATAGTAAATAGCCAGTGGTAACCTTTATTTGGGATGCTGCATATTATCAGTTGTCACTAGCAAGTTTGATTTAAATCTTGAAAAATGACAGATTAGTCATACTATACTAGAATCGGATTCTGCAAAATCTAAACCATTTTGGTTATACTGTACTATACACACAGGCATTTTCGTTGTGTTGGTGCATGTTCTAAAAAAGTACATCTTATTTGGGTTTTTTAGCTCAGACCAACTAGTTAATTTGGGTTTCTCCACAGCAAATTTATAGGGCCCATATTTACAAAAGTCCAAAAAGTATTGAAATAAAGTCTAGATAATCCTAATAGTCTATAAATAAAATCCAAAAACTCTTTCAAAATCATGAAAGTATAGTCCATATAATCCTAATAGTCTTTAAAATCATACAAATCCATAAAATCATTGCACCCCAAAATTGTCTATTAAAATCTCAATCTAATACACCCTCCTTAATTTAACGAATGCAAAAAAAAATGTGGTGGAACAATGTTAACATTTCATTTTAATAAAAGAAAAATGTAACAATATTGAAATTAATGTTATTAAATGTGAACACTTCATTTTAACCGAGGGAGAGAAAGGAAGAGGAAATGAGCTAGAATTAATTCAATGAATACAAAAAGTTAAGGATATTATTACAACGGTTGTGTCTCTATATCTCTTTGGCTATAAAAAATATATTACAATTAATTAGTAATTAATAAGAACATAATTATAAAGGTTATGACTCTCCATCTATTTAGGAAAAAAACTATTATATGAATTAATAATTAATAAAAATATAATTACAAATGTGCTGACTCTTTAACTTTTTAGCCAAAATAAAAATTAATATTATATATGATATGATATACCTATATAAATTATGTTGAAGTATTTTCTTTTTTGATTATTTTAATATTCTGATTACTTTTTTTTTCCAGATTTATTTTTATTATAGAAATTGAGGAAATCACAAATGTCATAATGTGACCAGTGAACCTTCTTGGATGATATTCCCGACAATTGATTGAATCCATCAGTCAACCCGGGAACCACAATCCAAGGAGACAAGACGGCACTGGTTGTCCTGTGTGTGGAAAGCGTGCGTCAGGAATGGATTACATATCCAGGGTATAGGCTACTCGGTTCATGACTTGAAGCATGCAAAACGTTGAAACTGCTTGTGGAGGACGGAGGTGAGGTCTCCGATCTGCTGATGCGAGAGTCAGTCAACTGCAGTATGAAGCTACAACGCCATACCTCATAGGAATATGTGTAAGAAGCTTGGTTTTTGGTGAAGTGGATTGAGATGAGGAATGAGATAAGGAAAAGAAAGGAAAACGAACCAACTTACAGGTAAGGCAGGTAAGGAAGCAAAAAAAAAACTAATATTTTTTTTTTGTGAGGCGAGGGAACGCTTCCCCCCCCGGGGGTGGAGGGCGGCGGCGGAGGAAAATGGGGGGTTCCCCCTCTTCCCCTAGCCCCATCTCCCCCTTACCTTAAGGGAACGTCTCCGCCGTAGGAACGTTCTCCGCTCCTCCTTGGTTTCGGAGGTTTGTTCAAAAACCGAAGAAAAGGGGATCAGAGGTATTGCTACCTTCATTTCCTCCTTGGTTTCAAATGTTCTTTCTTTCAAAAAGCGGGAGATGCGGCTTGCGTACATCACACCATTCTCTCTGTGAGAAACAGAAACTTGTTAGGAAACTAACCCTGCGTTCGCTGCTCTAGGGAAACCACTCGTGTCGTTCGTGTCACTACGTGTCGCTCATGTCACTCGCTTGCCTCCGCTAAACTACATTTACCTCACAGCTTCCTTGCTAGATAGTGCGTGTCACTACTTTATCTGCTCGACTGGCGGTAGAGTTGGACGCCCCTGGTCCCGTAAAGGGCTAGGAACTTCGGGCTAGTTTCTACACCAGTTTCAGTTTCTCCCTCCGTTCATTCAATCCCCTTTCAGCAGAACATGAAGCTGAAAGTGCACAATTCACAATAAAGTAAACGAGATATTTGATTTTTGTTTGCACTTGCTCACGAGTAACAGCAAAACTCATCAAATTCCATTTCAACTAAAACCAGTTTCTTACATACCTAGGGGGGGTGGAAGAGCGAATGCCTGCCCTCGTTCCTACGTCCAATGTACAGTTTTAGCTCGTGTCAAGCGGGCTGTTTTGATACTCTATGGTTATAATGCTTACTTCTGTTCTACTTCACGTAAATGCCAATACAATTAGGATTCTCAAATCTAGTGTATCACATTACGATAGTTGAAGAATGGCATTCTGCCTTATGATCCTTTATTTCAGATTTTTTTTAAAAAACTTTTGCTTACTTTTTTTCTCCTGATTTTTTTACTTTCTGATTACTATTTTATTATGATATTTTATAACCACAAAAATTATATCGAAGTATTTATTTTTCGAATTGTTTTAATATTCTGATTACTTTTTTCCAATTTTGTTTTTGTTATCTGATTACTTTTTTTTCCAAGTTTTTTTTTTAAATTTTCTGATTACTTTTTTTAGATTGTTTTAATGTTCTGATTACTTTTTTTTTACAGATTTATTTTCATTCTTTGATTACTTTTTCACGTATTTTTTTTTAATTCTCAGAACATATATTCTTATTTTATAAGCATTAAACAAGATGACACATGGTGGGTTTTAGTTGAAAAAGGTTGTTATTATACGATAATATATGATATGATATAATATATGATATGATAATTTATGATATGATTTGTAAACATTTATCAAGCTGCCACTAGGGGTGGGCATTTAATGGATCGGTTTATTTTTCAATATAATCGATAAAACACCGATAAAGTTCGGTTTTTGAAAATATGAGCCGATCCAATAAAATTTACAAATGTCAACTGATCAAAAACCGACCGAATTGAATCGGTTCGGTTATGTTCAGTTTTTTTCGGTTTTGGTCCTACTAGGCCAAATTATTGGGCTTTAATTATTACACATATTTTCATATTTTAATCCTTTTGGGCTTTCGACCATATTAAATTATGAGTGTTAACAAATTAAAAATACTAGTTAAAAATAATATTCACAAAAAAAAAATAAAAAATAAAATATGCTGTGACACACTTTCATAGTTGTATAGTTTCATGGACTATTAAACATTAAACTAAGGTGTTTTTTTTTTATATAGGTTGGATCTTGGTTCGGTTTTCCGGTTTGGGATAACGAACAGGAAAAAAAACCCACCCAATCGGTTTTCAAAAAAATGAACCGAACCGAACTGAACAGGTCAACATAAGAAAACTGGAAAAAAAAACCGATTAGATCGGTTCAGTTCATCGGTTCGGTTCGGTTTATTGGTTTTTTACCCACCCCTAGCTGCCACATGGTGGCTTCCGGTTAAAAAAAGGTTGTTATTATATTATGATATATGATATGATATTATAACCTATTATATGATATATAATTTAATTATTGTTATGGATAAATGAAATAATAAATAAAAGAATAATAATAAATGAGAGAGATCAGAGAAAGAAATAAAATAAAGAAGAGATATGAGAGACAAGAGAGAGAGAGAGAGAGAGAGATGAATTTGTATTGGATTTTCAAAGCTCTGATTTAACAACCCTTACATTTACAATTGGAAGCCATATATATATATATATATATATATATATAGGCATATTACACCGCCTCTTATTTGCCTTATTCATCACTGCCTTTTCTTTCCCTTAGTCATCAAGCTTTGAAGACTTTAATCATATAGTACTTGTATGCTTGACATGTGGAAATCCACTTTGAAAAATACTATATATTGTGTGTCTACTAACCTTTGGGGGGGGGGGGGGGGGGGGGGGGGTTGAATAGTTGATTTGTTACCAACTTTTCGACTTAATCAATTTTAATAGACCTACCCTATATTAGCAATCAACCAATCCAACATAAACATGCGAAAAATAATAAAAGCACAAGGATTGATTTAGGTGAGAAACCCTCCAACTGGGAAAAACTCACGGGCTATCCTTCTAGCCACATACGGTCCTCAAATCCACTATTTGAATGAAAGTTTACAACCTAGGTTAACCTCAAGTCACACCTACTTGGTCACTAACCCTTTCACTCTACCCAACGGGCCTTTATTTAAGTTGAAACAAGCATCGAGGGCTTGGTATGAGCGCTTCACTCAATTCCTTGTTGACAATGAATACTCTAGGGGTAGTGTTGACAAGACTTTGTTCATCAAGAGAAACAAAGATGAGCTATTCATAGCTCCAATATATGTTGATGATATTGTGTTTGGCTCCACCAACAAATCCAAAGTCCAACAATTTGTTGATGTTATGTCTCATGAATTTGAGATGAGTTTGGTTAGGGAGCTAAATTACTTCCTAGGTTTGCAAATCAAGCAATTACATGATGGGATTTTCATATCCCAAGCTAAGTATGCTAAGAACCTAGTGAAGAAGTTTGGCCTTGAGAATGCCAAGCATTGTGATACACCCTTGAGTACCACCTTGAAACTAAGCATGGATGCTAGTGGCAAGAGTGTGGACCAAAGTTTATATCGTAGCATGATTGGTAGCTTGCCTGACTTGACTGCAAGTAAGCCCGATATAGCCTTTAGTGTGGGTTTGTGTGCTAGGTACCAAGTGGATCCCAAGGAATCCCATCTCTCCTCCGTGAAGAGAATCATTCGATATGTGAATGGGTCATCCAACTATGGGATATGGTACTCTTTTGACACTAATGCTAGCTTAGTTGGCTTTAGTGATGCAGATTGGGCAGAAAATTATGATAATAGGAAGAGTATATCGGGCGGTTGCTTCTTCCTAGGCAAAAACATGGTCTCATGGTTTTACTAGAATCAAAATTCCATCTCTCTATCCACAGCTGAAGCGGAATACATAGCCGCCAGGAGTGCTTGTACATAACTCCTTTGGATGAAGCAAATGCTTATGGACTATGGCTTTGATTAAGGTACTCTAACCCTTTATTGTGATAGCATGAGTGCAATTAACATTTCAAGGAATCTGGTTCAGCACTCTAAGACAAAGCATAGAGACATTAGGCATCGTTTCACTAGAGAGCTAGTTGAAAACAAATGCATTACACTTGAGCATGTTGGCACTAATGATCAACTAGCGGATTTATTTACAAAGCCCTTAGACTCAACTAGGTTCAAGTCACTTAGTAGGTCTATTGGGATTTGTCATATGCCTTGATGATATTTAGGTGATTGGCCCCATATGGGGAGCTCAAGCAAAGAGAGCAACCTTGCATATTGAAATAAGCAAAAATTTGATCAATTTTATACTTCTTTATTAATTGCTTGAGCATTTTCGTTGTGCTTATATATATCTATATGGCTTTTTATTCAATAAGTGTGCCACTTGCTTTGTTTGTAATCCATGTCACATTTATGCTCAAACATGCATTTTTGGACTAGGAGAATTGATTGGGAATTACAATTGAATGAGCTATAATTTATCTCCATGACATGCGAACTTGATTTTTGACATGCTAAAATATTATGCATGAATTGTGTGTGTGCAATTATGTGTGTAAGCAACTTGACAAGGCTAAACTCAATAAGGACTTTATGTTCATGCAATAAATAAGGATGTCTCATCCAATTTAGCCTTGTCTTTTTTCTTAATTGTTGAACAAGACAACAACCAATAAGGATTCTATATCCATTCAATGAATAAGGATTTTATATTCATGTCTTGATTGACCATTAAGGATTGACATGGTTGCTTGTGTGTGCTATAATTTTTTAAAGCTATATCTTGTTTAATTATGGCAAAAGGGTACAAATTGGTTTGAATTCCTTTGGAAACTCTTTTGATGTTCACTTTGCCAAATACCATTTGCTTGAACCTTGATGTTGCATGTCTTGTATCCAAAGCAAAAACTTCACACATTTCTTCTAACTAAAACCTCCGTGACTCTCTCACAATTAATTGAGTTGCATAAGGTTGTTGTATATGATTATGCATTTATCTTGCAAATAACTCTCTTTGCTAAAGTGACTCATTTGGGGAAAGCTCCTTTGCCTATCTCGTGACAAAAAGGGGGAGTAGTGTGTGCATTTTATGGGATTTTCATATGAGAGTTGCATATTTGGAGAGATTGTCTTGTTGAGGGGGAGTAACCCATTTAGGGGGAGCATTTGCATTGCTTGTTGCATGTTGCTTATTTTCTCTATGCCAATTGCTTTTATCTTTCATTTTTTTCTTGATCACCTCATATACACTTGTCTTGGAAAGTGTAGTATCATTGTTTTGTAGGGATGACTATTCTACAAGAGTTTGAAGATTTGAAGATCTAGCATCAAGGGAACTCTTTGTAATGTAGAATATTTTTTCCGTTGACCTCTTATCTTTTAGTTGTGAAGATTTTTTTTATGAGTGGTGGTTTTGTCTCGAAATAGCCAAAAGGGGAGATTGTAAGTTTCTCATATTATGATTGGCTTATTTCATTGACAAACACATAGGGGTTTGCTTGTAAGGGTAGTTAGTTCTCATTGTTCGTGATCAAGCTTCGATGACATCCTTAAGCTCAAGAGCACTTCAAAGGTATTGTTAAGGGAAAATTTACTCGATGCGAGAAATCTCAGTTAATACCCTTAAGACCACTACCACGGAGGTGGTGGTTGGGGGTAGGTACCTTTGGTACCAGATTTGCAATGGATGTTAAACACTGATGATGTCACAATGTGAAAGGGAATATCGTGACTATATTATTAATCGCATGCCATATATCAAAATCTCTCAAATACTCTCTATCTCTTTGGGATACAATAGGGTGGCAACCTTGTGCCTGTCGAAAAGTAGCTCTAATCATGTCCCTTTTCCTGGAGCTCCAATCCTCCGTTTATGCATAGTCTTGATAGGTTAAGTTCAAGATTTCCCGCCTTGATTTTCTCAATCCTCCCCTCCTTACAGGGCGGGATCTCTTATTTAAAAGTCATTGACTTTGGTTTAATAACGGATTCGAGAATATCTTAGGTGGTGATAAGTTTGTTTCCTTTTTGGATTCAGTCACTTGTTCTACACATAGAGCTTCAATGTTTGTTGTAGGTATGATCCCGTGTATCATCATGGTGTGATTCCTCATAGAGGTCGCCGAGTATGGCATCTACTGATTCCTCATAGAGGCGAAGTGTCCTGGCCTTGGTGCCAAAAGCTTGGTCTGACTTTCCCAGGTCCCTCGGAGCTTTAAATTGCCCCTTGTGGACACTCTTCGATGGCAACAGGCTTTGATGAGCTTCCCTCTACTTGTCCAAACTGGTATGAACCTTCCTTTAGTGAGGTGATGCGATATATTATAGTGCGAGCTTGGAGCCTAATAGGTTTCTCTCTGAGTTTAGAGAGGATGGCGGGCTTCTGGGGAGGTTGTGAGGTAATTTTGACTTCGGTGTTACGAGCTCGAACCGATCATGTCGGGCTCTATCTCGGGTGTTTCCAAAGCTGGACGACCTTTCCTCGCTTCTGCGAGGTGGCTCCGTAGCTCGACCCCGGGTCCCATGGTTCCATGGTGAATAATCTTGGGCCTGGATTCGGGCTAGGAGGGTGGAGAATTTCCCTTTGGTCCCCAGCCAAATTTGGCTATTAACAGCAGTCCTCTCTGACTTGAACACCGGTGATTGAGTTTTGGGGTTGGAGTCAGATTCCCTATTTTAATTGGGAAATTTTCCCTACATTACCGTTACCGAGAATCTTGGTGGAAATCTTCTCATTAATTGCCCAAGTGACGTGGCGAGTGTAGACCGGTGTATTCCCAAAATAATCCGGCTGCGTTACGGCCCTTCCGTGATTCGAGGCAATCCCCACCAAAGATTTTGCTTTTGTGTTGCCGACGTCATTGCTCTATCCACTCCTATTTAAACTCGGCCGTTTCAGCGCCTTCTTCATACTTTCATTTCTTTCAAATTTCAAACTTTCTGCGGAGAAAAAGTTCCTCTTCCTTTCATTGGCCTCGTAAACCTAGCTCTACCATGTCAAAAACCAGCCACGACTCTGTTTATTCCATTGTCGATGGAGAGGAGGTCGCCAGTGTCACCCACGGAAAGCGGGCACGAAAGAACTTCCACAGCGATGACTCTCCTCCAAATCCGTAACTACGGCGGTCGAATAGAAACGTGGCAATTGGAACTGGGTTCTCTAACCGACGTGAATGCCCTCTGGATTTGGTCGACGAAGACTATAATAGAGAGAACAGGGACGACATTGCTAGGGAGACCAGGCCGCGGTGGTTGGTCCTCCTCCCGAGAGGCTTCCTCCCTACGACTTCAGGGTTATTCCTGATTCTTCCGTCGACCCGTATTCAATTGATCGTCTGAGGTCCAAGTACGGAATCCCTGATAGTATCTCTATCTCGGTTCCTCACAAGGATTATGATGTCTTCAGCCCTCCCAAAGGTGTGCTACCAATTCACGTGGCGGCTCTCGAGAATGGGGTCAGGCTTCCCCTCAATCCTACCCTTAGAAGGGTTCTCAACGCCTTACAACTGGCTCCTCTCCAGCTGACGCCCGACTTTTGGAGGCATTTGATCGGCTTTCTCATGCTTTGGGGGGAACTGTGCGAGCTGAGCAAGGTGACCAGGGAGCCCAGAGTAAAGGAGCTGACTTACCTCTTTCAGATTGGAAGCCTATCCAGTGCTCCTCAAGGTCAGTTCTACGCGAAAACTAAGAACAAGCTCAACTTCATCATTCCTGGTGCCTCGAGGAAGGATCCAGCATAGAAGGAAGTGTGGATCTTGGCAAAGGGTGACTGGGGAAGCTCGATCTTGATTGGCGGGCACGAGTTCACGGTCTCCACAACTTTTGGTGATAAACCATCATGGGACCAGGATTCCCTGCCAACTGAGTCTGAAACTGTTCTGAAGGTTATCCTTGCGAGGAATTACTTGAACCTAAAATTCCTAACCACTGATTCCTTCGATTCCCGCAGGGTGAATAAATATATGTGGATTTCCGATGCTACTTCTAGTAAGTAACACTGAGTCGTCTTGCTTTGTTTTGTTGATTAGCTCAGTTCTGACATTTTCCCTCTTCTTCATTTTTTAACAGTTTCTGTCGTTGAACCAGCTTCTCGCGAAGTCCAGCAATCCCGGTAATCTCGCACTCCTCTCCCCTCTGCCAGGTTGACGCGAGGGGTTTCTTTTGTTGCTTCGGAGAAGGCAGGGCTGGCTGTTTCTACCGTGACCACGCCTGCTCCTGCTCTTGCTCTGTCCCTTTCCCTGGCTTGGTCTAGGATGGCTAACCTCACATCGCGGGCTTCCAGGGCAATATATAGGGGAACCTCTGCTTCCCAGGCTGCTGATACATCTGCTTTTGCCCCCTTAGCTGTTATTGCTACTACTGCTGCTCCCACGGTTAACACCCTCAACCCGCTACCCCGGAGGTCGCATCGGGGGGGTAGGTACTTCGTACCGTGATTCTGGTAAGGTGAAAGCGAGATAGATATCATGGTAGGAGAACAATTATCCCTCCCATCTGGTGCAGTAGGCTGGTACCCGGTCTTGTACTCGGTCTTGGTATCTGATCCTGGTACCTGATTACCTCTCTAGGTGCCCTCCATAATTCCTCGACCAAGATAATGTGCAAGGTGGGGTACATGAGAGCTAGGATCAGCGGGGTTAGTACCTAGCTCACATTCATGCATTCATAACAAAGAGATAGATGGGAGAATGACAATCCTTTTAGTAGTGGTGGACTGACCTAGGGGGAAAAAGCATCACAATCGATCATATGCTGAAAAACCCCCAGGCAGTATCCATAGGAAGGAGAAATAGCCTTCTTTATATTTATATATCTCGAGAGGTGCTCCAGAGAGCTTACATTAATACAAACTGAGTCCTAGTAGGTCATAGTTGGAGGGGTACCACTTGGTACTGATACAATTATGGAGAAAATTGACATACATAGCAGTCGATACAATGGTGGTGTATAGGGAATTCGGGCAGGGTCCCTTTTACACTCCAGGCGATGATGAACTCATATTTCTTTTAGAGAAGTGGGCGAAATCTAGGATCGGAGACATCTTGGAGATATGGAGATGTAGGAGAGCTGTTGGAGAATGTTGGAGAGAATGTCTGGGAGTCGAAATGTTAGGGAATCGACCTTTTTCTTGGAGAGTGACTTGTTATATTTATATCTGTTCATCCTTGTTGCCCACTCCATTGGTTTATTGACATTAATGAGTTGAATATCTTCTCATTGATGGAGTTGAATATCTTCTCATTAATGGAGTTGAATATCTTCTCATCGATGGAGTTGAATATCTTCTCATTAATGGAGTCTGATTATCTTCATTAATGAAGTTAACTCCCTCATTAATGGCGTTGTGAATGGCTATTAATGGAGTTGACTGATTCCCTCATTAATGAAGTTATGAATGGCCATTAATGGAGTTAACTGATTCCCTCATTAATGGTGTTGATTATCTCCATTAATTTACCAGAGAGGTCAACTTTCTCTTTTACGTTGCTTGAAGGAGAATTATGACTCTGTATCCCGGTGGTATGGTACACTGGTGTACCAGAGTGCTCACTGGCGTGGTGCTTGTTCTAGCATGCTGGTACCTCTTCCTGGTTCCATTCTTCTTACTTGGCTGGTAGGATACACATTCTGGTTAAATCCTGTACTGATATCGCGGTACTTGGGTACCGGGTAGATGTCACGGTACCTAGGAACCAGGTAGAAGGTATCATGGTATAGCCTTGCTTGGTACCTGGTAGACTGTGAGACGTGGTACTGACTTCTTTCCGGTTCATGGTGTACAGCATCCCCGGTATCTAGTTATCGGTCCCGATCTAGGTCCTACCAGGTACCTGCTGGATGGAAAATTCTTCTTTGGACCCCTTCTAAAAATGACTATTAACACTTGGCTTTGCTTCCTGTAGGCCTTCAAGTTAAACATAGCTATGGGTCATCAAGTAGCCCTCCTCCGTGAATAGGCCATGAAGGCTGAGGCAGAAGCTGAGAAGGCCATGAGATTACTTGCACGAGCTCATACGCTAGTACAGGAAATGACCTCCAATCAGTAGAGGATGGAGGATGAGCTATCTGAGCTCCGCTGTGATTATGAGAGGATGAAACTATCCTTTGACCAAGAAATCCTTTAATCCAAGTGACAGGCTAGGTAGAGGGATTCCTGGAAAGCTGAGGCTAAGAAGTTGGACATCGAGAACCAGGACCTGCATGCTCAGATGGCCAAGCTGCAAGCAGAGGTGGATGCCTCTTTCAGCGATGGGTATTTTTATCCCTCCTTCCGGGTTGCAGAAGCTCTCTCTCCTCCTTTCGACCTATTGACTATCGACTATCACAGGTTGGGATAGAGAGGAGATATTGGCTAGGGCCATAGAAATGTCTCACCTTGAGGGTGATGAAGCGGTCCCTTCTAGCCAGGCTGGAGCTGGGAGGCAACCTGTCGAGGTAGACCCTTCCCTTCCCTTCCTCTTCCTATCTTCTCTATCTCAGCTCCTCGAGAATCCTCAAGTTGTGTTCTGCCCATGCAGTCCGAGAGAGGTCAACCAGAAGCCCGAGAGGGGGCAAGAGACCGTCTGGAAGAACCCTCTAGAGTAGAGTTAGGGGTTGAACGAAGCAGACTGGAATCCATGGCTGCCCTTCTTGATGCGGCCATCCCTCTTGAGGTTATGGTGGTGGTAAATGAGGTCTTGGAAGAGGACCCAGCTGGGCAGCAGGCCATCGAGGAACCTCTGGAGGAAGAGGTAGCTGGCGAGGGCGACCAAAACGGGCAACCACCTGAAAGAGGAGCTGGGGGCGAGGATCATCATGAAGGAGGAGCAGCATGGGGGAATCAAGAGGGTGCCGAAGCTTAAAGCGATCTATTCCTGACTTACTTCAATTACCCGAAAAGGGGGGGTGGGCACCCCGTTTTACTCATGCCTAGTTTAGTCAATCTTTATGTATTTTTTTTTGTAGCCCGGATCCGGGGGTTGGGCTCCCTACTTGATGGATGTAGCCTTACTGAGGGATAGGCTCCCTCATCATTATTGAGAATCTGATACGACTTCCTTCATATTTGTTTTGACTAATCTTGACTATGAGCTTCCAACTTGACTGAGAACTCCTTGCTTCATTCCTTATCTCGACCATGATGCGACCCCCTTACCTAATTTTGACTTAATGAAATTAGGTAAGGTGAAACTAAGAATTCACTAAATGTAAACCCGCTAGCTCGGTGGTCACTCAACTTCCGATTTTCAGCACTTGGCAGAAAATCCTATCTTTAGGAAATGGTCCTATCGTATCCTGCATCTCTGATGCCCCTTCGTTCAAATCTTAAATTGACGATGTAGGATATCCTTATCGGGGCGACCTCAATCTCGTAAACGAAAACGAAACAATTATTCATGTTTGAATCCTTTCTAGGGGAGATAGCCCGATCGAGGCATCATGAGGGCTGTCTAGCTATTTCCTGGTCTCGTGATCTAGATGGCAACTATGCTCTCACACTCAGACCCTTCTTGGGGGTGGTAGCCTGACCAAGGCATCAAGTGGGCTGTCTAGCTATTTCCTGGTCTCGAGATCTGGATGACAATTATGCTATTATACTCAGACCCTTCTTAGGGGTGGTAGCCCGACCATGGCATCATGAGGGCTGTCTAGCTATTTCCTGGTCTCGAGATATTGATGGTAACTATGCTCTTACACTCAGACCCTTCTTGGTGGTGGTAGCCTGACCAAGGCATCATGAAGGTTGTCTAGCTATTTCCTGGTCTCGAGATCTAGATGGCAACTATGCTCTTACACTCAGACCCTTCTTGGCCGGGGGTGGTGCCCGGCCAAGGCATCAGGGGCAGCGAGGGGCTTCCCCAGCTAATCCCTGGTCTTGAGGTGATTACAGCTAACTAACTCTTAGAGAACCTATTCGTATATGGAGAAATAAATGTAGAACATAGTTGGAGATGAAGAAATAGCAGACTTTATTGATGATTGAAATTTAGTACATTGTTGTTGGGGATTTTATTGAATACTGAAACCTAAATGGGGGTAATCTGCTCAAGAGTCCCCTACTCAGGGATAAAACTTCCTCAAGTGATCTGCATTCCAGGTATGGTCGATGGGTCGACCGTTCATGTCTTCGAGCTTGTATGCCCCATTGCGAGCCATTACCTTGACCAAGTATTGCCCTTCCCAGTTGGGTCCTAGGACTCCATCCGACCTTTTCCGAGTATTCAAAGTCACTTTCCAGAGCACCAAATCCCCCCCTTGAAGTTCCGGACTCTGACCTTTCTGTTGAAATACCTAGCAATCTTGCACTAGTAAATCGCCACTTTCTCAACTACCCGGTCTTGTTTCTCTTCCAGGAGATCTAGATTAGCTCGGAGCTTGGCCTCGTTGCTTTTAGGTTCAAAGTACTGCACTCTGAATGAGGTCAATTTATGCTCGATGGGAAGGACCGTTTCAACTCCGAAGGCTAGGAAGTAGGGTTTCTCCCCGGTAGCTGTCCTCTTTGTAGTCCAGTATGCACAGAGGACCTCGGGTAGCTCCTCGGCCCATTTGCCTTTCTTCTGCTGTAATTTCTTCTTCTGGGTTGGCCTCTATGCCTCTCTTATGAACCACGAAGCCTAGAAACTTCCCCGCAGTTACCCCGAAAGCACATTTGGAGGGGTTCAATCACATCTGGTTTTCCCTTAGGATTAGAAAAGTTATGCGAAGGTCGTCCTGATGTCCTTCTGCGGTTGGTGATTTCGTGATCATGTCGTCGATGTATACCTCCATCGACCTTCCAATTTCGGGCCTGAACAGTCTGTTAACTAACCGCTGGTATGTAGCCCCGAATTTTTAAGGCCAAACGGTATCACTTTGTAGCAGTAGAGGCCCTGTCCGATATTGAAGCTGGTCTTATCTTGGTCAGCTGGATGCATCATAATCTGGTTGGACCCCTAGAATGCATCCATAAAGCTCAGGAGTTTGTTCCCAGATGAAGAGTCGACCAACTGATCGATCTTTGGTTGAGGAAAACTGTCTTTTGGACATGCCCGGTTGAGGTCGGTGTACTCAATGCACATACACCATTTCCCATTTACCTTTGTGACCATGACCACGTTGGCGATCTATTCGGGGTAGCACACCTCTCTGATAAAACCTGCTCTAATCAATTTGTCCACTTCCTCCTGAACTGCAGTGCTTTTTTTGGCGTTAAAGTGACACATTCTCTGCTTGACGGGCTTGAAGGTTGGATCTACTGCTAATCAGTGAGTAGCTAATGAGATTGGGATCCCGGGCATCTCATCATGACTCCAAGCAAAGACGTCGCTGAATTCTTTGATATGCTCAATCAAGTCTTCTTTCACTTCCGGGTCGTGGGCAGCTCCGACCTTGACAACCATGGAGGGATCGTCATCTCTAATGGGTATCTCCTTTAGTTTATCCACGGGTTGCCCGCTGACCCATTCCTTGCTCTGTTCTTCCTTATCGGGCATTATAGGTTCAGCCTTTGGATGATCTACGGGAACCACATCTTTCTGGGTCATCCCTGGTCCTTCCATATCCTAGATCGTTGCCACTTACACAAACTGTTTTGCTAAAGCTGTCGGATTGGCCGACACCGCGTAGCACTTCCTGGCTGTTTGCTGGTCCCCACGTACCTCTTCTACCTGGGTCCCTACCGGGAATTTTAGGACATTATGGTAGATAGATAGGACCCCTTTAGAGGAGGATAGGAATGGTCTCTCTAGTATGGCGTTATGGGCCGAAGGGATGTCGACCACAACAAAGTCTGTCATAATGTTTTGTTGGAGAGGTATAGTTCCAGCGATCACTGAGAGGATCTTTTATTCCACTAGTATGATCGAATCCCTAGTTAATCCATAGAGCGGGGTTATACAACTATTGTAACACCATTGCTTCAAATTCAGCCTTTCCAGGGTGTCCTTGAAAATGATATCTACAATGCTGCCCGTGTCAACTAGCACACGGTGGACAACGCAATTGGCAATTTGTACCGTGATCACCATGGGATCATGCGGCTGCACAGTGTTGAAAACATCTGCCTTAGTGAAAACAATCTGAGCTGATTGGGAGGGTCCAGCCGGGCTTTGGCTGACCTTGAAGATACCCCGACCTTCATCTACACGGGGAATCTTCCTTGCATGGTTTTTTCTAGAATTATTGGAGGTGCCAGCCAGTGTGGGCCCTCCGCTGATAGTATGTATTACCTGGATCTATTGCATTAAATCATCATGTTCTCCCTTTCTCTTCTCAGTATGCTTTCGGATCTCGGCTTGTACCTCCTTTCCAGTCTGAATATTGTCCCTAACCTGTTGCAAGAATTCTATTAGACATCCTCCCCTTATCAGGGCCTCAATCTGATTTCACAGATTATAACACTCTGAAGTGTTATGGCCCACGTCCTCATGGAAGTCACAGTACTTGTACATGTTCCTCCTATCGACCAGGGCTTTCATGGGTGTAGGCTTTTGGAATAGCCCCTTGTCTCGTATAACGAGGTAGATTTTTTCCTGGGAAGTGTGGAGTGTGATGAATGGCATACAATGCATCATTCAATAGCATGTAATCAAGAATATAATGCATGCAAGTGAGTGTGTGCAACTAAAATCTCTTCAAAAGAGTCAAGTCAAGTAAACTACCTCTCTTGAAGCACTATGGGATCTTGGAAGCTTGTTGATGAAGAACCACAACAATACCTAAGCTACCCATTACAAATAATCCCAATGTGATTTGTCATGAAATTAGCCAATCATAGAAATGAGGTTCTTACACTTGGGTACCTCGCATTCCTGTTTGCAGGAATCTTGGGACTCTGGCGAAAACGATGGCGAAATAATACTGGCAACAAGATCCAGGTAGGCTACTAAGGCCACTTTAGCACCTGGTCTTTCTTAGCGGGGGGTGGTACCCGGCCAAGGACTTGATCTGGGTGGCAACTATGCTCTTACTATCCAGATCCTTCTTAGCGGGGGGTGGTGCCCGACTAAGGTCTGATCCATCAGGCAACTATGCTCTTACGTACTGGATCCTTCCTAGCGAGGGGTGGTACCCGGCCAGGGCAGCAGGAAGGCTATTTGGTCCTTTCTTGTCTTGAGGCGATCCTCCTAGATGGACTAATCCAATCTAGGGTATCAGAAGCGCTATGCAGCTTTCTTGGTTTTATGGCAATCCTCCTGGAGGGATCTATCCGGTCCAGGGCATCAGGAATGCTATGTAGCTCTCCTTGTCTTAAAGTGACAATCATGGGAGATTCAATTGGCGACGTAAAGCAGGTAGATGTAGAAAAATGTAGGCAGGAATGAATGGAGAAAGAAACCTTCTTTATTGATGATCAAAGAAAAAAGGAATACAAGTACTCACGACTACTAACATCTTCTAACAGTCGTTTAGGAATAATCCTGGCCGACTTGCCTTGCAGGATTTATGGGTAGAACCTCTTGAGATGATCAGCATTCCAAGTGTGGTCTACTGGATGTCCGTCCATATCATTCAACTTGTAGGCCTAACCCTGGATCACCATTTTGATTAGGTAAGGACCTTCCCAATTAGGTGATAGCACTCCGTCCGACCTCTTCCGGGTATTCTGGGTAACCTTTCTGAGCACTAGATCCCCTTCTTTGAAGCTTCGGATTCTCACTTTTTTGTTAAAGTAACGAGCAATCCGGTTCTGATAAACTGTTACTCTTTCAGCTATCCTATCCTGCTTCTCCTCTAGGAGGTCCAGGCTGGCCTCAGCTTGCCCTCATTTCCCTCGGGGTCAAAATGCTGCACCCGAAAGGAGGCGAGCTTATGCTCTATAGGAAGGACAGTTTATACCCCAAAAGCTAGTGAGTAGGGGGTTTCTCCAGTAGCGGTTTTTTTGGTGGTGCTTGTCCTCCATTGGCAGCTATCTTGGCTAGGATGTCTGCTCGATGATTCTGCTGCCTAGGTACCTGCTCGACCCTGAAACCCTTGAAGCGAGGTAACAGCTCTTGTACTTTTTCAAGGTAAGCTACCATGTTATCCCCCTTGGCCTTGTATAACCTAGTTATTTGGTTGACTACCAATTGCGAATCATATTTGGCAAGGAGGTAATCAGCTCCCAGCTCTACTGCTGTTCTCATCCCTACCAACAAGGCCTTATACTCAGCTTCGTTATTGGTGGTGTTAAACCCGAATCTGAAACAGTGGCAGCATTCGACTTTCTCTGGGTCTGTTAGAATGACCCCACTTCCACTTCCTGCTTGATTTGATGCTCCATCGGTATACATGATCCAGATGTTTCTATCGGTGGGCCAATCTGCAGGCTCTTGTTCCTTCGGAGGAGCTCGAATTAGGCTTGTGGTAGCACCTTGATCGGGGATCACACTGAATTCTACCACGAAATCTGCCAAAGCCTAGGCCTTGATGGTAGTCCTGGCTTTGTATTTGATGTCGAACTGGGTAAGCTCGAGGGCCCACAACACGAGTCTTCCCGATACATCAGGCCTTTGTATAAATTGTCGCAAAGGTTGATCAGTGACTACCACGATGGTGTGAGCAAGGAAATAAGGGCGGAGCTTCCTGGCTGCTACTACCAGTGCAAAGGCGAGCTTCTCCAGGAGAATGTAGTTCTTTTCTGATTTGGTTAGGGCCCGGCACACATAGTAGATGGGGTGCTGGTGGCGGTTTCAGACACTGCCAGGTATAACTGTAGTTCTTCTCCTGGTACCGGGCTAGTTAGCATGGGCGGGCTAGCGAGGTACTCTTTTAATGACTGGAAAGCTCGCCCACTGCCTTGGTCCCATTTCATGTTCTTCCCCTGTTTAATTGCCTTGAAGAACCGAATGCACTTGTCGGTTGACCGCGATATGAAACGGTTTAGGGCTGCGATTCGCCCAGTCAAACCCTACACTTGTCTGAGTGAGGTGGAAGATTCAAGATCCAAGATGGCTTTGATCTTTTCGGGATTAGCTTCAATTCCTCTCTTGTGGACTAAGAATTCAAGAAATTTCCCAGCTGTAACCCCGAAGGCGCATTTAGCCGGATTCAGACGCATCTAATTTTCCCTGACTATCTGGAAAGTCTGGCGGAGTGGTCTTGGTGATGTTCAGCTATCTGAGACTTCGTGATCATATCATCGATATATACCTCCATTGACTTTCCTATCAGTCCCCTGAATAAGCGGTTGACCAGGCGCTGGTAGGTAGCTCCAGCGTTCTTGAGCCCGAAGGGCATAACTCTATAGCAGTACAGGCCTTGCCCAGTTATGAAACTGGTCTTATCCTGGTCAGCTGGGTGCATCAGGATCTGGTTGTATCCTGAGAAGGCGTCCATAAAGCTTAGGAGCTTGTTGCCCGTGGTTGAATCTACCAGTTGGTCGATCTTCGGTAGCGAGAAGCTATCCTTCGGGCAGGCGCGGTTAAGATCTGTGTAGTCAACACACATGCGCCACTTCCCGTTTGCTTTGGTTACCATGACTACGTTGGCAATCCATTCAGGGTACCGAGACTCCCTGATGAACTCTGCCTTTAGTAGTTTGTGTACCTTCTCTTGCACCGCAGCATTTCTTACTTGGTTGAAATGCCTTCTCATCTGCCTTGACTGGCTTGAAGGTGGGATCCACCGCTAACCTATGTGTTGCTAAGGTAGCGGGTATTCCTGGCATCTCCTCATGACTCCATGCAAAGATGTCATTATATTCTCGCAGGAGCTTTATCAGAGCCTCTTTTACCTTCGTCTCCAATGCAGAACCTATCCTGACAACCTTGGAAGGATCGGCCTCCCTGATAGGTACCTCTTTTAACTCTTCTGCAGGATGGCTACTGGCCCATCCTTTTTCTTCTTCTCCCCTGATTTCTATGTCGGGGAGCTCTGGTGTAGATCCCATTTCAATCGAATCTGTTTCACCTTCGAAATCTTTCTTCGAGAACTAGTGATCTTGGTTGATGGTTACCTACACGCATTGCTTAGTCAGCGCTGCTAGATTGGTAGATACTGCATAACACTTGCGTGCAACCTGTTGATCTCCTCTCACTTCACCCACCTTGTCTCCTACTGGAAATTTCAGGACGTTATGATATATCGACAAGACTCCTTTGAGAGCAGATAGGTAAGGTCTTCCCAGTATGGCGTTATAGGCGGACGGGGTGTCTACTACAAAGAAATCCGTCATCAGGTTCTACTGGAGTGGCGCTGTCCCTACTATTACCGGTAAGATCATAGACCCGGTGGGAATCAGTGAGTCTCCTATGAACCCGTATAATGGGGTAGTACAGCTATTGTAGCAAGGTCTTTTCAGGTTGAATTGCTCCGAAGCGCTTTTGAAGAGGATATCAATGCTACTACCTGTGTCAATCAAGACACGATGGACCAAGTTGTTGGCTATCTGCACAGTGATGACCATAGGGTCATCGTGGGGCTGCACGGTGTTATACACGTCCTCTTCTGTGAAAACGATCTGTGCAGTAGGAGAAAACTGAGGTGGCCCCCTAGTAACTTTGAAAACACTCTGGCTGGCTTCCAATCTGAGAGCTTTCCTGGCATGGTTCTTTCGAACATTGTTAGAGATTCCGGCCAGGGTGGGGCTTCCGCTGATGGTATTGACAATGTGGATCTGCTCCATCAGATCTCTCCTTTTTGCTTTCCTTCCTTCTTTATATGCCTTGATATCGGCTTGGACCTCCTTTCCAGTGCGTATATTGTCGCGTACCTATTGGAGGAATTCCTCCACCCAACCTCCTCTAACCAAGGCTTCAATCTGGTTCCACAGACTATAACACTCCGAGGTATTATGACATGTATCCTCATGGAAGTCACAATACTTGTAGCGGTTCTGCTGATCAGCTGGTACCTTCATTGGGCTTGGCTTTCTGAGCAGTCCCTTGTCGCGGATGGCGTGGTAGTTAGTTTCACGAGATGCATTCAAGGGGGGTGTAATGGGAGTATCCCCTTTCACCTCTATCGACCCGGGCTACTTCCTTAGGTGGAGGTGTAGCTCTGGGTGGAATCCGCCTGACAGGGTACCGGTTCCGCGGGGGCTGGTAGTGCGGCGACATATATGTAGACTTGTTGGGAGGTCTATTTTGACTTTTCTGAACTAGTTCCGGCTTAAGCACCTCCCTCTTATGGCGCTTGGCAATTCTCATATCATCATGCTCCATTTTGACTCAGAGCTGCTCGTCTATCTCAACCTGCTCTAGAGCTCTAATGTAGGCTTTCTGGTAGGTCTCCGGGGGATGTTTGGCGAAGGATCTGAATAGCCTGCCTGCCCATATGTTCCTTCTGAAATTGGCCAAAGTCTCCTTTTTCTGCGAAGACCCCCATCTGGATCACTTCCTTGTGGAACCTCTCTACGCAGGCTCTGAGCGTTTCACCCCGCTCCTGGATCATTTATTGGAGATGAATAGGATCCTTGGGGCGAGGTTTGATGCCCTGAAACTGAGCACAGAAGTCAGTAGTCAACCTGGTGAATGAATCAACGCTCCCCACCGGTAGTTTCCTGAACCATGTCTTGGCACAGTCAGTCAGTATGGTAGGGAACATTCTACACATGGCGGTTCGGGTAGCATTTTGGACCTCCATCTGGTGAATAAAACTCTCTAGATGGCTCAGGGGATCCTCGGTTCCATAAAATTTGTCGGTTGGCATCTTGAATTTAGGAGGTAGTTCTGCCTCCTTGATCCTCCTCGAGAAGGGAGCATTCATCTCTCCCAAATGATCTTTCCGGATTTCCTGATGCTTACCCTTCTTCAGCTCCTGGATCTCCCTTGCCATTCTGGCGACCTGGTCCCTGATATGTTTGTTGCCATCATTTCCTGATTCCACCTCAGAATCTCGGTCGTCAGATCCCCCCGATGTCGCAGAGGTTTCGTCCTGCTTCTCTCTATGGGGAGGGTTGTCTCCAACATCCCTGTTGCTGCCTCCTGCCATTGAACGAGGGTGCCTCCTGGTCGCTTCCTGTCGAGGCTGTCTAGAAGAAGCTTCTGGTTGGATCAGATGGTGACGCTCCCTAGGCGGGAGATCAATGGCAGATCTAGCGCGTCTGGGTTGATAACCTGTAGGATTTCCTGGAACTAGGGGTGCTAGTCCGAGTCTATCATGGACCGATGGTATTGGGGGCATGGGCCCGAGTCTATCATGGATTGGTACAGGAGGTGGTGGTTCTAACCTGACGAAGGGAGGTACCCTGGTACCTTGCCGATTGGCCTCTCCCCTAGGATCTGGTATCGCACGCTGATTGGTACTGCCTTCGGCGACCATTCGGAGGCAAATGCTCTCTATAAAGGCTGCGACCTGTTGGTCTAGGTTGGCAGGTCCAGCTGCTGGGGTAGTAGGTACCTAGGGGGTAGCACACGCGGCAACTGACAGCTTTGAGGCGGGTTTGCGACTGTTTCCCCCTTCTTCGGCTTCTGACCCTTTCGAGTTGAAGCGTTCGACTGATGTCCTGACGGGTCAGGATGATCTTGAGATGATCGGAGCTTCATTATGATAATCTAGCAAGAAAACGAGACACGCAGGCTTTCTTTTGAAGGTGTGGTGTTTTCCACAAACGGCGCCAGAAAGTGTTAACGGAAAAATTCACTCGGGGTGAAAATCTCAGTTAACACCCTCACCCACTATCGGTAGCAGCAGCGGGGTAGGTACCTTCGGTACCGGGGTCCCTCCTTTAGTATGATCGAGGTCGTCAGACCAAAGAATGGATAGAGAACACAAAGGGACCGGGAGATGTAAAACGAATACTGTTTTATTTAATCAATTACTACGATAGGTTTACAATATGAATACATACATATCTCTCACTCTTTTCACTTTTTTACACAAGATGGAGATGGAGAAAACGTCTGTGTCGATAAGTGGATATTTTTCCTCCACTGATTGTCAATGGATTCTCACTGGCTTCCGAGAATCTCCAGGGATCTCTCTCTCGTTCTGGTGATCAAAAATACTCGAAGAAGTCCCCCTTTTGATTTACCCTTCAATGCCGTATATATAGTACTCCCATAATCTCCTCAAAATCCGGTTGTTTTTAATGAAGATTATAGAGAGTCATATTTTAAGCGTTGAAAGGCATTTGCGTGGAGTTGAAGGCGCGGGATTAGATCCCGTTAATCAATGGCGAATTCAAATTATGATTCGATCGACCATAGGGTCATTAATGGCTCTTTATTTTGGCGATGGAGTTAACTTTCCTTCTTCGTGGAGCTTGATGGCGATATAGTCAACTTTCCTTCTTCATGGAGCTTGGAGGGAGATTCTGATCGTGAGTTCTAATGGAAGGTAGCGCTGACACCTCATTTTGATGAGCTTGTTCTAATTCCTGCTGGAATGGTGCTTGTGTCTTCAGGTTCCCTATCGTATTGCCTGAGAGGTAAGGTACTTGCCTTGGAAGAGCTCCGGATGATCATACTGAGTATCAGGCAGGAGTCTAGGTAACACCAAGGTGGATATCGAGGTAGCACCGAGGTAGGTATGGAGATATCTGGTGTTAATAGCCAAAATTTGCTAAGGACCAAAGGAAAATTTTCCACCTCCCAAACCTGGTTCCATACCCGAGAGTTTCCACCAGAAGACCTCTCTATCCAGAGCCAAACTACAATACCACCCAGGAACAAGGACGGGCTCCGGAAACATCCTGGATAGAGCCTGGAACTATCAGATCTAGCCCCCATCACCAAAACTAGAAGCTCTGTGAAGTCGAGGTCACCTCGCAAATGCTCCAGAGACTCGCCTATACCTCGTTGACACAGAAGAATGTCCCTAGAAGGCCGCACCTAGCTCCGGAAGGTCAGGGGAAGCCACACCTAGCTTTGAAAGGTCAGGGGAAGCCACACCTAGCTTCGAAAAGGTCAAGGGAAGCTAGATCTGGCTCCAAGCTGATGAAACTTCTCAGATATCGAGGTCAGAACACTAATCAACCTCACTAGTTGATGCACCACACCACGTCATATTCAACGACCTCTATAAAGAATCATGCTGAAAAGATACGAAGATACACTGGACCATATCTGGAAACATTACCTATATGCAGAACAAGTAATATAATCCAAAGAGGAAACAAACTGATCTCCACCATGATACTCTCAATTCGGTTGTTAACTCAAAGTCAATGACATTAAAGCGAGAAATCCCGCCCAATTAGGAGGGGAGAGACTGAGAAAATCAAGGGAGAATCAGTCTGTTTGACCTACAAAACTATGTATAAATAGAAAGAAAGGAAATGAAAAGAGGAGACTACTATTCGACAGGCATACGACAAATACTCAACCAGACCCCAGAGAGTGTTGAGAGCAAAAAATAAAGAAACTTGTATTTATATACCATGCACGTTCAATAAAAATATTATTGCTTTCTTTTGGTTGAATGATATCATCATTCCTTGGCATTTTATAAATCATCGCTATACATACAATCAATCTTGGCCACCACCTACGTGGTAGTGGTCTCGAGGGTGTTAACTGAGATTTCTCATCCTGAGTAAAATTTCCGTTAACACTTTCCGGCGTCGTCTGTGGGAACAAAAAACCTTACACCCTATTAACCTGTTATTTGCATTTACATTTTCGTTGTTCTACAGGAACTATGAGGCTCCGCTCCTCCCAAGGCCAACATAGAGTCTCGGAGCAACCTCCGGCGAGGTTAACACGAAAGGCCCAGAGAAAGGGGAGAAAGTCTGGATATAGTCAAGCTCTGGTCCAAACAACCAATGCGCGGGCTACTGGCCACCCTATAGTGAGCCAGGCCGCGCTCGACTAACAAGCGGCGACCTTCGTAGAATCCATCTGCATCCGCCTGCTCGCTGAAGGCATTACAATCCAGCCAACCAACCTGAATGATCAAGGAGAGCCATGAAGGCTCGGAGCTAGGCCACCTGCTTTCGATCGCCTAGGACCTCCTCTTCCAGAGCCGGCCCGAGATAGATCAGGGCCCCAACATTCGATCCAGGATAGGCTGGGACCCATGCCCCCAGTTCTGAAAAGACTTTCACAATATCAACCCAGGCTAGTTAAGTCAACCGCGGATGCTTTTACCCAGAAGCCACGAGGACTATCTCATCCAACTACATCCAGGAGCACTGCCCAGGCCCTAGAGGAGGAAAGTAGACAAACTCCCCGAGCGGATCCTATCCAGGAGGAGGACCGGATAGAAATTCCCAGTTCATCGGAAAGACTCGACAGTGAGGAATCTGAGGTTAACTCGAAGAGTCTTGGGAACAAGCGACTGATGATCAGCTGGCAAAGTTACAAAAAGAGGTCCAGCAGATAAGGAAGGGAAAGAATAAGGAGGATAAAAAGGATCCCCTGAGCGAGATGAAAGCTCCCTTCACTAGGAGGATCCGTGAAGCAAAGCTCCCCCTAAAATTCAAAATGCCGGCAGATGAGTTCTCTGGAACGGAAGATCCTCTAAGCCACCTAGAGAGCTTCGTTCAACAGATGGAGGTCCAGAACACTACCAGAGCAGCTATGTGTAGAATGTTTCCAACAACCCTAACCGACTATGCGAAAACCTGGTTCAGGAAACTGCTAGTTGGCAGCGTGGATTCTTTCACAAAATTATCAACGGATTTTTGCTCATAGTTCCAAGGAGTCAAACCTCGTCCGAAAGATCCCATAAACCTCCAATATGTGATCTAGGAAAGAAGTGAAACTCTTCGGTCGTACGTGGAACGTTTTCACAAGGAGGTCATACAAATGGGAGTTTTTACTGAAAAAGAAACCCTCGCCAACTTCAGGCGAAACCTATGGGCAGGAAAGCTTTTCCGTTCCTTCGCCAAGAGACCTCCCGAGACTTACCAGGAGGCCTACAACCGGGCTCTTGAGCAGGTCGAGATCGACGAACAACTCAAGGTTAAGATGAAACATGACGACATGAGAACGGCAAAGCGTCTGAAGAAAGAAGCCCCCAAATTTGAGCCAGTGCAGAAAACTCAGAATAAACCTCCCAACAGGTCGACCTATCGCCTCCCTTCTCCTCTGCATAGGCAAGAAAGATATCCAGCAAAACGAACCCCTCCCCGGGCTTCGCCGTCTCTCAGGACCGTGGCTCCAGGGTATGACTACTACACACCTTTGATTGCTTCCAGGGAAACAGTTTACCTTGCCATATGAGATAAAGGGTTGCTCTAAAAGCCCGCTCCCATGAAGGCCCCAGCTGACAGGAGAAACCGGTACAAGTACTGCGACTTCCACAAAGACGTGGGCCACAACACCTCAGAGTGTTATAATTTATGCAACCAGATTGAGGCGCTGATAAGGGGAGGATGCCTGATTGAGTTCTTACAACAGGTCAGAGATAATATCAGGACTGGAAGGGAGGTACAAGCTGAAATCCGTGAAGACGCAGAAAAGAGGAAAGGGGAACAGGCTGACTTAATGCAATAGATCCAGGTGATACACACTATCAGTGGAGGTCCTACACTGGCTGGCGTTTCCAATAACTCCCAGAAAAACCACGCAAGAAAGGTTCCCCGCATCTGAGAAAGCCGGGGGATCTTCGAAGTCAGCCAGAGCTTGACAGAGCCCTCCCAGTCAGCGCAGATCGTATTCACCGAAGCAGATGTCTTCAACACTGTGCAACCTCATGATGATCCTATGGTAATCACGATTAAGATCGCCAACTGTCTGGTCCATCGCGTTCTCGTGGATCCAGGTAGCAGTGTAGATATCCTCTTCAAGGATACCCTTGAAAAATTGAACCTGAAGCAACATTGTTACAACAGCTGTACCACTCCGCTTTACGGTTTCACTGGAGATTCGATCATACCAGTGGGGTCGATGATCCTCCCAATAATCATCAGAATCACCCATCTCCAACAGAATTTTATGACCGACTTTGTTGTGGTGGACACCCCATCGGCCTACAACGCCATCCTAGGGAGACCTTTCCTGTCTTCCTTGAAGGGAGTCTTGTCCATATACCACAACGTCTTGAAATTCCTGGTTGGAACCAAAGTAGGAGAGGTACGCGGAGACCAACAGGCAGCCAGGAAATGCTATGCAGTATCTGCCAATCCTGCAGCCCTAGCAAAACAGTGTGTACATGTGACATTAATCCAGAAGGACATGGATACATCTCGAATAATCCAGAAGGAGAAGGAGCCCGCGGAACATCCTAGGCATCCGGAGAGCGAACCTATTATGCCCTACGAGGAAGAACGAAGTAAGGAATGGGCCAGCGGGCAGCCCGTAGATAAACTAGAAGAGATACCTATCAGGAATGACGATCCCTACAAGGTCGTCAAGGTCGGAGCAACCCTTGATCCAGAAGTAAAAAGAGGACTGATTGACCTTCTCAGGGAGTTCAGTGACATCTTCGCCTGGAACCATGATGAAATGCCTGGAATCCTGGCATATTTTGCCGCCCACCGACTAGCAGTAGATCCAGCAGTCAAGCCCGTCAAGCAGAAGTGGCGTCATTTCAACGTTGATAGGAACGCTGCGGTGCAGGAAGAGGTTGATAAATTGATCAAAGCAGGGTTCATCAGAGAAGTACGCTACCCCGAATGGATCGCCAACGTGGTCATGGTTACTAAGGCGAATGGGAAGTGGCGTATGTGTGTCGATTACACCGACCTCAACAGGGCTTGTCCGAAAGACAGTTTTCCTTTACCAAAGATCGACCTGCTGGTTGACTCCACGTCCGGAAATAAACTTTTGAGTTTTATGGATGCATTCTCAGGATACAACCAGATTAAAATGCACCGGGCTGACCAAGTTAAGACCAGTTTCATTACTGGGCAGGGCTTATACTGCTACAAGATGATGCCATTTGGTTTGAAGAATGCGAGGGCCACATACCAGCGGTTGGTTAACAAACTGTTCAAGCCCGAGATAGGAAGGACGATGGAAGGGTATATCGACTACATGATCACGAAATCCCTGACTGCAAAAGGACATCAGGAAGACCTTCGCAAAACCTTTCTCATACTGAGGGAAAACCAGATGCGTTTGAACCCCTCCAAATGTGCCTTTGGGGTAACGGCAGGGAAGTTTCTGGGCTTCATGGTTCATGAGAAAGGTATAGAAGCCAACCCAGAAAAAATCTAAGCTATCTTGGACCTGGAATCCCCAACCTCGCTCAAGCAAGTACAGATTCTGACTAGACGGGTGGCGGCACTCAACAGGTTTATCTCTCGCTCCACCGATAAATGTCTCCCTTTCTTCAAGGCCATCAAACAAGGGAAAAACATGAAATGGAGCCAGGAGAGCGAACAGGCTTTTCAAGCTTTGAAAGAATACCTAACAAGCCCCCCATTGTTAGTCAAGCCGGTTCTCGGAGATGAGTTACAGATCTACCTGGCCGTATCAGAAACTGCAGTAAGCGGGGCTTTGGCCAAGGATTGTAGCGACGGTTTTCAAAGACCCATATACTATGTGAGTCATGCTTTGACCAAATTAGAAAGGAATTACATTCTCCTGGAAAAGCTCGCTTATGCTCTGGTGATCTCAGCGAGGAAACTCTGTTCCTATTTTCAAGCTCACACAATAGCAGTGGTAACAGACCAACCCCTCCGCCAATTCTTGCAAAGACCAGACGTGTCTGGAAGGCTAGTCTTATGGGCACTAGAGCTCACTCAGTTCGACCTTAAGTATAAGCCCCGGACTACGATTAAGGCACAGGCTTTGGCCGACTTCATGGTAGAATTCTCAGCGATCCCAGATCCAGATGATCCCTCAGTATCAAATGAGGTCCCTGAGAAGATATCTGAGGTCGAAAATTGGCCGGAAGGCTGTAAGCCATGGACCCTCTTTGTAGATGGAGCATCCGAGCAAGCCGGGGGAGGAGCTGGCATAGTTTTAATAGATCCAGAGGGGACCGAATTCTGTCACTATTTCAGATTTGAGTTTAAAGCTACCAACAACTAAGCGGAATATGAAGCCCTCCTAGCCGGGATGAAGGTAGCCATTGAACTAAAGGCCGACTACCTGCAAATCAAGAGCGATTCATTACTTGTTGTAAACCAGGTGACTGGGGTCTACCAGGCAAAGGGAGATAATAGGGCTGCCTACCTAAATCTAGCTCGACTGCTAAAAAGCAAATTTAAAGGACTCAAGATCGATCAAGTGCCTTGACACCAAAACCACCGCGCGGATGTTTTGGCTAAAATAGCGGCGAACGGAGGCCAGTCCCTACCACGGGGAATTCCCCTCCAAGTAATCACCCAACCAAGCATAGCCACAAATGGAGAAATTCGTTCCCTGGATCGCCTGCCTTGCTGGATAGACCCAATTGTTGCCTACCTCCTTGAAGGAGAGCTTCCCGAAGGGCCCGACCAAGCCCGAAGAATTAAGAGACTCTCAGTCCGATACTGTATGGTGGACGGGTACCTCTACGGGAGGGGCATATCCCTCCCCTTGCTTAGGTGCTTACATCCCGATGATGCTAAGTGGGCATTGAGAGAGGTCCACTCTGGGGACTGTGGGAACCACATAGGTGGGGAAGCTCTTGCCTATCAGGTGCTTCGTATGGGGTACTATTGGCCGACCATCCACCAAGACGCAAAGAGTTTTGTGCAATCTTGCGAACCCTGTCAAGGAACTTCAAACTTGAACCACCAGCCACCCGAGCGACTGTCGTCCCTCAGTTCACCCCCTTTGCCATGTGGGGAATCGACCTAATTGGGCCACTCCCTACCGCTCCCGGACAGATGAAACATGCTATCGTGGCTATCGACTACTTCACAAGATGGGTCGAGGCAGGACCTCTTTCTCGAATATCAGAAAAAATTCAACCAAGTTCATCAAGACTAACGTGGTATGCAGATTCGGGACCCCTCTCATTATTATAGCTGACCTAGGGAAGCAATTCGACAACGCCCGGTTCAAAGACTTCTGCAAGGGATTGGGGATCGACCTCATGCTCGCTTCAGTGGCTCATCCCCAGACAAACGGGCTGGTAGAATCTTCCAATAAGACTATCAAGAAACTTCTGAAAAAGAAGCTACAGCAGAAGAAAGGTAAATGGGCCGAAGAGCTACCAGAAGTCCTCTGGGCATACCGGACTACAAAGAGAACAGCTACTGGGAAACACCTTACTCCTATGCCTTCGGGGTTGACGCAGTCCTCCCCATCGAGCATAAATTAACCTCGTTCAAGGTACAGCACTTTGAGCCTGAAAGTAATGAAGTCAAGCTCCAGGCTAACCTGGACCTCTTAGAAGAAAAACAAGACCGGGTAGCAGAGAAAGTAGCAATCTACCAGAGCAAGATCGCTAGATACTTCAACCAAAAAGTCACAGCCCGAGAATTCAAAGAAGGGGACCTGGTACTTAGGAAAGTGACCCTGAACACTCGGAAAAGGTCGGATGGAGTCTTAAGTCCCAATTGGGAAGGGCCATATTTGATAAAGCTAGTTGTTCGCAATGGAGCTTATAAACTCGAAGACATGGACAAACGATCCATCGACCACACTTTGAATGCAGATCATTTGAGGAAATTCTACCCTTGAAAGGAGTTCTCAACCAGACTACCCCCATTTAGTTTTCATTACAGACCCTAATAAAGATGTACTACATCTAGATCATCAATAAAGTCATTTTCCTTTTCTCTTCCATCTTTGTCTCCAACTATGTTCGACATTAGTGACTATACCCTTGTATGGGAATTCAACATAAACATCTCGAGACTAGGAAATAGCTCGATAGCCCTCCTGATGCCTTAGTCGGGCTACCACCCCTAAGAAGGATCTGAGTATAAGAGCATAGTTGCCCTCCAGATCTCGAGACGAGGAAATAGCTCGATAGCCCTCCTGATGCCTTGGTCGGGCTACCACCCCCAAGAAGGATCTGAGTGTAAGAGCATAGTTGCCCTCCAGATCTCGAGACCAGTAAATAGCTTGATAGCCCTCCTGATGCCTTGGTCGGGATACCACCCCCAAGAAGGATCTGAGTGTAAGAGCATAGTTGCCCTCTAGATCTCGAGACCATGAAAATAGCCCTCCTGATGCCTTGGTCGGGCTACCACCCCCAAGCAGGGTCTAAGTGTAAGAGCATAGTTGCCCTCCAGATCTCAAAGACCAGGAAATAGCTAAGTAGCCCTCCTGATGTCTTGGTTGGGCTATCGCCCCATAAATATATATATATATATATACATATATATATAATGTTTGCTTTCGTGTGCAGGATCAAAATCATCATAATTCCCTACACGAATCTTAATTGTTGCTACCGATGCTACTCTGGATCCTATTCAAGACCAGAAATAAAATAAAAGTTCTCAAAAGCGATTCGATTTCTCATTGAGGACAAGGGTAGCCTATCCCCCGATAAGGCTACATCCACCAAATGGAGAGCCCAACCCCCGAACTCGGGCTACAAAAAAAGAGAGAAAGAAAGCTAATAAGAGCAAAACGGGGTGCCCAACCCCTTTTCCGGGCAATCAAAAACAAGTCGTGGTGAACTGCTTCAAGCTTTGGGACTCTCTTGGCTCCCCTCCGCTGGCCCTCCTCCTTCTTGCTGATCTCCGCCATCAACCCCCTCTACAGATAGCTGTCCATCTGGGTTATCCTCGCCGACTGCTTCTCCATTTAGAGGCTCCATCGGTTGATCAGCAGGATCTTCCTCCAAAACCTCATTAATCACGTCCATAACCTTAGGCGGGATAGCCGCGTCAAGAAGGGCAGCCATGGACCCCGTCTGGCTCCTGTCGACCTCCATCTCTGTTAAAAGGGGATCCTCAGATGGGCTCCTAACCTCTTCACTAGCTCCCGAATGGTCCTCATCGGATCAAGAGGACATCACTTTACTAGAAGACTCCCTAGGACCTGAGTTGGTAAAGGTAGGAAGAGGGAATAGAGGATCTGTCTGAGCGGGCTGTTTCCCAGCTCCTGCTTGGTTCGAAGGGACCACATTGTCGCCTTCAGGGTGAGATAGCTCGGCAACCTTGAGCATTATTTCTTTTCTATCCCAGCCAGCAATAGATGACAAATCAAAGGGAGAAGGAAGTGCTTCCGCGGCCTGATAGAAAGCATAGAAATATCCGTCGCTGAAGGAGGTCTCCGCGACAGCTTGCAGCTTGGTCACCTGAGTAATCAGAGACTGGTTCTCGATGTCCAACTTCTTAGCCTCAGATCTCTACGAATCCCGCTGCCTAGCCCGCCAGAGAGATTGAAGACGCTCCTAATCATAAGATTGCTTCATCCTCTCATGATCGCAGCGAAGCTCAGCCATCTCGACCTCGACCTTTCCCTGATAAGAAGTCACCTCTTCCACTAAAGACCGAGCCTGCTTGAGCAGTTCCCAGGCTTTCTAGGCTTCAGCTTCGTCTTTTGTAGCCCGGTCGCAGAAGAGGGCTACCTGTTGGCCCATTGCAACATTCAACTTGAAGGCCTACAAAATACAGAACCAGAGTTAGAAACTGAACGAATTAACAAGAGTAGCACGAAGGAAATACAATTACCTCAGCTAAAATAGCAGACCCCTTGGTTATAAGGACGTCCACAGGCATGGAAGCCATCTTGGAGATCCCGCCACCCGGACAGGACGCTATGAATTGTTCCAGGACCTCATCCCGTCCTGTCAAGCTCAACTGAGGCCGAGAGAGGCTGGAAGGAACCCTCGCGACACCTTTCCCAGAAGCGACACCTTTCCCAGAAACCTCCGAAGCTTTGGTTGTTGGAAGCGCAATGGAATCAGGTGTTTGAGTCGAAGGGGTAGAAACTTTAGCGACCACGGCCGAAGGGACAGAAGCAGCAGGGCCAACCACCTGGGGAGCTTTACCCAAAGCCCGGAAAGCCCGCGAAGCAAGAGTGGCCATCTTGGACCCAGCCGGAGAGATAGATGAAGCAAGAACAAGTGAGACCCCAGTGGAGGGAAGAGAAACTCTACCTTGAGGAGAGCGTGAGACGTGGCGGGTGGCCGGTTCCACGACAAAAACTGTGAATAAGCAGATTAAAAAAGAAAATATTAGAACCAAGCTGAGTAATAAGGCAAAGCAACTCAATGACACTTACGAGGAATAGCGTCTGAGATCCGCAAATATTTGTTCACCCTACGAGGATCAAAGGCTTCAGCAGTAGGGAACTTCAGATTCAAATAATTCTGGGCTAGAATAGCCTTCAAAACGGCTTCTGATTCAGAAGGTAGGGAGTCTCGGTCCCATGAGGGCTTGTCACTGAAAACCGTGGGAACCTAGAATTCATGCCCTCCGATTAAAATCGAGCTCCCCCAGTCATCCCCCGCAAGGATCCATTCTTTTTTCCAAGCGGGGTCCTTCTTCGAAGCACCAGGAATGATAAAGTTGAGCATGTTCATGGCCTTGGCATAGAACTGGCCTCGAGGAGCGCCAGACAGACTCCCAATCTGGAAGAGATAGGCCAGCTCCTCTGCACCTGGCTCCCTCGTTACCTTACTCATCTGACATTGTTCCCTCCATAGTACAAGGAAACCAATCAGATGCCTTCAGAAGCCAGGCGTCAACTGGAGAGGAGCGAGCTGGATGGTGTTGAGAGCTCGCCGAAGAGTCGGATAGAGGGGAAGCCTGACCCCGTTCTCACGAGCGGCCACATGAATCGGAAGCACGCCTTTAGGGAGGTTAAAGAACTCGTAATTTTTAGGAGGCACCGAGATGGATTCGCTGTCGGGGATGCCAAACTTTGACCTCAAGCGGTCAATCGAGACGGGGTCAACAATGAAATCTGGGACAACCCGGAAATCGTAAGGAGGGAGCCTCTCCACAAGGGGACCAGGAGCCGAGACCTGATGCTCCCCCGCGGCGCCACCGTCCGCTTCCTTGTCGGAATCTTCATCGACGATATCCAAAAGATGGTCAGGATGGTTGGAGAACCCAGTCCCGATGGATACATTCCTATTTGACCGTCGACGTTTCCAGGTGGGCGGGGAATCGTCGCCGTCAGAACTCCTCCTAGCCCGCTTCCCCAGAGTAAAACTGACGACCTCCTAGCCGTCGATTATGGAATCAGCTGAGTCGCGACTGGTTTTCGACATAGTAAAAGCCAAAAAGGACGAAGAATGAAGAAAAAAGCAAGCTTGGAGGAAAGGCTATGGAAATATTTCTTAGCAAAAAATTTTAGTTCGAAAAGATGTGAGGAAGATAAGGAGAAAAATAGATATATATATATATATATATATATAGGCAGGAGGGCAACAACACGAGCTACCGAGATACTCGTTTGGTAATGGTAAAAAATCTAAGGGACTACAGTAACATAACCGGATTAAACTCAGAAACGGGCTAATCATCTCACGCCACATCACTTACGCAGTTAGGAGGAAGATCTCCCCAAGATTCTGGTAACGGTAAAAAATCTCGGGGACTGCCGTAACATAATCAGATTAATTCAGAGATAAATTAGTCGGTTCGCATCACGTCACTCAAATGAAGAAATTTCCCCAATATTTCGGTAACGGTAAAAAGAGGAAGATTTCCCAAATAAAGTAAAAATCTGACCTCAACCCCAAGCTCGACGTCTGTTAATAGCCAAAATTGGCTAAGGACTAAAGGAAAATTTTCCACCTCCCAAACCTGGTTCCATACCCGAGAGTTTCCTCCAGGAGACCTCTCTATCCAGAGCCGAACTACGATACAACCCCAAGAACAAGGACGGGCTCCAGAAACATCCGGGATAGAGCCCGGAACGATCAGATCTAGCCCACATCACCAAAACTAGAAGCTCCCCGAAGTCGAGGTCACCTCGTAAATGCTCCAGAGACTCGCCTATACCTCGTTGACATAGAAGAATGTCCCTAGAAGGCCGCACCTAGCTCCGGAAAGTCAGGGAAGCCACACCTAGCTCCGAAAGGTCAGGGGAAGCCACACCTAGCTTTGAAAGGTTAGGGGAAGCCACACCTAGCTTCGAAAGGTCAGGGGAAGCCACACCTAGCTTCGAAAAGGTCAAGGGAAGCCAGATCTGGCTCTAAGCTGATGAAACTTCTCAGATATCGAGGTCAGAACACTAATCAACCTCACTAGTTAATGCACCATACCACGTCATATTCAACGACCTCTATAAAGGATCATGCTGAAAAGATACGAAGATACACTGGACCATATCTGGAAACATTACCTATATGCAGAACAAGTAATATAATCCAAAGAGGAAACGAACTGATCTCCACTGCGATACTCTCAATTCGGTTGTTAACTCAAAGTCAATGACATTAAAGCGAGAAATCCCGCCCGATAAGGAGGGGAGAGACTGAGAAAATCAAGGGGAGAATAAGTCTTTTTGACCTACAAAACTATGTATAAATAGAAAGAAAGGAATTGAAAAGAGGAGACTACTATTCGACAGGCATACGACAAATACTCAACCAGACCCCAGAGAGTGCTGAGAGCAAAAAATAAAGAAACTTGTATTTGTATACCATGCACATTTAATAAAATTATTCTTGCTTTCTTTTGGTTGAATGATATCATCATTCCTTGGCATTTTATAAATCATCGCTATACATACAATCAATATTGGCCACCACCTATGTGGTAGTGGTCTCGAGGGTGTTAACTGAGATTTCTCATCCCGAGCAAAATTTCCGTTAACATCTGGTACCTTGATCGACGTCGAGATGCTTGCGGGGTGCTGGGCATGCGAGTTATCATCGTGCTAATCTTGAGCTGGTATCAGGAGCTTCAGTAGGGCGGGGTACATACTTTCGGGGATGATATCCTATCTAGATAGATATGTAGTCGAGGTCCTGACCTTATCAAGTATCGGCTCAATCTAGGTAGTGGTATCAATCTCACTGGTTATCTTGAATATCAGGATGATTTTTCCTAGGTAGATTCTTGTTGGAAAATTCTCCTTTGGTCCCTTGCCAGAAAAAACTGTTAACAGTATATATATATTAAACGAAACATAAAATGATGAAGATGTAGATGGTGAATTATCCTATTAGTAACACTAAATTAATTATGCAAACTAGAGGAAATGGGAAATGGGATGAAGGATATATAGTTGATGGAAACTAAGGAGTTAACGGATAAGAAAGTAAATACTGGGCAATGCAACAAACTTGTCAATAGGCACGTCTATTCAAAGGTAACCGACCTAGGATGTATAGAGTCGGTTATTTATCCCTAGAAAGTGGCCAACCTAGGATGTATAGTGAGGACCACCTATTTGGGATTAATCCGTCGTAAACCACAAACCTAGGATGTATAGTGTTGGTTGTTGGTCGGATTGTGAAAATGAAGCTCGTCTACCTATCAATGGCTCAACCGATTGTAAATGTAGTCAACCTAGGATGTATAGTGATGACATCTAATCCTCTCACGAGATCCGACCTAGGATGTATAGTGCCTGAAACTCGATCGAGGTTAGATTAAGACCGCGGTTAAAGAGTCAGAATTCGTGACGTTCCATCCATTCATTAGAGAAAGAGGCAACTAAATCTGATGTATATCTAGATGCAATACTCATACATAATCCAAAGAGATTTTGCTAAGAGGATGTATCTAAACAAGAAATCAATGGCAACCATTCAAAGCAAGAATAGATCAATGAAAGATAGACATGAATATAATTATAACATCAAGTTTATGTACAAGCCCAATATCCAACTAACTACTCCATAAACCCCTTAGAGGGGATTTAGCTACTCATTACAATTAGGAAAATAAGAGAAAGGAAATAGAAAGAACCTTTGGAGAACATCTCCTTCCTTGAAGTTGCTTCAATCTCCTACCTTCCTTGAAGTTGAGTAGAGAATGCAAGTATGTGAGAGAGAGAGAGAGATTCTAGATCTAAGTTGTGTAAAACCTCTGAAAAAGGAGTCTAAGGCTCTCTAAAACATTTCCATCATTTTCTATTTATACATCATACAAAAATAGGTCACTTAAACTTTAAAAATCAAACTGGCGCGTGCAGAGTGCGGGTAGAGTGCGGGTGAATTACCTGCACTGTATGGGTTGTCTTCATCTTTAGTTCTCAGATCTGGGAAATAGTACGGGTGGAGTGCGGTTGGATTACCCGTACTTGACTCTCACTTGACCCCGCACTTGATTCGCACTTTACGCGCACTTTACTGTCAGGTGCAAAATCCACTCCTCTGTCTTGAGCAATAGTGCGGGTGGAGTGCGGTTGCAAGACCCACACTGTACCCGCACTCTAATGTCAGGTGCAAATCAGCTTCTCTGGTTTGGCAACAGTGCGGGTTGAGTGCGGTTGGATGACCCGCACTGTACCCGCACTTTAACTCTTCTCCTGTATCAGGTACTGTCTATGAGCATGAGTGCGATTGGAGTGTGGTTGTGACCCGTACATGACCTGCACTTGACCCACACTGTAGAGCTGCTTATGATCCTTTATCCTTCCTTTTGCCCCTTTTCTATCTGAACCACCGCAACATGCTTCCAAACCCATCATTGCACCATTTCCTACAATTACGCACATAACAACCCATTAGAGATACCAAAACGCATGAAAATAGAACACAAGGTAAGGATTTGAGGGCCTAAATATACTACATATTTGGTATGATCAAACACTCCCAAACCAAACCTTTGCTCGTCCTCGAGCAAACATAATCTAAAACAATCAGACGCCAACTGATTGTAAATCCTAGACACCTAAACAATAATTCAACAATGTCGCAAGTCCAATGTGTGGTATGATACACATAGGTGTGATAGAGAGGAGAAAAACATATGCACAAGATCAAGAGCAATTTGGAGACACCCATTGGAGGCTCGTACGAACACGAATCCCACACCTAAAGGCATTCATGAATTAGGGGCAACTTACTCCCATACCTTGAGCATAATTCGCTTCAATTCTCAAGCTCGCATGGATTCTCTCTTTTCTTTCCTCACATAGTCCTAAGTTCCACACAAATGAGTATGCAAAGATGAATTCTGCACAAAATTTAAGCAATGAACTATCCTAGGAAAGAGTCACTATGCCATGGACGTGAAATATCATGCTTCAACCGACATTCCCAAACTAGACTTTATATGGATTAAATAGGGCTTTTCCACCGATTATAGTGTTTTTATGGGGTTTAATGAGGTTACACAAAGAATATGGACATTTGGAGTTCAAACTCACCAATCATGCTAGCATATAGCCCTACACCCACACAATGTTCTTTTATCACTCATATGCAAACCTCCAGGCAATCGTTTACCCCACATTCGTGCCTTCAATGTTGCACTCCGTTTGAGCGTATTTAGCATAACACAATCACAATTATGGAACACAAGTACAATTTCCCTTTGAATTTTTACAATTTCACAATCACAATGTTGTACTACATTTTGAGTTGTTACAATTTCCCTTTCTTGGGCACTTATGGCACACAAGTACAATTCTCAGCCCTTTCCTTGCATATTTTCAACAATTATTTCATTTTACCCGCTTTTTGACCATTTAGAGCTTAACTCCTTTCATCACCACCATTTCACATCCTAACATGATTAGTACAAGGATAGGCATGTGTTTAGGCTATTAGGTATATGGTTGAATGTGGTACCAAATAAAAGAGTAAGTGTTTCGCCTCAAACTTGGCTTTGGAGCACACAATATGGTATATGGTGTTTAGGCTAGTAAAGGTAATTCCGTGCACACACATTCCCTAATATCACCTCCATAACCATCTAAAAAGGGAATGAAAGCATCCATCACGAACTTCACAAAATGATATGCAAGTCCTATGGCACATGACATAAATGACGAGAGGAGTGTTTAAGAATAATCAATAATACACTCAAAATACACACTTTAAAGCTTGTGTTTGTGATCTCACGGGCATCTCCACTATTAGAACTAGACATGGGAACATTGAGTCCCCAATACTTAACACCAACAGGTGGGACGATCCCATGGCGGTGCAAGCGAACCCTCAAGTAGCACGAAACTATGTCACAAGGTCAAAGCACATACAAAGAACTCGCCAAAAATACACGCTAGAGGCATCATACCCATACTGCTTACAGTTTGAAAATGACAAGTGACAAAATGGAAAAATTGGACACTATAAGACTACAAGGACGACTGTACAAGGCGTAAACACCCCCAAACCAAAACTTAACAATGTCCCCATTGTTGGAAACCACAAGGTATGTTCTAACAGAGGAGAAACACCATAGAAGACTCAAAAATTATGAACATGCATAAAGCGCAACCAATAACAAGCATAATCTCAATAATAGCGGAATGAGGGTTCAACACCCCCAAACCGGATCTAGACATAAGCTCAAAAATCGCACAAGTATATGATCAATATGCACTCAACCATGCTCATTCATATTAACAAAGTCTAAATTCGCATTCATCGAAAACTTAATCCAATTAAGTACAAAATCGAAGGTAGACACTCCCTTTAGAAGGAAGCTAGTTCGTTGTCCATGCGTGTTGTCGTGTGCTTCTCAAAAGATGCACAACCTAGCTTAAAACACACAACAACTCTACCAAACGAAAATCAAATACGAAAAGGAAAAACAAAATAAGGCCATGCCGTCAAAGGTGTTAATAGCCAAAATTGGCTAAGGACCAAAGGAAAATTTTCCACCTCCCAGACTTGGTTCCATACCCGAGAGTTTCCATCAGGAGACCTCTCTATCCAGAGCCGAACTACGATATCACCCCAAGAACAAGGACGGGCTCCGGAAACATCCGGGACAGAGCCTGGAACGATCAGATCTAGCCCGCATCACCAAAGCTAGAAGCTCCCCTAAGTCGAGGTCACCTCGCATACGCTCTAGAGACTCGCCTGTACCTCGATTAACACAGAAGAATGTCCCTAGAAGGCCGCACCTAGCTTCGAAAGGTCAGGGGAAGCCACACCTAGCTTCGAAAGGGTCAAGGGAAGCCAGACCGAGCTCCAAGCTGGATGAAGGAAGGCTGCACCTAGCTTCGAAAGGTCAGAGAAAGCCATACCTAGCTTCGAAAGGGTCAAGGGAAGCCAGATATGGCTCCAAGCTGGATGAAGCTTCTCAGATATCAAGGTCAGAACACTAACCAACCTGACTAGTTGGTGCACCACACCATGCCGTATTCAAACGACCTCTATGCACCACACCATGCCATATTCAACGACCTCTATAAAGGATCATGCTGAAAGGTACGAGGGATACACTGAATCATATCTGGAAACGGTACCTATATGCAGAACAAGTAATAAAATCCAAAAAGGAAATAAGCTGATCTCCACCACGATACTCTCAATTCGGCAAAGTCAATGACATTTAAACAAGAAATCCCGCCCGATAAGGAGGGAAGAGACTGAGAAAATCAAGGGGAGAATCAGTCTGTTTGACCTACAAACTATGTATAAATAGAAAATAAAGAGAATGAAAAAGGAGACTACTATTCGAAAGGCATACGACAAACACAAACAATTAACCATTCCCTAGAGAGAGTTGAGAGCAAAGATAAAAGAATTTTTGTATTCGTATACCATGCACGTTCAATAAAATATTCTTGCTTTCTTGTCATTTTATAAATCATTGCTACACATACAATAAACCTTGGCCACCACCTACGTGGTAGTGGTCTTGAGGGTGTTAACTGAGATTTCTCACCTTGAGCAAAATTTTCGTTAACAGAAAATACAAATAAAAGAAATAAAACTAAATTGTCCTAGACTAATAGCAATAAACATAAAGGAAACGGATGGCTAATCCTTGTTTGAAAGCTCCTTCTCTGGTTCACTGGATATCCCTTTCCCCTTGGGGTCAAGTTCTGATCTGATCTTATCTTCATGTTCCCTCATGGAAAGCTCCATTGTAGCTCAGAGCTCTGCCCCATGTGGGTCAATGGCTGGGCCTCCTGAAGGTGGTGAGAAAGCAGCGAGCCTCTTCTTCTTCCTTGGATAAACTAGGAGACTGAGCGCCTCCCTCATGTCGGTGAAATTGCCCCAAATGTCAACATAATACTCACTGGCTTTTACTCTGCTCTCAACAATCTGCTTCCTGTTTTCAACGACCTCAGTCTTAAGGTTCTCTAATCCTGCAAGCAAGGTCTGCCAAGGGATCGCTCCAGAAGTCTCCTGCGGGGGTGAGGGTATCTGACCGTAATCACCGTATTCTAAATAAACCAGTTCCAACTCTGGTTGTTCCGGAACGTCCTCAGCCTGTCTGCTTATACTTTCCCCTAGAGTAGATTTTTTTTCTCCCTGTTCTGACTCTGACACCGGAGGGTCTCGCTCTCTCACTTGGTCATTCCATCTGGACTGCTCAACAGGCCCCAAACCACATTCAAAGTGATCGAACCCAAAATCCACCCCTGCCTCTTTACAAAATGCGGTGATTAGACTAGGGAAGATAAGTGGCTGCTTGTCTACTTTGACACCTCCCAGTTCAAGTATCTCTCTTTTGACCGGAAAGCCAATGTCGACCAATTGATTCTGAAGTATACAATAAAGGATCATTGTTGCATTGAAATTAACTGAAGTCCTGTGCTTCCTAGGAATCAGGGAATGAAAGATGAACACATGCCAAAAACCCAACTCACTCTTCAAGTTGGTGTGCTTCATGCGGTGATCTGGTGCCATCCAGAAGTCCATTGGACGGATCACCAACTGGTTGGAAAACTCCACATTTTGTGTCACAAAGAAATCATTCCAAGTCACCCCTTGTCGTAGTCTTCCGACCACCTCTGGATCAACTGGGAGCTCTGTCCGATAGTATTTATTAATGTCCGTGATAGTCATTCGGACCTCCACCCCTCGGACCAAAATGGAGAATGTTCGCTGAAAAGTCTCTAGTACCATTCCTGCGAAGAATTCCTCTACCACGCTTCTGCAACACATAGGAGGGGTGCTAACGAAAGTTCCCCATCCCCTCGTTCCAACTACTTGAGCTATTAAGGTGCCCTCTAGCTCTTCTACTGCTATCCATCTTTCAACCACGACCTCTCGTTCCCTAAAATATTCCAAGCGGTCCTCAAACTCTGGATGCCTGACACTTGGTGGTGGAACTTGAGGTCCCCTCCTCGGTCTTCTCTTGGAAACCTGACTGCCTTGCCTAGTAGATTGCCTGATTCTTCCTGACATCTGCAGAATAAACAATAGTTTTAAGGGAATACTCATATCAAGGAACCATGAGGTTATGATGAAACAATTGAAAGAATGAATATTCTTTCCCAGATACTAACGCATGCAGAATCACCAATAATGCACACACTTCACACTCACAGCAAATCATCGAATCAAATCACAATAATATGGCTCTAACCCATGTAAAGAATGTTTCACATGCATAATTAGACAACAACTTATCATTCAATCCTCATAGGTATTCAATAAAAAGTTTAAAAGTCTCGGATTTGAATATGCGATTATGTGAAAACAAGGATTGAGACAATTGAAATCGAAATTCTCCACATTCTTTGCAATTAAAGCATCATACAAAAATCCAAATAAGCAAGGAAAAAGGGCACAAAATCGTGGCCCATCCTTGAACAATGAAGTTCATGCAAAAGAGGGAAAAGATTGTCGACAAAAGGTGTAGAATTGAGATTAGAGTTATAGGTAACGAAATTAGAGGAAGATTTCATACCTTGGTTGCCAAAAATTGAAAACGTGGCACACACGGAATACCTTTCAGTTGAAACGAGGGAAAACAGAAGGTTTCGGTTTGTTTTCTTTCTTTTTGAAAGTGGTGGAGCCCTAAGAACGACAAGTGATATATATATAGCGCGACCAAAGTGCGGGTGGAGTTCGGGTGCTGACCCACACTTTACCCGCACTTTATTACCTGATGATTTCGGAGTGCGGGTGGAGTGCGGGTGAATGAACCGCACTATAACCGCACTGTTTCCCTGGATTAATTCCTGGACTCTGCACTATAACTGTTTCTGCACCAAAACCACACATAATACCTTAACAAGCACTATGTTCCAAAAATTTACTAAGACAAATACTACCCATCCGAAACGTAAAAATACTAACACGAATTTAAAAGTGAGTGCAATGCACTCAAAGTGGGACCCGGTCAACCAAAGGAGATTTGACCGAAATGGGGAGCACATTCAACTTGGCCACCCAAACCGGTGCCAATGGCTTACTTACTGCATCACTCCCCACTTTCCTCACTTGCCCAACTAGGTCATTTCTAACCCATATTTGTTTGACCTTTGTTGGGTTCAACTTAGACCAAACTCGACTTGTTTTGAACCTTTGAAAACTAAAGCAATAAGCCTTAGTGTGCCCTCTTTTGGCACAAAAGCAACAAGTAAAAGAACGGTTAGGGAAACACCCTGCTCGGTTGTTGATGTGGACCCTTTTTAGGGATTTGACCTCGTTTTCTGTCACATCAAGCTGAACAATCAAATCACACTCCTTGACTTTGGCCCGCTTCAACTCATCCTTCTTTTTGTTCAACTGCTCTTGCAATTCTCTTACTGCTTTTACGGACTCCTCGACACCTAATAGCATTTTCCTTGACCTTCTCCCATTCTCCTCCTCAAATTCCTCCGAGAGCCTTACCAATTCTTCTAGGTTCTTGGAGACTAACTCCTGCATTGTTTGGTCATGTAATTTCTTCTTCAACATTCCATTCTCGGCCTTGAGCAAATATACCTCTAGTTTAAGCTTCATGTTGTCTTGCTCAAGCTCACCTATCTACTCAAAAGTGGCAGTACATGATTCATCCTCTTCAAGTTCACATTCTTGTCTCTCCTTCACTCAATCTTGGTTTCCCATTTCCATCTCATTCACACCCTCAAAAGCTTGCACAAGGGTGAGCACCCAACTTCTTTTCTTTTTTGAATTGGGTGCTTCCAAGACCAAACAATACTTTACTTGGCTTGCTTCGGGGGAATTAACCTTGAAGTTAACACTCTTGCCTCCACAGCTGAAGGAAATGTCCCTAGAACGAATATCTACAACCATACCAGCTGTGGCCATGAATGACCTCCCCAAAAGAAATTTTTAGTCCCTACCACTGGATTCTCCTCTCTTGCAATTCAACATAACAAACTCTACCGGAACCATCAATCCGTGCACATTCATATAGACTTCCTCCATTATACCAACTGGAGTGATGGAAGAATTGTCCGCCATGATGAGAGTCTGAGAAGTAGGCTTAATTGACTGAATCTTCAACTGTTTGAATACCTCCAATGGCATCATATTGATGCTAGCCCCCATATCAAGCACCGATTCCATCCTAGGTGAGTTTTCAATTTTTACCTCTATTAAGAAACTTCAGGGGTCCGAAAGCTTAACGAGGGAGTCTATGCCACTTCCCCCATCTTCATTATCTGGGACCTCCACCACACTCTTCACGGTCTCTTCCATAGAATTGTCTAGAATCTGGTATTGGTTTGTGATAGTTTCCTCTTCTTACCTCTCTTCAACTCCCAAATCGACTACCTCTAACACGCTAACATGCTCATCGGTTTTTGATACCTTACCCTTGTTCTTGACCAGTGCATCGAAGATTTGTGCCAACTGAGTTTCCATCTTTTTCAGTGACACTCCATGACTATTCACCCTCTGATCACTAGACTGCATGTAAGCAGCCATTCGTTGCTCAGATGCATGCAAGGTGTTCTTGAGGGCTTCTGACCCCATACCAACCGTTTTGATCACTATGCTCACTATCTCCTCTAGGGATTTGTCCTTTTGTTGGCTAGAGGGTGCTTGGGAATTAAAGTTAGTTGGTGGGTTACTACTTGAACTTCCCCATTGGTTGTTGTTGCTAGGCCCTCCTTGGTTATACCTATTGTACCCACGGTTTTGGTACCCCTGATTGTTGTTTCCACCTTGATAGCTGTTGTTGCCACCTTGGTAATTTGTTGCCCCTAGGTGGTTGTTGTTGGACCAAGACAAGTTTGGGTGGTTTTTCAACCCTGGGTTGTATGTGTTTGAATAGCGGTCATTCCTTGGCCTTTGGAATTCTCCAAGGGCCTAGGCTTGCTCTTCTTGACCAAACTGCCCTTCTCCTTCTTCTATCTCCCCCATTACTTGACTCACTCCTTAGGAGGACCCTGGCTTTCCAGTTATAAGCTCCTTGATCGATTGGAAGTCTTTGTTCATTCTTGGCATCTGAATTTGAACTTGGGTATCCTGACCCACTTCTATCCTTCCGTCCCTTCTCACGTATGATGTCCTCTGCTGTGAGTTCTGGGAAATCTTCTCCAAGATATCATATGCCTCAACTGCTCTCTTGTCTGCTACTGTACCCCCGCACGCATTGTCCACTAGCATTTGTGTAATTGGTGAAAGTCCGCTATAAAAGGAATTCACCTTCAACTCTGGGTGGTATGTATGCAGCGGCATTTGTGCTAACAACAAGTTAAACCTCTCTCATGCCTCATGGAAGGGTTCACCGTCCTCTTCAAAAAAGGATGCTATTTTCAACCTTAGGTCCTTCGCCTTTTGTGATGGAAAATACATGTTGAAAAAGACCTTGCACACCTGACTCCATGTTACCAATGATCCTGGCCTTAAACTCATGTACCATGTCATGGCGGCATCCTTCAAACAGTACTGGAAACACCTGAGGTGAAGCTGCTCTCTTGTCAGCACTGCTTGGCGAGCCATTACTGGAAAGGTTTCTAGGGTGGCTCCATATTGTTTCATAAATTGAAGGCAATCCTCGGTAACTCTCTCACTAAAACTTGGTAGGAGGCTAATATTCATAGTCTTCAACTCATACTGTCTTGTCACATCATCAAGTACTATGGTAGTGGGCGCATTACCTACAAATGGGAGTGTGTACTAGCCCATGGTGAGACCTAGCTGTTCATCTCCATGTACACTGCCCTCATGCTCACGAGCCTATTACTCATTCTGATTCGGATCATTTCTATCTTCCCTATTCTGCTCGGGTTGATCCATAGGAACACCGGCTTCCATGTTTTCCTCTAACTGACCGGCTCTTCTACCCAACTGATTTATATTATCATCACCTGGCAATACTGTTCCTCTTAATGATCTTCTTCCGTGCATATACCTAGAATCCTGAAATTTCAGAAACAAATAACGCACGACGTAACGAGAAACAATCAAGGTATATCAGAAATGTTACTAGGACTAACTAATACTCATGCAAAACTAATCAAACTAAACCTGCCGATCCCCGGCAGCGGCGCCATTTGACGGGACGATTCTCATGTGTCGTTTTAAAAGATCAATCCGTCAACAATATTTGTAAAAACCTCACGAAGCCTAACTTGGTTTGAAAAACATAAGTATGGTGGCAAGTGGGGTGTCGTCCACAGGGAGCGGAGCTAGCCAAGGTTAGCTATTGCACAAGTAATGTTAATGTATATATATAATAAACGAAACATAAAATGATGAAGATGTAGATGGTGAGTTATCCTATGAGTAACACTAAATTAATTATACAAACTAGAGGAAAGGGGAAATGGGATGAAGGATATATAATTGATGGAAACTAAGGAGTTAACGGATACGAAAGTAAATACTAGGCAATGAAACAAACTTGTCAATGGGCACGTCTATTCAAAGGTAACCGACCTAGGATGTATAGAGTTAGTTATTTATCCCTAGAAAGTGGCCAACCTAGGATATATAGTGAGGACCACCTATTTGGGATTAATCCGTCGTAAACCACCAACCTAGGATGTATAGTGTTGGTTGTTCGTCGGATTCTGAAAATGAAGCTCGTCTACTTATCAATGGCTCAACCGATTGTAAATGTAGTCAACCTAGGATGTATAGTGATGACATCTAATCCTCTTACGAGATCCGGCATAGGATGTATAGTGCCTGAAACTCTATCGAGGTTAGATTAAGACCGCGGTTTAAGAGTCGGAATTCATGACGTTCAGTCCATTCATTAGAGCAAGAGGCAACTAAATCTGATGTATATCTAGATGCAATACTCATACATAATCCACAAAGATCTTACTAAGAGGATGTATCTAAACAAGAAATCAATGGCAACCATTCAAAGCAAGAATAGATCAATGAAAGATAGACATGAATATAAATATAACATCAAGTTTATGTACAAGCCCAATATCCAACTAACTACTTCATCAACCCCTTAGAGGGGATTTAGCTACTCATTACAACTAGACAAATAAGAGAAAGGAAATTGAAAGAACCCTTGGAGAACATCTATTTCCTTGAAGTTGCTTCAATCTCCTACCTTCCTTGACGTTGAGTAGAGAATGTAAGTATGTAAGAGAGAGAGAGAGATTCTAGATCTAAGTTGTGTAAAACCTCTGAAAAACGGAGTCAAAGGCTCTCTAAAACATTTCCATCCTTTTCTATTTATACATCATACATAAATAGGTCACTTAAACTTTAAAAATCAAACTAGCACGCGCAGAGTGCGGGTGGAGTGCGGGTGAATTACCCACACTGTTCCCACACTGTATGGGTTGTCTTCATCTTCAGTTCTCAGATCTTGTAAATACTGCAGGTGGGGTGCAGTTGGATTACCCGCACTTGACTCGCACTTGACCCGCACTTGATTCCCACTTTACTCGCACTTTACTGTCAGGTGCAAAATCCACTCCTCTGTCTTGAGCAACATTGCTGGTGGAGTGCGGTTGCAAAACCCGCACTGTACCCGCACTAAAATGTCAGGTGCAAATCAGCTTCTCTGGTTTGGCAACAGTGCGGGTGGAGTGCGGTTGGATGACCCGCACTGTACCCGCACTTTAACTCTTCTCCTGTATCAGCTCCCGGCTATGAGCATGAGTACGGTTGGAGTGCGGTTGGAGTGCGGTTGGAGTGCGGTTGTGACCCGCACTTGACCTGGACTCGACCCGCACTGTAGAGCTGCTTATGATCCTTTGTCTTTCCTTTTGCCCTTTTTTCTGCCAGAACCACCGCAACATGCTTCCAAACCTATCATTGCACCATTTCCTACAATTACGCACATAACAACCTATTAGAGATATTAAAACGCATGAAAATAGAACACAAGGTAAGGATTTGTGGGCCTAAATATACTACATATTTGGCACGATCACTAAGCACCAAGATTCATCCGAAGATAAGAATTTATGGAATCGAAATTACATTAGGGACTCTACTTCAGATTAAGGCGAGGTTCAACCAAGAGTTCAATAAACTGCACATGCATGAAGCTAAGGAAAAAAGAGAAAGCTTTCTCATTACTAAAGCTGGGGAGCCCATTCCTCGATCGCGGGCTAAACAATAAAAAAATAATTGACTGGATAAAAGTTCAAATTGAGTCATGCATCCTTCGTATCCAGGTTGGCCATCTTTTCTCCAACTCCGCTAGTTAGAGTTTCTTCCTCTTCAGTGCTAGATAGAACCCCGCCTGCTTCCTGGATACCCACCCTAACCAAAAGCTCCACTTGAGACAGATCGCCCCGAAGCTCCCCTACTGCTGCTTGGTCAGAATTTTCCCGAACTTCCTCGGTCAAAGCAGCCTGACCCTCCATTACCTAGGCAGGATCAGAAGAAGAGATAGGCAGGGTGGATTTTCCATCATTAGTAACAGACTGGTCCCCTGCCTCCTTAACGAACTTTGGTGGAGAAGCAGAAGGGGTAGAAACCCCTCCTTCAACTTGAGCCACTCCATCTTCAGGAGCCCTCAGATTGAGGTCTGCTCCAACATTTCTTGGTGGAGGAAGGAAGATAGAACTATGGTCTTCACCTCTTGTCATTCCACTTGCTCCAGTAACCTGGGAAGGTCCAGCCACATCGAGGGGTGTTGCCCTAGCAAGTTCACGGCCTTTTCCATAATCTCCTCCGGGTTCCACCCCACGATAACACTCAGGTCAAACGGAGGAGGGAAAGCTAAAGCCACCTAGTAGCCAGTGAAAAAGTAGCCATCTCCAAAGGCGATGTCTACTTGAGCATCAAGGCTTGCCACACTATCATGAAGGGGCTGAATCTCCTTTTCTAGCTTCATTACTCTATCCTTCGCGATCTCCATTTCCTCTCTACGACAAAGGGATCTGAGTATCTCGGTATCCAAAGCAAAATGCATCTGCTTTCTGTCAACTTTTGCCTCATCCGCTTCCATCTTAGCATTGTTCAGAGACTTGTTTAGAACTTCCATGCCTCTAGCAGTCTTAGCAAGCTCCTCTTTGGACCTCTCCAACTCGGTAGTAGCACCTTTAACTTGATCCAAGAGGGAGCCGACCTGCTGGCTTAATGCCATATTAAACTTAAAAGCCTGCCAAGAACAAATCACTAGTCAGGATATTTCCAACACTTATCGGGATAGAGGGCAAAAAGGGTCGTCTTACCTCAGCCAGGAGAGCAGATCCCATTCTGATTAGAAGCTCAGTAGGCATGGTAATCTTGACATCCAAGCTCCCACCTGGGAAGGAAGCAACAAATTGGTCCAAGACTTCATCCTAATTGCTATCCTTCGACCTCAATCGTGGCCTATCCCGAGGTACCACCCGTCTAGCCATAGTAGGATCAAAACTTTTCTCGACCGAGTTTGATCGACCAGTTGCTAAAATGGGAGAGGCAGATGGAGCTAACACATCAGAATCAATAGCAGCTGCAGCAGAAACTATTTCGATGGGTGACACATCCTGCACCCGACTAGGAGCATCTCGGTACCTCCCCACTATAGCTGTAAAAGCCTCCAACAACCTAGCCGAGATAGGGGGAGGGGGAGCTGGTGACCTAGGGACCTCGACCGAGGTCCTACCAGATCCAGGAGACATGCTGATCGTGCCTAAATTGTTGTATATTTCGGCCCTCATTCCTATTCTTTTGTCTCGTTCTCGTGTGTATTTTCTATATATATTATGTCTTTTATGTCTAGTAGGCTCATTAGTGTTAATTGCAGGCAATAGATGTAATTCTGGTGATAGAAGTGAATTGCAGTAGTTCCGGCAGAAAATGGGCAAAAGGGAAGACAATGATCATAAGCAGCTCAAAAGTGCGGGTCAAGTGCGGGTCACAACCGCACTCCAACCGCACTCCTTCCCACAGCCGGTGTAAGTTCCTCATATTTTGATTGTCTTATTTCGTTGACAAACCACATTGGGGATTATTCTTTGTAAGGGTAATTTAGGCCTCGTGAGTGTGATCAAGCTTCAAGGACATCATCTCTCTCAAAGAGCACTGCAAAGGTATCTCACTAGTTTAACTTTCCTTGAAGAGATCTAGTTGCACACACTCACTTGCATGCATTATTGTTCCTATCTTCATGTTATTGAATGATGTATTGTATGCCTCTTTTTACACTCCACACTTGCACATTTTGCACATCACTTAGTGTGTTGAGTTTGCCTAGAAAAGAGAATCTCTTCTCTTAGCGCTGCCTAGACCGCTTGGCAAGACATGCTTGCATCGCGGCATACAGAGCGGTATACCTCAGCAGGGTCATACTCCCTGTACCGCTTCCTGTACATGTGCACGCAAAGCGACCCAAGTCGCGGTGTTGTCCAGTAGGCCTCTGTTGCCCATACCGCGGCCTGTGCACCTGCATGCACAGCGCCCTGCACCGCATTGTTGTCCAGACGGTGCACTGCTGTGTGTACCGCGGTCTTGACACTTGCCTGAGATGCAGTCCATCTAGCGGTATTGAGGAGATTTTGTGTCCTAAGTTCAAAACGACGCAGTTTTAACTAGGGCTCCCTTATATATACTCTATCTTCTTCCTTGCTCGTGTTTGATGAGTTGAAGAAGCCATTTTTGATAGGCCTAGCTTCCCTTAGAGAGAGAAACTCCTAAGAACTCATCTTTACTCAACCAAATACAAATCCATATGCATCTAACATCTTCAAGCATCATCTCATCGTGGATTCTTCTTGCTTTCATTGACTAGGTAACTTGAACATGCCCTAAATCTCATTGTATTTATTTATGTTCTTGTTTGCTAGGGTTAGCTCTTTTATGTGATTTTATTGCATATCTTTATGATTATTGGCATTTATAACATGATTGAGTTGTTGTTTGTTGGTTGAGAGCCTTGTTCATTAATAGCTAGCATTTAGGACGATTTTACCCTTCTAGCTAAATCTTCATGCATTTGCATTTAGATATTGATATCTAGGATTTGCATTTATTGACATCTTTAAATCCTTAGATAAGCATTTATTGTTGCCTAGAATTAATTACATGTTTGAATATCTTTTACATATTCACATAGGTTGTTTAACCTCTTCATTGATTGTTAAGCTTTGTGACTAAGTGAGTTAGTGCACAAGCTTGTGGTCAAGAATCACTATTAAAGGCCCGTTGGGTAGAGTGAAAGGGTTAGTGACCAAGTAGGTGTGACTTGAGGTTAACCTAGGTTGTAAACTTTCGTTCAAATAGTGGATTCGAGGACCGTATGTGGCTAGAAGGATAGCTCGTGAGTTTTGCCCAGTTGGAGGGTTTCTCACGTAAATCAATCCTTGTGTTTTTATTGTTTTCCGCTTATTTATATTGGATTGATTGATTGCTAATATGGAGTAGGATTATTAAAATTGATTAAGTCAAAAAGTTGGTAATAAATCAACTAAAACCTATTCACCCCCCCTCTAGGTTGTATTAGACACACTTTGTGTTTTTTCAGCCAGGACCTGAAGCATGAAGGAAATATAAAGTGCGGGTAAAGTGTGGGTCATCCAACCGCACTCCACCCGCACTATTGCTCAAGACAGAGGAGCTGATTCGTACCTGACAGATAAAGTGCGGGTCAAGTGCGGGTCAAGACAGAGTTTAATTCATTAAAGTGCGGGTCATCCACCCGCACTCCACCCGCACTCACCCGCACTCCACCCACACTATTGCTAAAAATAGCTCCAACTGACACTAAAGTGCGGGTAAAGTGCGGGTAATCCAACCGCACTCCACCCGCACTGTTCCTCAAGACAGAGGAGTGGATTTACACCTGACAACAGAGTGCGAGTACAGTGCGAGTAAAGTGCGGGTAATCCAACTGCACTCCACCCGCACTGTTGCCTAGATCAGAGAACTGAAGATGAAGAAAACCTTTGCAGTGCGGGTACAGTGCGGGTAATTCACCCGCACTCCACCCGCACTCTGTGCGCGACAGCTTCTGGTTTCAAGCTTAAGTGACTTATTTTTCCATCCTCTATAAATAGAAAAGGATGGGAACGAACTAACAGATCACCATACCTCCCAACACTTGTAGCCTAAGCTAGAAACATGAGTAGCCCTCTCATCCAAACCATCTCTACTCAATCAAAGGCAACTAGGAGACTTGGATTCAAGCTTCAAGGAAGGAGATCAATCTTCAAGGGTTCTCTCTACACTCTCTCTTAGTTTATTTATTTGTAATAGAACATGAGTAGCTAAAATACCCCACTATGGGGTTGATGTTATTTGTTTGATGGATATTTTGGGCTTTGTAAATGAACTCTATGTGTTATATTTATTCTATCTCTATATTTCATTCCATTGCTTGTATTGATTTCCATTATTGACTTGCTTGGATACACCCTCTTTGCATGTTGATTTGGATTACTTGAGTAGGCAATTAGGTTGTCTAATGCTCCATTGAATGGAAGGATTTCCGAAAATCCGGCTCTATAACCATGCCCTTAACCTAATCTCGAATTAGTGGCTTTCACTATACACTCTAGGTTAGCCACTTGTGAGAGAATTAGAAGCCTCCACTATACACCCTAGGTTGGCTACTTTAGTGATTTTACGAGAACTAACCTTCGAGTTGAATTCGGTTAATAACCTCGAGCCTCATCCAATCCCAACCGGGTGACCTTCACTATACATCCTAGGTCGGCCACTTGTGAGGGAATTGGAAGCCATCACTATACATCCTAGGATGGCTACATTAGTAATAGGTTGAGCCATAGCTAGATAGATGAGCATTCATGGAACAAGTCCCAACTGAGTAACTAGCCATTGTTGGTTGCTTAAGAGGGATTAATCGCTAGTAGGAGGTCTTCGCTATACATCCTAGGTTGACCTCTTGCTAGAGATATATACCAACACTATACACCCTAGGTTGGTTACATTTGTCAATACATTCTTAATTGAGAGTTTGTTGCAATTGCCCCAGTATTCACTTACGAGTCCATCAACTCCATAGTTCCATCATCATTCATTCATCACTCCATTGTCATCCCATTTTATTTGCTTTAATAGTTTAGTTTATATTGTATTTCCATTCACCATCATTTTACTTTTATGCATACTAGTTATATTAATCCTAATCTTATCACCGCTACCCCGATCTCAGTGGACGACACCCGTGCTTACCGCTTTACTTGTATTTATACTTGTGAACGCATCGCATAGGTTTTATAAATTGTTTTGACGGACGGTTTTCTGACGGCAAAAACTTTCTCATCAAATTGGCGCCGCTGCCGGGGATCGGTGTGCTTAGTAGTGATTAGATTAGTTTTAATACTATTAGTTTATTTGTCGTTTTTAGTTTTGTTAGTTTCTTTTTTATTGCTTGGGTAGTTTTTCTTTTTGTTTGTTTTAGGACTCTATGGATTCCTTTTGGCAAAATTCAGGGTCAAGCTACGAGCCCAATGAGAATGCCTACATCTCGTCATTCCAGTCAAATTCCGTTGAAGATCAAATAAGAAATTTCATGAAGAATCATGTACGGGAGACTGAGCAGATGATAGCTTCTCAACAAGAGACTCAAGCCTTCATAGAAGAGAAAACAACCCAAATGCTCGAATCCGCCCAACAGTCCACCCCGGTAAATCAGAGTTGTTTCCAAGTTAAAGCAACCAAACCGGTGGATTCCTCCAATTTCTCAAAAGAAGATATGTATAAGCTCCGAATAGAATTTGAAGTGGAGCGAAGCAAGAGAATGGATGAGATGGACATGATGATCAAGATAAACCAAGATCTTATGAGCGTGAGCAAAGAGCTAGTGTTGGAAAGAGGTGTGTTGAAGGAAGAGAATGAAGCACTTCAAGAGAGAGAAGCCTTGGGAATGGAAAAGGCGCGTAATCTCCAAGACTTGAACAAGAAACTATTATCTGAAGTGAAGATGCTCAGGGTTGAGAATGGTACTCTTAAGAAGATCAATGGCGAAGTCTCTAACAAGAACAAAGAATTAGAAGAACGAATTGAGAGATTTGAAGCCGAAAAGAGTACCGCATCGAAGGATTTGGAGAACTTAGTGAGGCTATCAAAAGATTTTGAAGATGAGATAGCTCACAAGTCAATGAAGATGCAAATGGAGGTTGACCAAAGAGCCAATGCCTTAGAGGAAGCAAAGGTAGCACTAAGCAAAAAGGAGGAAGAGCTCAAGGCGTTACAAGTGAAACAAATCAAACGTCCTCAAGCCCACACATCAAAGGGGAGTTCCTCTAACTCTAATATCTTTTGCTATGCATGTTCTAGGATAGAGCATTTTAAGGCTAAAAATTACAAGCCAAATCAACATAGAAATACTAGAGGTCCTAGGAATAGGTGGAGTCCACCTGGGGTCAAGCAAATATGGGTAAGGAAAGACCAAGTGCACTTATGTAGAAATATGTTAAAGGAAAAGATAATGAAGTCACCTAAATTTATTTGGGTAGCGAAAAATAGGGAATTTCCTAACTTGGTCAAACCACCCTTAGAGGACCCTAGCCTCTCCATGAATGCATCCCATTGAATAATTTTGATGCATGTACTTAGTTTTATGTTTTATGTTTTATGTTGTTTAAATTCAATAAATTGAGATGTTGGGATAGTTTGGTTAGAATGTTATATTTTGTGGATATTTGTACATTGAATTTATTGATTATATTGTGGATGAAAGAGCCGGAGGCTCTTGTGCAAGTATGAATGCATGTGCTTTATATTGTTTAAATCGGTTTGGGGGTTGGTCATGCCCCATTTCGTCATTTTTGATAAAATGCATGATGTTAAGCTTGACTTGTGCTTCAATGATATATTGCATGAATTGCCTTTATTTTGTGAGCCTTGTTTGAGTCATTTTTATTTTGTTGGGGCATTGATTGTGTTTGATTAGTGCCTAGGTTTGTTTGAGTCATGTTAGGTGCGTGCCGCTAGGCCAGATTCTCTTGTCTTCAACATTGAGGACAATGTTGGGTTTTTGTTTGGGGGTGTTGACGCCTTTTTGAGTCGTCTTTTGTGTCTTGAGTCATTTTTGTGTCTTATTTTTGAAAAAAGTTGCTGCTTAGCCATAATTTTGAGCTTATTTAGCTTGGTGAGATACCTGGAGCATATTGTTTTTGGCGAATGTGTGTATGCTTTGTGTGCTTATTCAATAACTCTTAGTCACTTTAGGGGTCTCACTTGCACTTCATGGGCTAGTCTCATCTTCTAGTGTCCAAGTTTAGGGAACTCGGTGCTCAAGCACCTTGTTCTAATAGTGGAGATTTCACTTGTGAGATCACAAACACAAGCCAAAAGCGTGTATATTTGAGGGAAAATGTTTTTCAAATCTGTAAACACTATTCAAACACCATGCATAGTCCCACTACATCAAAAATCATCATTTGTCATTGAACATGCATCATATATGTGGATTGGTCGACGAAAACTTTTATTCCCTTGGTAGATTGATCCTTTGAAATGATATTAGGCAATGTGTGTTTTAGCCACTCAAAAAGAAAGCCTAAATACTTCCCATTACCGTAATATATGTGCTCCCAAGCCAATTTTGAAGCCAAACACATATAGACTTTTCCTTTCTACACCCACGTTATCCATAACCCAAGCAACCTAAACACTTAGCCAACCCTCTCTTAATTGATCTTGTTAAGGATTAGGAATGTAGAGTTGTGCTTTAATTTGATAAATGGCGTGTACCTAGGCAAGAGTAATGAGTTGTGAAAATGTGCTTAGTAAAAAGGCATGAAGAGAAAAGAAAAGAAAAGAAGTAAAAAGTAACAAAAAAAAATATGCTTCAAATGCCTTGTGTAAATTGTAAATGCTACTCAAATGTAACATGAGTAGTTAAAGATTGCACGTAGAGTCTAATTGTATGCCTGGACGCCATATTGTATTTGGAAGTGGGGATGCACGAGAAATTAAATGCTAAAGTGTAGAATGTATTGCCTTAACTTGGTTGATTAGTGCTTGTGCCTAAATTTCTCATTCTTCCAATCACCATTCACCGTGGCCACGTTACAACCAAATGGAAAAGACCTAGTTGATCTTAGGGGATGTCTAGATTGTGAATATTAGTTGATGAATGCTCTTTCCACGTTCATGACAAGTGATTCTTTCATGAGACTCACTCACTAAAAACAGCGTTTATTCTACACTAAATGTATGCAACTAAGGTGATTCAGTTACATAAATTCATTGGCATACATGTTGCATGAGTGTGAACCTAGGTTCTGAGAGGAAAGATAAGAGAAAATCCATGTGAGATCTTAGTGTCGAAGCGAATTATGCTCGAGGTGTGAGAGTGAGTAGTTTCTGAGGCGCAGGCATTTTAAGTGTGGGATTCGTGTTGTGCCAGTTTCCCTTGAGGTGCCTTCGAGTTGTTTAGAACATTTTGCATATGCTCGTTCCTCACTCCCATATTGCTTTTGCATATCTCTCTGCTATTTGGTTCTGCAGCAAGTTTTTCTTTTTGTCTAGGGAGTCCTTAGTTTGAGTCATTTTTAGTTTGTCTTATTTTGTTTTAGATTATGTTTGCTCGAGGACGAGCAAAGGTTTGGTTTGGGGGTGTTTGATCGTGCCTAAATTGTTGTATATTTTGGCCCTCATTCCTATTCTTTTGTCTCGTTCTCGTGTGTATTTTCTATATATATTATGTCTTTTATGTCTAATAGGCTCATTAGTGTTAATTGCAGGCAATAGATGTAATTCTGGTGTTAGAAGTTAATTGCAGTGGTTCCGGCAGAAAAGGGGCAAAAGGGAAGACAAGGATCATAAGCAGCTCAAAAGTGCGGGTCAAGTGCGGGTCGCAACCGCACTCCAACCGCACTCCTTCCCACAGCCAGGACCTAAAGCATGAAGGAAATATAAAGTGTGGGTAAAGTGCGGGTCATCCAACCGCACTCCACCCGCACTATTGCTCAAGACAGAGGAGCTGATTCGTACCTGACAGATAAAGTGCGGGTCAAGTGCGGGTCAAGACAGAGTTTAATTCATTAAAGTGCGGGTCATCCACCCGCACTCCACCCGCACTCACCCGCACTCCACCCACACTATTGCTCAAAACAGCTCCAACTGACACTAAAGTGCGGGTAAAGTGCGGGTAATCCAACCGCACTCCACCCGCACTGTTCCTCAAGACAGAGGAGTGGATTTACACCTGACACCAGAGTGCGAGTACAGTGCGAGTAAAGTGCGGGTAATCCAACTGCACTCCACCCGCACTGTTGCCCAGATCAGAGAACTGAAGATGAAGAAAACCTTTGCAGTGCGGGTACAGTGCGGGTAATTCACCCGCACTCCACCCGCACTCTGAGCGCGACAGCTTCTGGTTTCAAGCTTAAGTGACCTATTTTTCCATCCTCTATAAATAGAAAAGGATGGGAACGAACCAACAGATCACCATACCTCCCAACACTTGTAGTCTAAGCTAGAAACACATCTCCCTCTCATCCAAACCATCTCTACTCAATCAAAGGCAACTAGAAGACTTGGATTCAAGCTTCAAGGAAGGAGATCAATCTTCAAGGGTTCTCTCTACACTCTCTCTTAGTTTATTTGTTTGTAATAGAACATGAGTAGCTAAAATACCCCACTATGGGGTTGATGTTATTTGTTTGATGGATATTTTGGGCTTTGTAAATGAACTCTATGTGTTATATTTATTCTATCTCTATGTTTCATTCCATTGCTTGTATTGATTTCCATTATTGACTTGCTTGGATACACCCTCTTTGCATGTTGATTTGGATTACTTGAGTAGGCAATTAGGTTGTCTAATGCTCCATTGAATGGAAGGATTTCCGAAAATCCGGCTCTATAACCATGCCCTTAACCTAATCTCGAATTAGTGGCTTTCACTATACACTCTAGGTTAGCCACTTGTGAGAGAATTAGAAGCCTCCACTATACACCCTAGGTTGGCTACTTTAGTGATTTTACGAGAACTAACCTTCGAGTAGAATTCGGTTAATAACCTCGAGCCTCATCCAATCCCAACCGGGTGACCTTCACTATACATCCTAGGTCGGCCACTTGTGAGGGAATTGGAAGCCATCACTATACATCCTAGGATGGCTATATTAGTAATAGGTTGAGCTATAGCTAGATAGATGCGCATTCATGGAACAAGTCCCAACTGAGTAACTAGCCACTGTTGGTTGCTTAAGAGGGATTAATCGCTAGTAGGAGGTCTTCGCTATACATCCTAGGTTGACCTCTTGCTAGAGATATATACCAACACTATACACCCTAGGTTGGTTACATTTGTCAATACATTCTTAATTGAGAGTTTGTTGCAATTGCCCCAGTATTCACTTACGAGTCCATCAACTCCATAGTTCCATCATCATTCATTCATCACTCCATTGTCATCCCATTTTATTTGCTTTAATAGTTTAGTTTATATTGTATTTCCATTCACCATCATTTTACTTTTATGCATACTAGTTATATTAATCCTAATCTTATCACCGCTACCCCGATCTCAGTGGACGACACCCGTGCTTACCTCTTTACTTGTATTTATACTTGTGAACGCATCACATAGGTTTTATAAATTGTTTTGACAGACGGTTTTCTGATGGCAAAAACTTTCTCATCACATGCCAACCCCTACAGCAAGATCAGCAGCAACAGGAGTGGGGGAGGTCGGAGCCGAATCATTTATCCCACCGGCGGGGTGGAGTTCTACCTCCGATACCAATGGAGGCACTGTAGAGACTGCCGAGATAGCAAAAATTTAGTGTCTACAGAATTAATAAAGCAACATAATAGAAGTAAAGTCAGAAATTCCTCTACCTGGGGAGGCACCGGAGATGCGAAGGTAGTGATCTACCCTCTTTGCTTCGAAGGCCTCCGTGATAAGATATTTCATGTTGAGGTAATTACAGGCCATAATAGCCCCTAGGATTTTCTCCGATTCTTCAGAGAGCTTACTTTTCTTTAGCGCGGGCTTGCTACTGAAACCAGTGGGAACCGGGAACTCAGACCCTCTAATATGGACTGAATTACCCCATTCACCTCCGATGATGACCCACTCCTCCTTCCATGAGTTATCTTTCTTCTTGGCACTTGGCACCACAAACTGCAGGTTATTCTTGGCGCGGGCATAAAACTGCCCCTTTTGACCCGGGGGCATTGGCAGCAATCTGGAACACGTATCCGATCTCATCCGAACCTGGCTCCCGATCGATATTATCCTTCTGACATTGCTCCCTCCACAGCACAAGGAACCCCACCTGGTGCCTCCAAAACCCTGGCGTTAGCTGAAAAGGGGCAAGCTGCAGAGCATACAGCGCCCTATGCAAGGTAGGGTCGAGAGGCAGCCTGAATCCACTATCGAAAGCTGCCGCATGAATTGGGAGCTCTCCAGGATTAGGGGTATATACGTCATACCCTTTAGAAGTTACAGTGATCATGATATCTTAGGGACCTTGAAATCCCTCCACAAGCGCTTGATGGTTTCCAGGGTACTGGTTGAATAGGGGATGCATCTGTACTCATGAGGAAGAGCGAGCACCCTCCCCATGGTGTCTGTAACTTCACCAGCCCGGTCTCCACCTACCTTGATGGCGGCCGAGACTCCACTTACCCTGACAACGTCCGACTCTCCGCTCGACTCCTTATCGACATCCACCGGAGCACTGGGATCGTTCGTAAAACCCGTCCCGATTGGGACATTCTTGTTGGACTGACGGTGTTGTAGAAGAGGGGCGCCATCTCCACTATCATCGTCACTGGCCCTCTTCCCATGGGTGAGGCTCCCACTAGCTGCCGCGTCATCGTCAAACAGCTGCTCAATACTGTCGCCGCCCGGTGAAGACATGTTCACAGATTCAAGGTTTGGTTTCTCTAAAAAGGGAAAGTTTGAAGATTGACGAAGAGGGAGAAAGCTAGGTTTTTTCCTTAAGACTCTTGTTCGGGAAAGATTGCTTAAGTGAGTACACTGTGAAGAAGTAGGGTTTATATAGAGATAACTACTTGTAACGGGCAGACAAGGTAATCAATGTCACGGGATAATCGGCGATGTGGAGGTAATGGTTTTTGAGAAACGTGCGTCCCTAAAAATTTCCTTTTTTGAATTTGGCCTACCCTGATCAGCCACGTGGAAGACTCATTTAAATTAGCGTGCAAAAAAAAGATTACTTCCTACAAGACGATTACGAAAAATTCTCCAAGTGCTATCCATTCTGACTCCAACCCAGACCTGGTACCGGTGTTCAAGTCTGGGGGGGACTTCTGTTAATAGGGTTTTTTAGTAAGGGATCAAAGGATAATTTTCCAACTAGTATCAACCTGATAGGGCCAGCCCCAGCTTCCGGGTGACCAGCGAGATCGGTACCATTACCTAGATAGAGCTGATACTTGGTAAGGTCAGAACCTCGATCACCTACCTACCTAGAGAGGACACCACTACCGCGAGCTAATGAAGCTATGCACCTTGTATTTATCGAAGCTCCTAATACCGACTAAGGACCAGTACTTGTGTGCCAAGCACCCAGCAAGTCATTCGACATCAACCAAGATACCCGCCTTAATACTACCTCGACTTCTACCTGGTTCTTAGTACCTTGATATCTACTCGGAACCCATCTGGGGCGGGTACTCTACCTGCCAAACAATATGAAGGTGATCATGAAGACATAAGCACCACTCTAGCAAGAAGTATATCAAGCTCCATGCCAGTAGGACCAGACTAATATACCAGCACCTCGTATCGCCAAAGTTCAAAATCAGAATTTCCCTCCAAGCTCCACGAAGAAGGAAAGTTGACTCCATCGCCAAAATGAAGAGCCATTAATGAGACCAAATGGTCAACCAAATCAGAATTTGAATTTGACAGTGATTAACGGGATCAAATCTCGCGCCTTCAGCCTCAATCAATGCCTTTTTAACGCTTAAAATAGGACTTTCAATAATCCTCATCAATGCAACCGAATTTTGAGGGGATTTTTTGGAGAACTATATATACAACTTTGAAGAGTAAAGAAGGGGAGGATCGTGTTTCTGACCACCAAAGAGAGAAAGATTAATTCCCAGAAGAATTTCCTTTGAATTCTTTGAAGCAAGTGATGGTCCATTGACGATCATTGGAAGGATACATCTACTTATCGACATAAACGAATGTTCCACCACCTTCCTGTGTAAAAGCAAAAAGAGAGTTAAGTGTGGAGAGAGCGTGTATTGTAATTATAACTTCGATACCCTTTCAATTAAACAGTGTTATTTCATATCTCGTTGATCCTTCTTATTTCTTTCTTCATTCACTTCCATCTACGCTATGAAGAAGGATCCTGGTACCGAAGGTACCTATTCCGCTACTAGCTACAGGTAGTGGGCGAGGGTGTTGATCGAAATTTCACTCCCCGAGTGGATTTTTCAGTTAACAAGTATGTTTGGTAGGAATTGAGTCAACCCCAAGTGGCTTTACCAAGTGAAGGGATTCATTTCTCTTGACAACCCATATGGGTGCCAAAGTTCTTGCTAGAGAATCCTTCTCCCTCACCCTCACTGCATCCACTAAATCCTTCATAACCCATATCTTCCTAACTCCCTTTGGGTTCCTCCTAGACTTATTTTGAAATTTGATAACCCTTTGAAATTTGTAACAATGGGCCTTAATATGCCTGAGCTTTGAACATAAATAACAAGTTGGAAGAGTATAAGGAAAACTCCCTCTTTGGTTGAAACTTTGAGGTCCCTTGAGTGTTGCACTTTGAGTGAGTTGACTTTTTTCTCCATGTTCTCTAATTCCACTATGTAGTCACACTCCTTTACTTTTACAATCTTCAAGGCCTCCTCCCTCTTCTTAAGCACTTCCTTCACCTCTCCCAATGCATTTGACTTCTTTTCAACCTCCATCAAGAGCCTCCTAGTTTTTCTTCCATATTTTTCTTCAAACTCCTCCGAGGGCTTAGCTAACTCAATTAGATCTCGCGAGATAGCTTTCTTTTCACCTTCCACCTTGACAATTTTCTTCTCAAACTTTTTGTTGATGTCAGAGAGTTCTTGCACTTTCTTCTTTAATGTCTCATTATTTTCCTTAAGGAGTTCTAATTCTTGATGAAGCTTTTTGTTCTCATTTTCTAACTTTTTCTCTCTTTCTTGTTCAAAATCTCTAGATACCTCTTCAAGTATCTTCTCATCAAATATTGCTTCTTTCATTTTCACGGCTTCATTTTCTTTAATACCGTCATGATGGCCTTCTTCCATCTCTGTAGCTAACTCGAATGCCCTTACAAGGTTACACACTCTGCTATTCTTCCTTTTTCTCTTCGGCACTTCCAACATAAAACATCCTTCAAAAAGTTTCTCATTAGGTCGGTCAACATCAAATTCGACTCTGTTACCACCACAGTTGAAAGATAAATGCCTTAAAACCACATTTACTTCCATACCAGCTGCGGCCATAAACGACCTCCATAGAAGCAGTTTCCACTCTCTCTCATGAACTTCATCATCCTTCACTTCTAACACAAAGAAGTCCACTGGGACCTTAAGTCCATAGAAGTCCAATTGCACTTCCTCAACTACTCCACAAGGAGTCTTTGGAAAATTGTCAGTCATCTTGAGTTTAATTTGAGTGGTCTTCATGGATTGTAGCTTCAGTTGTCTATATACCTCCAAAGGCATCTTATTGACACTTGCCCCCATCTCTAGCACTGCTCCCATTTTTTCTAACTCTCCAATGGTGACTGGAATGATGAAGTCACTAGGATCCTCCAACTTCACTAAACTAGTTTCCTTTGACTTGACTGTCTTTTCTTGTATAACATCCTCAACAACAACGTTTGTTCCATGAGTTTCTTTACTAAAGGCCAACTCTTCATTCTTCCCTAGAAGTACCTTCATCATTTTAATATGCTCATTATGGCTCTGAGACTTCCTTTTGTCCTGCCTGTGCAGAGCTTCTGCAATTTGAGAAACTTGAGTCTCCAATCTCTTTATCGAGGTATCCATATTATTTGAATTGATCATTTGACTGTATATAGCTCTTCAACATTTGCTCATTTGCACTGTAGGAGTTTCTGATAGCTATTGAAGCTTCATCTATTGCCTTGATAAAGTCTCTCAATTCTTTTCCAAGTGATCTTACTTTCGGTTGATAAGCATTTACCTACGTGTTGAAATTTCCTTGTGGGTTATTACTAGAGCTCCCCTACTGGTTGTTGCTTGCTCCACCTTGATTGTTGTACTTGTTGTACCCCTGATTCTGATATCCTTGGTTGTTTGCACTGTTGTTGTTATTGTTGCTCCATGAGAAGTTAGGGTGATTCCTCTACCCTGGGTTGTATTCATTAGAGTAGGGATCATTCCTTTGCCTTTGAAACCCCCCTAACATTTGGGCTTCCTCATGCTCCAATTGTCCCTCCACTCCATTTAATGTGTCATCAGTGACTTGGTTCACTTGAGCTGTTGGCTTGAACATATTCTTCATCAAGTCCTTAATTGACTGCATTTCCTTAGCCATTCTTGACATCTCAATAGCAATTCCTGTATTCCTATCAATTTCTAACTTTACACCCCTCTTTATGCTTGAGGACCTTTGTTGTGAATTTTGGGCTAGTTTCTCCATAATCTCATATGCTTCTTGAGCCCTCTTGTCAACAATTGTCCCCCCACAAGCATTGTCCACCATCATCTGAGTAATAGTGGATAGCCCCTGGTAGAAGGAAGTGACCTTCAATTCTTCAGGATAGGTATGTGGTGGAACTTGAGCAAGCAGAAGATGAAATCTCTCCCATGCTTAATGAAATGGTTCCCCGTCCTCTTCACTAAAGGTGGCGATCTTCATCTTTAATTCTCTTGCTTTTGCGGTTGGGAAAAACTTGTTGTATAACACCTTACAAATTTGGGGCCAAGACGTGAGTGTTCTCGGCTCAATGCCATGTACCACTGTTTGGCACGGTCCTTGAGACAATATTGGAAACAACGCTGTTAGGATTATGCTCAATGGCAAGAGTGTAATATTGTAATTGACAATCTTCTCATATTAATAAAGTGAATTCTGATTCTTACAATTACTTATAGCATTTATTATTATAATTGTCAAGGTAAATAATCATAAGGTCAAAAGACTATGAGACATGAAGAATTGTTCATACATCCGGATATGTATGAGGTAGACACAATTCTTTAGTTAGTCTTGAATAACGTTCACAACTTAAGTTAAAGGTTGGGCACCTCTATCTTGTTAAAAATGTGGAATTATTTTACTAGCATTTGAGTGGGATCAAATGAACATGATGAGTCTAAAATCATCGAAAGGTTTTCCAGTAAAAGAATCTAGTGCACTAGGTGCATTGAACTGGATCACAATAAAATATTTTATCTAGAACCGTCACTAGATATAAGTCTTTTCATTAAAGAAGACAATCGGAGAGTCTATCTTAATCCTGAGATAAATGATGGACTTATGGTTGCAAGTGTTATCATTAGAGCTATTAATGAGTACGATTATATAGCATAGTCTATCCTCGATAGTTTGGTGGTATACATTTGTTAATCGATAGAGGACTTCATTTATAGATATGGACATCGTGGCTCCATTTATTAAATGAGAGTATAATATCATCATATGGATGTTTTGAGGTATTGGATATTAAATCTCAACGTTGATTTTTCAATAATGATTATTGAAAACATGGCTTCTGGACAAGTCAAAGTATCCAAGTTCGAAATGTGGTCGTATGAGGAAATATGGTAACTTGGACAGCTATAGGCGGTCTATGAGCTCTTGGCGATTACTGATATTATTCACAAGGATACACCATCTCCTATAAGATTGTCTAGGGTATGAATGAGAAACATCTCCTTATTCTATCTTTATTTAAGAGTTCAATTTTAGCTCTTTAGTGGAATGAGTTAAAATTAATAGATTGGACCTAAGTGAATCATTTGTTGATTGTGATTAGGTTGTGTCTATTGAAGCTTAAATTTAGATAGCCCACCAAGATCCCCAATCCACACGTATTTGCATGGATCACTTGATATATTCTACCGGGCCGATTTAAGGGTCCATCAAGAATTGTTTTTAATGTATCAAGAATATAATATGTCTATTATTTAATTAATGGGCTGCACTATTATATTAATATATTAAAATGAGACATGTGGGCTTGTTTCTTTTAGTAAGAATGGGTCTGGTTCACATGTGGGCTTTTATTTAAAGTCCAATGGATTAAATGAAATAAGAAAATAATATATGACCCATTTATATAAGTGGGGCGGCAAGGTGTATATATTAACCTAATATATTATTTTGTTTCATTGTTTTAATTAAATAAGAATTAGTTAATTTATTAATTAATTGTTTAATTAAGAAACAAATCTTTTTCTGATCAGGAAATATATTTCCTAAAGTTATACTATTGGTAGTAGTATATTAAAAGTAAAAGACTTGTTTGATAAGAAAATAAATAATTAATTTTATTTATTTAATCAAATAAGAAGTCTTTTTATTTAGTCAATAAAGGAATAAAAATATCTATGAGTTGGATTAGGTTTTAAAGTCTAAAGGTTGATGGAAATTAGGGTGCAACACAAACTCTTTTTGGTATGTGATTTGCGGCAACCCTAGTCCATTTAGAGGAAGATTTCGGCAATCCTAAATAGAAGAGGAAGCAAAATTTCGGCCACCTATATAATACCACATATAGAATTCGGCCACCATAGTTGATTGAATGATTCAATTTTTCTTCTTCTTCTCAATTCATAGAAAAGGATAATTTTTATTCTACTAAACATAAAAGAGAGAAGAGATTATTCTTTGATAGTACACTGATTGCTTGTTCATCAATAACCTTGTGTGTACAACATCGAATTAGGTTCACGCGAGTTTCGATCATTAAATTGAGAACTCAAAAGTGACCGGAATAATTTTTGTCTTCTTTTGATTGTTTTGTGACTAACAAAAGAAAAAGAAAACTTTGTTCATCCATTCTCAGGTTTGCAATTCAAAGAAAAAGGGAGACCACGCTCCTAGGTGATTCACGTACGTGTTCGGATCGGAAGATCTCGCGGTACTGTTCACGATCACTGTTCACGCGGGTACTGTTCACGGGCATCGGAAAAGATTTTGCAGATTACCAATCGACGTAAGTCAATCGGATCACGCGTCAAGAGGTATTTAACTCTAACCGTATATATTTGAGTTTAATTAATTAAAAGGTTAAGGTTCAACTTTGAGGAAAATTTTAAAACCATACGAAATCTATTTTTCGTTTCTTCCGCTGCGTTTTATATCGATTTTTCCCTACAATTGGTATCAGAGCCTGGTTGTACCTTTAAATTAATTAACGTATATATACGTGAATCTATTTCTTTTTTATTGTGATTATACACGTTTTAGAAAGAGATGGCACTGTAGGTATTCGCATATATAATTACATGTTGAATGTATGGATTTATATATGTTTTATAAAGCGAATTGTTATTGCTCGATTTTGGTCCTAGAATTTCAATGTAATTTTTCTTTCGGATTTGTAACAAGAAGGGTGGTCTATTATCGCCATTATTCCTTCTTGGTAGTTGCTAGAGTTTTATTTTTTTTGTATGTAAAATAAGTGCAGTATTTTTTTTGTAATAAGGTGCAGTATTTTTTTTGTAAATCTTACTGCAGTAAAATAGAAAAAAAAAATTGCTGCAGTAATTTATTGGTAATATGATGTAATGTATTCGGGTATTGAAAATTCGAAGACACGAAGAAAAACGAAGCAACCGGAACCAAGAACGAGCACCGTGCGCACCCTAGGACTGGATTGGGCTGCGCATGGCAAGCCCAATCCTTGGTGGGCTGCGCACGGCAGCCTTGTGTGGCCTTATGGGCTGCGCAAGGCAGCCCCTTTGTGGGGTTGTGGGCTGTGCACGTCCATGGGAGGAGGCCGAGGGATGAGCGTATGGTTGATGGCCACCTAAAGATCTTGTATTCCTAACAATTGTAATTTACTTGCTTTTCTAGGATGGGCCAAAATTGTTGCTATTTAATTTTTGCTTAAATATTACAATATTTGTTGTTGTATGATAACATGACATTTTAGAATAGGAGTGCCACTCATATATTTCTTTTGGTATGAACATGCATTGAATGATTTAGGTATCTAATTGGCATCTAGATAACTTGGTAAAAATCATTCTTTGGGATTTAATCACACGCCTTAAATAATTGAGTGGGAGAAGGTGTGCAAGAACGCCTATGGCCTCCAAGATTAGTTGAGTTTTAATATTTTTGGTAATCCCCCCAAGGGGCGTCCATAAATGGAATATAACAATATACTACCTTACAAGGATAGACTAGACAATTGACTTAAACGAAATCTACTCCCCAATGAGGGATTTTCGTGAGAGAAAATTGGGGTCGATATCTTGGTAACACAGTCAATGTAACATTATTAATATCCTCCCAAGAATTCTTGTTAATAAAAATTACAAGGCTAAAATTAAAAACGCTGGTTGTTATGTTAACAATTAGGTGGGACCTAGTCTAACTAGTAAATAGTGCGAACTCCCAAAGGAGGAGTAATATTTATGGGTGTTGGATCATCGTTAAATTTTTATGATTGAATTATTTATTTTAATTCAAGATAAATTTTTAAAAGTGCTATTATCATGATTATTTACTTATATATGTTTTTGTTTTAATCAGAAATCATGACCCCATCACTTATGAACATCCTGAAAGATAACACCTTAACTGGAGACAACTACGTAACATGGAAAAGGAAAATTGGGTTATTGCTGCAAAGTGAAAAACATAAGTTTGTTCTGACCACTCCTAAACCACCCATTCCTAATAATGAATCTAATGTGATACAAAGAGATGAGTATGAGCAGTGGAAGACTTCTGATGATATGGCAAAATGTTACATTATGGCCACTAACTCCGACGTGTTGCAACAGCAACATGAAGGAATGGAGTCCGCTGCTGATATAATGATGTCTCTAGAGGAAATTTTTGCTATGAGGTCTAGGACGACTAAGAGAGAGGCAGTGACTGCTTTTATGAATCTTAGGATGAAACTTGGACAATCTGTGAAAGATCACATGATGAAAGTCATAGCACGTCTCAATATTGCTGAACTAAATGGTGCTGAGATTGATGGTGAGACCAAAATTGATATGGTAGTTAACTAACTGTCAGATTCCTTTGATTAGTTCAAGTTGGACTACACCTTGAACAAAAAGGAATACACCTTGCAGGGCTTGATGCAAGATGTTCAAAGCGCTGAAAAGATCCTTGTGAAAAACAAAGGTCAAGAGATTCATTTGGTTGGTAAAGTTGCTACTGTTAAGACCCGTAAGAAGGTCAAGAAACAACAGAAGAAAAAGCAACTTGGGCCTACCAAGAAGGAAACCAAGAAAATAACCAAGATCAAAAGGAAATGCTTCTTTTGTGGTGAAAAGAGACATTGGAAAAGAGATTGCCCAAAGTCCCAGAAAAAGAAGGAAGAAGGTAATGTTAATTATCTAGAAACATGTTTTCTGGCAGATTCTACTGATTCTTGGATCATAGACTCTGGAGCCACTAATCATGTTTGTTATTCCTTGCAGGGGTTTCAGGAAAAGAGAAGGTTGAATGAAGATGAAGTCAATTTGGGCTTGGGCAACAGAACGTTAGTGTCTGCAAGTGCAGTGGGAGATATTAGAGTTATTTTAGATTCTAGTAGGCATTTAGATTTAGTAGACGTTTATTATGTACCTCAATTGAAGAGGAATTTAATTTCAGTTTCTTGTTTAAATAAGTTTGGATATTCGGTTACTTTTAATAAAACTTTCATATTAGTAAGAATGACAAAGTTGTTTGCAAAGGTACATTGGAAAACGGTTTATTCTTTTTGCATAGAAATATCTCTCACTCGTTAGACACAGAAATAACGGAACCTAATCATAAAAGAGTACAATTATCAAAAGATGAAACCTATCTTTGGCATTTACGCCTAGGTCACATTAACCTTAATAGGATTAAAAGATTGGTATGTGACGGACCTTTAAGTGACTTAAAGGTTGATGATCTACCAACTTGTGAATCTTGTTTGGAAGGTAAAATGACCAAAAGGCCGTTCAATACCAAAGGTGCAAGAGCCACTGAATGTTTAGGACTAGTACACACTGATGTACGTGGTCCTATGAGCATTCAAGCTAGAGGTGGATATGAGTACTTCATCACCTTCACAGATAATTACTCAAGATTTGGTTATGTGTATCTCATGAGACGTAAGTCAGATGCATTTGATATGTTCAAAGCATTCAAAGCTGAAGTAGAAAATCAGCTTGAGAAACATATAAAAATCTTGAGATCTGATCGTGGTGGAGAATATCTATCTAGAGAGTTTCAGCAATATCTTATTGATAATGGGATAGTTTCTCAGCTTTCTGCACCAGGTACACCTCAACAAAATGGGGTACCAGAAAGGAGAAATAGGACTCTTTTAGAGATGGTTAGATCAATGTTGAGTTATTCAACACTTCTTATTTCTTTTTGGGGATATGCTCTACAAACAGCAATATATATTCTAAACGATGTACCATCTAAATCTGTCCCTAAAAGCCCACATGAATTGTGGACTGGGCGAAAGCCTAGTTTACAACACATGAGGATATTTGGTTGTCCTGCACATGTGTTGAAAGGAAAGACAGAAAAGATGGAGTCCCGTTCAGAAACATGTATATTTGTGGGGTATCCAAAAGGAACTAAAGGATATTATTTCTATAGTCCTTCTGATCTAAAAGTATTTGTTTCAACAAATGCTTCATTTCTAGAAAAGGACTATATGAATAATTTTGTGCCCAAAAGTATAATTGTCCTGAATGAGATGTCAGGAGATACAATTCCACAAGAGGTTTCACAACCCAGCCCAATTGTAAGTTCCACTCCAACACAAGATCAACAACCTACCGTTCCTCGTCGTAGTGGGAGGGTTAGAACACAACCCAAAAGATATATCGGTCTAGGAGAATCTGTTGAGAATCTCCCGGACGACGATGATCCCTACACGTACAAGGAAGCTATGGAGGATGTTGATTGTCGTCATTGGCAAAAGGCAATGCAATCCGAGATTGAATCGATGTTCAATAACAAAGTCTGGTCCCTTGTAGACTTGCCTAAAGGGATAAAACCCATTGGGTGCAAGTGGGTATACAAGAGGAAAAGAGGTATGGATGGTAAGGTGGAAACCTTTAAAGCTAGACTAGTAGCTAAAGGTTATACACAGAAAGAAGGTATCGATTACGAGGAAACCTTCTCACCTGTGGCCATGCTTAAATCCATTAGGATACTCTTATCCATTGCAGCATCTCTAGACCTAGAGATTTGGCAAATGGACGTCAAGACAGCTTTCCTTAATGGAAGTCTTGACGAGAGCATCTACATGATGCAACCAGAGGGATTCATTGAAAAAGGCCAAGAAGAAAGAGTATGCAAGTTGCAAAAGTCCATATATGGACTAAAGCAAGCATCCAGATCCTGGAACATAAGGTTCGATCAAGCTGTAAAGGGTTTTGGATTTATTCAAAACCCTGACGAACCTTGTGTATACAAGAGGATCAAAGGCGACAAGTTGGTTTTCCTCATTCTTTATGTTGATGATATACTACTCATTGGAAACGATGTAGGTGTATTGACATCAGTGAAAGAATGGTTAGCAAAACAATTTGATATGAAGGACTTAGGAGAAGCAAGTTATATTCTTGGTATCCAAGTAATAAGGGATAGAAAGAATAGAACCATTGCATTATCCCAAGCTTCATACATTGATAAAATCTTGTCTAGATTCACCATGCAAGATTCCAAGAAAGGTATGTTACCTTTTAGACATGGAATCAAACTTTCTAAGGGTCAAGCACCTAAGATTGTGCATGAAGAGCAATTCATGAGTAGAGTTCCATATGCCTCGGCAGTTGGAAGTCTCATGTATGCAATGCTCTGTACTAGACCAGATATTTGTTTTGCTGTTGGCATAGTTAGCAGGTTTCAATCGAAACCCGGTCCTGATCATTGGACGGCAGTCAAGCATATTTTCAAGTATCTCAAGAGAACTAGAGATTATATGCTTGTATACTCTGGAGGGGATTTAATTCCTGTTGGCTATACAGATTCTGATTTCCAGTCGGATTCTGACTCTAGAAAATCCACATCAGGATCTGTGTTTACCATTGGAGGAGGAGCAGTCATATGGAGGAGTATCAAGCAATCTTGTATTGCTGATTCCACCATGGAAGCTGAGTATGTTGCTGCATGCGAAGCTGCCAAAGAGGCTGTTTGGCTCCACCAATTCTTGATTGACTTAGAAGTGGTTCCTAGTGCGAATAAGCAGATCATTATACACTGTGACAACAGTGGTGCCGTGGCTAATTCGAAAGAACCAAGAAGTCATAAGAGAGGTAAACACATTGAAAGGAAGTATCACCTTTTGAGGGAAATTGTTCATAGGGGAGATGTGACGATCACCAAAATCGCGTCAGCAGAAAATCTAGCGGATCCTTTCACAAAGGCTCTACCTCAGAAGAGCTTTGATGGACATCTAGAGAACATGGGAATGAGAGATATGACACACTTGCTATAGAGCAAGTGGGAGATTGTTAGGATTATGCTCAATGGCAAGAGTGTAATATTGTAATTGACAATCTTCTCATATTAATAAAGTGAATTCTGATTCTTACAATTACTTATAACATTTATTATTATAATTGTCAAGGTAAATAATCATAAGGTCAAAAGACTATGAGACACGAAGAACTGTTCATACATCCGGATATGTATGAGGTAGACACAATTCTTTAGTTAGTCTTGAATAACGTTCACAACTTAAGTTAAAGGTTGGGCACCTCTATCTTGTTAAAGTTGTAGAATTCTTTTACTAGAATTTGAGTGGGATCAAATGAATATGATAAATCTAAAATCATCGAAAGGTTTTCGAGTAAAAGAATCTAGTGCACTAGGTGCATTGAACTGGATCACAATGAAATACTTTATCTAGAACCGTCACTAGATATAAGTCTTTTCATTAAAGAGGACAATCAGAGAGTCTATCTTAATCCTGAGATAAATGATGGACTTATGGTTGCAAGTGTTATCATTAGAGCTATAAATGAATACGATTATATAGCATAGTCTATCCTCGATAGTTTGGTGGTATACATTTGTTAATCGATAGAGGACTTCATTTATAGATATGGACATCGTGGCTACATTTATTAAATGAGAGTATAATATCATCATATGGATGTTTTGAGGTATTGGATATTAAATCTCAACGTTGAGTTTTCAATAATGATTATTGAAAACATGGCTTCTGGACAAGTCAAAGTATCCAAGTTCGAAATGTGGTCATATGAGGAAATATGGTAACTTGGAGAGCTATAGGCGGTCTATGAGCTCTTGGCGATTACTGATATTATTCACGAGGATACACCATCTCCTATAAGATTGTCTAGGGTATGAATGAGAAACATCTCCTTATTCTATCTTTATTTAAGAGTTCAATTTTAGCTCTTTAGTGGAATGAGTTAAAATTAATAGATTGGACCTAAGTGAATCATTTGTTGATTGTGATTAGGTTGTGTCTATTGAAGCTTAAATTTAGATAGCCCACCAAGATCCCCAATCCACACGTATTTGCATGGATCACTTGATATATTCTACCGGGCCGATTTAAGGGTCCATCTAGAATTGTTTTTAATATATCAAGAATATAATATGTCTATTATTTAATTAATGGGCTGCACTATTATATTAATATATTAAAAGGAGACATGTGGGCTTGTTTTTTTTAGTAAGAATGGGTCTGGTTCACATGTGGGCTTTTATTTAAAGTCCAATGGATTAAATGAAATAAGAAAATAATATATGGCCCATTTATATAAGTGGGGCGGCAAGGTGTATATATTAACCCAATATATTATTTTGTTTCATTGTTTTAATTAAATAAGAATTAATTAATTAATTTATTAATTGTTTAATTAAGAAACAAATATTTTTCTGATCAGGAAATATATTTCCTAAAGTTATACTATTGGTAGTAGTATATTAAAAGTAAAAGAAGACTTGTTTGATAAGAAAATAAATAATTAATTTTATTTATTTTATCAAATAAGAAGTCTTTTTATTTAGTCAATAAAAGAATAAAAATATCTATGAGTTGGATTAGGTTTTGAAGTCTAAAGGTTGATGGAAATTAGGGTGCAACACAAACTCTTTTTGGTATGTGATTTGCGGCAACCCTAGTCCATTTAGAGGAAGATTTCGGCAATCCTAAATAGAAGAGGAAGCAAAATTTCGGCCACCTATATAATACCACATATAGAATTTGGCCACCATAGTTGATTGAATGATTCAATTTTTCTTCTTCTTCTCAATTCATAGAAAAGGATAATTTTTATTCTACTAAACATAAAAGAGAGAAGAGATTATTCTTTGATAGTACACTGATTGCTTGTTCATCAATAAGCTTGTGTGTACAACATCGAATTAGGTTCACGGGAGTTTCGATCATTAAATTGAGAACTCAAAAGTGACCGGAATAATTTTTGTCTTCTTTTGATTGTTTTGTGACTAACAAAAGAAAAAGAAAACTTTGTTCATCCATTCTCAAGTTTGCAATTCAAACAAAAAGGGAGACCACGCTCTTAGGTGATTCACGTACGTGTTCGGATTGGAAGATCTCGCGGTACTGTTCACGATCACTGTTCACGACGGGGGTACTGTTCACGATCACTGTTCAAACGGGTACTATTCACGATCAATGTTCACACGGTACTGTTTACAATCACTGTTCACTCGGGTACTGTTCACGGGCATCGGAAAAGATTTTGCGGATTACCAATCGACGTAAGTCAATCGGATCACGCGTCAAGAGGTATTTAACTCTAACCTTATATATTTGAGTTTAATTAATTAAAAGGTTAAGGTTCAACTTTGAGAAAAATTGTAAAACCATACGAAATCTATTTTTCGTTTCTTCCGCTGCGTTTTATATCGATTTTTCCCTACAAACGCATCTGCAACTGTGCCCTAGTCAATACTCTATCTCGAACTACAATGGGAAATGTCTCCAACAAGTGTTATATTCATTCATAAATTAAAGGCAATCCTCAGAAGGAAGCCCATGAAATGTCGGCAACAAGTTCATATGCATCCCCTTCAACTCATATAACCTACCGGTATCATCCAAAACAATAGATGTTGGTTGCTCATCCCCGACTGAAGGAAGAGTGTACTCCCCAATTGTGAGTCCCAAGTCCTCCTCATTTGTTCCTTGTTCCTCAACTGGTGTATTACGTGGAATTCCTTTAGCCATCTCTTCTTCAAGATTGTTGTTCTCAAACTGTCTGATCAATCCTCTAATCCGATGAATACTGTTAATTCTCGGTACTAAGCCGCCTCTCAAGGAGCGTCTCCCATGCATGTACCTATGCACCTATAAATTCAAAATTACAAGTACAATCAAAGTAAAAGAAACTTAAATAAATAGCTAACACTAAAACAAAACCTAATCACAACTATGTACGCCGATACCCGGCAGCGGCGTCATTTTGAACGGGCATTTTTATATATGTCGTGATATGAACTATTCAAACAAATTTATAAGATCCCAAGATGCACTCAAACAAGTATAAAACTAGCATGTGGCAGGTATGGGTATCGTTCATCAAAGATCGAGCGATAGTTATAATTAAACTAATGCTTTAGTTAAAAATGCAAGAAAAATAAATTGATGTGGTTTTTGAGAAAAATGTAACTAAGCTAAAATGTAACTAAGCTAAAATGCATTAATCTAAAAAGTGTGGATATGTGATATGTGGATTAAGGAATTGATGAATTCAACTAGCGAACAATGGGTAGAGAATGAACTCACATTAATTGTCGTTAACTAATGTAACTACCCTAGGATGTATAGGAGTGATTAGTTACCACTTGTGAGTACCCAAACCATCATGTATAGCATTGGCCACCCACAACTGGTTATACAATGAAAGAACATCTATCACATACGGAACAAATCTCTTTGTTAAAAATCACCAACCCATCATGTATAGGCTGATGCTTAATCTATCACATGCAAACAATCCTAGGATGTATAGTCTTGATTACCCATGAAAGATTAGGATTATGTGAGATTAATAAGTCTGGATATTACTTGGGTCATGTACCCTTGTTCAATCCTCCTATTCAATTAAGCTTAGAGAGCCAAGCATCATGTATACTTGATTCTCTACACATATAATTTCTCAAACAACTCATGAAGAGAGTCATGTACAATCAATCACAAATTGCTTTTGAAATCAAGTAAAACATTGAATAGAACAAATGAGATAGATTTTAATAAAAGACATTGAGTTCATTACAAATACCCATATTTACAAGTGAATCACATCAATCCCTTAATGGGATTTAGCTATTCATAACAAATGGAATAAAAGAATAAAAGACAGTCGGGTTCTTGTCGTATGGCTGTCGAAAAGTAGGTCCCCTTTCTGAAGACCGAAGTCCTCCTTTTATACATTGTCTTCACAGGTTAAACTAACTGATTCTCCCCTTGATTTTCTCAATCCCCTCTCTCTTTATCGGACGGGATTTCTCATTTAAATGTCATTGACTTTGCGTTAATTGCTGAGTTTAGAATATCTTGGTGGAGATTAATTTGTTTCCTATTTGGACTCTATTACTTGTTCTGCACGTATGTAATATCTCAAGATATAATCCAGTGTATCTTCATGTCTTAGTAGCATGATCCCTCATAGGGGTCATTGAATATGGAATATATTGCCTTGTATGGTGAGGTATATCAGATAGTGAGGTCGGTTAGTGTCTTTGCCCCGATATTCAGGAGCTTAGTCTAGCCAGAAGCTAGGTCTGACCTCCCTTGATCTTGATGCGGCCTCCTACAAACACCCCTCTATGTCAGCGGGGTATAAGCGAGCTTCTGGAGAGGTTGCGAGGTAATCCCGACTTCGGGGGGGTTTCCTGGTTTCAGGTTTGGTGATGTGGGCACAATCTGGATCGAGCTGGGCTCTACTGCGGGTGTTTCTGGAGCCCGTCCTTATTTCTGTGGGGGGGTATTTTTGCTCGGCTTCGGGTAACGTGGCCTCCTGGTGGATAACCTCGGGCTTGGAGCCAGACTAAGAGGGTGGAAAATTTCCCTTTAGTCCCTAGCCAAATTTGGCTATTAACAACTAGATTGAACCTGGTACCTGGCGCTTTTGTTTTAAAGGGTTCTAGTACCTAGGCAAACAATCTGGCAAATTTAGGTACTTCGTATTCCCATTTTTAGGTATCTCGGTATCTAGGTGAACATAATGGCGAAAACATTATCGAAGCTGAGTACCTTGCATTCCTGTTCTAGGAATCTTGGTACTTTGACGAATAATCTAGCGAATCGTGGCACCTCGTATTCCTTTTTTAGGAGTCGTTGTAACGTGGCGAACAATCTGGCGAATCTAGGTACCTCGCATTTTCGTTCTAGGAATCTTGGTACCATGGTGAACAATTTTGGCGAACACATTGGCAACAAGATCCTAGTAGGCAATTAAAGCCACTTTAGCACCAGGTCTTTCTCGGCGAGGGGTGGTACCCGGCCAAAGCCTTGATCTAGGTACCTCCCATTCCTATTCTAGGAACCTCAGTACCTTGGCGAAAAGAGGCGAAAACATTGTCAAATCTGTGTACCTCGCATTCCTGTTCTAGGAACCTTGGTACTTTGGAAATATAGTGGTACCTAGCCTTCCTATTTTTAGGAACCTAGGCACATTAGCGAAAATAAGGCGAACATACTGGCAACAAGATCCTGGTAGGCAACTAGGGCCACTATAGCAGCAGGTCTTTCTCACCAGGGAGTGGTACTCGGCCAAGGCCTTGATCTGGTAGGCAACTATGCTTTCACTATCCATACCCTTCTCATCGAGGGGTGGTACCCGGCAGAGGTTTGATCCATCGGGCAACTATGATCTTACGTACAAGATCCTTCCTAGCAGGGGTGGTGCCAGGTCAGGGTATCAGGAATGCCATGTGGCCCATCCTGGTTTCGAGGAGATCCTCCTGGAGGGATTAATCTCGTCCACGGCATCAAGAAATCTATGTAGCTATCCTGGTCTTTGTGGTAATCCTCCTGGAGGGATTAATCCGGTCTAGGGCATCAGGAAAGCTATGTAGCTATCCTGGTCTTTATGGTGATCCTCATGGAGGGATCAATTCAGTCCAGGGCATCAGGAAAGCTATATAGCTATCCTGGTCTTTATTGGGATCCTTCTGGAGGGGTTTATATGGTCCAGGGCATCAGGAAAGCTATGTAGCTATCCTAGTCTTATGGCGAACATGGCAGATTACTGCGATATAGCGTAGACAGATGTAGACAAATGTAGACAAATGTAGACAAATGTAGATGGAGACAAATCTTCTTTATTGATGAATCAATAGGCGATACAAATATGCGTGAGCACTAATATTCACTAGTACCTATTTAAAGTGATTTCGGTCGGTCTCCATTGTAGGTTCTATAGGTAGAACCTTCTCAAATGATCTGCATTCCAGGTGTGGTCGATGGGGCGTCCTTCCATGTCCTCCAACTTGTTGGCCCCATTTCGGACTACCATTTTAACTAGGTAAGGACCTTCCCAATTGGGCAACGGTACCCCATCAGACCTCTTCCGAGTATGCTAGGTTACCTTTCTGAGAACCAAGTCCCCTTCCTTTTAGCTTCGGTTCCTGACTTTCCTGTTAAAGTACCGGGCAATCCTGCTATGGTAGACTGCTACTTTTTCTACGATCCTATCCTGTTTTTCCTCCAAGAGGTCTAAGTTGGCTCTTAGCTTGTCCTAGTTCCCCTCTAGGTCGAAGTGTTGAACTTAAAAAGAGGTGAGTTTATGCTCGATGGGAAGGACAACTTATACCTCGAAAGCTAGCAAATAGGGGGTTTCTCCAGTGGCAGTCTGTTTGGTGGTGCGGTAGGCCCATAACACATACGGGAGTTCATTTGCCCACCTACTCTTCTTGTGTTGAAGCTTTCTCTTCAGGAGTCTCTTGAAAGTCTTGTTTGTGGCCTCTACCAGGCCATTCGTTTGGGGATGTGCTACCGATGTAAAATGAAGTTCGATTCCTAGGTTCTTACAGAAATCCCGGAACCTAACATTGTCAAACTGTTTTCCTAAATCCTTAATAATGACCATCGAGGTACCAAACCGGCAGACCACATTCTTCATGATGAATTATGTTGTGTTTACCTTTGTGATCTTAGAGAGGAGCTCCGCTTCCACCCACCTGATAAAATAATCAATGGCCACAATTACGTGCTTTTGTTGACCAGGCACAGTTGGGAGAGGTCCAATTAAGTCTACTCCCCAGTAGGTAAATGGATATGGTAAGCTGATTGAGGACAGTCGTTCTGGAGGCAAATGGTGTAAACTGACCATTTTTTAGCATGGTTCGCATGATGCATGAATTTCTTTGCATCGTAGTGCAAGGTTGGCCAATAATATCCCATGCGTAGCACCTGGTAAGCTAGCGCTTCTCCTCCAGTGTGATTCCCGCAGTCTCCTGAATGTACTTCTCTGAGTGCCCAGTTTGCATCATCGGGATGTAAGCATCTGAGTAAGTTAGAGATCTTCCTCTTAGGTAAAGGTGTCCCTCCACCATACAGTATTAGACTGAGGTTCTCTAGATCTTGAGAGCTTGATCAAGATCTTCGGGGAGCTTTTCTTCCTGTAGGTAATCTACGATGGGATCCATCCAGCATGGAAGTCGTTCCACAGGGTTGACTTCTCTTCCTTCTGCTATGCTAGGACTAGATATTATCGGGAGAGGTACCTATTTTGGTAGCGCTTGTCCTCCGTTTGTAGCTATCTTGTCCAAGACATCGGCCCGATGATTCTGCTGCCTGGGTATCTGCTCGATCTTGAACCCCTTAAAGCATGATACAAGTTCTTGGACCTTTTTGAGGTAGGTTGCCATGTTTTCTCCTTTGGCATGGTATAGATCTATTATCTGATTAACTACCAGTTGCGAGTCACATTTAGCAAGGAGGTAATCAGCTCCTAGCTCTGCTGCTGTTCTTATTCCTGCTAACAAAGCTTCATACTCAGCTTCATTGTTGGTGGTGTTAAACTCGAATCTGAAGCACTGACAGCATTCGACTTTCCCTGGATCGGTTAGAATGATTTCACCCCTGCTCTCTGCTTGATTGGATGCCTCATATGTGTATAAGACCCAGGTTTCTCGATTGGTGGTCCAATTTTCAAGTTCTTGCTCCTTCCTGGATCGGTTAGATCCGAGATCAGGGTGGTATTGAGATCAGGCATTGTACTGAATTCTACCACAAAATCTACCAAAGCTTGGGCCTTCATTGTAGTTCTGGCTTTATACTTGATGTTGAACTGGGTTAGCTCGAGGGCCCATAGTACAAGTGTTCCTGATACGTCCGACCTTTAGAGAAATTGGCGCAGGGGCTGATCTTAGACCACCGCGATTGTATGAGCCAGGACGTAAGGGTGCAGCTTCCTTGTAGTGGTTATTAATGCAAATGCGAGCTTCTCTAGGAGAGCGTAATTCTTTTCTGACTTGGTCAGGGCGTGGCTCACATAGTAGACAGGATGCTGAATTCCACCTCCACATTCTTTTATCAAGGCCCCGTTAATAGTTGATTCGGACATAGCCAGGTACAGCTGTAACTCTTCTTCTGGTACCGTGTTAGCTAGCAGTGGTGGGCTAGCAAGATATTTCTTAATTGATTGGAAAGCTAACTTGCTGTTTTGGTCCCACTTCATATTCTTCCCTTGTTTGATGGCTTTGAAGAAGGGAATGCACTTATCAATCGATCGTGATTTGAAGCGGTTCAAGGATGATATCTATTCGGTTAGGCCTTGTACATGTTTGAGCAAGGTAGGAGATTCGAGGTCTTGGATGGCTTTGATCTTCTCTGGGTTTGTTTCAATCCCTCTCTCATAGACCATAAACCTGAGGAATTTCCTGGCCGCAACCCCGAAGGCACACTTAGCAGGGTTTAACTACATCTGATTTTCTCTGACTATCTGGAAAGTCTGACAGAGGTGATCCTGGTGCTTCTCGGCTATCTGGGACTTCGTGATGATGTCGTAGATGTATACCTCCATTGATTTTCCTATCAGATCTTTGAACAGATGGTTGACTAGATGCTGGTAGATAGCCCTTGCGTTCTTGAGTCTGAAGGCCATGACCTTATAACAATATAGGTTGTGCCCGGTTATGAAATTGGTTTTATCTTGATCAGCAAGGTACATCATAATCTGGTTGAACCCCGAGAAGGCGTCCATGAAGCTTAAGAGCTTATTACCGGCGGTGGAATCTACTAGCTGGTCGATTTTCAGTAGCGGGAAACTGTCCTTCATGCAGGCGTGGTTGAGATCAATGTAATAAACAAACATGCACCATTTCCTGTTCGCTTTGGTCACCATGACTACACTGGCAATCCATTTGGGGTACCGGGACTCCCTAGTGAACTTTGCCTTTACTAGCTTGTTTACCTCTTTTTGTACTGCGGCATTCCTTTCTGGCTAGAAATGCCTCCTCTTCTATTTAACCGGTTTGAAGGTAGAATCTACAGCCAACCTGTGAGCTGCCAGTGTAACTGGTATCCCTGGCATCTCTTCGTGATTCCAAGCGAAGATGTTGCCGTATTCTTGTAAGAGCTTCACTAGATCCTTCTTCACTCCTGTTTCCAGCTTCGAACCTATCCTGAAAACCTTGGAAGGATCATTCTTCCTAATAGGTGTCTCTTCCATCTTATCTACAGGATGGCCACAAGCCCATCCTCCTTCTTCTCTTTTCCTATCTTTTTTTCTGGAACCCCTACCTTGGGTTCCACTATATCCATCTCATCTTCAAGATCCTCCTCTGGTAATGTCTGATCTTGCATGATAGTGTTAGGATTAAGCTCAATGGCAAGAGTGTAATATTGTAATTGACAATCTTCTCATATTACTAAAGTGAATTCTGATTCTTACAATTACTTATAGCATTTATTATTATAATTGTCAAGGTAAATAATCATAAGGTCAAAAGACTATGAGACATGAAGAATTGATCATACATCCGGATATGTATGAGGTAGACACAATTCTTTAGTTAGTCTTGAATAACGTTCACAACTTAAGTTAAAGGTTGGGCACCTCTATCTTGTGAAAGTTGTAGAATTCTTTTACTAGTATTTGAGTGGGATCAAATGAATATGATGAGTCTAAAATCATCGAAAGGTTTTCGAGTAAAAGAATCTAGTGCACTAGGTGCATTGAACTGGATCACAATGAAATACTTTATCTAGAACCGTCACTAGATATAAGTCTTTTCATTAAAGAGGACAATCGGAGAGTCTATCTTAATCCTGAGATAAATGATGGACTTATGGTTGCAAGTGTTATCATTAGAGCTATCAATGAGTACGATTACATAGCATAGTCTATCCTCGATAGTTTGGTGGTATACATTTGTTAATCGATAGAGGACTTCATTTATAGATATGGACATCGTGGCTCCATTTATTAAATGAGAGTATAATATCATCATATGGATGTTTTGAGGTATTGGATATTAAATCTCAACGTTGAGTTTTCAATAATGATTATTGAAAACATGGCTTCTGAACAAGTCAAAGTATCCAAGTTCGAAATGTGGTCATATGAGGAAATATGGTAACTTGGAGAGCTATAGGCGGTCTATGAGCTCTTGGCGATTACTGATATTATTCACGAGGATACACCATCTCCTATAAGATTGTCTAGGGTATGAATGAGAAACATGTCCTTATTCTATCTTTATTTAAGAGTTCAATTTTAGCTCTTTAGTGGAATGAGTTAAAATTAATAGATTGGACCTAAGTGAATCATTTGTTGATTGTGATTAGGTTGTGTCTATCTTTATTTTAACTCTTTAAGCGCAAGAATTAAGAACCAAATTCTATACTTTGCTTGGCCTATGCTAAAGATAAAATTCATTCACTCAAAAGAGCATTAATTAAGATTAGGTTTGGTCTATACTCTAACCCTAATTCTCAGGTAGTCTTAACCCTAAAATCATGCCAAATAATTATCCACCCTTGGTCTATGGTGTGAATAAATATTAAAACTAATGAGGATTAAGCAATTAAGCACAACGAATAAATCAAAAATTAAATTGATGAAATAATAGTTAATCCATTCATGAGCATTCACAAAAGGTTCACATTGATTCCCTAGTTATGGGATTAGTTACACATCATAGAAAAAGAAAAGAAAAGAGATTGAGTAGAGAAAACCCGAGATGATCATCAAAGAGCTCCTCCAATTCTTCTTTGTCTTCTTCGTCTTCTTCTACAATGGATGGATGGGTCTTGAGGTGATGTGTGGTGATGGAGTGATGGGGGATAGCCCCCTTGGTGGCTTGGGACCTCCCTTGGCTTCTCTCCCCCGAAATTAGGGTTCACAGGGGTTTAAATAGGCTTTAGATGATAAGCCAAGTCCTTAAACAACAAGGAAATTGGTTCCCTTTTGGAACTCTACCTTTTTGGGATTTAATTCTTTTCTAATCCACTCAAATTGATTACTTATTGAAGGAAGATAAGGATTAGGTGTCAACTTGCTTCCCAAGACTCTCACTCATGTCCAAGAAGGTAATATTTCCCGTTCCGACAACTTGCAAAATAAATCCCGTCACTATTTACGGAATTATGACTGATCTGACCATCGGATACTAAAACGGGCATAATCTCTTCTAGGAATATCGGAATTGTGATCCGAAAAGTGCACCGGAAACTAGACTTCTAGGGCTTTCCATTCATAGGTAGTAGGACACACAATTCAATTGGAGCTGAGAGATACGGCCCCCGCAATCTGGCTGTTCTGCACTGGCCGAAATTCAGCTTTTTGCTCATTTTCTTCAACATAACTTCTAACACCTCTTCTATGGAATGTGACCTATAAATGCTCAACAAACACATAAAATACCTAATTTCACCCAAGAACAAAGCACAAATAATAGGAAATAGGGACCTAAAATATGTATAGAAATAGACCGATCAGGGCCCTGAATCAACTATCCAGGGTGAAGAATCATCTTCAACTAAACATGAGTCAAGAACAAGTAAATCATATTTACCTTTCGCTTTCTTCTTCTTAGCTACCTCCTTCAGATACTTAGGACAATTCCTCTTCCAGTGTCTGACCTTGTCGCAATGGAAACATTTTCCTTTGCTCTTGTCGATGGAGGCGCCTTTCTTTTTGCTTTGGGCTTTCTTGGGTTTGGGCTTACCCTTCGCCTTCCCAGCAGACCTCTTCCTCTTGTTATTATTGGAGGAAGATGGTTCGGCAACATTTGCCTCACCGGTCTTACTTTTGCTGTCCTTGGTCATGGACTCAAAAGTAGCGAGCTCATTGAGCAACTGTGTGAGACTAAACCTTAACTTGTTCATCCCATAGTTGTTCTTAAACTGATCGAAACTCTTCGGAAGAGTCGTCAGTATGATGCTCACTTGACTAGGTTCGTCAATGGCCCCGCCATTGACTTCTTCCGTGTTGAAGTAGGACATCATGCTCAGGACATGTTCCCGAACTGATGTTCCTTCCTTCATGCGAGCGAGCATAGCGGAACGAACAGCTTCTTGTCGCTTTTGCTCGGAGGGCTGCCTGAACATAGCTTGCAATGACTCCATAATTTCGAATGTTGTAGTCATTGCTTCGTGCTTTGTGACAAGCACGTCTGTCATAAAAGCTAACAGATATGTTCGGGCCTTCTCATCAGATGAGACCCATCGCTGGTATGCCTCACGAACAGTTCGTGTGGCATTGGCAGTAGGCACTAGAGGACATTCCTCCGTAAGCACAAACTTGAGGTCTTTGGTGACCAGTATTGCATTAATGTTAAGTTTCCATTTTGTGTAGTTATCACCAGTTAATTTATCATTTGCAAGTATTTGTAATAGTGCAGATGACATGGCTGAAAAAACATAAATTAAAGATTCATTCAGTCATACATTCTAAACATGTGCGAATGTTCGGTATAAAATTAAACATGATGCATGAAAATGTTTAATGAACAAGAACAACCCTAAAAACAATGTTTCTATGCCACGACAATCCAACATACCACAAATAAGTGCCGCCTTAGGGTCGGTCAAATTCTTGCATGTTGGATCGAGACCTTCTCAGTCAAAGGATATACCAGAATACCTCTTGTGCCAATATCATTCAACCATCGTTTATTAGGTCAGGTTTTTAATTAACCAATTTAATTAAAACCTTGTGAGTGTAACCCATCATTTCAAATCTCAAGAGCTTAACTCGAGAATTGCCGCCTTAGGGTCGGTCAATCCCGAAATCCCCTCTGAAATCCTATCTGTTAGGAAGTCAACCTTGGTATTGATTCTTATGGAAACCCTCCTTAGGGAGGACGAAAATAAAGCCGTCACGAGGCCCCACTCGAATCTCACGGTGTTGAACTAATGATGGAGACTGCGGGATATAATGTCATATATCCCTCTCCCACTCACTATTTTATATTAAGGGTTTTCTATTAATATTAATGCACCTAGATTAAACTAGATTAAACGGCTAATTTTAATCTAAGCGTCAAGTGCATTAATCACAAATTATTAGAATCCTATTCCAATAACTAATAAACTAAATTGATTTTTAACACTTAAAAAATTAGTTCATTAGTGATAATTCAAATCTATGTAAACTGTTTACTAAGACTAGAATTATTATTAAATATGTATTTACCAAGTTTTAACTATTAAAACTAAACACATTATTTAGGTCCAATTATTATTAGGAGCTTAATCAAATTAATCCTAATATATATTAAGGACCCTACTAATCTAAGTATTTAAACTCTTTAATAAAAAGATTAGTATTTAATGAGATTTACCAAGTTTTTACTCCTGAAAACTAATCTCATTAAAAATAGTCAATTATGTGAATAACCCATTTTAATCAAATTAAAAAAAATTAAACACATAATATAGATGGCTATAATGCATGTATGATATATCAACATATATATATATATATATATATATATATGTGTAGGCACAACTAATTTAAATGACATGTATATGCATGGCAATGCTTAATCATCAAATAATTAAAACATACATGAGTTGACCGAGTGTTGTGGATTATTTAACCTAAAAATTGGAATCTAATTACAAAAAATATTCCCAAGGCATCCCTTGGTCTTCTTGTAATTTCCAAGACTTCCAATCTCTTTAGGTCATGCGTGGGATGTGCTGTGAGCACTGGTAGGCATGCGTGGGATGTTGTGTGCGCTGGATTGCACGCTGGTGGGTGTTGCGCGCTGGAGGATGCGCGCTGGTGGAGCGCCGGTAGCTTGCTCTGCGCGCTGGTAGGCTTATTACAAGTGCATGCGCGCAGGTGGGCATGCGCTGGTCTACGCGCGGGAGCAGTCTTCGTTGAGCGACCAGGTCTAGTGATGCGCGCAGCGCTGGTGAACATGCTAGGCATTTGCTTGTCTATGATGCGCGCACCAGGTCTTGCAATTATGCGAGTACATATATATAATTTTTTTTATAATACAACAGTAAAATAAAAAATATATATATTATACAATCCTGAAACACTCTAAATCCATAACACCATAAAAAATTACGATCAACCATGTTTTAAAATTAAACAATTTAATTAAAAAACATCATACACTCATCAAAAAAAAATATGTGCCTACACATTCATACATATCAGGAGTAATCGAATTCGATTATACTGTACAAAAATTGGCTCTGATACCAATTGTTGGAACCTAGGGTTACAGATTGCGCAGCGGAAGGTTTTAAAATTTTTTTATGCAATCATTAAATTAACCCATTTGTACAGTAATAATCAAATGCAATAATAAAGTGAAGGAATTTATTTTTCATACCTACGTAGGAGGCTCCTTCACTTTGATACGAACTTCTCGTGATTTGAACCACGTGATCTTCCTCGCTATCTCCCGGAACTGGTAACAGCGTGTGGGCACGTCACGATATTCAGGACTTGTATGGAGGAAGAAGAGAAGAACACACACACAAAAAGAAGTGCAGCACTTATTACTTTTCAATGCTGTGTTGTTTTCACTGATTCGGTTATCTCATTTTAATTAAATATATATCTCATATATATCAAATAAAATCAAACCAAAATCTTATTTGATTTTTAAAACTTTTCAAAAAAAAATATCTCATATCTTTTTAAATCAAATATTTATTTTTGAATTCAAACATTTCAAATATTTAATTTAATAAAATAAAATAATCATATTATCTTATTTGATTCAAAATCAAATATCAACTAACACCCTCCATTTAGTGATTAACAACATAATTAAATAATCTTATTATTTAATTTATTTAATCACCAATATTCATTAATTAAATAATCCCATTATTCAATTAACTCCCGAATAAATACGTGTCACTTTCGTAACATAATTAATTGGACAATCCAATTAATTAATCGTGACCCTTGTTACCTAAATCGATCGGGCTAGCAAAGGGACCTAATGGACCCACAGTATTTTGAGCTCCAATAATCCTTAGAAATTATTAATTAAACTCTTTAATTAATATTTCATGATTATTAACTTCGGTGTTATTCCACTAAAAACCCGAAGCTGCACTCTCTCAACTGTAGACGTTTTTACACAAACCAATAACTCTCGGTGTCCATCGATATAGCTATTACATATGGTATAATCCTCCACAAGTAGTTCATAATTAGAGCTGGGTCATAATGTCTGTTATACCCCTCTAATCATATCTTTCCATTAAGTACCATTAATTCTCTAATGAACAATAAATCCTACATTCCTTACGGAATTAGGAGAGCGCTCATATTGTTCAAGCCCCGAATCAACCCTAAAAGGAACTACCATCTACTTCTCACAAGAAGGAGTGGATTCCACTATTGTGTACAAACCTTCCCAGCCACAAGCCAAACCGCGATCCCAACATACTGAGTTTATTGATCGGGAATGCAACTCCGACCTCACCCATGGTATATCAAAGACCACGATCTAACCTGAAGGAGTCGATAAGACACTCAGGATTAAGATCACCCACATATAGCCATCATTAGTTGATATATATGAATCTCATCGTTAAACGGATCTTAGTGAGAGATTCATATAGATCATGGCCATGTCCTATATGATCACATCATACAAGGTGCCTCCATTCTCATATCTACATATGAATGATCTAGGATAGGATCACCGTACACTACGAAATGGACCGCAGCTGTAGATTAACCACAAATAAAGTACCCAACTTTATTTGCTATCTACAGACTCTTTAAATTGCTCGTTTCAAAATGAATCCATCTATATATGACACTCATATACTCAGTTCAAAATTACATCCGGCAATTTTGGATGTTAAGTGCACATGTTATATAAAGTATGACACAAACTGAATGAATATTCTACTTCTTTTATTTATGTTCAAATTATATTTACATATTACAAGCTTTAGGGCAAAAACCCCAACAAAAGCAGACTCATTCCCGCCATTTAAGAGTTCTATCTGAATGAAAAGTCAACTCGAGAAAACTCTCGCCAAATAAAGAATCACTTGGTTCTAGGGATCAATCCCACAATATATTCGCCTATCACCAAGGAAGGTCCCATAATAGCTGAAACCCTAGACCGAAACTATAGGAGTGTAGGGAAATGAACGAGACCTATATATACATAATATTAACATACACAGGAAAAGAGAAAAAAAAAGGCAAAGACTTCTACTTATCGACATGCACGAGAATGCCACCACGAACAATTATTTACCTTTCTCCATAAGCCATTAAGAGATCCCTGATGTATTTGAGATTCGGTGATTATAGATAAAAGAAAGTTATATACTTCCTCATTATTTTTTGGTTGTCCTGTCGTATTAACAAGTTTTTCCTTCGATTCTCATCAATATACTTGATTTACTTTAACGAGAATCCCCCTAGGTATCGAACCACTTGATACCTCTCCGGCCGGGATCCATCCAGATCTTGGTCCCTTAAAGTGGTTAATTGGAGTTTTCACCCCCAGTGACAATTTTCGGTTAACCATTTGGCTATGTCTGTGGGGACATTCCCAACCATCTACAAAACAGCCTAGTTTTAATTAGAGGTTTTTTCAAGATGAGACTCAGGTCCTTGCAAGCTAATCTTAATCCAACGGGGCCCCAGTCTCTCGCATCCACCCAGAGAGTTCAAAGGCATGCAGGGGGGGGGGGGGGGTCAAGAAATGACAATCCGGCATCGATCCCTCCACCCAATGCGGGGTCCGTACCTCAAGATCCGACTACACAGGAGATCAATCGGGATATCCTAGAGCAGCAATCAGCAGCCTATGTGGAAGCCATCCGCCTCCTGATGATTGCCCTGAGGATACCTTTCGAGACGCCTAGGGCTGCAGGACTGGATACCCGGATACCTGTGTTTGACAGGCTGGGACCGCCATTACCAGCCCCGATCAATCCATAGAATCCCAGACCCCGCTTGGTGAAGTCAGCAGTCGAGATACATCCCAGGAAGAACCAGCTGGTAGCCAGGTCGACAGGTCGAAGGCAAAGGTGAGAGATCCACACCCCGATGCTGAAGGGAGTACTGGATCTAGAAGGAGTCCTAGACGAAAGCACTGCCATAAAGAACGTCGAAAGGAGACAATCGCTAAATCGGAGACTTCAAAGGAAGAAAGTTCAGAAGCCTGATCTGGAAGTAAAAGACCCAAGCGCCTCGAAGATCAGATGGCAAGAATGGAAAAAGAGCTGTCAGAGCTGAAGAAAGGAAAGCATCAGGGAACTCTAAAGAACCCCTTGGGGGAGATGAATGCACGATTCTCCAGGAGTGTTAGAAAAGCTGAGTTGCCCCCTAAATTCAAGATGCCGGCGGAGAAGTACTTTGGATCTGAAGATCCTGTGAGTCACTTGGAGAGCTTTGTACACCAGATGGAGATTCAGAACCCTACCCGGTCAGCAATTTGCAAGATGTTCCCTTCAACCCTAAGAGATTGTGCCAAGACGTGGTTCATAAAGTTGCCAGCAGGTAGTGTCGACTTCTTTACTGAGCTTACCATAGCTTTTTGTGTTCAGTTCAGGGGATCAAACCTCGTCCTAAGGATCCCATCTTGCTCCAGTATATGATCCAAGAGCGGGGTGAATCGTTGAAGTCCTATGTGGAAAAATATCACAAAAAGGTCATCCAAATGGGGGTCTCTGATGAAAAAGAAACCCTGGCTAATTTTTGGATAAACCTATGGGCTGGAAGACTCTTTCGATCTTTTGCTAAGCATCCCCTAGAGACCTATCAGGAAGCCTATCATAGGGCCTTGGTGCAGGTGGATATAGATGAACAACTCTAGATTAAGGTCGAGCATGATGAAGCCCGATCAACCCCGCTCCATAAGAAGGAGACCCAAAAGCTCGCACCAGCTAAAAAGGTTCAGAACCTACCTCTGAACCGATTAACTTATCGGCCGCCTCCTATCCCGCCATACCGAGAGCGATATCCAGCTAGAAGGACACCTCTTGGAGCAACCTCGCCTTTAAGGGTAGTAGCCCCGGTAGCTGGAGAGAAAAAGAGGTACAGCCATTATACTCCTCTCAATGCCTCGTGAGAGACCATATACCTCGTAATCGGCGACAGGGGTCTCCTTAGAAAGCCCAGTCCTATTAAGCTCCACCTGACAGAAGAAACCACTACAAGTATTGCGACTTCAACGAGGATATAAGGCATAATACATCAGAGTGTTATAGCCTTCGTAACCAATTGAAAGCATTGGTAAGAGGGGGACTTTTGATTGAATTTTTGCAACAGGTACGGGATGGAATTAAGGAGGGAAGGCAGGTGCAGGACGAGATGAAGGAGGCTGCAGAGAGAATGAGAGATTGGGAGAAAGATCTAATGCAACAGATATAGGTGATGCATACCATCAGTGGAGGGCCTACCCTGGCCGGAACCTCTAATAATTCCAGAAAGAACCATGCCAAGAAAATTCCCAGATTCTCAACCAGTAATGAGATACTCAAAGTCAATGGGGTACCTCGAGACTTATTCCGCTCCACCCGGATCATTTTTAATAAGGAAGATGTCTACGACATGGTGCAACCACATGATGATCCCATGGTAATCTCGGTACAGATTGCCAAATTCCAGGTTCATCTCGTTCTCATTGATACTGGGAGCAGTGTCGACATCCTGTTCAAAGGAGCTCACGAGCGACTCAACCTGAAGAACTCATGTTACAACAGTTGTACCTCACCTTTGTATGAATTCATAAGGGACTTAATCATACCGATGGGATCCAAAATCTTACCAGTGATAGTCGAAGAAGCTCCACTTCAACATAATATGATGACAGAATTCATTGTGGTAGATACACTGTCTGCCTACAACGCAATTCTGGGAAGCCATTTCCTGTCAGGGATTAGGGGGTACTATCTATTTACCATAACGTTCTAAAGTTTCTAGTAGGGGCAGGAGTAAGAGAGGTTAGAGGAGATCAACATGCATCCCGCAGCTGTTACGCAGTGTCAGCCAATCCAGCCGCACTAGCCAAGCAATGTGCACATGTGACTAGTGAACCGGGCCAGGTTGCACAAGGCTAGGATCATTATGACCTAGAAGAAGGAGAAGTACCAGGTGTGGTGATAGAAGAGGCGGAAGTTGAAAAGCAGGGATGGACTGGTGGCTACCCCGCTGAGCAGTTGGAAGAAGTACCAGTCAGGAAAGGTGATCCAACCAAGGTTATGAAAATAGGCAGCACTTTGGATCAAGAAGTTAGGAGAAGTTTGATAGAACTCCTTAAATAATATAACGACACTTTTGCCTAGATTCAAGATGAAGTGCCAGGTATCCCCCTCAACCTAGCTACTCATAGGCTTGCAGTGATCACAACCTTCAAGCTAGTCAAATAGAAGAGGAGGCATTTCAAAGTTGAGCAGAACGCCGCAGTAAAGGAAGAGGTGGACAAGCTTCTCAAAGCCAGATTCATCAGAGATTCCCGCTACCCCGAATGGATAGCCAACGTGGTTATAGTGACTAAAGCCAATAGGAAGTGGCGTATGTGTACGGACTACACTGATCTCAACCGTGCTTGCCCGAAGGATAGCTTCCTTCTCCCTAAAATAGATCAGTTGATTGTGTTAATAGTGTTTTTTGGCAGGGGTCCAAAAAAGAATTTTCCACCAAGTAACCACCTGGTAGAGACCATTCCTACTTCCTAGGTATCTAGTGGAATCGATACCTCAACCTTCAAGGAATCAATACATGGTAGGGCCAGAACCTCGACTACCTATCTACCTAGATGAAGAGCCAGAGATACGAACCAAAAAGAGTAGGTATCACAATATGTATCTACTCTAAAGCTGGTACCACGATACCCCGTACTTGGTACCTCACGGTACCTGGTACCTCTCTTATGGAATCCACGTACCTCGACAAACTCCTAGTACCCAAGTATCTCGATAGCGGCCTAGCACCCAGGTACCTCGACATCTACCTGGTACCAGGGTACCTCGTTATCCACCTAGAACTCATCCAAGATAGGTATCCTATCCACCCCAAACAGGTATCCTACTCGTCGAGTAGGAAGAATGGTATCATAAAGATACTAGCACGCTAGAACAAGTGCCACACCAGCGAGAAGGGACTGGTACACCAGAATACCTCATCTTAAGGGAAGAAACATGCAACACCATCTAACCTCATTAATGGTCATTCATAACTCCATTTATGAGGGAATTAGTCAACTCCATTAACGGCCATACATAACGCCATTAATGAAGGAATCAGTCAACTCCATTAATGGCCATTCACAACACCATTAATGAAGGAATCAGTCAACTCCATTAATGGCCATTCACAATGCCATTAAGGAAGTAATTAGTCAACTCTATTAATAGCCATTCACAACGTTATTAATGAAGGAAGCAGTCAACTCCATTAATGGCCATTCATAACGCCATTAATGAGAGAATATTCAACTCCATTAATGCCGTATCAACATTCCTTTGGTTGCGTATTAATTAATGGAGTGGGCAACAAGGATGAGAAGATATAAATATAACAAGGCACTCTCCAAGAAAAGGGTTTAAAACAATTCTCCGGTCTGACATTCTCTCCAACATCTCCATATCTCCATGATGTCTCCAATCCCAGATTTCACCTACTTCTCCACCAGAAATACAGTCATCATCACTTAAGGAGAGTTTTCACCATCATGGTACAGAAAAATATTTACTTATCGCCTACAACATGAGTTCGCCATCACCTGAAGGGTAAAAGGGACCCTGCCTGAATTCCCTCTACACCATCATTTTATCGACTACTGTAGATATTTATTTCCTCCATGAATGTATCGGTACCTAGTGATACCCCTCCAATGGTGACCTACTAGGTCCCAGATTATATTTATGTAAGCTCTCTGGAGCACCTCTCGTGATATATATACATACAGAAGGGTCTTTCTCCTTCCTATGGATACTGCCTGGAGGTTTTTCAGCATATGATCATTCGTGATGCTTTATCCCCCTAGGTCAGTCCACATTTACCAAATGAGTTGTCATTCTCCCTTTTATCTCATTCATTATGCAAGTATATGAGCTAGATTCCGACCTCGCTGGTCCAAGCCCTCATGTACCTCTCTTTGCACGTTATCTAGGTCGGGGAATTATGGAGGGCACCTAGAGAGGTAACCAGGTACCTGGATCAGATACCTAGACCGGGTACCAGCCTACTACACTAGATGGGCGGGATGATGGTTCTCCTACCTACCTCGCCCTAACCTTGCCTCTCTCATCTATACAAGAGTCAAGGTACCTTGAGGTACCTACCACACCTTGATGTATCACCTTGTCAGAACCACGGTACGAAGTGCCTACCCCCTGCTGCGACCTCCGGGGTAGCGGGTTGAGGGTGTTAATTGAGATTTCCACCCCGAGTGAATTTTTTCGTTAACACTTTTAGGCGCCGTCTGTGGGAAGCTCACCGACGTGGCTTCCTTATCTTTACATGCAAGCTTGACTTTCTACTATCGAGATGGTACGTGGGACTCCTTGAAGAATCGGTCTACTATGTCGCCCCTACGTAGCGAACCTGCTCATACACTTATGGAGCTCCACTACAGCAACTCTGTACTAGTACGATCTCTTCTACAGCAGATCCACTCCGGTACATCTTGAGCTTCTATATAGAAGAGTTGTCAATCTCCTGTTACAATACAGAGGGTTTGCTCCGCTAGCAGCAGATCTCCTGTGTAGAAGATCCGCTACAATCTCCTATACAGTAGATCCGCTCCAGTACATCTAGAGCTCCCATGTAGTAGAGCTGCACCTCTCCTGCTTCCTTACGGAAGATTTGCTCCGCTATCAGCAGATCTCCTATAAAGCATATCCATTGGACTTGCACCTGTTCGTACGGATCCCCTCACGTCACTGGATACTCTTTGAAAGCTCTTAGTTAGCAAGTCAACCCATGTATCGGAGAAGCCAACACAAATGTATGAGCAGCACGACCGATAGAGGCCTAGTGGATATTCACTTCGTGTACCAGGCCATTCAATGCCCAAGTGAGCCACTAGGATTCAGATTCTGATTCTTTCCAGGAGGGTCCAGAGCCTCATTTCACTAGCTGGGGACTTCTAGGATCCCAAGCATGCCTCTGGACCAGTATCATATTGATGGCTCCCTACCTCACATACCGGGCTCCACAACGCCCTAGTAAGCCACCCTAGTCCTGATCCGTTCAGGGAGAGCTCAGAGGCTTCCTACATTGCTATGGTCTTCTACATGGTTTAGTAAGCCTCTGAGGCAGCAGCCTAGCTGCATGGCCCAGTGGCTACTCACTTCTTTAATCGGGCAAGTCAACGCCCAAGTGAGCCACTATGTCCCGATTCTTTCCAGCACGGTCCAGAGCCACATTTTAGTTGCTGGGGACTTCTAGGATCCCAAGCATGCCTCTGGACTAGTATCATACTAGTGGCTACCTATCTCACATACCGGGCTCCACAACGCCCTAGTGAGCCACCCTAGTCCTGATCCGTTCAGGAAGAGCTCAGAGGCTTCCTACATTGATGTGGCCTTCTACATTGTTTAGCAAGCCTTTAGAGCAGCAGCCTAGCTGCATGGCCCATTGGCTACTCACTTCTTTATCCGGGCTAGTCAACGCCCAAGTGAGCCACTGTGTCCCGATTCTTTCCAGCATGGTACAGAGCCACATTTTAGTTGTTGGGGACTTCCAGGATCCCAAGCATGCCTCTGGACCAGTATCATACCGGTGGCTCCCTACCTCACCTACCAGGCCCCACAACGCCCTAGTGAGCCACCCTTGTCCTGATCCGTTCAGAGAGAGCTCAGAGGCTTCTGACATTGCTGTGGCCTTCTACATGGTTTAGCAAGCCTCTGGAGCAGCCGCCTAGTAGCATGGCCTAGTGGCGCCTCACTTCTTTAATCGGGCTAGTCAACGCCCAAGTGAGCCACTGTGTCCCGATTCTTTCCAGCATGGTCCAGAGCCACATTTCAGTTGCTGGGGACTTCTAGGATCCCAAGCATGCCTCTGGACCAGTATCATACCGGTGGCTCCCTACCTCACATACCGGGCTCCACAACGCCCTAGTGAGCCACCCTAGTCATGATCCGTTCAAGGAGAGCTCAGAGGCTTCCTACATTGCTGTGGCCTTCTACATTGTTTAGCAAGCCTCTGGAGCAACCGCCTAGCTGTATGGCCCAGTGGCGCTTCACTTCTTTAATTGGGCTATTCAACGCTCAAGTGAGCCACTGTGTCCCGATTCTTTCCAGCACGGTCCAGAGCCACATTTCAGTTGCTAGGGACTTCTAGGATCCCAAGCATGCCTCTGGACTAGTATCATACCGGTGGCTATCTACCTCACATACCGGGCTCTACAACGCCCTAGTGAGCCACCCTAGTCCTGATCCGTTCTGGGAGAGCTCAGATGCTTCCTATATTGTTGTAGCCTTCTACACGGTTTAGGAAGCCTCTAGAACAGCAGCCTAGCTGCATGGCCCAGTGGCTACTCACTTCTTTATCTGGGCTAGTCAACGCCCAAGTGAGCAACTGTGTTCCGATTCTTTCCAGCATGGTCTAGAGCCACATTTCAGTTGTTGGGGACTTCTAGGATCCCAAGCATGCCTCTAGACCAGTATCATACTGGTGGCTCCATACCTCTCGTACCGGGCTCCACAACGCCCTTGTGAGCCACTATAGTCCTAATCCGTTCAGGGAGAGCTCAGAGGCTTCTCATATTGTTGAGTCCTCCTACATGCCTTAGCAAGTCTCTAGAGCAGCAACACTGCTGCAAGATCAGTGATTCCTTAGTTATTTTCTTGGGCCCCCTCACAGTGCCCATGTGAGCTACCTAGATCTTGGTTGCAAGATTAGCGGTTCCCAACTTTTTATACCGGGGTACCTAATGCCCCATCGAGCTACCGAGGTCTAGGTTTGTTCAAGTAGATTCTCCAGCGCCATTATGATTGTTGAAGACTTTCGACCACTCTATGTAGGCTCCCTAACTGGTTACACCACTTGGGGACTAGAAGCTTACCTTTCTCCCTAGTACTCTTGTGGGAAGGGTGGTGACCTCAACATGAGAAAAGTTCTCCTAATGACCAGTTCTCGATAAAAGCTCTTTTGCGGAAGGTCGCTCAATTACTTATACCCGTAACGTGGGTCACCTCAGAAGGTTCTACCGATGAAGCCTACGGGGTGAGCATTGACCAGTATCGCCTTGAGTATGATCGCCTTGGTGTCCTCCTATGATTGCCTTGGTAATTCTCCTACGACTCTTTGGTAGTTCTCATATGATCGACTTTCACCTATGATCAAAACCAGGAAAGCCTCATGACATTCATGAGGGCTTGGCCGGGCACCACCCCCTGCCAAGAAAGATCTGGTGTTAAAGTGGCCTTAGTTGCCTTACAGGACCATCAGTTGAAGACCGGGATTCCTTGCATAGGAATGCTCGATGCCTTGGATTGGGACTACATCCTTTCCAAGAAATGATTATGGTGCTAAAGTGGCCTTAGTTGCCTACCATGATCATCACCTTAAAGCCAGGAAAGCTACACGGCACTCCTCATACCCGGGACCGGATTAATCCCTCCCGGAGGATCGGCTCGAGACCAGGAAAGACCACATGGCATTCCTGTTGCTTTGGCCGGGCACCACCCCCCGCCAAGAAGGGTCTGAGTATAAGAGCATAGTTTCCATCCAGACCTCGAGACCATGGACTAGCCGAGGAAGCCCCCTCGTTACCCCTGATGCCTTGGTCGGGCAACCACCCCCAAGCAGGGTCTGAGTGTAAGAGCATAGTTACCATTCAGACCTCGAGACCAGGAAATAGCTGGACAGCCCTCCTGATGCCTTGGTTGGCTACCACCCCCAAGAAGGGTCTAAGTGTAAGAGCATAGTTGCCATCCAGACCTCGAGACCAGGAAATAGCTAGACAGCCCTCCTGATGCCTTGGTCGGGCTACCACCTCCAAGAAGGGTCTGAGTGTAAGAGCATAGTTGCCATCCAGACCTCGAGACCAGTGATCGTGCCTAAATTATTGTATATTTTGGCCCTCATTCCTATTCTTTTGTCTCATTCTTAAGTGTATTTTCTATATATTTTATGTCTTTTATGTCTAATAGGCTCGTTGGTGCTAATTGCATGCAATAGATGTAATTCTGGTGTTAGAAGCTAGTTGCAGTGGTTCCAGCAGAAAAGGGGCAAAAGGAAAGACAAAGGATCATAACCAGCTCAACAGTGCGGGTCAAGTGCGGGTCACAACCGCTCTCCAACCGCACTCCTTCCCACAACCGGGACCTGAATCATGAAGGAAAGATAAAGTGTGGGTTAAGTGCGGGTCATCCAAATGCACTTCACCCGCACTATTGCTCAAGACAGAGGAGCTGATTCGTACCTAACAGATAAAGTGCGGGTAAAGTGCGGGTAATCCAACCGTACTCCACCCGCACTGTTGCTCAAGACAGAGGAGTGGATTTACACCTGACACTAGAGTGCGAGTACAGTGCGAGTAAAGTGCGGGTAATCCAACCGCACTCCACCCGCACTGTTGCTCAAGACAGAGGAATGGATTTACACCTGACACCAGAGTGCGAGTACAGTGCGAGTAAAGTGCGGGTAATCCAACCGCACTCCACCCGCACTGTTGGCCAGATCAGAGAACTGAAGATGAAGAAAACCTTTACAGTACGGGTACAGTGCGGGTAATTCACCCGCACTCCACCCGCACTATGCGCGTGACAGTTTCTAGTTTCTAGTTTCAAGCTTAAGTGACCTATTTTCCCATCCTCTATAAATAGAAAAGGATAGGAACGAACAAAAGGATCACCATACCTCCCAACACTTGTAGTCTAAGCTAGAAACACATCTCCCTCTCATCCAAACCATCTCTACTCAATCAAAGGCAACTAGGAGACTTGGATTCAAGCTTCAAGGAAGGAGATTAATCTTCAAGGGTTCTCTCTACACTCTCTCTTAGTTTATTTGTTTGTAATAGAACATGAGTAGCTAAAATACCCCACTATGGGGTTGATGTTATTTGTTTGATGGATATTTTGGGCTTTGTAAATGAACTCTATGTGTTATATTTATTCTATCTCTATATTTCATTCCATTGCTTATATTGATTTCCGTTATTGATTTGCTTGGATACACCCTCTTTGCATGTTGATTTGGATTACTTGAGTAGGCAATTAGGTTGTCTAATGCTCCATTGAATGGAAGGATTTCTAGAAATCCGGCTCTATAACCATGCCCTTAATCTAATCTTGAATTAGTGGCTTTCACTATACACTCTAGGTTAGCCATTTGTGAGAGAATTAAAAGCCTCCACTATACACCCTAGGTTGGCTACTTTAGTGATTTTACGAGAACTAACCTTCGAGTAGAATTCGGTTGATAACCTCGAGCCTCATCCAATCCCAACCGGGTGGCCTTCACTATACATCCTAGGTCGACCACTTGTGAGGGAATTGGAAGCCATCACTATACACCCTAGGATGGCTACATTAATAATAGGTTGAGCCATAGCTAGATAGATGAGCATTCACGAAACAAGTCCCAATTGAGTAACTAGCCACTGTTGGTTGCTTAAGAGGGATTAATCGCTAGTAGGAGGTCTTCGCTATACATCCTAGGTTGACCTCTTGCTAGAGGTATATACCAACACTATACACCCTAGGTTGGTTACATTTGTCAAAACATACTTAATTGAGAGTTTGTTGCAATTGCCCCAATATTCACTTACGAGTACATCAACTTCGTAGTTCCATCATCATTCATTCATCACTCCATTGTCATCCCATTTTATTTGCTTTCATAGTTTAGTTTATATTATATCTTCATTCACCATCATTTTACTTTTATGCATACTAGTTATATTAATCCTAATCTTATCACCGCTACCCCGATCTCAGTGGACGACACCCGTGCTTACTGCTTTACTTGTATTTCTACTTGTGAACGCATCACATAGGTTTTATAAATTGTTTTGACGGACGGTTTTCTGACGGCAAAAACCTTTCCATCAACCAGGAAATAGCTAGACAGCCCTCCTGATGCCTTGGTCGGGCTACCACACCCAAGAAGGGTCTGAGTGTAAGAGCATAGTTGCCATCCAAACCTCGAGACCAGGAAATAGCTAGACAGCCCTCCTGATGCCTTGGTCGGGCTACCACCCCCAAGAAGGGTCTGAGTGTAAGAGCATAGTTGCCATCCAGACCTCGAGACCAGGAAATAGCTAGACAGCCCTCCTAATGCCTTGGCCGGGTACCACCCCCCGCTAAGAAAGACTTGGTGCTAAAATGGCCTTAGTAGCCTACCAGGATCTTGTTGCCAGTATGTTCGCCAAGGTACCAAGATTCCTAGAACGGGAATGCCAGGCACCTAAATTCTCCAGTGTGTTCGCCAAGGTACCAAGATTCCTGGAAAAGGAATGCGAGGTACCCAGTTTGTTCGACTTGTATTCGCCAAGGTATCAAGATTCCTAGAAAAGGAATGTGAGGTACCCAGATTGTTCGCCATGTATTCGCTAGGGTACAAAGGTTCCTGGAATGGAAATACGAGGTATCAAAATTCTACAATGTGTTCGCCATATGTTCGCCAGGGTACCAAGGTTCCCAGAACGGGAATGCGAGGTACCCAGACTCTAGGAGTACCAGGAACTCATAAACAAGAATGCCAGGTACCTAAAATCGCCGAGGCTAAGAGTGCTGGGAGCGTTTTATCTTTTCAAGTAATAGCTACAAGTAAGAAACAACGAGAAAAATTCTTCAATCAGTACAAGATCCTGACTCCAACCCCCAACTTAATAGCGGTGTTCAAGTCAGGGGAGACTTCTGTTAACAGTGTTTTTTGGCAGGGGTCTAAAGAAGAATTTTCCACCAAGTAACCACCTGGTAGAGACCATTCCCAGCTCCCAGGTATCTCACGGAATCGACACCTCAACCTTGAAGGAATTAATACATGGTAGGGCCAGAACCTCGACTACCTATCTACCTAGATGAAGCGCCAGAGATACGAACCAAAAAGAGTAGGTATCACACTATGTATCTACTCTAAAGCTGGTACCACGATACCCCGTACTTGGTACCTCACGGTACCTGGTACCTCTCTTATGGAATCCAGGTACCTCGACACACTCCTAGTACCCGAGTATCTCGATAGCGGCCTAGCACCCAGGTACCTCGACATCTACCTGGTACCTGGGTACCTCGCTATCCACCCAGAACCCGTCCAAGATAGGTATCCTATCCACCCCAAACCGGTATCCTACTCATTGAGCAGGAAGAATGGTACCATGAAGATACTAGCATGCTAGAACAAGTACCACGCCAGCGAGAAGGGACTGGTACACCAGAATACCTAGCTTGAAGGGAAGAAGCATGCAACACCATCTGACCTCATTATTGGCCATTCATAACTCCATTAATAAGGGAATCAGTCAACTCCATTAATGGCCATTCACAATGCCATTAATGAAGGAATCAGTCAACTCCATTAATGGCCATTCACAACGCCATTAATGAAGGAATCAGTCAACTCCATTAATGGCCATTCACAACGCCATTAAGGAAGGAATCAGTCAACTCTATTAATGGCCATTCACAACGTTATTAATAAAGGAAGCAGTCAATTCCATTAATGGCCATTCATAACGCCATTAATGAGAGAATATTCAACTCCATTTGTTAACAGTGTTTTTTGGCAGAGGTCCAAAGAAGAATTTTCCACCAAGTAACCACCTGGTAAGGACCATTCCCAGCTCCCAGGTAGCTAGCGGGATCGATACCTCGACCTTGAAGGAATCAATACTTGGTAGGGCCAGAACCTCGACTACCTATCTACCTAGATGAAGCGCCAGAGATACGAATCAAAGAGAGTATGTATCACACTATGTATCTACTCTAAAGCTGGTACCACGATACCCCGTACTTGGTACCTCACGGTACCTGGTACCTCTCTTATGGAATCCAGGTACCTCGACACACTCCTAGTACCCAAGTATCTCGTTAGCGGCCTAGCACCCAGGTACCTCGACATCTACCTGGTACCTGGGTACCTCGCTATCCACCCAGAACCCGTCCAAGATAGGTATCTTATCCACCCCAAACAGGTATCCTACTCGTCGAGCAGGAAGACTGGTACCATGAAGATACTAGCATGCTAGAATAAGTGCCATGCCAGCGAGAAGGGACTGGTACACTAGAATACCTCACCTGATGGGAAGAAGCATGCAACACCATCTGACCTCATTAATGGCCATTCATAACTCCATTAATGAGGGAATCCGTCAACTCCATTAATGGCCATTCACAACGCCATTAATGAAGGAATCAGTCAACTCCATTAATGGCCATTCATAACGCCATTAATGAAGGAATCAGTCAAATCCATTAATGGACATTCACAACGCCATTAATGAAGGAAGCAGTCAACTACATTAATGGCCATTCATAATGCCATTAATGAGAGAATATTCAACTCCATTAATGTTGTATCAACATTCCTTTGATTACGTATTAATTAATGGAGTGGGCAACAAGAATGAGACATATAAATATGACCGAGTTCTCTCCAAGGAGGGGGTGGAGTAAAAAAGATAGTAACCACAGCCTATAGCTGGGTTCGAACGATAACGAGAGTTCACCAGCTCAGGGTCTAACTTCGTCACCATGCTCGGGCTCCAATCGCAGAACTCATGTCCGATATCCCCACTCTTCAATGGTCAACAATATACCTCTAAGCCCTCTCATATCTCCAAGGTGTCTCCGATCCTAGATTTCACCCACTTCTTCACCAGAAATACAGTTCGACATCTCCTATCATTGTATCGACTATTGTACATGTCAATTTTCTCCATGAATGTATCGGTACCTAATGGTATCCCTCCAATGGTGACCTACTAGGTCCCAGATTGTATTTATGGAAGCTCTCTGAAGCACCTCTCAAGATATATAAATATAAAGAAGGATCTTTCTCCTTCATATGGATACTGCCTGGGGGTTTTTCAGCATGTGATCAATTGGGATGCTTTTTCCCCCTAGGTCAGTCCACCTCTACCAAATGAGTTGTCATTCTCCCTTTTATCTCATTCATTATGCAAGTATACAAGCTAGGTACCGACCTCGCTGGTCCTAGCCCTAATGTACCTCTCCTTGCATGATATCTAGGTCGGGGAATTATGGAGGGCACATAGAGAGGTAACAAAGTACCTGGATCAGATACCTAGACAGGGTACCAGCCTACTACATCAGATAGGCGGGATGATTGTTCTCCTACCAACCTCACCCTCACCTTGCCTCTTTCAGCTATACATGAACCACGGTACCTCGAGGTACCTACCACACCCCGCTGCGACCTCCGGGGTAGCGGGTCGAGGGTGTTGATTGAGATTTTCACCCCGGGTGGATTTTTTCGTTAACACCATTAATGCCCTATCAACATTCCTTTGGTTGCGTATTAATAAGTGGAGTGGGCAACAAGAATGAGAAGATATAAATATAATAAGGCACTCTCCAAGAAAAAGGTTCGAAAACAATTCTCCGGTCCGACATTCTCTCCAACATCTCCATATCTCCATGATGTCTCCATTCCCAGATTTTGCCTACTTCTCCACCAGAAATACAGTCATCATCACCTACAGAGAGTTTTCACCATCATGGTACAGAAAAATATTTACTTATCGCCTACAACATGAGTTCGCCATCACCTGAAGGGGAAAAGGGACCCTACCTGAATTCCCTCTACACCATCATTTTATTGACTACTGTACATATTTATTTTCTCCATGAATGTATCGGTACCTAGTAGTACCCCTCCAATGGTGACCTACTAGGTCCCAGATTATATTTATGTAAGCTCTATGGAGCACCTCTCGTGATATATATACATACAGAAGGGTCTTTCTCCTTCCTATGGATACTGCCTGGGGGTTTTTCAGCATATGATCATTCGTGATGCTTTTTCCCCCTAGGTTAGTCCATCTTTACCAAACGAGTTTTCATTCTCCCTTTTATCTCATTCATTATGCAAGTATATGAGCTAGGTACCGACCTCGCTTGTCCCAGCCCTCATGTACCTCTCTTTTCACGTTATCTAGGTCGGGGAATTATGGAGGGCACCTAGAGAGGTAACCAGGTACCTGAATCAGATACCTAGACCGGGTACCAGCCTATTACACCAGATGGGCGGGATGATGGTTCTCCTACCTACCTCACCCTCACCTTGCCTCTCTCAGCTATACAAGAGTCACGGTACCTCGAGGTACCTACCACACCTTGATGTATCACCTTGTCAGAACCACGGTACGAAGTACCTACCCCCCGTCGCGACCTCCGGGGTATCGGATTGAGGGTGTTAATTGAGATTTCCACCCCGAGTGAATTTTTCCGTTAACAGATTGATTCCACTGTAGGCAAAACACTTTTGGGTTTCATGGACGCCTTCTCAAGGTACAACCAGATCATGATGACCCCGTAGATCAGGACAAAACTAGCTTCATCACCGCACAGGGTCTCTACTGCTATAAGGTGATGCCATTCAGACTTAAGAATGCTGGAGCAACCTACCAGGGCCTGGTGAACAATCTATTCAAGCAACAGATAGGGAAGTCCATGAAAGTATACATAGACGACATGATTACTAAGTCTTTGGCAGTAGATCAACATACAAAGGAGATTTAGACAATTCTCCTCATCGTGGGGCTGCACAGTGTTGTACACATCCTCCTCAGTGAAGATAATCTGTGTTGAAGGAGGAGATTTAGACAATTCTCTAGTGACCTTGAAGACATCTTTGCCTACATCTAGCCTGGCACATTCCTGGCCTGGTTCTTTCTGGAATTGTTGTAGGTTCCTGCCAGGGTGGGACCTCCACTGATGGTGTGGACTATGTGGATCTGCTCCATCAGATCCTTTCCTTTTGCTTTCCTTTTCTCTTCGGTTGCTCTAATGTCTGCTTGTACCCTCTTCCCAGTTTGAATGTTATCACTGTTAGGATTATGCTCAATGGCAAAAGTGTAATATTGTAATTGACAATCTTCTCATATTAATAAAGTGAATTCTGATTCTTACAATTACTTATAGCATTTATTATTATAATTGTCAAGGTAAATAATCATAAGGTCAAAAGACTATGAGACATGAAGAATTGTTCATACATCCGGATATGTATGAGGTAGACACAATTCTTTAGTTAGTCTTGAATAACGTTCACAACTTAAGTTAAAGGTTGGGCACCTCTATCTTGTTAAAGTTGTAGAATTCTTTTACTAGCATTTGAGTGGGATCAAATGAATATGATGAGTCTAAAATCATCGAAAGGTTTTCGAGTAAAAGAATCTAGTGCACTAGGTGTATTGAACTGGATCACAATGAAATACTTTATCTAGAACCGTCACTAGATATAAGTCTTTTCATTAAAGAGGACAATCGGAGAGTCTATCTTAATCCTGAGACAAATGATGGACTTATGGTTTGCAAGTGTTATCATTAGAGCTATCAATGAGTACGATTATATAGCATAGTCTATCCTCGATAGTTTGGTGGTATACATTTGTTAATCGATAGAGGACTTCATTTATAGATATGGACATCGTGGCTCCATTTATTAAATGAGAGTATAATATCATCATATGGATGTTTTGAGGTATTGGATATTAAATCTCAACGTTGAGTTTTCAATAATGATTATTGAAAACATGGCTTCTGGACAAGTCAAAGTATCCAAGTTTGAAATGTGGTCATATGAGGAAATATGGTAACTTGGAGAGCTATAGGCGGTCTATGAGCTCTTGACGATTACTGATATTATTCACGAGGATACACCATCTCCTATAAGATTGTCTAGGGTATGAATGAGAAACATCTCCTTATTCTATCTTTATTTAAGAGTTCAATTTTAGCTCTTTAGTGGAATGAGTTAAAATTAATAGATTGGACCTAAGTGAATCATTTGTTGATTGTGATTAGGTTGTGTATATTGAAGCTTAAATTTAGACAGCCCGCCAAGATCCTCAATCCACACGTATTTGCATGGATCACTTGATATATTCTACCGGGCCGATTTAAGGGTCCATCTAGAATTGTTTTTAATATATCAAGAATATAATATTTCTATTATTTAATTAATGGGCTGCACTATTATATTAATATATTAAAAGGAGACATGTTTGCTTGTTTCTTTTAGTACGAATGGGTCTGGTTCACATGTGGGCTTTTATTTAAAGTCCAATGGATTAAATGAAATAAGAAAATAATAAATGGCCCATTTATATAAGTGGGGCGGCAAGGTGTATATATTAACCTAATATATTATTTTGTTTCATTGTTTTAATTAAATAAGAATTAGTTAATTTATTAATTAATTGTTTAATTAAGTAACAAATCTTTTTCTGATCAAGAAATATATTTCCTAAAGTTATACTATTGGTAGTAGTATATTAAAAGTAAAAGACTTGTTTGATAAGAAAATAAATAATTAATTTTATTTATTTAATCAAATAAGAAGTCTTTTTATTTAGTCAATAAAAGAATAAAAATATCTATGAGTTGGATTAGGTTTTGAAGTCTAAAGGTTGATGGAAATTAGGGTGCAACACAAACTCTTTTTGGTATGTGATTTGCGGCAACCCTAGTCCATTTAGAGGAAGATTTCGGCAATCCTAAATAGAAGAGGAAGCAAAATTTCGGCCACCTATATAATACCACATATAGAATTCGGCCACCATAGTTGATTGAATGATTCAATTTTTCTTCTTCTTCTCAATTCATAGAAAAGGATAATTTTTATTCTACTAAACATAAAAGAAAGAAGAGATTATTCTTTGATAGTACACTAATTGTTTGTTCATCAATAAGCTTGTGTGTACAACATCGAATTAGGTTCACGCGAGTTTCGATCATTAGATTGAGAACTCAAAAGTGACCGGAATAATTTTTGTCTTCTTTTGATTGTTTTGTGACTAACAAAAGAAAAAGAAAACTTTGTTCATCCATTCTCAGGTTTGCAATTCAAAGAAAAAGGGAGACCACGCTCCTAGGTGATTCACGTACGTGTTCGGATTAGAAGATCTCGCGGTACTGTTCACGATCACTGTTCACGGCGGGGGGGTACTGTTCACAATCACTGTTCACACGGGTACTGTTCACGGTCACTGTTCAAGCGAGTACTGTTCACAATCATTGTTCATGCGGGTACTGTTCACGGGCATCGGAAAAGATTTTACGGATTACCAATCGACGTAAGTCAATCGAATCACGCATCAAGAGGTATTTAACTCTAACCCTATATATTTGAGTTTAATTAATTAAAAGGTTAAGGTTAAACTTTGAGAAAAATTTTAAAACCATACGAAATCTATTTTTCGTTTCTTCCGCTGCGTTTTATATCGATTTTTCCCTACAATCACGGACCTGTTGGAGAAATTATGTCAAGCAACCTCCCCTTACCAGTGCCTCAATCTGGTTGCGTAAGCTGTAGCGTTCCGAGGTGTTGTGTCCCACATCCTCGTGGAAGTTGCAGTACTTGTAGCAGTTCTGTTGATCGACTGGTGCTTTTATTGGACCAGGCTTTCTGAGTAGCCCCTTGTCACAGATGGCGAGGTAGATAGTCTCGTGGGACGCGTTTAGAGGGGTATAATGGGTGTTCAGCTCTAGGAGGAGACCACCTAGCTGGGTACCGGTTACGCTGAGGTTAGTAAAGTGGTATTTGATATGTAGATTTGTTGGGAGGTTTATTCTAGTGTTCCTAAATTTGAGCGGGCTTGGGCGCCTCCTTCTTTTGGCGCTTGGTAGATCTCATGTCGTCATGTTCCATCTTAACACAGAGCTATTCATCTATTTCCACCTGTTCAAGAGTCCTATCGTAGGCCTCCTGGTATATCTCTAGTGGATGCTTTGCAAAGGATCTGAACAGTCTGCCTGCCCATAAATTTCTTCTGAAATTGGCCAAAGTCTCATTTTCCACGAAGACTCCCATTTGAATTACTTCCTTATCGAATCTCTCCACATAGGTTCTATATGATTCACCCCACTCCTGGATCACATACTGAAGGTGAATGGGATCCTTGGGGTGAGGTTAGATTCTCTGGAACTAGGTGCAGAAGTCGGTAGTCAACTTGGTGAACGAGTCGACGCTTCCTGTTGGTAGCTTTTTGAACCAAGTCTTGGCATAGTCAGTTAGCGTGGTAGGGAACATCCTGCACATGGCGACCCTAGTAGCATTCTGAACCTTCATCTATTGAACGAAGCTCTCTAGGTGGCTTAAGGGATCTTTAATTCCAGAATATTTATCAGTTGGCATCTTGAATTTGGGAGGTAGTTCTGCCTCTCTGATTCTTCTGGAGAATGGAGCATTCATATCTCCCAAGGGATCCTTCTGGTTTTCCCGGTGCTTACCCTTCTTCAAAATCCGGGATCTCCTTCGCCATTCTGGCTACCTAATGCAGAGACGCTTATTGCCATCATTCCCGGATTCTACTTCAGAGTCTCTGTCATCAGACCCCTCTGATGCTACTGAAGTTTCATCTTGGTTCTCTCCCCGGGGAGGATTTTCTAAGGGGGCTTCTAATGGTACCTCCTACCACTGACCGAGGTTGCCTCCTGGCCGCTTCTGGTTGAGGTCGACTAGAAGCAGCTTCCGGTTGAACCGGGTAGTGGCACTCCCTAAGGAGAAGGTTGATTGTGAATCTCACCTGTTAAGGTCGGTATCCTTCAGGTTGTCCCGGAGTCTGGGGCATGGGCCCGAGTCTGTCGTGGACCGATGGTATCGGGAGCACAGGCTCGAGCCTGTCATGGACCGGTATTGGAGGTGGTGTTCCCAACCTGTCAAAGGGGGGTATCCTGGTACCTTGTCGACTTGTATCCCCCCTGGTATCTGGTACCGCCGGCTGACTTGCTCTACCTTCCGCAACCATTCGGACGAGGATACTCTCTATGAAGGCCGTGACTTGTTTGTCCAGACTGGCAGGATTAACTGTCGGGGTGGCAGGTATCTTGGGGGTAGCCTGCGCGGTAGCTGATGGCTTTAAAGCGGGGTTACGACTCTTCCCCCCTTCTTTCGCTTCTGACCCTTCTGGGTTGAAGCATTTGATTGGTGCCCCGACAGATCGGGATGATCTTGAGAAGACCAGAGTTTCATACTGGTAATGATACAAGAAAATGAGATTAACATACTTTCTTTTAAGGGTGTGGTGTTTCCCACAGACAACGCCAAAAAATGTTAACCGAAAAATTCACTCAAGGAGGGAAATTCCTGTTAACACCCTCGTCCACTACCGGTAGGTGGTAGCGGGGTAGGTACCTTCGGTACTAAGGTTCCTGCCAATAGTGGAGATCAATATAGACAGATAAATAGGAACCAATAGGGTATACAAAATACTGTTTATATAAGATTTTGTGATATCAATGCTACAACGCACTCTTTTCTCTCTTTTTTACACAAGATGATGGTGGAGAATACGTTTATGTCGATAAATGGCTATTTTACTCCCAGTGATTGTCTCAAACTTTCGCTACCTTCAAAGATTTCAGAAGGAGATTCTCTGGAGTAAAATGTTTCTTGCTGGTGATAAAAAAACGACCTCCCCCTTCGTCCTTCATGGCCGTATATGTAGGCCCCCCATATCCCTCAGAATCCGATTGTATTAATAAGGATTATTTGGAGTATTTTTTTAGGCGTTGAAAGGAGTTGAGTGAGGCTAAAGGCGCGGGATTTGATCTAGTTAATCATTGTCGTATTTAAACCCTGATTTGGTTGACCGATTGGTCTCATTTATGGCGCTTTATTTTAAGTTGAACATGATAACTTAATTAGATGGAAAATGGTTCAATAATTCATTTTTGGAAAACCAAATTTGTAATTTGTATTTTAATTATCATTCAAAAAAAAATTCTATTCTAATTATGTTAGCTCTGAATTAACAATCACACGTTTGAAGATGATGATTAAAATGCTTTTAAATAATCCCTTCCAAAGTCAACCTAATATCTACTTAATAACTACTTAATTGCTTTTCAAAAATATCTTTTCAACTATTTTCAATCTGAAATATTTATAAATTAATTAAAAAGGGAAAAAATCGCCTAAAATTTGAAATGGCTTAGTTGAATTAGAAGAGACAAAAAATTCAATTAAAAACAGGAAAAAAAAAATCAAAAACTTGAAACGGTTGAGTTGGATTAATTAAAAGAGACATTCAATTTTGAGGCAGAATATTAAATAGGACAAAAAAAAGGGAGAATTTAAGGGCAATTAATTTGGGATTGTCTTTTGATTCTACAAAACCGCCATCAAAGACTCATAACATTATCATTAATCAAATAATAATCATTGTTTTAATTGCATGAATCATTTAATTAATTTCTTAAAAAATGTGTACACATGGCCCAATTTGATTTGTTATAGACAAATTGAGTCGCCATTTTTTGACAGGTGATTTGAATCCATAAATTAATGCTTAATAATTAAAATCAATTATGAGATTGGTTAAGATAATTTATTCACTATCTCATTAATTACATGATTGTCTTTTGATTATCTATAGATTTTTTATTTTGAAAAAAAGTTATATTATTAAAAATTATTACAATTAATAACTTACCAAATATTATAATATATATTATAGAGGTAACTAATTAAAAATACTTTATTTTTAAAATATTACAACTAATTAACAATACTTAAAAAAAATTAATTATTACGAATTTATGGCTTGTAGGCCAAAAGAATAAAATTATGGCTTGTCTTTTAAACTTACCAAATAATATAATACTTCAAAAAAAACTTTAACAGTTAAAATCAATTATGAGATTGGTTAATAGAATTTATTCACTATCTCATTAATTAAGCGATTTCCTCTTTATTACCTATAGATTTTTTATTTAGGAAAAAAAATTATTATTAAAAATTATTACTATTAATAACTTACCAAATATTATAATATTGATATATATTATATAGATAACTAATTAACAATATATATATTTTAAAATGTTACAAATAATTAAAAATACTTTAAAAAAAATCATACAAATTTATGGCTTATTGGCAAAAAAATAAAACAAAAAGTACATATTGTCTTTTAAACTTACCAAATAATGTAGTACTTCAAAAAAAAACTTAATAATTAACAATCAATTATGAGATTGGTTAAAAGAATTTATTCACTATCCCATTAATTACGTTATCATATTAATTACGTTATTTCCCTCTTGTTTACCTATGGATTTTTTATTTAGGATAAAAAATTATTACAATTAATAACTACTTAATAGTTTTGGCAAAAAAAAAATAGAATTTATGGCTTGTCTTTTAAACTTACTAAATAATGTAATACATCAATAATAATAATAATAATATTTAGTAATTAAAAATCAATTATCATGATTGGTTAAGAGAATTTATTCATTATCCCATTAATTACGTGATTGCCCCTTAATTAGTTTTTATTTACTAAAAGTGTTGTATTATTAAAAATTATTACAATTAATAACTACTTAATAGCATTGGCAACAACAAAAAATTACATTATCTTTTAAACTTACCAAATAATGTAATAATTCAAAAAAGATATATACTTAACATTTAATATCAATTATGAGATTGATTAAGAGAATTTATTCACTATCCGATTGTCTCTTGATTACCTATTGATATGTGATTTATGAAAAAATAAAATATATTATTACAAATTATTACAATTATTAATAACTATTTAATAGCCAAAGTTTTTGTAACATGTCGGGACTGTAATACAGATATAGATTTGATTAAATAATATTTTAATAATAACATGAAAAAAATAATAATAAAAAGCTTCATACAAACAGGACTTTTATGGAGACTTTTATCGATATTTGATAATTCATAGATAATTCAGTAAAATAAAGAAAGATGAAGACTTTATGGAGATGCAAATAGTAGTGGAAAGAAATGGTTTGAATATCTATTTAATAATAGCATGAAAATATTCTCTCTATTGGCATGTTGGACAACTCGAATCAAAATGAATCAACATAATTTACCATATACATTGGACTTAATTTTGTTACTGAAAGATAAACATATTTCATCTTAGAACAACAAAAAACACAAAACAAAAAAAATAAATTCAAAATTTAAAACACAAAACAAAAGGAAATCATTATACATTATACATTAACCACATAAATATAAAATAAATGTTATTAGTGACAAAAACTAAAAGGAAAAAAATCTAAAAAAAGAAATAGAAGAAAATATTTCACAGAGTACTCATTATACATCATATTCACCGATTCACAAATAAAACTAAGAAAAAGGAACAAAAAATAAATAAATGACTCCATCATGTCGTTTTTTTTAATGTTTTTCTAATAGCAATAAAATAACAAAACCTAACTCAATCCCTATTGGCACTTAGAATCTGAAAATAATACTAAATGTGTCTAATACAACCTAGAGGGGGTGAATAGGTTCTAGTTGATTTATTACCAACTTTTCGACTTAATCAATTTTAATAATGCTACCCTATATTAACAATCAACCAATCTAAAATAAACATACGGAAAGCAATAAAAAACACAAGAATTGATTTACGTGAGAAACCCTCCAACTGGGCAAAACTCACGGGCTATCCTTCTAGCCACACACGGTCCTCGAATCTACTATTTGAATGAAAGTTTACAACCTAGGTGTTAGGATTATGCTCAATAGCAAGAGTGTAATATTGTAATTGACAATCTTTTCATATTAATAAAGTGATTTCTGGTTTTACAAAATCTTAAAGCATTTATAATGATAATTGTCAAAGTAAATAATCATAAGGTCAAAAGACTATGAGAAAGGAAGAATTGTTCGTACATCTGGATATGTATGAGGTAGACACAAATCTTTAGTTAGTCTTGAATAAATGTTCACAACTTAAGTTAAAGGTTGGGCACCTTTATCTTGATAAAGTTGTAGAATTCTTTTGATGGCATTTGAGTGGGATCAAATGAGTTATGATGAGTCTAAAATCATCGAAAGGGTCTTCGAGTAAACGAATCTAGTGCACTGGGTGCATTGAACAGGATCACAATGAAATATTTTATCTAGTGTTAGGATTATGCTCAATAGCAAGAGTGTAATATTGTAATCGACAATCTTTTCATATTAATAAAGTGATTTCTGGATTTACAAAATCTTATAGCATTTATAATAATAATTGTCAAAGTAAATAATCATAAGGTCAAAAGACTATGAGAAAGGAAGAATTGTTAGTACATCTGGATGTGTATGAGATAGAGACAATTCTTTAGTTAGTCTTGAATAAACGTTCACAACTTAAGTTAAAGGTTGGGCACCTTTGTCTTGATAAAGTTGTAGAATTCTTTTGCTGGCATTTGAGTGGGATCAAATGAGTTATGATGAGTCTAAAATCATCGAAAGGGTGTTCGAGTAAAAGAATCTAGTGCACTGGGTGCATTGAACATGATCACAATGAAATATTTTATCTAGTGTTAGGATTATGCTCAATAGCAAGAGTGTAATATTGTAATCGACAATTTTTTCATATTAATAAAGTGATTTCTGGATTTACAAAATCTTATAGCATTTATAATGATAATTGTCAAAGTAAATAATCATAAGGTCAAAAGACTATGAGAAAGGAAGAATTGTTCATACATCTGGATATGTATGAGGTAGACACAATTCTTTAGTTAGTCTTGATAAAGTTGTAGAATTCTTTTGCTGGCATTTGAGTGGGATCAAATAAGTTATGATGAGTCTAAAATCATCGAAAATGTCTTCGATTAAAAGAATTTAGTGCACTAGGTGAATTGAACAGGATCACAATGAAATATTTTATCTAGAACCGTCAGTAGATACAAGTCTTTTCATTATGAGGACAATCAGAGAGTCTATTTTAATTCCTGAGATAAATGATGGACTTATGATTGCAAATGTTATCATTTGAGCTATCAATGAGTACGATTATATAGCATAGTCTATTCTCGATAGTTTGGTGGTATTCATTTGTTAATCGATTGAGGACTTTATTTATATATATGGACATCGTGGCTCAATTTATTGAATGAGAGTATAAGATTATCATATGGATATTTTAAGGTATTGGATATTAAATCTCAACGTTGGGTTTTCGATAATGTCTATTGAAAACATGGTTTCTGGACAAGTCAAAATATCCAAGGTCAAAACGTGGTCATATGAGTAAATATGGTAACTAGGAGAGCCATAGCGGTCTATGAGCTCTTGGCGATTACTGATATTATACACGAGGATACACTATCTCTAATAAGATTGTCTAGGGTATGAATGAGAAACATCTTCTTATTCTATCTTTATTTAAGAGTTCAATTTTAGCTCTTTAATGGAATGAGCTAAAATTAATAGATCGGACCTAAGTGAATCATTTGTTGATTGTGATTAGGTTATGTCTATTGAAGCTTAAATTTAGATAGCCCGCCAAGATCCCCAATCCACACGGACTTGCATGGATCACTTTATATATTCTACCGGACTAATTTATGGATCCATCTAGAATTGTATTTAATATATTAAGAATATAATTTGCACATTATTTATTTAATGGGCTGCACAAATTATATTAATATATTAATGAGAGGCATGTGGGCTTGTTTCTTTTAGTAAGAATGGGTCTGGTTCACATGTGGGCTTTTATTTAAAGCCTGAATGGATTAAATAAAATAAGAAAATAATATTTGGCCCATATTTTTTGTGTGTGGGCGGCAAGGCTATAATAATAGCCTAAAATATTATTTTATTTTATTGTTTGATTAAATGGAAATTAATTAATTGATTAATTAATTATTTAATTAAAAATCAAAATCTTTTTCTGACTAGGAATTATGTTTCCTAGTAGTATACTATTATAGTAGTATAATAAATATAAAAGACTTAATTTGGTAAGTAGATAAATAAAGAATTTATTTATCTAATCAAATAAGAAAGTCTTTAATATAATCACAAATACACTTATGAATTTGATTACGGTTAGGATTCTTGAGTTGAGAGGAATTTGGGTAAAGCACAAATCTTCTTGATGTGAGGAATTCGGCCAACCCTAGAATTCCTATTAAGAGAATTCAGCCAACCCTAATTGAATGAGCAATAGAATTCGGCCACCCTATATATATGATAGGATAAAATTCGGCCAAGAAGGCTTCTTGCTAGAGAGATTTTTCTTTTGCTTAAAGAAAAATCCAACTCTAGAACATAGTGAAATTTCGGCCAAGAGGAAGAGAGAAAGATAGTTCTAAATTCGATAGTGCACTTGCAAGCCCTTACATAAAAAGGTATTGTGCACACTTTCGATTTAGGTTCACGCGAGTTTCAATCATAAGGATTGTGAATTCAAAAGTGATCGGAACGATCTTTCTAGGCTCTTGGAGTTTTTGTGATTAATGATCATGAAAGAAGATTTCTTTTTTTCATTCTCAGGTACGCAATTCAAAGAATAGGGAGATGACGCTCCTAGGTGATTCACATTCGTGATCGGATTGGAAGATCTTACGGATTACCATCGACGCTAAGTCAATCGGATCACGCGAAAAGAGGTATGATATATTTTGAATATATGTATGTTTAATTAATTAAAGAGTTAAGGTTCAAATATTGTTAAATTTTTAAACTATACTAAATTCGTTTTTTAGTCTCGCTTTTGCTGCGTTTTTCGTATTTTTCCCCTACAATTGGTATCAGAGCCAGGTTATACCCTTTAATTAATTAACGTATGTATACGTGAATCTAGTTCTTTTTATTGTGATTATGCATGTTTTAGAAAGAGATGGCACTCTAGGTATCCGCATATATAATGACATGTGGCATGTATGGATTTATATATGTTATTATAAAGTGAATTGTTATTGCTCGATTTTGGTCCTTGAATTTCAATGTATTTTTGTTTCGGAATTGTAACAAAAAGGGTAGCCTATTATCATCATAAGTTCCTTCTTGGTAGTTGCTAGATTCTCTAGTTTTTATTGTATTAAAAAATACTGCAGTTTTTTTTTTTTATAAAATAGTGCAGTTTTTCTTATGTAAAAATTACTGCAGTGATTTAAAAAAAAAAAATAATAATACTGCAGTAATTTATTGTGTAAAATCTGTTGTAATACATTCAAGTTTCGAAGATTCGAAGAGTTGAAGAATTAGAAGCGGAAGAGGAAGCAACCGGAACAAGCTTGGTACCATGTGCACCATGGCAACAAGCGTGCATGCACGTTAGCGCGTAGCTACGCTTGTTGGGTGCATGGGCTGCGCACAGCAGCCCCTTATGTGTCATGGGCTGCGCATGACAGTCCTTTGGGCATAATGGGCGGTGCATGGTGGCCTTTTTATAGTCCCAAGGGGTGTGCATGCCCAAAGGTGGCAGCCGAGGGGTGAGGAAGTGGATGATGGCCTCTTGAAGACTTGTTCTCCAGGAAAGAATATTTTGGATTCCAAACAAATGCAATTTACTTGCTTTTCTAGGATGGACCAAAATTGTAGCTATTTATATTTCCGTAAATATTACAATATTTGTTGTTGTATGTGTTAATAGCCAAATTTGGCAAGGAAGGAAAGGGAAATTTTTCACCCTCTTAGTCTGACTCCAAGCCCGAGGTCATCCACCAGAAGACCACGCTTCCCAAAATTGAGCTACAGTGCCACCCCACAAAAATAAAGGTGAGCTCCAGAAATACCCGGAGTAGAGCCCGACGTGACCAGATCGAGCCCGCGTCACCAAACCTGAAATCAGGAAGCTCCCCCCGAGGACGAGATTACCTCGCAACCTCTCCAGAAGCTCGCCAAAACCCCGCTGTCATAGAGGAGTATCCGCAGGGGGGACGCATCAAGCTCCGAGAAACTAAGGGAGGTCAGATCGAGCTCCTAGCTAGATTAAGCACCTGAATATCGGAACCAAGACACTAATCTACCTCTCTATCCGATCTACCTCACCATACATACCATATTCGACGACCTCTATGAAGGATTATGCTATGAAGATACAAAGATACACTGGATCATATCTGGAAACATTACGTATGTGTAGAACAAGTATTAGAGTCCAAAGAGGAAACAAACTGATCTCCCCCAAGATATCCTCCATTCAGCTATTAACTCAAAGTCAATGACATTTAAACGAGGAATCCCTCCCGATAAGGGGGGGGGGGGGGGAGAGATAAAGAAAATGAAGGGGAGAATCAGTTGATTTAACCTACAAAACTACATATAATGGAGAGAAAGAGAAGGAGAATAGAGAGACTACTTTTCGACAGGCAAACGAAAACAACCCTACTACACCCTAGAGAGATTGAGAGTGATTGAGAGCAATTGAAAGATATTTGTAAACGATACACCATTGATAAGAATAAAGAAAAAAATTTCATTCTCTTTTGTTCATTCTCTTTTGATGGTACTGATAATAGTATTTTTTGTCATTTTTAACTAGCACTGACTAGAATACATTCTACCTTGACCACCACCTCCGTGGTAGTGGTTTGAGGGTGTTAATTGAGATTTCTCACCCTGAGTAAAATTTCAGTTAACAGTATGATAACATGTCATATAGAATAGGAGTGCCACTCATATATCTCTTTTGGTATGAACATGCATTGAATGATTTAGGTATCTAATTGGCATCTAGATAACTTGGTAAAATCATTCTATGGAATTTAATCACATGCCTTAAATTATTGAGTGGGAGAAGGTATGTTAGAACACCTATGGCCTCCAAGGTTAGTTGAGCTTTATTATTTATTGGTAATCCCCCCGAGTGGCATCCATAAATGGAATTTAGCAAAATACTTCCTTACAAGGATAGACTAGACAATTAACTTAAACGAAATCTACTCCTAGAGGAGGGATTTTCGTGAGAGAAAATTGAGGGTCGATATCTTGGTAACACACTCAATGTGATTTTATTAATATCCTCCCGAGAGTTCTTGTTAATACAATTGCAAGGCTAAAATTGAAAATGCTGGTTGTTATGTTAACAATTAGGTAGGGTATAGTCCAACTGGTAAATGGTTTGTACTCCCAGAGGAGGCGTAACGTTTATGGGTGTTGGATCACCGTTGAAGTTTTATGATTGAATTATTTATTTAATTCAAGATAAATATTTAAAAAGTGCTTTATCGAGACTATTTACTCATATATAATTTTGTTTTATTCAGAAATCATGATTCCATCACTTATGAACATCGTGAAAGATAACACTTTAACTGGAGATAATTATGTCACATGGAAAAGGAAAATTGGGTTGTTGCTGCAAAGTGAAAAGCATAAATTTGTTCTAACTACTCCTAAACCACCCCTTCCTAATAATGAATCTAATATTTTTCAAAGAGATGAGTATGAGCAATGGAAGACTTCAGATGATATGGCCAAATGTTACATTATGGCCACTATCTCCGACGTGTTGCAACAGCAGCATGAAGGAATGGAGTCTGCTACTGATATAATGATGTCTCTGGAAGAGATGTTTGCTATGAGGTCTAGGTCGACTAAGAGAGAGGAAGTGACTACTTTTATGAATCTTAGGATGAAACCTGGACAGGTTGTGAAAGATCACATGATGAAAGTCATAGCACATCTCAATGTTGCAGAACTTAATGGTGCTGAGATAGATGGTGAGATGAAAATTGACATGATTATCAACTCACTATCGGATTCCTTTGATCAGTTCAAGTTGGACTACACCTTGAACAATAAGGAATACACCTTACAAGGCCTGATGCAAGATGTTCAAAGCGCTGAAAAGATCCTCGTGAAAAACAAAGGTCAAGAGATTCATTCGGTTGGTAAAGTTGCTACTGTTAAGACCCGTCAGAAGGTCAAGAAAAAGCAACTTGGGTCTACTAAGAAGGAAACCAAGAAAGTAACCAAGATTAAAGGGAAATGCTTCCTTTGTGGTGAAAAGGGACATTGGAAAAAAATTGCCCAAAGTCCCAGAATAAGAAGGAAGAAGGTAATATTAATTATCTTGAAATATGTTTTCTGGCAGATTCTACAGATTCTTGGATCATAGACTCTGGAGCCACTAATCATGTTTGTAATTCCTTGCAGGGGTTCCAAGAAAGGAGAAGGCTGAATAAAGATGAAATCAACTTGCGCTTGGGCAACGGAACGTTAGTGTCTGCAAGTGCAGTAGGAGATATTAGAGTTATTTTAGATTCTAGTAGGAATTTTGATTTAATAGACATTTATTATGTACCTCAATTCAAGAGGAATTTAATTTCAGTTTCTTGTTCAAATAAATTTGGATATTCGGTTACTTTTAATAAAACTTTTATTATTAGTAAGAATGAAAAAATTGTTTGCAAAGGTACATTGGAAAACAATCTATTCTTTTTGCATAGAAATATCTCTCACTCGTTAGACATAGAATTAACGAAACCTAATCATAAAAGAGTAAAATTATCAAAAGATGAAACCTACCTTTGGCATTTACGCCTAGGTCATGTTAACCTTAATAGGATTAAAAGATTGGTATGTGGCGAACCTTTAAGTTACTTAAAGGTTGATGATCTACCAACTTGTGAATCTTGTTTGGAAGGTAAAATGACTAAAAGGCTGTTCATAACCAAAGGTGCAAAAGCCACTGAATGTTTAGGATTAATACACACTGATGTATGTGGTCTTATGAGCATTCAAGCTAGAGGTGGATATGAGTACTTCATCACCTTCACAGATGATTACTCGAGATTTGGCTATGTGTATCTCATGAGACATAAGTCGGATGCTTTTGACATGTTCAAAGCATTCAAGGCTGAAGTAGAAAGTCAACTTGAGAAACACATAAAAATCTTAAGATCTGATCGTGGTGGAGAATATCTATCTGGTGAGTTTCAGCAATATCTTATTGATAATGGGATAGTTTCTCAGTTTTCTGCACCAGGTACACTTCAACAAAATGGGGTGGTAGAAAGGAGAAATAAAACTCTTCTAGACATGGTTAGGTCAATGTTGAGTTATTCAACGCTTTCTATTTCTTTTTGGGGATATGCTCTACAAACTGCAATATACATTCTAAACGATGTACCATCTAGGTCACTTCCTGAAACACCATATGAGTTGTGGACTGGGCGAAAGCCTAGTTTACAACACTTGAGGATATTTCGTTGTCTTGCACATGTGTTAAAAGGAAAGACAGAAAAGATGGAGTCCCGTTCGGAAACATGTATATTTGTGGGGTATCCAAAAGGACTAAAGGATATTATTTCAATAGTCTTTCAGATCTAAAAGTATTTGTTTCGACAAATGCTTCATTTCTGGAAAAGGACTGTATGAATAATTTTGTGCCCAAAAGTATAATTGTCCTGAATGAGATTGATCGTTCCAAATATGTAGTATATTTAGGTCCTCAAATCTGTATCTTGTGTTCTGTTTTCATGCGTTTTGGTATCTCTAATGGGTTGTTATGTGCATAATTATAAGAAATGGTGCAATGATGGGTTTGGAAGCATGTTGAGGTGGTTTCAGCAGAAAATGGGCAAAAGGAAAGACAAAGGATCAGTAGCAGCTCTACAGTGCGGGTCAAGTGCGGGTCGAAACCGCACTCCAGCCGCACTCATTCTCATAGCCGGGACTGATGCTGAAGAAGAGTTAAAGTGTGGGTACAGTGTGGGTCATCCAACCGCAGTCCACCTGTACTGTTGCTCAAGACAAAGAAGCTGATTTGCACCTGACATTAAAGTGCCGGTCAAGTGAGGGTAATCACCCACGCTGTTGCTCAAGATAGAGGAGTGGATTTGCACCTGACATTAATGTGCGGGTCATGTGTGAGTAATCCAACCGCACTCTACCCGCACTATTTCCCAGATCTGAGAACTGAAGATGAAGACAATCCATTAGTGCAGGTACAGTGCGGGTAATTCACCCGCACTCCACCCGCACTCCGCGTGCGCCAGTTTGTTTTCTGAAGTTTAAGTGACCTATTTTTGTATATTGTATAAATAGAATAGTTGGAGAACGTTTTTGGGAGCCTTTGACCCAGATTTTCAGAGGTTTTATGCACTTAGATTTAAAGTCTCTCTCTCTTTCACACACTTACATTCTCTACTTAACTTCAAGGAAGGTAGGAGATTGAAGCAACTTCAAGGAAAGAGATGTTCTCCAAGGGTTCTTTCTCTTTCCTTTCTTTTATTTTCTTAGTTGTAATGAGTAGCTAAATCCTCTCTAAGGGGTTGATGGAGTAGTTAGTTGGATATTGGGCATGTACATAAACTTGATTCTATATTTATATTCATGTCTATCTTTCATTGTTCTATTCTTGTTATGAATGATTATCACTGATTTCTTGTTTAGAAACATCCTCTTAGCAAGATCTATTTGGATTATGTACGAGTATTGCATCTAGATATACATCCTATTTAGTTGATTCTTGCTCTAATGAATGGACGGAACGTCATGAATTCCGACTCTTAAACCGCGGTCTTAATCTAACCTCAATCGAGTTTTCAGCACTATACATCCTTGGTCGGAGCCCGTGAGAGGATTATAAGTCATCACTATACATCCTAGGTTGACTACATTTATAATCGGTTGAGTCATTGATAGGTAGACGAGCTTAATTTTCAGAATCCGATGAACAACCAACACTATACATCCTAGGTTGGTGGTTTACGACGATTTAAGCCCTAATAGGTGGTCCTCACTATACATCCTAGGTTAACCACTTTCTAGGGATAAATAACCGACTCTATACATCCTAGGTCAGTTACCTTTGAACAGACGTGCCTATTTATAAGTTTATTGCATTGCCCGGTATTGACTTTTGAATCCGTTAACTCCTTAGTTCCCATCATCTTTATATCCTTCATCACATTTTCCTTTCCTCTAATTTGCATTGTTAAGTTAGTGTTACTAATAGGATAATTCACCATCTACATCTTCATTATTTTATGTTTTGTTTAATATATATATATACATTAACATTACTTTAGCAATGACTAATCTTAGCTAGCTCTGCTCCCTGTGGACGACACCCCACTTGCCACCATACATGTGTTTTCCAAACCAATTTAGGCTTCGTGAGGTTTTTACAAATATTGTTGACGAATTGATCTTTTTAAAACGACATGAAATTGCACTACTGCCGGGGAGCAGCAAGTTTAGTTTGATTAGTTTTGCATGAGTAGTAGTTAGTTCTAGTATCATTTCTGATATACCTTGTTTGTGTCTAGTTACGTCGTGCGTTATTTGTTTCTGAATTTCAGGATTCTAGGTATATGCACGGAAGAAGATCATTAAGAGTAATAGTATTGCCAAGTGACAACAATATAAATCAGTTGGGTAGAAGAGCTGGTCAGTTAGAGGAAAACATGGAAGAATGTGTTCCTATGGATCAACCCGAGCAGAATAGGGGAGACGGAAATGATCCGAATCAGAATGAGCAACAGGCTCGTGAGCATGAAGGCAGTGTACATGGAGATGAACAGCTAGGTCTCACCATGGGCGAGTAAACACTCCCGTTTGTAGGTAATGCGCCGACTGTCGTATTACTTGATGATGTGACAAGACAGTATGAGTTGAAGACTATGCATATTAGCCTCATACCATCTTTTAGTGGGAGAGTTACCGAGGATTGCCTTCAATTTATGAAACAATATGGAGCCACCATAGAAACCTTTCCGGTAATGGCTCGTCAAGTAGTGCTAACAAGAGACCAGCCTCACCTCAGGTGTTTCCAATACTGTTTTAAGGATGCCGCCATGACATGGTACATGAATTTGAGGCCAGGATCACTGGTAATATGGAGTCAGGTGTGCAAGGTCTTTTTCAACAAGTATTTCCCGTCACAAAAGGCGGAAGACCTAAGGTTGAAAATAGCATCCTTTTAACAAGTATTTAACTTGTTGTTAGCACAAATGCCGCCGCATACATACCACCCACAGTTGAAGGTAAATTCCTTCTATAGCGGACTTTCACCTATCACACAAATGCTCGTGGACAATGCATGTGGGGGTACAATAGTAGACAAAAGAGTAGTTGAGGCATATGATATCTTGGAGAAGATTGCCCAGAACTCACAGAAGAGGACATCACACGTGAGAAGGGGCGGAAGGATAAATGTGGGTCAGGATACCCAAGTTCAAATTAAGATGTCAAGAATGAACATAGTGCACCAATCAAGGAGCTTATAACTAAAAAACCAGGGTCCTCCCAAGGAGTGAGTCAAGTAATGAGGGAGATAGAAGGAGGAGAAGGGCAGTTTGGACAAGAAGAGCAAGCCCAGGCCCTTGGGGAATTCCAAAGGCCAAAGAATGACCCGTATTCAAACACATACAACCCAGGGTTGAGAAACCACCCAAACTTGTCTTGGTCCAACAACAACCACCTAGGGGCAACAAATTACCAAGGTGGCAACAACAACTATCAAGGTGGAAACAACAATCAAGTGTACCAAAACCGTGGGTACAATAGGTATAACCAAGGAAGGCCTAGCAACAGCAACCAATGTGGAAGTTATAGTAGTAACCCACCAACCAACTTTAATTCCCAAGCACCCGCTAGCCAACAAGAGGACAAATCCCTAGAGGAGATAGTGAGCACAGCCATCAAAACGGGTGGTATCGGGTCAGAAGCCCTTAAGAACACCTTGCATGCATCTGAGCAACGAATGACCGCTTACATGTAGTCTAATGATCAGAGGGCAAATAGTCATGGAGCGTCACCGAAAAAGATGGAAACTCAGTTGGCACAAATCTTCGATGCATTGGTCAAGAACAAGGGTAAGGCATCAAGCACCGATGAGCACGTTAACGTGTTAGAGGTAGTCCTGCTGGGAGCTAAAGATGGGTTAGAAGAAGAAACTATCCCAAACCAATACCAGATTCCAAAAAATTCTAGGGAAGAGACCATGAAGAGTGTGGTGGAGGTCACACATAATGAAGATGGGGGAAGTGGCATAGACTCCCTCGTTAAGCTTTCAGACCCCGGAAGTTTCATAAGAGAGGTAAAAATTGAAAACTCACATAGGATGGGAGAAGTGCTTGATATGGGGACTAGCATCAATATGATGCCATTAGAGGTATACAAACAGTTAAAGATTCAGTCAATCAAGCCTACTTCTCAGACTCTCATCATGATGGAAAATTCTTCCATCACCCCAGTTGGTATAGTGGAGGAAGTATATGTGAATGTGCACGGTGTAAGTTCCTCATATTTTGATTGGCTTATTTCGTTGACAAACCGCATTGGGGATTATTCTTTGTAAGGGTAATTTAGGCCTCGTGAGTGTGATCAAGCTTCAAGGACATCATCTCTCTCAAAGAGCACTTCAAAGGTATCTCACTAGTTTAACTTTCTTTGAAGAGATCTAGTTGCAGACACTCACTTGCATGCATTATTGTTCTTATCTTCATGTAATTGAATGATGTATTGTATGCCTCTTTTCACACTCCACACTTGCATATTTTGCACATCTCTTAGTGTGTTGAGTTTGCCCAGAAAAGAGAATTTCTTCTCTTAGCGCGGCCTAGACCGCTTGGCAAGACATGCTTGCACCGCGGCATACAGAGCGGTATACCTCAGCACGGTCATGCTCCCTGTACCGCTTCCTGTACACTTGCACGCAAAGTGACCCAAGTCGCGGTGTTGTCCAGTAGGCCTCTGTTGCCCATACCGCGGCCTGTGCACCTGCATGCACACCGCCCTGCATCGCGCTGTTATCCAGACGGTGCACTGCTGTGTGTACCGCGGTCTGGACACTTGCCTGAGACTCGGTCCATCTAGCGGTATTGACGGGATTTTGTGCCCTAAGTTCAAAACGACGCTGTTTCAACTAGGGCTCCCTTATATATACTCTATCTTCTTCCTTGCTCGTTTTTATGAGTTCAAAAAGCCATTATTGAGAGGCCAAGCTTCCCTTAGAGAGAGAAACTCCCAAGAACTCATCTTTACTCAACCAAACACAAATCCATGTGCATTTAACCTCTTCAAGCATTATCTCATCATGGATTCTTCTTGCTTTCATTGACTAGGTAACTTGAACATGCCCTGAATCTCTTTGTATTTATTTATGTTCTTGTTTGCCTAGGGTTAGCTCTTTTATGTGATTTTATTGCATATCTTTATGTTTATTGGCATTTATAACATAATTGAGTTGTTGTGTGTTGGTTGAGAGCCTTATTCATTAATAGCTAGCATTTAGGACGATTTTACCCTTCTAGCTAAATCTTCATGCATTTGCATTTAGATATTGATATCTAGGATTTGCATTTATTGACATCTTTAAATCCTTAGATAAGCATTTATTGTTGCCTAGCATTAATTGCATGTTTGAATATCTTTTACATATTCACATAGGTTGTCTAACCTCTTCATTGATTGTTAAGCTTTGTGACTAAGTGAGTTAGTGCACAAGCTTGTGGTCAAGAATCACTATTAAAGGCCCGTTGGGTAGAATGAAAGGGTTAGTGACCAAGTAGGTGTGACTTGAGGTCAACCTAGGTTGTAAACTTTCGTTCATATAGTGGATTTGAGGACCGTATGTGGCTAGAAGGATAGCCCGTGAGTTTTGCCCAGTTGGAGGGTTTCTCACGTAAATCAATCCTTGTGTTTTTATTGTTTTCCGCTTATTTATATTGGATTGATTGATTGCTAATATGGAGTAGGATTATTAAAATTGATTAAGTCGAAAAGTTAGTAATAAATCAACTAAAACCTATTCACCCCCCCCCCCTCTAGGTTGTATTAGACACACTTTGTGTATTTTCAATTGGTATCAGAGCGGGTTCCTAGATACACTTAGGTGATCCTTGCTCGTTGTGTGTCTTGCATTTTGTTTGTGTTTGTTGCATCATAAACATTCATCTCATTCATACCCAAACACTATGAGTGGGAACGGAAGTGGTAATGAGGGAGCCTCTAGCACAAGACCCCCTTTGCTCACCGGAATAAACTATGCCTCTTGGAAAGGCAAGATGGAGTTTTACATTTGCCAAATAAATGACTGAGCATGGATGGCAATTGAAGATGGCTACACTCTTCCGGAAAAGACTCTTGAAGACGAAAGGGTAGTTCCCAAGCCAAAGTCGGAATGGTCAACTCAAGAGTTTGAAGCATCCAAGTGGAATAACAAGGCTATGCATGCTATTCTTTGTGCAATGGATGACAATCAGTACAAATTGATCCAAACAACAAGAATTGCAAAAGAGGCATGAGAGATTCTAGAGACGGCCCATGAGGGAACCTAGGTGGTCAAGGACTCCAAGCTTCAAGTCCTCCAAACATAATTCGAGCAAATTAGGATGGAGGAGGATGAGTGCTTCAACGACTTTCAAGTGAAGATGATGGACATAGTCAATCAAAGCCATCAACTTGGTGATCCCTATTCGGATAGGAGGATCAAGGAAAAAATTATGAGGTCGCTTCCAGCAAGATTTGAGTCAAAAGTGACGGCTCTTGAGGAGAATAGTGACTACAAGAATATGAAGCCAAGTGAAGTTATTGGAAGGCTTCTAGCATATGAGTCTAGATGGACGCCCACACCTACACCTCAAAAGAAGCAAAAGAGCATTGCTCTAAAGACTTCTAAGGTTGAGAAGGAGGAAGAAGACTCAGATGAAGAAATGGCCCTCATGGTGAAAAGATTCAAGAAGTTCATCAATTTTGAGAAGAGGGGATTTGGATCCAAAGGAAAGGAAATAAAGAAGAAGACTCCTTTCAAGAAGTTTGAGTCAAGTGAAGACAAGCCCACAAGAAAAGGGATTCAATGCTTCGAATGTGGAGGTTTCGGACACATCTCCACGGATTGTGGAAATTTGAAAAATAAGAAGAAAGGAAAGGCCATGGCCGCCACGTGGAGCGATGGTGATGACTTGGAAGAAGAAGGAGAATCCTCAGATGATGAGGATCATGTGGCAAACTTTATTGCCTTCGCATCTTCTCTTAAGAGTAAGGAAGCAATAGATGATGAAGAGGTAGAGAAACAAAGTGAAGATGACTCTAGCGATGGTGACTCTTCATCCCATTCAACAAATATGGATGTAGGAGGAATGGATCTTGAAGGCTTCATTGAGCATTTTCAAAGCGCAAGATTGAAGATGAAGAAAGAGATTCAAAGGCTAAAAGGAGAGAATCTCAAGCTATCCACCGAAGCTACTCACTTAAATAAAGAAGTGAAGATAGCCAAAAGGAATAAGGAATTGATGGAAAAGGAGCTTGAAGAAGCTAGAGAGATCATTGCTAAGATGACTTCAAGCACTAATAAACTTGACCACATGTTGGGAGTTGGCAAGAGGCCAAGTGATAAGAAAGGTCTTGGCTATGAAGATGACAAGGAGACCTCATCCTCAAGCAAGATTGTGTTTGTCAAGAGTTTGGATAACAAAGAGCTTCAACCCCCACAATATCCTAGGAAGAAGATCGAACTAGGAGAGTGCTCTAAAGAACCTCAAGTCAAGGTAGCACAAGGGAAACAAGCTCAAGCTCAATCAACAAGGGTGCATCAAGCAAGTTTCCCTTAACCGAAATACCATCAAGCCAAAAAACAATTCATGCAAGGTCAACAAAGGAAGCAATTCATTCCAACTCAACAACAAAGAAGAAGAGAACCAATCCAACACCAAAGACAAGCTCAAATGCGTGGGAAAGCCCCTTTGTACTCATAAGGGCATGGTATGTCTTCTTATTTTATTCCCACTTGTCACTTTTGTGGTGTTGATGGTCACATTAGACCTAATTGCTTCAAATACATTGAAATGTGTAGAATCAAGAGCATGATTGAAAGAAATAGAGCTAGAGCTAAAATGCACGTTCCTAGGAAATCTAGAGCAAATTTGCATGATCCTAGGAAATCTAGAGCCAATGTGACTAATACCACTAGGAATGAGAACATTACACATAGGTGGATTAGAAGGGATAACTATTCTTGCTATGTGGCTCAAATTGCCTTGAAGGCAAATGCCTCTAACACTTGGTATTTGGATAGTGGGTGTTCTAGGCATATGACGGGGAACAAGAGCTTATTTAAATCCCTTGTCTTGGAGGATGGAGGATTTGTCACCTTTGGTGATGGATCTGAAAAGAAAGTCATAGGGAAAGGAACCATTTCCATTCCCGATTTACCCTCCTTGTCCAATGCTTTACTTGTTGATGGCTTGCAAGCAAATCTTATAAGCATTTCTCATCTTAATGATGATGGACTCTCTGTATTGTTTAACAAAAATGATTGCTCTATTTTAATGCCAAATGGAAAAACCTTGCTAAAAGGAAAGAGATCTAGTGACAATTGCTATTGTCTTGAAGCTAGTGCTATCTCTTGCAATATGTCCAAATGTGAGGAAATTGAGTTATGGCATCAAAGACTTGGCCACATGAACTATCGAGATTTGAGGATCTTAGATAAGTTCAAGGTTGTGCGTGGCCTCCCTAAGCTTGGGAAGAAAGTCGATGGCGTTTGTGGACCTTTTCAACAAGGGAAACAAACCAAAAGTATGCACAAGAAAGGCAAGTATCTCGCCACCAAGGAGCCATTAGAGCTTCTACATATGGACCTTATGGGTCCCATGCAAACCCAGAGTCTCGGTGGCAAGAGATACATTTTTGTTTGTGTTGATGATTTCTCTAGATTTACATGGACTTATTTTCTTAGAGAAAAATCTGAAACTTTTGAAAAATTTAAAATGCTTTGCACTAAAATTCAAAATGAAAAGAACTCACACATTAAAAGCATTAAAAGAATCAGGAGTGACCATGGGAGGGAATTTGAAAATGATTGTTTTGAAAGCTATTGCAATAGCTTAGGCATTTCCCATGAGTTTTCGGCTCCTAGAACTCCTCAACAAAATGGGGTTGTTGAGAGGAAGAATAGGGTCCTTCAAGAGATGGGCCGTGTGATGTTGCTTAGCAACAATGTCCCTAGGAACCTTTGGGCCGAGGCCGTCAACATGGCTTGCTACATAGGAAATTGAGTCTTCCTAAGGCCCTGTACTAGGCAAACCTCCTATGAATTATGGAAGGGTAGGAAGCCAAATATTAGCTACTTCCACTCATTTTGGAGCAAATGCTACATTCTAAATGACCGAGATCAACTTGGCAAGTTTGATGCCAAGAGTGATGAGGGGATTTTTATTGGCTATGCCCTTAATAGTAAGGCCGATAGAGTTTTCAATTTAAAAACTCGGAGTGTCATGGAATCATCTAATGTCGTCATAGATGATTGTAGGCCTAAGACTAGAGATCATGATGAGGAGGTCATTGTGCTTGATGATCCTTTCTTGGAGAAGAATGGTGAGACTTCAATTGATGTGAAGTCAAGTCTTGATGAAGAGGTCATCCAACCTCTTGATAGAGATCCATCTTTGGACTCTAAAGAACCCGCTCCATGGGTTAGACATCTCCACAATAAGAATGATATTCTTGGATATATGAATGAGGGTGTTAGGACTAGGCGTCAAATAGCTAATCAAATTAGCTATACTTGTTACACCTCTCAAATTGAACCCAAAAAGGTTGATGAAGCCTTGAATGATGAATTTTGGGTTCTTGCCATGCAAGAAGAGCTAAACCAATTTGAAAGAAATGAGGTTTGGACTCTTGTTCCTAGACCCAAGGATACTAATGTCATAGGCACCAAATGGGTATATAGGAACAAGTCGGATGAAAATGGCAACATTGTGCGCAACAAGGCTAGACTTGTAGCACAAGGATACTCTCAAATTGAAGGTATTGACTTTGAGTAGACTTTTGCTCCGGTTGCCCGTCTTGAGTCCATAAGGCTTCTTTTGTCCATATCATGTGTGCACAAGTTCAAATTGCATCAAATGGATGTTAAGAGTGCATTCCTCAATGGTTTCTTGCATGAGGAGGTGTTTGTTGAGCAACCCAAGGGGTTTGTGGATCCACACCACCCCAATCATGTCTATAGCCTCAAGAAGGCTTTATATGGGTTGAAACAAGCACCTAGGACTTGGTATGAGCGCCTTACTCAATTTCTTGTTGACAATGACTACACTAGGGGTAGTGTTGACGAAAATTTATTCATCAAGAGGAACAAAGATGAGCTTTTCATAGCTCAAATTTATGTTGATGATATTGTGTTTGGCTCCACCAACAAATCCAAAGTCCAAAAATTTGTTGATGTCATGTCTCATGAGTTTGAGATGAGTCTTGTTGGGGAGCTTAATTACTTCCTAGGTTTGCAAATCAGGCAATTGCATGATGGGATTTTCATATCCCAAGCTAAGTATGCTAAAAACCTAGTGAAGAAATTTGGCCTTGAGAATGCCAAACATTGTGACACACCCATGAGTACCACCTTGAAACTAAGCAAGGATGCTAGTGGCAAGAGTGTGGAACAAAGTCTTTATCGTGGTATGATTGGTAGCTTGCTTTACTTGACCGCAAGTAGACCCGATATAGCCTTTAGTGTGGGTGTATGTGCTAGGTACCAAGCGGATCCCAAGGAATCCCATCTCTCCTCCGTGAAGAGAATCATTCGATATGTGAATGGGACATCCAACTATGGGATATGGTACTCTTTTGACACTAATGCTAGCTTAGTTGGCTTTAGTGATGCAGATTGGGCAGGAAATTGTGATGATAGGAAGAGTACATCGGGCGGTTGCTTCTTCCTAGGCAACAACTTGGTCTCATGGTTTTGCAAGAAGCAAAACTCCATCTCTCTATCCACAGCTGAAGCGGAATACATAGCCGCCGGGAGTGCTTGCACACAACTCCTTTGGATGAAACAAATGCTTGTGGATTACGGCTTTGATCAAGGTATTCTTACCCTTTATTATGATAACATGAGTGCAATTAACATTTCAAAGAATCCTGTTCAGCACTCTAGGACAAAGCATATAGACATTAGGCATCATTTCATTAGGGAACTAGTTGAAAACAAATGCATTGCACTTGAGCATGTGGGCACTAATGATCAACTAGCGGATTTATTTACAAAGCCCTTAGACTCAACTAGGTTAAAGTCACTTAGTAGGTCTATTGGGATTTGTCATATGCCTTGATGTGTTTTGGTGTTTGACCCCTTATGGGGAACTCAAGCAAAGAGAGCAACCTTGCATGTTGGAATAAGCAAAAACTTGATCATCTTTATGCTTCTTTATTAATTGCTTGAGTATTCTTGGTTGTGCTTATATATATATTCTTATATGGCTTTTTAGTTAATAAGTGTGCCTTGCTTGATTTGTAATCCATGTCACCTCTATGTTCAAAAATGCATTTTTGGACTAGGAGATTTTGATTGGGAAAGTACACTTGAATGACCCATAATTTAACTCCATGACATGAGAACTTTTATTGACATGCTTAAAATAATATGCATGAAATGTTTTTGATTGCTCTAGTGAAAAATATGTGTGAAAGCAAATGAGAAGCCTAAACCCAATAAGGATCTAGTATCCATGCTATAAACAAGGATGTCTCATCCAAATTTAGTCTTCTCTCTCTCTTTATTAGTTGAACAAGACTACTATCATATGGGTATCCCACCCGGAAAAATCAAAAAGGGTGCAAAAGTCACTCATGTCTTGTTTTGCTTATAAAGTTTGATATAGTTGCTCTTTTAATTGAAATTCTTTTTGAAAAACTATATCTTGTTTGCTTATAACAAAAGGGTATAAATTGGTTTGAATTCTTTTGGAAACCCTTTTGATGTTTGCTTTGCCAAATACCATTTGCTTGAACCATGATGTTACATGTCTTACATCCAAAGCAATTAAGTCACACATCTTCTTCTAAACAATAAAACCCTCAATGATTCTCTCTCAATTAATTGAGTTGCATAACGTTGTTGTATATGATTATGCACTTATCTTGCAAATAGCTCTCTTTGCTAAAGTGACCCGGTTGGGGAATACTCCTTTGCCTATCTCATGACAAAAAGGGGGAGTAATGTGGTTATTTAAGGGGATTGCATATTTGGAGAGATTGTCCCATTGAGGGGGAGTAACCTATATAGGGGGAGAGCATTTGCATGTTGCATGTTGAAGTTTTCTTTTATTATGCAAATTGCTCTTATTTATTTATCTCTCTCGATCACCTCACATGCACTTGTCTTGGAAAGTGTAGTCTCATTGTTTTGTAGGGAAGGTGGCTATTCTACAAGAGCTTGAAGTTCTGAAGACCTAGTATCTAGGTATCTTTTTGTAATGTAGAATATCTTTTTGTTGACCTTTAGTTTTTACTTTTTTGTGAGGTTGATTTGTGAGTGGTGGTTTTGTCACGAAATAGCCAAAGGGGGAGATTGTAAGTTCCTCATATTTTGATTGGCTTATTTCGTTGACAAACCGCATTGGGGATTATTCTTTGTAAGGGTAATTTAGGCCTCGTGAGTGTGATCAAGCTTCAAGGACATCATCTCTCTCAAAGAGCACTTCAAAGGTATCTCACTAGTTTAACTTTCTTTGAAAAGATCTAGTTGCACACACTCACTTGCATGCATTATTGTTCTTATCTTCATGTAATTGAATGATGTATTGTATGCCTCTTTTAACACTCCACACTTGCATATTTTGCACATCTCTTAGTGTGTTGAGTTTGCCCAGAAAAGAGAATTTCTTCTCTTGGCGCGGCCTAGACCGCTTGGCAAGACATGCTTGCACCGCGGCATACAGATCGGTATACCTCAGCAGGGTCATGCTCCCTGTACCGCTTCCTGTACACTTGCACGCAAAGCGACCCAAGTCGCGGTGTTGTCCAGTAGGCCTCTGTTGCCCATACCGCGGCCTGTGCACCTGCATGCACAGCGCCTTGCACCGCGCTGTTGTCCAGACGGTGTACTGCTGTGTGTACCGCGGTCTGGACACTTTCCTGAGACGCGGTCCATCTAGCGGTATTGACTGGATTTTGTGCCCTAAGTTCAAAACAACGCTGTTTCAACTAGGGCTCCCTTATATATACTCTATCTTCTTCCTTGCTCGTTTTTATGAGTTCAAGAAGCCATTATTGAGAGGCCAAGCTTCCCATAGAGAGAGAAACTCCCAAGAACTCATCTTTACTCAACCAAACACAAATCCATGTGCATCTAACCTCTTCAAGCATTATCTCATCATGGATTCTTCTTGCTTTCATTGACTAGGTAACTTGAACATGCCCTAAATCTCTTTGTATTTATTTATGTTCTTGTTTGCCTAGGGTTAGCTCTTTTATGTGATTTTATTGCATATCTTTATGTTTATTGGAATTTATAACATGATTGAGTTGTTGTGTGTTGGTTGAGAGCCTTGTTCATTAATAGCTAGCATTTAGGACGATTTTACCCTTCTAGCTAAATCTTCATGCATTTGCATTTAGATATTGATATCTAGGATTTGCATTTATTGACATCTTTAAATCCTTAGATAAGCATTTATTGTTGCCTAGCATTAATTGCATGTTTGAATATCTTTTACATATTCACATAGGTTGTCTAACCTCTTCATTGATTGTTAAGCTTTGTGACTAAGTGAGTTAGTGCACAAGCTTGTGGTCAAGAATCACTATTAAAGGCCCGTTGGGTAGAGTGAAAGGGTTAGTGACCAAGTAGGTGTGACTTGAGGTCAACCTAGGTTGTAAAATTTCGTTCATATAGTGGATTTGAGGACCGTATGTGGCTAGAAGGATCGCCCGTGAGTTTTGCCCAGTTGGAGGGTTTCTCACGTAAATCAATCCTTGTGTTTTTATTGTTTTCCGCTTATTTATATTGGATTGATTGATTGCTAATATGGAGTAGGATTATTAAAATTGATTAAGTCGAAAAGTTGGTAATAAATCAACTAAAACCTATTCACCCCCCCCCCCCCCCCCTCTAGGTTGTATTAGACACACTTTGTGTATTTTCACACGGGTTGATGGTGCCGGTAGAGTTTGTTGTGTTAATTTGCAAGAGAGGAGAATCCAGTGGTAGGGACTGGAAACTGCCTTTAGGGAGGTCATTCATTGCCACAGCGGGTATGGTTGTAGATATTCATTCTAGGACATTTCCTTCAGCTGTGGAGGCAAGAGTGTTAACTTCAAGGTCAATTCCCCAGAAGCAAGCCAAGTAAAGGATTGCTTGGTCTTGGAAGCGCCAAATTCAAGAAAGAAAAGAAGCGGGGTGTTCACCCTTGTGCAGGCTTTTGAGGGTGTGAATGAGATGGAAAGGGGCAACCAAGATTGTGTGAAAGAAAGACAAGAATGTAAACTTGAAGAGGAGCAATTAGTTACTGCTACTTTTAAGGATATAGGTGAGCTTGAGCAAGACAACACGAAGCTCAAGCTAGAGGTATATTTGCTCAAGGCCGAGAATGGAATGTTGAAGAAGAAATTGCATGACTTCTGACGAATAGATTTTTGCGTCGTTGAAAGCATCGTCAAACATTTATAATAAAATCAACCTTGCTATAAGGCACGAGTCAAAAGACATATATAGAAATAAAACTAGTACAGCGTGCAAGCAAGGGTATCATTCCGCAGGGATGTGTTGTTAACCGTTTCAAGTTTTAGAGTTTAGGGAAAGCATGTAAATAGAATACGGAGAGGTGAGAATGGTGTGTGAAGTGGTGTTGTGTGTGTGTAGAAAATGTAAATGAAAACAATGCAAATAACGAGATAAACAAGAGAATCTGGAGGGGTGAGAATGTTGATTAAGTGAGAAATAATAAAAGGGTGGATAGGAGAGGATCAATATAATGGACACAAATGGGACAATAAGCTCACCAAACACAAAGGCACATCTATTAGATTGTTAACCAATTAAGCACACTCAAGTTAAGGGTTCGTTTTTGCCTCAATCCGATATATACACATTCATAGAGCTAAAGATTGAAGAGTGTGCTGAGAGCCTCTCAAACACGAAACCGCAAAAAACATATGTGAACCGATTCTACAAACCAATGCTAGATTGAGCCCCAATACTAACATGGTAGTGTAAAATGGCAACGTTAGGTGTAATGAATGTGGAAAGAGTAATTGTTCCTTCAACCATAACTTACCTAGAGCCCCTAGCGTAAGAAATAGCCAAATTCCCAATTATTGTAACTCCAACCACAACTCACCTAGAGCCCCTAGTGTGAGAAGTAGCCAAATTCCAATATATAACAAAAACAATAAACCAAACCTCTTTAAGTATAGCAATTAACAAGCTCATTCATTCTTACTAGCTAATTAGCCAAGACTATGCCTGGATGGCTTTCCTAAAGCACAATCCTAACTCTAATTCACTCAAACCCATCCATACACATGCAATTCGACCTTCCATCAACATACACACACAAATTGGATATTTGATTACCACTACTCCTACAATTACATTAATCTACTCCTAATCCCATTCATGAACACATATTAATTTCCAATCTCCATACATAAGCATTTCAAGATAAGAGATATATTCAATAATCACAAGAATGAATCAAAACTCAAATGAACATAAAAATCATCATATATAAATAGCCAAAGTGTAGGATTACAAATATTCCCAAATGGGGATTACACAAATGGACAACAAGATATACATGGAGAATGAGTTTAGATACAACCCTTGAAGAACCCCTCCAAGAGCTCTATCTTTGCTTGCCCGAATTTGGTCCAAAGACCTCTCCTAACTCCATCAAATCTACTCACAAATGTGGTGGGTGATGGTTAGAAATAGGGGTGGTGAGCTTTCCATGGAGGAAAACCTCCATGGAAGCTTGAAAGCTTCTCTCTCTCTCTCTCTCTCTCTTAACGGATGAAGAAGATGAAGAAGATGAAGTTTTAGGGGAACAAGAAGTCTGAAAAATTCTGAAGAGAGGAGAGGAAAGGGTGTTTATATAGTGTTGGGAAGTTAGGGTATGAAATGGTAGTGAAGGGCCAAAAATGCCCCTCAATTTCAGGTAAAAATGCGACCTCCTGGTGCCGTTCGGCGGTCAAAACGGCGGCCATGGTGCCAGCCATTTTGCCCGCCGAATTGGTGAAGAAACCTACTGTCCTAATTCGGCGGTCAGAACGGCGGTTTGGTTGCCTGCCGTTGTACCAGCCGAATGCCATTTCTGCTCTGCGCACCAGTTACTCAAACAAGCATAACTTCCTCCAGAAAGATCGGAATTGCAATCCTTAAAAAGTTCTGAAACCTAAACTTCCGTACCTTTCCAAATATATAAATATCTAAACGTGAATCGATCAGAGGAGGGAGTTATGGCACCTACAAGTCGGACATTCTGTACACCCACATAATTTCAGCCCATAAGCTGTCGGAAAATCAGAGGGGTTCATGCACGCCGTCTCGGTGTTCCATTCTTTCTTGATGACGGATCAACCATGGAAACATCTAGATTTTCTTGGCCATGATTGGGCTTAGATCTCATTGCGGTCCGTATCAACGGTGAGGCACAGCACTCTGAATACTTCCATTTATTCTCGTTTTTGGCTCTTTTTGCCTCCCAATCTAAACTCTAAGCTCAAAAACCCATGGTAGGGAATATGTACCTATACCAGTCTTAAAAAAATATTATATACAAAAATACGCTCGAAAATGAGACAAACGATCGGAAATGGGGGACCTCAAATAGGTATAAAATAGTCTGATCAAATACCCCCAAACCTATATTTTGCTCGTCCTCGAGCAAAACAAAAATAGAAAAACAAACAAACAAACATATAATAGTAAAACTAAATAAAAACTAGGCTAGTCCACTTTCGTAGGAAACACGATGGCACTTAGCAAGTGCCACAAGCCTTTGAACCTATAGGCGGCCCTAATAGGAGGAGTTATAGTCTCATGAGGGTTTACAGTTACGACACCCACAAACGTATACTCTGCTAGAAAATGGTTGAGTTGCAATCCAAACATACCAAGCAAAAACAACACATGCATGCTAGAATCTCAAATATACCAATCAATAAACATGTATCACATAATGCAAGTATGCCAATACTTAGGATGTTTTCGGTTTACCACACAACTACTCTCGAATGCCCAAGACAAAATTAGCCTCGACTCTAATCCTCACCGGATTTCAGTTATATATTTTCACTCAGAATCCTAGGCGCACTCTCTAGCAAACATATGCGAATGAATTTATGTACATAAATCAAATATAATCGCATATGAGTAATTTCAATAAAAGCACAATTTCTAAAAATCGATCTCATGAAAGGAATTAAAATACCATGAACGAGGAAAGAGCATGCATTGACTCACATTCCCAAGATAGACTTCCTAAGAGATCAAATGGACTTTCCCTAATTGTATTTGTGGCCAAGGGTGTTTGGTAGTGTAGGGGATGGAGGATATGGTAGGAGTGGGAAGATAAAGCTACTAACCATGCCAAGGTGTTTACATTACAATTACATCACTTTGAGCTCATTTACATTTTACATTACAATTCAAGCGTCTAGGCTATAAACCTTTACATTGCACATTTTGTGCTACATTTGTACTCAAATTTTTAGAGTAACTTTATATTTGAAGATTTTGAATACCTAAGTGTTTATATTTCACACTTTTTTCTTTTTAAGCCTTTGCCTTTACACAATTTACATACATTTGCCTAAGTACACGCTTTACACATTTTAGAGCTAGCTTCTCTAAAGCTATACACCTTAACATGATCCATAACTAGGGTATGTGAAAGTGTTTGGGTTATGTATGTGGTGGAGGTTTAGTGTTTGGCCTCAATTCTTTCCAATGAACGCACACATCAAGGGACAAGTGTTTAGGCTATTTAGTAGTTACACACACACTCAAGTCCAAAATCATTTCTAAAAGTCCATCTAGCAAGGGAATGCAAATCTCAAACAAGCAGTCCACATGATGATGTTCTATGGCAATCAATGAAAGAAAATTGATGTACAATGAGATCACTAAAAATTAAGTACAAGTTCGAAGAGTGTTTAAGAGTATAAATGACATAACCCTCACAAATAAAACGTTTATAAGGCACAAAATCTCACAAGGGTAGTCTCCACTATTTTCCTAAGTGAAACAAGAATAGAGGTCTAATCCACCTCACCATCAAAAGATTGGCATTGTACAAGCATATTTAAAGTGATGCATGGAGCTAAAAGCATACATGATATGTCTCAACCGGCACACGAAGAAAAACAACTCAACAAAACCAGAAATATTACAAAAAATTTCAAAAATGACCGGTTTGCAGAGATTTGAAAATTTTCTAAACGTAACAAAACACATATAAACAACAACAAAAAACACAAAAGTGTCCACACCCCCAAACCTAAACTCAACATTGTCCTCAATGTTGCTCAAATCATAAAATATGGACAATATTTAGCAAGATTTGGGAGATAGAACATAAACATCACAAAAGACTAAAAACAATAACACGTCAAATCCTAAGATCTAAGCACAATACAAATCCACTCTTAGATCTAAACAAAAATAAAAATCACAAACACAACAGACATAGCATTCCTATCCTTAAGCGCATGGGCGGTTTCCGCCCAAGTCGACAACTATTCCACAAGGACTCAAATTAAGTAGAGGAATTACCTCTCGTGTCAGCGACCAACGCGTCCGTTGTGGTGCTACCGTTTCACTTGATGAAATTGTTGCGGTGCGATAAGCGCACACTTACCGTTCTCATGAGTTGTGCGGTCCATCAGACCTGAAATTGTTCTTTCCTAGCACAAGCACAACTCAAAAACAATCAAATTCATATGCCATAAATAAAAAGAAAATAAGTAAAAGAAAAATCTAACCACATACATATATATCCGCAAAGCAATTAAATCTAACATTTACAGAACCTAAGCTAAAACAAGAAACAATCAACGAATACACATCCCCGGCAGCGGCGCCATTTGACGAATAGATTTTGACGTCATTGAAAGCATCGTCAAACATTTATAATAAAATCAACCTTGCTATAAGGCAAGAGTCAAAAGACATATATAGAAATAAAACTAGTACAGTGTGCAAGCAAGGGTATCGTTTCGCAGGGATGTGTTGTTAACCGTTTCAAGTTTTAGAGTATAGGGAAAGCATGTAAATAGAATGCGGAGAGGTGAGAATGGTGTGTGAAGTGGTGTTGTGTGTGTGTAGAAAATGTAAATGAAAACAATGCAAACAAAGAGATAAACAAGAGAATGTGGAGGGGTGAGAATGTTGATTAAGTGAGAAATAATAAAAGGGTGGATAGGAGAGAGATGCAAGATAATGGACACAAATGGGACAATAAGATCACCAAACACAAAGGCACTGTTAACCAATGAAGCACATCCACTCAAGTTAAGGGTTCGTTTTTGCCTCAATCCGATATATACACATTCATAGAGCTAACGGTTGAAGAGTGTGTTGAGAGCCTCTCAAACACGAAACCGCAACCAACATATGTGAATCGATTTTACAAACCAATGCTAGATTGAGCCCCAATACTAACATGGTAGTGTAAAATGGCAACGTTAGGTGTAATGAATGTGGAAAGAGTAATTGTTCCTCCAACCATAACTTACCTAGAGCCCCAAGCGCAAGAAATAGCCGAATTCCCAATTATTGTAACTCCAACCACAACTCACCTAGAGCCCCTAGTGTGAGAAGTAGCCAAAGTCCAATAAATAACAAAAACAATGAACCAAACCTCTTTAAGTATGGCAATTAACAAGCTCATTCATTCTTACTAGCTAATTAGCCAAGACTATTCCCGGATGGCCTTCCTAAAGCACAATCCTAACTGTAATTCACTCAAACCCATCCATACACATGCAATTCAACCTTCCACTAACATACACACACAAATGGGATATTTGATTACCACTACTCCTACAATTACATTAATCTACTCCTAATCCCATTCATGAACACATATTAATTTCCAATCTCCACACATAAGCATTTCAAGATAAGAGATATATTCAATAATCACAAGAATGAATCAAAACTCAAATGAACATAAAAATCATCATATATAAATAGCCAAAGTGTAGGATTATAAATATTCCCAAATGGGGATTACACAAATGGACAACAAGATATACATGGAGAATGAGTTTAGATACAACCCTTGAAGAACCCCTCCAAGAGCTCCATCTTTGCTTGCCCAAATTTGGTCCAAAGACCTCTCCTAACTCCATGAAATCTACTCACAAATGTGGTGGGTGATGGTTAGAAATGGGGGTGGTGAGCTTTCCATGGAGGAAAACCTCCATGGAAGCTTGAAAGCTTCTCTCTCTCTCTCTCTCTCTTAACGGATGAAGAAGATGAAGAAGATGAAGTTTTTGGGGAAGAAGAAGTCTGAAAAATTCTGAAGAGAGGAGAGGAAAAGGTGTTTATATAGTGTTGGGAAGTTAGGGTATGAAACGGTAGTGAAGGGCCGAAAATGCCCCTCAATTTCAGGTAAAAATGCGACCTCCAGGTGCTATTCGGCGATCAAAACGGTGGCCATGGTGCCAACCGCTTTGCCCGCCGAATTGGAGAAGAAACCTACTATCCTAATTCGGCGGTCAGAACGGCGGTTTGGTTGCCCACCGTTTTGCCCGCCGAATGCCATTTCTGCTCTGCGCACCAGTTACTCAAACAGGCATAACTTCCTCCAGAAAGATCGGAATTGCAATCCTTAAAAAGTTCTGAAACCTAAAATTCCGTACCTTTCCAAATATATAAATATCTAAACGTGAATCGATCAGAGGAGGGAGGTATGGCACCTACAAGTCGGACATTCTTCACACCCACATAATTTCAGCCCATAAGCTGTCGGAAAATCAGAGGGGTTCATGCACGCGGTCTCGGTGTTCCATTCTTGCTTGATGACGGATCAACCATGGAAACATCTAGATTTTCTTGGCCATGATTGGGCTTAGATCACGTCGCGGTTCGTATCAACGGTGAGGCGCAGCACTCTGAATACTTCCATTTATTCTCGTTTTTGGCTCTTTTTTCCTCCCAATCTAAACTCTAAGCTCAAAAATCCATGGTAGGGAATATGTACCTATACAAGTCTCAAAAAAAATATTATATACAAAAATACGCTCAAAAACGAGACAAACGATCGGAAATGGGGGACCTCAAATAGGTATAAAATAGTCTGATCAACTTCTCATCATTGAACAATAGTCTAAGGGAGCAAGTGGTGGAACTTGCTAAAAAGGAGGAGTTAGTCTCCGAGAACCTAGATGTATTGGCAAAGCTCTCGGAGGAATTCGAGGAGGAGAATGGGAGAAGGTCAAGGAAAATGTTATTAGGTGTCGAGGAGTCCGCAAAAGCCATAAGAGAATTGCAAGAGAGGTTGAACAAAAAGGAGGATGAGTTGAAAAGGGCCAAAGTCAAGGAGTGTGATTTGATTGTTCAGCTGGATGTGATAGAAAACGAAGTCAAATCCCTCAAAGGGGTCCACATCAACAACCAAACAGGGAGTTTCCCTAACCGTTCTTTTACTTGTTGCTTTTATGCCAAAAAAGGGCACACTAAGGCTTATTGCTTTAGTTTTCAAAGGTTCAAAATAAGTCGAGTTTGGTCTAGGATGAACCCAACAAAGGTCAAGCAAATATGGGTTAGAAAGGACCTAGTTGGGCAAGTGAGGAAAGTGTGGAGAGATGCAGTAAGTAAGCCATTGGCAGTGGTTTGGGTGGCCAAGTTGAGTGTGCTCCCCATTCCGGTCAAACCTCTTTTTGTTGACCGTGTCCCACTTTGAATGCATTACACTGATTTCTAAGTTCGTTTTAGTATTTGTTTTGCCTTTCAGATGGTTAGTATTTGTCTTAGAAATTTTTTGGAACATAGTGCTTGTTAATACATTGTGTGTGGTGTTTGGTGCAGAAACAGTTGCAGTGCAGAGTCCAGGAATCAGTCCAGGGAAACAGTGAGGTTATAGTGCGGGTCATTCACCCGCACTCCACCCGCACTCTAAAAGTATCAGGTAATAAAGTGCAGGTACAGTGCGGGTCATTCACCAGCACTCTAGTCGCGTTATATATATATATATATATATATATATATATATATATCACCTGTCATTTTCTAGGGCTCCACCTTTTTCAAACAAAGCATACAAACCGAAAGTTTCTATTTTCCCTCGTTTCAACTTAAAGGTATTCCGTGTGTGCCACGTTTTTAATTTTCGGCAACCAAGGTATGAAATCTTCCAATAATTTCGTTACCTATCACTCTAATCTCAATTCTCAACCTTTTACCAACAATTTTTTCCCTCTTTTGCATGAACTTCATTGTTCAAAGATGGGCAACGATTTTGTGCCCTTTTTCCTTACTGATTTTGAACTTGTTATTGAATACCTATGAGGATTGAATGATGGGTTGTTATCTAATTATGCATGTGAAGTGTTTATTGTTGATTTAACTATCTATTGCAATTGGATGTTCAAATTTTGAATTTAGAGTTTATATGATTGAATGGAATTTCTATACATGGGTTAGAGCCATATTATTGTGAGTTGGGTCGATGATTTGCTATGGGTGTGAAGTGTGTGCATTGATTGTGATTCTGCATGCACTGGTATCTGGGAACGAGTTAAAGTGCGGGTCCAGTGTGGGTCAGTCACCCGCACTTCACCCGCACTCTATCAGTCGGGCAGAAAATTTGTTCTTTTAAATTATTTCATCATAACCTCATGGTTCCTTGATATGAGTATTCCCTTAAAACTATTGTTTATTGTGCAGATGTCAGGTAGAACCAGACACTCTACTAGGCAAGGCAGTCAGGTTTCCGAGCGAAGACCGAGGAGGGGACCTCAAGTTCCACCACCATGCGTCTGTCATCCAGAGTTTGAGGACCGCTTGGAATATTTTAGGGAACGAGACGTTGTGGTTGAAAGAGAGATAGCAGTAGAAGAGCTAGTGGCCACCTCGATACCTCAAGTAGTAGAAACGAGGGGATGGGAAACTTTCGTTAGCCCCCCTCCTATGTATTGCAGAAGTGTGGTGGAGGAATTCTACTCAGGAATGGTACCAGATACTTTTCAGCGATCATCCTCTATTTTGGTCTGAGGGGTGGAGGTCCAAATGACTATCATGGACATCAACAAATACTATCGGATAGAGCTCCCAGTTGATCCAGAGGCGGTAAGAAGACTACGACAGAGGGTAACTTGGAATGATTTCTTTGTGACACAGAATGTGGAGTTTGCCAACCAGTTGGTGATCCGTCCAATGGACTTCTGGGTGGCACCAGATTACCGCATGAAGCACACCAACTTGAAGAGGGAGTTATGTTTTTGGCATGTGTTCATCTCTCATTCCCTGATTCCCAAGATGCACAGGACTTCAGTCAATTTCAATGCAGCAATGATCCTTTATTGTATACTTCAAAATCAATTGGTCGACATTGGCTTTCTGTTCAAGAGAGAGATACTTGAACTAGGAGGTGTCAGAGTAGACAAGTAGCAACTCATCTTCCCTAGTCTAATCACCGCATTTTACAAAGAGGCAGGGGTGGATTTTGGGTTCGATCCCTTCGAATGTGGTTTGGGGCCTGTTGGGCGGTTCACATGGAATGACCAATTGAGAGAATGAGACCCCTCTGGTGTCAGAGTCAGAACAGGGAGAAAGAAATGTGCTCAAGGGGGAAGCATAAGCAGACAGGCTGAGGACGTTCCAGAACCACCTGAGTTCGAACCGGTTTATTTAGAATACAGTGATTACAGTCAGATGCCCTTACCTCCGTAAGAGACTTCTAGAGAGATCCCTTGGCAGACCTTGCTTGCAAGATTAGAGAACCTTAAGACTTAGGTTGTTGAGACAGGAAGCAGATTGCTGATAGCAGAGCTGAATCCAGTGAGTATTTTGCTGACATTTGGGGCAATCTCACCGACATGAGGGAGGCGCTCAGTCTCCCAGTTTATCCAAGGAAGAAAAAAAGGCCTGCTACTTTCTCACCACCTTCAGGAGGCCCAGCCATTGACCTATATGTGGCCGAGCTCCGAGCTGCAATGGAGATATCCAGGAAGGAACATGAAGAAAGGATCAGAGCAGAACTTGACCACAAGGGGAAAGGGATATCCAGTGAACCAGAGAAGGAGTTTTTAGACGAGGATTAGCCATCCGTTTCCTTTATGTTTATTGCTATTAATTTAGGACTATTTAGTTTTATTTCTTTTATTTGTATTTTCCTTTGACGGCATGGACTTATTGGTTTTCTTTCACATTTGATTTTCGTTTGGTAGAGTTGTGTGTTTTAAGCTAGGTTGTGCATCTTTTGGGAAGCACATGACAACATGCACAGACAACGAACTAGCTTCCTTTTAAAGGGAGTTTCTACCTTCGATTTTGTACTTCATTGCATTAAATTTTCGATGAATGCGAATTTAGATTTTGTTAATATGAATGAGCAAGGTTGAAGCATATTGATCATATACTTGTGCAAGTTTTGAGCTTATGTCTAGATCCGGTTTGGGGGTGTTGAACCCTCATTCCGCAAATTATTGTGATTATGCTTGTTATTGGTTGCGCTTTATGCATGTTTATAATTTTCGAGTTGTCTATGATGTTTCTCCTCCGTTAGGACATACCTTGTGGATTCCAACAATGGGGACATTGTTGAGTTTTGGTTTGGGGGTGTGTTACGCCTTGTACAGGCCTCTTTGTAGTTTTTGTAGTGTCCAATTTTTCAATTTTGTCGCTTGTCCAATTTTCAAACTGTAAGCAGTATGGGTATGATGCCTCTAGCGTGTACTTTTGGCAAGTTCTTTGTATGTGTTTTGACCTTATGACATAGTTTGGTGCTACTTGAGGGTTCGCTTGCGCCGCCATGGGATCGTCCCACCACTTGGTGTTAAGTAGTGGGGACTCAATGTTCCCATGCCTAGTTCTAATAGTGGAGATGCCCGTGAGATCACAAACACAATCGTTAAAGTGCGTATTTTGAGTGTATTATTGATTATTCTTAAACACGCCTCTCGTCATTTATGTCATGTGCCATAGGACTTGCATATCATTTTGTGAAGTGCGTGATGGATGTTTTCATTCCCTTTTTAGAAGGTTGTGGAGGTGATATTAGGGAATGTATGTGCACTGAATTACCTTTACTAGCCTAAACACGTTCATACCATATTGTGTGCTCCAAAGCCAAGTTTGAGGCCAAACACTTACTCTTTTATTTGGTACCACATTCAACCATATACCTCATAGCCTAAACACATGCCTACCCTTGTACTAATCATGTTAGAATGTGAAATGGTGGTGATGAAAGGAGTTAAGCTCTAAATGGTCAAATAGCAGGTAAAATGAAATAATTGTTGAAAATATGCAAGGAAATGGCTAAGAATTGTACTTGTGTGCCATAAGTGCCCAAGAGAGGGAAATTGTACAACTCAAAATGGAGTACAACATTGTGATTGTGAAATTGTAAGACTCAAAGGGAAATTGTACTTGTGTGCCATAATTGTGATTGTGTTATGCTAAATACGCTCAAAGCGGAGTGCAACATTGAAGGCACGAATGTGCGTTAAACGATTGCCTAGAGGTTTGCGTATGAGTGATAAAAGAGCATTGTATGGGTGTAGGGATATATTCTAGCATGATTGGTGAGTTTGAACTCCAAATGTCCATATTCTTTGTGTAACCTCATTAAACCCCATAGCCACATTATAACCGGTGGAAAAGCCCTATTTGATCCATGTAAAGTCTAGTTTGGGAATGTCGGTTGAAGCACGATCTTTCACGTCCATGGTATAGTGACTCTTTCCTAGGATAGTTCATTGCTTAAATTTTGTGCAAAATTCATCTTTGCATACTCATTTGTGTGGAACTTAGGACTCTGTGAGGAAAGAAAAGAGAGAATCCATGCGACCTTTAGAATTGAAGCGAATTATGCTCAAGGTGTGGGAGTAAGTTGTCCTTAATTCATGAATGCCTTTAGGTGTGGGATTCGTGTTCATACGAGAGTCCCTTTGGTGTCTCCAAATTGCTCTTGATCTTGTGCACATGTTTTTCTCCTCTCTATCACACCTATGTATATCATATCACAAATTGGACTTGCAGCATCGTTGAATTATTGCTTACGTGTCTAGGATTTACCTTCAGTTGGCGTCTGATTATTTTAGATTATGTTTGCTCGAGGACGAGCAAAGGTTTGGTTTGGGGCTGTTTGATCATGCCAAATATGTAGTATATTTAGGCCCTCAAATCCATATCTTGTGTTCTGTTTTCATGCGTTTTGGTATCTCTAATGGGTTGTTATGTGCGTAATTGTAGGAAATGGTGTAATGATGGGTTTGGAAGCATGTTGCGGTGGTTTCGGCAGAAAAGAGGCAAAATGAAAGATAAAGGATCAGAAGCAGCTCTACAGTGCGGGTCAAGTGCGGTTCGAAACCGCACTCCAACTGCACTCATTCTCATAGCCGGGACCTGTTGCTGAAGAAGAGTTAAAGTGCGGGTACAGTGTGGGTCATCCAACCGCACTGTTGCTCAAGATAGAGAAGCTGATTTGCACCTGACATTAAAGTGCGGGTCAAGTGCTGGTAATCCAACCGCACTCCACCCGCGCTGTTGCTCAAGACAGAGGAGTGGATTTGCACCTGACATTAAAGTGTGGGTCAAGTGCGAGTAATCCAACCGCACTCTACCCGTACTATTTCCTAGATCTGAGAACTAAAGATGAAGACAATCCATTAGTGCGGGTACAGTGAGGGTAATTCACCCGCACTCCACCCGCACCAGTTTGTTTTCTGAAGTTTAAGTGACCTATTTTTGTATATTGTATAAATAGAATAGTTGGAGAATGTTTTTGGGAGCCTTTGACTTAGATTTTTAGAGGTTTTACACACTTAGATCTAGAGTCTCTCTCTCTTTCACACACTTACATTCTCTACTCAACTTCAAGGAAGGTAGGAGATTGGAGCAACTTCAAGGAAGGAGATGTTCTCCAAGGGTTCTTTCTCTTTCCTTTCTCTTATTTTCATAGTTGTAATGAGTAGCTAAATCCTCTCTAAGGGGTTGATGGAGTAGTTAGTTGGATATTGGGCATGTACATAAACTTGATTCTATATTTATATTCATGTCTATCTTTCATTGTTCTATTCTTGTTATGAATGGTTATCATTGATTTCTTGTTTAGATACATCCTCTTAGCAAGATCTCTTTGGATTACGTATGAGTATTGCATCTAGATATACATCCTATTTAGTTGATTCTTGCTCTAATGAATGGACGGAACGTCATGAATTCTGACTCTTAAACTGCGGTCTTAATCTAACCTCAATCGAGTTTCTGGCACTGTACATCCTATGTCAGAGCCCGTGAGAGGATTAGAAGTCATCACTATACATTCTAGGTTGACTACGTTTACAATCGGTTGAGTCATTGATAGGTAGACGAGCTTAATTTTCAGAATCCGACTTTCAACCAACACTATACATCCTAGGTTGATGGTTTACGATGGATTAATCCCTAATAGGTGGTCCTCACTATACATCCTAGGTTGACCACTTTCTAGGGATAAATAACCGACTCTATACATCCTAGGTCGGTTACCTTTGAATAGACGTGCATATTTATAAGTTTATTGCATTGCCAGGTATTGACTTTCGAATCCGTTAACTCCTTAGTTCCCATCATCTTTATATCCTTCATCCCAATTTCCTTTCCTCTAATTTGCATTTTTAAGTTAGTGTTACTAATAGGATAATTCACCATCTACATCTTCATCATTTTATGTTTCGTTTAATATATATATATATATATATATATACATTAAAATTACTTTAGCAATGACTAATCTTAGCTAGCTCCGCTCCCTGTGGACGACACCCCACTTGCCACTATACGTGTGTTTTCCAAACCAATTTAGGCTTTGTGAGGTTTTTACAAATATTGTTGATGAATTGATCTTTTTAAAACGACACGAAAACCGTTCGTCAGAGATGTCAGGAGATACAATTCCACAAGAGGTTTTACAACTTAGCCCAATTGTAAGTTCCACTCCAACATTAAATCAATAACCTACCATTCCTCATCATAGTGGGACAGTTAGTAAACAACCCGAGAGATACATCGGTCTAGGAGAATCGGTGGAGAATCTCCCGGACGACGATGATCCCTACACTTGTAAGGAAGCAATGAAGGATGTTAATTGTCGTCATTGGCAAAAGGCAATGCAATCTGAGATTGAATCCATGTTCGATAACAAAGTCTGGTCCCTTGTAGACTTTCCTAAAGGGATAAAACCCATTAGGTGCAAGTGGGTATACAAGAGGAAAAGAGGTATGGATGGAAAGGTGGAAACTTTTAAAGCTAGATTGGTAGCTAAAGGTTACACACAGAAAGAAGGTATCGATTACCAGAAAAACTTCTCTCCTGTGGCCATGCTTAAATCTATTAGGATACTCTTATCCATTGCAGCATCTTTAGATCTAGAGATTTGGCAAATGGACGTCAAGACAACTTTCCTTAATGGAAGTCTTGACGAAAGCATCTATATGATGCAACCAGAAGGATTCATTGAAAAGGGCCAAACGGAAAAGGTATGCAAGTTGCAGAAATCCATATATGGATTAAAACAGGCATCCAGATCCAGGAACAAAAGGTTCGATCAAGCTGTGAAAGGTTTTGGATTTATTCAGAATCCTGACGAACCTTGTGTATATAAAAGGATAAAGGGCAACAAGTTGGTTTTCCTAATTCCTTATGTTGATGATATACTACTCATTGGAAACGATGTAGGTGTATTGACATCAGTAAAAGAATGGTTAGCAAAACAATTTGATATGAAGGACTTAGGAGAAGCTAGTTTTATTCTAGGTATCCAAGTAATACGGGATAGATAGAATAAAACAATTGCATTATCCCAAGCTTCATACATAGACAAAATATTGTCTATGTTTTCCAAGCAGGATTCCAAGAAAGGTATGTTACCTTTCAGACATGGAATCAAACTTTCTAAGGAACAAGTTCTTAAGAATCAGCAAGAAGAGCAATTCATGAGTAGAGTTCCATATGCCTTGGCAGTTGGAAGTCTCATGTATGCAATGCTCTGCACTAGACCAGACATTTGTTTTGCTGTTGGCATAGTGAGCAGGTTTCAATTGAAACCTGGTCCTGATCACTGGACGGCAGTCAAGCATATTTTCAAGTATCTCAAGAGAACAAGAGATTATATGCTTGTATACTCTGGAGGGGATTTAATTCCTATTGGGTATACAGATTGTGATTTCCAGTCGGATTTTAACTCCAGAAAATCCACATCAGGATCTGTGTTTACTATAGGAGGAGGAGCAGTTATATGGAGGAGTATCAAGCAATCCTGTATTGCTGATTCCACCAAGGAAGCTGAGTATGTTGCTGCATGCGAAGCTGCCAAAAAGGCTGTTTGGCTCCACCAATTCTTGATTGACTTGGAAATAGTTCCTAATGCGAATAAGCAGATCACTATTTACTATGATAATAGTTGAGCAGTGGCTAATTCGAGAGAACCAAGAAGTCATAATAGAGGTAACCACATTGAAAAGAAGTATTATCTTTTAAGGGAGATTGTGCATAGGGGTGACGTGACAATTACCAAAATCATGTCAGCAGAAAATCTAGCGGATCCTTTCACAAAGGCTCTACCTCAGAAGAGTTTTGATGGACACCTACAGAACATGGGAATGAGAGATATGACACACTTGCTATAGCGCAAGTGGGAGATTGTTAGGATTATGCTCAATAGCAAGAGTATAATATTGTAATTGACAATCTTTTCATATTAATAAAGTGATTTCTGGATTTACAAAATCTTATAGCATTTATAATGATAATTGTCAAAATAAATAATCATAAGGTCAAAAGACTATAAGAAAGGAAGAATTGTTCGTACATCTGGATATGTATGAGGTAGACACAATTCTTTAGTCAGTCTTGAATAAACGTTCACAACTTAAGTTAAAGGTTGGGCACCTTTATCTTGATAAAGTTGTAGAATTCTTTTGCTAGCATTTGAGTGGGATCAAATGAGTTATGATGAGTCTAAAATCATCGAAAGGGTCTTCAAGTAAAAGAATCTAGTGCACTGGGTGCATTGAACAGGATCACAATGAAATATTTTATCTAGAACCGTCAGTAGATACAAGTCTTTTCATTATGAGGACAATTGGAGAGTCTATCTTAATCCTGAGATAAATGATGGACTTATGATTGCAAGTGTTATCATTTGAGTTATCAATGAGTACGATTATATAGCATAGTCTATCCTCGATAGTTTGGTGGTATTCATTTGTTAATCGATTGAGGACTTTATTTATAGATATGGACATCGTGGCTCAACTTATTGAATGAGAGTATAATATTATCATATGGATATTTTGAGGTATTGGATATTAAATCTCAATGTTGAGTTTTCGATAATGTCTATTGAAAACATGGTTCCTGGACAAGTTAAAATATCCAAGTTCAAAACATGGTCATATGAGTAAATATGGTAACTAGGAGAGCTATAGGCGGTCTATGAGCTCTTGGCGATTACTGATATTATACGCGAGGATACACTATCTCTAATAAGATTGTCTAGGGTATGAATGAGAAACGTCTTCTTATTCTATTTTTATTTAAGAGTTCAATTTTAGCTCTTTAGTGGAATGAGCTTAAATTAATAGATCGGACCTAAGTGAATCATTTGTTGATTGTCATTAGGTTAGGTCTATTGAAGCTTAAATTTAGATAGCCCGCCAAGATCCCCAATCCACACGGACTTGCATGGATCACTTTATATATTCTACAAGACTAATTTATGGGTACATCTAGAATTGTATTTAATATATTAAGAATATAATTTGCACATTATTTATTTAATGGGCTGCTCAAATTATATTAATATATTAATGAGAGGCATGTGGGCTTGTTTCTTTTAGTAAGAATGGGTCTGGTTCACATGTGGGCTTTTATTTAAAGCCTGAATGGATTAAATAAAATAAGAAAATAATATTTGGCCCATATTTTTTGTGTGTGGGCAGCAAGGCTATAATAATAGCCTAAAATATTATTTTATTTTTTTGTTTGATTAAATGGAAATTAATTGATTGATTATTTAATTATTTAATTAAAAATAAAAATCTTTTTCTGACGAGGAATTATGTTTCCTAGTAGTATAATAAATATAAAAGACTTAATTTGGTAAGTAGATAAATAAAGAATTTATTTATCTAATCAAATAAGGAAGTCTTTAATATAATCACAAATACACTTATGAGTTGGATTAAGGTTAGGATTCTTGAGTTTATAGGAATTTGGGTAAAGAACGAATCCTCTTGAAGTGAGGAATTCGGCCAACCCTAGAATTCCTATTAAGAGAATTCAGCAAACCCAAAATTAAATGAGCAATATAATTCGGCCACCCTATATATATATGATGGGATAAAATTCGGCCAAGAAGGCTTCTTGCTAGAGAGATTTTTCTTTTGCTTAAAAAAAATCCAACTCTAGAACATAGTGAAATTTCGGCCAAGAGGAAGAGAGAAAGATAGTTCCAAATTCGATAGTGCACTTGCAAGCCTTTACATAAAAAGGTTTTGTGCACACTTTCGATTTAGGTTCACGCGAGTTTCAATCATAACAATTGTGAATTCAAAAGTGACCGGAACGATCTTTCTAGGCTTTTGGAGTTTTTGTGATTAACGATCAGGAAAGAAGATTTCGTTTTTCCATTCTCAGGTATGCAATTCAAAGAATACGGTGACCACGCTCCTAGGTGATTCACGTTCGTGATCGGGTTGGAAGATCTTGAGGATTACCATCGACGCTAAGTCAATCGGGTCAAGCGACACTAAGTCAATTGGAAACATGCAATTAATTAACAAATAATTGATAGCCCTAGGTAAACAAGAACATAAAGATGAAACAAGGAGTTCTAAGTCATGTTTAATTACCTAGTCAAGAAGAGCATGAAGACCCATGAAGAATATATGCAAGAATGAAGCTAGATGCATATGGGTATGAGTTTGGTTGAGTAAAAATGGCTTCTTGGGAGTGTCTCTCTCTAGAAAATAACCTTCTCTCACTAAGAAACAATTCTGGACTCCTTCAGAGTGAAACGGAGAGAAGATGGGATATAAATATCAACCCTAAATGAAGCTACGTCGTTTTAGGCAAGAAAAACTAATTTCTGGCGACAAAAAGTGACCTTAGGGCGACCTGGAGGTAAGGTCGCTTCAGGGTCGCTTTGCTCTCGGGTAATGGTACCAAAATACGCTTGAAAAAGCTATTTGAAGTTAGGTCGCTCTGAGGTTGCCCCAAGGTCGATATTCTCTTGGGTAAAAAACCTGACAGCACAACAACTCCAGTTTCGAGCACCGAAAACATGACCAAACGACATCAAAACCTTTCATATAATATACTGTAAGAAAGGTATGGAAGTCTACTTTCTAATCCAATTTACGGAATGAGGTTTCGATATCTGTAAAAGGAGATATGGTCATTTGAGTGACCAAGGGTCAGATTTGGACAACAACTAGATGGCCCAAACTCATGGTATAAGACCATGTAACCAAATACCAATCCAAGAGAGGGTAAAGGGACCTCTCTAGTGGTCACACAACATGCTTAGACAAGCACACCATCATGCAAACGCGGACATTTCCAAACAAACTTAAGAAACGAAAGCATAGAACACAACCACACTTAGAACTAACACCAAGGAGCATGTGTGTGAAGTGTAAAGAAGAAAACATATATAAAAGATTGAATCACAAATGAAATATATGTAAGGCATGCATGATAGTGTGTGTGTGCTACTAGTCTCTTCGAAGAGAGTTAAGCAAGTTATATACCTTTGAAGTGCTCTTGAGTTTAAGGATGTCATCGAAGCTTGATCACGAACAATGAGACCTAACTACCCTTACAAGCAAATCCCTATGTGGTTTGTCAATGAAATAAGCCAATCAAAATATATAGAACTTACAGAATCTAAGTTCATGATCTCAAAACCTACAAACCAAATCAACCCCATATCTAATTTGAGCCAAAGCCAGAGTTGGTCTCTGTTTTTTAACCAAGGAGACAATGATGAATCTTTTCACTGTGGAAGCTGTATTCAACGACGGAGACGAGGAGGAAGCGTGAGGGGAGCCAGACTTTGGGGAGGATATCGAAGACCCATTGGCGTCGGTGGAGACAATGGTTATGGCTTCTCATTTTGAGGAGAAAGAGAATGAGAGATGAAGGCAGATGAGAGAAATCCCGATTCTAGAGCTAATGGCTTGCATTTTCACTGGATGCAAAGAGCAAGAAACAGATATAGAGAGAATGAGAGAATAAAGATTTGATTTAGGGGAGGCCATGAGGTATTGATGTCCAATATATAGAAACCAATGAATCAATTCTTGGTAGATGGAAACCAAGAGTCTTGTTTATTAATGGTATTTAATACCTAAGAGTTTCTTCTTAATGGCATTTGATAATGGATACCTAAGAGGTTCAAATAGATAATAATAATTATTATAATTGATGGTGATTTAATTAAAATCATAATGGTGGAATCGGTTATTTAAAAGCTTTCTAGAAATATTAACAATTATTATAACCAATGGTGATTTAATTAAAATCAAATTCAATTTAATTATTTGTTTAAAGATCTTGAAAGAGATGCAAATATATAATTTAATATCAAAGCTCCATCACGGTGACACATGGCGTTGTGAGAGCCAACTTTTATATATTATATAGATATGACTAGTGCGTCAACTTGTGCAATGCACAGGCTTTGTTAAAAATATTTTATCGTGTCGTATAGTTAAAACATATAAGATAATAAGAGAAAAATATAGCAGATACTTCTGAAATAAATAAGTGTGTCTAATACAACCTAGGGGAGGGGGGTGAATAGGTTTTAATCAAGTTGATTACCAACTTTTATTGATTAGTCAATATTAAAAAGTACCCAAATAAAACAAGCAATTAATTGACAATTTAAAGTGCGGAAAACAATAAATAATACGTTGATTGATTTAGGTGAGAAACTCTCCAACTGGGCAAAACTCACAAGCTATCCTTCTAGCCGCACACGTTTATAGAAATCCACTATATGGATAAAAGGTTACACCCTCAAGTGATACACTGACTCTCACACTCGACAATCTCAGACTATGGACACTACCACTCACCACTCTTGGTTCAGTATGTAATGAAATCCCATGATCCACTACTCTTGGCATGAGCACCTCCTACTCTACCCTCAGACCTTTTACAGTGGCACTTGACCAATGCTTGCCAACCCACCCTTAGTTGCAAGACTTCACGTGCTTGTGCAACTTCACCTAGAAGCCACGAGACTTTGACTATATGAAGAGTATAAAGGTCTAAGTGAATATAAGACAATATGCTCAAATGAAATAATGTGTAAGACCGCATACAAAATGCTTAACTAGATGTTATAATGCAATTTAACAACCTAGTTATCAAACAATGCCTACATGCTCATACATAAGAACTTAATTAGATGTAAAGATAAAATCTAACAACCTAATTGTCAAATAAAGTCCAACCAACACAAGTTGTCGCAACATATAACAAGGGCAATAAATATGCAATCAAGAAATGCAATTAATGAGGCCTAAATATCAAAGTCTAGATGCAAGGCATACAAACTTAGCTAGAAGGGTAATATGGTCCTAAATTCTAGCTATCATAAACAAATCCAATCATGTTATCAAGACTAATAAATATATGTAATAAAGAGATTCAAGGTATTTAATCAAGCAATAAATACTAAATCTTGAGTAGATTGAACAATTAATGAAAGATGAAGTTTGTTCTACTTACCAAGTCACTTAATGAAGAAGACCTATCATGAGATGATACATGTCTATGCTTGGATGCTTATGAGTTTGGGTTTTAGAGAGTTAAAAAACAGGTCTTGGAACTTCTCTCTCTAAAGGGATTCTTCCTCTCTAAAAATAGGTTTTTAAGCTCTGAAAAACGAATTAAGGAAGAAGAAGATATATATATATATATAACAACCCTAGACGAAGTGACGTCGTTTTGGAAAAGTAAGGCTGAAACAAGACAGTGTGCGGGTACTGTATGGGTAAGGGACCCGGGCACTACCCGTGTAAAAGAGACCCGAGAACCAACCAGGCTACAATGTACAGATACTGCGCAGGTAAGGACCCGAGCACCACCCGCACAAACACAGACCCGAGGCAGCCAGGCTTAAATGCGCGGGTACTGGGCATGTAAGGCACGCAACAGAGATCAAGAAGAGGTTTTTCATTGCGCTAAGACAGGCACACTACCGTGTATGTGCGGACATTTCTAATCAAACATAGGGAAACAAATTACACCACACAAAACCACACTTAAGTAAAACAACAAGGTGCATGTGTGAGAAGTGTAAGAAAAACACACATGAGCAATAAAGAACAAATGAATGTCAATTCAAATGCATGTAAGTGTCTGTGTGCAACTATTCTCTTCAAGAGTCAAGTCCAGTGATTTACCTTGTACTCTTGCTCTTGAAGTCATGGAGATGCTTGGAAGCTTGCCATCGAAGGCCTAAGCTACCTATTACAAAAACATTCCCAAATGTGGTTTGTCATGAAATAAGCCAATCATAAAAATGATGTTCTTACACTCTCCCCATTTGGCTATTTCATGACAAAATCACCACTCATAAATAAATCATCACAAAAAGAAACAAACTCATTGGTCTACAAGTAATTCTACGTTACATTAAGAGAAGCCTAAGATATTAAGTCTTCAAGGTCTTCGATCTCTTCGTAGATCATCATACCTACACACAATAGCTAAGAAGCACTTTCCAAGAACAAATGCATGTGAGGTGTTCAAAACAAAACAAGCATTTACATTAAAAAGTCAATACATTCCATATAATGTAGTGCAATGCAGTGCTCCCTCTAAATAGTTACTCTCTCCCAAGACTTCTCCCCAAAGCATAAAAAAATGCCCCATATATCTCTCAAGACTTCTCCCTTTTTTTGTCATGAGATAGGCAAAGGAGCTCCCCATATCGAGTTGTTTTAGCAAAGAGAGATATTCACACAAAAGATGATTGCATAGTCATATACATAAACTTTATGCAATTTAATTAATTGAGAGAGATTCAAGGAGTTTTATTTGAAAGAAAATGTGTGAATTTGTTGCTTTGCATGCAAAAAAATGTATGAGTAGCTTGATTGCCCACCATGCTTTATGCTCGAGTTCAAATGGTAGGTGGAAATCTTTTCCATAAACCAGCCGAAAAGGTGACATGTTGATTGGAGCTTTGTATGCCATTTAGTAGGCCTATAAATCATCATCTAACTTCTTAGCCCAGTCCTTCCTTCTAATTCCCACGGTTTTCTCAAATATGCTCTTGATCTCCGTATTTGACACTTCAACTTGCCCATTGGCTTAAGGATGGTACGGGGAGGTGACCTTATGCTTCACTCCATAATTCTTCAATAGTGTTTCAAAATTCTTGTTGCAGAAATGAGATCCTCCATCACTCATTAGTGCCCTCGGTGTGCTAAAGTGAGTGAAGATGTATTTTTTCAAGAACTTTGTCACTTCCTTAGCTTCACATGTTGGCAATGGCCTCAATCCACTTTGATATATATTTTACAGCAACTAGAATGTATTTGTTCCCATACGAGCTTTAGAACTGTCCCATGAAGTCTATGCCCCAGACATCGAAATGCTCCACTTCCAACATGATGTTTATCGGCATCTCATCTGTTTTTATTATGGTACCGGTCCTTTGACACCAATCACACGTCTCTACAAAGCTCCTTGAATCCTTAAATAGTGTCGACCACCAAAAACCTGACTAGAAGACTTTCTTCGCCGTCCGAGAAGCACCAAAATGGCCCACACACTCCTTAAGGTGGCAATGGCTCAAAATATCCCCAATCTCCTCCTCGGCCACACACCGGCAGATCACTCCATTTCTACATGTTCTGAACAAGAGCGGTTCATCCCAAAAGTAAAACTTTAACTCAGCAAAAAAATTTCTCTTTTGGTGCACATTTATCTCGGGTGCCACTATCCCACTTGTTAGGTAGTTCACAAAATCCGCAAAACATGACACTAGGCAACTTTGCAACTCAAAAATTTGCTCATTGGGGAACTCTTCTTTGATGGACTCTTTAACTTGGCCACTATCATCCTTCTCCAATCTTGAAAGGTGATCCGCAACCAAATTATCAGACCATTTCTTATCTCTAATCTGAAGATCAAACTCTCGGAGGAGTAGCACCCATCTTTTGAGCCTTGGCTTTGCATCCTTCTTTACCATTAGGTACTTGATTATTGAATATGTAGACAATTACCTTGGACCCAACTAAGTAAGAACAGAACTTGTCAAAGGCAAAGACGATCACGAACAATTAATTCTCAATTGTTGCATAGTTGACTTGTGCCATATTCAAAGTATGACTTGCATAATATATGACATGTTGACGCTTCTCCTTTCTTTGACCTAATACGGTGCCCACAGCATAGTCACTTGCGACACACAACAACTCAAAAGGTAGACCCCAATCCGGGGACTTCATGATTTGAGCAAAAATGAGTTCTTTCTTTAAAAGCTCAAATGCCTTCAAACATTCTTCATCAAACACAAAGGGCACATCTTTTATCAAGAGGGAACATAATGGATTTGCAATTATTGAGAAATCTTGGATGAACCTTCTATAGAACCCCGCATGCCCCAAAAAGATCCAGACTCCCTTCACTGAAGTCGGAGGTGGTAACTTTTCTATCACTTCTATCTTGGCTCTGTCCACTTCTATTCCTTGAGAAGATATTATATGGCCCAAAATGATTCCTTCCTTGACCATAAAATGATATTTTTCCCAATTGAGTACAAGGTTGGTTTCTTCACATTTTTCAAGCACCTTTCCCAAGTTTTGTAAGCACCCATCAAATGATGACCCGAAAACTCAGAAGTCATCTATGAAGACTTCTATAAAATGATCCACCATGTCTGAGAAGATTGCCACCATACATCTTTGAAAAGTGGCAGGGGCATTGCATAGCCCAAATGGCATTCTTCTATAGGCAAAGGTTCCATAAATGCAAATGAAAGTCGTCTTCTCTTGATTCGTGGGGTCTATCGGTATTTGATTGTACCCAGAATACCCATCTAAGAAGTAATAGTATTCGTGTTCGGCTAACCTCTCAAGCATTTGGTCAATGAATGGTAACGAAAAGTGATCTTTTCTTGTTGCATTGTTAAGTTTTCTATAGTCAATACACATTCTCCATCCCGTGATCGTCCGTGTTAAGATTAGCTCATTGTTCTCATTCAGGATAACGGTCATCCTACCCATGAGCTGTCTAAAATTGGGTAAATTATGCATGCATCCAATAGCTTTAGCACCTCTGCTCTCGCCATCTCTTTCATATTTGGGTTTAACCTTTGTTGAAGCTCTACCGTAGCCTTGAACTCACCCTCCATAAGGATCTTATGCATACAAAAAGAAGGACTGAATCCCTTGATGTCAGAAATAGACCACCCAATCGCCTTCTTATGGTTCCTTAATACCCTCAACAATTTCTCTTCCTCCAATTTAGATAAAGATGCTGAAATAATCATTGGAAGAGATGTTGATTCCCCTAGGAAAGCATACCTCAAATTCTTGAGTAGTTGCTTCAATTCAAGCTTAGGAGGTTCTTCAATAGATGGAGAAATCCTTGGCTTTTCTTCTCCTAAGTTTTCATATCTCCATCTTCCTCTAAAGTTCATCGCAGATATGGAGTTCAATTATGAGGCATATTCAGCAACCTTCACATCTTCATCCTCTTCGGAGGCTCCGTGAACTATACAAGCTTCCAACGGTTGCTTAGAGATTCCTCTCCTCATGAACTCTTCAACTAACAGCTAAAGTACTTCAACCCTCAAGCAATTTTCCACTTCCATCGGTTTCTTTCCCGCATTGGCCATGTCGAACACTACTTGCTCATCGCCTACTCTTAATGTCATCTTTTCCTCCTTCATATATATCAAAGCCCTTGTTGTCTTCAAGAAAGGTCTACCAAGGAGTAAGGGTATTTCCACATCTTCTTCCATTTCAAGTATCACGAAATCGACCAGAAAATATAAATTTTCCACCTTCACCAACACGTCTTCCATGACTCCTCTCGGATACTCTATCAACCTATCGGCTTGCTGTAGGGTAACATGTGTCGGCTTCACCTCTCCAATTCCCAATTTCTGAAAAACCAAATATGGCATTAAGTTGATACTCGTCCCTAAGTCGTTCAACGCCTTCCCGAACTCAGATGTACCAATGGTGCATGGAATGGTGAATTTCCTTGGAAATTTTAACTTAGGTGGGGGCTTGTTTTGTAATATTACACTGCACTCTTCTGTTAAAACAACCGTCTCAAACTCCTCCAATTTTCTCTTGTTGGAAAGCAACTCCTTGAGGAATCTCACGTAGGTTGGCATTTGGGAAAGTGCTTCGGCGAAAGGGATGTTAATGTGAAGCTTCTTAAATATCTCCATGAAATTCCCTAGTCACTTATAGTGTAAAATATATCTAGAGGGGGGTGAATAGGTATATGCTCAAATTCTAGCACTTCTTTAAAAACACAAGTAATTTAGTCACACTTAGAAATTCTTACAATAAGATTGCTTCAACAAATCAATATGAAATCAATAAAAAAAGGAATAAAGAAATACAAGTCAAAGTAAGAAAATGAATTAAAATGCTAAAATCAACACAAGATATTTTTTAACGTGGTAAACCTCAAAATGAGGAAACATCCACATGTTGATACCACAACCACCGGAAAACTATAACTTACTATGTCAAATAAGAGATAAACACTCAAAAGCAATCAACACATGATTCACTCTCCAAGCTATCACTCCTACTCTACCGTCGGGCATAGTCAATTACTTTGTCTACTTCCTATCCAAGATGTGACTATCACACCTCTAGGAAGCAACTTCTCATCCAGGCACTCTTGCCTCTAGGAAGATTCATTGCTTGCCTATCTGGATTCTTCCGATCCTAGACAAGACTCATTGCTTAGCTATCCAGATCAATATCCTAGCCAAGTCTCCTTGCTCAAGTTAAAGCTTCACTCACTTTAACAAGAGACTTCAACATTTACATGGTAATGATCTAATTGAAGTGCACACATGCAATCATGATGTAATCACAAGCAAATAGAGCAAGTAGATCAAACATACTCTATGAACATGCAATTAGAAGACTAGATTAAGCTATCAAAGATTAATCACAAATATATCTAGAAATCTAAGCATGTTTATCAAACAAGAACTAGATTAGAATAATAGAAATAGAAATAAAAAAATATCCTAGTTCTTAGAACATGTAACTAAATCTAGAAATCAACAATCATGCTCAAGAACACAAAATATTTCTAGAATCAAGTTCATGCTTATCAAGTTTAGCTAAAATATATTCAATTAAAAATCACACAAGCTAAACTTGAAAATCACTCAAACAAACCACAAAGTTGAATCAAAATAATTCTAGATATTTTTCTTACTCAGATAAGAACATTCATGAAGATGATCATAAAAGAAAAATGAAAAGAGAAAGATTCACTTACAAATGATGAACTCACAAACTGAAATCATATCACTGTGAACAATTAAGACATAATTTGACTCTTAAAATGATTAAGGTTTGTTCCTCGTTTCAAGACCAACAATTTCGGCTTTTGAATCACTCAAATCGGAGTTGAATTGAGAGAGATATCACCAAAACAAAAATCAAAAACACTTTGAAAAATTTCTGCAATTGTTCTTCACATTTTGAAAAATGAGAGTGAAAGCATATTGAAAGGGAGGGAAGATGACGTGGAGAGAAGGTGATCTCGGGTGGCAAAGGCCACCATGCCACCTCACTACCCTGAGAAGGCCTGTGGGCATCTCGGGGGCAGGAGGCTCTCCTTCCCGAGATGCTCATGCGCCTCCTCAGGTTAGGGGTGGCTTGATGGCCTTTAGCCATCGTCACTCCTCTTCCCACTCCCTTCTTGTTCTTCAACCGTTCTCTGGTATTTGAACACAGAATTCAAATCTGTTTATGGATTATAAATCATAACTCCTTTACGCACATGGACAACTATGAAACTTTGACCAGAAATTAAAATTTCGACTCGATACATGAAGACGAAGATAATGATTAGTGAGTGACCGGAAAGTTTCGTAACTTTTAACTCGGAACTTGAAAATTAAAGAATGAGTAACCTAAATGACTGGAACTCAATAAAATAAGATCAAATTCAAGTTCGAAGTCCATAAAACATAAACAAACAAACACAAAAGCACACAAGTATGCCATTTCCTAGAGATAGTCCTAGAACATGCAATTTTACAAAAGTTGTCAAATTAAATATAATGCATGTGCATACTTCAACAAGTGTGTGAATGTGTTATACCAATTAAGCACAATGATTCAGGGACATAAATTAATGCAATGTGTGTGTGTGCGCACGCTTATGTAGGGAAAAATTGCTTAAAACAGCAGCGGAAGGCGAAAAAATAATTTTCGTATAGTTTAAAATTTTTCTAAAGATTTGAACCTTAACCCTTTAATTAATTAAACTCAAATATACGGTTAGAGTTAAATACCTCTTGTCGCGTGATCTGATTGACTTACGTCGATGGTAATCCGTAAGATCTTCAATCCTAGTACGTACGTGAATCACCTAGGAGCGTGGTCTCCCTTTTTCTTTGAATTGCTTACCTTAGAATGGATGTATGGAATTTCTGATCTTGATCTTCAATAGTAAAACACCAAGAGCCTAAAAAATTAGTTCTGGTCACTTTTGAATTCACAATCAATATGATTGAAATTCGCGTAACCCTAAATCGAAAGTGTGCACAAAACCTTTTGATGTTAAAGGCTTGTAAGTGCACTATCAAATGAGAACTTATTTTCTTTTTCTCTCTTGGCCGAAAATCTATGTGTATAGAGTAGGATTTTTATTTTCAAAACAAACAAAAATCTCTCTCTATTTTGCTTCTTGGTGGCCGAAAATTCATAACCTTATATTTATAGGTTGGCCGAATTTTCTCCTTCACCAAGTAGGGTTGGCCGAATTCATTGAATAGGAAATCTAGGGTTGGTTAATTTCCTTACTTGAAAAGGAATTATCCTTTTCCCTATTTCCTATCAATTTAAGAATCCTAACCCTTGTAGGACTAGTGGTGGCCAAATTCTTTTTATAATAAGGAGTGTTTGTGGACTTAATCCTTACCACATTAGGACTCCTATCACTTAAAAGAATTCCAACCCTAATCCAACACATAGTATTTAATTTACTGATCAGGAAAAGATTTTGATTTAAACTGTTAATTAATTAAATAATTAATTAATTCCCATTTAATCAAAACAATAAAATAAAATAATATCTTGGGCTATTTTATTTAGCCTTGCCGCCCACACCATGTATATATGGGCCCAATATTATTTTTCTTATTTTATTTAATCCATTAGACTTTAAATAAAAGACCACATGTGAACCAGACTTATTCTTACTAAAAGAAACAAGCCTACATGTCTCCTTTTAATATATTAATATAATAGTGCAGCCCATTAAATAAATAATAGACATATTATATTCTTAATATATTAAATGCAATTCTAGATGGACCCATAAATTGGTCCGGTAGAATATATCAAGTGATCCATGCAAGTACGTGTGGATTGTGGATCTTGGTGGGCTATCTAAATTTAAGCTTCAATAGACATAACCTAATCACAATCAACAAATGATTCACTTAGGTCCGATCTATTAATTTTAACTCATTCCACTAAAGAGTCAAAATTGAACTCTTAAATAAAGATAGAATAAGGAGATGTTTCTCATTCATACCTTAGACAATCTTATAGGAGATGGTGTATCCTCGTGAATAATATCAGTAATCGCCAAGAATTCATAGACCGCCTATAGCTCTCCAAGTTACCATATTTCCTCATATGACCACATTTTGAACTTGGATATTTTGACTTGTCCAGAAGCCATGTCTTCAATAATCATTATTGAAAACTCAATGTTGAGATTTAGTATCCTATACCTCAAAACATCCATATGATGATATTATACTCTTATTTAATAAATGGAGTCACGATGTCCATATCTCTAAATGAAGTCCTCTATCGATTAACAAATAAATACCACCAAACTATTGAGGATAGACTATGCTATATAATCGTACTCATTGATAGCTCAAATGATAACACTTGCAACCATAAGTCCATCATTTATCTCAGGATTTAGATAGACTCTCTGATTGTCCTGATAATGAAAAGACTTATATCTAGTGACGGTTCTAGATAAAGTATTTCATTGTGATTCAGTTCAATGCACCCAGTGCACTAGATTCTTTTACTCGAAAACCTTTCGATGATTTAAGACTCATCATAACTCATTTGATCCCACCCAAATGCTAGTAAAAGAATTCTACAACTTTATCAAGATAGACGTGCCCAACCTTTAACTTAAGTTATGAACGTTATTCAAGACTAACTAAAGAATTGTGTCTACCTCATACATATCCGGATGTACAAACAATTCTTCATATCTCATAGTCTTTTGACCTTATGATTATTTACCTTGACAATTATAATTATAAATGCTATAAGATTTTGCAGAATCAGAAATCACTTTATTTATATGAAAAGATTGTCAATTACAATATTACACTCTTGCTATTGAGCATAATCCTAACAATCTCCCACTTGCAAGAGGAAGAAAAATCTTAATACCTTAGCATTCGATTAAGCACCAATCCTCTTGAAGACGAACTTTGCATGAGAAATTGCTTTTCTTCTTTGAACCTCATATGAATAACTAACCATCTAAACAACTAAACATTACAAAGAAAGAGAGTTTTGTTATGGAATCAAGCCAACACAATCTAAAAACTAACACTCCAAGAACTTGGCGAAATTATAGGCATCATTGTGCTTCTTCAACCTTTACGGGTACAGGATCAGTGGAACATAGGCTTTCACTTGTGGAGGTAGAGGTAGGTCATGGGATATGGTGGGCATGTCTTCTTCACTCGGTCTCTTCTTTTCCTCTTCAAACTCTCTTTCTTCAATGCCCTATTCTTCTTCTTCAACAACAATTTCACTCTTGCCAAAACCTTCCGGTACCTCAACTTCTCTTCTACTCCTCAATGTAATAGCCTTGCATTGCTCTTTAGGGCTTACAATTGTGTCGCTTGGAAGAGATCCTTGTTGCCTTTCATTATTAACCTCTAGCCAATTGACCTATTTGCATCTCTAGATTTTGAATGGAGGCTTGCAAATGTTGGACTACTTGGTCAATCTTGGTGTCAAGATTTTTCAAGGCCAAGTCTTGAGTCTCCATCCTCACATCAAGCTTGTTCATGTATTTAGAGAAGAGGTCTTCTAAGGTAGGCTTCCTTTCACCTTGGTTTTGGAATCCTAGAATTTGGTTAGGGTAGTTTTGTTATTGTTGGGGTTGTTGGAATCCGGGTGGTTGTCTTTGGTTAAGGTTTTGTTAAAGTTAAAGGCTATTGTTGTTCTCTTTCCAAGAAAAGACGGGGTTTTGTCTCCACCCCAGGTTGTATGTATTTGAGAAAGGGTTGTGTTTGGGATTTGGCTTGGATTAGGGAAATTTTGGTTATAATTGACGAAGGCCACTTAGTCTATTGGTTGAGAGCTTACAGGGTCACATTCCACACTCCTATACGGTCCAAAGCACAAATCAACTTGAAGCGTTTGCTTGACTCGAGGCTACCCCCATCTTACTCACTTGCTTAGTTGAGGCTTCGATTTGGGCTTTTAATGCCATGACCTCATCCACTTCAATGATACTAGGAGCTCTCCTTGCTTGTCTTTCATTTCTCCAATAGCTATTAGTAGATGAAACCTTCTCCAAAATGTTGTAAGCCACCTCTTCGGACTTCTTCATTACTGCCCCAGCAACAGCCACATCTATCAAAGTTCTTGTGGTGTTGTTGATGCCGGTGTAAAAGGATTTCACAAGTTGCCACTTCGAGAGTCACTTCCTTACAAGCTCCTTGAATCTCTCTCATACATCGTAGAGGCTCTCACTCTCATATTTGGAGAAATTGGTGATCTCATTACTAAGACGAGCTGCTTTTCTCAATGGGAAGTACTAGTTCAGAAATGCTTGGGCCAGCTGGTCCCATGTGTTGATGGAGTTCGGAGGAAGTAAGTGAAGCCACCACATCTTAGCTTGGTCCTGGAAAAAGAATGGAAACAACTTTAGCTTGATGACCTTCTCTAAAACCTGTTGTATCTAGATGTGTCACAAATGTCATTGAAGCTCTGAAGATAGACATTTGGATCCTCGCTTGGCAAGCCTCCATATTGCATTGTGGAAGCAATCATTTGAATAACTGCCAACTTGATTTCAAAGTTGTTTGCGTTCACCGTTGGTCTTCTGAGGGAGGATAAGTTCTGATCTACCCTCGACATGAGATAATCTTACAAAGTTCTCTCTTCTGCCAAATTAACATTGTCTTGCACTTGGGGTGCATCTGGATTAGGATTGCCCGCCATCTCGGTTCTAGCTCGCCTTTGATCTCAGTGATTCCTCCGAGCTGTTCCTTCAATGTCGGAATCGAAGTGCAAATTCTGTAGATGAATGCTCCTTGTACATTGGTGCATACAAGAGCACCCTGCCTGAAAAAGAAAATAAAAACTCGAAATTAAAAAGTTCAAATTAGTAATAAACCAACTAGTATCAATATCAACTCTCCGCTCAATCCCCGGCAGCAGCGCCAAAAATTGACTCACTCCAAAGGGTGGCACTCGCAATCGTATGAGGCCGGAGTATAACACAATAGTAAGTAAAGCTCATTCTCACGAAGATTGAGGAGTCGATTACTGAAATTGATTGATCTAGCTATAATTTGAATAATTATTAAAGAGAATGTTATCTTTAAAGACTACAATTAATTTAAATTAAACTACTAAGTAATTTCAGACTAAATTGTGAATCGAAAGTAACAAGGAAAAAATGAAAGTGACAAAATGATGAGATATGCTAAGACAAAGAATCCATCTCACCCTTTGGCTAATTAAGCTTTAGACTCACTCAAATACCCAATTAGTGCAAATGTGAATTGTAGACCCGTGCGCCCAAAGATAATCTCGGCACTCTCTCAAGTAATAGAAATCACATCCAAGCATACCTAAAGCCTATTTCTCGATGACCCTAAACTATATGCATGAATTTATTAAGAACTTTGGCACACATACAAGGGGCCTATACGCTAACCTCGCGTATCTCTACCTTACTAGTCATGCATAGAGGACATTTCATAAAACATGTGGCATGCGTTTCCCCTCGGTTCATAGCACACCACCAAATATCATTCACAAGTTGATCAATTCTAGTGAAAGCATTAAGTATTCAAAAATATCCATACAAAACACAAGCACACATGGATAAATGAGTGGTCTTAATTATAAATAAATATAAGGGTTTGGTTTCATCAAGCCTTAGCAAAAGAAGTTAAGCTTACATTGCAAGTTAGAGCCATACAACACATATGTAAAAGTAAATACATGGCTCTACAACAAGAAAGAAATTGAAAGAGAAAGAGTTTAGAGAAAACTAAATGGAGAGATTCCTCTTCTTCTTGTTTTTTCTTCTCCTTCAAATTCTCTTCAGCTTTCCTTGCCCAAAAAGGTGAAATATTGATGGGTATGGTAAATAAGTGTGGTGGGTGTGTTTGATTTTAGGGAAAGATGAGATCTTGGTGGTTTTCTTGGGAATTGGGTTTTGTGATGTATAAGGAAGATGAAAAGATGAAAAGATGAGGTCTTAGGTTGTATTTTTAGGTAGGGAGTGGTCTTTAGGTTTGAAAATACAAGGGGTTATATAAGAGAGTGAATTAGGTCAGGGGAAAAAAGGTTATTTTTCTGATTTGTACCTTTTCTGGGCAAAAAGGCGACCTAGAGGCGATCTGCTGGAAAGAATATGCAGGTTGCTTTGCTCTCTAGCTGAAATGAGGAATTGCTGTCCCGAGAGAGATACGACTTGGGGGTGACTTGGTATGAGGTCGCCTTCAGGTCGCTTTGTTGTTTAACTGATGAGGCTAAACCTGAGGTGATAGCAATCTTAGGGCCACTTAGCTAAGGTTGACTTGAGGTAGCTTTCTTGTCTGGTGGAGAGTGTCTTGAGTTGAAAGGATAGCGACCTTAAGGCGACTTAGACCAGGTCGCCATGAAGTCGATTTTTTGTCTGTTTGGGCAACTTGAGCATTTTCTGCTCTACTTCAACTTCATCCAATACCATTTAGCTCATTATCTACTTAGACCTGCACAACTTATTTAAATGGTTAAAAACTCATTTTTACCCGAGAGACGAACACAAATTTATAAGAATTTGGGGCTATATTACATGTAGAAGTAGAGTAGTCAGTGTCGTAACCACATCAAAAGTAGGAAAAAGTATATTATTATTATATTGTATATGATATATTAAAAAATTAAAATAAAAATTTAATTTAATTTATGATTGCCATGTGTCGCAACCACATCAAAAGTAGAAATAAAATCTATTATTATTATATTATATATTTAAAAAAAATGAAAACATATTATTAACATTCAATGAAGAACACGTGTCGTAACCACGTCAAAGGTAGGAAAAAGGTTATTATTATATTATTATATATGATACAATATAATAAAAATAATAATAACATTTAATGAAGGACGTGTATGATGTATGATATGATTTTTTTATAATTAAATATTATTATATTATGATTATATTTTTTTATATGTATATAATTATATGATTATTTTATAAAGTTATATTTTTTATATGTATATAATTATATGATTATTTTATAAACATTAAATAAGAGTACATAAGTCATCGTGTGGTTAAAAAAGGCCATTATTATATGATTATATATGATTTTTATATATATATATATATGATTATATATACTTTTATATTATATATTTTATACTATGATATGATTATATGTATATATATATATATACAATTTTTCTATTATCAGTTCGTCTTGATATAAAATATATCAGGACGAAAAATGTGGACCATTAGATTTACATACTTTGACTCAAAGTGTATACACTTGTCAAAACTTCTCTATAATCTGTGGTCCACATTCTTCGTCTTGATATATTTTATATCAGGACGAACTGACAGTAGAAAGACTGTATATATATATATATATATATATATATATATAAAACAAACATTTACAATTGCCATTATATATGATATATTAAAAAAATTAAAAATTAAAAATTTAATAACATTTGTGATTGTCATGTGTCGCAACCACGTCAAAAGTAGAAAAAAATATTATATATATATATATGATATATGATATGATTAATATCTATTATTATTATATGATATATGATATTATATATGATTTAAAAAAATAAAAAAAAATAGTAACATTTATGATTGATATGTGTCTCAACCGCATTAAAAGTAGAAAAAAGTCTATTACTATTATATATATATATATATATATATACACATACAGTTTTTCTATTGTTAGTTCGTTCTAATATAAAATATATCAGGACGAAGAATGTAGACCACAGATTATGGAAAAGTTTTGACAAGTGCATACACTGTGAGTCAAAATATGTAAATCTAATGGTCTACATTTTTCGTCCTGATACGAACCGACAATGGAAAAATTGTATATATATACATATATTGTTTCAATTTTATGAAATTTTACATAAAGTTTGATTAATTGTCCACAAAGCATCATGTATTCGCCCTCCATACATTCTTATTGATTGTTGAAGTTTTGGAATATTTTTTAAAAACTTTATCCATTCTAGCTTGAAAAACTTGAGGTGCATTTTTTAATCCAAATGGCATGACTAACCATTCAAGATGACCTTTAGGGCAACTAAAAGCTGTCCATGCTACTGACTCTTCATCTAACTTTATTTGTCAAAATCCGCTTTTGCAATCAAACTTAGAGAACCAAGATGTTTTTTGGATATAATTTACTAATTCATCTTTATTAGAGAGTTTATAGCTATTTCTTAATGTATTATCATTTAGTCTTTTATAGTTGATTGCCATTCTGCTTATACATACCATCCTCAAACTGTGTTTTGCCAGAAAAAACGGTCCTTCTCTAACGAAGTGGGTTTTCCTCAAATACATCGGAAAAAGTCATGGACGAGATTCACCAAGTAGGTTTGTAAAAATTGGGAGAAGATTGGCTGTTATTTCCTTTAGCATTTGTTATTTCGGAACGGGAAGAAAAAAGTGGAATTGAGTCTGGTTCTGCTTCATGGCATGAGGTTGATAACAATTGAAAAATCTTCAACACTTACGGAAACCATTGGGTTGATATTGGTGATTTCTATCTGTCTACTAATTGAATTTGGCGTTGATATAATTTGAGAGTAGTTTGAGAATCGACATGCAGTACTGATAAGAAAATGCTTTTAAGGTTGATAAAATTTTAGAGCAGATGCCAGATGGGCTAAGGATTGAAATTAACGTAAATAAATTTAGGGAAAGCCTAAAAATATAAAAATTAAAAGGATAAATATATACCATTGATTTGTTTATATAACATGTGTCAATTGATTTTGAGAGGTATGAGAAAGTCTGAAGTCATACAAATTAAAAGAATAAATCTAAGCCATTGATTTGTTTAAAAGACATCTGACAATAGATTATAAAAAAACTGAGGATAAGGTGAGGAGACATGATGTGATGAGAGAATTCAAATCTATAAAATATAACCCTTGGGGTCGTTTAGTATGAGGTAATAAAAGTAATCTGATTCCTAGAAAAGTTAATTATGGTAATGTAATTCCTGAGAAACCTGTATATATGTGTTTGGTTGTATATGAAAATATTATGTTAGATTCCTAAGAATGTTAGATAATTGTGTTTGGTTGCACATAGAAATCTTATATTATATATATTTAAATACATATTAATATATATTATTATATATAATAATTATATAATATATATAATATATTACATATATATATACTAATATAATATATATATATATATATTAATTTATATGTATTGTAAAATATATTATTATTTATTATTATAAATAATATAGAGGAAATTGCAAGAAATAATCATAAAGTTTATTGCTTTATTGTTTTTAGCCAAAAATTTATCTTTTGTTATAGTTATCATCTTTAGGCTTGAAGTGCCAAATATGCCCTCATTTTGTCTTTACTTGACCCAATATTTCCTACTAAATATATAACTGTGTTGAACTCCTGAAACCCTCCATTTTATTTCAAAACAAGCTATTCTCTCTCTCTCTCTAAACCGATTTTGGCACTCCATTTTAATTCAAAACCAGATATTCTCACACTCTCTCTCTCTAAACCGAATTTGGCTCTTCGTCTCTGCATTTAGGGCTACATTTCTACACTTTATCTCTCTCTGTGTCTCTTCAACAGAAACCCATCAACATTTCTGCTCACAACATTCTTTAAGGTATATCTGAAACCCAACATTTTTGCTCACAACATTTCTCTCCCTCTTTTGAGGTAGATCCAAAGCCAAATGACATTTTTGAAGGTATGTATGCATTTCCCACTTGTTTTTTTTTACAATAATCATTATGATTGATATGAAGAATAAGATATTGGATTCGATTTTGAGTGAAACTCATGTACTGTAATTTTTTGTTCTCAGGTTACATGCCAATTTATTTTAAAGTTACATGCTAGTTCAATTTGACGTTACATGCCAGTTTATTTCTAAGTTACATGTCACTCTGTCATTCGATAATTTCAATTTAGAGTGAAACCCAAGTTACATGTCAATTATTTTTTAAAGTTACATGCATGTTATTGTAGACTTTACATGCTAGTTTATTTGTTGTACCCAAGTTACATGCTAGGTTATTTTTGAAGTTACATGTCATCAGTTATTGTTTTGTTACATGTCAGTTCATTTAAAGTTACATGCTAGTTAGTTAAAATTTTGCATGTCAGTTCCTAATCACTTTAAATGTTTCATGTCAAATAATTGACATGTAGGAATATGGGTGCAACGAAATTGGTCATCTATCACGGTGGAACTTGGGTGGGCAATTGTTATGATGGTTGTATGACAAAGTGGGTCCATATTCCTAGAGGTTTGAGTTATGATGCCTTGGTGAAGTTGGTACAAGATGTTGCCAAAGTTGATGCTGCTACGTACAACCTAGAATTATGCTCATTGACCTATACGAATAGTGGTACTACTCGTCCGAGAATCGAGAATGATAATGATGTGTCATATATAATGGATGAAGATAAGCTATTACCTGAGGTTTTTGTCACCGTTTCTGCGAAGGTAGCAACAGATTGTATGCAGAATGATACTATATTGAAGAAAGATGACAACCTAGTACAGTCGTCGTTTCTTTAACAATGTAACCTACCTACTCCACAACTCGTGTATGGCGGGTTTCTCCGGCAACTGGCAGTATGTGGGTCCATTCCAATATTATATCCAATTGTATGTAATGATGAAATCATTGATGATCAAGAGAACAGTCAGTCGTCGGACACCGATAACAGGGATGATAGCTCGATACCCGACGTTGACAGAGGTAGTCACGAAGATGAAGATTGCAATCATGGCATGGGTTCTGGTTCTGTGAGTGTTTGAGGACATGGATGTGCTGGTTCATCGGGTTTTGCTACATTTAGTGGTGTTTCCTTTCGAGAGGATGGATTGGGTGATGGTGTGGATCAAGTTGTGAACATGCTTCTCCACGAGCTTGGATTATTCCTAGATCTGAAAGGTATTCGTTCGAACCCATTAGCATAGAGGAATCAATTTCAGATGATGGCCGGTTATACAAGGGTAGAATATTTCAATGCAAGAAAGATCTTAAGCGAATGTTGCATATGTATGCTTTAAAAGAGCAATTTGAAGTCTGGATTAGAAGGTCTAGCAAGACACGTTATGAGGCCGGATGTAAGAATGGCTAGTGTGAATTCCAATTACATGCATTTAAGATGCAAAAAGGAGAATATTGGGTGGTTCGAATGTTCGTGAAGGATCATACTTGCAATATCAATGGTTTCCACGCACGTCTTCGACAAGCAAATTCTTGGACTGTCGGTGAACTATTAGCACCAAAGTTGCAAGTACACAGCCACTCTCTAAAACTCAAAACATCATGGTCGAAATGCAAGTGGAACATGGACTTCATTTATTTTGGCTTAGAGTGCAAAGGATCATGTAGAGGCATCTGTTTTTGGCCCTTCCCAAGAATCATTCAAACAGTTGCCTACTTACTGTCATCGATTGAAAGAAGTAAATTCAGGGACTGTTATAGCAATTAAGACAAATGTTACAAATCAATTTGAATATATGTTCATCGCTCATGCCGCATCACTTCATTGATTTCGTAGTGTGATTTGGCCGGTTATTACCATTGACGGTACTCATTTGAAGGGTAAATTTTCAGGTATTATATTTGTAGCTATATGTTTGGATGCAAACAACTAGGTTTTTCCTTTAGCATATGGCTTTGGCAACATTAAAGATGAAAGGTCATGGACTTGGTTTTTAAATGAGCTTAAAAATGCTATTGGTAGTCCTGAGGATTGCATGATCTTATCCGACTGCCACCTTGGGATCAAGGCTGCAATGGAGAAAATGTACCCTAAAGTACCGCATGGATATTGTGTGTTTCACATGGCTAAAAACATCAAAAATGATTACAAAAGGAAAGATGTGAGTCATCTTTTCAAACAAGCATGGAAGGCTTACCAGAAATCTGATTTCAAGGAAGTGATGTTGGAGATGATGAAGGTTAATAGGATAACATTCGAAGATTTAATGAATGTTAGACCCGAAAAGTGGTCTCATGCTTACTCTCCTATTAGGTGTTATCGGTTGATGACCTCAAGCATTGCCGATTCGATGAACTCATGTTTGGTACATGCTCGCCAAATGCCAATAACAACCATGGTTAAGTTTATCAGAGATATGCTCTAGAAATGGTTTTATAAGCACCGTACAAAGGCTAAAAAACTCGGACACAATTGACTCCATGGGCAACTGCATTAATAAAAGAAAGAAATAATGATTCAGAAAAGTACACTGTTTGTCCAATTGATTCGGTTAACTTCAATGTGAAGGATGGAAATAAAGATGGTTTGGTGAACCTTTCCGGAAAGACTTGTAGCTGTACGAAATTTCAAGTTGATATTGTTAGGATTATGCTCAATAGCAAGAGTGTAATATTGTTATTGACAATCTTTTCATATTAATAAAGTGTTTTCTGATTCTTACAAATACTTATAGCATTTATTATTATAATTGTCAAAATAAATAATCATAAGGTCAAAAGACTATGAGATATGAAGAATTGTTCATACATCCGGATATGTGTGAGGTAGACACAATTCTTTAGTAAGTCTTGAATAACGTTCACAACTTAAGTTAAAGGTTGGGCATCTCTATCTTGATAAAGTTGTAGAATTCTTTTACTAACATTTGAGTGGGATCAAATGAGTTATGATGAGTCTAAAATCATCGAAAGGTTTTCGAGTAAAAGAATCTAGTGCACTGGGTGCATTGAACTGGATCACAATGAAATACTTTATCTAGAACCGTCACTAGATATAAGTCTTTTCATTATTAGGACAATCGGAGAGTCGATCTTAATCCTGAGATAAATGATGGACTTATGGTTGCAAGTGTTATCATTTGAGCTATCAATGAGTACGATTATATAGCATAGTCTATCCTCGATAGTTTGGTGGTATTCATTTGTTAATCGATAGAGGACTTCATTTATAGATATGGACATCGTGGCTCCATTTATTAAATGAGAGTATAATATCATCATATGGATGTTTTGAGGTATTGGATATTAAATCTCAACGTTGAGTTTTCAATAATGATTATTGAAGACATGGCTTCTGGACAAGTCAAAATATCCAAGTTCAAAATGTGGTCATATGAGGAAATATGGTAACTTGGAGAGCTATAGGCGGTCTATGAGCTCTTGGCGATTATTGATATTATTCACGAGGATACACCATCTCCTATAAGATTTTCTAGGGTATGAATGAGAAACATCTCCTTATTCTATCTTTATTTAAGAGTTCAATTTTAGCTCTTTAGTGGAATGAGTTAAAATTAATAGATCGGACCTAAGTGAATTATTTGTTGATTGTGATTAGGTTATGTCTATTGAAGCTTAAATTTAGATAGCCCGCCAAGATCCACAATCCACACGTACTTGCATGGATCACTTGATATATTCTACCGGACCAATTTATGGGTCCATCTAGAATTGCATTTAATATATTAAGAATATAATATGTCTATTATTTATTTAATGGGCTGCTCTATTATATTAATATATTAAAAAAAGACATGTGGGCTTGTTTCTTTTAGTAAGAATAAGTCTGGTTCACATGTGGGCTTTTATTTAAAGTCTAATGGATTAAATAAAATAAGAAAAATAATATTAGGACCATATATATATATGGTGTGGGCGGCAGGGCTAATAAAGTAGCCCAAGATATTATTTTATTTTATTGTTTTGATTAAATGGAAATTAATTAATTATTTAATTAATTAATAGTTTAAATCAAAATCTTTTCCTGATCAGTAAATAAAATACTATGTGTTGGATTAGGGTTCGAGTTCTTTTAAGTGATAGGAGTCCTAATGTGGTAAGGATTAAGTCCACATACACTCCATACCACACAAAGAATTCGGCCACCCTAGTCCTATAAGGGCTAGGATTCTTAAATTGATAGGAATTAGGGAAAAGCACAATTCCTTTTCAAGTAAGGAAATTGGCCAACCCTAGATTTCCTACACAAAGAATTCGGCCAACCCTATTTTGAGAAGGAGAAATTTCGGTCACCTTATAAATATAAGGTGATAAATTTCGGCCACGAAGAAGCTTGAGTGAGAGAGATTTTTGTTTGCTTTGAAAAATAAAAATCTTACTCAATACACATAGAATTTCGGCCAAGAGAGAAAAAGAAAAATAAGTTCTCATTCGTTAGTGCACTTGCAAGCCTTTAACATCAAAAGGTTTTGTGCACACTTTCGATTTAGGGTTACGCGAGTTCCAATCATATCGATTGTGAATTCAAAAGTAACCGGAACTATTTTTCTAGGCTCTTAGTGTTTTGGGATTGAAGATCAGGATCAGAAGTTCCATACATCCATTCTCAGGTAAGCAATTCAAAGAAAAAAGGGAGACCACGCTCCTAGGTGATTCACGTACGTGCTAGGATTGAAGATCTTGCGGATTGCCATCGACGTAAGTCAATCGGATCACGCGACAAGAGGTATTTAACTCTAACCGTATATTTGTGTTTAATTAATTAAAGGGTTAAGGTTCAAATCTTTAGAAAAATTTTAAACTATACGAAAATCAACTTTTCACCTTCCGCTGTGGTTTTAGTTAATTTTTCCCTACAGATAAATTGCCATGTCTCCATGCATTAGCAGCAATAAGGTTATTGCCCTCTTGTTCCATTGTATCTTACCTTCTTAACAAATGTGATTCATTTAATTACTCATAATCTTTAATTTTGTATGTACGCGAAGAAGCCTGTTAACGGAAATATTGCTCCGGACGAGAAATATCAGTTAACACCCTCGAGACCACTACCACGTAGGTGGTGGCCAAGATTGATCGTATGTGTAGCAATGATTTATAAAATGACAAGGAAAAATGATACAATTCATCACCCAAAAGAAAGCAAGAATATTTTCTTTATTGAATGTGCATGGTATACAAATACAAATTTCTTTCTTTTTGCTCTCAATTCTTTCTAGGGTATGGTCGAGTGTTTGTCGTATGCCTGTCGAATAGTAGTCTCCTCTTTTCTTTTTCTCTCTTTCTATTTATACACAGTTTTGTAGGTTAAATCAACTGATTCTCCTCTTGATTTTCTCAGTCTCTCCTCTCCTTATCGGGCAGGATTTCTCCTTGAAAAATGTCATTGACTTTGAGTTTAATAGCCGAATTGAGAATATCTTGGTGGAGATCAGTTTGTTTCCACTTTGGACTCTATTACTTGTTCTGCATGTAGGTAACGTTTCCAGATATGATCCTTTATAGAGGTCGTTGAATATGGCATGGTGTGGTGCATCAGTTTGTTTCCTCTTTGGACTCTATTACTTGTTCTGCATGTAGGTAATGTTTCCAGATATGATCCTTTATAGAGGTCGTTGAATATGGCATGGTGTGGTGCATCAACTAATGAGGCCGATCAGTGTTCCGACCTCGATATCTGAGAAGTTTCATCCATGTGGGAGCTAGATCTGGCTTCCCTTGACCTTTTCGAAGCAAGGTGCGGCTTCCCCTGACCTTTTGAAGCTAGATGCGGCTTCCTAGGAACATTCTCATGTGTCAGTGAGGTATAGGTGAGTCTCTGGAGCAATTGCAAGGTGACCTCGACTTCGGGGAATTTCTAGTTTTGGTGATGCGGGCTATATCTGATGATCCTAGGCTCTATCCCGGATGTTTCCGAAGCCCGGCCTTTTCCTGGGTGGTATCGTAGCTCGGCTCTGGATAGAATGGTCTCCTGGTGGAAACTCTCGGGTATGGAGCCAAGTCTGGGAAGTGGAAAATTTTCCTTTGGTCCTTAGCCAATTTTGGCTATTAACAGAAGTCCCCTCTGATTTGAACACTAGACGTCGAGCTTGGGGTTGGGGTCAGATTTTTACTTTATTTGGGAAATCTTCCTCTTTTTACCGTTACCGAGATATTGGGGAAATCTCCTCATTAGAGTGACGTGATGTTAACCGACTAATTTATTTCCGAATTAATCTGATTGCGTTACGGCAGTCCCCGAGATTTTTTACTGTTACCAGAATCTTGGGGAGATCTCCATCTTAACTGCGTAAGTGATGTGGCGTGAGATGATTAGCCTGCTTTTGAGTTAATCTGGTTATGTTACTGTAGTCCCCAAGATTCTTTACCGTTACCAAATGAGGATCTCGATAGCTCGTGTTGTTGCCCTCATGCCTATATATATATATATATATATATATCTATTTTTCTCCTCGTCTTCCTCACATCTCTCGAACTAAATTTTTTTGCTAAGAAATATTTTCTCTCATTGCCTTTCCTCCAAGCTTGCCTTTTTCTTCATTCTTCATCCTTATTGGCCTTTACAATGTCGAAAACCAGTCGCAATTCAGTTGACTCCATAATTGATGGCAAGGAGGTCGTCAGTCTTACTCTGGGGAAACGGGCTAGGAGGAGTTCTGACGGCGACGATTCCCCGCCCACCTCGCAACGTCGGCGGTCAAGTAGGAATGTATCCATTGGGACTGGGTTCTCCAACCATCATGACTATCCTTTGGATATCGTCGACGAAGATTTCGGCAAAGAAGTGGGCGGTGACGCCGTGGGAGAGCATCGGGTCTCGGCTCCTGGTCCCCTTTTGGAGAGGTTCCCTCCTTATGATTTTCGGGTTGTCCCAGATTCCATCGTCGACCCGGTTTTGATTGACCGCTTGAGGTCAAAGTTTGGCATCCCCGACAGCGTATCCATCTCGGTGCCTCACAAAAATTACGAGTTCTTCAACCCCCCTAAAGGCGTGCTTCCGATTCACGTCGCCGCTCTCGAGAACGGGGTCAGGCTTCCCCTTCATCCGACTCTTTGGCAGATGAGTAAGGTGACGAGAGAGCTGGGTGCAGAGGAGCTGGCCTATCTCTTCCAGATTGGGAGCCTGTCTGGCGCTCCTCGAGGCCAGTTCTATGCCAAGGCCAAGAACAAGCTCAACTTCATCATTCCCGGTGCTTCGAAGAAGGACCCCGCTTGGAAAGAAGAATGGATCCTTACGGGGGATGACTGAGGGAACTCGATTTTCATTGGAGGGCATGAATTTGAGGTTCCCACGGCTTTCAGTGACAAGCCCTCATGGGACTGGGACTCCCTGCCTTCTGAGTCCGAAGCCATCTTGAAAGCTATTCTAGCCCGGAATCATTTGAACCTGAAGTTCCCTACCGCTGAAGCCTTTGATCCTTGTAAGGTGAACAAATATTTACAGATCTCAGACGTTATTCCTCGTAAGTGTCATTGAGTTGCTTTGCCTTATTACTCAGCTCGGTTCTAACATTTTCATTTTTAATCTGTTTATTCATAGTTTTCGTCATGGAACCGGCCACCCGCCACATCTTATGCTCTCCTCAAGGTAGAGTTTCTCTTCCCTCCACTGAGGTCGAACCTGCTCTTGCTTTATCTATCTCTCCGGCTGGGTCCAAGATAGGCCACTCTTGCTGATTCCGCTGCGCTTCCAACAACCAAAGCTTCGGAGGTTTCTGGGAAAGGTGTCGCGAGGGTTCCTTCCAGCCGCTCCCAGCCTCAGTCGAGCTCGGCAGGGCGGGATGAAGTCCTGGAGCAATTCATAGCGTCTTGTCCGGGCTGTGGGATCTCCAAGATGGCTTCCATGCCTGTGGACGTCCATATTACCAAGGGGTCTGCTATTTTAGCTGAGGTAATTGTATTTCCTTCGTGCTACTCTTGTTAATTGGTTCAGTTTCTAACTCGGGTTCTGTATTTTGTAGGCCTTCAAGTTTAATGTTGCGATGGGCCAGCAGGTAGCCCTCCTCCGCGACCAGGCTACAAAAGCCGAAGCCGAAGCCGAGAAAGCCAGGGAATTGCTCAAGCAAGCCCAGTCTTTAGTGGAAGAGATGACTTCCAGCCAGGAAAAGGTTGAGGTCGAGATGGCTGAGCTTCGCTGCGATCATGAGAGTATGAAGCAATCTTATGATTAGGAGCATCTTCAATCTCTCCGGCGGGCTAGACAGCGGGATTCCTGGTGATCTGAGGCTAAAAAGTTGGACCTCGAGAATCAGTCTCTGATTACTCAGGTGACCAAACTGCAAGCTGACGTGGAGACCTCCTTCAGCGACGGATATTTCTATGCTTCCTTTCAGACTGCGGAAGCTTTTCCTCCTCCCTTTGATTTGTCATCTTTTTCTGGCTAGGATAGACAAGAGATAATGCTCAAGGCTGCCGAGCTATCTCATCCTGAAGGCGACAAGGTGGTCCCTTCGAGCCAAGAAGGAACTGGGAAACAGCCCGCCCAGACAGATCCTTCATTCCTTCTTCCTACCTTTACTACCTCAGGTCCCGGGGAGTCTTCCAGTAAAGTGTTGTCCTCTCGATCCGAGGAGGACCAGTCGGGAGCTGGTGAAGAGGTTAAGAGCCCATCTGAGGACCCTCCTTTAACAGAGATGGAGGTCGACAGGAGCCAGATGGGGTCCATGGCTGCCCTTCTTGATGCGGCTATCCCGTCTGAGGTTATGGATGTGATTAATGAGGTTTTGGAGGAAGATCTTGCTGATCAACCAATGGAGCTTGTAAATGGAGGAGCGGTCGGCGAGGATAACCAAGATGGACAGCTATCTGTAGAGGGGGTTGATGGCGAAGATCAGCAAGAAGGAGGAGGGCCAGCACAGGAGAGCCAAGAGAGTTCCAAAGCTTGAAGCAGTTCATCTTGACTTGTTTTTGATTGCCCGAAAAAGGGGGTGGGCACCCCGTTTTGCCCTTATTAGCTTTTTGTTTTTATAGCCCGAGCTCGGGGGTTGGGCTCCCCGTTTGGTGGATGTAGCCTTATTGGGGGATAGGCTCCCCTTTAATGAGAGATCGAACCGCTTTTGAGAACTCTTGTTTCATTTCTGGTTTTGAATAGGAACCAGAGTGGCATCTGTAATAACAATTAAGACTCGTGTAGGGGATTATGATGATTTTGATCCTGCACACGAAAACAAACATTTTATTTATATATATATATATATTTGGGTGGTAGCCTGACCAAGGCATCAGGAGGGCTACTTAGCTATTTCCTGGTCTCGAGATCTGGAGGGCAACTATGCTCTTACACTCAGACCCTTCTAGGGGGTGGTAGCCCGACCAAGGCATCAGGAGGACTACTTAGCTATTTCCTGGTCTCGAGATACAGAGGGCAACTATGCTCTTACACTTAGACCCTTCTTGGGGGTGGTAGCCCGACCAAGGCATTAGGAGGGCTATTGAGCTATTTCCTGGTCTCGAGATCTGGAAGGCAACTATGCTCTCACACTCAGACCCTTCTTGGGGGTGGTGGCTCGACCAAGGCATCAGGAGGGCTATTGAGCTATTTCCTGGTCTCGAGATCTAGAGGGCAACTATGCTCTTACACTCAGACCCTTCTTGGGGGTGGTAGCCTGACCAAGGCATCAGGAGGGCTATTGAGCTATTTCGTGGTCTTGAGATCTGGAGGGCAACTATGCTCTTACACTCAGACCCTTCTTGGGGGTGGTAGCCCGACCAAGGCAGCAGGAGGGCTATTGAGTATTTTCCTGGCCTCAAAGTGTTTATGTTGAGTTTCCCACATAAGGGTATAGTCACTAATGTTGAACATAGTTGGAGACAAAGATGGAAGAGAAAAGGAAAATGACTTTATTGATGATCGAGATGTAGTACATCTTTATTAGGGTCTGTAATGAAAACTAAATGAGGGTAGTCTGCTTGAGAATTCCCTTCAAGGGTAGAATTTCCTCAAATGATCTGCATTCCAAGTGTGGTCGATGGATCGTCCGTCCATGTCTTCGAGTTTATAAGCTCCATTGCGAACAACTAGCTTTATCAAATATGGCCCTTCCCAATTGGGACGTAAGACTCCATCCGACCTTTTCTGAGTGTTCAGGGTCACTTTCCTAAGTACCAGATCCCCTTCTTTAAATTCCCGGGCTCTGACCTTTCGGTTGAAGTATCTAGCGATCTTGCTCTGGTAGATCGCTACTTTCTCTGCTACCCGGTCTTGTTTTTCTTCTAAGAGGTCTAGATTAGCCCGGAGCTTAACTTCGTTACTTTCGGGCTCTAAGTGATGTACCCTGAACGAGGTTAATTTATGCTCGATGGGGAGGACTGCTTCAACCCCGAAGGCCAGGGAGTAAGGTGTTTCCCCGGTAGCTGTTCTCTTTGTAGTCCGGTATGCCCAGAGGACTTCTGGCAGTTCTTCGGCCCATTTACCTTTCTTTTGATGTAGCTTCTTTTTCAGAAGTTTCTTGATAGTCTTATTGGTGGATTCTACCAGCTCGTTAGTCTGGGGATGAGCCACTGAAGTGAGCCTGAGGTCGATCTCCAATCCCTTGCAGAAGTCTTTGAATCAGGCGTTGTCGAATTGCTTCCCTAGGTTAGCTATGATGATGAAAGGGGTCCCAAATCTGCATACCACGTTAGTCTTGATGAACTTGGTTGTATTCTTTTCTGATATTCGAGAAAGAGGTCCTGCCTCGACCCATCTTGTGAAGTAGTTGATAGCCACGATAGCATGTTTCATCTGTCCGGGAGCGGTAGGGAGTGGCCCAATTAGGTCGATTCCCCACATGGCAAAGGGGTAAGGTGAACTGAGGGACGACAGTCGCTCGGGTGGCTGGTGGTTCAAGTTTGAAGTTCTTTGACAAGGTTCCCAAGGTTGCACAAAACTCTTTGAGTCTTGATGGATAGTCGGCCAATAGTACCCCATACGAAGCACCTGATAGGCTAGAGATTCCCCACCTATGTGGTTCCTACAGTCCCCAGAGTGGACCTCTCTCAGTGCCCACTTACCATCATCTGGATGCAAGCACCTAAGTAAGGGGAGGGATCTGCCCCTCCTGTAGAGGTATCCGTCCACCATACAGTATCGAACTGAGAGTCTCTTAATTCTTCGGGCTTGGTCGGGCCCTTCGGGAAGCTCTCCTTCAAGGAGGTAGGCAACAATTGGGTCCATCCAGCAAGGCAGGCGATCTAGGGAACAAATTTCTCCATTTGTGGCTATGCTTGGTTGGGTGATTACTTGGAGGGGAATTCCCCGTGGTAGGGACTGGCCTCCGTTCGCCGCTATTTTAGCCAGAACATTTGCGCGATGGTTTTGGTGTCGAGGCACCTGATCGATCTTGAGTCCCTTAAATTTGCTTTTTAGCAGCTGAGCTAGCTTTAGGTAGGCAGCTATATTATCTCCATTTGCCTGGTACACCCCAGTCACCTGGTTTACAACAAGCAATGAATCGCTCTTGATTTGCAGCTAATCGGCCTTTAGTTCAATGGCTACCTTCATCCCGGCTAAGAGGGCTTTATATTCCGCTTCGTTATTGGTAGCTTTAAACTCGAATCTGAAACAGTGACAGAATTCGGTCCCCTCCGGATCTATTAAAACTATGCCAGCTCCTCCCCCGGCTTGCCCGGATGCTCCATCTGTAAAGAGGGTCCATGGCTTGCAGCCTTCTGGCCAATTGTCGACCTCGGATATCTTCTCAGGGACCTCATTTGATACTGAGGGATCATCTTGATCTGGGATCGCTGAGAATTCTGCCACGAAGTCGGCCAAAGCGTGTGCGTTAATCGTAGTCCGGGGCTTATACTTTAGGTCAAACTGAGTGAGCTCTAGGGCCCATAAGACTAGCCTTCCAGACACGTCTGGTATTTGCAAGAATTGGCGGAGGGGTTGGTCCGTCACCACTGCTATTGTGTGAGCTTGAAAATAGGGATGGAGTTTCCTCGCTGAGATCACTAGAGCATAAGCGAGCTTTTCCAGGAGAATCTAGTTCCTTTCTGATTTGGTCAAAGCATGACTCACATAGTATATGGGTCTTTGAAAACCGTCGCTACAATCCTTGGCCAAAGCCCCGCTTACTGCGGTTTCTGATACGGCCAGGTAGATCTGCAACTCATCTCCGAGAACAGGCTTGACTAACAATGGGGGGCTTGTTAGGTATTCTTTCAAAGCTTGAAAAGCCCGTTCGCTCTCCTGGCTCCACTTCATGTTTTTCACTTGTTTAATGGCCTTAAAGAAAGGGAGACATTTATCGGTGGAGTGAGAAATAAACCTATTGAGTGCCGCCACCCGTCCAGTCAGAATCTGTACTTGCTTGAGTGAGATTGGGGATTCCAGGTCCAAGATAGCTTTGATTTTTTCTGAGTTGGCTTCTATACCTCTCTCATGAACCATGAAGCCCAGAAACTTCCCCGCCGTTACCCCAAAGGCATATTTGGAGGGGTTCAAACACATCTGGTTTTCCCTCAGTATGAGGAAGGTTTTGCAAAGGTCTTCCTGATGTCCTTTTACGGTTGGGGATTTCATGATCATGTCGTCGATATATACTTCTATCGTCCTTCCTATCTCGGGCTTGAACAGTTTGTTAACCAGCCGCTGGTATGTGGCCCCCGCATTCTCAAACCAAACGGCATCACCTTGTAGCAGTATAAGCCCTGCCCAGTAATGAAACTGGTTTTATCTTGGTCAGCCGGGTGCATTTTAATTTGGTTGTATCCTGAGAATGCATCCATAAAACTCAAAAGTTTATTTTCGGACGTGGAGTCAACCAGCTGGTCGATCTTTGGTAAAGGAAAACTGTCTTTCGGACAAGCCCGGTTGAGGTCGGTGTAATCGACACACATACGCCACTTCCTATTTGCCTTCGTAACCATGACCACGTTGGCGATCCATTCGGGGTAACGTACTTCTCTGATGAACCCTGCTTTGATAAATTTATCAACCTCTTCCTGCACCGTAGCGTTCCTATCAGCGTTGAAGTGACACCTCTTCTGCTTGACTGGCTTGAATGTTGGATCTACCGCTAGTCGGTGGGTGGCTAATAATGCCGGGATTACAGGCATTTCATCATGGTTCCAGGTGAAGATGTCGCTGAACTCCCTGAGAAGGTCAATTAGTCCTCTTTTCACTTCTGGATCAAGGGTGGCTTCGACCTTGACGACCTTAGAGGGATCCTCATTTCTGATGGGTATCTCTTCTAGTTAATCTATGGGCTGCCCGCTGGCCTAGTCCTTACCCCGTTCTTCCTCGTAGGGCATAATAGGTTCGCTCTTCAGGTGCCCAAGATGTTCCGCGGGCTCCTTCTCCTCCTGGATTATCAGGGAACTATCCATGTCTTCCGGGATGTATCCATGTCTTCCAGGATTAATGTCACCTGTACACACTGTTTCGCTAGGGCTGCAGGATTGGCAGATACTGCGTAGCATTTCCTGGCTGCCTGCTGGTCCCCGCGTACCTCTCCTACTTTTGTTCCAACCGGGAATTTCAGGACGTTGTGGTATATGGACAAGACTCCCTTCAAGGATGAAAGGAAAGGTCTCCCTAGGATGGCGTTGTAGGCCGATGGGGTGTCCACCACAACAAAGTCGGTCATAACATTCTGTTGGAGAGGGGTGATTCCAATGATTACTGGGAGGATCATCGACCCCACTGGTATGATTGAATCTCCAGTGAACCCGTAAAGCGGAATGGTACAGCTGTTGTAACAGCGTTGCTTTAGGTTTAATTTTTCTAGGGTATCCTTGAAGAGGATATCTACACTGCTACCTGTATCCACGTGCACGCGATGGACCAGACAGTTGGTGATCTGTATTATGATTACCATGGGATCATCATGAGGTTGCACAGTTTTAAAGACATCTGCTTCGGTGAAAACGATCTGCGCTGACTGGGAGGGCTCTGTCGGGCTCTGGCTGACTTCGAAGATCCCCCGGCTTTCTCCGATGTGAGGAATCTTTCTCGCGTGGTTTTTTCGGGAGTTATTTGAAACGCCAGCCAGTGTAGGACCCCCGCTGATAGTGTGTATCACCTGGATCTGTTGCATTAAGTTAGCATGTTCCCCTTTCCTCTTTTCTGCATCTTCACGGATTTCAGCTTGTACCTCCCTTCCAGTCCTAATATTATCTCTGACCTGTTGTAAGAATTCAATCAGGCATCCTCCCCTTATCAAGGCTTCGATCTGGTTGCGCAAATTATAGCACTCTGAGGTGTTGTGGCCTACGTCTTCGTGGAAGTCGCAGTACTTGTACCGATTTCTCCTGTCAGCTGGGGCCTTCATGGGAGCGGGCTTTTGGAGCAACCATTTATCTCGTATGGCAAGGTAGACTGTTTCCATGGAAGCATTCAAAGGGGTGTAGTAGTCATACCCTTTTTCTCCTTGCATTACTGGAGCCACGGTCTTGGGAGGCGACGAAGCCTGGGGAGGGGTTCATTTTGCTGGATATCTTTCTTGCCTATGCAGATGAGCAGGGATGCGATAGGTTGACCTGTTGGGAGGTTTATTCTGAGTTTTCTGTACTGGCTCAAATTTGGGGGCTTCTTTCTTCAGACGCTTTGCTGTTCTCATGTCGTTGTGTTCCATCTTGACCTTGAGTTGTTCGTTGATCTCGACCTGCTCAAGAGCTCGGTCATAGGCCTCTTGGTAAGTCTCGGGAGGTCTCTTGGCGAAGGAACGAAAAAGCTTTCCTGCCCATAGGTTCCGCCCTGAAGTTGGCGAGGGTTTCTTTTTCGGTGAAAACTCTCATTTGTATGACCTCCTTGTGAAATCGTTCCACGTACGACCGAAGAGTCTCGCTCTATTCCTGAATCACATATTGGAGGTGTATGGGATCTTTCGGACGAGGTTTGACCCATTGGAATTGCGAGCAAAAATCTGTTGATAATTTCGTGAAAGAATCCATGCTGCCAACGGGCAGTTTCCTGAACTAGGTTTTCGTGTAGTCAGTTAGGGTCGTTGGAAACATTCTGCACATAGCTGCTCTGGTAGTGTTCTGGACCTCCATCTGTTGAACGAAGCTCTCTAGGTGGCTAAGAGGATCTTCCATTCCAGAGAACTTATCTGCTGGCATTTTGAATTTTGGGGGGAGCTCCGCTTCTCGGATCCTCCTAGTGAAGGGAGCGTTCATCTCGCTCAGGGGATCCTTTTTGTCCTCCCTATTCTTTCCCTTTCTTATCTGCTGGACCTCTTTTTACAGCTTTGCCAGCTGATCCCTCAGTCGCTTGTTCCTAGGCCTTTTCGAGTTAACCTCATATTCTTCACTGTCGAGTCTTTCCGATGAACTGGCAATTTCTATCAGGTCCTCCTCCTGGATAGGATTCATTCGGGGAGTTTGTCTACTTTCCTCCTCTAGGGCCCGAGCGGTCCTCCTAGATGTAGTTGGATGAGATAGCTCTCGTGGCTTCAGGGTAAAAGCATCTGCGGCAGACTTAACTCACCTGGGTTGATATTGTGAAGGTCTTTTCGGAACTGGGGGGCATAGGTCCCAGCCTATCCCGGATCGAACGTTGGGGCCCTGACCTATCTCGAGCCGGCTCGGGAAGAGGAGGTCCTAGGCGATCGAAAGTAGGTGGCCTAGCTCCGAGCCTGCTCGGCTCTCCCTGATCATTCATGTTGGTTGGCTGGATTGTGATACCTTTAGCGAGCAGGCGGACGCGGATGGATTCTACGAAGGCCGCCGCTTGTTTGTTAAGCGCGGCCTGGCTCACTATAGGATGGCCAGTAGCCCGCACATTAGTTGTTTGGACCGGAGCCTGACTACTATATCCAGACTTTCTCCCCTTTCTTAGGGCCTTTCGTGTTAGCCTCGCCGGAGGTTGCTCCGGAACTCTATGTTGGCCTTGGGAGGAGCGGAGCCTCATCGTCCCTGTAAAACAACGAAAATGTAAATGCAAATAATTGGTTAATTGAGTGTAAGGTTGTTCCCACAGACGGTGCCAGAAAGTGTTAACGGAAATTTTGCTCGGGACGGGAAATCTCAGTTAACACCCTCGAGACCACTACCACGTAGGTGGTAGCCAAGATTGATCGTATGTGTAGCAATGATTTATAAAATGACAAGGAAAAATGATACAATTCATCACCCAAAAGAAAGCAAGAATATTTTCTTTATTGAACGTGCATGGTATACAAATACAAATTTCTTTCTTTTTGCTCTCAATTCTTTCTAGGGTATGGTCGAGTGTTTGTCGTATGCCTGTCGAATAGTCGTCTCCTCTTTTCTTTTTCTCTCTTTCTATTTATACATAGTTTTGTAGGTTGAATCAACTAATTCTCCCCTTGATTTTCTCAGTCTCTCCCCTCCTTATCGGGCGGGATTTCTCCTTGAAAAATGTCATTGACTTTGAGTTTAATAGCCGAATTGAGAATATCTTGGTGAAGATCAATTTTTTTCCTCTTTGGACTCTATTATTTGTTCTGCATGTAGGTAGCGTTTCCAGATATGATCCTTTATAGAGGTCGTTGAATATGGCATGGTGTGGTGCATCAACTAGTGAGGTCGATCGGTGTTCCGACCTCGATATCTAAGAAGTTTCATCCAAGTGGGAGCCAGATCTGGCTTCCCTTGACCTTTTCGAAGCTAGGTGCGGCTTCCCCTGACTTTTTGAAGCTAGATGCGGCTTCCTAGGAACATTCTCTTGTGTCAGCAAGGTATAGGTGAGTCTCTGGAGCAATTGCGAGGTGACCTCGACTTCGGGGAATTTCTAGTTTTTGTGATGCGGGCTAGATCTGATCGTCCCGGGCTCTATCCCGGATGTTTCCGGAGCCCGTCCTTATTCCTGGGGTGGTATCGTAGCTCGACTCTGGATAGAATGGTCTCTTGGTGGAAACTCCCGGGTATGGAGCCAGGTCTGGGAGGTGAAAAATTTTCCTTTGGTCCTTAGCCAATTTTGGCTATTAACATATATATATATAGAGAGAGAATTTTCATCTCAGTGCGCACTGATAAATATTTATTAGTGCGTTGCATGTAGACTATTAGATTCAATTGTTTTGACTCGGTCTATATGCACTTGTCAGTGCTTATCCATAATCTATAGCCCACATGTAATGCAATGATGTATTTTAATATATATATATATATATATATATATATATATATATATATATAGTGAGTCTCTTATAATGGATCCTTTATTTTAATTTCGGTAAGGACCTTGATGAAATCACATTGATTTTTTTGAATTTTGATCTGAATTTTTTTGTAGATGATAAGTTCAATGAAATGTACACATAAATAAAATTTGGAAAATTTTTAAATACTAAAACTATTTTTTCCGATTTTGTTAACTATGAAGGCATCGAAAATGAGCAAAATATAGGGAAATTCAAGAGAAATATTAAGTGCTTGAAAAATTCTCAAATTTTATTCATAGGAAAATTTCAAGGAACTTATCATTCACAAAAATATTCAGATCAAAATTCATAAAAATCGATGTGATTTCATCAAGGTCCTTACCGAAATTAAAATAAGGGATCTCTTATGAGAGACACTTTATATATATATATACATAAATTTTCAAGTTAGTACACACTGATATAACTTCATCAGTGCGTTGAATGTGGACCATTAGATTTACATACTTTGATTCAAAGTGTATGCACTTATCAAAACTTCTCCATAATTAGTGGTCCACATGCGACACACTGATATAAGTTATATCAGTACGCACTAAGAAGAAAATGACTATATATATATATACAATTTTTCTGTTGTCAGTTCGTCCTGATATAAAATATATCGGAACGAAAAACGTGGACCATTAGATTTACATACTTTGCCTCAAAGTGTAGGCACTTATCAAAACTTCTTCATAATATATGGTCTACATTCTTCGATCAAATATATTTTATATCAGGACGAACTGACAGTAGAAAGACTATATATATATATATATATATATGAGAACAAATTACACTAAACTCCCTTGAGGTTTGCTCTTTTACATACAGAAACAACTTTACTTTTAATTGACACTCACCTCTTCCGCTGTTAGGGTTTGACCGTTAAGCGTCAGAGTTGACTGTTACAAAATAATGAAAGACATATATACCTCTGATTCACCAAAAGTATAAAATAACTAATTACACTAAACTCCCCTGAGGTTTTATATTTTACACACATAAACAACTTTATTTATAATTGACACTCACATCCCCTACCTTTAATTAAAGTTTGTCAAATTAAACCGTAGAGCAATTTTGACTATCAAAACTAAGGATAATTTAGCCATTTCAAGCATTTAATATATATATATATATATAATTGAATAAATATTCTAAAATGAATATTTTTTTAAAGGTATTTTAAAAAGAAGATTAAGTGAAAACAAAAACTGTTTTTGAAATTAAATTTTTGTTTTGGAAAGAAAAAAAAGATTAATTGAAATTTAAGAATAAAAATCGGAAATTTTCATTAAAAAAACGGATAGTCCAATCTAATTTAAAAGAAATTCAAATTAAATTTAAAAAAAAAAACAAATCTTAATACTTTTAACAGTTCGCCATTTCCACCAACAACACAAATCACAATCCCTTCCTAATTTGTTCGATCTCCTCCATGAGAGATTGAACCAGTTCGCCAGTTCTACCAACAAAACAAATCACAATTCCTTCCTAATTTGTTTTATTTTTATTATTTTTTGTTTTTTTTTTAAATTTTTTCTATTTATTAAAAAAATTAAAAGAATTTATTCTATTTCTTCGGAGAAATTTTTTTTTTCATATTTATAAATAGAATTTGAGCTTTTTTTCTTTTTTAAATGTTTTTGACCAAATTGCACCATATTAATTAGGAAGTGATTGTGATTTGTGTTGTTGGTAGAACTGGCGAACTGACAAACTTTTAGGAAGAAAACTGGCTTAATCTCTCATGGAGGAGATCGAAAAATTAGGAAGGGATTGTGATTTGTGGTGTTTGTGGAACTCGCGAACTTTTAAAAGCGTTAAGATTTTTTTAATTCTTTTTTTTTAATTTGAATTTCTTTTAAATTAGATTGGACTGTCCGTTTTTTCTAATGAAAAATTCCGTTTTATTTTTAATTCTTAATTTTCAATTAATCTTATTTATCTTTCCAAAAAAAATTCTTAATTTAAAAAAAAAATTTATTTTTCACTTAATCTCCATTTTAAAATATTTATTCAATTTTTAAATATAAATATATATATATATATATATATATAATGCTTCAAATGACTAAACTATCCTTAGTTTTGATAGTCAAAACTGGTCTACGGTTTAATTTGACCAACTTTGACTAACGGTAAGGGAGGTAAGTGTCATTTATCAATAAAGTTGTTTTTGTGTGCAAAAAAGCAAACCTCAGGGGAGTTTGATGCAATTAGTTCTTTTAGAATTTTGGTGAATCATGGGTATTTTTGTCTTTTATCATTTTTTAACGTCAATTCTCGCACTTAACGGTCAACCCCTAGCGGCAGGGGAGGTGAGTGTCAATTAACGGTAAAGTTGTTTCCGCGAGTAAAAGAGTAAGCCTTAAGGGAGTTTGGTGTAATTTGTTCATATAAATAGATATATATATATATATATATATATATAGTTTTGACAAGTGCATACAGTTTGAGTCAAAGTATGTAAATCTAATAGTCTGTATTCTTCGTCCTGATATAAAATATATCAGGACGAACTGACATTAGAAAAATTGTATATATTGTTGGAAAAATTTCTCATATGGGGCCACACATGTAAATATTAAATGTGTTTGCTATCTTTTGGTTAAGCCTAAATTAAAGTAATCTAATTAAGATTTAAAGTTTAAGGCTTAAGGGTATAATTGTCATGGAGTTAATGTGTAGATACCAAAGTGCTATTTCTAATTTGATGAGGGGCTGAATTAGAAATAGCAAAACATATAAAATTATGTTTATTATATTTAGGGTTATGGTCCCCAAATTACACGATCTTTTGGCTTTTCTGTATCCCCATCAACAGAGAACATAGAACACTTTTGTTTCCCAAGAATCGTGATAATTTGGAAGAACACAACCCGTTCACCAAACTTCGACAATGGATTCAGGTACGCTTCCGTTTATTGTTATCTCTTTTCTCTTGAATTGACATGGGTTTAGTAACATGTATTTAAGGTTTGATTAATCATGATATAGAAACATGTTTAGGTTATTTTCGGATTAATTTTGTGCCTATACATGTTAAAGGTGTGTTAATCGAATCACTTACATATATATATATATATATATATATATATATATATATATATATTATTTGTATGTTGGTGATACTAGCTGCTTTTGTATTTCGAAGTTATTCATATCAAAAATATCCTCGAATAACTTATTTAGAATGTGGTCGACATTTTTTGATATTTTCAATTAAAATCTTAACAATAATCTAATTTATTCTAAAGACCAATATTTTTATAAATTTAGACCTCCGATATTTTCATAAAGACCTATGTTTCCTTTTTTTTAAATATAGTAGAGAAGTTTTCATTTAAATTAGAAATTAGGGAGTTGTTTTTTTGTTTTGTTTTTTTTTTAATGATCAAAGCTCGGGTGAGTGTTTTTCAATTCCCCCTTTTTATACATAATTATCAAAAATAATGTTTAGGCTTATTCATCAAAGATGATTTTGGTTTCATGATTTCTTTTTTGCTTATCAAAATCAAAATATTGGTTTTGATCACATATTCTCATTATTCAATATCATGCTAAGAATAGCTAGGATTTCCAGAAGAAGATGACATTCGTTTGATGAGAAATAAAAAGGAATATCGAAAATTCGAGTGGCTGAAGCTGAAGTAGCTACTTTCGAAGTAACAGAAAGAAAAGCAATGACTGGAGTGGGAGAGTCAGAGTCAAAAAGAGGATTCCTCACTTCTTTCTCTCATTCAAAACCTCATCTCGCATGGCTCGTAAGTGATAAAAGTAAAGAATAACTCAAATTTTCAAATCAGTACGCACTGATATAACTTTATCAGTGCATTGGATGTGGACCATTAGATTTACATATTTTGACTCAAAGTGTATGCACTTGTCAAAACTTCTCCATAATCAGTGGTCCACAACGCACTGATATAAGTTCTATTATTACGCACTGAGGAGAAAAGAACTATATATATATTATCAAACTAAAGATGATGGTTTCTTGTGTAGCCCAAATGGATTCCTAGTTGAGAATTAAGAAAACATGTTTCCTAGTTTGAACAAAAAAAAAATAAAAAAAATAAAAAAAATAAAAAAAATTTACAAGCACACAAGGAAGAGAGACCAAATTGTGTTTTCATTCTGAGGGTATTTTTGTCTATTAAAATAAAGATCCAGAAAACAGGCTATAAAACATTACAACCCTCTAAAATGGGGTATTTTTGTGAAGAAACTCACTTTTTACTCCAATACGGACACATTATATCTTCAGGAATAACCATACAATGATATGCTTTTGTCATCCGAAATGCTAACAAGCCGACCTCCCCGGTTTCCATTACCTCCCATTGGTCGAAACGACACTCCCCAGACCTGGTCTGTGTGGTTGCTCATTGTCTGCACAGCTGCTCTCATGCTGAGATCCCATAGCCTTACAGTCCTGTCACTCGAGCCTGTCGCAATGGCTGCTCCATCAGGGCTCGCATCCACACTCAATACCCAACTTGTATGACCAGACATTGCCCCAACCTGACTTTTGCCCTCAGCATCGTACATGTGTACATGAGTATCATCCGATGCAGAGAAGAGAACTCGTGCATCAATGGGAGAATACACGAGAGATCGCACAGGCATGGAATGGCCTTCCAGGTGGTGCAGAAATTTGGCACGAGCTACATCAAAGACAGAAATAGTGCCATCCATTGAACCACAAGCAAGTCGTCTGCCATCAGGGCTCCATGCAACTGAGAGAACAAACTTCTTGCTGTTGCTTTTATCAGAGGGCTTGGATCCTTCTGGACGAGGAATTGAGAGGCTGGCAATCAGTTTCCATGTGGCGGTGTCCCATAGCTTGACTGATGCACTACCTCCTCCAGCAACTGCAAGGGTGGTACCCTGATGGAAGAACTACTGTTAGCAACAATTTCAATAGACTATCGAAAGAAAGCTTAAAGACTTTCCACTTCAATGTAAGTGGTTTCATATTTCAGCAAACGCAGAACCAAAATTAAGTCGGTCTTACTATGTAGAGTATGAAAGAAAGATGGCAGCATGTTCACTGGTGGCTTTTCACGAAGTGCTCAACCACACGTAAGTACACACGGAGAGATAAGAATCTAATTCACAGATAGAGCAATGGAAAGGAAATAGCAGAGTAGCAATTTCATTAATGGCTATGTTAAACTACACGCATTTTCAAGTGGGAAACAAGCTCCTGTAATACAGGTTAATAAAAAAGGCTTAATGCACATTTGGGACCAGATATAAGGTTATCAGCCACAATGACGCGCATGCTTCAGTTCAGTTTTAAACAAATTGTATTGAGCTTTGACTCATGCCTCACAAAACCACCAGAATCAAGGAATGTGTTGAGTTCTAACTCTTGCCACGCAAAATCAGCAGAATTAAGGCATCAGTTGTTGCAAGGAACAGAGGAAGCACAAAGGCAGGTCTGTCAATGCAATTAATTGAAGGAAAATTCAATTATTGTAGATGTGTAGCTAGTAAAATATATTATTAAATAAGGTTGATGAAATACCGGTGGGGCTGTTTGTTTTTATTTTTTTATATAAATCTTAAAAGACAAGTACTTATTAGGTCTAAATCATTAAGACCCTTTAACTTGTTTGTTTTTTTAGTATGATGTTTTCGCTTGATATTTAAGTGGTTTTCATTTTACTATTATATCCTTCATTTGATTTAAAGTATTTTCATTTTTCTCTCCAAAGTTCAAACCCCATCAAATTCCCACCTTTTTTTTCCCAAAATGAAGACACTCATCCGCCGCCGTTCCCGTGTCGCCGACTCCTCCCAGTACAGGTGTACAGCCTCCTCTGATCCAACGCCGCTGCTGCTGCTTCTACTTCCTGTCCGCCGTACTGAACGTGGCGCCAAGTCGTCGCCTTTTTTTGGCTAGGAGGTCGGCGAGCACGAAGGAGATGCCAGAAGGGCACGTGCCAGTGTACATCGGCAAGGAGATGAATTGTTTCTTGGTGAGTGCAGAACTGCTTAACCACCTGGTTTTCGTGGGTCTGCTGAACCACCCCGTAAATGAGAGGAGGCCGGCCAGCCTCCTCCCATCAAATGCAGGGAGGCGCCGGCCTCCTCTGTTCACGATTCATGGAGGCTGCGGAGCCGCCTTCTCCTTCTCCTCCCACGAGATTCAATGTTAGGGCCAGGGTTTGATGGAATTGGGGATTTTTTTTTGTCAATGAGGTGGTGATGTTAATAATTTAATTATATGGGGTTATTTTAGGAAATTTATGTTAAAGAGTTAAAAAAGACTTATTTAATAAGTGAAAAGCCAAAAATGTTAGCTTTTTAATTTATGATGTTTTTAACTTCATATAAGATACAAGTTGAAAAACAAACAGAAAAAATCCACTTAATTTAAGACTTAAAGACTTAAGGTGAAAAACAAACAGCACCTAATCCTATAACATTTATTAGGGTAAATAGAAGACACTCATGCATTATGATAGATAGAGCCAAGATAGTTGAAAACACGCAAACTACGACAGCATTAACTTATATCTAACAGACAAACAAGGCGCATTAGACAGAAGTTGTCACAGTACCAGAAGTAAAAAAAATGAAAACCTATTGAACCAGAGATGACAAAAGTGAAAACAAAAAAGAGACCTTAACATAAGGAGGTGGTGAAAACAAAAAGAAACCCTAATTTGTTTACGGCCACCACCATACACTCGGTCTCCAAAAAAACCCTATTTTTTTCAGCCACCACCATACACTCAGCCCCAAAAAAGAAACCCTAATTTTTTTCAGCCACCAAAAACCCCCACCTCTCTCCTATCGCAGGCGTCCATACTCCAACGACTTACTAGTCGAACTCAGACTTCGCCGGCGACCTTCTGATAGCCGTCCGATCTTGACGGCAACTCTTCGATGACCTCAAATAACGTCACAAATGGTTGCCGACTAAAAACCTACTAGAGACTGCTGCATCGGCCCAACTCGGCCGCCTCATGGGATTGAGGTGGCACAAACCCATTGAGGGGTTGAGGCGGCCAACTCAAGGCGCTTTGGCCATTGAGGAGGCCAAGGCACACCTTTAGGCGGCTGCCTCATTCGGATTTTTAAACATTGCACACATAAAAGAGCAAAATTCAATAAAAGAATATGCAATAATAGCTAATCAATCAAGTGCAATTTTCAAACACCGAAAGGAATCTCAGACCGTATTAAAATTTCATTGTGTTCGTGCAACCACACGTGCAAACACACACGAGCAACATTCAATACAAGAGTAGCCATAATAGCCAATCAATCAAATAGAATTGTTAAACACCAAATGGAATCTTGAACTACATTAAATCTTCATTGCGTGTGTGCAGCAACCCTCACACGCACAGATAAAGAGCAAAATCCAATCGATGAGCATGCCATAATAACTAATCAATCAAATTAGAATTCTTAACACCGAAAAGGAATCTCAAACCGTACTAAATTTTCTTGCACCTGTGCGGCCACACGCATGCGCACACAAAGAGAAAAATTAAATATATATATATATATATATATATATATATATACGAGTATGCCATAATAGCTAATTGTTAGCATATGAAAGCAGAGGATAATATCTCTTCAACACTTGATGACCATACTCTAAACCCCTCATCACTGTAAAGATGAGAGCCATTACTGCAAAAGAGAAAGTTATAAAAGCCTCCTTCCATACAGAGCTTACTACATTTTCCGAGAAAATTGTATTAGAACACGCATGCCTTTTCAAAAATTAAATGAACAACCAATACACTAACAAACAACCTATAAACTCAATCTGATACTAATCAATGTGTACATCGATCGAATTCCCCACAAAACAGACAACACCTTTGATGTTAACCACATACATGTAGAGTTTATTTGGTTTCTTTAATATATACATTTTCCTGGTTTAAACTAGTGATCGACTAATGGGGAGCTGGTGAGTGACAGGAATTTAGCAACATCAAGGTCAAGGTAATGCCTTTCAAACAACCATCCAAAAGGGTATCTTAGCATTGAGTTTTCAAAAACCAAATCCATCGAATTTCATTTTTTTCGTGCATTAAAAGCTCAAAAGCAAAGATTTAAATATCACGATCACTCAGTCACTTTTAGGAACCATCAAATCCACAACATCTCATAAAAAGCTAAATCAAACAAACACATCCAAACAGAAAACCATAGCAAATTATAAATTCAAAGTACACCCACGAACTAGACAACATCCTACAAGTATGTTATATACATATCTAGTTTATTTGATTCTTTAAATCTTTAAAGCAGTCTAGTCTAGTCTGCAAATAATGATAAGCTAGCTAGGGACATGAATTCACAATTCAGCAACATCTACATAAAAAAGATTAAGACTTTCCAACACTTATTGCAAAAGGGTCTCTTTGCATACGTAATACGAGACCGAAGCCATCGACAACAAAGAATTTTGAATTTTGAATTTTACTTTATTTTTTTTTCTTAGTTTCAGTACCTTGGGATCGAACTGCATTTGCCAGACTTCAGAGGGAGGAGCCTCGAGAGTGGCGATGGAGGCGTTGGTGTCGACGTCAAAGACGCGTACGAAGCTGTCGAGAGAGGCGGAAGCGGCGATGACGCCGGACGGGTGAGCAGAGACGGAGACGACACCCAGGCAGTGGCCGGTGTTAGTCCGCTGCAAGTCGAGCTCGTCGGCCCGCCAGAGCTTGACGGTCTCATCCAGCGACCCGGTAAGCAGGAGGGCGGGTCGGCTGTCGGTGGCCGCGACCCAAGTTGCTGCCCACACCGACTCGTCGTGAGCGTTCTCGATGGACTTCAAGCCTGCTAGTTTCATTATTTTTTGTACTTAGAAGAAACCTACCAAGTGACTTGAGTTTGAGGTTAAATTCTTCGGTTATTATTCACTTAGAAAGTGAAAAGGACATTTTTACCCATAAAAAATAAAATTAATTTCAAACCATCAATACGGACAGGGATGAGCATTTCTCCTATGGTACCACACCCCATTTGAGAGTAAATTTTGCCTCCAAATGGAGTTTGGGAGTGGGGTGGGGGCAAATTTTACCCCCAAAACATAAATGAGGATGGGGATGGGGATGGGGATGGGGTGAGGGTGAGGGTGGTGTGGGGTAGTAAATGGGAATAAGGGTGAGGGTCGGGGTCGGGGTCGGGGTCGGAGTGGGAGTGGGGAACCTACCCCACCCACCCCCACTTCCCCATTCCCCCATTCCACTAAATGGGGGTGAGGTGGGGGTGGGGTTGTGGCCCCATTTCCCCCACATATATTTATATATTTTTACTTTTATTTTCTTAAAAAAAATAACTTTAGCTTCAAAATTTATTTAAACTTTTATATGTAATACAATATTACTATAGTTATTTATATTAATTTTGGATTAAATTAAATCAATTATATATTTTAGATTATTTATTAGATTGGATATCGAAACATAGTGAATCGAATGATTGGAATGATCAAATTTCGAATCCCAAATTCTAAATTTTGGATTTCGAATTGAAAAATATTATGATTAAAAATAGAAAAAATGAGGGACAAGAATGGAGGCAGGGGAACCTCCTCCCAAACTCCCATGCCCCCACTTCCCCCAAATGGGGTTTGGGGTGGGGTGGGGGTCGGGGTGGGGGTGGGTGGACCCTCCCCGCACCAATGGGCCCCCACGCCTATCCTTAAATCCGATAATACAAACTCATCACTTTTTCCCTCCTCAATTCATATTATTATTATTATTGTTGTTTGAAGTGTCAATTCATATTATTTTTCAATTTTTTATTGTTGACATATTAATGAGAAAAAAATATATGTATATATTACAAGTAATACTACACGACACAAAATATTCTTTCAAAAATTAATTAAATAACATGACAAGTGATTTGTTCTTATTATGAGTTAAATTTTGTCCTCATCACTTTTTCACTCTTCAATTCATATTATTTTCAATACAAGATTTGATCTGATTGGATTGAAGAAATCACAATTTCATCCGATCTAATCTTATATCAAAATCCGATCCGATCTAATTACAATTAGATTTCATCCGATTTGCTTCAATCATAAAATATTTTATAGTACATAAGGGATTTACAATTGAGTCCCTAGTAATCTGGAAACGTTATTTATTGTAATTTTAATTTACATTTTTCGTCAATATGTTCCTTATGTTTTTTTTATTTAACTTAACCAAATTTAGGTTCCTCTAACCAAATTTTGGATGGTCAATGGTTATAAAATTTTCTAAAAGTCTATTTTGCCATTGGACTTTAAATTGACCAATAAAAAAATTTCAAAAACAAATATAAAAATTGATAAATAAAAAACAGATTAAAAAAATGAGAAATAAAAAAACTGATTAAAAAAAATGAGAAATAAAAAAACTGATTAAAAAAAATGAGAAATGAAATAAATTAATTAAAATTTTAAAAAATGAAAAATAGATTGCAATAATAATAATAAGGATCTCCACCGTCCATCCTTTAAGATGGACAATAAGGGTTTGATGAATAGATCTCCACCGTTCATCTTTGAGATGGATTGTGACGATCAAATTATTAAAAAAAAAAACATAATTAAAAAAATGACCGATGTAAATTGATGTAGGAAAGTTTAAAAGAATTTCAATTAGAGTATGATTTATTTTCTAATTTATTTTCAATTATAGTTGAGTTTATTTAGGATTTCCTTTTTAGTTAGTTTTTTTTGGCAATAACTCAAATTACCTTTCATTTTCGATCAATCAGAGAACAACGGAGAACAAAAGAAAGGGAGAGTTTCCAGTCCAGCCTCAGACTTTATTATATTGGCGGAGCCTGAGTCCCATGCCCTACGGGAGCAATGATTGGCCTTAGCTGGAACGTACGGAGGTTGGGTAATCCTTGTGCCTTCGCAGCCTTGAAAAGGCTGCTGAAGAAACATTCTCCGGATTGAGTGTTCCTCTTTGAGACGAAAATCCATGGGAATAAGGTTGACAAAGTTAGAAATCTTCAGAGTTATGCTAGTGGTATTGGTGTTGACAGTATTGGTAGTAGTGGTGGGCTATTGCTCATGTGGAAGAATAATTTGGATATCACAGTTCTCTCTTTCTCTCATATTGACTTTTGGGTGCGTATGGATGGTGGTTTTTTGTGGCGGTTCTCAGGGTTCTACGAAGAACCGATTGTTGGTAATAGAAGGTTTTATTGGGCTTTGCTAAGTCGCCTCAGAAACATGGATAACCTTCATTGGATTTGCGAAGGTGATTTCAATGAGCTCTTATCAAGAAACGAGAAAATATGAGGGACCAATAAATCTTTCTCGGGTATGGTTCAGTTCAGGGAAGTTATGGATGATTGTGACCTTGTCGACTTGGGGTTCTCGGGGCTTAGATTTACTTGGAACAACAAAAGAGATGGCAAAGACAATATTCATGAGAGGTTAGATAGGTTCATGGCAGATTCTCAATGGAGAGATAAGTTTGTGAATTATCGTGTGGAGAACTTGGGCTTCAACTCGTCTAATCATATGCCTATTCTTCTTGTTTGTTCCACTGTCACCTGCTACAAGCAGCATCTTGAGAGGTGATTTCATTTTGAGCAGTTTTGGCTGAAGGAGAATGACATTGGTAACATTATTGATACAGCGTGGTCTGAAAAAGGTTTCTCTCTCTCGGTAGAAGATCTAAAGGGTAAATTAGATCAGTGCGCTTCAAAATTGTCCGTATGGAGTAAGTTCAGTTTTGGCAACATTCAAAAGCAGATTGGAGAAAAGAATAGAGAGATTGAACGATTGTACAAACTTTGTGGGAAATCTGAGGTCATGAACTCCAATCGCATCCTAAAAAAGGAAGTTGAGGGATTTCTTGATTGTGATGAAATTTACTGGAAGCAGAGATCTAGAGCTGGCCGGTTTTAAGCAGGGGATCGTAACTCCAAATTTTTCACTAACAAGCTTTAGCTAGGAAGAAGAAGAATTTTACCTCCATCCTTCTCGATGCGAATGGCCAGTCCCAAGCTACAGTTAAAGGCATGGCTGGGGTGATTAGAATTTTCTTTAATTCTCTTTTCAAGTCTTCAAATCCTTCAGCGCAAATTATTAGGAAGGCTACGGTTTGTGTCAGGTCCCATTTGAGTGAGGTTCAGAAGGATGATCTCAGCTCAGTTTTCTTGACGGAAGAGGGCAAAGATGCAGTTTTTAGTTTGAGCCCAACCAAGGCCCCCGGCTTAGACGATTTTCAAGCAATTTTCTTTCAAAAAATTTGGCGAATAGTTGGGGAAGAGGTCTCTAGGTTGTGTCTCAGTATCTTGAATGGAGAAGGGTCGATAAAACATTTCAACAATACTAATGTGGTCTTAATCCCTAAAGTGAATAATCCCACCAATCTTAGGGATTTTCGGCCAATTTCCATTTACAGCGTCATCTACAAAGTTGTCACCAAGGCTATTGCAGCCGGATTGAAGACTTCTCTACCGGACATCATTTATTCGTTCCAATCGGCTTTCGTCCCAAGTATACAAATTTATGATAATTTCTTGGCTGTTGTTGAGACCCTATATTATTTAGCCAGGAAAAAGACTAGGAAAGGTGAACATATGGCTTTGAAACTGGACATGAGCAAGGCATACGACAGAGTCATAGCTGTGATGGTCAAAATGAAGTTTCCTCCGAATCTGATCAAGCTAAATTGGCTATATTCCTTCCTCCAACCTTTCCTTTATATTTGTTAACAGAAATCTTGCTCAGGGCAATAAATCTCAGTTAGCACCCTCAAGATCATTACCACGTAGGTGATGACCAAGGTACAAGGTAGAATACATATGTCTTTAAAACAGTGCCTATTGAAATGACATGGAGATAGCGATTTCTTCAGTTATTCAAAAGAAACAAAAATCTTTCTTTATTGATAACAATTATTTTTCTGGGAAATTAATTGGATGTTTTTGTATACCTGTCGAATAGTAGTCCTCTCTTTCTGAAGGAGGAAAATCCCTCATTTATACAATGTCTTCATATGTTTAAATCCATTGATTTCCCCTTGATTTTCTCATCCCCCTCTTATCGGACGGGATTTTTACCTTTAAATGTAGTTGACTTTGAGTTAATTGCTCCGTTGAGGATATCTTGGAAATCAATTCGTTTCCCATTCAGACTCTATTACTTGTTCTGCACGTGTGTAACGTCTGTAGATATGATACTGTGTATCTTCGGATCTGGAATTATTCCCATAGGGGTCGTTGAATGTATCATGGTGTGGTGCATCGACTAGTGAGGTCTATCAGTGTTCCGACCTCGATATCTGAGAAGTTTCATCCAGCTAGGAGCCAGGTCTGGCTTCCCTTGATCTTTCGAAGCTAGGTGCGGCTTCCTATGGACATCCCCCTGTATCAGCGAGGTATCGTCCAGCTAGGAGCCAGGTCTGGCTTCCTATGGACATCCCTCTGTGTCAGAGAGATATAGGTGAGTTTCTGGAGAAATTGGGAGGTGACCTCAACTTCGGGGAATTTCTTGTTTTCAGGTTTGGTGATGCGGGCTAGATCTGATCGTCCCGGGCTCTATTTCGGATGTTTCTGGAGCCCGTCCTTGTTCCCGCGGGGTGGTGAAAACACACTCTTAACGTGTGTCTAACAACCTAGAGGGGGGGGGGGGGGGTGAATGGGTTGTTAATCGATTATTACCAATTTTTTCGATTAGTCAATATTAATAACAATTAACCCAACATAAAAAAACATTCAAAATCAAGTAAAGTGCGGAAATATAAAGAACAATTGATTTTGACGTGGAAACCCTTCAACAAGGGAAAAACCACGGGCTATCCTTTTAGCCACAGACGATCACAGAAATCCACTATATAAATAAAAGATTAAATCCTCAAGTGATACTCGGACTCTCACTCTAGATAACCTCAGGCTATGGACACTACCACTCACCACTCTTGGTTCAATCCCTAGTGATATCCCCTGATACACTACTCTTAGTGTGAGCACCTCCTACTCTACCCCACGGGCCTTTTATAGTGGCACTTGACCAATGCTTGCCAACCACACCTTGGTTGCAAGACTTCAATGCTTGTGCAACTTCACCCCGAAGCCACAAGACTTTGACTCAAGAAGAGTATAAGGTCTAAGTGAACAATCAATGAATGCTCAACACAAAATATGTTAGACCAAACATACAATGCTTAACTAGATGTAGATAATGCAATACAACATCCTAGTTATCAAATAATGCCTACATGCCCATACATAAGGACTCAATTAGATGCAAAGGGATTCTAGCAACCTAATTGTCAAACAAGTCCACCCAACACAAGTTGTCACCATAAATAACAAGGGCAATAAATGTGCAATCAAGAAATGCAATCAATGAGGCATAAACAACAATGTCTAAATGCAAAACATAAAGACTTAGCTAGAAGGGCAATGTGGTCCCAAATTCTAACTATCAATAAGAAACTCAATTAGTTGTGTAGAGATTTTCCAACAACCTAATTGTCAATTAAATCCACATGAACATTCAATAAAGCTTGACTAGATAAATAAACATTAATCTATCAACCTAATCATCAACCAATATCACAAGAATGTTCTAGGGTTAGCTATTTAGGGAAAATCAACCTAATCATGTAAGCTATCACAAACAAACCCAATCATGCAATTTAGACTCATAAATATATACAATAAAGTGAGTCAAGGTATTTAATCAAGCAATAAATACCTAATCTAGATTAAGAAGAACAATAAATGATATTCAAGGAAGTTCTTGCTTACCTAGTCATGAAACAATGAAGACCCATCCTTAAATGATGTGGAATGATGCAAGAATGAGATGGGTTTTGGGTTTGGAGAGTCAAGGAACAAAGCTTGAAGCTTTCTCTCTCTAGGGGAGCTCTTTCTCTCACTAGGAATGTAAATTTCAGAGCTCTAGGTCTGATTGGGGAAGAAGATGATGTATTTATGTGATCCAAGTGAAGCCACGTCATTTTGGATAAGGAAAAACTGATTTTTGGCGTCAAAAGGCGACTTGTCAGGCGACATGCATAAGTGGCCTTGCATGTCGCCTAACACACTGGACAGCACAACAGCTCTGGTTTCGAGCGACCCAAAACATGACCAAACGACATCGAAACCTTTCGTATGATATACCGTTGGAAAGGTATGGAAGTCTAATTTCTACTCCAATTTACAGAAAGAGGTTTTGATGTCTGTAGAAAGAGTTATGGTCATTTAAGTGACCAAAGGTCGAAACCGGATAACAATAGAGATGCTCTGTTTCAGTGGTCTCTTTGGAGACTTCAAAACCAAACCAAACGGTCATAAAATATTACGAATAATATACCGTTAGAAAGGTATGGAAGTATACTTTCTACTCCATTTAACAAAACAAGATTTGGATAAACGTAGAAAGATTTATGATCGAAAGAGTGACCAAAGGTTAGAATTAGTCAATAACAAAAATTCCCACAACCATGGTATAAAACCATGTAACCAAATAACAATCCAAGAGAGGACAAATGGAACCTCTCTATGGTCACAAATCGCGCTAAGACTCAAGCACACCAATGTGCAAACGCGGACACAATACAAGCACACCATCATGCGAGTGAGGACGTTTCCGAACACACACGGAAAACGTAAAACGAAACAACCACACGTAAAGACAAAACAAAGACGTGCTCGTGTGAGTTGTATAATGGATGCACATATATAAACAATAAAGAACATAAATGCAAGATGAACAAAGCATGCATGAAGTGAGTGTGTGTGTCCACCTAAACTCTTCAAGAGACAAAGTCAAGTGAGTATACCTTTTGCTCTTGAAGTCATGGAGATGCTCGGAAGCTTGCCGACAGGGACCTAAGCTACCCATTACACAATCATCCCCAATGTGGTGTGGTTTGTCATGAAATAAGCCAATCATAAAATCGAGGTCCTTACAATCTCCCCCTTTGGCTATTTCATGACAAAACAACCACTCACAAACAATCCTCACAAAATAAAACAAAGCTATTGTCCATGAGATTAATTGTACATTACAAAAGAGATACCTAGAATCTAAATCTTCAATATCTTCAATCTCTTTGTAGAATTATCATTGTACCTACACACAATAGCAAGAAGCACTTTCCAAGAACAAGTGCAAGTGAGGTGAACAAATAAAAACAAGCATTGCACTCAATAACAAATAAAGCAATACAAAGTAATGCATGTGCAATGCTCCCTCTAAAAGGTTACTCTCTCTCATGATTTCTCCCCCAAAGAATAAACAATGCTCCCCCTATAACTCTCAAGACTTCTCCCCCTTTTTGTCATGAGATAGGCAAAGGAGCTTCCCCTATCGGGTTGCTTTAGCAAAGAGAGCTATTCACACAAATACATTGCATAATCATATACACAAACTTTATGCAACTTAAATAATTGAGAGAGATTCAAGGAGTTTTATTTAACAAAAAAATGTGTGAATTTGTTGCTTTGCATGCAAGACATATAGCATTCAAGTTCAAGCAATGGTATTTGGCAAAGCAAACATCAAAAGGGTTTCCAAAAGAATTCAAACCAATTTGTACCCTTTTGTCAAGAGCAAACAAGATATAGTTTTTCAAAATGAATTTCAATTTAAAGAGCAACTATATCAAACTTTATAAGCGAAACAAGACATGAGTGATTTTTGCACCCTTTTTGATTTTTCCGGGTAGGATACCCGTATGATAGTAGCCTTGTTCAACTAATAAAGAGAGAGAGAGAGAAGACTAAATTTGGATGAGACATCCTTATTTATTGAATGGACAAAAGGTCCTTATTGAGTTTAGTCTTCTCATTTGCTTTCACACATATTTTGCATATTAAGCAATCAAAAGCATTTCATGCATATCATTTTAAAGCATGTCATTAAAAGTTCTCATGTCATGGAGTTAAATTATGGGTAATTCAAATGTACTTTCCCAATCAAAATCTCCTAGTCCAAAAATGCATTGTTGAACTAAAATATGACATGGATTGCAAGTAAAGCAATGTTGCACACTTATTAAGAAAATAACATATAAGCATATGTACAACCAATCATCTCAAGCAATTATAAGAGAGCATAAAATTAATCAACTTTTTGTATATGGCAAATCATGCAAGTTCGCTTTCTTTGCTTGAGCTCCCCTCATGGGGTCAATTCCAACCAAGTCAATGGGAGGCATGAGCCCCTATAGACCTACCAAGTCCAATGGACCTAGTTGCATCTACGGGTGTCACATGGGCACTAAGGCAAGCGGGTTCATTCTTTCTAACCCACCTAGATTCCACTTTAACAATTTTAGTGGTCATAGACATGTTTCTAGGTTCCCTAGGTTTATGCAAACTTGCCCCATTTTTCAACCGTTTTTCTTTCATGCTCTCTAACCTACACATCTTAATGTATTTAAAGCAATTTGGTCTTAAATTACCAATCATACCACAAAAATGACAAGTAGGTATAAAAGAAGAATTTATACCATTGCAATGTGATCTCATCAAGGCGTTGCCATGTTGATGAGGTTGTCTTTGATAATGCACCGGTTGGCTTGTCTTTGGAACTCGAGCCGATTGGTGATGCATTTGTGGTTGAGCTTGTTGAGGTGGTTGAGCCGGTTGAACTTGCCTCTTTTGATCACCTCCTTTCTTCGTAATTGGTTTGTTGGAGGAGGTGATTGACTTCTCAAGGACTTGTCTTTTCTTCTTGAATTGCCTAGGCTTTGGTTGGGTTGCCAAGGCTTGTGTGGACTTCCCTTGAGTTGAAGGTTGCTTGGATATGGCTTTGCTCTTGCCTTGAGCTTGAGGTTGTTTGACCTTGGCCACCTTCAAATCTTGAAGATACCTCATCTCTTTATCCTCGACAATCTTCAAGGAACTTTCTTTGTTGGCAAGTTCATCCTTCATTGCCTTCATCCTTTGGTGGCAATCTTCAATCTCTTTTTCGTACTTGGACACATCAATCATGTCCGTCTTTGAGGAGTCATCTAACTTGGCCTTTAATTGAAGATTTTCCTTCTTCAACAAATCCTCACTTTCCTTGACTCTCCTTACTTCATCATCCAAGTGAGTCACTTTGGCTTTTAGTTGAAGATTATCCTTTTCCAATCTAAGGATATCATTTTCCTTCTCCTTCAAAGTCTTTTGAAGAGAATCAACCAACTCTTGATAATCCACCTTATTATCACAAGAGTTCTTGGAGCATGAGCCATCACTATCAAAGCTTCTCCCACTTGTGCTTGTGAGAGTCATTTCATCAAGAATTTATTCACTCAAGCATGATCCACTTCGGTTTCCAAACTCCAAGTCACCAATCTTGAACTCTTCAAGTGACACACATTTGGTGATGGCTTGTGTTTCTTCATGGAAGGAAACCGGAAATGAGAAGTAATTGTTCACACATTCACCCGAGCTTGTCGAACAACTTTCAACCACTTCAACTTCGCTATCACATCGATTAGCGATCATGTCAACTCCTTCATTCTTGTACTTCAAGTTACCACACTTGGAGGCAATGTGGCCAATTCCACCACACTCAAGGCAAGGGTCACTTTTCCTTGACATTTTCTTTTCCTCGTTAACTTTAGAGGTCATACACTTCTCCTCCTTCACTTTGGAGGTCAAACCCTTCTTTTGAGATTTCACAAATATCCTAAATCTCTCCACCAAGAGAGTCATCTCCTCATCGGAGTCATCTATCTTCCTCTCAACATTAGAGGTCACCGAAGCAAATCTCACTCTAAGTGTTTCACTCTCACACATGGTGTATAGGTGAAATGAGTGAAAGAATGCAAATGAAATGCAAAGAACAAAATGCACACAAATGCAAGCCACACAAACAAGGAGCAAGGATCACCTAATTATGTCTAGGAACCCGCTTTGATACCAATTGAAAACACACTCTTAACGTGTGTCTAACAACCTAGAGGGGGGGTGAATGGGTTGTTAATCGATTATTACCAATTTTTTCGATTAGTCAGTATTAATAACAATTAACCCAACATAAACAAACATTCAAAATCAAGTAAAGTGCGGAAATATAAAGAACACTTGATTTTGACGTGGAAACCCTTCAACAAGGGAAAAACCACGGGCTATCCTTCTAGCCACAGACGATCACAGAAAGCCACTATATGAATAAAAGATTACACCCTCAAGTGATACTCGGACTCTCACTCTAGATAACCTCAGGCTATGGACACTACCACTCACCACTCTTGGTTCAATCCCTAGTGATATCCCCTGATACACTACTCTTAGTGTGAGCACCTCCTACTCTACCCCAGGGGCCTTTTATAGTGGCACTTGACCAATGCTTGCCAACCACACCTTGGTTGCAAGACTTCAATGCTTGTGCAACTTCACCCCGAAGCCACAAGACTTTGACTCAAGAAGAGTATAAGGTCTAAGTGAACAATCAATGAATGCTCAACACAAAATATGTTAGACCGAACATACAATGCTTAACTAGATGTAGATAATGCAATACAACATCCTAGTTATCAAATAATGCCTACATGCCCATACATAAGGACTCAATTAGATGCAAAGGGATTCTAGCAACCTAATTGTCAAACAAGTCCACCCAACACAAGTTGTCACCATAAATAACAAGGGCAATAAATGTGCAATCAAGAAATGCAATCAATGAGGCATAAACAACAATGTCTAAATGCAAAACATAAAGACTTAGCTAGAAGGGCAATGTGGTCCCAAATTCTAACTATCAATAAGAAACTCAATTAGTTGTGTAGAGATTTTCCAACAACCTAATTGTCAATTAAATCCACATGAACATTCAATAAAGCTTGACTAGATAAATAAACATTAATCTATCAACCTAATCATCAACCAATATCACAAGAATGTTCTAGGGTTAGCTATTTAGGGAAAATCAACCTAATCATGTAAGCTATCACAAACAAACCCAATCATGCAAATTAGACTCATAAATATATGCAATAAAGTGAGTCAAGGTATTTAATCAAGCAATAAATACCTAATCTAGATTAAGGAGAACAATAAATGATATTCAAGGAAGTTCTTGCTTACCTAGTCATGAAACAATGAAGACCCATCCTTAAATGATGTGGAATGATGCAAGAATGAGATGGGTTTTGGGTTTGGAGAGTCAAGGAACAAAGCTTGAAGCTTTCTCTCTTTAGGGGAGCTCTTTCTCTCACTAGGAATGTAAATTTCAGAGCTCTAGGTCTGATTGGGGAAGAAGATGATGTATTTATGTGATCCAAGTGAAGCCACGTCGTTTTGGATAAGGAAAAATTGATTTCTGGCATCAAAAGGTGACTTTTCAGGCGACATGCACAAGTGGCCTTGCATGTCGCCTAACACACTGGACAGCACAACAGCTCTGGTTTCGAGCGGCCCAAAACATGACCAAATGACATCAAAACCTTTCGTATGATATACCGTTGGAAAGGTATGGAAGTCTTATTTCTACTCCAATTTACAGAAAGAGGTTTTGATGTCTGTAGAAAGATTTATGGTCATGTAAGTGACCAAAGGTCAAAACCGGATAGAGATGCTCTGTTTCAGTGGTCTCTTTGGAGACTTCAAAACCAAACCAAACGGTCATAAAATATTACGAATAATATACCGTTAGAAAGGTATGGAAGTCTAGTTTCTACTCCAATTAACAAAACAAGATTTGGATGAAGTAGAAAGATTTATGGTCAAAAGAGTGACCAAAGGTCAGAATTGGTCGATAACAAAAATTCCCACAACCATGGTATAAAACCATGTAACCAAATAACAATCCAAGAGAGGACAAATGGAACCTCTCTATGGTCACAAATCGTGCTAAGACTTAAGCACACCAATGTGCAAATGTGGACACAACACAAGCACACCATCATGCGAGTGAGGACGTTTCCGAACACACACGGAAAACGTAAAACGAAACAACCACACGTAAAGACAAAACAAAGACGTGCTCGTGTTAGTTGTATAATGGATGCACACATATAAACAATAAAGAACACAAATGTAAGATGAACAAAGCATGCATGAAGTGTGTGTGTGTGTGCACCTAAACTCTTCAAGAGACAAAGTCAAGTGAGTATACCTTTTGCTCTTGAAGTCATGGAGATGCTCGGAAGCTTGCCGACAGGGACCTAAGCTACCCATTACACAATCATCCCCAATGTGGTGTGGTTTGTCATGAAATAAGCCAATCATAAAATCGAGGTCCTTACAGGTGGTATCATAGCTCGGCTTTGGGTAGAATGATCTCCTGGTGGAAACTCTCGGGCATGGAGCCAGGTCTGGAAGGTGGAAAATTTCCCTTTGGTCTTTAGCCAATTTTGGCTATTAACAGAAGTCCCCTCTAACTTGAACACCAGACGTCGAGCTTGGGGTGAGGGTCAGATTTTTATTTTATTTGGGAAATCTTTCCTTTTTTACCGTTACCGGAATATTGGGGAAATCTCCTCATTAACTGCGTAAGCGATGTGGCGCGAACTGACTAATTTATCTCCGAATTAATCTGATTGCGATACGGTAGTCCCCGAGATTTTTTACCGTTATCAGAATATTGGGGAGATCTCCTTCTTAACTGCGTAAGTGACATGGCGTGAGCTGACTAGCCTGTTTTTGAGTTAATCCGGTTACATTACGGCAGTCCCCGAGATTCTTTACAGTTACCAACCGAGGATCTCAACAGCTCGTGATGTTGCCCTCTTGCCTATATATATATATATATATATATATATATATCTATTTATCTCCACGTTTTCCTCACATCTTTCGAACTAAAATTTTTGCTAAGAAATATTTTCTCTCATAGCCTTTCTTCCAAGCTTGCCTTTTTCTTTATTCTTCATCCTTATTGACTTTACTATGTCGAAGACCAGTCGTGATTCAGTTGACTCCATAGTTGACGGCGAGGAGGTCGTTAGTCTCGCTCTAGGGAAACGGGCTAGCAGGAGTTTAGACGGAGACGATTCCCCGCCCAACCTGTAAAGTCGGCGGTCAAATAGGAACGTGTCCATTGGGACTGGGTTCTCCAACCATCCTGACCATCCTTTGGTTATCGCCGATGAAGATTCTGACAAAGAAGTAGGCGGTGACACCGCTGGAGAACGTCGGGTCCGGGTTTCTGGCCCCCTCTTGGAGAGGCTCCCTCCTTACGATTTCTGGGTTGTCCGAGATTCCATCGTCGATCCAGTCTCGATTGACCGTTTGAGGTCAAAGTTTTGCATCCCTGATAGTGTATCCATCTCGGTGCCTCCCAAAGGTTTTGAGTTCTTCAACCCCCCTAAAGGCGTGCTTCTGATTCATATGGCAGCTCTCGAGAACGGGGTCAGGCTTTCCCTTCATTCGACTCTTCGACCGGCTCTTAACGCCATCCAGCTCGCTTCCCTCTAGTTGACGCCTGGCTTCTAGAGGCATCTAATTGGTTTCCTCATATTATGAAAGGAACAATGTCAGTTGAGTAAGGTGACGAGAGAGCCGGGAGCAGATGAGCTAGTCTATCTTTTCCGAATTGGGAGCCTGTCTGGCGCTTCTTGAGGCCAGTTCTATGCTAAGGCCAAGAACAAGCTCAACTTTATTATTCCTGGTGCTTCGAAGAAGGACCCCGCTTGGAAAGAAGAATGGATCCTTGTGGGGGATGACTAGGGGAGCTCTATTTTCATTGGAGGGCATGAATTCGAGGTTCCCACGGCTTTCAGTGACAAACCCTTGTGGGACTGGGATTCCCTGCCTTCTGAGTCCGAAGCCATTTTGAAAGCTATTTTAGCCCAGAATTATTTGAACCTGAAGTTCCCTACTGCTGAAGCCTTCAATCCTCGTAGGGTGAACCAATACTTGCGGATCTCAGATGCTACTCCTCGTAAGTGTCATTGAGTTGCCTTGCCTTGCCTTGCCTTGTTACTCAGCTTGGTTCTAACATTTTCCTGTTTAATTTGCTTATTCACAGTTTTTGTCGTTGAACCGGCTACCCGCCAAGTCTCACGATCTCCTCAAGATAGAGTTGCTCTTCCCTCCGCTGAGGTCGAACTTGCTCTTGCTTCATCTACCTCTCCAGTTGGGTCCAAGATGCCCACTCTCGCTTCGCGGGCTTTCTGGGCTTTGGGTAAAGCTCCCCAGGTTATTGGTCTGGTTGCTTCTGTCCCTTCAGCTGCGGTCGCTAAGTTTGCTACCCCCTCGATTCGACCTCTTGATTCAGCTGCGCTTCCAACCCTCCAAGCTTCGAAGGTCTCTAGGAAGGGTGTCGCAAGGGTTCCTCCCAGCCGTTCCCGGCCTTAGTCGAGCTCGACAGGGCAGGACGAAGTCCTGAAACAATTTATCGCGTCTTATCCGGGCGGGGGGATCTCCAGGATGGCTTCCATGCCTGTGGACGTCCTGATTACCAATGGGTCTGCTATTTTAGCTGAGGTAATTGCATTTCCTTCGTAATACTCTTGCTAATTTGTTCAGTTTCTAACTCGGGTTCTGTATTTTGTAGGCCTTCAAGTTTAATGTGGCGATGGGTCAGCAGGTAGCCCTCCTTCGCAACCGGGCTGCAAAAGCTGAAGCCGAAGCCAAGAAAGCCAGGGAATTGCTCAAGTAGGCTCAATCTTTAGTGGAAGAGATGACTTCCAACTAGGGAAAGGTTGAGGTCGAGATGGCTGAGCTTCGCTGTGACCATGAGAGGATGAAGCAATCTTATGATCAGGAGCGTCTTCAATCTATCCGGTGGGCTAGATAGAGGGATTCTTAGAGATCTAAGGCTAAAAAGTTGGATCTAAGGCTAAAAAGTTGGATCTCAAGAATCAGTCTCTGATTACTCAAGTGACCAAGCTACAAGCTGACCCGGAGACCTCATTCAGTGATGAATATTTCTACGCTTCCTTTCAGGCCGTAGAAGCTCTCCCTCTTCCCTTAGAATTGTCATCTATTACCAGCTGGGATAGACAGGAAATAATGCTTAAGGCTGCTGAGCTATCTCACCCTGAAGGCGATGAGGTGGTTTCTTTCGAGCCAAGCAGGAGCTGGAAAACAGCCCGCCCAAACAGATCCTCCATTTCCTCCTCCTACCTTTACTACCTCAGGTCCCGAGGAATCTTCCAGTAAAGTTTTATCTTCTCGATCTGATGAGGACCAGTTGGGAGCTGGGGAAGAGGTTAGGAGCCCGTCTGAGGAGCTCCCCATAATAGAGATGGAGGTCAACAGGAGCCAAACGGGGGTCCATGGCTGCCCTTCTTGATGCGGCTATCTCGCCTGAGGTTATGGAAGTGATTAATGAGGCCTTGGAGGAAGATCCTGCTGACCAACAGGTAGAGCCTCTAAATGGAGGGGCGATTGGTGAGGATAACCGAGGTGGACAACTACCTAAAATGGGGGTCAATGGCGAAGATCAGCATGAATGAGGAGGACTGGCGGAGGAGAAATAAGAGAGTCCCAAAGCTTGAAGCAGTTTGTTCATGGATCACGTTGATTGCCCGGAAAAAGGGGTGGGCACCTTGCTTTACTCTTATTTAGCTCAGCTTTTCCTATTTTTTTATATAGCCCGAGCTCGGGGGTTGGGCTCCTCGTTGGATGGATGTAGCCTTACCGGGGGGTAGGCTCCCTTATCTTTAATCAGAAATCGAATAGTTTTTGAGAACTCTTGTTTCATTTCTGGTCCATAGTTGCATCCGTAGCAACAATTTGTTCATACTTCATTAAAACTTTGGTAGGGGATTATGGTGATCTTGATCCTGCACACGAAAACAAACATTTTATTTTATTTTATTATTTTTATTATTTTTTTCATCTTGGGGGCGGTAGCCCGACCAAGGCATCAGGAGGGCCACTTAGCTATTTCCTGGTTTCGAGATCTGGATGGCAACTATGCTCTTATACTCAGACCCTTCTTGGGGGTGGTAGCCCGACCAAGGCATCATGAGGGCTATTTAGCTATTTCCTGGTCTTGAGGGAGATCTGGATGGCAACTATGCTTTTACACTCAGACCCTTCTTGGGGGTGGTAGCCCAACCAAGGCATCAGGAGGGCTATTTAGCTATTTCTTGGTCTCGAGATCTGGATGGCAACTATGATCTTACACTCAGACCCTTCTTGGGGGTGGTAGCCCGACCAAGGCATCAGGAGGGGTATTTAGCTATTTACTGGTCTCAAGATCTGGATGGCAACTATGCTCTTACACTCAGACCCTTCTTGGGGGTGGTAGCCCGACCAAGGCATCAGGAGGGCTATTCAGCTATTTCCTGGTCTCGAAGTGTTCATGTTGAGTTTCCCATACAAGGGTGTAGTCACTAATGTTGAACATAGTTGGAGATAAAGACGGAAGAGAAAAAAATGACTTTATTGATGATCGAGATGTAGTACATCTTTATTAGGGCCTATAATGAAAACTAAATGGGGGTAGTCTGCTTGAGAACTCCCTTCTCAAGGGCAGAATTTCCTCAAATGATCTGCATTCCAAGTGTGGTCGATGGATCGTCCGTCCATGTCTTCGAGTTTATAAGCTCCATTGCGAACAACTAGCTTTATCAAATATGGCCCTTCCCAATTGGGACTTAAAACTCCATCCGACCTTTTCCGTGTTTTCAGGGTTACTTTCCTAAGTACCAGATCCCCTTTTTTGAAATTTTGGGCTCTGACCTTTTGGTTGAAGTATCTAGCGATCTTGCTCTGGTAGATCACTACTTTCTCCGCTACCCGGTCTTGTTTTTCTTCTAAGAGGTCTAGATTAGCCCGGAGCTTGACTTCATTACTTTCGGGCTCAAAGTGCTGCACCCTGAATGAGGTCAATTTATGCTCAATGGGGAGGACTGCTTCAACCCTGAAAGCCAGGGAGTAAGGTGTCTCCCCGGTAGCTGTTCTCTTTGTAGTCCGGTACGCCTAGAGGACTTCTGGTAGCTCTTCGGCCCATTTTCCTTTCTTCTGCTGTAGCTTATTCTTTAAAAGTTTCTTGATAGTCTTGTTGGTGGATTCCACCAGCCCGTTAGTCTGGGGATGAGCCACTGATATGAGCCTGAGGTCGATCCCCAATCCCTTGCAGAAGTCTTTGAATCGAGCGTTGTCGAACTGCTTCCCTAGGTCAGCTATAATGATGAGAGGGGTCCCAAATCTGCATACCACGTTGGTTTTGATGAACTTGGTCGTATTCTTTTCTGATATCCGAGAAAGACGCCCTGCCTCGACCCATCTTGTGAAGTAATCGATAGCCATGATAGCATGTTTCATCTGTCCGAGAGCGGTAGGAAGTGGTCCGATTAGGTCGATTCCCCACATGGAAAATGGGTAAGGCGAACTAAGAGACGATAGTCGCTCTAGTGGCTGGTGGGTCAAGTTTGAAGTTCTTTGACATGACTCGCAAGATTGCACAAAACTCTTTGCGTCTTGGTGGATGGTCGGCCAATAGTACCCCATACGAAGCACCTGATAGGCTAGAGCTTCCCCACCTATGTGGTTCCCACAGTCCCCAGAGTGGACCTCTCTCAATGCCCATTTAGCATCATCAGGGTGCAAGCACCTAAGTAGGGGGAGGGATCTGCCCATCGGTAGAGGTATCCGTCTACCATACAGTATCAGACTGAGAGTCTTTTAATTCTTCGGGCTTGGTCGGGCTCTCCGGGAAGCTCTCCTTCAAGGAGGTAGGCAACAATTGGGTCCATCCAGCAAGGCAGGCGATCCAGGGAGCATATTTCTCCATTTGTGGCTATGCTTGGTTGGGTGATCACTTGGAGGGGAATTCCCCGTGGTAGGGATTGGCCTCCGTTCGCCACTATTTTAGCCAGAACATCTGCGCGATGGTTTTGATGTCGAGGTACCTGATCGATCTTGAACCCCTTAAACTTGTTTTTTTAGCAACTGGGCTAGCTTTAGATAAGCAACCATATTATCTCCCTTTGCCTGGTACATCCCAGTCACCTGATTGACAACAAGTAATGAATCGCTCTTGACTTTTAGGTAATCGGCCTTTAGTTCGATGGCTACCTTCATCCCGGCTAGGAGGGCTTCATACTCTACTTCATTATTGGAGTCTTTAAACTCAAATATGAAACAGTGACATAATTCAGTCCCCTCCGGATCTATTAAAACTATGCCAGCTCCTCCCTCAGCTTGCCCGGATGCTCTATCTGTAAAGAGGGTCCATGGCTTACAGTCTTCCGCCCAATTGTCGACCTCAGATGTCTTTTCAGGGATCTCATTTGGTACTGAGGGATCCTCTTGATCTGGGATCGCTGAAAATTCTGCCATGAAGTCGGCCAAAAGCCTGTGCCTTAATCGTGGTCAAGGGCTTATACTTTAAATCGAACTGAGTGAGCTCTAGGGCCCATAAGACTAGCCTTCCAGACACGTCTGGTCTTTGCAAGAATTGGCAGAGAGGTTGGTCCGTCACCACTGCTATTGTTTGAGCTTGAAAATAGGACGGAGCTTCCTCGCTGAGATCACCAAAGCATACGCGAGCTTTTCCAGGAGAATGTAATTCCTTTCTGATTTGGTCAAAGCATGACTCACATAGTATATGGGTCTTTGAAAACCATCGCTATACTCCTTGGCCAAAGCCCCGCTTACTGCAGTTTCTGATACAGCTAGGTAGATCTGCAACTCATCTCCAAGAACTGGCTTGACTAACAACAGGGGGCTTGTCAGGTATTCTTTCAAAGCTTGGAAAGCCCGTTCGCTCTCTTGGCTCCACTTCATGTTTTTCCCTTGCTTGATGGCTTTGAAGAAAGGGAGACATTTATCAAGGGAGCGAGAAACAAACCTGTTGAGTGCCGCCACACGTCCAGTCATAATCTGTACTTGTTTGAGTGAGGTTGGGGATTCCAGGTCCAAGATAGCTTTGATTTTTTCTGGGTTGGCTTGTATGCCTCTCTCATGAACCATGAAGCCCAGAAACTTCCCCGCTGTTACCCCAAAGGCACATTTGGAGGGGTTCAACCGCATCTGGTTTTCTTTCAGTATGAGGAAGGTTTTGCGAAGGTCTTCCTGATGTCCTTTTGCGGTTGGGGATTTTGTGATCATGTCGTCGATATACACCTCCATCATCCTTCCTATCTCGGGCTTTAATAGCTTGTTAACCAGCCGCTGGTATGTAGCCCCCGCATTCTTCAAACCAAACGGCATCACCTTGTAGCAGTACAAGCCCTGCCCAGTAATGAAATTGGTTTTATCTTGGTTAGCCGGGTACATTTTAATTTGGTTGTATCTTGAGAATGCGTCCATAAAACTCAAAAGTTTATTTCCGGACGTGGAGTCAACCAGCTGGTCAATCTTTGGTAAAGGAAAACTGTCTTTTGGACAAGCCCGGTTGAGGTCGGTGTAATCGACACACATATGCTATTTCCCATTTGCCTTCGTAACCATGACCACGTTGGCGATCCATTCGGGATAGCGTACTTCTCTGATAAACCCTGCCTTGATCAATTTATCTACCTTTTTCCTGTACTGCAGCGTTCCTATCAGCGTTGAAGTGCGCCTCTTCTGTTTGACAGGCTTGACTATTGGATCTACCGCTAGTCGATGGGCGGCCAATGACGCCGGGATTCCAGGCATTTCATCATGGTTCCAAGCGAAGATGTCGCTGAAGTCCCTGAGAAGATCAATTAATCTTCTTTTCACTTCTGGATCAAGGGTGGCCCCGACCTTGACGACCTTGGAGAGATCGTCATTTCTGATGGGTGTCTCTTCTATTTTATCTACGGGCTGCCCGCTGGCCCACTCCTTACTCCGTTCCTCCTCGTAAGGCATAATAGGTTCATTCTCTGGATGCCCAGGATGTTCCGCGAGCTCCTTCTCCTCCTAGATTATCCGGGATGTATCCATATCTTCCTGGACTAATGCCACCTATACACACTATTTTGCTAGGGCTATAGGATTGGCAGACACTGCGTAGCATTTCCTGGCTGCCTGCTGGTCCCCGCGTACCTCTCTTACCCTGGTTCCAACCCAGAATTTCAGGACGTTGTGGTATATGGACAAGACTCCCTTCAAGAAGGACAGGAATGGTCTCCCTAGGATGGCGTTGTAGGCCGATGGGGTGTCAACCATAATAAAGTCGGTCATAACATTCTGTTGAAGAAGGGTGATTCCGATGATACTGGGAGGATCATCGACCCCACCGGTATGATCGAATCTCCAGTGAACCCATAAAGTGGAGTGGTACAGCTGTTGTAACAACGTTGCTTCAGGTTCAATTTTTCCAAGGTATCTTTGAAGAGGATATCTACGCTGCTACCTGTATCCACGAGCACGCGATGGACCAGACAGTTGGCGATCTGTATCGTGATTACCATAGGATCATCATAAGGTTGCACGGTGTTGAAGACATCTGCTTCAGTGAAAACGATCTGCGCTGACTGTGAGGGCTCTATCGGGCTCCTGCAGACTTTGAAGATCCCCCGGTTTTCTTCGATGCGGGGAATCTTCCTTGCGTGGTTTTTTTGAGAGTTATTGGAAATGCAGCCAGTGTAGGACCTCCACTGATGGTGTGTATCACCTGGATCTATTGCTTTAAGTCAGTCTGTTCCCCCTTCCTCTTTTCTGCGTCTTCACAGATTTCAGCTTGTACCTCCCTTCCAGTCCGAATGTTATCTCTGACCTGTTGTAAGAATTCAATCGAGCATCCCCCCCTTATCAGGGCTTCAATCTGGTTGAGCAAATTATAGCACTCTGAGGTGTTGTTGCCCACGTCTTCGTGGAAGTCACAGTACTTGTACCGGTTTCTCCTATCTGCTGGGGCTTTCATGGGAGTGGGCTTTTGGAGCAGCCCTTTATCTCGTATAGGAAGGTAGACCGTTTCCATGGAAGCGTTCAAAGGGGTGTAGTAGTCATACCCTTTTTCCCCTTGCATTACGGCGGCCACGGTCCTGGGAGGTGGCGAAGCCCGGGGAGGGGTTCGTCTTGCAGGATATCTTTCTTGCCTATGTTGAGGAACAAGGATGCGATAGGTCGATCTATTGAGAGTTTTATTCTGAGTTTTTTGAACTGGCTCAAATTTGGGGGCTTCTTTTTTCAGACTCTTTGCCATTCTCATGTCGTCGTGTTCCATCTTGACTTTGAGTTGTTCGTCGATCTCGACCTGCTCAAGAGCCTGGTCGTAGGCTTCCTGGTAAGTCTCGGGAGGTCTCTTGGCGAAGGAACGGAAAAGCTTTCCTGCCCATAGGTTCTGCCTGAAGTTTGCGAGGGTTTCTTTCTATGTGAAAACTCCCATTTGTATGACCTCCTTGTGAAAACGTTCCACGTACGATCGAAGAGTCTCACTCCATTCCTGAATCACATATTGGAGGTGTATGGGATCTTTCGGACGAGGTTTGACCCCTTGGAATTGCGAGCAAAAATCTGTTGATAATTTCGTGAAAGAATCCACTCTGCCAACAGGCAGCTTCCTGAACCAAGTTTTCGCGTAGTCGGTTAAGGTCGTTGGAAACATCCTGCACATAGCTGCTCTGGTAGTGTTCTGGACCTCCATCTATTGAACGAAGCTCTCTAGGTGGCTTAGAGGATCTTCCGTTCCGGAGAACTTATCTGCTGGCATTTTGAATTTTGGTGGGAGCTCCGCTTCCCGGATCCTCCTAGTGAAGGGAGCGTTCATCTTGCTCAGGGGATCTTTTTTGTCCTCCCTATTCTTTTCTTTTCTTATCTGCTGGACCTCTTTTTGTAGCTTTGTCAGCTGATCCCTCAGTCGCTTGTTCCCAGGTTTCTTTGAGTTGACCTCAGATTCTTCACTGTCGAGTCTCTCCGATGAACTGGCAATCTCTACCCGGTCCCCCTCATGGATAGGATCCATTCGGGGATATTGTCTACTTTCCTCCTCTAGGGCCCAGGCGGTCTTCCTTAACGTAGTTAAATAAGATAGATCTCGTGGCTTCCGGGTAAAAGCATCAGCGGCAGACTTAACTCGCCTGGGTTGATATTGTGAAGGTCTTTTTGGAACTGGGGGCATGGGTCCTAGCATATCCCGGATCGAACGTTGGGGCCCTGACCTATCTCGAGCTGGCAATGGAAGAGGAGGCCCAGGCGATCGATAACAGGTTGCCTAGCTCCGAGCCTGCTTGGTTCCCCCTGATCATTCAGGTTGGTTGGCTGGATTGTGATGCCTTTAGTGAGCAGGCGGATGCAGATGGTTTCTACGAAAGCTGCTGCTTGTTGGTCGAGAGCGGCCTGGCTTACTATAGGGTGGCCAGAAGCCCGCGCATTGATTGTTTGGACCGGAGCTTGAGTGCCATATCCAGATTTTCCACCCTTTCTTGGGGCCTTTCGTGTAAGCCTCGCCGGGGGTTGCTCCAAAATTCTATGTTGGCATTGGGAAGAGCGGAGCCTCATAGTTCCTATAAAACAACGAAAATGTAAAAGCAAGTAATTGATCAATTGGGTGTAAGGCCTTTCCCACAAACGACGCTAGAAAGTGTTAACAGAAATCTTGCTCGGGGCAATAAATCTCAGTTAACACCCTCAAGATCATTACTACGTAGGTGATGACCAAGGTACAAGGTAGAATACATATGTGTATAAAACAGTGCCAATTGAAATGACATGAAGATAGCGATTTCTTCAGTTATTCAAAAGAAACAAAAATCTTTCTTTATTGATAACATACGATATACATCTCTCTCTATTTTTCTTTCGAATTGCTCTCCCCTTTTTTGGGAAAATAGTTGGATGTTTTTGTATGCCTGTCGAATAGTAGTCCTCTCTTTCTGAAGGAGGCAAATCCCTCTTTTATACAATGTCTTCATAGGTTTAAACTCATTGATTTCCCCTTGATTTTGTCATCCCCCTCTTATCGGACGGGATTTTTACCTTTAAATGTAATTGATTTTGAGTTAATTGCTCCGTTGAGGATATCTTGGAAATCAATTTGTTTCCCATTCAGACTCTATTACTTGTTCTGCACGTGTGTAACGTCTGTAGATATGATACTGTGTATCTTCGGATCTGGAATGATTCCCATAGGGGTCGTTGAATGTATCATGGTGTGGTGCATCGACTAGTGAGGTCGATAAGTGTTCCGACCTCGATATTTGAGAAGTTTCGTCCAGCTAGGAGCCAGGTCTGGCTTCCCTTGATCTTTCGAAGCTAGGTGCGGCTTCCTATGGACATCCCCCTGTATCAATGAGGTATCATCCAGCTAGGAGCCAGGTCTGGCTTCTTATGGACATCCCCCTCTATCAGCGAGATATAGGTGAGTTTTTGGAGAAATTGCGAGGTGACCTCGACTTCGGGGAATTTCTTGTTTTCAGGTTTGGTGATGCGGGCTAGATCTGATCGTCCCGGGCTCTATTCCGGATGTTTTTGGAGCCCGTCCTTGTTCCTGCGGGGTGGTATCGTTGCTCGGATTTAGGTAGAATGATCTCGTGGTGGAAACTCTCGGGCATGGAGCTAGGTCTGGAAGGTGGAAAATTTCCCTTTGGTCCTTAGCCAATTTTGGCTATTAACAATATTTAATGACCGGCCGGTGTGCTCTGTGTCCCTTTCCAGAGGCCTGAGACAAGGCTACCCACTCTCTCCCTAACTCTTTTTTTTTGTGCAGAGGCTTTTTCTTGTCTAGTTTCGAACTTTGAGAGAGGTGGGAGAATCCTAGGTACTAGATGTGCTAGAGGTGGTCCCCTAATCAGTCACATATTGTTTACAGATGGCAACATCCTCTTTTGCAAGGCGTCTAGTGCAAGTGGTTCCCGTATCCGTAACATTCTCGGTATCTACGAGAGGGCCTCGGGGCAACAGATAAACCTTTAAAAGTCAAAGATTACCTTTAGTCCAAATGTGGTGGCCTCAACTAAGAGGGATATTCAGTTTCTCTTTGGTATTGACAATTGTAACTCTCAAGACATGTATCTCGGCCTTCCATCAATGGTGGGTAGGAACAAGAGAATATATGATTAGCTGGATAAGCTAGGAGAAACTATGTCATCTGAAATGTACTGGCGGTTTGGGATTCAAACACCCTTCACTCTCTAACCAAGCCCTGCTTGCCAAACAAGCTTGGAGAATCATGCATGTCCCGAGTTCACTAGCGGCGAAGGTTCTTAAAGCCATGTATTTCAAGGATCGTGACATACTCGACACCTCTACAAAATATGGCTGCTCACACCTCTGGAGAAGCCTAGGTTGGGGGAGAGAGTTGCTTTCCAAAGGGCTGAGATGGACAATGGGTGATGGTGAATGTATTCGTGTCTTTAAGGATCAATGGATCCCTCGGCCTAGCACTTTTAAACCTATCACGTGTGATCTCGGGCTTGATATTCGGGTTGCTGCCCTCATTGATAGGTCAAGGAGGGGATGGAATTCAAAGAAGTTGAACCAGCTACTGATTCCAATGGATACGGCGGTAATACTTGCAATTCCCGTGAGCTGGAGTAGTGGCTAAGACAGCCTTATATGGCACTACGACAAGAGGGGTAAGCATACAGTGAAAAGTGGATACCGCTTAGTCCTATCGGAGAAATTCTTGAACTCTGTTTCCAATCCCTTCTCTCTGCATCGGTGGTGGAATTCCTTGTGGAATTTGTGTTTACCTCCTAAGTAAGGGTCTTTATCTGGTGAGCCTGCCTTAATGCGCTTCCCTCTTTGGAAAACCTCTAGAAGAGGAAAATTGTGGATCTCCCTCACTGTTCTAGGTGCAAGGCCGATGGTGAGTCTTCAACCCATGCCTTTTTTAACTGCAAGGCTGCTAGGAAAGTCTAGATGGGGATTAGGTTTGGCCATATGTTGGCCCAGGTTAGAAACCTCCCTATTCTGGATGTTTTTCAAAGGCTAGCTACCTTGGTTGGGTCAGATGACTTTGGGCTTTTTTGCATGGTGTCTTGGGCAATTTGGAAAGATCTCAATGCTCTCTTAAACTGTGGTAAGGGTAGTGATCATGGGATGGTTATTGCTTGGGTGACAGATCTGCTGGAAGAATTTCGGAACATGATACATGCTTTTTATGTCATTACCAAATCGCGAATTCAAAAGTTATTTATATTAAAAGGTCCTACGCAATGTGCTTTAACTAGTAAAAGACTAGTAAAATGGTAAGCGAAGGTATCGTTCCGCATAGAGGTGTGATTTGTCAACTGTGTCAAGTTTTAGTGTTTATTGAAAGCATGTTGTTAATAGCCAAAATTGGCTAAGGACCAAAGGAAAATTTTCCACCTCCCAGACCTGGTTCCATACCCGAGAGTTTCCACCAGGAGACCTCTCTATCCAGAGCCGAACTACGATATCACCCCAGGAACAAGGACGGGCTCCGGAAACATCCGAGATAGAGCCCGGAACGATCAGATCTAGCCCGCATAACCAAAGCTAGAAGCTCCCCGAAGTCGAGGTCACCTCGCATACGCTCCAGAGACTCGCCTGTACCTCGATTAACACAGAAGAATGTCCCTAGAAGGCCGCACCTAGCTTCGAAAGGTCAGGGGAAGCCACACCTAGCTTCGAAAGGGTCAAGGGAAGCCAGACCTGGCTCCAAGCTGGATGAAGGAATGCCGCACCTAGCTTCGAAAGGTCATGGTAAGCCACACCTAGCTTCTAAAGGGTCAAGGGAAGCCAGATCTGGCTCCAAGCTGGATGAAACTTCTCAGATATCAAGGTCAGAACACTAATCAACCTCACTGGTTGGTGCACCACACCATGCCATTTTCAACGACCTCTATAAAGGATCATGCTGAAAGGATACGAGGGATACACTGAATCATATCTGGAAAGTAATAGAATCCAAAATGGAAATAAGCTGATCTCGACCACGATACTCTCAATTCGGCAAAGTCAATGACATTAAAAAAATCCCCCCCGATAAGGAGGGGAGAGACTGAGAAAATCAAGGGCAGAATCAGTCGGTTTGACCTACAAACTATGTATAAATAGAAAAGAAAGAAATAGAAAAAAGGGACGACTATTCGACAGGCATATGACAAACAATCGACCATTCCTTAGAGAGAGTTGAGAGCAAAGATAAAAGAATTTCTGTATTTGTATACCATTCACGTTCAATAAAATATTCTTGCTTTCTTGTCATTTTATAAATCATTGCTACACATACAATAAAACTTGGCCACCACCTACGTGGTAGTGGTCTTGAGGGTGTTAACGGAGATTTCTCACCTTGAGTAAAATTTCCGTTAACACTTTCTGGCACCGTCTATGGGAACTTACCCTACACCCAATTAACCAATTATTTGCATTTACATTTCAGTTGTTTTACAGGAACTATGAGGCTCCACTCCTCCCATGGCCAGCATAGAGTCCCGGAGCAACCTCCGGTGAGGCTAACACGAAAAGCCCCAAGAAAGGGGGGAAAGTCTGGATATAGTAGTCAAGCTCCGATCCAGACAACCAATACGCGGGCTACTGGCCACCCTATAGTAAGCCAGGCAGCCTCGACCAACAAGCGGCGGCCTTCGTAGAATCCATCGGCGTCCGCCTTCTCGCTGAAGGAATCAGAATCCAGCCAACCAACCTGAATGATCAGAGAGAGTGGAGCAGGCCTGGAGCTAGGCCACCTGCTTTCGATCGCCTAGGACCTCCCCTTCCAGAGCCGGCTCGAGATAGATCAGGACCCCAACGTTCGATCCGGGATAGGCTGGGACCCATGCCCCCAGTTTCGAAGAGACTTTCACAATATCAACCCAGGCTAGTTAAGTCTGCCGCGGATGGTTTTACCCAGAAGCCACGAGGGCTATCTCATCCAACTACATCCAGGAGAACTGCCCGGGCACTAGAGGAGGAAAGTAGACAAACTCCCCGAGTGGATCATGTCCAGGAGGAGGATCGGATAGAAATTGCCAGTTCATCAGAAAGATTCGACAGTGAGGAATCTGAGGTTAACTCGAAGAGACCTGGGAACAAGCGACTGAAGGATCAGCTGGCAAAGCTACAAAAAGAGGTCCAGCAGATAAGGAAGAGAAAGGATAAGGAGGACAAAAAGGATCCCCTGAGCGAGATGAACGCTCCCTTCACTAGGAGGATCCGGGAAGCAGAGCTCCCCCCAAAATTCAAAATGCTTGCAGATAAGTTCTCTGGAACGGAAGATCCTCTAAGCCACATAGAGAGCTTCGTTCAACAGATGGAGGTCCAGAACACTACCAGAGCAGCTATGTGCAGAATGTTTCCAACGACCTTGACCGACTAGGCGAAAACCTGGTTCAGGAAACTGCCCGTTGGTAGCGTGGATTCTTTCACGAAATTATCAACAGATTTTTGCTCACAATTCCAAGGAGTCAAACCTCGCCCGAAAGATCCCATACACCTCCAATATGTGATCCAGGAACGGAGTGAAACTCTTCGATCGTTCGTGGAGCGATTTCACAAGGAGTCATACAAATGGGAGTCTTCACTGAAAAAGAAACCCTTGCCAACTTCAGGCAAAATCTATGGGCAGGGAAGCTTTTCCGTTCCATCGCTAAGAGACCTCCCGAGACTTACTAGGTGGCCTACTACCAGGCTCTTGAGCAGGTCGAGATCGACGAATAACTCAAGGTCAAGATGGAACACGACGACATGAGAACGGTGAAGCATTTGAAGAAAGAAGCCCCTAAATTTGAGCCAGCACAGAAAACTCAGAATAAACCTCCCAACAGGTCGACCTATCGTCTCCCTGCTCCTCTGCACAGGCCAGAAAGATATCCAACAAAATGAAACCCTCCCCGGGCTTAGCCGCCTCCCAAGACCGTGGCTCCAGTAATGCAAGGGGAAAAAGGGTATGACTACTACACCCTTTTGAATGCTTCCAGGGAAACAGTCTACCTTGCCATACGAGATAAATGGTTGCTCCAAAAGCCAGCTCCCATGAAGGCCCCAGCTGACAGGAGAAACCGGTACAAGTACTGTGACTTCCACGAAGATGTGGGCCACAACACCTCAGAGTGCTATAATTTGCGCAACCAGATTGAAGACCTGATAAGGGGAGGATGCTTGATTGAGTTCTTGCAACAGGTCAGAGATAATATCAGGACTGGAAGGGAGGTACAAGCCGAAATTCGTGAGGACGCAGAAAAGAGGAAAGGGGAGCAGACTGACTTAATGCAACAGATCCATGTGATACACATTATTAGCGGAGGTCCTACACTGGCTGGAGTTTCCAATAATTCCCAGAAAAACCATGCAAGAAAGGTTCCCCGCATCGGAGAAAGCTGAGGGATCTTCGAAGTCAGCCAGAGCTCGACAGAGCCCTCCCAATCAGCACAAATCGTATTCACTGAAGCAGATGTCTTCAACACTGTGCAACCTCATGATGATCCTATGGTAATCACGATACAAATCGCCAACTGTCTGGTCCACCGTGTGCTCGTGGATACATGTAGCAGTGTAGATATCTTCTTCAAGGATACCCTGGACAAATTGAACCTGAAGCAACGTTGTTACAACAGCTGTACCACTCCGTTTTACGGTTTAACTGGGGACACGATCATACCAGTGGGGTCAATGATCCTCCCAGTAATCATCGGGATCACCCCGCTCCAACAGAATGTTATGACCGACTTTGTTGTGGTGGACACCCCATCGGCCTACAACGCCATCCTAGGGAGACCTTTCCTTTCCTCCTTGAAGGGAGTCTTGTCCATATACCACAACGTCCTGAAATTCCCGGTTGGAACCAAAGTAGGAGAGGTACGCGTAGACCAGCAGACAGCCAGGAAATGCTACACAGTATCTGCCAATCCTACAGCCTTAGCGAAACAATGTGTACATGTGACATTAGTCCAGGAAGACATGGATACGTCCTGGATAATCCAGGAGGAGAAGGAGCCCGCGGAGCATCCTGGGCATCCGGAGAGCAAACCTATCATGCCCTACGAGGAAGAACGGAGTAAGGAATGGGCCAGCGGGCAGCCGGTAGATAAACTAGAAGAGATACCTATCAGGAATGACGATCCCTCCAAGGTCGTCAAGGTCGGAGCCACCCTTGATCTAGAAGTAAAAAGAGGACTGATTGACCTTCTCAGGGAATTCAGCGACATCTTCACCTGGAACCATGATGAAATGCCTGGAATCCCGGCATCGTTGGCCACCCACCGACTAGCAGTAGATCCAACAGTCAAGCCCGTCAAGCAGAAGAGGCGTCACTTCAACGCTGATAGGAACGCGGTGGTGCAGGAAGAGGTTGATAAATTGATCAAAGCAGGGTTCGTCAGAGAGGTGCGTTACCCCGAATGGATCGCCAACGTGGTCATGGTCACGAAGGCTAATGGGAAATGGCGTATGTGTGTCGATTACACTGACCTCAATTGGGCTTGTCCCAAAGACAGTTTTCCTTTACCAAAGATCGACTAGCTGGTTGACTCCACATCCGGAAATAAACTTTTGAGTTTTATGGACGCATTCTCAGGATACAACCAAATTAAAATGCACCCGGCTAACCAAGACAAGACCAGTTTCATTACTGGGCAGGGCTTATACTGCTATAAGGTGATGCCGTTTGGTTTGAAGAATGCGGGGGCCACATACCAGTGGCTGGTTAACAAGCTGTTCAAGCTCGAGATAGGAAGGACGATGGAAGTGTACATCGATGACATGATCACGAAATCCCCAACCACAAAGGAACATCAGGAAGACCTTCGCAAAACCTTCCTCATACTGAGGGAAAACCAGATGCGTTTGAACCCCTCTAAATGTGCCTTTGGGGTAACGGCAGGGAAGTTTCTGGGCTTCATGGTTCATGAGAGAGGTATAGAAGCCAACCAAGAAAAAATCAAAGCTATATTGGACCTGGAATCCCCGTCCTCGCTCAAGCAAGTACAGATTCTGACTGGACGGGTGGCGGCACTCAACAGGTTTATCTCTCGCTCCACCGATAAATGTCTCCCCTTCTTCAAGGCCATCAAACAAGGGAAGAACATGAAATGGAGCCAGGAGAATGAACATGCGTTTCAAGCTTTGAAAGAGTACCTAACAAGCCCCCCATTGTTAGTCAAGCCGGTTCTCGGGGATGAGTTGCAGATCTACCTGGCCGTATCAGAAACTGCAGTAAGCGGGGCTTTGGCCAAGGATTGTAGGGACAGTTTTCAAAGACCAATATACTATGTGAGTCATGCTTTGACCAAATCAGAAAGGAATTACATTCTCCTGGAAAAGCTCGCTTATGCTCAGGTGATCTCAGCGAGGAAACTCCGTCCCTATTTTCAAGCTCACACAATAGCAGTGGTGACAGACCAACCCCTTCGCCAATTCTTGCAAAGACCAGATGTGTCAGGAAGGCTAGTCTTATGGGCACTAGAGCTCACTCAGTTCGACCTAAAGTATAAGCCACGGACTACGATTAAGGCACAGGCTTTGGCCTACTTCGTGGCAGAATTCTCAACGATCCCGGATCCAGATGATCCCCCAGTATCAAATAAGGTCCCTGAAAAGATATCTGAGGTCGACAATTGGCCGGAGGGCTGCAAGCCATGGATCCTCTTTTTAGATGGAGCATCCGGGCGATCCGGGGGAGGAGCTGGTATAGTTTTAATTGATCCGGAGGGGACCGAATTCTGTCACTGTTTCAGATTCGAGTTTAAAGCTACCAACAACGAAACAGAATATGAAGCCCTCCTAGCCGGGATGAAGGTAGCCATTGAACTAAAGGCCGACTACCTGCAGATCAAGAGCGATTCATTGCTTGTTGTAAACCAGGTAACTGGGGTCTACCAGGCAAAGGGAGATAATATGGCTGCCTACCTAAATCTAGCTCGGCTGCTAAAAAGCAAATTTGAGTGACTCAAGATCGATCAGGTGCCTCGACACCAAAACCATCGCACGGATGTTCTGGCTAAAATAGCGGCGAACGGAGGCCAGTCCCTACCAAGGGGAATTCCCCTCCAAGTAATCACCCAGCCAAGCATAGCCATAAATGGAGAAATTTGTTCCCTAGATCGCCTGCCTTGCTGGATGGACCCAATTGTCGCCTACCTCCTTGAAGGAGAGCTTCCTGAAGAGCCCGACCAAGCCCGAAGAATTAAGAGACTCTCGGTTTGATACTGTATGGTGGACGGATACCTCTACAGGAGGGGTAGATCCCTCCCTTTACTTAGGTGCTTGCATCCCGATGATGCTAAATGGGCATTGAGAGAGGTCCACTCTAGGGACTGTGGGAACCACATATGTGGGGAAGCTCTAGCCTATCAGGTGCTTCGTATAGGGTACTATTGGCCGACCATCCACCAAGACGCAAAGAGTTTTGGGCAATCTTGCGAACCTTGTCAAAGAACTTCAAACTTGAACCACCAGCCACCCGAGCGACTGTCGTCCCTCAGTTCACCTTACCCCTTTGCCATGTGGGGAATCGACCTAATTGGGCCACTTCTTACCGCTCATGGACAGATGAAACATGCTATCGTGGCTATCGACTACTTCACAAGATGGGTCGAGGCAGGAGCTCTTTCTCGAATATCAGAAAAGAATACAACCAAGTTCATCAAGACTAACGTGGTATGCAGATTCGGGACCCCTCTCATCATTATAGCCGACCTAGGAAAGCAATTCGACAATGCCCGATTCAAAGACTTCTACAAGGGATTGGGGATCGACCTCAGGCTCGCTTTAGTGGCTCATCCCCAGACTAACGGGCTGGTAGAATCCACCAACAAGACTATCAAGAAACTTCTGAAAAAGAAGCTTCAGCAGAAGAAAGGTAAATGGGCCGAAGAGCTACCAGAAGTCCTCTGGGCATACCGGACTACAAAAAGAACAGCTACCGGGGAGACACCTTACTCCCTGGCTTTCGAAGTTGAAGCATTCCTCCCCATCGAGCATAAATTAACCTCGTTAAGGGTACAGCACTTTGAGCCTGAAAGTAACGAAGTTAAGCTCCGGGCTAATCTAGACCTCCTAGAAGAAAAACAAGACCGGGCAGTAGAGAAAGTAGTGATCTACCAGAGCAAGATCGCTAGATACTTCAATCAAAAGGTTAGAGCCCGGAAATTCAAGGAAGGGGATCTGGTACTTAGGAAAGTGACCCTGAACACTTGGAAAAGGTCGGATGGAGTCTTAAGTCCAAATTGGGAAGGGCCATATTTGATAAAGCTAGTTGTTCACAATGAAGCTTATAAACTCGAAGACATGGACGGACGATCCATCAACCACACTTGGAATGCATATCATTTGAAGAAATTCTACCCTTGAAAGGAGTTCTCAAGCAGACTACCCCCACTTAGTTTTCATTACAGACCCTAATAAAGATGTACTACATCTCGATCATCAATAAAGTCATTTTCCTTTTCTCCTCCATCTTTGTCTCCAACTATGTTCAACATTAGTGACTACACCCTTGTATGAGAAACTCAACATAAACGTTTCAAGATCAGGAAATAGCTGAATAGCCCTCCTGATGCCTTGGTCGGGCTACCACCCCCAAGAAGGATCTGAGTATAAGAGCATAGTTGCCCTCCAGATCTCGAGACCAGGAAATAGCTGAATAGCCCTCCTCATGCCTTGGTCGGGATACCACCCCCAAGAAGGATCTAAGTGTAAGAGCATAGTTGCCCTCCAGATCTCGAGACCAGGAAATAGCTGAATAGCCCTCCTCATGCCTTGGACGGGCTACCACCCCCAAAAAGGATCTAAGTGTAGGAGCATAGTTGCCCTCTAGATCTCGAGACCAGGAAATAGCTGAGTAGCCCTTCTGAGGCCTTGGTCGGGCTACCACCCCCAAGAATGATCTGAGTGTAAGAACATAGTTGCCCTCCAGATCTCGAGACCAGGAAATAGCTGAGTAGCCCTCCTGATGCCTTGGTCGGGCTACCACCCCCAAGAAGGATCTGAGTGTAAGAGCATAGTTGCCCTCCAGATCTCGAGACCAAGAAATAGTTGAATAGCCCTCCTAATGCCTTGGTCGGGCTACCACCCCCAAGAAGGATCTGAGTATAAGAGCATAGTTGCCCTCCAGATCTCGAGACCAGGAAATAGCTCGATATGGCTACCACCCCCAAGAAGGATCTGAGTGTAAGAGCACGGTTGCCCTCCAGATTTCAAAGACTAGGAAATAGCTACGTAGCCCTCCTGATGTCTTTGTTGGGCTATCACCCAAAAAAAAATAATAATAATATATATATATACGTATATATATATATATATATAATGTTTGCTTTCGTGTGCAGGATCAAAATCATCATAATTCCCTACGGGAATCTTAATTGTTGCTACAGATGCTACTCTGGATCCCATTCAAGACCAGAAATAAAATAAAAAGTTCTCAAAAGAGCGCTTCAATTTATCATTAAGGACAAGGGGAGCCTACCCCCCGATAAGGCTACATCCAAATAAGGAGCCCAACACCCGAACTCGGGCTACAAAAAGAAGAAGAAAAAGAAAAAACTGATAAGGTCAAAACGGGGTGCCCACCCCCTTTTTCGGGCTATCAGAAACAAGTCATGATGAAACGCTTTAAACTGTGGGACTCTCATGGCTCCCCTCCACTGGCCCTTCTTCCTCTTGCTGATCCGCGCCATCAACCCCCTCTACAAATAGCTGTCCATCTTGGTTATCCTCACCGACCGCTCCTCCATTTAGAGGCTCCATCTGATGAACAGCTGGATCTTCCTCCAAAACCTCATTAATTACGTCCATAACCTCAGGAGGGATAGCCGAGTCTAGAAGGGCAGCCAAGGACTTCGTCTGGCTCCCGTCGACCTCTATCTCTGTTAAAGGGGGATCCTCAGATGGGCTCCTAACCTTTTCACCAGCTCCTGATTGGTCCTCCTCGGATCGAGAGGATATCACTTTGCTGGAAGACTCGCCAAGACCTGAGGTGATAAAGGTAGGAAGAGGGAATGAGGGATCTGTCTGACCGGGCTGCTTCCCAGCTTCTGCTGGGCTCGAAGGAACCACCTTTTCACCTTCAGGGCGAGATAACTCGGCAGCCTTGAGCATTATTTCCTATCTATCCCAGCCCGCAATAGATGATAAATCAAAGGGAGGAGGAAGAGCTTCCGCGGCCTGAAAGGAAGCATAGAAATACCCGTCGTTGAAGGAGGTCTCCGCATCATCTTGCAGCTTGGTCATCTGAGTAATCAGAGACTGGTTCTCGAGGTCCAACTTCTTAGCCTCAGATCTCCAGGAATCCCACTGCCTAGCCCGCCGGAGAGATTGAAGACGCTCCTGATCATGATTGCTTCATCCTCTCATGATCGACCTCGATTTTTCCCTGGCTGGAAGTCACCTCTTCCACTAAGGACCGAGCCTGCTTGAGCAGTTCCCTTACTTTCTCGGCTTCAGCTTTGGCTTTTGCAGCCCGATCACGGAGGAGGGCTACCTGCTGGCCTATCGCGACATTAAGCTTGAAGGCCTACAAAATACAGAACCTGAGTTAGAAATTGAACGAATTAACAAGAGTAGCATGAACGAAATACAGATACCTCAGCTACAATAGCATACCCCTTGGTTATAAAGACGTCCATGGGCATAGAAGCCATCTTGGAGATCCCGCCACTCAGACAGGACGCTACGAATTGCTCCAGGACCTCATCCCGCCCTGTCGAGCTCGAATGAGGTCGGGAGCGGTTGGAAGGAACCTTCGTGACACCTTTCCCAGAAGCAACACCTTTCCCAGAAACCTGTGAGGCTTTGGTTGTTGGAAGCGCAACGGAATCAGGTGCTTGAGTCGAAGGGGTAGCAACTTTGGCGGCCACGGCCTAGGGGGCAGAAGCAGCCAGGCCAACCACCTGGGAGCTTTACCCAAAGCCTGGAAAGCCTGCGAGGCAAGAGTGGCCATCTTAGACCCAGCCGGTGAGATAGACAAAGCCAGAGCGGGTTCGACCCCAGAGGAGGGAAGAGAAACTCCACCTTGAGGGGAGCATGAGACGTGATGGGTGGCCGGTTCCACGGCGAAAACTGTGAATAAGCAGATTAAAACAGAAAATGTTAGAACCAAGCTAAGTAATAAGGCGAAGCAACTCAATGTCACTTACGAGGAATAGTGTCTGAAATCAGTAAATACTTGTTCACCCTACGAGGATCAAAAGCTTCAGCAGTAGGGAACTTCGGATTCAAATTATTTCGGGCTAGAATAGCCTTTAAATCGGCTTCAGACTCAGAAGGCAGGGAGTCTCGGTCCCAGGAGGGCTTGTCACTGAAAGCTGTGGGAACCTTGAATTCATGCCCTCCGATGAAAATCGAGCTCCCCCAGTCACCCCCCGCCAGGATCCATTCTTCTTTCCACGCGGGGTCTTTTTTCGAGGCACTAGGAACGATGAAGTTGAGCTTGTTCTTGGCCTTGGCGTAGAACTGGCCTCGAGGAGCCCCGGACAAGCTCCCAATCTAGAAGAGATAGGTCAGCTCCTCTGCACCCGGCTCCCTCGTCACCTTACTCATCTGGCATTGCTCCCTCCATAATACAAGGAAACCAATCAGATGCCTCCAGAAGCCAGGCGTTAACTGGAGGGGGGCGAGCTGGATGGCGTTGAGAGCCCGCCAAAGGGTCAGATGGAGGGGAAGCCTGACCCCGTTCTCAAGAGCGGCCACATGAATCGGAAGCACGCCTTTAGGGGGATTGAAGAACTCGTAATTTTTGGGAGGCACTGAGATGGATACGCTGTCGGGGATGCCAAACTTTGACCTCAAGCGATCAATTGACACCGGGTCAACGGTGGAATCTGGGACAACCCGGAAATCGTAAGAAGTGAGCCTTTCCACAAGGGGACCAGAAGCCGAGACCCGATGCTCCCCCACGGTGCCACCGTTCGCTTCTTTATCAGAGTCATCATCGACGATATCCAAAGGGTGATCGGGATGGTTGGAGAACCCAGTCCCGATGGATACATTCCTACTTGACCGCCGACGTTGCGAGGTGGGCTGGGAATCGTCGCTGTCAGAACTCCTCCTAGCCCGCTTCCCCAGAGTAAGACTGACGACCTCCTCGCCGTCGAGTATAGAATCAGCTGAGTCGCGACTATTTTTCGACATTGTAAAAGCCAAAAAGGACGAAGAATGAAGAAAGAAGCAAGCTTAGAGGAAAGGCTATGGAAATATTTCTTAGCAAAAAATTTTAGCTCGAAGAGATGTGAGGAAGACGAGGAGGAAAATAGACATATAAATAGGCAGGAGGGCAATAGCACGAGCTACCGAGATACTCGTCTGGTAACGGTAAAAAATCGACTACAGTAACGTAACCGGATTAAACTCAACACCGGGCTAATCATCTCACGCCACATCACTTACGCAGTTAAGAGGAAGATCTCCCCAAGATTCTGGTAACGGTAAAAAATCTCGGGAACTGCCGTAACGTAATCAGATTAATGTGAAGATAAATTAATCGGTACGCATCACGTCACTCAATTGAAGAAATTTCCCCAATATTTCGGTAACGGTAAAAAGAGGGAGATTTCCCAAATAAAGTAAAAATCTAACCCCAACCCCGAGCTCGATGTCTGGTGTTCAAGTCAGAGGGGACTTCTGTTAATAGCCAAAATTGGCTAAGGACCAAAGGAAAATTTTCCACCTCCCAGACTTGGTTCCATACCCGAGAGTTTCCACCTGGAGACCTCTCTATCCAGAGCCGAACTACGATATCACCCCAGGAACAAGGACGGGCTCCGGAAACATCTGGGATAGAGCCCGAAACGATCAGATCTAGCCAGAATCACCAAAGCTAGAAGCTCCCCGAAGTCGAGGTCACCTTGCATACACTCCAGAGACTCGCCTGTACCTCGATTAACACAGAAGAATGTCCCTAGAAGGACGCACCTAGCTTCGAAAGGTCAGGGGAAGCCACACCTAGTTTCGAATGGGTCAAGGGAAGCCAGACCTGGCTCCAAGCTGGATGAAGGAAGGCCGCACCTAGCTTCGAAAGGTCAGGTAAAGCCACACCTAGCTTCGAAAGGGTCAAGGGAAGCCAGATCTGGCTCCAAGCTGGATGAAACTTCTCAGATATCAAGGTCAGAACACTAATCAACCTCACTGGTTGGTGCACCACACCATGCCATATTCAACGACCTCTATAAAGGATCATGCTGAAAGGATACGAGGGATACACTGAATCATATCTGGAAACGTTACCTATATGCAGATCAAGTAATAGAATCCAAAAAGGAAATAAGCTGATCTCCACCACGATACTCTCAATTCGGCAAAGTCAATGACATTAAAAAATCCCGCCCGATAAGGAGGGGAGAGACTGAGAAAATCAAGGGGAGAATCAGTCGGTTTGACCTACAAACTATGTATAAATAGAAAAGAAAGAAAATGAAAAAAGGGACAACTATTCGACAAGCATACGACAAACAATCGACCATTCCCTAGAGAGAGTTGAAAGCAAAGATAAAAGAATTTCTGTATTTGTATACCATGCACGTTCAATAAAATATTCTTGCTTTCTTGTCATTTTATAAATCATTGCTACACATACAATAAACCTTGGCCACCACCTACGTGGTAGTGGTCTTGAGGGTGTTAACTGAGATTTCTCACCTTGAGCAAAATTTCCGTTAACACATGTAAATAGAATGTGGAGGTGGTGAGGATGGTGTGTGTGTGCGGTGTGTTGTATGTTGTGTGTGTGCATGAAAATGAAAAAATAAATCAAAATATAAAAAAAAAACAAGAGAATATGAAGGGGTGAGAATGGTGATTAAATGAGAAATAATAAAAGGGTGGATAGAGAGATGCAAGATAATGGGCACATATGAGGCAATAAGCTCACCGTACATAAGTGGGTCATTAGACATTAAGCACATCCAATTTAAGTTAAGGGTTCATTCTTGCCTCAACCCGATTTATACCCATTCATAGAGCTAACAGTTAAAGAATGTGTTGAGAGCCTCTCTAACATGAAACCGCAACCAACATTTGTGAACCGATTCTACAAACCGAAGCTAGATTGAGCCCCAATACTAACTTGGTAATGTAAAATGGAAATGTTAGGTGTAATGAATGTGGAAAGAGTAATTTTTCCTCCAACCATAACTTACCTAGAGCCCCTAGTAAGAGAAATAGCCAAATTCCCAATTATTGTAACTCCAACCACAACTCACCTAGAGCCCCTAGTGTGAGAAGTAGCCAAAGTCAAATTGTTGTATCTCTAATCATAACTCACCTAGAGCCCCTAGTGTGAGGAATAACTAAAGACCAATGCATAACAAGAACAATGAACCAAATCTCATCTAATATGGCAATTAACAAGTTCATTCATTCATCATAGCTAATTAGCCAAGACTATGCTGATCGAGCCAATAGTGTCATACATTTTGGCCCTCATATCCTTTCTCTTTGCTTTGTTCTTGAGTGTTTTTATATGTATTATGGCTCTTTTGGTCGATTTTGCAGGCATTAGGAGAAAAGACATGAAGAGGGGCAAAAAGGATAAATAAGTGCACAAATGAGGTGAAGAAGGCAGTAGTGCACTGGTAGCACACCCGTGCACTACCTGTGCAATCACTCGTGCACTGGAAGATGGAATTTGGGAAGATCTCAGTGTACGGGTAACTGTATTGGTATTACCCATGTAATCCACCAAACCAGGGAGCAGAGCCTCGGGTAAGGATCAATTGCACAGGTACTACACGGGTCACCTACCCGTGCAATAACCCGTGCACATTGCACAAACTTGAAGGGAAATGAAGATTGCACGGGTAACTGTACGGGTACCTTACCCTTGCTATACCCGTGCTATACGTGATTCTCAGCTTTCCACATCAGCATTTTGGCCTAATTTTTGAAGGAACTATAAATAGCTTCATATTTGATTTTTCAAAAGAGACCCACGACCATACACCCATTCACTTCATTCTTTCTCTCTCTAAATCTCAAAACCCTTCTCTCCCAAAAACATCACCAAAAACCCATCATCATCCTCATCAATTGCTACTCACAAGGACATTGGATATGGATTTGAGCTTGAAGAAAGAAGATTCTACATGGGTCTTTTCTATTTCCCTCATTTTTATTCTTGTATTCCATTTTTTATGAGTAGCTAAATCCTATTAAGGGATTGATGTGATTCACATGTAAATATGGGTATATGTAATGAACTCAATATCTTTTATTAAAATCTATCTAATTTGTTCTATTCAATGTTTTACTTGATTTCAAAAGCAATTTGTGTTTGATTGTATATGACTCTCTTCATAAGTTGTTTGAGAAATTATATGTGTAGAGAATTGAGTATACATGATGCTTGGCTATCTAAACTCAATTGAGTAGAAGGATCAAACAAGAGTACATGACTCAAGTGAGATCCAGGCTTATTAATCTCAGCTAATTCTAATCTTTAATAGGTAACCAAGACTATACATCCTAGGATTGGTTGTTTATGATAGATTAAGCATCAACACTATACATGATAGGTTGGTGATTTTAACAAAGAGATTTGTCCCTTATATGATAGATGTTCTTTCATTGCATAACCAATTATGGGTGGCCAATGCCATACATGATGGTTTGGGCACTCACAAATGGTAAATAACCAATCCTACACATCCTCGGGTGGTTACATTAGTTAATGATCATTAATGTGAGTTCATTTTTTACCCATCGTTATGATCATTAATGTGATTTTATTTTTTACCCATCGTTTGGTAGTTGAATTCATCAATTCCTTAATCCACATATCATATATTCATACTTTTTAGATTAATGCATTTTAGCTAGTTTAAGCTTAGCTTGCATTTTAGTTTCATTTCTATTTAAAACCATATCAATTAACTTTTCTTATATTTTTACTAAAGTGTTAGTCTAATCATAACTATCGCTCAATCTCTGTGGAGCAATACCCATATTTGCTGCATACTAGTTTTATACTTGTTTGGGTGCATCTTGGGATTTTAAAATTTTGTTTGAATATTGCTTACTACAGCAAATGCGAGTTCATACGCCCCGGAAGGCCCTCCTAAGGCACAATCCAAACTCTAATTCACTCTAACCCATCTATACATATTCAATTTTGACCTTCCATAGACATACACACAAATGGGATATTTGATTACAACTACTGCTACAATTACATTAATCTACTCCTAATCCCATTTATGAATACATATCAATTTCCAATCTTCATACACAAGCATTTCAAGATAAGAGATATATTCAATACATAACAAGAATGAATCAAAACCCAAATCAAATATAAAACAACCATATATTTGTTGAGCACAAATTAGGTTTACAAATATTCCCAAGTGGGGATTACACATTTAAGAAAACAAGATATACAAGAGATGAGATAAAAGAGATAGCCCAAGTGGAGAACCCTCCAAAATGTGCCAATCTTATTTGATCCATGCTTGGCTCGAAATTGGTCCAAAGACCACTCTTTTCCCTTACAATCTACTCTCAAATGTGGTAGGTGATGGGTAAAAATGGTGTGGGAGAGACATCCATGGAGGAAAACCTCCATGGAGGAAAACCTCCATGGATGCTCTTGAATGCTATTCTCTCTCTTAATTGATGAAGATGAAGTGTGGGCTGTGTATTGCCTGAAGCGAGGAGAGAAATGGGTGTTTATATAGTGTTGGGAGTTAGGGCACGAATTGGGGGCGAAATATGAAATTACCCCTAAAACTTCACCCAAAATCGACCATCGCTAGGTGATTGGCGGTTGGAAAGGCGGTCAGGGAGATCGCTGAATTCAATCATTGAATGGCATCTAATTTTTGGTCTTCAAACGGCAGTTGAAACGGCGGTCAGGGTGACCGCTGAATTCAACCTCAGAATCTTCAAGGACATTCTGTTCTTCGATTGTCGGTCAGAACGGTGGTCAGGGAGACCACCGAACTCCTTCTTTTCTGAACTAGTCCTGTAAGCTGCTGGATGTCAGAGAAGATTTTGCCACGGACTCGGTGTCGCGTTCTGGCTCAGCAACAGATCAACCGTGGGACACGGATGGGCTTAGATCACACCGCGGTTTATGTCAACGGTGAGGTGCGACACTCCGAATACTTCCATTCATTCTCGTTTTGTGCTCATTTTGCCTCCCAAACTGATCTATACGCTCAAAACCATGACATATGGAATATGTACCTACACATGGCTTAACAAACACATTTTATACAGAAATACGCTCGAAAATGAGAACAAACAATAGGAAATGGGGACCTCAAATATATATAGAAATGGTCCGATCAAAATAACAGGCAAGCTTTTTCTCCTTTGGCTGCCTCGCCTGTTTTCAGGGTACCCATGGATTGGATTCCCCCCCCCCCCCCCCCCCCCTACTGGCCAGTTGAAGCTTAACACTGGGGTTTCCTTGCATGCTAACTCGGGTTCGATTGGGATTAGGGTGACCATCAGGGATGACCGGGGGAAAGTCCTGGTTGCTCGTTCTAACCTATTGTATGGTTCGTTCAATGCTGAGTTAGGCCAGTTCATGGCTCTTCGGGAAGGCCTTATGCTCACTAGGTTCTACAGTTTTCATATTCAAGTGGTTGAGGTTATTTCGTCTTTGTATTCTCCGCATCCCATTTTGGGAGATGCTAGGCTCATTATTTCTGATATTAAGGCTTTACTATCCGGGGTAGGTTCCTATAAGTGTTATTCATTTTCCAAGAATGGGAACGTTTTGTCTCTTCTGCAAGAGAGCGTATATGGCTGGATTGCAGCCTTCTAGTTATTTATCTTCTTTGTAATGGTTCATTTTAGTTTCAAATAAAAAAACTCAAATTAACTTTTAGTTAGTTTTGAGCTTTTCATGTTTTAGTCAACTAAGGAATCATGAATCACAGAGGAGTTGAATTTGTTTTTGTATATTTAAGCAAGAGTCGAAATAATTATTTGTAAACTTTGATTGGATTTTAATAAAATCGTTCGTTTGGAACATTCACATATATGTTGTGGATTCGACATGTCTTTGAGGATTCGAGAGCACCATTCCTCTAACAACGATTAGGGAATGACCCTTACATGACGTGTATGCTTAGGTAACTACCGATCACTATGTCAATGTTCTTCTGAGTGTGCCTCAGGTTTGACAGAGTGATCATTCTTGTTTCCATCATATCTCGTAGAACTATCAAGTCTACCTTCGGCTTAGCGTCCACATAGCACAACCAATAACATTCCTAATCGTCACATATTCACCTTCCATATTTCGCCAAAAAAAATATGGAGAGAGGGAGAGAGTTTTTTATAAAATAAAAACTTATTTGCTAAAATGAATCTAAAATCTCAAATGATATTTATTGGCTTGGTTGAAAAAACAAATTAAAAAAAATAAATAGATTTGGCCCAGTTGAGATAAGTCTCAAACAATTGTCGAGACTTATTTTAACATTGTTGAAACTTAGTGATGGAATCATGGAATGCATATATATATATATATATATATATATATAAGTAAGTTTCGAGACTCGGTGTCGTTTGTTTTTTTTTTTTCGAAACTGGGTCGTTTGTTTTTTAGTGACTATATTTACACCCCTTAAAAACCATATGTACACCCTAAATTAGTATGTTTTTAAAAATCCAATAATACCCTTGAGTAAAATTACTAAGTTGCCTAATTGTTTGTTAGTGCACCTACCAATAATTATTAATTAGTTTCCTATTTTAATCTTTTGTATTTTTTTCCTATTAATGGTTTGATATTAACATATATCATAAAAAATCTTTCAATTTTAATAAACCCTAGATTCTTTTTTTAATATATTGTCAATCTCTTTTAAGGAAATACAAATTGATTGCTAAGTCTAGAAAATGAATCAAAATCATGAGACATATTTGGTTGTGAAAAGGTAAAGTTTTAAATTAATTTTTATTAGAAGAACAAAATCATTATGTTTATAAACATACTTTTAAATTAACTATATTATATATATATATTTTATTTTTTTATTTCTAAATCAATTAGTCACTTTAATTAAATTAAGGTGATGAGATGATTGGGTCAATCAGTCACTTATGATTAAAATAAGGTGATGAGATGGTTGGAATAATCAGAAGAGTTATTCAGCTTAGTGCAGCAATGAAAATAAAGTACAACAAATGAAGAAACTTATGTTATATTCATGAGGCTTTTACAAGAAAGGGTAGCAAAAATTGAAAATAATGGACTTACATGCAGCAAGCTCAGGCTTTCGATGTGTCTAAAGGACCTCCAGGCCTAGAGCCAAGATGGGAACCACCTGACGGGTCACCAGAAAGATCATCTTCGGTGGGCAAGGGCCCAATGTCAACCTCTTTGCCTAAAGGGTTAGCTTTCTCATCCATATGAAAGGTTAACAAGGAAGATTCGGAGGGCAGCTCGAGATGCATGATGTGAGGCTCCTTTCTGATCGATCGACAATAAGCTGGCCATCATATTCTCTCTTTCCTGATGGCTTCTAGGGAATCAGCTTTGTGCCCTTTGATCTTTTTGTCCCACTTTCAACGAGCCTTCATAATAGCTCGTTCTTTGCCACTGAAGAACAATCAGGCAGTGCTAAGTCCTTGCTCTAGCTCCCTTAGCATATCGGTGTCAAAAGCAAGAGACCTCCTATAACGATCGACAACTTGAACTTCAAGTGCCAACCTGGTTTCTTATGAAAACACTTCCATACTGACCCGTTGCTGACTCAAATCCTCTGCCAGTTTTTCATAATGCATCTTGGCTTCCTCATACTTTTACTAAGCCTCAAGCATCAAATGTTAAGCAGATGCCAAGGTCTTCTTGGCTGTATGGGCCTCTGCCTCATGATCGATAAGTGCCTGATTGGCTATATCTGCAACCATCTGATCATTTCTTGTGGTAAGATCGCTAACATTCTTAGTGGCCATAGAGGCTCTAGTCTCAGCATTAGCTAGTGATCTGCTCAGAGCAACTTTAATCACGTCACGCTGCTTTAGCTTTTCCTAAAAAACCTGCTTGATCTTGGATTCACTAGCTGAAGCAGACTTGAACATTTCATTCTTCTCCTCAAGCTTCTTTTTCAGTTGGGAGATCTCTGCAGCTTACCTGTCCTGAGTGATCAAGGCTTGAGTCAACTCCTCCACAGACTACAAAAAAGGGTAGGGTAAGTACTATAGTAGGTCTGAGTTGAAAGTAAAAATGTGGGGCACTTACATATACACCATTGTAGAAGACCGCATGAATTTTCTCGGAGTTGCTAGCAGTTTTAACATCCTTCCAATATCCTTCCCCAATATATCCCTTGCTGGCGGACATGAAGTGCAACATGTCAAGGGGTTCGACCGGTGGCTCGCTTGAGCTTGAGGGGGCCGAAGGTTCAGATGATGCTTTGTTCAGGAAAGATGAGGGGGTTATTTCTTCATACCTTGGAAGATGAGAACTGGCCGTGGACATAGTGATGGTGGTCTCATTGGTTACAACAATTGTGCTAAGATTCCTCATAATCTCCCCAAGATGGGTGTCAATTAGAGGATCTACTTCTCTTTACAGACCAACCACCCGAGCATTACTACCTTCATCGATCGGGGTGTTAGGATTATACTCAATAGCAAGAGTGTAATATTGTAATTGACAATCTTTTCATATAAATAAAGTGATTTCTGATTCTGCAAAATCTTATGGCATTTATAATTATAATTGTCAAGGTAAATAATCATAAGGTCAAAAGACTATGAGATATGAAGAATTGTTTGTACATCTGGATATGTATGAGGTAGACACAATTCTTTAGTTAGTCTTGAATAACGTTCACAACTTAAGTTAAAGGTTGGGCACCTCTATCTTAATAAAGTTGTAGAATTATTTTACTAGCATTTGAGTGGGATCAAATGAGTTATGATGAGTCTAAAATCATCGAAAGGTTTTCGAGTAAAAGAATCTAGTGCACTGGGTGCATTGAACTGGATCACAATGAAATACTTTATCTAGAACCGTCACTAGATATAAGTCTTTTCATTATCAGGACAATCGGAGAGTCTATCTAAATCCTGAGATAAATGATGGACTTATGGTTGCAAGTATTATCATTTGAGCTATCAATGAGTACGATTATATAGCATAGTCTATCCTCGATAGTTTGGTGGTATTCATTTGTTAATCGATAGAGGAATTACATGAGAGTATAATATCATCATATGGATGTTTTGAGGTATTGGATATTAAATCTCAACGTTGAGTTTTCAATAATAATTATTGAAGACATGGCTTCTAGACAAGTAAAAATATCCAAGTTCAAAATGTGGTCATATGAGGAAATATGGTAACTTGGAGAGCTATAGGCGGTCTATGAGCTCTTGGCGATTACTGATATTATTCACGAGGATACACCATCTCCTATAAGATTGTCTAGGGTATGAATGAGAAACATCTCCTTATTCTATCTTTATTTAAGAGTTCAATTTTAGCTCTTTAGTGGAATGAGTTAAAATTAATAGATCGGACCTAAGTGAATCATTTGTTGATTGTGATTAGGTTATGTCTATTGAAGCGTAAATTTAGATAGCCTGCCAAGATCCACAATCCACACGTACTTGCATGGATCACTTGATATATTCTACCGGACCAATTTCTGGGTCCATCTAGAATTGCATTTAATATATTAAGAATATAATATGTCTATTATTTATTTAATGGGCTGCACTATTATATTAATATATTAAAAGGAGACATGTAGGCTTGTTTCTTTTAGTAAGAATAAGTCTGGTTCACATGTGGGCCTTTATTTAAAGTCTAATGGATTAAATAAAATAAGAAAAATAATATTGGGCCCATATATACATGGTGTGGGCGGCAAGGCTAAATAAAATAGCCCAAGATATTATTTTATTTTATTGTTTTGATTAAATGGGAATTAATTAATTATTTAATTAATTAATAGTTTAAATCAAAATCTTTTCCTGATCAGTAAATAAAATACTATGTGTTGGATTATGGTTGGAATTCTTTGAAGTGATAGGAGTCCTAATGTGGTAAGAATTAAGTCCACATACACTCCTTATTATACAAAGAATTCGGCCACCACTAGTCCTACAAGGGTTAGGATTCTTGAATTGATAGGAATTAGGGAAAAGGACAATTCCTTTTCAAGTAAGGAAATTAACCAACCCTAGATTTCCTATTCAATGAATTCGGCCAACCCTACTTGGTGAAGGAGAAAATTCGGCCAACCTATAAATATAAGGTTATGAATTTTCGGCCACCTTGAAGAAGAAAAATAGAGAGAGATTTTTGTTTGTTTTGAAAATAAAAATCCTACTCTATACACATAGATTTTCGGCCTACAGAGAAAAAGAAAATAAGTTCTCATTCAATAGTGCACTTACAAGCCTTTAACATCAAAAGGTTTTGTGCACACTTTCGATTTAGGGTTACGCGAGTTTCAATCATATTGATTGTGAATTCAAAAGTGACTGGAACTATTTTTTTAGGCTCTTGGTGTTTTACTATTGAAGATCAAGATCAGAAATTCCATACATCCATTCTAAGGTAAGCAATTCAAAGAAAAAGGGAGACCACGCTCCTAGGTGATTCACGTACGTGCTAGGATTGAAGATCTTGCGGATTACCATCGACGTAAGTCAATCGGATCACGCGACAAGAGGTATTTAACTCTAACCGTATATTTGAGTTTAATTAATTAAAGGGTTAAGGTTCAAATCTTTAGAAAAATTTTAAACTATACGAAAATTATTTTTTCGCCTTCCGCTGCGGTTTTAAGCAATTTTTCCCTACACGAGGAAAAACCAGAAATTGTCTCCAAAGGTATGGAGGCAGATTGCTCTTGGTTGGTGTTCTTAGCCAGGTTGGCTCCTACATCATCAACCACAGGGGCCGCTTCAGAATTTGATAGGATCCCGAATGGCTGGCCTAATTGAGCAGATATCTTGTCAACATGATCTAAGATATGATCAGATACATTATCATTAAGAACATGTTCGAGGGGGTCAACCTGGTCCCCATCAGAGTCAGAGTCAGAGTCAGTGAAGACTATCTAACGTTTTACTAAAAACTGTATCAGGGATTTGCCTGCTTTCTGAGCAGGAAGTTCAATTGGAGTGTTAGGTTTTTGAGTCTTGTGTTGGCATAATTCTATATCAAAATGACATTTTCCTTTGTATCGATTAGTTGTCTAGGATTCATCGTTTATCAAGCTTCAAGGAAGTTGGACAACATTTCAATCAAAGTGATGGCTACAGGAGGAGCAAGCTTTATTGCATATAAAAGGTATACCTAGACCTCTTTCCTCTTGCAAGGCCTTCACACACACACACACACACACACACACACACACACACACACACATTGCATCAATTTGTGTCCTTTCATCATTGTGCTGAAATGGTATAACACATACACAGACATATTATTGTATCCATATGCATTAGATTTAATTTGACCATTTTTATAGAATTGCATGTTCTAGGACTATATATAAGAAACAACATACTTGTGTATTCATGTGTTTGTTTGTTTGTATTTGTGTGATATTGGACTTGAATTTGTGCTTATATTATTCTTCATTGAGTTCCAGTCGTTTTGGTTACTCATTCATTGTTTTCAAGTTCCGTAGTGGAAGTTACGAAACTTTCCATACACTTATCGTACATGGTTTTCGTCCTTGTGTATCGAGTCAATTTCCATATCTTTTTTGAAAGTTTTGTTGAGTTCCATGTGCGTGAGGGAGTCATGGTTCATAATCCAAAAATGGATTCGAAATCAGAGTTTGGAGGCCGGAGAACGGTCAAAGAACGTGAGGAGTACATGAGGGAAAGAGGAGTGCCTTGCACCCCTTCCCCGTGGAGGCACGTGGCCACCACCGGAATGAGTGCCCTCTGCCCCCGTGGAGGCCATGTACCTCCATGGGATGCAGAGGTGGCAACCCCTCATTGGTGGACTTGTTTCCCTCTTCTTTCTTTCATTTAAATATCTTTTTCCCTCCCATAATTCATTATAAGAAGAAAATTGAAAAACGTGTGCAGAAAATTTTCTCTCAACTTTCTTTACTTCCAAGCACCATATCTTACTCATTCGGTGTTCATTTTGAGTGATTCAAGTTAGAGAATATTTGTCTACAATTCCTCTATCATCTCCAAAAGAGTTTGAGGTCATTTGGTCTAGATTTCTGGTGGCTCTACACCAAAATCCGAGACTGCACATTTTTTCTTAAGGTAATGATTCAACTCTTGAGTTTTGTTCTTCAAGTCTTCAATTACCTTGGATTTTCTTTTTCTATATGTGTATGTTTGATGTGTAAACACTGATTAGAGTTAGAGACTCTAATGAAGCTAGTTTGTGCTCAATTAGACTTGTATGTTGAGTTAGGTTTTCTTAAAACATATGTTTTCACATGCTTGTAAGTTGTATTGTGCTAGCTTATCATCTAGGTCTATTTTTGTGTTGATTGATTTTATTTTGATAATTAATAGCCTATACATGTGCAAGAACTCTTTAATTGAACATTTGTAGCAATAGCACATTTGTTTGCGTATTTAGAGCCTATTAGAGTTTAATTGATTATCTTGTGAATATATGCTCTAAATGTTTGTTAGAAATTCAGATTGAACATAGTAATTGATTCTAGCATTTTTAGTTGTTTGCACAAAATCTAGATCTTTGATATGTGTTAGGTGTTTCACATATTCTAGATTGTTTGTGCATGATATAAGATCTAGACAAACTTGTTTGTGCATTTTGATGACTATGTCGAGTTTCTCATGAAGTGTACTTAATCCATACATTTCATATGTACATGCATCATTGGTATGATTGCATTGTTTTCGGATTGTAAACTAGAAAAAACATACTTTGTGTACTCATTGTTCATTTCTAGTTTCCATAAGATATATTGATCTCATATTCTATGTTGCATGTGTTTGTATCATTTGCATAACACTTAGATCGATTGCCTTGCAAAAGGTAGGAAGTCTCTTGTTAAGGTGTGATGCTTTAACTTAAGCAAGGAAGTCTCATTTGGAGTGTGAAGCTTCATATTGAGCAATGAAGTCTTGGCTAGGATTGTGAATATCTAGATAATCAAGCAAGGAAATCTTCCTAGTGGCATGTGGATTGCTATGGTTAGGGAGTTGCTCTCTAGTGGTATGTGAAGTGCTATGGTTAGAGAGTAGGAGGAAATCTTCCTAGTGGCATGTGGATTGCTATGGTTAGGGATTGCCTCTATAGTGCCATGTGATGTGCTATGATTAGAGAGTAGGCAATGATCGAGCAAAAAATGTCATGCATTTTAGCCCTCATATCCTTTCCCTTTGTCTCGTTCTTGGGTGTTTTTATGAGTATTTGTGGCTCTTTTGGTTGATATTGCAGGTAGTTGGTGAAAAGGCATGAAGAGGGACAAAAAGGACAAATGGTACAAAAATGTGGTGAAGAAGGCCATGATGCACGGGTAGAACACTCGTGCACTACCCGTGAATCAACCCGTGTTTTGGAAGATGAAATTGGAGAAGACCTCAGTGCACGGGTAACTACACAGATATTACTTGTGCACTACCCGTGCAATCCACCACACCAGGGAGCAGAGCCTCGGACAAGAGCCAACTGCACGGGTACAACACGAGTCACTTACCTGTGCATAACCCGTGCATATTGCACAAATCAGAAAGGAAAATGAAGATTGCACGGGTACCTTACCCTTGCTATACGTGCATCAGACACGTCGACATCAGCATTCTGACCTATTTTTGGAGGAGCTATATAAGGCATCATATCTGGTTTTTCAAAGACGACCATACACCCATTCACATCACATTTTCTCTCTCTAAATCTCGAAACCTATTCTCTCTCAAAAACTATAAAACCCATCCATTTACTTCACTAATTTGCTACTCAAGAGGACATTGGAGGTGGATTTAAGCTTGAAGAAAGAAGGTTCTACATGAGTTCCTTCTATCTCTCTCATTTTTTTCTTTTTATTTTAGTTGTCATGAGTAGCTAAATCTGTTTAAGGGGTTGATGTGATTCACATGTAAAGATGGGTATTGTAATGAACTAATTCTTATATTAAATCTACCTCATATGTTTTATTCATTGGTTTAAATTGTTTTCAAGAGCAATTTGTGTTTGATTGTACATGACTCTCTTTACAAATTGTTTGACAAATTATATGTGTAGAGAATTGAGTATACATGATGCTTAACTCTCTTAAGCTCACTTGAAAAGTAGGATTTAACAAGAGTACATGACTCAAGTAAATCCAGGCTCATTAATCTCATCTATACCTAATCTTTAATGAGTAATCAAAACTATACATCCTAGGATTGGTTACTTGTGATGGATTAAGCATCAACACTATACATCCTAGGTTGGTGAATTTAACAAAGAGATTAGCCCCATATGAGATAGATGTTCATTTATTGCACAACTATTTGTGGGTAGCCAATGCTACACATGATAGATTGGACACCCATAAATGGGAAATCACCAATCCTATACATCCTAGGGTGGTTACATTTGTTATTGATCATTAATGTGATTTCATTCCTTGCCCATTGTTTGCTAAGTGAATCCATCAACTCCTTGACCTACACATCATCCATCTACACCTTCTTAAATTAGCGCATTTAGTTAGATTTGGCTTAGTTTAAATTTAAGTTTACATTTTTCTCAAAGATCATATCAATTTACTTTCCTCACATTTTTCTTATTAAAGTAGTAGCCTAATCATAGCTATTGATTGATCCATGTGGAACGATACCCCTATTTGCCATATACTCATTTTATTTGTGCTTAGTGCATTGTGGGATTTTTAAATTTGTTTTGATATTGCAAACCACGGCAAAATGCGTGTCAGGCAACTCTTTCATGAGGGTAGGCTAGGAGGGATATCCAATATGGAGTGTATCATGTGAATTAGTCACTTATGAGGTTGTACTTTTATCTTACTAGTGAAAGTTATTTTGCTAGTGGTTGTGGTATCAACCCGTTGATGTTTCCTATTAGGAGGTTTTACCACGTAAAAATCATGTGTCACATTTCTTTATCATTATCTCTTTGATTTATGTATAAGTGTTGTTTGTACCTGTGAGAACTAGTTAATATTAGTTTATGTTTTAAGTAACATTTTCTCTATTGTATGATATAGACATTGTAAGCTTTAATGCTTTGAATATATTCATCAATGGTCTATATGTGCTTATTAGATTGTGGTACAAGCTATCCGGAGGGAAAATTTTTTGTTTGTTTCAATGGATTGAAAAGGTGTAAAAACCTATTCACCCCCTCTAGGTTAGTTTTAGGCAAATTAACCGTGTTTGTATTTTTAATTTGTATCAGAGCGGGTCACTAGACGGCGCTTAGTGAGATCCCGGGATACACTTACAGTGATTTGCAAAGCTTTGAAGCTATATTGGTTCAAGAGGATGTAATGGCCGATGGTGCTTCAAATTCGAGACCTCCATTGCTTAAAGGACATAATTATGGGTTTTGGAAGTTAAGGATGAAAGCCTATATCCGTACTATTGATGAGAGAACATGGATGATTGTGGAAGAAGGTTACACACCTGCAAGGAAGACATTGGAAGATGGCTCCGAAATTTCCAAACCAAAGAGTGAGTGGAGGTCAATGAGTTTGATATGGCCAAATGGCATCATCGAGCCTTGAACGCCATTTTTGGAGTGATCGTGCCAAAATTGTTATATATTTTGGCCCTCATATCCTTATCCTTTGTCTCATTTTCAAGCATTTTTGTGTGTCTAATGGCTCGTTTTATAGTGTTTGCAGGCATTCAATGGAATTAAGAAGCTGGAGGCGAAAATCGGGACTTTCGGGTGAAAAACAAGTCAAAGTTCAGTGAAAAAGAGCTTAGAAGCATAGTGCACGAGTCCCTCACTCATGCACCGGGTGAAGAGCAGATTGAAGAGCCTGTGCGCGGGTCACTGCATGGGTAGCATATCCGCGCATTACCCTCGTACAGTGAGTGGGAACCTGAAGATGGCCTACTGCATGGGTACTGCACGAGTACCTTACCCGTGCAGAGCCCATGCACATACCCAGACCATAAAGCAAATCAGACCGTGAAAAGAAGACTGTACGGGTAGCATACAAGCGCACTGCATGTTCTAGCTAAGCTCGAGTTGTGTTTTCAGCCATTTTAAGAGGGTCAAAGTTGTTCTTTCATGCCTATTTCATGCCCTAGCCTACCAAGCATATAAATACATCATTTTCCTATTGAAAGCTATCCATCTCTCCTCTTCCACACTTCACTCTACCACTCTCTTCCAAGAACACTCTTTTCTCTCCCTTACATCACTAACCACTAACTTCGATCTAGGAATCTCTACCACTTATCTACTCAAGGACACTTGAAGAGTGGATTCAAGCTTCAAGGAAGGAAGTCTCTACATAGGTCTTCTCTCTATCTCTTCTTTTAATTATTTGCTTGTATTTGTTATGAGTAGTTAGATATCTCACTAAGGGATTGATGTGAACACTTATGGATGTTGGGATTTGTAATGAACTTTATCTTTTCTATAAATCTATCAATTATGTTTCATTAATTGTTTTAATTGCTTCCCTTAACTGGTTTGTCTTTGATTGTACACTCCTCTCTTTGCTAATTGATTGAGGGAATTAATTGAGTAGTTGACTAGGTATACACTCGATTTGGTATTCTCAAGCTCATTTGAATGGAAGGGTCAAACGAGAGTACCCTCCTTGAGTGAGACCCAGACTTATCAATCTCAATCTTTATCTAATCTCAATCGGGCAAACAATTATATACACTCTAGGTTGATTGCTTGTGAGAGGTTAAGCACCAACACTATACCCTCTAGGTTGGTGACTTCATAAAGAGATTGGTCCCTTAACTTGATAGATGAGCATTCATGGAAAATCCTAAATGAGTGGTCAATCCTATACCCTCTAGGTTGATTACTTATGAAGGATAATCTCAAGTGAGTGGCTAATACTATACATTTTAGGTTGATCATTCATGAGGGATAAATAATCAACACTATACCCTTTAGGTTGATTATATAAGATTAATTTACGCTCAAGAGAATTTGTGATTTGCCCACTATTCACTTGTTGGATCCATCAATACTTTAGTTCTCACTATAATATTTTTAACATTAGTTGCATGTTAGATTAACTAGCCTAACTGTAGTTTGCATAATAGTTATTAACTTTTCAAACCAACCATGATATTTATCCTATTTATGCTTAGTTTTAGTTTAATAGTAGTTAACTAGTTTTAGCAATTTAATTTCCGTTTCTCTGTGGACGATACTCCAGCTTGTCACTATACTTGTTTACATATTTTAAGGATATTGCTAAGGAATTTACAAATATTCTTGACGGACATTTCTAACGACAAAAACGTACTCATCATGGAGGAGTTGATGGCATCAATTCTCCTACATACAAAATCTTGAATCTGCCAATGAAGCATGGGATGCACTACAAGTTACCAATGAGGGAACTTTGGCGGTAAGAGAATCAAAGCTTCAAATGCTTACATAGCAATTTGAAAATTTCTGTATGAGTGAAGAAGATAAGTTTAAAGACTTCCAATTTAAGCTTCTCAACATTGCCAACCAATGCCAAGCACTTGGTGTGCCAATCTCAAGAGAGCGTCTCAATTGGAAAATCTTAAGATCTCTTCCAAAAAGGTTCAAGGCCAAGGTTACGGCTATAAAAGAAAGCAAGGATGTTGATTGCTAAAGCATTGGCAAATTGCTTGGATCACTTCAAACATATGAAATAAGCTTGAAGCCAAAAGCCAAAAGCAAGGGTATTGCTTTCAAGGCCGTTGAAGAGGATAGTGATGATGATAATGAAGAAATGACTTTATTGGTTAGGAAATTCAAGAAGTTTCTAAGAAGAGGTACCAAACCTAGTGGTAACTTTTCTAAAGAAAAGGAAGTCAAGAAGTCAACCTCTCAAAGGATTGATAGGAATGGTCAAGCCAAAAATAAGAAGAAGGTTCTATGCTTTGAATGTCAAGGTTTTGGACATTTTGCTTATGAGTGTCCTAAGAGAAAGACTAAGAAAGACAAAAAGGCAAAGCTATGGTGGCCACTTAGAGTGATAATAGTTCTAGTGATGAGAATAACTCTAGTGATGAGTCCTCAAGTGAAGAAGAGCATGTTAGCAAGTTTGTTGCTCTTACGGCTTCTCTCACAAAGCTGGAAGATGATTGTAAAGTTTCCGTGGATAAGGAGATTGATCAAAGTCATCAAAAGATACAAGTTTGAATGCAACCATTCTCGATCTTATGACCAAGATTAGGAGTCTTGAGGAACAAAGAGATGAAGCATTGAGAGAGGTTAAGGAGAAAGATGATTTGATCAAAACTCAAGTGGATGAGTTTGTTGAGACCTCAGATAGACTCATGTGAGAAAAGAATGATATCTTGAAAAGGCTAAATGAGGTTGAGAGACTAGTCTTTGAAAACAAGGAGATTGTTTCTATTATGAAGGTTAGAGAGCAATAATATATTGAGGAGATCAACATTGCTAAGCAAGATATCAAAGACTTAGTCAATGGTTGGATCAACATGAAGAATATCATGGATTTTGCTCAACCTCAAGGAGGATCTAGCTTCTTGAAAGGTGTGGAGAAGCTTATGATAGCACCACCTCCCTTAAGAAATGTTAAGAAAAAGAAGATCAAGAAGTTTCCTAAGAACAATCATCCCAAAGCTAAAAGTAAAATGAAAGACAAGGTATCTTCACAAACTTTCACTACTTCTTCAAATCCATAAGGTACAATCTCATCTTTTATTCTTATTTTTCATTTTTGTAATACCGTTGGTCACATCAAACCAAGGTGTTACAAGTACATTGAATTTTTCAAAATAGGAAATGCGTCTATAGATAAGGAGATTGACCTTAAATTGAAGCATGCTAGGGCTTTAGTTGTTGATAAGCATGTGTTAACATAAATTTTGCTCGGGGCAATATTTCTCAGTTAGCACCCTCAAGATCACTACCACGTAGGTGATGACCAAGGTAGAATATATATATATATATATATATATATATATATATTACAGTGCCTAATGAAATGACAAGGAGGCAATTATATTGTTAGCTATTCAAAAGAAATCAAAGTCTTTTTTACTGATAACATATGGTATACATATCTCTTTCGTTCTTTCAAATTGCTCTCGCTTTTCTCTAGGGGATAGTTGGGTGTTTGTCGTGTGTATGTTGAATAGTAGTCTCCTCTTTTTTGAAGGAGGAAGTCCTTCCTTTATACAATGTCTTCATAGGTTTAAACTCATTGATTTCCCCTTGATTTTCTCATCCCCCTCTTACCGGACAGGATTTTTACCTTTAAATGTCGTTGACTTTGAGTTAATTGCTTAGTTGAGGATATCTTGGTGGAAATCAATTTGTTTCCCATTTAGACTCTATTACTTGTTCTGCACGTGTATAATGTGTGTAGATGTGATACTGTGTATCTTCGGGTCTAGCATGATTCCCATAGGGGTCATCGAATGTATCAAGGTGTGGTGCATTAGTTACCGAGCTCGATCATTGTCCCGGCCCCGATATTGAGAAGCTTCATCCAGCTAGGAACTAGGTCTGGCCTCCCTTGACTTTTTGAAGCTAGGTGCGGCCTCTTATGGACACCTCCCTATATCAGTGAGGTATAGGCGAGCTTCAAGAAAAATTATGAGGTAACCTCGACTTCGGGGGGATTTGGTGACGCGGGCTTGATCTGACCATTCCGGGCTCTATTTCGGATGTTTCTAGAGCCTGACCTTGTTCTTGTGGGGCGGTATTGTAGCTCGGCTTTGGGTAACATGGTCTTCTGGTGGAAAATCTCGGGCATGGACCTAGATCTGGATGGTGGAAAATTTCCCTTTGGTCCTTAGCCAATTTTGGCTATTAACAGAAGTCCTTTCTGACTCGAACACCAATCATCGAGCTTGGGGTTGGGGTCTGATTTTTTACTTTATTTGGGAAATCTTCCCTTTTTTACCATTACCAGAATATTGGGGAAATCTTCTCTTTTAACTACGTGAGTGATGTGGCGTGAATTGACCAATTTACTTTCGAATTAATCCGGTTGCATTACGGTAGTCCCCGAGGCTCTTTACCGTTATCAGAATCTTGGGGAGATCTCCTCATTAACTCTTTCAAACTCAAATTTTTCCCAAGATATATTCTCTCTCATAACCTTTCTCTCAAGCTTATCTTTTTCTTCATTCTTCATCCTTACTAACTTCACCATGTCGAAAACCAGTCATGATTCAGTTGACTCCATAGTTGACGGCGAGGAGGTCATTAGCCTTGCCCTGGGGAAATGGGCTAGGAGGAGCTTAGACAGCGATGATTCCCCGCCCAACCCGCAACGTTGGCGGTCAAATAGGAATGTGTCCATTGGGACTGGGTTTTCTAACCACGCTGACCATCCTTTGGATATCGCCGATGAAGATTGTAAGGACCTCGATTTTATGATTGGCTTATTTCATGACAAACCACACCACATTGGGGATTATTGTGTAATGGGTAGCTTAGGTCCTCGTTGGCAAGCTTCCAAGCATCTCTATAACTTCAAGAGCAAAAGGTATATTCACTTGACTTTGTCTCTTGAAGAGTTTAGGTGCACACACAAACTTCATGCATGCTTTGTTCATCTTGCAGTTGTGTTCTTTATTGTTTGTATATGTGCATCTTTTTCACAATCACACTCGCACTTCATTGTTAGATCTAAGTGTGGTTTTGTGTGGTGTAATTCGTTTCCGTTTGTCTGATCAGAAACGTCTGTGCTTGCACGATGGTGTGCATGTCTTAGTGCGATGGTTGACCATTTGAGAAGGTCTCATTCTTCTCTTGGTTAAGTGTTAGTTTTGGTTTGGTTGTTTGGAGTAAAGTGTCTAGTTTCAAAAGAGTGGTTTTTAATGTTTTAAATGTTTTTCAAAACTGACCTTTGTATGGTTTTGTGACCATAACATTTTATAAAAAGATCCAAAATGAGTTTTGAAAATTTCTGGATAAACTAGACACCCATACCTTTCCAACGGTATATTATTCGTAATATTTCATGACCGTTTGGATTGGTTTTGAAATCTCCAAAGTGACCACTAAAACAGGGCAACTCTGTTTTTGTCCGAATCTGACCTTTGGTCGCTCTTTTGATCATAACTCTTTATACAAATATCAAAACCTCATTCTGTAAAAAGGAGTAGAAATTATACTTCCATAACTTTCCAATGGTATATTATTTGAAAGGTTTCGATATCGTTTGGTTTTGTTTTGGGTCGCTAGAAACCAGAGCTGTTGTGCTGTCCAGTGTGTTAGGCGACATGCAAGGCCACTTGTGCATGTCGCCTGACAAGTTGCCTTTTGACGCCAGAAATCAGTTTTTACTTATCCAAAACGACGTGGCTTCACTTGGATCATATAAATACATCATCTTCTTCCCCAATCAGACCTAGAGCTCTGAAATTTACATTCCTAGTGAGAGAAAGAGCTCCCCCAGAGAGAGAAAGCTTCAAGCTTTGTTCCTTGACTCTCCAAACCCAAAACCCATCTCATTCTTGCATCATTCCACATCATTTGAGGATAGGTCTTCATTGTTTCATGACTAGGTAAGCAAGAACTTTCTTGAATATCATTTATTGTTCTTTTTACTTTAGATTAGGTATTTATTGCATGACTAAATACCTAGACTCTACTTTATTGCATATTTACGAGTCTTGATAACATGATTGGGTTTGTATTGTGATTTCTAAATTGATTAGGTCTTTTTATCCTAAAAGCTAGGTCATAAACATTCATTTGTGATTCATTGATAACTAGGTTGAAATATTGATTCTTAATCAACTAGTTAAGCTTATTGAATGTTTATGCATATTTTGTGTAACAATTAGTTTGTTGGAAATTCTCTACAAATCTAATTGAGTTTGTTTGTTGATAGACTTTTGTCTAAGACTTGCATTTAGTGAATGATTAAATGTCTTGTCTCAATCACATGAATATATGCTAAGTTTATGTTGAATACATTGTGAGCATATTTGTTGATTCATTGTGATTGTTTGTGATAGCTAGGATGGTTGTTATTGATAACATCTAGCTAAGTCTTTATGCTTTGCATTTAGAATTTGACAACTTGGATTTGTTTCTACAAACTCCTAGTTGAGCAATTTGTGTAGTCTAGCATAAATTGCATTGAGCATCATTTCACATGGTCACATAGACATTTCATACTCTTCATTGATTCGAAGTCTTGTGGCTTCGAGTTGAAGTTGCACAAGCATTGAAGTCTTGCAACCAAAGGTTGGTTGGCAAGCATTGGTTGCCAAGAGCCACTGTAAAAGGCCCGTGGGGTAGATTAGGAGGTGCTCAGGCCAAGAGTAGTGTATCGAGGGATATCACTAGGGATTGAACCAAGAGTGGCGAGTGGTAGTGTCCATAGCCAAAGGTTATCAAGAGTGAGAGTCAGAGTATCACTTGAGGGTGTAACTTTCTTTTCATATAGTGGATTTCTGTGGCTCAAGTGGCTAGCATGGCTAGTTCCATGGTTTTTCCCGTTTGGAGGGTTTCCACGTAAAAATCAAGTGTTCTTTATATTTCCGCACTTTACTTGATTTTTATTGTTTGATTGTTTGGGTTAATTGTGATTAATTTTGACTAATCAAAAAAGTTGGTAATAATCTATTAACAACCCATTCACCCCCCTCTAGGTTGTTAGACACACGCTTGAGTAGTATTTTCAAAGATTCCGACAAAGAAGTGGGCGGCGACACCGCGAAGAATATCAGGTCCCGGCTTCTGGCTCCCTTCTTATGACTTCAGGGTTGTCCCTGATTCCATCGTCGATCCAGTCGGGATTGACCGTTTGAGGTCGAAGTATGGCATCCCTGACAGCGTTTCCATCTTGATGCACCCTAAGGGTTATGAGTTCTTCAACCCCCCTAAAGGCGAGCTTCCAATTCATGTGGCGGCTCTCAAAAATGGGGTTAGGCTTCCCCTTCATCCGACTCTTCGGCGGGCTCTTAACGCCATCCAGCTTGCTCCCCTCCAGTTGACGCCTGGCTTCTGGAGGCATCTAATTGGTTTCCTCGTGCTATGGAGGGAACAATGTCAATTTAGTAAGGTGACGAGAGAGCCGGGAGCAGAGGAGCTGGCCTATCTTTTCCAGATTGGGAGCCTGTCTAGCGCTCCTCGAGGCCAGTTTTATGCTAAGGCCAAGAACAAGCTCAACTTTGTTATTCCTGGCGCTTCGAAGAAGGACCCCGCCTAGAAGGAAGAATGGATTCTTGCGGGGAATGACTGGGGGAGCTCGATTTTCATTGGAGGGCATGAGTTTGAGGTTCCCACAGCCTTTAGTGATAAACCCTCGTGGGACCGGGACTCCCTGCCCTTTGAATCTGAAACTATTTTGAAGGCTATTTTTGCCAGGAATTACTTGAACCTGAAGTTCCCAACTGCTGAAGCCTTCGATCCTCGTAGGGTGAACCAATACCTGCGGATCTCAGACGTTACTCCTTGTAAGTGTCATTTGATTGCCTTGCCTTGCCTTGTTGATCGGCTTGGTTATGACATTTTTCCTTTTTAATTTGTTTATTCACAGTTTTTGTCGTTGAACCAGCTTCCCGCAACGTTTAACGCTCTCCTCAAGCCAAAATTTATCTTCCCTTTGCTGAGGTCGAACCAGATCTTGCTCCATCTACCTCCCAGCTGGGTCCAAGATGGCCAATCTTGTGTCGCGGGCTTTCCGGGCTTTGGGTAAAGCTCCCCAGGTTGTTGGTCAGACTGCTTCTGCTCCTTCTGCTACGGTCGCTAAAGTTACTATCCCCTCGATTCGCCCCCCTGATTCACTGCGCTTCCAACCCCCCAAGATTCAGAGGATTCTGGAAAGGGTGTCGCAAAGGTTCCTTCCAGCCGTTCCCGACCTCAGTCGAGCTCGACAGGGCAAGACGAAGTCCTGGAACAATTCATCGCATCTTGTCCTGGCGGTGGGATCTCCATAATGGCTTCCATGCCTGTGGATGTCCTGATTACCAAGGGGTCTGCTATTTTAGCTGAGGTAAATGCATTTCCTTCATACTACTCTTGCTAATCTGTTAAGTTTCTAACTCTGGCTCTATATTTTATAGGCCTTCAAATTTAATGTAGCGATGGGCCATCAAGTAGCCTTCCTTCTCGACCGGGCTGCAAAAGCCGAAGCCGAAGCCGAAGCCAAGAAAGCCGGGGGATTGCTCAAGCAGGCTCGGTCTTTAGTGGAAGAGATGACCTCCAACCAAGGAAAGGTTGAGACCAAGATGGCTGAGCCTCATTGTGACCGTGAGAGGATGAAGCAATCTTATGATCAGGAGCGTCTTCAATCTACCCTGCAGGCCAGACAGAGGGACTCCTGGAAAGCTGAGGCCAAGAAGTTTGACCTCAAGAATCAGGTTTTGATTGCTCAGGTGACCAAGTTGCAAGCTGACGCGGAGACCTCCTTCAACGATGGATATTTATATGCTTCCTTTCAGGCCATATAAGCTCTCCCTCTTCCCTTTGACTTGTCATCTATTGCCGGCTGGGATAGACAGGAAATAATGATTAAGGGTGTTAAGCTATCTCGCTCTGATGGCGATGAGACGGTTCCTTCGAGCCAAGCAGGAGCTGGAAAACAGCCGGTCCGGACAGATCCTCCATTTCCTCCTCCTACCTTTACTACTTCAGGTCCCGGGGAGTCTTCCAGTAAAGTTTTGTCTTCTCGATCCAAGGAGGACAAGTTAGGAGCTGGGGAGGAGGTTAGGAGCCCGTCTGAGGAACCCCCTATAATAGAGATGGAGGTCGACAGGCGCCAGACGGGGTCCATGGCTGCCTTTCTTGATGCGGCTATCCCGCATGAGGTTAATGACGTGATTAATGAAGTCTTAGAGGAAGATCCTGTTGACCAACAGGTGGAGCCTCTAAATGGAGGGGTGATTGGCGAGGATAACCGAGGTGGACAACTACCTGAAGGGGGGGTCAATGGTGAGGATCAGCATGAAGGAGGAAGACCGGCAGAGGAAAACCAAGAGAGTCCCAAAGCTTGAAGCAGTTCATTCATGGCTTGTTTTGATTGCCCGGAAAAGGGGATGGGCACCTCGTTTTACTCTTATTTAGCTTAGCTTTCCTCTATTTTTTATTTATTTATTTATTTATTTTTTATAGTCCGAGCTCGGGGGTTGGGCTCCCCGTTGGATGGATGTAGCCTTACCGGGAGATAGGCTCCTCTTATCTTTAATGAGAAATCGAATCGCTTTTGAGAACTCTTGTTTCATTTCTGGTCTTGAATAGGAACCAGAATTGCATCCGCAGCAACAATTTGTTAATACTTCATTAAAACTTTGGTAAGGAATTATGATGATCTTGATCCTGCACACGAAAACAAACATTTTTTTTTTGTGTCTAAGGGTGGTAGCCCGACCAAGGCATCAGGATGGCTGTTTAGCTATTTCCTGATCTCGAGATCTAGATAGCAACTATGCTTTTACACTCAGATCCTTCTTGGGGGTGGAAACCCAACCAAGGCATCATGAGGGCTATTTAGCTATTTCGTGGTTTCGAGATCTGGATGAAAACTATGCTCTTACACTCAGACCCTTCTCGGGGGTGGTAGCCCAACCAAGGCATCATGAGGGCTATTTAGCTATTTCATTGTCTCGAGATCTGGATGGCAACTATGCTCTTACACTTAGACCCTTCTTGGGGGTGGTAGCCCGACCAAGGCATCAGGAGGGCTATTTAGCTATTTCCCGGTCTCGAGATCTGGATGGCAGCTATGCTCTTATACTCAGACCCTTCTTAGGGGTGATAGCCCGACCAAGGCATCAGAAGGGCTATTTAGCTATTTCCTGGTCTCGAGATCTGGATGGCAATTATGCTCTTACACTTAGACCCTTCTTGGGGGTGGTAGCCTAAGGCATCATGAGGGCTATTTAGCTATTTCTTGGTCTCGAGATCTGGATGGCAACTATGCTCTTACATTCAGACCCTTCTTGGGGGTGGTAGCCCGACAAAGGCATCAGGAGGGCTATTTAGCTATTTCCTGGTCTCGAGATCTGGATGGCAACTATGCTCTTATACTCAGACCCTTCATGGGGGTGGTAGCCCGACCAAGGAATCAGGAGGGCTATTTAGCTATTTCTTGTCTCGAAGTGTTCATGTTGAGTTTCCCACTCAAGGGTGTGGTCACTAACGTTGAACATAGTTGGAGATAAAGACAGAAGAGAAAAAATGACTTTATTGATGATCGAGATGTAGTACATCTTTATTAGGGACTCTAATGAAAACTAAATGGGGGTAGTCTGTTTGAGAACTCCCTACTCAAGGGTAGAATTTCCTCAAATGATCTGCATTCCAAGTGTGGTCGATGGATCGTCCGTCCATGTCTTCGAGTTTGTAAGCTTCATTGCAAACAACTAGCTTTATCAAATATGGCCCTTACCAATTGGGACTTAAGACTCCATCCGACCTTTTCCGAGTATTCAGGGTCACATTCCTAAGTACCAGATCCCCTTCTTTGAAATTTCGGGCTTTGACTTTTCGGTTGAAGTATCTAGCGATCTTGCTTTGGTAGATCATTGTTGGAACCTAGGGTTACAGATTGCGCACCGGAAGGTTTTAAAATTTTTTATGCAATCATTAAACTAACCCATTTGTACAGTAATAATCAAATGAAATAATAAAGTGAAGATTCATACCTACGTAGGAGGCTCCTTCACTTTGATACGAACTGCTCCTGATTTGAACCACGTGATCTTCCTCGCTATCTCCCGGAACTGGTAACAGCGTGTGGGCGCGTCACGATATTCAGGACCTCTATGGAGGAAGAAGAGAAGAATACACACAAAAAACAAACTCTAGAAGTGTAGCATTTGTGGTCTCACCACACACTAATATTTTTTTTTCTTTTGTTTGCTGTTTCTTTTGCTGTGTGTCACGACTTCATTTTTTCTTCTCAATTCAAGTAATCTTATTACTTATTTGCTGTGTTGTTTTTCTTTTTGTCAATCGGTTATATATTTGTTTAATTAAATATATATCTCATATATATTCATAAACCAACAAACCAAAATCTATTTGATTTTTAAAAAACTTTACAAAGATATCTCATATCTTTTTTTAAAATTAATTAAATATTTATTTTTGAATTCAAACATTTTAAATTCAATTTCAAATATTTAATTTAATAAAATAAAATAATCATATTATCTTATTTTATTCAAAATCAAATATCAACTAACACCCTCCATTTAGTGATTAACAACATAATTAAATAATTTTATTATTTAATTTATTTAATCACCATTATTCATTAATTAAATAATCCCATTTTTTAATTAATTCCCGAATTAATACGTGTCACTTTCGTTACACAATTAATTGGATAATCCAATTAATTAACCGTGACACTTGTTACCTAAATCGATCGGGCTAGCAAGGGGACCTAATGGACCCACAGTATTTTGAGCTCCAATAATCCTTAGAAATTATTAACTAAACTCTTTAATTAATATTTCATGATTATTAACTTCGGTGTTATTCCACAAAAAACCCGAAGCTGCACTCTCTCAACTGTAGACGTTTTTACACAAACCAATAACTCTCGGTGTCCATCGATATAGCTATTACATATGGTATAATCCTCCACAAGTAGTTCATAATTAGAGCTGGGTCATAATGTCCGTTATTCCCCTCTAATCATATCTTTCCATTAAGTACCATTGATTCTCTAATGAACAATAAATCCTACATTCCTTACGGAATTAGGAGAGCGCTCATATTGTTCAAGCCCCGAATCAACCCTTAAGGGAACTACCATCTTCTTCTCACAAGAAGGAGTGGATTCCACTATTGTGTACAAACCTTCCCAGCCACAAGCCAAACTGCGATCCCAACATACGGAGTATATTGATCGGGAATGCAACTCCGACCTCACCCATGGTATATCAAAGACCACGATCTAATCTAAAGGAGTCGATAAGACACTCAGGATTAAGATTACCCACATATAGCCATCATTAGTTGATATATATGAATCTCATCGTTAAACGGATCTTAGTGAGAGATTCATATAGATCATGGCTCAGTCCTATATGATCACATCATACAAGGTGCCTCCATTCTCATATCTACATATGAATGATCCAAGATAGGATCACCGTACACTACAAAATGGACCGCAGCTGTAGATTAACCACAAATAAAGTACCCAGCTTTATTTGCTATCTACGGACTCTTTAAATTGCTCGTTTCAAACTGAATCCATCTATATATGACACTCATATACTCAGTTCGAAATTACATCCGGCAATTTTGGATGTTAAGTGCACATGTTATATAAAGTATGACACAAAATGAATGAATATACTACTTCTTTTATTTATGTTCAAATTATATTTACATATTACAAGCTTTAGGGCAAAAACCCCAACAATCTCCCACTTGCACTAAAGCATGTGAGTCATGTCTCGTAACCCTAGACCTTCTAGGTGACCTTCAAACACTTTAGCCGGTAAGGTCTTCGTAAATGGATCAGCATGATTGTCTTGTGAGGATATCTTGGTGACGATCACATCTCCTCTCTGCACTATCTATCTAATGAGATGATACTTTCTCTCTATATGCTTCCCGCTCTTGTGGCTTCTTGGTTCTTTGGAATTAGCCACAGCACCACTGTTATCACAATAAAGTGTGATAGGCTTATCCAGATCTGGAACAACTTCCAGATCACTCAAGAACTTACGGAGCCAAACAACCTCTTTAGTAGCTTCACAAGCAGCTACATATTCGGTTTCCATGGTGGAGTCAGCAATGCAAGATTGCTTTATACTTCTCCACACAATGGCTCTACCACCTAGGGTGAATACTGATCCAGACGTGGATTTTCTAGAATCCCTGTCTGACTGAAAATCAGAATCTGTGTATCCTAACGGAATCAAATCCTGTCCGGAATACACTAGCATATAGTTTCTCGTTCTCCGAAGATACTTGAGAATAGTCTTGACAGCAACCCAATGATCTAATCCTGGGTTGGACTAGTACCTGCTGACTACTCCCACTGCATAGCAGATGTCCGGTCTCGTGCATAACATAGCATACATGAGACTACCTACTGCTGATGCATATGGCACACGTCTTATATCCTCAACTTCTTAAGGTGTCTTAGGACACTGTTCCTTAGACAAGTAAACCCCATGTCTAGAAGGTAAATTACCTTTCTTGGAGTTCTGCATCGAAAACGCATAAGAATCTTGTAGATATATGATGCCTGAGACAATGCTATGAGTTTGTTCTTACGATCCCTTATAAGTTGGATCCCTAGAACATAACTCGCCTCTCCCAAATCTTTCATTAGGAATTGGCTAGCCAGCCAGCCCTTTACATTAGACAACACTCCAACATTATTCCCAATGAGTAGGATGTCATCTACGTATAGGACCAAGAAAACTACTTTCTTGTCAATGATGCGCTTGTAGACACAAGGGTCATCAATGTTTTGCTCGAAGCCATAGGTTTTGATCACATTATCAAACCTTATGTTCCAAGATCTAGATGCTTGCTTTAGTCCATAAATGGACCTTTGCAACTTGCAAATCTTTTGCTCTTGACCTGGAAGCACAAATCCCTCTGGTTGCATCATGTATATGCTTTCATCAAGGTTGCCATTCAAGAATGCAGTCTTGACGTCCATTTGCCAAATTTCATAATCTAAATAGGCAGCAATGGATAAGAGAATCCGAATCGACTTAAACATGGCTACTGGTGAGAAGGTCTCTTCATAATCGACCCCCTCTTTTTGGGTATAACCCTTGGCCACTAGCCTTGCCTTGATGGTCTCTACCTTCCCGTCTACTCCTCTCTTCCTCTTGTAGATCCACTTACATCCTATGGGTTTTACCCCATTCGGTAAGTCTACAAGTTCCCATACTGAGTTAGAGTACATAGACTCCATCTCGAGATTCATGGCTTTAAGTCATTCCTCTTTATCAGGATCTTCCATTGCATTCTTAAATGTCAATGGATCATCCACACTATCAGCAGAGACAAGATCTTGTCCCTCACTTACACCCAAATAGCGTTCAGGCTGTCTCACAACCCTCTCACTTCGTCTAGGTGGTAGTGTATCCTGACTAGGAATTATCTGACTTTCAGATCTTAATGGATTAACAACTCTAGTTTACTGAGTACTGGTTTCACCAGGCTCCAACTCATTTAATACAATTTTAGAACGAGGTTTATGATCACTTATATAGTTATCCTCAAGAAACGTTGCATTTGTCGATACAAATACTTTGTTATCTTCAGGACTATAGAAGTATCCACCTCTGGTCTCCTTGGAATATCCTACAAACAAGCAGACCACAGACTTGGGATCTAGCTTTCCTGTTCTGTTCTTCAGCACGTGTGCTGGACACCCCCATACGCAAAAATGTTGTAAACTAGCTTTACGACCATTCCACAACTCTAGGGGAGTTTCAAGAACAGATTTGAATGGCACTACATTCAAAATGTATGCCGCTGTTTGTAACGCATATCCCCAAAAGGAATTTGGTAATGATGAGAAACTAATCATAGATCTCACCATTTCCATTAGGGTTCTATTTCTCCTCTCCGCGACACCATTCTGTTGAGGTGTACCAGGAGCTGTGAGTTGGGACACTATCCCATACTCGACCATAAAGTCTTAAAACTCTTGGTCAAGGTACTCACCTCCACGATCTGATCGTAGAGACTTGATAGTCTTTCCTAACTGGTTCTCAACTTCAGCTCGGAATTCTTTGAACTTTTCAAATGTTTCCGACTTCCGTTGCATTAGGTAGACATATCCGTATCTCGAGTAGTCATCTATAAAGGTGACATAATACTCATAACCACCCCTTGCTTTAACATTCATTGGTCCACAGGCGTCTGAATGTATAAGCTCTAGTGGTTGTTTAGCTCTAAGCCCTTTTCCAGTAAAAGGTCTCTTAGTCATCTTACCTTCCAGACAAGATTCACAGACAGGTAAGGTGCCAACCTTTAACTCATTTAAAGATCCGCTTTTTACTAGTCTGTTTATCCGGTCAAGGTTAATATATCCAAGACTTAGATGCCAGAGATACGTTTCGTTTTCTGGAGAAATCTTATATCGTTTAGTTTTTGGTTTTTCAACTTTAAACATTTCGGTGTTGAGCAGTGTTGTATGCATTAACGGTCTTAACACATACAAATTGTTTTCATTAATTCCTGAAGAAATATTCAGACCATTCTTTGCAATAATAACTGATTTATTATCAAAAGAAATAGAATATAATTGTTCTAACAACTTAGAAACGGAAATTAAATTCCGTGTAAATCCAGGAATAAAAAATACATTGTCCAACAAAATAAAATTATTATTACAAAAACGCAATCTAATTACGCCCACTGCTCGTGCCGACACGACATCCCCTGACCCCACTCGCATCGAGAAGGCTCTCTCCTCAAGCTGTGTGCAAGAATCAGTCCACTATAAAGAAGAACAAACATGGTTAGTGGCTCCTGAATCAACTATCCAGGGTGAAGAATCATCTTCAACTAAACATGACTCAAGAACAAGTAAATCATATTTACCTTTCACTTTCTTCTTCTTGGCTACCTCCTCCAGATACTGAGGACAATTCCTCTTCCAGTGTCCGACCTTGTCGCAATGGAAACATTTTCCTTTGCTCTTATCGATGGAGGCGCCTTTCTTTTTGCTTTGGGCTTTCTTGGGTTTGGGCTTACCCTTCGCCTTCCCAGCAGACCTCTTCCTCTTGTTATTATTGGAGGAAGATGGTTCGGCAACATTTGCCTCACCGGTCTTACTTTTACTGTCCTTGGTCATGGACTCAAAAGTAGCGAGCTCATTGAGCAACTGTGTGAGACTAAACCTTAACTTGTTCATCCCCGTAGTTGTTCTTAAACTGATCGAAACTCTTCGGAAGAGTCGTCAGTATGATGCTCACTTGACTGGGTTCATCAATGGCCCCGCCATTGACTTCTGCCGTGTTGAAGTAGGACATCATGCTCAGGACATGTTCCCTAACTGATGTACCTTCCTTCATGAGAGCGAGCATAGCGGAATGAACAGCTTCGTGTCGCTTTTGCTCGGAGGGCTGCCCGAACATAGCTTGCAATGACTCCATAATTTCGAATGCTGTAGTCATTGCTTCGTGCTTTGTGACAAGCACGTCTGTCATAGAAGCTAACAGATATGTTCGGGCCTTCTCATCAGATGAGACCCATCGCTGGTATCCCTCACGAACAGTTCGTGTGGCATTGGCAGTACGCACCGGAGGACATTCCTCCGTAAGCACAAACTTGAGGTCTTTGGTGACCAGTATTGCATTAATGTTAAGTTTCCATTTTGTGTAGTTATCACCAGTTAATTTATCGTTTGCAAGTATTTGTAATAGTGCAGATGACATGGCTGAAAAAATATAAATTAAAGATTCATTCAGTCATACATTCTAAACATGTGCTAATGTTCAGCATAAAATTAAACATGATGCATGAAAATGTTTAATGAACAAGAACAACCCTAAAAACAATGTTTCTATGCCACGACAATCCAACATACCACAAGCAAGTGCCGCCTTAGGGTCGGTCAAATTCTTGCATGTTGGATCGAGACCTTCTCAGTCAAAGGATATACCAGAATAACTCTTATGCCAATATCATTCAACCATCGTTTATTAGGTCAGGTTTTTAATTAACCAATTTAATTAAAACCTTGTGAGTGTAACCCATCATTTCAAATCTCAGGAGCTTAACTCGAAAATTGCCGCCTTAGGGTCGGTCAATCCCGAAATCCCCTCCGAAATCCTATCTGTTAGGAAGTCAACCTTGGTATTGATTCTTATGGAAACCCTCCTTAGGGAGGACGAAAACAAAGCCGTCACAAGGCCCCACTCGAATCTCACGGTGTTGAACTAATGATGGAGACCGCGGGATATAATTTCATATATCCCTCTCTCACTCACTATTTTATATTAAGGGTTTTCTATTAATATTAATGCACCTAGATTAAACTAGATTAAACGGCTAATTTTAATCTAAGCCTCAAGTGCATTAATCACAAATTATTAGAATCCTATTCCAATAACTAATAAACTAAATTGATTTTTAACACTTAAAAAATTTAGTTCATTAGTGATAATTCAAATCTATGTAAACTGTTTACTAAGACTAGAATTATTATTAAATGTGTATTTACCAAGTTTTAACTATTAAAACTAAACACATTATTAGGTCCAATTATTATTAGGAGCTTAATCAAATTAATCCTAATATATATTAAGGACCCTACTAATCTTAGTATTTAAACTCTTTAATAAAAAGATTAGTAATTAATGAGATTTACCAAGTTTTTACTCCTAAAAACTAATCCCATTAAAAATAGCCAATTATGTCAATAACCCATTTTAATCAAATTAAAAAAAATTAAACACATAAGTAGATGGCTATAATGCATGTATGATATATCAACATATATCTATGTGTAGGCACAACTAATTTAAATGACATGTATATGCATGGCAATGCTTAATCATCAAATAATTAAAACATACATGAGTTGACCGAGTGTTGTGGATTATTTACCTAAAAATTGGAATCTAATTACAAAAAATATTCCCAAGGCATCCCTTGGTCTTCTTGTAATTTCCAAGACTTCCAATCTCTTCAGGTCATGCGTGGGATGTGCTGTGCACACTGGTAGGCATGCGTGGGTACTGTGCGCGCTGGATAGCATGCGTGGGATGCTGTACGCGCTGGATTGCGCGCTGGTGGGTGTTGCGCGCTGGTGGCAGCGTGGGAAAGCATCGCATGTGCTAGTCAGCATGCACGCTGGTGCGCGCTGGTAGGAAGTTGTGCGCTGAAGCGCTGGTGGGCTGTTGTACGCTGCAGGCGCGCGCTGGGAGGCGCGCGCTGGTAGGCGCTGTGTGGCATGCGCGCTGGAGGTAGAGATTGCTGGTCTGCGATGCGTGCACCAGGTCTTGCAATTGCTTACATATATTTTTTTTTTAATAATACAACAGTAAAATAAAAAAAAATTATAACAACATTATACAACCCAGAAACACTCTAAATCCATAACACCGTAAAAAATTATGATCAACCATGTTTTTTAAATTAAATAATTTAATTAAAAAACATCATACACTCATCAAAAAAAAATATGTGCCTACACATTCATACATTTCAGGAGTAATCGAATTCGATTATACTGTACAAAAATTGGCTCTGATACCAATTGTTGGAACCTAGGGTTACAGATTGCGCAGCGGAAGGTTTTAAAATTTTTTATGCAATCATTAAACTAACCCATTTGTACAGTAATAATCAAATGAAATAATAAAGTGAAGATTCATACCTACGTAGGAGGCTCCTTCACTTTGATACGAACTGCTCCTGATTTGAACTACGTGATCTTCCTCGCTATCTCCCGGAACTGGTAACAGCGTGTGGGCGCGTCACGATATTCAGGACCTCTATGGAGGAAGAAGAGAAGAATACACACAAAAAACAAACTCTAGAAGTGTAGCATTTGTGATCTCACCACACACTAATATTTTTTTTTCTTTTGTTTGCTGTTTCTTTTGCTGTGTGTCACGACTTCATTTTTTCTTCTCAATTCAAGTAATCTTATTACTTATTTGCTGTGTTGTTTTTCTTTTTGTCAATCGGTTATATATTTGTTTAATTAAATATATATCTCATATATATATATTCAAAAACCAACAAACCAAAATCTATTTGATTTTTAAAAAACTTTACAAAGATATCTCATATCTTTTTTAAAATTAATTAAATATTTATTTTTGAATTCAAACATTTTAAATTCAATTTCAAATATTTAATTTAATAAAATAAAATAATCATATTATCTTATTTTATTCAAAATCAAATATCAACTAACACCCTCCATTTAGTGATTAACAACATAATTAAATAATCTTATTATTTAATTTATTTAATCACCATTATTCATTAATTAAATAATCCCATTATTCAATTAATTCCCGAATTAATACGTGTCACTTTCGTAACACAATTAATTGGACAATCCAATTAATTAACCGTGACCCTTGTTACCTAAATCGATCGGTTTAGCAAGGGGACCTAATGGACCCACAGTATTTTGAGCTCCAATAATCCTTAGAAATTATTAACTAAACTCTTTAATTAATATTTCATGATTATTAACTTCGGTGTTATTCCACTAAAAACCCGAAGCTGCACTCTCTCAACTGTAGACGTTTTTACACAAACCAATAACTCTCGGTGTCCATCGATATAGCTATTACATATGGTATAATCCTCCACAAGTAGTTCATAATTAGAGCTGGGTCATAGTGTCCGTTATACCCCTCTAATTATATCTTTCCAATAAGTACCATTGATTCTCTAATGAACAGTAAATCCTACATTCCTTACGGAATTAGGAGAGCGCTCATATTGTTCAAGCCCCGAATCAACCCTTAAGGGAACTACCATCTACTTCTCACAAGAAGGAGTGGATTCCACTATTGTGTACAAACCTTCCCAGCCACAAGCCAAACCGCGATCCTAATATACGGAGTATATTGATCGGGAATGCAACTCCGACCTCACCCATGGTATATCAAAGACCACGATCTAATCTGAAGGAGTCGATAAGACACTCAGGATTAAGATTACCCACATATAGCCATCATTAGTTGATATATATGAATCTCATCGTTAAACGGATCTTAGTGAGAGATTCATATAGATCATGGCCCATTCCTATATGATCACATCATACAAGGTGCCTCCATTCTCATATCTACATATGAACGATCCAGGATAGGATCACCGTACACTGCGAAATGGACCGCAGCTGTAGATTAACCACAAATAAAGTACCCAGCTTTATTTGCTATCTACGGACTCTTTAAATTGCTCGTTTCAAACTGAATCCATCTATATATGACACTCATATACTCAGTTCGAAATTACATCCGGCAAGTTTGGATGTTAAGTGCACATGTTATATAAAGTATGACACAAAATGAATGAATATACTACTTCTTTTATTTATGTTCAAATTATATTTACATATTACAAGCTTTAGGGCAGAAACCCCAACAATCGCTACTTTCTCCGCTACCCGGTCTTGCTTTTCTTCTAAGGGGTCTAGATTAGCTCAGAGTTTGACTTCGTTACTTTCGGGCTCAAAGTGCTGTACCCTGAATGAGGTCAATTTATGCTCGATGGGGAGGACCGCTTCAACCTCAAAAGCCAGGGAGTAAGGTGTCTCCCTGGTAGCTGTTCTCTTTGTAGTCCGGTATGCCCAGAGGACTTCTGGTAGCTCTTCGGCCCATTTACCTTTTTTCTACTGTAGCTTCTTCTTTAGAAGTTTCTTGATAGTCTTGTTGGTGGATTCCACCAGCCCGTTAGTCTGGGGATGAGCCATTGAAGCTAGCCTGAGGTTGATCCCCAATCCCTTGCAGAAGTCTTTGAATCGGGTGTTGTCGAACTGCTTCCCTAGGTCAGCTATAATGATGAGAGGGGTCCAAAATCTGCATTCCACGTTGGTTTTGATGAACTTGGTCGTATTCTTTTCTGATATCCGAGAAAGTGGCTCTGCCTCGACCAATCTTGTGAAGTAGTCGATAGCCATGATATCATGTTTCATTTTTACGGGAGCGGTAGGAAGTGGTCTAATTAGGTCGATTCCCCACATGGCAAAGGGGTACGGCGAACTAAGAGACGACAGTCGCTTGGGTGGCTGGTGGGTCAACTTTGAAGTTCTTTGACATGGCTCGCAAGATTGCACAAAACTCCTTGCGTCTTGGTGGATGGTCGGCCAATAGTACCCCATACGAAGCACTTGATATGCTAGAGCTTCCTCACCTATGTGGTTCCAACAGTCCCCAGAGTGGACCTCTCTTAGTGCCCATTTAGCATCATCAGGATGCAAGCATCTAAGTAAGGGGAGGGATCTGCCCCTTCTGTAGAGGTACCCGTCTACCATAAATATCAAACTGAGAGTCTTTTAATTCTTCGGGCTTGGCCGGGCTCTTCGGGAAGCTCTCCCTCAAGGAGGTAGGCAACAATTGGGTCCATCTAGCAAGGCTGGTGATCCAGGGAGCAGATTTCCCTATTTGTGGCTATGCTTGGTTGGGAGATTACTTGGAGGGGAATTCCTTGTGGTAGGGATTGGCCTCCATTTGCCGCTATTTTAGCCAGAACATCTACGCTATGGTTTTGGTGTCGAGGTACCTGATCGATCTTGAACCCCTTAAATTTTATTTTTTAGCAACTGAGCTAGCTTTAGATAAGCAGCCATATTATCTCCATTTGCCTGGTACATCCCAGTCACTTGATTGACAACAAGCAATGAGTCACTCTTGATTTGTAGATAGTCAGCCTTTAGTTCGATGGCTACCTTCATCCCGGCTAAGAGGGCTTCATATTCTGCTTCATTATTGGTGGCTTTAAACTCGAATCTGAAACAGTGACAGAATTCAGTCCCCTCCGGATCTATTAAAACTATGCTAGCTCCTCCCCCAGCTTGGCCGAATGCTCCATCTGTAAAGAGGGTCCACGGCTTACAGTCTTCCGGCCAATTGTCGATCTCAGATGTCTTTTCAGGGATCTTATTTGGTACTGAGGGATCCTCTTGATCTGGGAGCGCTGAAAATTCTGCCACGAAGTCAGCCAAAGCCTGTGCCTTAATCGTGGTCTGGGGCTTATACTTTAAATCGAACTGAGTGAGCTCTAGGGCCCATAAGACTAGCCTTCCAGACACGTCTAGTCTTTGTAAGAATTGGCGGAGAGGTTGGTCCGTCACCACTGCTATTGTGTGAGCTTGAAAATAGGGACGAGGCTTCCTCACTGAGATCACCAGAGCATAAGCGAGCTTTTCCAGGGAAATGTAATTCCTCTCTGACATGGTCAAAGCATGACTCACGTAGTATATGGGTCTTTGAAAACCATTGCCACACTCCTTGGTTAAAGCTCCGCTTATTACAGTTTCTGATACGGCCAGGTAGATCTACAGCTCATCTCCGAGAACTGGCTTGACTAACAACGGTGGGCTTGTTAGGTATTCTTTCAAAGCTTGGAAAGCTTGCTCACTCTCCTGGCTCCACTTCATGTTTTTCCCCTGTTTGATGGCTTTGAAGAAAGGGAGACATTTATAGGTGGAGCGAGAGATAAACCTTTTGAGCGCGCTACACGTCCAGTCAGAATTTGTACCTGTTTGAGTGATGTTGGGGATTCCAGGTCCAAGATAGCTTTGATTTTTTCTGGGTTGGCTTTTATGCCTCTCTCGTGAACCATGAAGCCTAGAAACTTCCCCGTTGTTACCCGGAAGGCACACTTGGAGGGGTTCAACCGCATCTGGTTTTCTCTTAGTATGAGAAAGGTTTTGCGAAGGTCTTCCCGATGCCCTTTTGCGGTTGGGGTTTTCGTGATCATGTCGTTGATATATACCTCCATCGTCCTTCCTATCTCGGGCTTGAACAGCTTATTAATCAGTCGCTGGTATGTAGCCCCCGCATTCTTCAAACCAAACGGTATCACCTTGTAGCAGTACAAGCCCTGCCCAGTAATGAAACTGGTTTTATCATGGTTAGCTGGGTGCATTTTAATTTGGTTGTATCCTGAGAACGTGTCCATAAAACTCAAAAGTTTATTTCCGGACGTGGAGTCAACCAGCTGGTCGATCTTTGGTAAAGAAAAATTGTCTTTTGGACAAGCCCGGTTGAGGTCGGTGTAATCGACACACATACGCCACTTCCCATTCGCCTTCATAACCATGACCATGTTGGTGATCCATTCGGGATAGCGTACTTCTCTGATAAACCCTGCCTTGATCAATTTATCTACCTGTTCCTGCACCGCAGCATTCCTATCAGCGTTGAAGTGACGCCTCTTTTGTTTGACGGGCTTGACTGTTGGATCTACCGCTAGTCGATGGGCGGCCAATGATGTTGGGATTCTAGGCATTTCATCATGGCTCCAAGCGAAGATGTCGCTGAATTCCCTGAGAAGATTAATTAAACCTTCCTTCACTTTTGATTCAAGGGTGGCCCCGACCTTGACAACCTTGGAGGGATCGTCATTTCTGATGGGTATCTCTTCTAGTCTATCTACGGGCTGTCCGCTGGCCCACTCCTTACTCCGTTCCTCCTCGTAAGGCATAATAGGTTCGCTTTCTGGATGCTCAGGATGTTCCGCGGGCTCCATCTCCATCTCTTCTTGGATTATCCGGGATGTTTCCTGGACTAATTGATCGTGCCTAAATTGTTTTATATTTCGGCCCTCATTCCTATTCCTTTGTCTCGTTCTTGTGTGTATTTTCTATATATTTTATGTCTAATAGGCTCGTTTATGCTAATTGCAGGCAATAGATGTAATTCTGGTGTTAGAAGCTAATTGCAGTGGTTTTGGCAGAAAATAGGCAAAAGGAAAGACAAAGGATCATAAGCAGCTCTACAGTGCGGGTCAAGTGCGGGTCGCAACCGCACTCCAACCGCACTCCTTCCCATAGCCGGAACCTGAATCATGAAGGAAAGATAAAGTGTAGGTAAAGTGCGTGTCATCCAACCGCACTCCACCCGCACTATTGCTCAAGACAGATGAGCTGATTTCCACCTGACACTAAAGTGCGGGTAAAGTGCGGGTAATCCAACCACACTCCACCCGCACTGTTGCCAAGATCAGAGAACTGAAGATGAAGAAAACCCATATAGTGCGGGTACGGTGCAGGTAATTCACCCGCACTCCACTCGCACTCTGCGGGAGACAGTTTCTGGTTTCAAGCTTAAGTGACCTATTTTTCCATCCTCTATAAATAGAAAAGGATGGGAACGAACCAAATGATCACCATATCTCCCAACACTTGTAGTTTAAGCTAGAAACACATCTCCCAATCATCCAAACCATCTCTACTCAATCAAAGGCAACTAGGAGACTTTGATTCAAGCTTCAAGGAAGGAGATCAATCTTCAAGGGTTCTCTCTACACTCTCTCTTAGTTTATTTGTTTGTAATAGAACATGAGTAGCTAAAATACCCCACTATGGGGTTGATGTTATTTGTTTGATGGATATTTGGGCTTTGTAAATAAACTCTATGTGTTATATTTATTCTATCTCTATGTTTTATTCCATTGCTTTAATTGATTTCCATTATTGATTTGCTTGGATACACCATCTTTGCATGATTGATTTGGATTACTTGAGTAGGCAATTAGGTTGTCTAATGCTCAATTGAATGGAAGGATTTCCGAAAATCCGGCTCTACAACCATGTCCTTAATCTAATCTTGAATTAGTGGCTTTCACTATACATCCTAGGTTAGCCACTTGTGAGAGAATTAGAAGCCTCCACTATACACCCTAGGTTGGCTACTTTAGTGATTTTACGAGAACTAACCTTCGAGTAGAATTCGGTTGATAACCTCTAGCCTCATCCAATCTCAAACAGGTGGCCTTCACTATACATCCTAGGTCGGCCACTTGTTAGGGAATTGGAAGCCATCACTATACACCCTAGGATGGCTACATTAGTAATAGGTTGAGCCATAGCTAGATAGATGAGCATTCATGGAAAAAGTCCCGATTGAGTAACTAGCCATTTTTGGTTTCTTAGGAGGAATTAATCGCTAGTAGGAGGTCTTCACTATACACCCTAGGTTGACCTCTTGCTAGAGATATATACCAACGCTATAAACCCTAGGTTGGTTACATTTGTCAATACATGCTTAATTGAGAGTTTGTTGCAATTGCCCCAATATTCACTTACGAGTCCATCAACTCCATAGTTCCATCATCATTCATTCATCACTCCATTGTCATCCCATTTTATTTGCTTTTATAGTTTAGTTTATATTGTATCTTCATTCACCATCACTTTACTTTCATGCATGCTAGTTATATTAATCCTAATCTTATCACCGCTACCCCGATCTTAATGGACGACACCCGTGCTTGCCGCTTTGCTTGTATTTATACTTGTGAATGCATCGCATAGGTTTTATAAATTATTTTGACGGACGGTTTTTTGACGGCTAAAACCTTCCCATCACTAATGCCACCTGTACAAATTGTTTTGCCAAAGCTGTTGGATTGGTAGACACCGCGTAGCATTTCCTGGCTGCTTGCTGGTCTCCGCGTACCTCTCCCACCTTGGTTCTAACCAGGAATTTCAGGACATTATGGTATATGGACAAGACTCATTTCAAGGAGGACAGGAATGGTCTCCCTAGGATGGCATTGTAGGCCGATGAGGTGTCAACCACAACAAAGTCGGTCATAATATTTTGTTAGAGAGGGGTGATTCCAATGATTACTGGGAGGATCATCGACCCCACCGGTATGATGGAATCTCCAGTGAACCCATAAAGTAGAGTGGTACAGCTATTGTAAAAATGTTGCTTCAGGTTTAATTTTTCCAAAGTATCCTTGAAGAGGATATCTACACTGCTACATCTATGAGCACGCGATGGACGAGACAGTTGGCTATCTGTATTATGATTACCATGGGATCATCATGAGGTTGCACGGTGTTGAAGACATCTGCTTCAGTGAAAACGATCTGTGCTGACTGGGAGGGCTCCATCTGGCTCTGGCTGACCTTGAAGATCCCCTGGCTTTCTTCGATGCCGGGAATCTTCCTCGCATGGTTTTTTCAGGAATTATTAATAATGCCAGCCAGTGTGGGACCTCCGCTAATGGTGTGTATCATCTGGATCTGTTGCATTAAGTTAGTCTGTTCCCCCATCCCCTTCTCTATGTCCTCACGGATCTCGGCTTGTACCTCCCTTCCAGTCTGAATGTTATCTCTGATCTGTTGTAAGAATTCAATCAAGCATCCCCTCTTATCAGGACTTCAATCTGGTTGCACAAATTATAGCACTCTGAAGTGTTATGGCCCACGTCTTCATGAAATTCGTAGTACTTGTACCGGTTTCTCCTATCTACTGGGGCTTTCATGGGAGCGGGCTTTTGGAGCAGCCCTTTATCTCGTATAGCAAGGTAGACCGTTTCCCTGGAAGCGTTCAAAGGAGTGTAGTAGTCATACCCTTTTCTCCCCTTGTATTACGGGGGCCACGGTCCTGGGAGTTAGCGAAGCCCGGGGAGGGGTTCGTCTTGCTGGATATTTTTCTTGCCTGTGTTGAGGAGCAGGGATGCGATAGGTCGACCTATTGGGAGGTTTATTCTGAGTTTTCTGAACTGGCTCAAATTTGGGGGCTTCTTTTTCCAGACGCTTTGCCGTTCTCATGTTGTCGTGTTCCATCTTGACTTAGAGTTGTTCGTCGATCTTGACCTGCTCAAGAGCCCGATCATAGGCCTCCTGGTAAGTCTCGGGAGGTCTTTTGGCCAAGGAACGGAAAAGTTTTTCCGCCCATAGGTTCCGCCTGAAGTTGGCGAGGGTTTCTTTCTCAGTGAAAACTCCCATTTGTATGACCTCCTTGTGAAAACGTTCCACGTACGACCGAAGTGTCTCACTCCATTTCTGAATCACATATTGGAGGTGTATGGGATCTTTCGGACGAGGTTTGACCCCTTGGAAATGCGAGCAAAAATCTGTTGATAATTTCGTGAAAGAATCCACGCTGCCAACAGGTAGCTTCCTGAACAAAGATTTCGCGTAGTCGGTTAGGGTCATTGGAAACATCCTGCACATAGCTACTCTGGTAGTGTTCTGGACCTCCATCTGTTGAACGAAGCTCTCTAGGTGGCTTAGAGGGTCTTCCGTTCTGGAGAACTTATCTGCTGGCATTTTGAATTTTTGTGGGAGCTCTGCTTCCCGGATCCTCCTAGTGAAGGGAGCGTTTATCTCGCTCAGGGGATCCTTTTTATCCTCCTTATTCTTTCCTTTTCTTATCTGTTGGACCTCCTTCTGTAGCTTTGCCAGCTGATCCCTCAGTCACTTGTGTAGTAAAAAATTGCTTAAAACCGCAGCGGAAGGCGAAAAAATAATTTTCGTATAGTTTAAAATTTTTCTAAAGATTTGAACCTTAACCCTTTAATTAATTAAACTCAAATATACGGTTAGAGTTAAATACCTCTTGTCGCGTGATCCGATTGACTTACGTCGATGGTAATCCGCAAGATCTTCAATCCTAGCACGTACGTGAATCACCTAGGAGCGTGGTCTCCCTTTTTCTTTGAATTGCTTACCTTAGAATGGATGTATGCAATTTCTGATCTTGATCTTCAATAGTAAAACACCAAGAGCCCAAAAAAATAGTTCCGGTCACTTTTGAATTCACAATCAATATGATTGAAACTCGCGTAACCCTAAATCGAAATTGTGCACAAAACCTTTTGATGTTAAAGGCTTGTAAGTGCACTATCGAATGAGAACTTATTTTCTTTTTTTCTCTTGGCCGAAAATCTATGTGTATAGAGTAGGATTTTTTATTTTCAAAACAAACAAAAATCTCTCTCTATTTTTCTTCTATGGTGGCCGAAAATTCATAACCTTATATTTATAGGTTGGCCGAATTTTCTCCTTCACCAAGTAGGGTTGGTTAATTTGCTTACTTGAAAAGGAATTGTCCTTTTCCCTAATTCCTATCAATTCAAGAATCCTAACCCTTGTAGGACTAGTGATGACCGAATTCTTTGTATAATAAGGAGTGTATGTGGACTTAATCCTTACCACATTAGGACTCCTATCACTTAAAAGAATTCCAACCCTAATCAACCACATAATATTTAATTTACTGATCAGGAAAAGGTTTTGATTTAAACTATTAATTAATTAAATAATTAATTAATTCCCATTTAATCAAAACAATAAAATAAAATAATATCTTGGGCTATTTAATTTAGCCTTGCCGCCCACACCATGTATATATATGGGCCCAATATTATTTTTCTTATTTTATTTAATCCATTAGACTTTAAATAAAAGCCCACATGTGAACCAGACTTATTCTTACTAAAAGAAACAAGCTTACATGTCTCCTTTTAATATATTAATATAATAGTGCAGCCCATTAAATAAATAATAGACATATTATATTCTTAATATATTAAATGCAATTCTAGATGGACCCATAAATTGGTCCGGTAGAATATATCAAGTGATCCATGCAAGTACGTGTGGATTGTGGATCTTGGCGGGCTATCTAAATTTAAGCTTCAATAAACATAACCTAATCACAATCAACAAATGATTCACTTAGGTCCGATCTATTAATTTTAACTCATTCCACTAAAGAGCTAAAATTGAACTCTTAAATAAAGATAGAATAAGGTGATGTTTCTCATTCATACCCTAGACAATCTTATAGGAGATGGTGTATCCTCGTGAATAATATCAGTAATCGCCAAGAGCTCATAGACCGCCTATAGCTCTCCAAGTTGCCATATTTCCTCATATGACCACATTTTGAACTTGGATATTTTGACTTGTCCAGAAGCCATGTCTTCAATAATCATTATTGAAAACTCAACGTTGAGATTTAATATCCAATACCTCAAAACATCCATATGATGATATTATACTCTCATTTAATAAATGGAGCCACGATGTCCATATCTATAAATGAAGTCCTATATCGATTAACAAATGAATACCACCAAACTATTGAGGATAGACTATGCTATATAATCGTACTCATTGATAGCTCAAATGATAACACTTAAACCATAAGTCCATCATTTATCTCAGGATTTAGATAGACTCTCCGATTGTCCTGATAATGAAAAGACTTATATCTAGTGACAGTTCTAGATAAAGTATTTCATTGTGATCCAGTTCAATGCACCCAGTGCACTAGATTCTTTTACTCGAAAACCTTTCGATGATTTTAGACTCATCATAACTCATTTGATCCCACTCAAATGCTAGTAAAAGAATTCTACAACTTTATCAAGATAGAGGTGCCCAACCTTTAACTTAAGTTGTGAACGTTATTCAAGACTAACTAAAGAATTGTGTCTACCTCATACATATCCGGATGTACAAACAATTCTTCATATCTCATAGTCTTTTGACCTTATGATTATTTACCTTGACAATTATAATTATAAATGCTATAAGATTTTGCAGAATCAGAAATCACTTTATTTATATGAAAAGACTGTCAATTACAATATTACACTCTTGCTATTGAGCATAATCCTAACAATCTCCCACTTGCGCTATAGAAAATGTGTCATATCTCTCATTCCCATGTTCTCTAGGTGCCCATCAAAACTCTTCTGAGGTAGAGCCTATGTGAAGGGATCTGCTAGATTTTCTGCCGACGCGATTTTGGTAATCGTCACGTCTCCCCTATGAACAATCTCCCTTAAAAGATGATACTTTCCTTCAATGTGTTTTCCTCTCTTATGACTTCTTGGTTCTTTCAAATTAGCCACTGCTCCACTATTGTCACAGTAGATAGTGATCTGCGTATTCGCACTAGGAACTACTTCTAAGTCAATCAAGAATCGGCGAAGCCAAACAGCCTCCTTGGCAGCTTCGCATGCAGCTACATACTCTGCTTCCATGGTGGAGTCAGCAATACAAGATTTCTTGATACTCCTCCAAATGACTGCTCCTCCTCCAAGAGTAAACACAGATCCTGATGTGGATTTTCTAGAGTCAGAATCCGATTGGAAATCAGAATCTGTATACCCAACGGGAGTTAAATCCCCTCCAGAGTATACAAGCATATTATCTTTCGTTCTCCTAAGATACTTGAAAAGATACTTGCAAATATGCTTGATTGCCGTCCAGTGATCAGGACCAGGTTTCGATTGAAACCTGCTAACTATGCCAACAGCAAAACAAATATCTGGTCTAGTACAGAGCATTGCATACATGAGACTTTTAACTGCCGAGGCATATGGAATTCTACTCATGAATTGCTCTTCATGCTCATTCTTAGGAACTTGTTCCTTAGAAAGTTTGATTCCATGCCTAAAAGGTAACATACCTTTCTTGGAATAAAACTTGGATACCTAGAATAAAACTTGCTTCTCCTAAGTCCTTCATATCAAATTGTTTTGCTAACCATTCTTTTACTGGTGTCAATACTCCCACATCGTTTCCAATGAGTAATATATCATCTACGTAAAGAATAAGGAAAACCAACTTGTCACCTTTGATCCTTTTGTATAAACAAGGTTCTTCAAGGTTCTGTAAAAATCCAAAACCTTTTACAGCTTGGTTGAACCTTATGTTCCAAGATCTGGATGCTTGCTTTAATCCATAAATTGATTTCTGCAACTTGCATACCTTTTCCATTTGGCCCTTTTTAATGAATCCTTCTGGTTGCATCATATAGATGCTTTCGTCAAGACTTCCATTAAGGAAAGCTGTCTTGACGTCCATTTGCCAAATCTCTAAATCTAAAGATGCTGCAATGGATAAGAGTATCCTAATGGATTTAAGCATGGCCACAGGAGAGAAGGTTTCCTCGTAATCGATACCTTCTTTCTGTGTGTAACCTTTAGCTACCAATCTAGCTTTAAAAGTTTCCAACTTTCCATCCATACCTCTTTTCCTCTTGTATACCCACTTGCACCCAATGGGTTTATCCCTTTAGGCAAGTCTACAAGGGACCAGACTTTGTTATCGAACATGGATTCAATCTCAGATTGCATTGCCTTTTGCCAATAGTGACAGTCAACATCCTCCATTGCTTCCTTGTACGTGTAGGAATCATCGTCGTCAGGGAGATTCTCAACAGATTCTCCTAGACCGATGTATCTTTCAGGTTGGGTTCTAACCCTCCCACTACGACGAGGAATGGTAGATTGTTGATTTTGTGTTTGAGTGGAAATTACAATTGGGTTAGGTTGTGAAACCTCTTGTGGAATTGTATCTCCTGACATATCATTCAGGACAATCCTACTTTTGGGAACAAAATCATTCATATAGTCCTTTTCCAGAAATGTAGCATTTGTTGAAACAAACACTTTTAGATCTGAAGGACTATAGAAATAATATCCTTTAGTTCCTTTTGGATACCCCACAAATATGCATGTTTCCGAACGGGACTCCATCTTTTCTGTCTTTCCTTTTAACACATGTGCAGGACAACCAAATATCCTTATGTGTTGTAAACTAGGCTTTCGCCCAGTCCACAACTCATATGTTGTTCCAGGAACTGACTGCGATGGTACCACGTTTAGAATATATATTGCAGTTTGTAGAGCATATCCCCAAAAAGAAATAGGAAGTGTTGAATAACTCAACATAGACCTAACCATGTTCAAAAGAGTTCTATTTCTCCTTTCTGCTACCCCATTTTGTTGAGGTGTACCTGGTGCAGAAAACTGAGAAAATATCCCATTATCAATAAGATATTGCTGAAACTCACCAGATAGATATTCTCCACCACGATCATATCTCAAGATTTTTACGCGTTTCTCATGCTAATTTTCTACTTCAGTTTTGAATGCTTTGAACATGTCAAAAGCATCCGACTTATGTCTCATGAGATACATATAACCAAATCTTGAGTAATCATCTGTGAAGGTGATGAAGTACTCATATCCACCTTTAGCTTGAATGCTCATAGGACCACATACATCAGTGTGTATTAGTCCTAAACATTCAATGGCTCTTGCACCTTTGGTATTGAATGGCCTTTTGGTCATTTTACCTTCCAAACAAGATTCACAAGTTGGTAGATCATCAACCTTTAAGTCACTTAAAGGTCCGTCACTTACCAATCTTTTAATCCTATTAAGGTTAATGTGACCTAGGCGTAAATGCCAAAGGTAGGTTTCATCTTTTGATAATTTTACTCTTTTATGATTAGGTTCCGTTATTTCTGTGTCTAACGAGTGAGAGATATTTCTATGCAAAAAGAATACCGTTTTCCAATGTACCTTTGCAAACAATTTTGTCATTCTTACTAATAATAAAAGCTTTATTAAAAGTAACCGAATATCCAAATTTATTTAAACAAGAAACTGAAATTAAATTCCTCTTGAATTGAGGTACATAATAAACGTCTATTAAATCTAAATGCCTACTAGAATCTATAATAACTCTAACATCTCCCACTGCACTTGTAGACACTAACGATCCGTTGCCCAAGCGTAAATTGATTTCGTTCTTATTCAGCCTTCTCCTTTCTTGGAACCCCTGTAAGGAATAACAAACATGATTAGTGGCTCCAGAGTCTATGATCCAAGAATCTGTAGAATCTGCCAGAAAACATGTTTCAAGATAATTAATATTACCTTCTTCCTTCTTGTTCTGGGACTTTAGGCAATTTCTTTTCCAATGTCCCTTTTCACCACAAAGGAAGCATTTCCCTTTGATCTTGGTTACTTTCTTGGTCTCCTTCTTGGTAGGCCCAAGTTGCTTTTTCTTCTGTTGTTTCTTGACCTTCTGACGGGTCTTAACAGTAGCAACTTTACCAACCATATGAATCTCTTGACCTTTGTTTTTCACAAGGATCTTTTCAACGCTTTGAACATCTTGCATCAGGCCCTGCAAGGTGTATTCCTTTTTGTTCAAGGTGTAGTCCAACTTGAACTGATCAAAGGAATCTGATAGTGAGTTAACAACCATGTCAATTTTGGTCTCACCATCTATCTCAGCGCCATTTAATTCTGCAATATTTAGATGTGCTATGACTTTCATCATGTGATCTTTCACAGCCTGTCCAGGTTTCATCCTAAGATTCATAAAAGCAGTCACTGCCTCTCTCTTAGTCGTCCTAGACCTCATAGCAAACATCTCATCCAGAGACATCATAATATCAGCATCATACCCCATTCCTTCATGCTGCTGTTGCAACACGTCGGAGATAGTAGCCATAATGTAACATTTGGCCATATCATCTGAGGTCTTCCACTACTCATACTCATCTCTTTGCAAAATACTTGATTCATTATTAGGAGCAGGTGGTTTAGGAGTAGTTAGAACAAACTTATGTTTTTCACTTTGCAGCAACAACCCAATTTTCCTTTTCCATGTGACATAATTATTTCCAGTTAAAGTGTTATCTTTCAGGATGTTCATAAGTGATGGGGTCATGATTTCTGAATAAAACAAAAAGCATATATAAGTAAATAATCATGATAAAGCACTTTCGAATATCTATCTTGAATTAATTAAATAACTCAATCGTGAAAAATTCAACGGTGATCCAACACCCATAAATGTTACGCCTCATTCGGGAGTTCGCACCATTTACTAGTTGGATTAGGTCCCACCTAATTGTTAACATAACAACCAGCGTTTTCAATTTTAGCCTTGCAATTTTATTAACAAGAACTCTCGGGAGGATATTAATAAAATTACATTGAGTGTGTTACCAAGATATCGACCCTCAATTTTCTCTCACGAAAATCCCTCCTCTGGGAGTAGATCTCATTTGAGTCAATTGTCTAGTCTATCCTTGTAAGGAAGTATTTTGCTAAATTCCGTTTATGGACGCCCCTCGGGGGGATTACCAATAAATAATAAAGCTCAACTAACCTTGGAGGCCATAGGTGTTCTAACACACCTTCTCCCACTCAATTATTTAATGCGTGTGATTAAATTCCAAAGAATGATTTTACCAAGTTATCTAGATGCCAACTAGATACCTAAATCATTCAATGCATGTTCATACCAAAAGAGATATATGAGTGGCACTCCTATTCTATATGACATGTTATCATACAATAACAAATATTGTAATATTTATACATAAAAATAAATAGCCACAATTTGGGTCCATCCTAGAAAAGCATGTAAATTACAATTGTACGGAATACAAAAAAACTCCTTTCTTGGCGAACAAGACTTCAAGTGACCATCTCGCACACGTAACTCGCGCGCCCGAAGATCACCAAACAGCCCATGCGCACGCCTAGCCCATGCAAGGGCATGAGTTGCCGCATGGCCAGCCCATGCATGGGACGCGTGTGCTGCTGCACCGCAACAAGCGCAGCTGCACGCTTGGTTGCGTGTGCGCTTGTTGTCTCGGTGCGCGCGGGTGCCAAGCTCGGTTCCGGATGCTCCAATTTCTTCAAATCTTCGAGTCTTCGAATCTTGAATATATTACAACTTATTTTATACAATAAAATACTGCAGTAAATTTTTTTTTTATTAACCACTGCAGTATTTTTAATACAATAAAAAAACTGCACTAAATTTTAATACAATAAAAAACTGCAGTATTTTTACAGTAAAATTAATAAGAACGTAGCAACTACCAAGAAGGAATTATGGTGATAATAGACCACCCTTCTTGTTACAATTCCAAAACAAAAAATACATTGAAATTCTAGGACCAAAATCGAGCAATAACAATTCACTTTATAACAACATATATAAATTCATACATTCCATATGTAATTATATATGCGAATACCTAGAGTGCCATCTCTTTCTAAAACATGCATAATCACAATAAAAAGAAATAGATTCACGTATATATACGTTAATCAATTAAGGGTACAACCAAGGCTTTGATACCAATTTTAGGAAAAAATTGCTTAAAACCGCAGCGGTAGGTGAAAAAATAATTTTCGTATAGTTTAAAATTTTTCTAAAGATTTGAACCTTAACCCTTTAATTAATTAAACTCAAATATATGGTTAGAGTTAAATACCTCTTGTCGCGTGATCCGACTGACTTACGTCGATGGTAATCCGCAAGATCTTCAATCCTAGCACGTATGTGAATCACCTAGGAGCGTGGTCTCCCTTTTTCTTTGAATTGCTTACCTTAGAATGGATGTATGGAATTTCTAAAAACATAGTTCAGTCACTTTTGAATTCACAATCAATATGATTGAAACTCGCGTAACCCTAAATCGAAAGTGTGCACAAAACCTTTTGATGTTAAAGGCTTGTAAGTGCACTATCGAATGAGAACTTATTTTCTTTTTTTCTCTTGGCCGAAAATCTATGTGTATAGAGTAGGATTTTTTATTTTCAAAACAAACAAAATCCTCTCTCTATTTTTCTTCTATGGTGGCCGAAAATTCATAACCTTATATTTATAGGTTGGCCGAATTTTCTCCTTCACCAAGTAGGGTTGGCCGAATTCATTGAATAGGAAATCTAGGGTTGGTTAATTTCCTTACTTGAAAAGGAATTGTCCTTTTCCCTAATTCCTATCAATTCAAGAATCCTAACCCTTGTAGGACAAGTGGTGACCGAATTCTTTGTATAATAAGGAGTGTATGTGGACTTAATCCTTACCACATTAGGACTCTTATCACTTAAAAGAATTCCAACCCTAATCCAACACATAGTATTTAATTTACTGATCAGGAAAAGATTTTGATTTAAACTATTAATTAATTAAATAAGTAATTAATTCCCATTTAATCAAAACAATAAAATAAAATAATATCTTGGGGCTATTTAATTTAGCCTTGCCGCCCACACCATGTATATATATGGGCCCAATATTATTTTTCTTATTTTATTTAATCCATTAGACTTTAAATAAAAGTCCACATGTGAACCAGACTTATTCTTACTAAAAGAAACAAGCCTACATGTCTCCTTTTAATATATTAATATAATAGTGCAGCCCATTAAATAAATAATAGACATATTATATTCTTAATATATTAAATGCAATTCTAGATGGACCCATAAATTGGTCTGGTAGAATATATCAAGTGATCCATGCAAGTACGTGTGGATTGTGGATCTTGGCGGGCTATCTAAATTTAAGCTTCAATAAACATAACCTAATCACAATCAACAAATGATTCACTTAGGTCCGATCTATTAATTTTAACTCATTCCACTAAAGAGCTAAAATTGAACTCTTAAATAAAGATAGAATAAGGTGATGTTTCTCATTCATACCCTAGACAATCTTATAGGAGATGGTGTATCCTCGTGAATAATATCAGTAATCGCCAAGAGCTCATAGACCGCCTATAGCTCTCCAAGTTACCATATTTCCTCATATGACCACATTTTGAACTTGGATATTTTGACTTGTCCAGAAGCCATGTCTTCAATAATCATTATTGAAAACTCAACATTGAGATTTAATATCCAATACCTCAAAACATCAATATGATGATATTATACTCTCATTTAATAAATGGAGCCACGATGTCCATATCCATAAATGAAGTCCTCTATCGATTAACAAATGAATACCACCAAACTATCGAGGATAGACTATGCTATATAATCGTACTCATTGATAGCTCAAATGATAACACTTGCAACCATAAGTCCATCATTTATCTCAGGATTTAGATAGACTCTCCGATTGTCCTGATAATGAAAAGACTTATATCTAGTGACGGTTCTAGATAAAGTATTTCATTGTGATCCAGTTCAATGCACCCAGTGCACTAGATTCTTTTACTCGAAAATCTTTCGATGATTTTAGACTCATCATAACTCATTTGATCCCACTCAAACGCTAGTAAAAGAATTCTACAACTTTATCAAGATAGAGGTGCCAAACCTTTAACTTAAGTTGTGAACGTTATTCAAGACTAACTAAAGAATTGTGTCTACCTCATACATATCCAGATGTACAAACAATTCTTCATATCTCATAGTCTTTTGACCTTATGATTATTTACCTTGACAATTATAATTATAAATGCTATAAGATTTTACAGAATCAGAAATCACTTTATTTATATGAAAAGATTGTCAATTACAATATTACACTCTTGCTATTGAGCATAATCCTAACAACTTGTTCCCAGGTTTCTTTGAATTGACCTTAGATTCTTCACTATCGAGTCTTTCTGATGAACTGGCAATCTCTATCTGGTCCCCCTCATGGACATGATCCATTTGGGAAGTTTGTCTACTCTCCTCCTCTTAGGCCCGGGTGGTTCTCCTTGATGCAGTTGGATGAGATAGCTCTCGTTGCTTCCGGGTAAAAGCATCGGCGGTAGATTTTACTCGCCTGGGTTGATATTGTGAAGGTCTTTTTGGAACTGGAGGCATGGGTCCCAGCCTATCCCTGATCGAAAGTTGGGGCCCTGACCTATCTCGAGTTGGCTCCGGAAGAGGAGGTCCCAGGCGATCGAAAGCAGGCTGTCTAGCTCCGAGCCTGCTCGGCTCTCCCTGATCATTCAGGTTGGTTGGCTGGATTGTGATGCCTTCAGCGAGCAGGCAGATGCGGATGGTTTCTACGAAGGCTGCCGCTTGTTGGTCGAGCGCGGCTTGGCTCACTATAGGGTGGCCAGAAACCCGCGCATTGGTTGTTTGGACCGGAGCTTGACTGCCATATCCAGATTTTCTCCCCTTTCTTGGGGCCTTTCGAGTATGCCTCACCGGGAGTTGCTCCGAAACTCTATGTTGGCCTTAGGAAGAGCGGAGCCTCATAGTTCTTGTAAAACAACGAAAATGTAAATGCAAATAATTGATTAATTGGGTGTAAGGCCCTTTCCCACAGATAGCGCCAGAAAGTGTTAACAGAAATTTTGCTCGGGGTAATATTTCTCAGTTAGCACCCTCAAGATCACTACCCCGTAGGTGATGACCAAGGTAGAATATATATATATATATATATATATATATTACAGTGCCTAATGAAATGACAAGGAGGCAACGATATTATTAGCTATTCAAAAGAAATCAAAGTCTTTTTTATTGATAACATATGGTATATATCTCTCTTTCGTTCTTTCAAATTGCTCTCGCTTTTCTCCGGGGGATAGTTGGGTGTTTGTCGTGTGTATGTCTAATAGTAGTCTCCTCTTTTTTGAATGAGGAAGTCCTTCCTTTATACAATGTCTTCATAGGTTTAAACTCATTGATTTCCCCTTGATTTTCTCATCCCCCTCTTACCGGACGGGATTTTTATCTTTAAATGTCGTTGACTTTGAGTTAATTGCTCAGTTGAGGATATCTTGGTGGAAATCAATTTGTTTCCCATTTAGACTCTATTACTTATTCTGCACGTGTATAATGTATGTAGTTGTGATACTGTGTATCTTCGGGTCTAGCATGATTCCCATAGGGGTCGTCGAATGTATCAAGGTGTGGTGCATCAGTTAGTGAGGTTGATCATTGTCCCGGCCCCATATTAAGAAGCTTCATCCAGCTAGGAACTAGGTCTGGCCTCCCTTGACTTTTCAAAGCTAGGTGCGGCCTCCTATGGACACCTCCCTGTATCAGCGAGGTATAGGCGAGCTTTAGGAGAAATTACGAGGTCACCTCGACTTCGGGGGGATTTGGTGACGCGGGCTTGATCTGACAATTCCGGGCTCTATTCCGGATGTTTCTGGAGCCTGACCTTGTTCATGCGGGGCAGTATCGTAGCTCGGCTTTGGGTAACATGGTCTTCTGGTGGAAAATATTAGGCATGGAGCTAGATCTGGATGGTGGAAAATTTTCCTTTGGTCCTTAGCCAATTTTGGCTATTAACAGCATGATAATTCCGAACAGCATGTTAGGAAGAATTGGATGAAGAAGGTTGATAATAGTGTGAATCTTGACAAAGCTTGTAAAGCTAAAGGTGTTGTGAATATGAGTATCAATGATATTCTCATGGATCAAATTGTCAAAAATCTCGATACTAGGTTCAACATCAAAGTCAAGAATGATCATGTTGATTTTTGTGTAAGTTCATCCAAGACCAAATGGGTCAAGGGTGAGTGCTCTTACCATTAGTGTAAGTTGCATTGCGAGTTAGCTTCAAGATTAGTGTCAAGTTGTTGAGAGATTTAGCTAGCTAGCTTTGTTTCTCTATAACTTGACATGAACTTAGCTATCTCATATAATTGCTATGATAGTCAAAATCTATTGATTGACTTTATAAAAAGTTAATTTTTGGAATCTATATGATGATAGAATTTTGTTAAGACTTCTAGAGAAAGTCATTTTTATATGTGTTTGAGTTAAAATGTTACGTTTTTATTCTGTTGGAATGACACACCAACAACTTGTTGTCATGAGGACAAACAAGCCAAGAGAGCTCATAAAAGGGCGAAGACTTTGCATTTGATGAAAAATGATTGCTAAGGTATTTCTATATCCTAATGCTTGCATACTTTGTTTTTCATCTCTCAATTCATTAGTTGCACTACATCATGAAGCATGTCATTTTAGCGAAATAAGTATAGTGTTCATATGATTGTCATTAATATTTGCTTTCTAAAGATCGTGATGTTGTTCAAAAAGATCTTATACGTGATGTGTGAATTGTTTGTTTGAATGTTGAGTGGCATATTTTTGAAAAATATGAGCTTCATATTCTTTAAAAGCTACTCTCTTGAGAAGTAGTGATCTTAAGTAAATCTCTTTGTATTGCTTTTAGATCATGCGCTTGTAAGCTATAAATTTTGGTTTTAAAAAATGCACTTTGCTTCTCTTGTATGTTTTGTTGAATTAAGTTGAGTTTGATTATATGTAAGTTGTGGATACACCTTGAAGTCCTATGACTAGTACATTTAAGATGACCTATGGTTAGTATCCATTTTGCTTCGGCAACTACATAGAACTCAACAAGCACCTTTGACACGCATCTGTCGTATATGCAATATCAAAACAGAAATTTATAAAACCGCAACTATGCACTCAAATGTATTAAACAAGTAGTGTGGCAAGTTAAGGTATCGTCCATAGAGATCGAGATATTGCTATGATCAAATCTTTACTATAGTAATAAATGCAATAAAAGTAAATTGAAATGGTTGTTAATTGGAAATTAACTAATATGCAAACTAAGTTTAAACTAATTAAAATGCAACTAAGTTAGTAGATGAAAATGGGTGATAAATGGACTAAGGAATTGATGGATCCATAAAGCAAACAATGGGCAAAGATGAGCTCACAATAATGAACATTAGCCAAATGTAACCAATCTAGAGTGTATATTATTGGTTGTATATCCCTTATGAGTTTCCAATCTAGAGTGTATAGTATTGGCCACCTATAAGTGATTGTTCATGAATGTGCATCTATCAAAATAAGGGATTAATCTCTTAATAAAATCACCAATCCTAGAGTGTATAGAATTGATGCTTAATCTCTCACAAGCAATCAACCTAGAGTGTATAGATTTGGTTACCCATTTAAGATTAGATAAAGATTGAGATTAATAACTCCGGATTTCATTCAAGGAGGGTACTCTTGTTCAATTCTTCCATAGAGTGTATACCTAATTCTCTACTCAAGTAATTTCTCAAACAATTTGTAAAGAGAGGAGCGTACAATCTAAGACAAGTTATCTTTGAAATCAATTAAAAACAATGAATGAAACATATATGATAGATTGATAGAAAATATTAGACTTCATTACAATACCCATGGTTCACATATGAATCACATCAACCCCTTAGTGGGAATTTAGCTACTCATGTCTATTACAAGAAATGAGCAAGAAGAAAAGGATAGAAGTAAACCCATAAAAAAATCCTCCTTCTTTAAACTTCAAAATGATGTCCTTGCTCCTTTTCGTTGAGTAGAAAATCAAGTAATGATGTGTGGATTTTTGGATGTGAAGGGAGAGAATGATTCCTCAATCTAGAGAGAGAAAATGTGATGTAAAATGGTGTGTGGTCATGTGGCTGAAGTCAGAAATGAATCCTTATGTAGCCTTCTAATCGGTCTATTTCTATACATATTTTAGGTCTCCATTTCCTATTATTTGTGCTTTGTTTTAGGGTGAAATTAGGTATTTTATGTGTTTGTTGAGCATGTGTAGGTCACATTCTTTAGATGAAGTGTTTGAAGGTATTTTCAAGGAAAAGAGCTTAAATGTGAAGAAAAAGAGCAAAGCTGTCATCCACCGCTGTGTAGGTCGCTCTTCATGCACGACCTCCACCGGGGCACGTCCAGTGGTACATTTCAGTAGGCTTTCTGTTCTTTTCCGCGGTCCATACCGCTTCCCAGGCATCAACCTCAACCACGGTCTATGCCGCACATCATTCTGGGAAAGGCTGATTCGGCCAATGCAGAACAGCCAAATTGCGGGGCCCATATCTCTCAGTTCCAATTGAATTATGTATCCTACTACCTATGAATGGAAAGCCCCAGAAGTCTAGTTTCTGGCGCACTTTACGGATCACAATTCCGATATTCCTAGAAGAAGTTATGCCCGTTTTAGTATCCGATGGTCAGATCAGTCATAATTCCGCAAATAGTGACGGGATTTATTTTGCAAGTTGTCGGAACGGGAAATATTACCTTCTTGGACATGCGTGTGAGTCTTGGAAAGCAAGTTGACACCTAATCCTTATCATCCTTCAATAAGTAATCAATTTGAGTGGATTAGGAAAGAATTAAATCCCAAAAAGGTAGAGTTCCAAAAGGGAACCAATTTCCATGTTGTTTAAGGACTTGACTTATCATCTAAAGCCTATTTAAACCCCTGTGAACCCTAATTTCGGGAGAGAAGCGAAGGGAGATCCCAAGCCACCAAGGGGGCCATCCCCCATCACTCCACCACCGTACATCACCACACACTCATCCATCTTTACACATTGACGATTAGAAGACGAAGGAGAATTCATCATTGGAGATCTTAATGGGTTTTATCTTTTCTTTCTCTTCTCTTTTTATTTTCAACATGTGTAACTAATCCCATAACTAGGGAATCAATGTGAACCTTTTGTGAATGCTCATATATGGATTAATTATTATTTCATCAATTAAAATTCTTGATTTATTCATTGTTCTTAATTGTTTGATCCTCATTAGTTTTAATATTTATTCATACCACAGACCAAGGGTGAATAACTATTTGGCATGAGTTTAGGGTTAAGACTATCTGAGAATTAGGGTTAGAGTATAGACTAAACCTAATCTTGATTAATGCTCTTTTGAATGAATGGATTTTATCTTTAGCATAGGCCAAGCAAAGTATAGAATTTGGTTCTTAATTCTTGCGCTTAAAGGGTTTCCGATCACTGTTCACACCATAGACCAAGGGTGAATAGTGGTTGGGAGCACGTGACTGATTCCATGACCATACGGTAATAGTCACATTAAAGACAAAGAATGAACCTTAGAATTGATTGAATCTTGTTTACAAATTAATTCCATATATCGAGTGTTCATAATTGGGGATCATTAATAACCTAGTGCTTTCTTTCTATTGATCACAAATACCATTCTTTTTAATTGCTTTCTTAATTTAGTTTAGTTTAATTCAAATCTCAAACAAATCTTTTGTTACTTTTAGTTTAACTTTAATTAAAATTAGTTTTCAATCAATAAATTACTTTTCCTCGTGGGAACGATCCTTACTTGCCGTTGTGCTTATCTTCACGATTCGTGCACTTGCGAGTATAGTTTTTAATAACACGATTTTCACCATCACCTTCCCAAAAATAGGTCTGATTGTTGATGTGGTCTTCAAAATGAACGCAGTGTGCGAGTATGGTACCCGCGCAGTGACCCGCATACATTCTCTTCAACAGCTTCTTTCTTCTGTTCGTTGGTAACTGCGCTGGTAAGGACCCGCGCAGTACCAACGAACTGGTCACTTGGATAATTTTTGATGATTTCTGGCCTTCGGTTCGTAGGTAGGTTTGCTGGTGTGGACCAACAAAGGTCTAAAGGTTGGATTGCGCAAGTGGTGCGCAGGTAAGGGTACCCGCGCACACACCAGCGCACTGCATTCTTCTTCTTGCATCAATTGGCTTGCTTTGCACCCAAATTCTCCACTTTTTTCTTCATGACCGGGATTACATCTAATGCCTGCAAATATGATAAAAGAGCCTATAATATATGAAACGCTCGAAAAACAAGACAATGGATAAGGAATGAAGGCCAAAATATATAATAATTTTGGCTCGATCAAATACCCCCAAACCAAACCTTTGCTCGTCTTCGAGCAAACTAAAAACAAAACAACAACATTACATCAACAATGACTCTATCTAAAAATTTTCCTAGACTCAAAAACAAAGAATTTAAACTGTCGCATTTCCAACCGGTGATGAAATGTAAGGATGTGTGATTTGCTAGACATATGCAAAACGTTCTAAAACAACTTGAAGACACTAGAGGGAAACTCGCACTATTACGAATCCCACACCTAAAAGTGCTATCATATCAGGAACTACTAACTCTCACTCCTTGAGCATAATTTGCTTCAACTCTAATTCTCACCCGGATTCACTCTTATTTTTCTGTTTTGAGTCCTAAGTTCACGCTCATGCAAGGTATACAAAGATAGAATTTATGCATAGGAATCTAATGCATTACATACATTTATCAATGAAAGACCACTAATTTGTCAGTGAACTAGCCTAAGAAAGATTCACTGTGCCATGAACGTGGAAAATCATGCTTTAATAAACATTCCCAATCTAGACTCATCATGGATCAAATAGGACTTTCCCTTTGGTTATAATGAGGTCATGGGGTTTAATGTGGTGAAACAAGAAAATAGGAAGAATTGGAGTTCAAAGATCACCAATCATGCTTTAACATACTCACACACACCCCATACCAATCTCTATTAACAACAATCATATTCTAACAACTAGGCATTTACTTACGTACACATTTGTACTTTACAATTGTACTATACTTTTGTGAGTACATTACACTCAACATTCACGCTCTTTTGTGCGTTGCTTTTTTTTTTGCGCAGTGACCCTCACACATTCTCTTCAACATCTTCCTTCTTCTGTTCCCTGGTAACTGCATTGGTAGGGTCCCGCACAGTTCCAACGAACTGGGCACTTAGACAATTTTTGATGATTCCTGACTTTCGGTTTGTGGGTAGGTCCGCTGGTGTGGACTAGCAAAGGTCTGAAGGTTGGATTGTGCGGGTGGTGCATGGGTAAGGGTACCCGCTCACACACTAGAGCACTGCATTCTTCTTCTTGCTTAAATTGGCTTGCTTTGCGCCAAAATTCTCCATTTCCTTCTTCATGACCGATATTACATATAATGCCTGTAAATATGATAAAAGAGCCCATAAGACACGAAAACACGCTCGAAAACAAAATAAAGGATAAGGAATGAGGGCCAAAATATATAACAATTTTGGCTCGATCAACCTTCATGAAAAAGGCTACACATTTTGGTTGTGAAGCCAGCCAATGTAGGAAAGGGCTTCACCATTATGATGAGTGAAAGCCGTCATGAAATGTATATGTTTATGTTAGAAAGAATCAAAGAAGTGTTGAAAAAGAAAGAATCAATAAAAAAAAACTTTGATTCAAGCCTAAAATAAAATAAAAGGCTTAAAAGAGTATAGTTGAAAATCATGAATGCTCGGGTTGAAAAATAGAAATGGGATGAAGAGCCACATGCACACACATGCTCATATGTTGAAATCTATTCTTTTAAAAGCAAAACTTCTGGATGATAATCGGTTTGACCTTTTGCGGAAAAGTTTAAGATGAATAGATGTGGATATGATTTGCATGCTGATTATCAAATTTATCCTCTACATATGCTTGAAGCAAAATTCACACACACACTTTTGTTTATAAGTATTTTGGTATTCTAGCAATTGAAGAAGAATTATGAGAGAGATTGAAAATCTTGGTGTATCTCTCATAGTTTGTGAAGCTTATTTTGTTGAATTTATTTAAAAATTGGTTGAATGTATGATTGTGTGAATATCATTGTGAACAAATATTCTATGTTGATCTTAGGTAGAGCACTTATCAAGGGGGAGCATAGTATGCTAGACTTTGTTCTCTTTTATGATATGTTCACATGATTTACTTTGTTATATGTTGACATATTGATTGATTAGAATAATTGAATGATGAGAATGCATGATATCTATCTTGAAATAATTGCAAGAATGTGTGGGCAATTAATTTCTTCTAGTTTGGGGTCAATAGTAGTTGATATTGCAATGAATTCCTTCATTCTCGAGGTTGATAGTAGTTGTAGTTACAATCAATTCCTCCTAGCTTGAAGTTGATTAAGTTCCTTCTTGCTTGGGGTTGATAGTAGTTGTGGTTATAACCAATTCCTTCATGTTTTGAGGTTGATAGTAATTGTGGTTGAAACCAATTCCTCCATTTTGGGATTGATTTTGTTGTTAAATGCATTTGTTGAATTTGGTGAAATTCACCTATGTGCTTGAAAGCATCATTTATGCATTTATGATTCATTATTTTGATAGTTTGTGCTAAACAAAGAAAAAATCAAGATTGTGTATGCCTTGGTTACCAACAAGCCCTTAAACCTTAGTGATATTTTGATAGAACACATTGAGAGTGTGGCTAGTTCACCTAGATTGGACAAGAAGCTTGCATTTCTAGGGTTTATCACTCACTTTTGTATGATGTAAGGAGTTCCAAAGCTAGATGATGATGTGCTTCTACCTCCATTGGAGAAGTTTTGTGAAAAACGATTGGTGTATATGTCATACAAAGAAAAGGGAAATAATGGTGATACTTGTAAGCTTTTTGGTGAGAATCAAGAGTCAAGCATTGTGTCAAGCACAAATATTCAACCGGAACGGGCAATACAATTTCAAGCTAGGCTTATGAACAAGATTGAGGAGCTAGGTGCTAAGGTGGTGCAACAAGAGTAAAGAATCAAGAGCTTAGAAGAAAGACTTGCCTTAAGCAATACCTCCACCACAAAGCATTATGTGAGATCAATCAAACAACGAACGTTCTTTGATGGCACTTGTGGCTAGCAAGGAGCTATATGATCTTGAGGTATTATTTTTATTTCTTTGCCTGTTGGCTTCATATCATGTTAAAAAAGGGGAGAAAAATAATGATACTAAAATCTTAGTATGTTTTTATTTGTGTATCTTTGAATTTTATATCTTGAATTCTTGGGTTTGTAATATTTGGATGAGATATTTTGTTGATGGATAGTAAGCATGTATTTAAGGGGAGACATGTATCCATTTGGACTATATTAATGCTTTCTTATCTGACTATCTTGCCATATATGTATGTTTCTCTTATATATACTTTGTGCTTCAAGATTATTTTAGGTGATGACAAGAGAAGACTACATGAAAGAATTCAAGACTTGTTGGAGATTAATCTAGGAATATTAACTCATTGTAATGTGAGGGTGAGTTTTTGTGACCAATCTTCATTTTGTAAATTTTAGTATATTTATAGGTGTTTTGGTATAGAATTTGCCAAAGGGGGAGATTGTTAGGTTTTTGAGTCTTGTGTTGGCATAATTCTATATCAAAACGACATTTTCCTTTGTATTGATTAGTTGTTAAGGATTCACGGTTTATCAAGCTTCAAGGAAGTTGGACAACATTTCAAGCAAAGTGATGGCTACAAGAGGAACAAGCTTTATTGCATATAAAAGGTATATCTAGATCTCTTTCCTCTTGCAAGGCCTATGCACACACAAACATTAGATCCATTTTGTAAGTTCCTCATATTTTGAGTGGCTTATTTCGTTGACAAACCACATGGGGATTTGCTTGTAAGGGCAATTAGGTCTCATTGCTAGTGATCAAGTCTTGATGGCATTCCCGAACTCAAGAGCACTTCAAAGGTATCAGACTTGTTTAACTCTCTTTGAAGAGATCTAGTTACACACACTCACTTGCATGCATTATGTTCTTATTTTCATGTAATTGAATGATGCATTGTATGCCACTTATCACACTCCACACTTGCACTTTTTGCACATCACTTAGTGTGTTGAGTTTGCCCGGAAAAGAGAATTTCTTCTCTTAGCGCGGCCTAGACCGCTTGGTAAGCCATGCTTGCACCGCGACATACAGAGCGGTATACCTCAGTAGGGTCATGCTTCTTGCACCGCTTCCTCTGCACTTGCACGCATAGCGGTCCAAGTCGTGGTGTTATCCAGTAGGCCATTGTTGCCTATACCGCGGCCTGTGCACCTGCATGCATAGTGCCCTACACCACGTTGTTGTCCAGACGGTGCACTGCTGTGTGTACCGAGGTCTGGACACTTGCCTGTGACGCGGTCCATCAAGCGGTATTGACTGGATTTTGTGCCCTAAGTTCAAAACGACGCAATTTTGACTAGGGCTTCCATATATATGTTCTCTCTTCTTCCTTGCTCATTTTTATGAGTTCAAGAAGCTATTTTTGAGAGGCCAAGCTTCCTTTATAGAGAGAAACTCCCAAGAACCCACCTTTACTCAATTAAACATCAATCCATGAGCATCTAGCATCTCACAAGCATCATCTCATCAGGGACTCTTCTTGCTTTTGTTGACTAGGTAACATGAACATGCCCTAAATCTCCATTGCATCTTTTATGTTCTTGTTCGCCTAGGTTTAGCTCTTTTAGGTGTATTTAATGCATATCTTTATGTTTAATGACATTTATAACATGATTGAGTTGTTGTTTGTTGGTTAAGAACATAGATAATTGATAGCTATTATTTAGGACCATTTTGCCCTTTAGCTAAATCTTCATGCATTTGCATTTAGATATTAATATCTAGGATTTAAATTTATTGACATCTTTAAATCCCTAGATAAGCACTTGGTGTAGCCTAGCATTAATTGCATGATAGAATATTGTCACATATTCACATAGGTTGCTTTATCTCTTCAGTGATTGTTAAGCTTTTTGACTAAGTGGATTAGTGCAAAAGCTTGTTGGTCTAGGATCGCTATTAAAGGCCTGTTAGGTAGAGTGAAAGGGTTAGTGACCAAGTATCGTGTGACTTGAGGTCAACCTAGGTTGTAAACTTTCATTCAAATAGTGGATTTGAGGACCGTGTGTGGCTAGAAGGATAGCCCGTGAGTTTTGCCTAGTTCAAGGGTTTCTCACTGATCGAGCAAAAAATGTTATACATTTTGGCCCCCATATCCATTCTCTTTGTTTTGTTCTTGAGCGTTTTTATGTTTTTTATGGCTCGTTTGGTACGTATTGCAGGCATTAGGTAAAAAGGCATGAAGGGGGGCAAATTGGACCAATTCGTGCACAAATGAAGTGAAGAAAGCAGAATTGCAAGGGTAGAATACCCGTGCACTACCCGTGCACTTACTCGTGCATCAGAAGGTGGATTTTGAGAAGACCAAACTGCACGGATACTTGCACGGGTCACACCCGTGCACCCACCCGTGCAGTTCACTGGACCAGGGAGCAAGGCCACAGGAGAAGGCAACTGCACGAGTGGTGCACGGGTCATCCACCCGTGCACACACCTGTGCACATCGTGCAAATCTGAAGAGAAATGAAGAATGCACGGGTAACCTACCCGTGCTATACGGGAAATCCGGCTCACCACATCAGCATTTTGGCGTAGTTTTTGAAGGAAGTATAAATAGTTTTCAATTCTTATTTTCAAGGGGAGAGACCCACGACCATACACCATTCCATTGATTCTTTCTCTCTCTAAATCCCAAAAACCTTTCTCACCAAAAACCCATCATCATCTTCATCAATTGCTACTCACAAGGACGTAGGAGGTGGATTGAAGCTTGAAGAAAGAAGGTTCTACATGGGTCTTTTCTACTTCCCTCCTTTTTATTCTTGTATTCCATTTGTTATGAGTAGCTAAATCCCATTAAGGGATTGATGTGATTCACTTGTAAATATGGGTATTTATAATGAACTCAATATCTTCTATTAAAAATCTATCTCATTTTGTTCTATTCAATGTTTGATTTGATTTCAAAAGCAATTTGTGTTTGATTGTACATGACTCTCTTCATGAGTTGTTTGAGAAGTTATATGTGTAGAGAATCAAGTATACATGATGCTTGTCTCTCTAAGCTCAATTGAATAGGAGGATTGAACAAGGGTACATGACCCAAGTAATATCCGGACTTATTAATCTCACCTAATTCTAATCTTTCATGGGTAATCAAGACTATACATCCTAGTATTGTTTGCATATGATAGATTAAGCATCAACACTATACATGATATGTTGGTGATTTTTAACAAAGAGATTTGTCCCTTATGAGATAGATGTTCTTTCATTGTATAACCAATTGTGGGTGGCCAATGCTATACATGATGGTTTGGGCATTCACAAGTGGTAAATAATCACTCCTATACATCCTAGGGTGGTTACATTAGTTAAAGACAATCATTGTGAGTTCATTCTTTACCCATTGTTTGCTAGTTGAATTCATCAATTCCTTAATCTACATATCAGATATCCATACCTTTTTAGAATAGTACATTTTAGTGCATTTTAGCTTAGTTTACATTTTAGTTTTATTTCTTCTCCAAATCCATATCAATTTACTTTTCTAGCATTAGTAACTAAAGCATTGATTTACTCATAACTATCGCCCGATCTCTGAGGAACGATACCTATACTTGCCACATACTAGTTTTATACTTGTTTTGAGTACATCTTGGGATCTTTTAAATTTGTTTGAATAGTGCATATCACGACATATTAAATATTGCGCGTTCAAAATGGCATCGCTGCCGGGGATCGGCGTACATAGTTGTGATTAGATTTTTGCTTTAGTTAGTTAGTGATCATTTTAGTTTTCTTTTGTTCCTTTTTATTTCGTTTGGTATTTTTGTTTCTATTCGTTTCAGGATTCCAAGACCTCAAAGTCACTCAGAAAAGGGAGTTCCTCTAACTCATTTCTTATTTGTAGTGTTTGTTCATGGAGAGAGCATACTAAGAGTAATAGACATAGGAAAACAAGAAGTCCTAAGAATAGGAAAAGCCCACCAAGAATAAAGAAAATATGGGTAAGGAAAGATGTGATTAACCAAATAAGGACAATGGGGTATGACACAAATGGAAACCTACCTAAATTTCTTTGGATTGTAAAGAAGAAAGAGTTTCCTAACTTGGTTAAACCACCTTTGCATCACATTGAGAATTTTTGATGCATGTTTTGAATTACAAAATATTTTTTCTTTTGTCTTTATGTTGCCTTGTATTTTGATTTAAAGTGTGCTTGATTGTATGTGGGTAGAGTTGAGTTAGGAGAAAATCTATTGTGCAATTTATTTTAAGATTGTGTCATTTGTTTTCATGTTTGTTTTGCAATTAATTTAATAAGGCAAGTTGAGTTAGTATTCTTGAGCATGTGCAGGTCACGAGGTGGAAAACAAAAGGAGGGAGAAAATCAAGGTTGAAGAAACAGAGCATGAAGTGGCAAAGGGTTTCCCTCTCAAGGTCCTTCGTCTCTTGGATTCGACACACCGGCCCCTTGCAAGTCTTAGAGGGACGAGCAAGCCAAGAGCACTCATAAAATGAGCGGGAACCTAATCCTCCGCAATGATGGAACAGTGCAACCACCTCGGTTTAAAACACTTAATCTCAATTTCTTGAACTCTTTAATATTTCCTATCTTTCAGTAGTTGTTTATATTTGTGGATATGGAATAATTTTGTGTGAGGATTGATACATATGTTAATATGAGATAATACTTTATGAATGTTGAAAGAAATTTTTGAGCCTATTGTTATATTCATTTTCGATTACATATGTGAGTGTACAGGTTTAATTTTGATTATATAGCCCCACTTGGTTTGGGGATGGTTATTAATTACTCACATTTTGTATAGGTCTTGTGCATATAGTGATACTCGGTTTGGGAGTCATAACGCCCCCACTCTGTCAGTTTTGATTGAAAATTACTTGATGTTGAATTATGCGTTAATGTCAGAATTGCATGAATGCCTTATTTTAGTATGAGTCATTTTGAGTCTTCTGCTTTGTTGGGCATTGATTGTGCATGATTAGTGCCTAGGTGTTTGTGTTTTGAGTCGAGTTAGGTGCGTGCCGCTAGGCCGGGCTCTCTTATCTTCAACACTGAGGACAATGTTGGGTTTTGGTTTGAGGGTGTAGACATCTTGTTGTGAGTCGTCTTTTAGTGTCTTGAGTCTTGAGTCATTTTTCGTGTCTATTTTTTTTCAAATTTGCTGCCTAGCCAAAATTTTTGAGCTTTAATTAGCTTGGTGAGATAATCCTGAGAAAAGTGTTTGTGGCGAATTTGTGTATGCTTTGTGTGCTTGTTCATAGCTTTTTGTCACTTTAGGGGTCTCACTTGCATTACATGGGTTAGTCCCATCTTTTGGTGTCTAAGTTGAGGGGACTCGGTGCTCAAGCACCTTGTTCTAATAGTGGAGACAACCCTTATGAGTTTCACAAACACAAGCCAAAAGTGCGCAATTCGAGGGAAAATGTTTTTCAATTCTTTAAACACTTTTCAAACACCATGCATAGTCTCATTGCACCAAAATCATCATGTGTCATAGAACATGCATCATTAAAGTGGACTGCTTCACTGAAACTTTTATTCCCTTGGTAGATAGATTCTTTGAGGTGATGTTAGGCAAGTATGTTTAGCCACTTTAAAATGTCAAATACTTCCCACCCAATAATGTGTGTGCTCCCAAGCCAATTTTGAAGCCAAACACATTTAGACTTGTTCATTCTACACCTCTATTGCCCATAACCAACGCAACCCAAGCACTAAGCCAACCCTACGTTGATTGATCTTGTTAAGGTTTAGGACTAAATGTAAATGTGCTCTAATTGTCAAAGGGCGTGTACCAAGGCAAATAAGTATCGATTGTAAAAATATGTGCAAAAGTCAAAGGCAAGAAAATAGAGCAAAGAAACAATCAAAAGAGAAGAAAAGAAAAGAAAGAGAAGCAAATGAAAATAAAAATAAAGCAATTAGAAAAGAAAGATGCTTCAATTGCCTTGTTTAAATTGTAAACACTACTCAAAAGGATAACAAGAGTAGTTAGTGATTGCACTTGGAATTTATGTAAGTCTGGACGCCTTAATGTATACTTGTATTTAGAAGTGGTGTTGCATGAGAAGAGAAATGTTTATAAGTAGAATGTATTGCCTTAACTTGGTTGATTAGTGCATTGTGCCTAAATTCCCATTCTTTCTAATCACCAATCACCTTAACCCCATTACAACCAAATGGAAAAGACCTAGTTGATCTTAGGGGAAGTCTAACTTGGGAATATTTGTCGATGTATGCTCTTTCCACGTTTATGGTACTTGATTCTTTCATGAGACTCATTTACTTAAAATAGTTTTTATTCTATATTAATTGTATGCAACCATTTGATTCCATCACATAAATTCTTTTGCATACATATTGCATGAGCGTGAACCTAGGTTCTGAGAGGAAAAATAAGAGAGAAACATGTGAGAATTTAGGTCGAAGCGAATTATGCTCAGGGCGTGAGAGTGAGTAGTTTCCAAAGCGAGGGCATTTAAAGTGTGGGATTCGTGTTGTGCGAGTTTCCTGTTGTAGTGCCTTGGAGTTATTTAGGACATTTTGCATTAGCATCTTCCTCACTCTCATTATCTCTGACTTATCTCTCAGTTAGTTGGCTTGCAACTTATTTGTTTGAGTCTAGGTGTTTTTAGATCGAGTCATGTTTGCGTATTTAGAGTTATATTTGGTTTTGTTTGAAGTTTGCTCTAGGATGAGCAAAGGTTTGGTTTGGGGGTATTTGATCGAGCCAAAATGTTATACATTTCGGCCCTCATATCCTTTCTCTTTGTTTTCTTCTTGAGCGTTTTTATGTGTATTTATGGCTCGTTTGGTTCGTATTGCAAGCATTAGGTAAAAAGGCATGAAGGGGGGCAAACTCACCAATTAGTGCACAAATGAAGTGAAGAAAGCAGAAGTGCACGGGTAGCATACCCGTGCACTTACCCTTGCACCGGAAGGTGGATTTTGAGAAGACCAAACTGCACGGGTACTTGCCTAGGTCACACCCGTGCAGTTCACCAAGCCAGGGAGCAAGGCCACGGGAGAAGGCAACTGCACGAGTGGTGCACGGGTCATCCACCCGTGCACACACCCGTGCACATTGTGCAAATCTGAAGAGAAATGAAGAATGCACGGGGTAACTGCACGGGTAACCTACCCGTGCTATACGGGAAATCCAGCTCGCCACATCAGCATTTTGGCCTAGTTTTTGAAGGAAGTATAAATAGTTTTCTATTCTGATTTTCAAGGGGAGAGACCCACAACCATACACCATTCCATTGATTCTTTCTCTCTCTAAATCCCAAAAACCTTTCTCACCAAAAACCTATCATCATCTTCATCAATTGCTACCCACAAGGACACAGGAGGTGGATTGAAGCTTGAAGAAAGAAGGTTCTACATGGGTCTTTTCTACTTCCCTCCTTTTTATTCTTGTATTCCATTTGTTATGAGTAGCTAAATCCCATTAAGGGATTGCTGTGATTCACTTGTAAATATGGGTATTTGTAAAGAACTCAATATCTTCTATTAAAAATCTATCTCATTTTGTTCTATCCAATGTTTTATTTGATTTCAAAAGCAATTTGTGTTTGATTGTACATGACTCTCTTCATGAGTTTTTTGAGAAGTTATATGTGTAGAGAATCAAGTGCACATGAAGCTTGTCTCTCTAAGCTCAATTAAATAGGAGGATTGAACAAGGGTACATGACCCAAGTTATATCCGGACTTATTAATCTCACCTAATTCTAATCTTTCATGGGTAATCAAGACTATACATCCTAGGATTGTTTGCATATGATAGATTAAGCATCAACACTATACATGATAGGTTGGTGATTTTTAACAAAGAGATTAGTCCCTTATGAGATAGATGTTCTTTCATTGTATAACCAATTGTTGGTGGCCAATGCTATACATGATGGTTTGGGCATTCACAAGTGGTAAATAATCACTCCTATACATCATAGGGTGGTTACATTAGTTAAAGACAATCATTGTGAGTTCATTCTTTACCCATTGTTTGCTAGTTGAATTCATCAATTCCTTAATCTACATATCACATATGCATACCTTTTTAGAATAGTACATTTTAGTGCATTTTAGCTTAGTTTACATTTTAGTTTTATTTCTTCTCCAAATCCATATCAATTTACTTTTCTAGCATTAGTAACTAAAGCATTGATTTACTCATAACTATCGCCCGATCTTTGAGGAACGATACCCATACTTGCCACATACTAGTTTTATACTTGTTTTGAGTACATCTTGGGATCTTATAAATTTGTTTGAATAGTGCATATCACGACATATTAAATATTGCGCGTTCACTCACGTAAATCAATCCTTGTGTTTTTATTGTTTTCCGCATGTTTATTTTGGATTGGTTAATTGCTAATATGGGGTAGGATTATTAAAATTGATTAACTCGAAAAGTTGGTAATAAATCAACTAAAACCTATTCACCCCCCTCTAGGTTAGTAGACACACACTATAGTATTTTCACATTTGTGTTCCTATATCGTTGTGCTCAAATGGTATAACACATACACACATATTATTGTATGCACATGCATTAGATTTAATTTCACAATTTTTGTAGAATTTCATGTTCTAGGACACATATCTAGGAAATGGTATACTTGTGTGTTCATGTGTTTATTTGTTTGTGTTTGTATGATATCGGACTTGAATTTGTGCTTATATTATCCTTCATTGAGTTTGTGCTTATATTATCCTTCATTGAGTTCCGGTCGTTTTGGTTACTCATTCATTAGTTTTCAAGTTCCGTAGTGGAAGTTACTAAACTTTTTGTACACTTATCGTACATAGTTTTCATCCTTGTGTATCGAGTCAATTTCCATATGTTTTGTGAAAGTTTTGTTGAAGTTCTTGTGCATGAGGGAGTTCCGGTTCATAATCTAAAAATGGATTCGAAATCGGAGTTCGGAGGCCGGAGAATGGTCGAAGAACGCGAGTAGTACACTAGGGAAAGTTGAGTGCCTTGCACCCCTTCCCCGTGGAGGCCATGCAGCTCCATGGAATGCAGAGGTGGCAACCCCTCATTGGTGGACCTGTTTTCCTCTTCTGTCTTTCATTTAAATTTCTTTTTCCCTCCCACATTTCATTCTAAGAAGAAAATTGAAAAACTTGTGCAGAAAATTTTCTTTTAACTTTCTTAGCTTCCAAACACCATATCTTGCTCATTCGATGTCCATTTTGAGTGATTTAAGTTGGAGAATATTTGTCTACCAGTCCTTTATCATTTCCAAAAGAGTTTGAGGTCATTTGGTCGAGATATCTGGTGGCTCTACACAAAAATCTGAGACTGCACGTTTTTTTTTCTTAAGGTAATGATTCAACTCTTGAGTTTTGTTCTTCAAATCTTCAATTACCTTGGGTTTTCTTCTTCTATATATGTATGTTTGATGTGTAAATATTTATTAGAGTTAGAGACTCTAATGAAGCTAGTTTGTGCTCAATTAGACTTGTATGTTGAGTTAGGTTATCTTAAACCTATGTTTTCACATGATTGTAATTTGTATTGTGCTAGCTTATCATCTAGGGCTATTTGTGTGTTGATTGATTTTATTTTGATGATTAATAGCCTATACATGTGCTAGAACTCTTTAATTGAACATTTGTGTGAATAGCACATTTGTTTGTGTATTTAGAGACTATTAGAGTTTAATTGATTATCTTATGAATATATGCTCTAAATGTTTGCTAGAAATTTATATTGAACATATTAATTGATTCTACCATTTTTAGTTGTTTGAACAAAATCTAGATCTTTGCTATGTGTTAGGTGTTTCACATATTCTAGATTTTTTGTTCATTATATAAGATCTGGCCAAACTTGATTTGTGCATTTTGATGACTATGTCTAGTTTCTCATGAAGTGTACGTAATCCATACATTTCATATGTACATGCATCATTTGTATGATTGCATTGTTTTAGAATTGTAAACTAGAAAATCATACTTTGTGTAGTCATTATTCATTTTTAGTTTACATAGGATATATTGATATCATATTCTATGTTGCATGTGTTTGCATCATTTGCATAACACTTAGATTGATTGGGTTGCAAAAGGTAGGAAGTCTCTTGTTTAGGTGTGATGCTTTAACTTGAGCAAGGAAGTCTCATTTGGAGTGTGAAGCTTCATATTGAGCAAGGAAGTCTTTACTAGGATTGTGAAGATCTAGATAGTCAAGCAAAGAAACCTTCCTAGTGGCATGTGGATTGCTATGGTTAGGCAGTTGCTCTCTAATGGCATGTGAAGTGCTATGGTTAGAGAGTAGGATGAAATCTTCCTAGTGGCATATGGATTGCTATGGTTAGGTAGTTGCTCTCTAGTGGCATGTGATGTGCTATGGTTAGAGAGTAGGCAACTCTTTTATGAGGGAAGGATATGAAGGATATCTAATAGGGAGTGTATCATGTGGATTCGTCACTTATGAGGGTGTACTTTTATCGTACTAGTGAAAATTTTTTTGTCGGTGGTTGTGGTGTCAACGCGTGGATGTTTCCTCTTAGGAGATTTTACCACGTAAAAATCATGTGTCACATTTCTCTATCATTATCTCTTTGATTTATGTATGTGTTGTATGTACTTGAGAGAATAAGTTACTATTAGTTTATGTTTTAAGTAACATTTTCTCTATTGTATGATATAGACATTTGTTAACTGAAATTTTACTCAGAGTGAGAAATCTCAATTAACACCCTCAAAACCACTACCACGGAGGTGGTGGTCAAGGTAGAATGTATTCTAGTCAGTGCTAGTTAAAAATGACAAAAATTACTATTATAGGTACCATCAAAAGAGAATCAACAAAAGAGAACAAAAATGTTTTCTTTATTCTTATCAATGGTGTATCGTTCATAAATATCTCTCAATCGCTCTCAATCTCTCTAGGGTGTAGTAGGGTTGTTGTCGTATGCCTGTTGAAAAGTAGTCTCCTCTTCTCTTTTTCTTTCTTTATATTTATACATAGTTTTGTAGGTTAAATCAACTGATTCTCCCCTTGATTTTCTCAGTCTCTCCCCTCCTTATCGGGCTGGATTTCTCGTTTAAATGCCATTGACTTTGAGTTAATAGCCGAATTGAGAATATCTTGGTGGAGATCAGTTTGTTTCCTCTTTGGACTCTATTACTTGTTTTGCACGTAAGTAGATATGATCCAGTGTATCTTCGTATCTTCACAGCATGATCCTTCATAGAGGTCGATGAATATGGCATGTATGGTGAGGTAGATCAGATAGCGAGGTAGATCAGTGTCTTGGTTCCAGTAATCAGGTGCTTAACCTAGCTAGGAGCTTGGTCTGACCTCCCTTGATTTCTTGGAGCTTGATGTGGCCCCCCTGCGGACACTCCTCTATGACAGCGAGGTTCAGGCGAGCTTCTAGAAAGGTTGTGAGGTAATCTCGATCCCAGGGGAGCTCCCTGATTTCAGGTTCAGTGACGCCGGCTCTATCTGATCGTGTCGGGCTTTACTCTGGGTGTTTCTGGAGCTCACCTTTATTTCTGTGGGGTGGTATCGTAGCTCGGCTTTGGGAAGTGTGATCTCCTGGTGGATGACCTCGGGCCTGGAGTTAGACTAGGATGGTGAAAAAAAATTCCCTTTGGTCCCTAGCCAAATTTGGCTATTAACAGAAGTCCCTTCTGACTTGAACGCTAGTGATTGAGTTTGGGGTTGGAGTCAGATTTCCTGTTTTATTTGGGGAATTTTTCCTTCTTTACCGTTACAAGAATCTTGGGGGAAATCTTCCCATTAATTGCAGGAGTGATGTGGCGAGAGCTGACCGGTTTATTCCTAAGTTAATCCGGTTGCGTTACGGTAGTTCCCGCGATTCGAGGTGATCTTAACCGAAAATTTCTACTTGGTTATTCCAACGCCTTCCTCATACCTTTCAAATTTCAAATTTTCCCAAGAAAAGCCTTCTCTCAAGCACATCTCTTTTCTCATTCTTTATCCTCACCGATTTCATTCCATCATGTCGAAAGCAAGTCACCACTCCGTTGACTCCATTGTCGACTGCGAGGAGGTCATCAGCCTCACCCATAGAAAATGGGCATGAAGGAGCCTAGATAGCGATGACTCTCCGCCAAATCCGCAACGTCGGCGGTCGAACAGGAACGTGTCCATTGGGACCGGGTTTTCTAATCATCCCGACCATCCTCTGGATTTAGTCGACGAAGATTCTGATAGAGAGGTTGGTGACGACGCTGTGGGGGAGCGTCAAGTCCTGGCTATTGGCCCCCTTTTGGAGAGGCTTGCCCCTTACGACTTCAGGGTTGTCCTGATTCTATTATTGATCCGAGCTCGATTGACCGTTTGAGGTTTAAGTATGGCATTCCTGACAGTGTTTCTCTCTCGGTTCCTCCCAAAGGCTATGAGTTTTTCAATCCCTCTAATGGCGAGCTTCCGATTCATATGGCGGCTCTCGAGAATGGGGTCAAGCTTCCTATTCATCCTACCCTTCAACTTGCTCTCAATGCCATCTAGCTCGCCCCTCTCCAGTTGACGCCTGGCTTCTGGAGGCATTTGATTGGCTTCCTCGTGCTGTGGAGGGAACAATGCCAGCTGAGCAATGTGACGAGGGAGCTCGGAGCAGAGTAGTTGGCCTACATTTTTCAAATCAAGAGCCTCTCCTGGGCTCCCCGAGGTCAGTTCTATACGAAAGCCAAGAACAAGCTAAACTTTATCATTCCCGGGTTTCGAAGAAAGATCCTGCCTGGAAAGAAGAGTGGATCTTGATAGGGGGCGACTGGGGGAGCTCGATTTTTATTAGGGGCCATGAGTTCGAGGTCCCCACAGTTTTCAGAGACAAATCGTCGTGGGACTGGGATTCCCTGCCCTCTGAGTCTGAAGCTATTTTGAAGGCTATTCTGGCCAGGAACTACTTGAACCTGAAGTACCCAACAGCAGAAGCCTTCGATCCTCGCAAGGTGAATCAATATCTGTGGATCTCCGATGCTATTCCTCGTAAGTAACACTGAATCATCTTGCTTTGTCTTGTTGACCAGCTCAATTATGACGTTCCCCTTTTGTTTCGTTTACTAATAGTTTTTGTTGTTAAGCCAGCTTCTGGAAAACCCTTGCAGAAGTCTTTGAATCGGGCGTTGTCAAACTGCTTGCCTAGGTCATATTCTTTTCTGATATTCGAGAAAAAGGCCCTGCCTTGACCCATCTTGTGAAATAATCGATAGCCACGATAGCATATTTAACTTGTCCAGGAGCGGTAGGAAGTGGTCCAATTAGGTCTATCCCCCATATGGCAAAGGGGTAGGGTGAACTGAGAGAGGATAGTCGCTCTGGTGGCAAGTGGTTCAAGTTCGAAGTCCTTTGACATGGCTCGCAAGATCGTATAAAGCTTCTTGCATCTTGGTGGATGGTCGGCCAGTAGTACCCCATACGGAGCACTGACAAACACGTTTTTTCCCTTATGTCGTTTTAAAAGATCAGTCTGTCAATAATATTTTAAGAAACCTCACAAAGCCTAAATCAGTTTGCAAACATAAATATAGCGGCAAGTGGGTGTCGTCCATAGGGAGCGGAGTTAGCCAAATTAGTTAATGCTAAAGCAATGGTATGTATATATATATAATAGCAAAACATGAATTGGTGAAAATGTAGATTGTGAACCAACTCTAAATAACACTAAATTAAATAAGTAAATAAAATGAAGGGGGAATATGGAGTGAAGGATATATAGATGATGGAAACTAAGGAGTTAATGGATTCGAAAGCAAATACTGGGCAATGTAACAAACTTGTCAATAGCACGGCTCTTCAAGGTAACCGACCTAGGATGTATAGAGTCGGTTATTTATCCCTAGAAGGTGGCCAACCTAGGATGTATAGTGCGGACCACCTATTAGGGATTAATCCTTGTAAACTACCTACCTAGGATGTATAGAGTTGATTGTTTACCGGATTCTAGAAATGAAGCTCGTCTACCTAACATTGACTCAATCGATTACAAATAGTCACCCTAGGATGTATAGTGATGACTTCTAACTCTCTCACGGATTCCGACCTAGGATGTAAAGTGTCGGAAACACGATCAAGGTTAGATTAAAACCGCGGTTCACGAGTTGGAATTCATGACTTTCCGTCTATTCTTTAGAGCATGAAAATACAGCTCTTAACGTGTGTCTACAACCTAGAGGGGGGGGGGGGGGGGTGAATGGGTTGTTAATCGATTATTACCAATTGTTTCGATTAGTCAATATTAAACAAATAACCCAATTAAATCAAACATACAAAATCAAGTGTAAAGTGCGGAATAATAAATAACACTTGATTTTTACGTGGAAACCGTTAAACAAAGGGAAAAACCACGGGCTATCCTCCTAGCCACACACGATCCTCAAATCCACTATATGAGTAAAACGTTACACCCTCAAGTGATGCTCGGACTCTCACTCTAGATAACCTCAGGCTATGGACACTACCACTCGCCACTCTTGGTTCAATCCCTATTGATATCCACTGATACACTACTATTGGCGTGAGCACCTCCTACTCTACCCGCAGGCCTTTTACAGTGAATTCTTGACCGATGCTTGCCAACTACAACTTGGTTGCAAGACTTCAATGCTTGTGCAACTTCACCCCGAAGCCACAAGACTTTGACTCAATGAAGAGTATAGGGTCTAAGTGAACAGTCAATGAATGCTCAACACAATATATGTTAGACCAAACATACAATGCTTAACTAGATGTAGATAATGCGATACAACATCCTAGTTATCAAATAATGCCTACATGTACACACATGAGGTCTCAATTAGTTGTAGAGAAATTCTAACAACCTAATTGTCAATTAAATTCACATAAACATTCATAAACTTGACTAGATGCACAAAGTCAACCTAATCATCAATTAAGCATACATGAATATTTATGGATTAGCTATTTAGGCATATATGACCTAATAATGCAAGCTATCACAAACAAACACAATCAAATATTCATGAACATTAACTAGTTGATTAAATCACAATTTCTCAACCTAGTTATCAATTAATTACACATGAATATTTATGACCTAGCTTTTAGGCAAAAATGACCTAATCAATTAAGCTATCAAAATACAAACCCAATCATGTTATCAAGACTCATAAATATGCAATAATAGAGTCTAGGTATTTAATCATGCAATAAATACCTAATCTAGAGTAAGAAGAACAATAAATGATATTCAAAGAAGTTCTTGCTTACCTAGTCATGAAACAATGGAGACCCATACTCAAATGATGTTGAGTGATGCAAGATGGAGATGGGTTTTGGGTTTGGAGAGTCAAAGAAGCTTTCTTGAAGCTTTCTCTCTCTAGGAGCTCTAACCTCTCTCTAAAAATGAATTTTTGAGCTCTTGGTCGGCCAAGAAGAGAAGAGGAAGAATATATATGAAGCCCTAGTTAAAACTACATCGTTTTGAACTTGGGAAACAGAATCCCGTCAAAACCGCTTGCTAGACCGCGGCACAGGTAAGTGTCTAGACCGCGGTACATACAGTAGTGCACCGTCTGGACAACACCGCGGTTGGGACCGCTGTTCGTGCAAGTGCACAAGTCGCGGTCCACGTCACGCATGACGCACTGGAGAATACCGCTCCGTGCGCCGCGGTGCAAGCAAAGCCTGCCGAGCGGTCTAGGCCGCGCCAAAGGGAAAAATCCCTTTTTAACACTCAAGACAAAAGTCAATCTTACATGAATGTTGTGCAAGTGTGAAGTGAGTGAGATGCACACAATGAAGCATAATTAACATATCAAACATGTTATCAACTAAGATACAATGCAAGATATGATATCTAATGTAAGCTAGTGAGTGTTTTAGAAAAGGATGCACACTTATACAAACAATAAAGAACACAAATGCAAGATAAAAAAAACATGCATGAAGTGTGTGTGTGCACCTAAACTCTTCAAGAGACAAAGTCAAGTGAATATACCTTTTGCTCTTGAAGTCATGGAGATGCTTGGAAGCTTGCCAATGCGGACCTAAGCTACCCATTACACAATCATCCCCAATGTGGTGGTTTGTCATGAAATAAGCCAATCATAAAATCAAGGTCCTTACAGAGCATTAAACAACTAAATAGGATGTATATCTAGATACAATACTCATACATAATAAAAAGACATCTTGCAAAGATCATGTATCTAAACAAGAAATCAATGATAAACATTCACAACAAGAATAGATCAATGGAAGATAGACATGAATATCAATATAATATCAAGTTTATGTACAAGCCCAATATTAAACTAACTACTCCATCAACCCCTTAGAGGGGATTTAGCTACTCATTACAACTAGGAAATCAGTAGAGAGGAGAAATAAATAACCCTTGGAGAACATCTCCTTCCTTGAAGTGGCTCCAATCTCCTAACTTCCTTGAAGTTGAGTAGAGAATGTAAGGATGAGAGGTAGAGAGAGAAACTAGATCTAAGAATGCTTAATCTGTCCTAAACGGAGTTAAAAGCTCCTTAAAACTCTTCTATACTTTTCTATTTATACTAAATACAAAAATAGGTCACTTAAGCTTTGAAAATCAGACTGGCACGCTTGGAGTGTGGGTGATTTACCCGCACTGTACCCGCACTGTATGGGTTGCCTGTAACTTCAGTTCTCGGATCAGGACATTAGTACGGGTGGAGTGCGGTTGCATTACCCGCACTTGACCTGCACTTGGCCCGCACTTGGCATCGCACTGTGACCGCACTTCCCTCTCAGGTGCAAAATCTACCTTCTGTCTTGAGCAACAGTGCGGGTAGAGTGCGGTTAGATGACCCGCACAGTACCCGCATTCTAATGTCAGGTGCAATTCTGCTCTTCTGTTCTTGATGCAAGTGCGGGTAGAGTGCGGTTTGATGACCCGCACAGTGCCCGCACTCTAATGTCAGGTGCGATTCTGTTCTTCTGTTCTTGGTGTAAGTGCGGGTGGAGTGCGGTTTGCTGACTCGCACAGCACCCACACTCTAATGTCAGGTGTCTGAGCAGCTTCTCTGGTTTGGCATTAGTGCGGGTGGAGTGCGGTTAGCTGACCCGCTCTGTACCCGCACTTTATCTCTGTACTTGCATTCTGCACCGGCTATGCACATGAGTGCGGCTGGAGTGCGGCTAGAGTACGGTTGCGACCCGCACTGGACCCGCACTGTAGACCTGTTTAAGCTCCTTTTCCTTTGTGTTCGCCCCTTTTCTGCTGGAATCACCACAATATGCTTCCAAGCCTGTCTCTGCATCATTTCCTACAAATAAGCACAAAACAACCCATAAGAGACACAAAAACGCACGAAAACAGAACATAAGGTAAGGATCTGAGGGCCTAAATATAGTACATATTTGGCCCGATCAAACACCCCCAAACCAAACCTTTGCTCGTCCTCGAGCAAATCTAATCAAAACAGTAAGACGCCTACTGAAAGTAATTTCTATATACCTAAACAATACATCAACAATGTCGCAAGTCGCATGTGTGATATGATACAAATAAATGTGATAGAGAGGAGAAAAACATATGCACAAGATCAAGAGCAATTTGGAGACACCCAAGGGAGGCTCGTACGAACACGAATCCCACACCTAAAGGCATTCATGAATTTAGGACCACTTACTCCCATACCTTGAACATAATTCGCTTCAATTCTAAAGCTCACATGGATTCCCTCTTTTCTTTCCTCAAGAGTCCTAAGTTCCACACAACAAGTATGCAAAGAAGATTCTGCATAAGATTTAAGCAATGAACTATCCTAGGAACGAGTCACCATGCCATGGATGCGAAAGATCGTGCTTCAACCTACATTCCCAAACTAGACTTACATGGATCAAATAGGGCTTTTCAACCGGTTATAGTGTGGCTGTGGGGTTGAATGAGTTTACACAAAAAAATATGGAAATTTATGAGTTCAAACTCACCAATCATGCTAGAATATATCCCTACTCCCACACCATGTTCTTTTCTTGCTTTAAATGCAACCCTCTAGGAAACCATTTAACCCACATTTTGCCCTCAACGTTTGCATTCCGTTTGGGCGTTTTTAGCATAAAACACTCTCATTATGGCACTTCAAGTACAATCTTTCTTTAAATTTTTCTTTTAACAATTTCCAAATAACAATGTTGTACTCCATTTGAGTTGTTACCATTTTCCCTTTCTTAGGCATTTAGAGTGCATAACTTACCCTTTTCTTTCATATTTTCAACATCTATCTCATTTTACCTACTGTGGGACCATTTTAACCCTTTTTCTCACTACCATTTCCCATCCTAACATGATTAGTACAAGGGTAGGCATGTGTTTAGGCTATTGGGTATATGGTTGAATGTGGTACCAAATGAAAGGGTAAGTGTTTGGCCTCAAATCGGCTTTGGAACACACAATATGGTAAGTGGTGTTTAGGCTATAGAGGTACTTCAATAAACATGCATTCCCTACTATCACTTCCACAACCATCTAAAAAGGGAATGAAAGCATCCATCACGCATTCACAAAATAATGCAAGTCCTATGGCACATGACATACATGACGAGAGGCGTGTTTAAGAATAATCAATAATGCACTCAGAAAACGCACTTTCATGCTTGTGTTTGTGATCTCACGGGTATCTCCACTATTACAACAAGACATGGGAACAATGAGTCCCCAATACTTCATACCAACGGGTGGGACTTACCCATGATGGTGCAAGTTAAGCCTCAAGTGGCACCAAACTATATCACAAGGTCAGAGCACATATAAGAAACTCGTCCAAAAGCACACTCTAGATGCATCATACCCATACTGGATTACTGTTTGAAAAATGGACAAGCGACAAAATTGAAAAATTGGACACTAAACTGTACACGGCGGAGGCGTGATGCACCCCCAAACCAAAACTCAACAATGCCCTCATTGTTGGAAAGAATAAGCAAAATCACAATAAATGGCGGAATGAAGGATCAACACCCCCAAACCGAATCTAGACATACATTCAAACATGCTCATTCATAATAACAAAAAAAAAAACTAAATCGCATTCATTGAAAGTTTTAAGTACAAAACCGAAGGTAGAAAACTCCCTTTAGAAGGAAGATCGTTCGATGTCCGTGGGTGTTGTTGTGCGCTTCCTAAAGATGTACAACCTACCTTAAATCCACACAACAACTCTACCAACGAATATTAAATGCGATAAGAAAAGAAAAATAAGTCTAAATGAAATAAAACTCTGAAGGCGAACAGTTTAAAAATGACCTAAGCAGGCTGCCTCTCACCGGTGCTCAGAAATGATAGATGTGCTAGGGTTCAGCAAGTTCCATGGACCCAACACCCTTGCAGCAGGTTTTCGGTCCAAAATACGGTTTTAGCCTATGCCCATTAACCTTGAATATCCCATCGTTCCTCAAATTCTGAATGTCTACAGCTCCATTTGGAGAGACATTAATAACGCGATGTGGGCCTGACCATCTTGATTTCAACTTCCCAGGAAACAACCTCAAACGAGACTCATAAAGTAACACCAGCATGCCCGGTTGGAACTCCTTCGGTACCAATCGTTTGTCATGAATAGCTTTGTTTTTTCCTTGTAGAGTAGTGAACTCTCATAGGCTTCCAATTGGAACTCATCTGACTCGTTCAACTGATTGCATCTTTCTTCACCTGCTTTGTCATACTCCCAATTCAACTTCTTGATTGCCCACCAAGCTTTATGTTCCAGTTCTACTGGAAGGTGACAAGCTTTACCAAAAACCAACCTATACGGGCTCATCCCAATAGGAATTTTGAAAGCCGTTCGGTACGCCCATAAGGCGTCAGATAGTTTCAATGCCCAATCCTTCCTAGTGGAGGAGACTGTCTTCTCCAGAATCTGCTTGATGTGCCTGTTACTGACTTCAACCTATCTTGATGTCTGAGGGTGGTATGGTGTGGCCACCTTGTGACGCACTCCATACTTCTTAAATAGATTTCCGAGGACTTTGTTACAAAAATGGCTCCCTCCATCACTAATGATCACCCTTGGGATCCCAAATCGGGTCAGGATATGTTCCTTTACAAATTTAACCACCACATTACTGTCATTGGTCTTTGTGGCAACTGCCTCAACCCATTTGGAAACATATTCGACCCCCACTAAAATATAGCTGTTCCCACAAGAAGGTGGGAACGGCCCCATAAAATCAAGACCCCAAGTGTCAAATACTTCAACCACCAAAATTCCAGTTTGTGGCATCTCATTCCGTTAACCAATGTTCCCTGTGCGCTGGCATCTATCACAAGCCACACAAAACTGATAAGCATCTTTAAACAGTGATACCCAGAAGAAACCTGACTGCAACACCTTTAGTGCTGTCTTCCTTGCGCTGAAATGGCCTCCACACTGTAAGTCATGGCAGAATCGTAACACATCATACTGCTCATTTTCTGGCACACACCTCCTAATCACTCGATCTGCCCCGTGTTTGAAAAGGTAAGGCTCGTCCCAGAAGTATTCTCTTGATCTCCTAGCAAACCTTTTCTTACCCTGCCAATCTAGCTCAGGGGGGAAAACCCCATGTGTCAGATAGTTTTCCAGATCTGCATACCATGGTTCCTTATCCTGCACTGCCCACAGATGTTCGTCCGTGAAATTTTCTCTCAACGGAATCTCATCCCCATCTATATGACTCTCATGAACTATCCTGCTAAGATGATCTGTAACCACATTCTCGCACCCCTTCTTGTCCCGGATTTCTAAATCAAACTCCTATAATAGCAACACCTACCTAATCAGCCTAGGTATTGCATCTTTCTTTTGGAGCAGATATCGCAAAGCTGCGTTGTCTGAGTATACCACAACCTTGGCACCTACCAAGTACTGCCTAAACTTCTCAAGAGCAAAAATGACCGCCAATAATTCCTTCTCTGTTGTCGAATAGTTCATCTGTGCATCATTTAAAATCCGGGATGAGTAATATATGACATGTGGGTCTTTGCCAACCCTTTGACCCAAAACTGCACCTACAGCGAAGTCAGAAGCATCACACATTATTTCAAATGGTAAATCCCAAACTGGTGGGGCAATTACTGGAGATGAGGTCAAAGCTTCTTTTAAAGATTCAAATGCCCCCGCACATTCTAAACTAAACACAAACTCTTTGTCCTTTTGTAGCAACAAGCATAGTGGTCTGGAGATCTTTGAAAAATCTTTGATGAATCTCCTGTAGAAACCTGCATGACCAAGAAACGACCGGATGTCTTTGACATTGCGAGGAGGTGGTAAATTCTTGATAACTTCAACCTTTGCCTTGTCTACTTCAATCCCTTTTTCAGATATTATGTGACCCAAGACAATCCCTTGTTGTACCATGAAGTGGCATTTCTCCCAATTCAAAACCAAGTTGTTTTTCATGCATCTTTGAAGCACTAACGATAAGTTATCAAGGCATAACTTGAACGAGTCCCCGAATACTGAGAAGTCGTCCATGAAGACTTCAATAATCTCCCCCACTATATCTGAAAATAACGAGACCATACACCTTTGAAACGTACCTGGTGCATTGCAAAGGCCAAAAGGCATTCTTCGGAAGGCATGGGTTCCATAGGGATAGGTAAAAGTGGTCTTCTCTTGGTCTTCTGGAGCAATAACTATCTGATTGTACCCGGAATACCCATCTAGGAAACAGTAGAACTGATGCCCTGCCAGCCGCTCTAGGACTTGGTTGATGAAAGGTAAGGGAAAATGGTCCTTCTTTGTGACCGCATTTAACTTTCGGTAGTCTACACAAACGAGCCACCCTGTCTGGAGTCTTTGTGCTACTAACTCACTCCCTTCATTCTGTACTACTGTAACTCCGGATTTCTTTGGGATGACATGAATGGGACTACCCCATCTACTATCTGAAATAGGGTAGATAATACCTGCATCAAGAAGCTTCAATATCTCCTTTTTTACTACCTCCTTCATGATCGGATTTAGCCTCCTTTGTGCCTCCCGTGTCGGTTTGGCGTTCTCTTCTAGCAAAATCTTATGCATACACATGGTAGGACTTATCCCCTTAATGTCATCTATGAACCAACCAATGGCCTCTCTGTACTCTTTCAACACTCCAAGTAGTTCCTCTTCTTGACTTGCCTCCAAATTTGTAGAAATGATCACTGGGTTCAACCTTTCTTTGTCGAGAAACACATACTTCAAGTTCGACGGGAGTGCTTTCAATTCAACTCTTTGAGGAAGTTCTTCTAATGGTACCAGGTCATCTACATTTCCTTCTCTTTCAAATTCCTCCTCAATAGTGGTATCCAACTCCTCTTCTAAGAAATCCACAGTGTTACAGTCATGGGAACCCACTAGGTATGATAAAGAGTCAAAAATGTTGAACTCCACGGTTTCGTCTACTACCTTCATGGTCAGCTTCCCTGAATGCATATCAATCACTACCCTAGCGGTTGCCATGAAAGGTCTACCCAAAAGTAACTTCACATCTCTTTCGTCTCTTCCTTCATCCATGTCAATCACCATAAAGTCGGCAGGTATGATTAACTTTTCAATCTGTATTAACGCATCTTCAACAATGCCCTTAAGGCTTCTTGCAGAAGCATCTGCTAAGACAAGGGACATAGTGGTTTTTCTGAGGTCATTCAAACCCAGCTTCTTGTAGACCGAGAACGGCATGAGATTAATGCTTGCTCCTGAGTCCAACATCGCTCTTTCTCGATTCGACCCGCCAATCGTAATGTCAATTATAAAACTCCCTGGGTCCTTCATTTTCTGGGGCAATGACCGTTGAATTACTGCACTGACATTCTCATTTAGACGCTCCTGTTGTTTCGGTCTGAACCGCTCTTTATCTTTACTCAAGTCTTTGAAGAATTTACCATAAGCCGGCATTTTCTCAATAGCATCTAACAGTGGTAAGTTCACGGTTACCTTGGAAAGGAGATCATAGATTTCCTAATGTGATTTCTCCAACTTAGAGTTTTTCAGCCTCCCTGGGAACGGTATAGGCAGTACATAGGGGTTGGATGACTTATGTAGCTGAGGTCTTGGTTCTGGGTCTGCTACCCGGACATTTTTCTCCTTTTCTAACTCTTTCTCATTTTTCACTTCCGTATCAACGACCTGGTCTTCTTCTTCTGTGACGGTATCTTTATCCTTTTCTCCCAAAACCTTTCCGCTTCTGAGGACTGTCCTTGCACTAGCCTGTTCCGGTTGACTTGGGAATTTTCCTTTTTCTCTTTCTTGTAATAATTCAGCCAACTGACCTATCTGAAACTCGATCCTGTGAATAGATGCATCCATCTCGTTTGATTGCCTATCATTCTTCCACATGTATGTCTCCCAACTCTCTAAATGTGCCTGTTGTAGCATCTGAACCTCTTGTGTATCCTGGTCTGCTGACTGCATGAACTCTTCTATCCATTTATCAAATGTTCCCATATTCAATTGGCTTGCATGAATTTCTTCTGGAATCTGTGCCGCTTGCACAATTTCTCTCGTTCTCTGCTCTACTAATGTTGTCTCTTCATTCTCTTGTAAGTAGTCGGTTAACAATACTGCTAGTCTCTCTTCGGTTGAAAGCTCTTCACCCACATTGTAGCCCTCCTGGAAATCTTGATCACATCCCCAGTCTTGGTTATATGGGTCAATACTGAGTTCGTACTCGGATCCTGAATTGTTCCAGGGGGCAGCCATGGACCTAGGATATCAAGAAACAAAAACTACCCAAAACGTAAAACTATACAAACAAAGAAGTATAAGGATAAATATATATGTAAAAACAACTAAGTAACTATAAACCTTACTTAAGCAAAACTAATTAAACTAACATGCCGCTCCCCGGCAGCGGCGCCATTGGACAAACACGTTTTTTCCCTTATGTCGTTTTAAAAGATCAGTCTGTCAATAATATTTTAAGAAACCTCACAAAGCCTAAATCAGTTTGCAAACATAAATATAGCGGCAAGTGGGTGTCGTCCACAGGGAGCGGAGTTAGCCAAATTAGTTAATGCTAAAGCAATGGTATGTATATATATATATATATAATAGCAAAACATGAATTGGTGAAAATGTAGATTGTGAACCAACTCTAAATAACACTAAATTAAATAAGTAAATAAAATGAAGGGGGAATATGGAGTGAAGGATATATAGATGATGGAAACTAAGGAGTTAATGGATTCGAAAGTAAATACTGGGCAATGTAACAAACTTGTCAATAGCACGGCTCTTCAAGGTAACCGACCTAGGATGTATAGAGTCGGTTATTTATCCCTAGAAGGTTGCCAACCTAGGATGTATAGTGCGGACCACCTATTAGGGATTAATCCTTGTAAACTACCAACCTAGGATGTATAGAGTTGATTGTTTACCGGATTCTAGAAATGAAGCTCGTCTACCTAACATTGACTCAACCGATTACAAATAGTCACCCTAGGATGTATAGTGATGACTTCTAACTCTCTCACGGATTCCGACCTAGGATGTAAAGTGCCGGAAACACGATCGAGGTTAGATTAAAACCGTGGTTCACGAGTCGAAATTCATGACTTTCCGTCTATTCTTTAGAGCATTAAACAACTAAATAGGATGTATATCTAGATGCAATACTCATACATAATAAAAAGACATCTTGCAAAGATCATGTATCTACACAAGAAATCAATGATAAACATTCACAACAAGAATAGATCAATGGAAGATAGACATGAATATCAATATAATATCAAGTTTATGTACAAGCCCAATATTAAACTAACTACTCCATCAACCCCTTAGAGGGGATTTAGCTACTCATTACAACTAGGAAATCAGTAGAGAGGAGAAATAAATAACCCTTGGAGAACATCTCCTTCCTTGAAGTGGCTCCAATCTCCTAACTTCCTTGAAGTTGAGTAGAGAATGTAAGGATGAGAGGTAGAGAGAGAAACTAGAACTAAGAATGCTTAATCTGTCCTAAACGGAGTTAAAAGCTCCTTAAAACGTTTCTATACTTTTCTATTTATACTAAATACAAAAATAGGTCACTTAAGCTTTGAAAATCAGACTGGCGCGCTCGGAGTGCGGGTGGAGTGCGGGTGATTTACCCGCACTGTATGGGTTGCCTGCAACTTCAGTTCTCGGATCAGGACATTAGTACGGGTGGAGTGCGGTTGCATTACCCGCACTTGACCTGCACTTGGCTCGCACTTGGCATCGTACTGTGACCGCACTTCCCTCTCAGGTGCAAAATCTACCTTCTGTCTTGAGCAACAGTGCGGGTAAAGTGCGGTTGGATGACCCGCACAGTACCCGCATTCTAATGTTAGGTGCAATTCTGCTCTTCTGTTCTTGATGCAAGTGCGGGTAGAGTGCGGTTTGATGACCCGCACAGTGCCTGCACTCTAATGTCAGGTGCAATTCTGTTCTTCTGTTCTTGGTGTAAGTGCGGGTGGAGTGCGGTTTGCTGACCCGCACAGCACCCGCACTCTAATGTCAGGTGTCTGAGCAGCTTCTCTGGTTTGGCATTAGTGCGGGTGGAGTGTGGTTAGCTGACCCGCACTGTACCCACACTTTATCTCTGTACTTGCATTCTGCACCGGCTATGCACATGAGTGCGGCTGGAGTGCGGCTGGAGTACGGTTACGACCCGCATTGGACCCGCACTGTAGACTTGTTTGTGCTCCTTTGCCTTTACGTTCGCCCCTTTTCTGCTGGAATCACCACAATATGCTTCCAAGCCTGTCTCTGCATCATTTCCTACAAATAAGCACAAAACAACCCATAAGAGACACAAAAACGCACGAAAACAGAACATAAGGTAAGGATCTGAGGGCCTAAATATAGTACATATTTGGCCCGATCAAGCACTTGATACGCTAAAGCTTCTCCACCGATGTGGTTCCCACAATCCCCGGAATGAACCTCTCTTAGCCCACATTTAGCGTCATCAGGATGTAAACACCGAAGTAGAGGGATGGATCTACCCCTCCTGTAGAGGTACCTATTTACAAGGCAATATCGGACAGAGAGCCTTTTAATTCTTCAGGCTTGATCGGGCTCCTCGGGAAGCTTTCCCTCTTAGAGGTAGGCAACGATCAGGTCCATCCAGCAAGGTAGACGATCCAGGGAACAGATTTCCTTACTTGTGGCTATGCTTGGTTGGGAGATCACTTGGAGGGGAACTCCTCGCGGTAAGGATTGACCTCCATTTGCAGCTATCTTGGCTAGAACATCTGCGCGGTGGTTTTGGTGTCCAGGGACCTGATCGATCTTGAATCCCCGGAATTTATTTTTAAGTGACTGAGCTAGCTTTAGGTAAGCGGCCATGTTATCTCCATTTTCCTGGTTTACCCCAGACACCTGGTTGAGTACAAGTAATGAATCGCTTTTGATTTGCAGGTAGTTGGCCCTCCAGTTCGATGGCTGCTTTCATTCCAGCTAGGAGGGCTTCGTATTCCGCTTCATTATTGGTGGCCTTGAATTCGAATCTAAAGCAGTGACAGAATTCAGTCCCCTCTGGGTCTATCAAGACCACACCAGCTCCTCCCCCAGCTTGCCTAGATGCTCAATTTGTATAAAGGGTCCAAGGCTTGCAATCTTCTGGCCAATTATCGATCTCAGAAATTTTCTCAGGGACCATATTCGATGCTGCGGGGTTTACTTGGCCGGGGAGTGCTGAAAATACGGCAACGAAGTCTACCAAATCCTGCGTTTTAATCTTGGTCCTAGGCTTATATTTTAAGTAGAACTGAGTGAGCTCTAGGGCCCATAAGACTAGCCTTCCAGATACGTCCGGTCTTTGTAGGGAGAGGTTGGTTCGTCACCACTGCTATTGAATGAGCTTGAAAATAGGGACGGAGCTTCCTCGGCGAGGTCACCAGAGCACGGGCAAGCTTTTCCAGGAGAATATAATTGTTTTCTGACTTGGTTTAAGCATGACTCGCATAGTATATGGGCCTTTGAATCCCGTCACCACACTCATTGGCCAAAGCTCCACTTACTGCAGTTTCTAAGACGGCCAGGTAGATTTGCGGTTCCTCTCCTGGATCCGGCTTGACTAACAGTGGTGGGCTTGTTAGGTATTTCTTTAAGGCTTGGAAAGCTTGCTCGCTTTCCGGGCACTATTTCATGTTTCTCCCTTGCTTGATGGCTTTGAAGAAAGGGAGGCATTTATCGGTGGAGCGAGAGATGAACCTGTTGAGTGCTGCTACACGTCAAGTCAAGATTTGCACCTGTTTAAGTGACGTGGGGGATTCCAAGTCCAAGATAGCTTTGATTTTTTTTCTGGGTTGGCATCTATGCCTCTTTCATGAACTATAACACCTAGAAACTTCCCCGCTGTTACTCTGAAAGCGCACTTGGAGGGGTTCAACCACATCTGGTTTTCTCTTAGGATTAGAAAGGTATTGCGAAGGTCTTCTAAATTTCCTTCTGCAATTGGTGATTTTGTGATCATGTCGTCGATGTAGACCTCCATCGTTCTTCCAATCTCGGGCTTGAACAACTTGTTAACCAGCTGCTGGTATGTAGCCCCCGCATTCTTCAAGCCAAACGGCATTACCTTGTAGCAATACAAACCCTGCCCAGTAATGAAGCTGGTCTTATCTTGGCCTGCTGAGTGCAACTTAATCTGGCTAAACCCCAAGAACGCGTCCAGGAAACTAAGAAGTTTATTTCTGAACGTGGAGTCGACTAGCTGATCGATCTTTGGCAAAGGAAAGCTGTCTTTTGGACATGCCCGGTTGAGGTCGGTGTAATCGACACAAATACACCATTTCCCATTCGCCTTCGTAACCATGACCACGTTGGCGATCCATTCGAGGTAGCGCACTTCTCTGATAAACCCTGCATTGATCAATTTGTCTACTTCTTCTTGTACCACAGCGTTCCTCTAAGCGTTAAAGTGCCGCCTCTTCTGTTTGACGAGCTTGACTGTTGGATCTACTGCTAATCGATGGGCGGCCAATGATACCGGGATCCCGGGCATTTCATCCTGGCTCCAACCAAAGATGTCGTTGAATTCTCTGAGAAGCCCAATCAAGCCTTCTTTCACTTCTGGTTTGAGGGTAGCTCCGACCTTGACGACCTTGTCACTTTTGATGGGTATCCCCTCTAGTCTATCTACGGGCTGCCCGCTGGCCCAATCCTTGCTCTGTTCTTCCTCATAAGGCATAACGGGTTCGCTCTCCGGATGCTTCGCGGGCTCTATATCATCCTGGATTATCCGGGATGCCTCCATATCATCCTAGATTATCCGGGATGCCTCCATATCTTTCTGGATTATCCTGGACGCCTCCATGTCTTGGATTGTTACAATCTGTATGAACTGTTTTGCTAAAGCTGTAGGATTGGCGGACACTGCGTAGCACTTCCTAGCTGCTTGTTGATCTCTGCGTACCTCTCCCACCTTGGTTCCTACTGGGAACTTCAGGACATTGTGGTATATAGACAAGACTTCCTTCAAGGAAGAGAGGAATGGTCTTCCTAAGATGGCGTTGTAGGCAGATGAGGTGTCAACCACAACAAAGTCCATCATAACATTTTATTGGAGATGTGTGGTTCCGACGATCACTGGGAGGATCTTCGATCCCACCGGGATGACCGAATCCCAGTAAATCCATAAAACGGAGTTGTACAGCTATTGTAACACCATTACTTTAGGTTTAGTTTTTCCAAGGTATCTTTGAAGAGGATATCTACACTGCTACCCGTATCTACGAGCACGCGATGGACCATGCAGTTGGCAACATGTATCGTGATCACCATGGGATCATCATGAGGCTGCACGGTGTTGAAGACATTTGCTTTAGTGAAAACGATTTGTGTTGACTGGGAGGGCTCCACCAGGCTTTGGCTGACCTTGAAGATACCCCGACCTTCTTCTACACGGGGAATCTTCCTTGTGTGGTTTATTTTGGAATTATTTAAGGTACCGGCCAATGTGGGACCTCCGCTGATGGTGTGTATCACTTGTATCTGTTGCATTAAATCAGCTTGTTCCCCTTTTCTCATCTCTGCATGTTCACGGATCTCGGCTTGTACCTCTCTTCCAGTCTGAATATTGTCTCTGACCTGCTGCAAAAACTCAATCAAACATCCTCCCCTTATCAGGCCTTCGATCTGGTTGGGCAAATTATAACATTCTGATGTGATATGGCCCACGTCTTTATGGAAGTCGTAGTACTTGTACCGGTTCCTCCTGTCGACGGGGGCTTTCATGGGCGTGGGCTTCTGGAGGAGCCCATTGTCCTGTATTGCAAGGTAGATTGTTTCACAGGAGGCGTTCAGGGGAGTTTAGTAATCATACCCTTTCTCATCTCGCATTATAGGGGCTACGGTCCTAGGAGGAGGTAAAGCTCACGGAGGGGTTCATCTTGCTGGATATCTTACTTGTCTGAGTTGAGCAGCGGGGAAACGATACGTTGATCTATTAGAGGGTTTGTTCTGATTTTTCTGAGCTGGCTCAGATGTTAGAGCTTCTTTTTTCTGGCGCTTTGTCTTTCTCATATCATCGTGTTCCATCTTGACTTTGAGCTGTTCGTCGACCTAGACTTGCTCAAGAGCCTAGTCATAGGCCTCCTGGTAAGTCTCTGGAGGTCTCTTGGCGAAGGAACAGAAAAGCTTTTCCGCCCACAAGTTCTGCCTGAAATTGGCGAGAGTCTCTTTTTCGGCAAAGACTTATATTTGTATGACTTCTTTGTGAAAACACTCCATGTATGATTAAAGTGTTTCACCTCGCTCCTGAATCATATATTGGAGGTGTATGGGATCTTTTGGACGAGGTTTGACTCTTTGGAATTGTGAGCAAAAGTCTGTTGGTAGCTTTGTGAAAGAATCCACACTACCAGCAGGCAGTTTCCTGAACCAAGTTTTTGCTTAGTCGATTAGGGTTGTTGGGAACATCCTACACATAGCTGCTCTGGTGGTATTCTGGACCTCCATCTGTTGGACGAAGCTCTCCAGGTGGCTTAAAGGGTCTTCCGTTCCAGAGAACTTATCTGTTGGCTTTTTAAATTTTGGTGGGAGCTCCGCTTCCCGGATCCTCCTTGTGAAGGGAGCGTTCATCTCGCTTTATGGATCTTTCTTATCCTCTTTATTCTTCCCCTTTCTTGTCTGCTAGACCTCTTTCTGTAGCTTTGCCAGCTGATCCATCAGTCGCTTGTTCCCGAGTTTCTTTGAATTAACCTCGGATCCTTCGCTGTCGGATCCCTCCGCTGAACGGCAACCTCTACCCGATACTCTTTATAGGCGGGATCCATTCGGGAGGTTTATCGGTTTCCTTTCTCTTGGGCCCGGGCTTCTCTTCTTGAGGCCGTCGGGCGAGGTGCCTCTCGTTGCTCCAGGGTTAGTGCATCTACTGCAGACTTAACTAGCATGGGCTGATATGATGAAGATCTTCTTGGAACTGGGGGCATGGGTCCTAGCCTATCCCAGATCGAAGGTTGGGGCCCAATCCTATCGCAAGCTGGCTTTGGAGGAGGAGGTCCCATGCAGTCGAAAGCAGGCTGTCTCTGATCATTTGGGTTTGTTGGTTGGACTGTTATGCCTTTGGAGAGCAGGCGGAGGTGAACGGTTTCCACGAAGGCTGCTGCTTGTTGGTCAAGCGCGGCCTGGCTTATCATAGGTTGGCCAGAAGCCCGCGCATTGGTCGTCTTGACCGGAGCTTGACTGTGATGTCCAGACTTCTTCCCCTTCATGGGGCCTTTCGTGTTGGCATCATCAAAGGTTGTTCCGAAGCTCCGTACTGTCCTTGGGATGAGCGGAGCCTCATGGTTCCTGTAAAATAATGAAAATGCACACTGTTGATTTGATTAACAGGGTCTGGGTTTCCCACAGACGACGCCAGAAAGTGTTAACTGAAATTTTACTCAGGGTGAGAAATCTCAATTAACACCCTCAAAACCACTACCACGGAGGTGGTGGTCAAGGTAGAATGTATTCTAGTCAGTGCTAGTTAAAAATGACAAAAAGTACTATTATCGGTACCATCAAAAGAGAATCAACAAAAGAGAACAAAAATGTTTTCTTTATTCTTATCAATGGTGTATCGTTCACAAATATCTCTCAATCGCTCTCAATCTCTCTAGGGTGTAGTAGGGTTGTTGTCGTATGTCTATCGAAAAGTAGTCTCCTCTTCTCTTTTTCTTTCTTTCTATTTATACATAGTTTTGTAGGTTAAATCAACTGATTCTCACATTGATTTTCTCAGTCTCTCCCCTCCTTATCGGGCAGGATTTCTCGTTTAAATGTCATTGACTTTGAGTTAATAGCTGAATTGAGAATATCTTGGTAGAGATCAGTTTGCTTCCTCTTTGGAATCTATTACTTGTTCTACACGTACATAGATATGATCCAGTGTATCTTCGTATCTTCACAGCATGATCCTTTATAGAGGTCGTTGAATATGGCATGTATGGCGAGGTAGATCAGATAGCGAGGTAGACCAGTGTCTTGGTTCTAGTATTCAGGTGCTTAACCTAGCTAGGAGCTCGGTCTGACCTCCCTTGATTTCTTGGAGCCTGATGTGGCCCCCCTGCAGACACTCCTCTATGACAACGGGGTTTAGGCGAGCTTCTGGAGAGGTTGTGAGGTAATCTCGATCCCGGGGGAGCTCCCTGATTTCAGGTTCGGCGACGCGGTATTGATTCGATCGTGTCGGGCTCTATTCTGGGTGTTTCTGGAGCTCGCCTTTATTTCTGTGGGGTGGTATCATAGCTCGGCTTTGGGAAGCATGATCTTCTGGTGGATGACCTCAGGCCTGGAGTTAGACTAGGAGGGTGAAAAAATTTCCCTTTGGTCTGTAGCAAAATTTTGCTATTAATAACATTGTAAGCTTTAATGCTTTGAATATATTCATCAATGGTTTATATGTGCTTATTAGATTGTGATACAAGCTATCCAGATGGACAAGCTTTTTTTGGTTTCAACGGTTTAAAAAAGGTGTAAAAACCTATTCACCCCCTCTAGGTTAGCTTTAGGCAAATTAACTGTGTTTGTATTTTCCTGGAGGCTGACTTACAGAAGAGCCACCTTGAGCATAAGACTATGCATGATGGTCGGTTGGTTGGGGGTGTTTAGTCTTTTGGAAACCAACCAGATAGTCAGTCTTAGTAGGAATCTGATCTCCCACTCTAACTTGGCCAGATGAAAGTGAAGTGGATGTCGAAGAGGGACGGTCAGCCCTGCTATTTGAATGTTGCTCTCTTATGATCATGTCAGTCCTGATCATCATCCTTCTTATCAAAATCTGCCAACCTGACCTCTACGTGATGAGCCTCAGGACCAACTATTAGTTGTGCTATTTTTTAGGCACGAGAAGACACAGGGGCAGAGGTCTCAACTTTTCTAGCAACCTTCCTAGCGGCAGACTCCTTGGTGATCTTTCTATTCAAATCCCTTGAGGAGTCTTCTTTCCTTACTCCCGATCGGCAAGACCTAAGGATGTGTTAGGATTAGGCTCATAAGTATGTTCTATCAAATCCCGCTAGGGGGGAGTAATTCCTCCAGCCAATTAGGCAGCAGCTTCCATTCGGCTAGTTTTATCCATACCCTTAACCTACTCAGCTTGCTCGCCGGCAACAATATGAATGTCATACACTGAAAGATAAACCCAAGAAGTATCACAAGACATGTACAATTGACGTAAGATGAGCTAAAAATAGAAAATGTAAATAAACTTACGGTGTCTACGATGACCAGAAATAGCAGAGAAGAGCTTCAGCCTGATCAATTTTCCCTCCACGAATAGCACACAGCGATCCCTCACTTCCCAGAGCTTTTGAGCAGCTTTGATCACCTGACTGGCTTGTCTTTTGGTCAGCATAACAGGAGCTATTTTCAAAGCGTCTGGGCTCCTAGGCAGCTGATAAAGAACCAGTTGTTCTTCCAGTATTTGTTTGATCTAGGGAGGCCCCATATGAAACCTTTGTGTGCCTTTTTGAATACAGGAGAAGATCTTTCTTTGAATCCATTGGGAATCCAGTGATTGGGGGAGTTAGATAGGAGGTGGAAGATGCCCCCAGAATCCGTTCAGCGAAAAGTGTAGAAGTTGTGGATCTTTTAGGGGGTTAGGGGGTTAAGGGGGGGGGGGGGGGGGGGGGGGAGTACTTGGCTATGATTCGTTCCCATAGATGTCGTAAGCTGAACAAGATCCTATATGAACTAGGGGCTAACTAGGCGGGAGCAATCCTAGCGTCTGCTAAGAATCTGGCAAGGAAAGGTTGAATGGACAGGGTCACCCTAGAAGTAAGCATGGTCTTATATATGGCAACAGCTCCTTTGGGCGAGTTACAGATGGCTCTGTTAGGTTCTTGAGTCTTGTGTTGGCATATTTCTATATCAAAACGGCATTTGCTTTGTATTGGTTATTTGTCTAGGATTTGTGGATAATCAAACTTCAAAGAAGATTGGACAACATTCAAGCAAAGTGGTGGATGTAAGAGGAATAAAGCTAAACTGCTTAGCAAAAGGTATATCGAGATATCCTTCCTCTTGTAAGGCCTAGGAACACACATACATTGCATTCATATGTATCACTGCATCATTGTGCAAAATTTGGTATAACACAATACACACACTTATACATGTATGCACATGCATTAGATTTAAAGTTGACAATTTTCATAAATCGCATGTTCTAGTACTATATCTAGGAAATAGCATACTTGTGTGTTCTTGTGTTTATTTGTTTGTGTTTCTCTGTTATTGAAGCTGATTTTGAGCCTATATAATTCCTTATTGAGTTCCGGTTATTTCGGTTACTCATGTATTAAGTTTCGAGTTCAAATTAGGAGGTTAAGAAACTTTCCGTGATTTTATCATACATGGTTTTCATCCTTGTTTTTCAAGTTGAATTCCATATTTTTTGTGAAAGTTGTCTGGATGTATTTTATACATAAGGGAGTCCTGGTTCGTAATCCGAAAACGGATTCAAAATCGGAGTTCGGAGGCCAGAAAACAGTCGAAGAAAAAAACAGTGCGCGAGGGGAGTTAAAGGGCCAAACTAGGGGTGCCTTGTATTTCTCCCCGTGGAGGCGCGTGGCCTCCACGGGAAGAGCTGCATTCTGTCCCCATGGAGGCCACACGCCTCCATGGAGAGCAGAGTTGGCTGCCCCCTATTGGCTCCTCAACTCACTTTTGTTTCCCTCTCCTATATAATTCACTTTCCCTCTCATTCTTGAACAAGAAGAAAATTTTGAAAAACATTGTGCAGAACTTTCTCTCAAACTTTCTCATCTTCCAAACACCATAACTCACTCATACGAACTCCGTTTTGAGTGGTTCAAGTTTGAGAATCTTTTTCTATCAGTCCTCTATCATTTCCATAAAGGTTTTGGACTCATTTGATCAAGTTTTCTGGTAGCTACACCCACAAAAAACGTGACAGTACAGTTTTTCTTCAAGGTATTGATTTCTATTTTGTTCTTGTTCTTCAAGTCTTCAATCACCTTGGGTTTTCTTCTTGAATATATGTGTGTTTGATTGTAATCATTGATTAGAGAAATGATCTCTAATTAAGCTAGTTTGAGCTTCAATTGATTAACATGTTGAGTTAGATTTTTCTAAATCTATGTTTTCACATGTTTGATATGTTGTATTGTGCTAGCTTCAAATCTAGAACTATCTTGTGTGTTTATTGACATGATTTTGTTGATTGACAGTCTTTTCATATTCTAGGTCTTTTTAATTGAAGATTGATTGAAATCGCATTTATGATTGATGATTTAGAACTTGATTGGATTTAAATGATTATCTTGAGAATCTAAGTTCTATTATTTTGCTAGAGATTCATTTTTTGATTTTATCAAATTGATTCTAGCGTTTTTATGTGATTGAACATAATCTAGATTTTTGTATGTGTTAGGTGTTTCATATACTCTAGGTTGTTTGTTCATGTTATAAGATCTAGATTTAATTGATTTGTGCTTTTGTTGATAAAAATCTAGTTCTTCACCTAATCCATACATTTCATATGTACATGCATCATTGAGTGTGATTGCATTGTTTTTAGGATTGTAAGCTAGAATACTTGTGACATGTGCATATTGATTCATTCTAGTTTCCATAGGATATATTGATCATATATACTATGTTGAGTGTGTTTGCATCATTTGCATTCACTTAGATCACATGCCTTGTGAAAAGGTTGGAAGTCTCATTCCTTAAAGTGATTATTTGGATTAAGCATTGGAAGTCACATTTTGAGAGTGAATCTTCAAGTTATGCATTGGAAGTCACATTTGGAGAGTGAATCTTCAAGTTGTGCATTGGAAGTCACATTTGGAGAGTGATTCTTCAAGTTGTGCATTGGAAGTCACATTCCTTAGAGTGATTCTTTGGATTGTGCATTGGAAGTCTCATTTCTTAGAGTGATTATTTGATTTGAGCATGGAAGTCACATTTTGGTGAGTGATTCGTCAATTTGTGCAAGGTGGCATCTCTTTTGAAAATACACAAAGTGTGTCTAATACAACCTAGAGGGGGGGTGAATAGGTTTTAGTTGATTTATTACCAACTTTTCGACTTAATCAATTTTAATAATCCTACTCCATATTAACAATCAATCAATCCAATATAAATATGCGGAAAACAATAAAAACACAAGGATTGATTTACGTGAGAAACCCTCCAACTGGGCAAAACTCACGGGCTATCCTCCTAGCCACAAACGGTCCTCAAATCCACTATTTGAACGAAAGTTTACAACCTAGGTTGACCTCAAGTCACACCTACTTGGTCACTAACCCTTTCACTCTACCCAACGGGCCTTTAATAGTGATTCTTGACCACAAGCTTGTGCACTAACTCACTTAGTCACAAAGCTTAACAATCAATGAAGAGGTTAAACAACCTAAGTGAATATGTAAAAGATATTCAAGTATGCAATTAATGCTAGGCAACAATAAATGCTTATCTAAGGATTTAAAGATGTCAATAAGTGTAAATCCTAGATATCAATATCTAAATGCAAATGCATGAAGATTTAGCTAGAAGGGTAAAATCGTCCTAAATGCTAGCTATTAATGAACAAGGCTCTCAACCAACACACAACAACTCAATCATGTTATAAATGCCAATAAACATAAAAGATATGCAATAAAGTCACATAAAAGAGCTAACCCTAGGCAAGCAAGAACATAAATAAATACAAGGAGATTTAGGGCATGTTCAAGTTACCTAGTCAATGAAAGCAAGAAGAATCCATGATGGGATAATGCTTGAAGAGGTTAAATGCACATGGATTTGTATTTGGTTGAGTAAAGATGAGTTCTTGGGAGTTTCTCTCTCTAAGGAAAGCTTGGCCTATTAAAAATGGCTTCTTGAACTCATAAAAACGAGCAAGGAAGAAGATAGAGCATATATATGGGAGCCCTAGTTGAAACAGCGTCGTTTTGAACTTAGGGCACAAAATCCCGTCAATACCGCTAGATAGTCCGCGTCTCAGGCATGTGTCCAGACCACGGTACACACAGCAGTGCACCGTTTGGACAATAACCCGGTGCAGGGCGCTGTGCATGCAGGTGCACAGGCCGCGGTATGGGCAACAGAGGCTTACTGGACAACACCGCGACTTGGGTCGCTTTGCGTGCAAGAGTACAGGAAACGGTACATGAAGCATGACTCTGCTGAGGTATACCGCTCTGTATGCCGCGGTGCAAGCAAGTCTTGCCAAGCGGTCTAGGCCGCGCTAAGAGAAGAAATTCTCTTTTCTGGGCAAACTCAACACACTAAGTGATGTGCAAAATGTGCAAGTGTGGAGTGTGAAAAGAGGCATACAATACATCATTCAATTACATGAAGATAGAAACATAATGCATGCAAGTGAGTGTGTGCAACTAGATCTCTTCAAAGAAAGTTAAACTAGTGAGATACCTTTGAAGTGCTCTTTGAGAGAGATGATGTCCTTGAAGCTTGATCACACTCAAGAGGCCTAAATTACCCTTACAAAGAATAATCCCCAATGTGGTTTGTCAACGAAATAAGCCAATCAAAATATGAGGAACTTACATCTTTCATTGTGTAGGGTTGAAGGGTAGATTCTAGGTGAAGTGGTCACTTGAGAGATTGTATATTCTTATCTTACTAGTGAAAGTTGTTTACTTGTGGTTGTGGAATCAACCCGTGGATGTTTCCTCTTCGGAGGTTTTACCACGTAAAAATCATGTGTTGATTTTCTCTATCCCTATCCTTTTATAATTGTGTATGTGTTGTTATATTTCTTATTTGGTATCTTTGTAATTAATAATCATATTATATCAACTTTGTATATGTTGGGGTTTTATGAATTGAAGCCAAGTAGCAATTTAAGTTTGTATTACATACATGTTAATGCTTACATTGACTTTGTTTTTGAACAAGCATATCTTTAATTGAATTAATATTGCTTGTGCTTGTCTTTTGAAGTGTGATACAAGCTACTTGGAGGGACAAACTTTTGTTTGTTTCAAGGAAGTGAAAAAAGATGTAGTAACCTATTCACCCCCTCTAGGTTAGCTTAAGGCAATTAACCGTGTTTGTATTTTTCAGGCTTGACGATCGTTCACAAAAAGCTCTACCGAGGGAGGAATGTCGAATTTATCTACAAACTTTTCAATTTCATGAACGATCACTGCATTTACTTCATAATCAAAAGTGCATGGCTGGTCAGAAGAGAATCTCAGCAAATGCGCCAGGAGCTTCTTAGGGAGATCCTCAAACTTTAACAGCTGAGAAGGGATCTTTAGCTCGGTTGATAGAGAATCCTTAGCAGCAGATCTTCCAACTCGACCGGTACCGATTGTCCTCGACATCTCTGGACTTGTGTTAACAGAAGAGACATTTAGGTTAGAATAAGAGGGTCGAAACTCAGGACGAACAATTGAGTAATCGACATTGAGAGATTCAGGTTGAGTTAAAGGAGTAGAAGTTTGTAAACTCTTTCTCAGAATGAACTCAATCCTATCAGCATTCTCTTTGTCACATGTCTCAATAGCACGCATAAATAACTCAACAAAATGGTGACGAGTAATCGGGTCCATACCTAAGTTTTTGACTCTTTGTAGAACGACATGAATGCTGATACTGGTATAGTCAAAGGTTTGGTAAGGGGTAAATGACTTTGAAGAAGGTTTGAGCGACGGGGAATTCCGAAGTAAAACTTAAGTAAGAAAGAAGTGGAAAAGCTAGGTGTTAACCAGAAAATCCACTCAGGGAGCGAAATTCCAGTTAACACCCTCATCCACTACCGGTAGGTGGTAGCGGGGTAGGTACCTTCGGTACCGAGGTTCCTTTTTTAAACTGGAGATTAATATGAACAAATGCAAGGGAACCAGAAGGATATGAAGGATACTATTTTATTGAAGATTTGCTATATTGATGCTACAACACACTCTTTTCTCTCTTTTTTACACAGGATGGTGGTGAAGTATACGGTTATGTCAATAAGTGGCTATTGTCCTCCCAGTGATTGTCTCAAACTCTCACTGGCTACAAAGAATTTAGAAGGAGAATCTTTGGGGTTAAATTTCTTTTTTTAGTGATCAAAAATCTGACCTCCTCTCTATCCTTCATGGCCGTATATGTAGACCCTCAATATCCCTCAGAATCCGGTTGTATTAATGAGGATTATTTGGAGTCACATTTTAGGCATTTGAAAGGAGTTGAGTGAGGCTAATTGAGCAAGATTTGATCCTGCTAATCACTGTCATGTTTAAACTTTGATTTGGCTGACCGTTTTGGTATAATTTATGGCGCTTTAAATGGCGAAGGAGTCAACTTTCCCCGATTGTGTTGCTTGGAGAGGTACACTGGTTCTATACCCTGGTGGCGCGGTATATTGGTGTATTGACTTGACTTACTGGTGTGGCGCTTGTTCTATCATGCTGGTGACTTTATAGTGATATTCATCTTGTTGGGCAGGTACGACGCCTGAATTATGGGTTGATATCGAGGTGCTCTGGGACACCGGGTATATGTCGTGGTACCAGGGTACCAGGTATAAAGTAGCGGGTACCTGGGAGGTATTAGATATGTGATATCACGATGTTCTCTTCATTAGATGTCAGAATGGATGTACAACGTGGTACCTGCTCTTCCTGGTTCGTATCTTCGGTGCTTCATCTTGGTAGGTAGATGGTCGAGGTTCTGGCCTTACCAGGTATTGATTTCTTCTATGTCGTAGTACCGATCCTGCTAGGTATCTAGGAGCCGGGATTGGTCCCTACCAGGTAGATACTTGCTGGAAAATTCTCCTTTGGTCCCTTGCCAGAAAACCCTGTTAACACTAGGGTTACAATTGTTTAGAGAAGAATTGCAAAGGAAGTATTTGGTAAGAGGGAAAATGAAAGGTTTTTGAAAATATGTAGAAGATGATGACGTTATCCAACGTTTAGCGAGACACGTATGAAAGTGGGGGTTAGTGCACGAACTCCAAAAATCATGCGCCCCACTGGCGACGTGATAGGAGACGCTTGAGGAACAAGGGAGGTGCCGCTGATTCCTTCATCATGTCACGTTATCTTGGGCAAATCAAATTTTTATGGCTAGTAATAAATGCTTAGCTATTAAACATTAATGGTATTTATGGAATACATGATAAAATTAATGGCAGAGTTAAACATACCTCACCGAGTGAGTTCTCTTTGCTGAATGAGCAGCTCGGATCAAATGTTTAAGGGGATATTGTTATTGGTAAAATATGGAAAGGTGATAGGTCAACATGCTTCCCGGTATACACGATAATCAGAGATTCCATGTAACCAAAATATGATTAGACTAATCCAACCCTAGATGGCCAAAAATGACCCCACAACTTTTGGTCCTAGATGGTTGGGTAGAAGTGACTCGACTAAGGTAGTCAAATCGATTAGGTGAAGGTAATCCGGTTGGATCACTGAGTTGGTCGGGCCAAGGTGCTCGGTCGTTATCAGGTAGCTAGTCGGAGAGAATGAGTTTTGGTCGGGTTGGTAGGTGGTAGGATGAGCGACACATGGACAATGACGAATTCAATACAACTACGACTCATATACGCAGAGAATGAGTCTTGTTCAAACAAGATGTCTAGAAGCACATTCTGATAAGGAAACAAACTTCCTTAGAGATATCAAAGTCTAGATTAGGCAAGAGATTTAATTCATTCAGAACATAAACAACGTGGAACAGGAAATAAGATTAAAACGACTCCAACAAGTCCGAGTCTCATTAAACCACAACAACTTTCCTTACTTGTACACCATGAATTAGGGTTCTATGCACATATAAATAAACCCTAAAATAACATTGTAAGGGTTGCGAACTCAACAAGTACGTAAGAGTGAGAGAGAGTTATTTTGTAACTATTCTATTATAGTGGATTTTCCTTCTCGCCGTAATCGGCAACAATGGACGTTTCCCCAACTTGGGGTTTTACCACGAAAAATCTATGTTTGCATACTCTTTTTCTCTTTTCTACTCATTGCATTATAACAACTTACGATAATTCGTTAGACGTTTGATCAACTTTACGTAATCCTAAAAATCCAACAAAACTAAAAACACATTATTCGGTCTAATTATTATTAGGGCCTTAATCGAATTAATCCTAATAATGTATTGAGCGTAACTAATCTAACTAATTAAACTCTTTAATTAAAAGATTAGTTATAAATGAGAGTTATTAAGTTTTTACTCCTAAAAACTAATCTCATTATTAATAGCAAATTATGTGCAAAACCTATTTTAATCTCATTAAAAATAAAACACATAAACCATGGCAATTATGTATGTATGATATGTTATAATGCACGTGTAGGCACACCTAATCTATATGGCATTCTTATGTATAACAATGCTTTAATTTTTTTTTAAATCATCCATGACTTCAAAATTAAAGCAAACATGAGTTGACCGAGCACAATGTGTTATCTAACTTAAACAATTCTAATTACAAAAAATAATCCAAGGCATTCCTTGGTCTTCTTGTAAATCCATTGTCTTCAATATTCTTCAAGTCCACTTCTTTGCATCTTTGGTCTTCCAATCAAGTCCAACTTGATTTATGTCAAGTGATCCATCTCATGGATAGAACCCTCAGGCCCATCAATTAATTTTAGCATAATATATACTGACCATGAAGCCCACAAGACGACCTTTCCGCAAGCCTCAAGGCCCAGATGGGCGAAAATGCATCCAGCAGCCTTGGACGCGTCAAGGCTGTCCATTCGGCTTCTTATGGGCTGCTGCCTATTGTACCAAGGCCTAAGTGTTTCTTTAACACATAACCAAGGTCCAAGTATGGCCCAAAACAGCCCTTGTGCCTGCGAACATGCAGCTGCAGCAGTGACAGCCGCGCGCACACACCTGGTGAGCGTAGCTTATCGCACATCTGCTGTTTGTGCGCATAGAGTTGATCGGTCTATTTCTATACATATTTTAGGTCCCCATTTCCTATTATTTGTGCTTTGTTTTTGGGTGAAATTCGGTATTTTATGTGTTTGTTGAGCATGTGTAGGTCACATTCCTTAGATTAAGTGTTTGAAGGTATTTTCAAGGAAAAGAGCTTAAATGTGAAGAAAAAGAGCAAAGCTGTCATCCACCGTTGTGTAGGTCGCTCTTCATGCACGACCTCCACCGCGGCACGTCTAGTGGTACATTTTAGTAGGCTTTCTGTTCTTTTCCGCGGTCCATACTGCTTCCCAGGCATCAACCTCAACCGCGGTCTATGCCGCACATCATTCTGGGAAAGGCTGATTCGGCCAGTGCAGAACAGCCAGATTACGGGGCCCATATCTCTCAGCTCTGATTGCATTGTGTGTCCTACCACCTATGAATGAAAATCCCTGGAAGTCTAGTTTCCGGTGCACTTTTCGGATCGCAATTCCGATATTCCTAGAAGAAGTTATGCTTGTTTTAGTACCCAATGGTCATATCAGTCATAATTCCGTAAATAGTGACGGGATTTATTTTGCAAGTTGTCGGAACGGAAAATATTACCTTCTTAGACATGAGTGAGAGTCTTGGAAAGAAAGTTGACACCTAATCCTTATCATCCTTCAATAAGTAATCAAGTTGAGTGGATTAGGAAAGAATTAAATCCCAAAAAGGTAGAGTTCCAAAAGGGAACCAATTTCCTTGTTGTTTAAGGACTTGGCTTATCATCTAAAGCCTATTTAAACTCCCGTGAACCCTAATTTGGGGAGAGACAAGCCAAGGGATGTCCCAAGCCACCAAGGGGGCCATCCCCCATCACTCCATCACCTCAAGACCCATTCATCCATTGTAGAAGAAGATGAAGAAGAATTGGAGGAGCTCTTTGATGATCATCTCGGGTTTTCTCTACTCAATCTCTTTTTTTTTTCTATGATGTGTAACTAATGTCATAACTAGGGAATAAATGTGAACCTTTTGTGAATGCTCATGAATGGATTAATTATTATTTCATCAATTTAATACTTGATTTATTCATTGTGCTTAATTGCTTAACTCCTCATTAGTTTTAATATTTATTCACACCATAGACCAAGGGTGGATAATTATTTGGTTTGATTTTAGGGTTAAGACTATCTGAGAATAATGGTTAGAGTATAACCAAACCTAATCTTGATTAATGCTCTTTTGAATGAATGAATTTTATCTTTAGCATAGGCCAAGCAAAGTATAGAATTTGGTTCTTAATTCTTGCGCTTAAAGGGTTTCCGATCACTGTTCACACCATAGACCAAGGGTGAATAGTGGTTGGGAGCACGTGACTCATCCCATGACCATACGGTAATAGTCACATTAAATACAAAGAATGAACCCTAGAATTGATTGAATCTTGTTTACAAATTAATTCCATACATTGAGTGTTCATAATTGGGGATCATTGATGACTTAGTGTTTTCTTTCCATTGATCACAAACACCATTCTTTTTAATTGCTTTCTTAATTTAGTTTAGTTTAATTCAAATCTCAAACAAATCTTTGGTTACTTTTAGTTTAACTTTAATTAAAATTAGTTTTTAATTAATAAATTATTTTTCCTTGTGGGAACGATCCTTACTTGGCACTGTACTTATCTTCACGATTCGTGCACTTGCGAGTGAGTATTTTATAACACGATTTTACACATCAGGAGTAGTTTTTATTTTTCTTTGAATCCTTTCGAACATCACGATCTTCTTCGCAACATACACATAAAAATATATATACATACAAAACATATATCAAGAACAACAATTAAAAAAAAGGCTTTATTGATTACATAAATGAATAAAAAAAACCTATAACCCATCGAGCCATATAATTCACGATCAACCATGTTTATATATATATATATATAACAATTATACAAGCCTTGATTGTGCCTACACATATCGTACATAATGGAATCAAAAGAAAACAACTTTAGTTTTTCCGTGTATATACAAAAAATTGGCTCTAATACCAATTGTAGGGAAAAAAGTTAAGGTTTTGACAAAATTGTAGCGGATATGGTTTCCAAAATTTTCCTTTAGAAAATATATTTTCTGAACCAGACTTTGTGTATACATGTATATAAAAAAAAACTTGAAGTATACCTGATTGTTCTCTTAAAGCTTTGATTCTGATTTCACCACCAAGCCTTCCTAGCTATGATCCGCGATCTGATAACTTGTGTGTGGGCACGTCACGGATATAGACAGGACTAGAGGGAGGTTATAGAAATCAAGAAGATAGCACCTTGCCCTCTCCTACTAAGTTCGGTCGACTCCTGCAAGGAGAACAAAAGAAAACTTTGTTTTTTTCTTCTTTCTTTTGCCGCACCCCTCTCTCTCTGTATTAGGTTTTTGGTTGCTTTTGTTTCCTGATAAGTGTCTATTATATATCAAGATCCTAGGATTCAGTTGTCCAAGTCAAAACAGAATTATAAATCCTATTTTAATTCGGTCACCACTAGGACTTGAACCCGTGACCTCTAGGATTTAAAATAATCTTTGTTATTTTTAATCATTTTGTATTAGTCATGGTTCGAACCTGTAACCTCCTATTAATAATTAAATAATTAAATAATTAAATATTTCTTAATTATCAATATAATTCAATGATTAATATACTAATCAAATAATCATATTATTTAATTAGTTCCTTGAATTTATTCGTGTCACTTTTATAACACAATTAATTGGATATTTTAATTAATTAACCATGACCCTTGTTACCAATAACCATAAAGGGCTAGCAAGGGGACCTAATGGACCTATAGTTTTGAGCTCCAATAATACTTAGAAATATTAATTAAACTCTTCAATTAATATTCCATGATTATTAACCTCGATGTTACTCCACTAAAAAACCGATGATGCACTCTCGAAACCGTAGATGTATTACACAGACTGAAATCTCAGTGTTCATCGATATAACCATTACATATGGTATGATCCTCCACGAGTGGTTCATAATTAGAGCCAGGTCATAAAGTTTGTTATACATTTCTAATTATATCTTTTCCTTTAAGTACCATTGATTATCTAATGAACAATTATATCATGTCTTCCATTACTAAAGAAGGAGAGCGCTCTTAATTGTTCAAGCCCCGTATCAACCCTTAAGGGAACTAGTCCTTTACTTCTCACAAGAAGGAGTTGATTCCTCTATTTTGTACAAACCTTCCCAGCCATAAGCTATCTCGTGACTCCAAGATATGAAGTTATTGATCGGGAATGTTACTCTGATCTCACCCATGGTATGTCAAAAGCCATGATCCAACCTGAAGGAGTCAGTAAGACACTCATAATTAATATCATCCATATATAGCCATCATTTGTCGATATATATATGAATCTCCTCAATTAACTTATCTTAGTGAGAGAATCATATAAATCGTGGCCTTGTCCTATATGATTTCATCATATAAGATGCCTTCATTCCTAAGTCACTACATGAGTGGTCTAGGATAAGACAACTGTACACTACGGAATGAACCACATCAGTAGATTAACCTTAAACAAAGTGCCCAGCTTTATTTACTCTCTACGGACTCTTTAGATTGCACGTCTCAAACTGAATCCTTTTATGTATATAACACTCATGTACTCAGTTTGAGATTACATTTAGCAATCTTGGATGTTTTCCACGTATGATATAAGCGTACGAATGTTAATAAATCAATATTTATAGAATGAAAAAACAACTTCTTTTATTCATGTTTTTATAACATTTACATATTACAGGCTTTAGGGCATAAACACCAAAACCCTCAAGTTGGAGTGTGGAAGATGCTTAATCGGTATATTTCTATACATGTTTTAGGGCCCTATTTCCTATTATTTATGCTTTGTTCTCGAGTGAAATTAGATATTTTATGTGTTTTTTGAGCATGTGTAGGTCACATTCCTTAGATGAAGTGATTGATGTTACTTTCAAGGAAAAAAGCTTAAACAAGAAGAAAAAAGGCAAAACTGTCAACAAACGCGACATGGGTCGTTGTCTTGCAGAGCACCAACCGCGGCTTAGCCAACAGTACATTCTATTTGGATTTCTATTCTTTTCCGCAGTTCATACATCTTCCCAAGCATCAACCTCAACCGCGGCCTATGCCGCGTAACACTCCTGGAAAGGTTAAATTTTGGCCAATGCAGAATGTCTATATTGTGTGGACCATATCTCTCAGCTCCAATTGAACTGTGTGTCTAACCACCCTTGGATAAAAAGCCCTAGAAGTCTAGTTTCCGGAAAACTTTTTGGATTGCAATTCCGATATTCCTAGGAGAAGTTATGCCCATTTTAGTATTCAGTGGTCAGATCAGTCATAATTTCATGAATAGTGACGGTACTTATTTTGCAAGTTTTCGGATTGGGAAATATTACTTTCTTGGCCATGTGTGTGAGCCTTGTAAAGTAATTTGACACCTAATCCTTATCTTCTTTCAATAAACAATCAATTTTAATGGATTAGGAAAGAAATAAAATCCCAAAAAGGTAGAGTTCTAAAAGGGAATTGATTTCTGTTAATAGCCAAAATTGGCTAAGGACCAAAGGAAAATTTTCCACCTCTCAGACCTGGCTCCATACCCGAGAGTTACCACTAGGAGACCATTCTATCTAGAGCCAAGCTACGATACCACCCCAGGAACAAGGACAGGCTCCGGAAACATCCGGGATAGAGCCCGAAACGATCAGATCTAGCCCGCATCACCAAAACTAGAAATTCCCCGAAGTCGAGGTCACCTCGCAATTGCTCCAGAGACTCACCTATACCTCGCTGACACAGGAGAATGTCCCTAGGAAGCCGCACCTAGCTTCAAAAGGTCAGGGGAAGCCGTACCTAGCTTCGAAAAGGTTAAGGGAAGCCAGATCTGGTTCCTAGCTGGATGAAACTTCTCAGATATCGAGGTCGGAACACTAATCGACCTCACTAGTTGATGCACCACACCATGCCATATTCAACGACCTCTATAAAGGATCATGCTGTGAAGATACGAAGATACACTGGATCATATCTGGAAACGTTACCTACAGGCAGAACAAGTAACAGAGTCCAAAGAGGAAACAAACTGATCTCCACCAAGATATTCTCAATTCGGCTATTAACTCAAAGTCAATGACATTTTTTGAGGAGAAATCCTGGCCGATAAGGAGGGGAGAGACTGAGAAAATCAATGGGAGAATCAGTTGATTTAACCTACAAAACTATGTATAAAAAGAAAGAAAGAAAAAGAAAAGAGAGACTACTATTCGACAGGCATACGACAAATACTCGACCATACCTTTGAGAGAATTGAGAGCAAAAATAAAGAAATTTGTGTTTGTATACCATGCACGTTCAATAAAGAAAATATTCTTGCTTTCTTTTGGGTGATGAATTGTATCATTATTCCTTGTCATTTTATAAATCATTGCTACACATACGAGCAATCTTAGCCACCACCTACGTGGTAGTGGTCTCGAGGGTGTTAACTGAGATTTCTTGACCCGAGCAAAATTTCCGTTAACACTTTCTGGCGCCGTCTGTGGGAATAACCTTACACTCAATTAACCAATTATTTTCATTCACATTTTCATTGTTTTATAGGGACTACGAGGCTTCGCTCCTCCCAAGACCAACATAGAGTTTCGGAGCAACCTCCGGCGAGGCTAACACGAAAGGCCCCAAGAAAGGGGAGAAAGTCTGGATATAGTAGTCAGGCTCCGGTCCAAACAACCAATGCGCGGGCTGCTGGCCACCCTATAGTGATCCAGGCCGCGCTCGACCAACAAGCGGCGGCCTTCGTAGAGTCAATCCACGTCCGCCTGCTCGCTGAAGGCATCACAATCCAGCCAACCAACCTGAATGATCAAGGAGAGCCGAGCAGGCTCGGAGCTAGGCCACCTATTTTCGATCGCCTAGGACCTCTTCTTTCAGAGCAGGCTCGAGATAGGTCAGGGCCCCAACATTCGATCTGAAATAGGCTGGGACCCATGCCCCCAGCTCCGAAAAGACCTTCACAATATCAACCCAGGCGAGTTAAGTCTGCCGCGGATGCTTTTACCCGGAAGCCACGAGAGCTATCTCATCCAACTACATCTAGGAGGACCGCCCGGGCCCTAGAGGAGGAAAGTAGACAAAGTCCCCGAATGAATCCTATCCAGGAGGAGGACCGGAAAGAAATTGCCAGTTCATCAGAAAGACTCGACAGTGAAGAATCTGAGGTTAACTCGAAGAGGCCTGGGAACAAGCGACTGAGGGATCAGCTGGCAAAGCTACAAAAAGAGGTCCAGTAGATAAGAAAGGGAAAGCATAAGGAGGACAAAAAGGATCCCCTGAGCGAGATGAACGCTCCCTTCAGTAGGAGGATCCGGGAAGCGGAGCTCCCCCCAAAATTCAAAATGCCAGCAGATAAGTTCTCCGGAACAGAAGATCCTCTAAGCCACCTAGAGAGCTTTGTTCAACAAATGGAGGTCTAGAACACTACCAGAGCAGCTATGTGCAGAATGTTTCCAACGACCTTAACCGACTACGCGAAAACCTAGTTCAGGAAACTGCCCGTTGGCAGCGTGGATTCTTTCATGAAATTATCAACAGATTTTTGCTCGTAATTCCAAGGGGTCAAACCTCGTCCGAAAGATCCTATACACTTTCAATATGTGATTCAAGAACGGAGCGAGACTCTTCGGTCGTACGTGGAACAATTTCACAAGGAGGTCATACAAATGGGAGTTTTCACCGAAAAAGAAACCCTCGCCAACTTCAGGCGGAACCTATGGGCAGGAAAGCTTTTCCGCTTCTTCGCCAAGAGACCTCCCGAGACTTACCAGGAGGCCTACAACCGGGCTCTTGAGCAGGTAGAGATCGACGAACAACTCCAGATCAAGATGGAACACGACGACATGAGAACGGCAAAGCGTCTGAAGAAAGAAGCCCCTAAATTTGAGCTAGTACAGAAAACTCAGAATAAACTTCCCAATAGGTCGACCTATCGCATCCCTGCTCCTCTGCATAGGCAAGAAAGATATCTAGCAAAACGAACCCGTCCCCGGGCTTCGCCACCTCCCAGGACCGTGGCTCCAGTAATGCAAGGGGAAAAAGGGTATGACTACTACACCCCTTTGAATGCTTCTGGGAAACAGTCTACCTTGCCATACGAGATAAAGGGTTGCTCCAAAAGCCCGCTCCCATGAAGGCCCCAGCTGACAGGAGAAACCGGTACAAGTACTGTGACTTCCATGAAGACTTGGGCCACAACACCTCAGAGTGCTATAATTTGCACAACCAGATTGAAGCCTTGATAAGGGGCGGATGTCTGATTGAGTTCTTACAACAGGTCAGAGATAACATTAGGACTAGAAGGGAGGTACAAGCTGAAATCCGTGAAGACGCAGAAAAGAGGAAAGGGGAATAGGTTGACTTAATGCAACAGATCCAGGTGATACACACTATCAGCGGAGGTCATACACTGGTTGGCGTTTAAATAACTCCCAAAAAAACCACGCGAGAAAGATTCCCCGCATCGGAGAAAGCCGGGGGATCTTCGAAGTCAGCCAGAGCCCGACAGAGCCCTCCCAGTCAGCCCAGATCATTTTCACCGAAGCAGATGTTTTCAACACTGTGCAACCTCATGATGATCCCATGGTAATCACGATACAGATCGATAACTGTCTGGTCCATCGCGTGCTCGTGGATACAGGTAGCAGTGTATTTATCCTCTTCAAGGATACCTTGGAAAAATTAAACCTGAAGCAATGCTGTTACAACAGCTGTACCACTCTGCATTACGGGTTCACTAGAGATTCGATCATACCAGTGGGGTCGATGATCCTCCCAGTAATCATCGGAATCACCCATCTCCAACAGAATGTTAGGACCGACTTTGTTGTGGTTGACACCCCATCGGCCTACAACGCCATCCTAGGGAGACCTTTCCTGTCCTCCTTGAAGGGAGTCTTGTCCATATACCACAACATCCTAAAATTCCCGGTTGGAACAAAAGTAGGAGAGGTACGCGGGGACCAGCAGGCAGCCAGGAAATGCTACGCAATATCTGCCAATCCTGCAGCCCTATCGAAATAGTGTGTACAGTTGACATTAATCCAGGAAGACATGGATACATCCCGGATAATCCAGGAGGAGAAGGAGCCCGCAGAACATCCTGGGCATCCGGATAGCGAACCTATTATGCCCTGCGAGGAAGAATGGTGTAAGGAATGGGCTAGCGGGCAGCCCGTAGATAAACTAGAAGAGATACCCATCAGAAATGACGATCCCTCCAAGGTCGTCAAGGTCGGAGCCACCCTTGATCCAGAAGTAAAAAGAGGACTAATTGACCTTCTTAGGGAGTTCAGCGACATCTTCGCCTGGAACCATGATGAAATGCCTGGAATCCTTGCATAATTGGCCGCCCACCGACTAGCGGTAGATCCAACAGTCAAGCAGAAGAGGCGTCACTTCAACGCTGATAGGAACGCTGCGGTGCAGGAAGAGGTTAATAAATTGATCAAAGCAGGGTTCATCAGAGAAGTACGTTACCCCGAATGGATCGCCAATATGGTCATGGTTACGAAGGCGAATGGGAAGTGGCGTATGTGTGTCGATTACACCGACCTCAACTGGGCTTGTCCGAAAGACAGTTTTCCTTTACCAAAGATCGACCAGCTGGTTGACTCCACGTCCGGAAATAAACTTTTGAGTTTTATAAACGCATTCTCAGGATACAACCAAATTAAAATGCACCCGGCTGACCAAGATAAAACCAGTTTCATTACTGGGCAAGGCTTATACTGCTACAAGGTGATGCCGTTTGGTTTGAAGAATGCGGGGGCCACATACCAGCGGCTGGTTAACAAACTGTTCAAGCCCGAGATAGGAAGGACGATGGAAGTATATATCGACGACATGATCACGAAATCCTCAACCGTAAAAGGACATCAAGAAGACTTTGGCAAAACCTTCCTCATACAGAGGGAAAACCAGATGCGTTTGAACCCCTCCAAATGTGCCTTTGGGGTAACGACGGGGAAGTTTCTGGGCTTGATGGTTCATGAGAGAGGTATAGAAGCCAACCCAGAAAAAATCAAAGCAATCTTGGACCTGGAATCCCCAACCTCGCTCAAGAAAGTACAGATTCTGACTGGATGGGTGGCGGCACTCAACAAGTTTATTTCTCGCTCCACCGATAAATGTCTCCCTTTCTTCAAGGCCATCAAACAAGGGAAAAACATAAAGTGGAGCCAGGAGAGCGAACGGGCTTTTCAAGCTTTGAAAGAATACCTAACAAGCCCCCAATTGTTAGTCAAGCCGGTTCTCGGAGATGAGTTGCAGATCTACCTGGCCGTATCGGAAACTGCAGTAAGCGGGGCTTTGGCCAAGGATTGTAGTGACGGTTTTCAAAGACCCATATACTATATGAGTCATGCTTTGACCAAATCAGAAAGGAATTACATTCTCCTAGAAAAGCTCGCTTATGATCTGGTGATCTCAGCGAGGAAACTCCGTCCCTATTTTCAAGCTCACACAATAGGAGTGGTGACGAACCAACCCCTCCGCCAATTCTTGCAAAGACCAGACGTGCCTGGAAGGCTAGTCTTATTGGCCCTAGAGCTCACTCAGTTTGACCTAAAGTATAAGCCCCGGACTACGATTAAGGCAAAGGCTTTGGCCGACTTCGTGGCAGAATTCTCAGCGATCCCAGATCAAGATGATCCCTCAGTATCAAATGAGGTCCCTGAGAAGATATCCGAGGTCGATAATTGGTCGGAAGGCTGCAAGCCATAGACCCTCTTTGCAGATGGAGAATTCAGGCAAGCCGAGGGAGGAGCTGGCATAGTTTTAATAGATCCGGAGGGGACCGAATTCTGTCACTGTTTCAGATTCGAGTTTAAAGCTACCAATAACCAAGCGGTATATGAAGCCCTCCTAGCCGGGATAAAGGTAGCCATTGAACTAAAGGCCGATTACCTACAAATCAAAAGCGATTCATTGCTTGTTGTAAACCAGGTGACTGGGGTCTACTAGGCAAAAGGAGATAATATGGCTGCCTACCTAAAGCTAGCTCAGCTGCTAAAAAGTAAATTTAAGGGACTCAAGATCGATCAGGTGCCTCGACACCAAAACCATCGCGCAGATGGTTTGGCTAAAATAGCGGTGAACGGAGGCTAGTCCCTACCATAGGGAATTCCCTTCCAAGTAATCACCCAACCAAGCATAGCCAAAAATGGAGAAATTTGTTCCCTGGATCGCCTGCCTTGCTGGATGGACCCAATTTTCGCCTACCTCCTTGAAGGAGAGCTTCCCGAAGGGCCCGACCAAGCCCGAAGAATTAAGAGACTCTTAGTCCGATACTGTATGGTGGATGGGTACCTCTACAGGAGGGGCAGGTCTCTCCCCTTACTTAGGTGCTTGCATCCCGATGATGCTAAGTGGGCATTGAGAGAGGTCCACTCTGGGGACTGTGGGAACCACATAGGTGGGGAAGCTCTAGCCTATCAGGTGCTTCGTATGCGGTACTATTGGCCGACCATCCACCAAGACGCAAAGAGTTTTGTGCAATCTTGTGAACCTTGTCAAAGAACTTCAAACTTGAACCACCAGCCACCCGAGCGACTGTCGTCCCTCAGTTCACCTTACCCCTTTGCCATGTGGGAATCGACCTAATTGGGCCACTCCTTACCGCTCCCAGACAAATGAAACATGCTATCGTGGCTATCGACTACTTCACAAGATGGGTCGAGGCAAGACCTCTTTCTCAGATATCAGAAAAGAATACAACCAAGTTCATCAAGACTAACGTGGTATGCAGATTTGGGACCCCTCTCATCATTATAGCTGACCTAGGGAAGCAATTCGACAACGCCCGGTTCAAAGACTACTTTAAGGGATTGGGGATCGACCTCAGGCTCGCTTCAGTGGCTCATCCTCAGACTAACGGGCTGGTAGAATCCACCAACAAGACTATCAAGAAACTTCTGAAAAAGAAGCTATAGCAGAAGAAAGGTAAATGGGACGAAGAGCTGCCAGAAGTCCTCTGGGCATACCGGACTACAAAGAGAACAGCTACCAGGGAGACACCTTACTCACTGGCTTTCGGGGTTGAAGCAGTCCTCCCCATCGAGCATAAATTAACCTCGTTCAGGGTACAACACTTTGAGCCTAAAATTAACAAAGTTAAGCTCCGGGTTAATCTAGACCTCTTAGAAGAAAAACAAGACCGGGTAGTAGAGAAAGTAGCAATCTACCAGAGCAAGATCGCTAGATACTTCAACCAAAAGGTAAGAGCCCGAGAATTTAAAGAAAGGGATTTGGTACTTAGGAAAGTGACCCTGAACACTCGAAAAAGGTCGGATGGAGTCTTAAGTCCTAATTGGGAAGAGCCATATTTGATAAAGCTAGTTGTTCGCAATGGAGCTTATAAACTCGAAGACATGGACAGACGATCCATTGACCACACTTGGAATGCAGATCATTTGTGGAAATTCTACCCTTGAAGGGAATTCTCAAGCAAACTACCCCCATTTAGCTTTCATTACAGACCCTAATAAAGATGTACTACATCTCGATCATCAATAAAGTCATTTTCCTTTTCTCTTCCATCTTTGTCTCCAACTATGTTCAACATTAGTGACTATACGCTTGTGTGGGAAACTCAACATAAACACTTTGAGACCAGGAAATAGCTCAATAGCCCTCTTGATGCCTTGGTCGGGCTACCATCCCCAAGAAGGGTCTGAGTGTAAAAGCATAGTTGCCCTCCAGATCTCGAGACCAGGAAATAGCTCAATAGCCCTCCTGATGCCTTGGTCGGGCTACCACCCCCAAGAAGGATCTGAGTGTAAGAGCATAGTTGCCCTCCAGATCTCGAGACCAGGAAATAGCTCAATAGCCCTCATGATGCCTTGGTCGGGCTACCACTCCCAAGAAGGGTCTGAGTGTAAGAGCATAGTTGCCCTCCAGATCTCGAGACCAGGAAATAACTCAATAGCCCTCCTGATGCCTTGGTCGGGCTACCACCCCCAAGAAGGATCTGAGTGTAAGAGCATAGTTGCTCTCCAGATATCGAGACAAGGAAATAGCTCAATAGCCCTCCTAATGCCTTGGTCGGGCTACCACCCCCAAGAACGGTCTGAGTGTAAAAGCATAGTTGCCGTCCAGATCTCGAGACCAGGAAATAGCTAAGAAGCCCTCCTGATGCCTTGGTCGGGCTACCACCCCTAAGAAGGGTCTGGGTGTAAGAGCATAGTTGCCCTCCAGATCTCGAGACCAGGAAATAGCTCAATAGCCCTCATGGTGCCTTGGTCGGGCTACCACCCCTAAAAAGGGTCTGAGTGTAAGAGCATAGTTGCCCTCCAGATCTCGAGACCAGGAAAGAGCTAAGTAGCCCTCCTGATGCATTGGTCGGGCTATCGCCCCAATATATATATATATATATATATATATAATGTTTGTTTTCGTGTGCAGGATCAAAATCATCATAATCCCCTACACGAGTCTTAATTGTTACTACAGATGCCACTCTGGTTCCTATTCAAAACCAAAAATGAAACAAGAGTTCTCAAAAGCGATTCGATTTCTTATTAAGAACAAGGGGAGCCTATCCCCCGATAAGGCTACATCCACCAAACGGGGAGCCCAACCCCCGAGCTCAGGCTATAAAAAAAAAGCTAATAAGGGCAAAACAGGGTGCCCACCCCCTTTTTCCTGGCAATCAAAAACAAGTCAAGATGAACTGCTTCAAGCTTTGGGACTCTCTTGGCTCTCCTCCGCTGGCCCTCCTCCTTTTTACCGATCTTCGCCATCAACCCCCTTTACAGATAGCTGTCCATCTTGGTTATCCTCATCGACCGCTCCTCCATTTAGAGGCTCCATCGGTTGATCAGGAGGATCTTCCTCCAAAACCTCATTAATCACGTCCATAACCTCAGGCGGGATAGCCATATCAAGAAGGGCAGCCATGGACCCCGTCTGGCTCCTGTCGATCTCCATCTCTATTAAAGGAGGATCCTCATACTGGCTCCTAACCTCTTCACCAGCTCCTGACTTGTCCTTCTCAAATCGAGAGGACAACACTTTACTGGAAGACTCCCCGGGACCTGAGGTAGTAAAGGTAGGAAGAGGGAATAGAGGATCTGTCTGGGCGGGCTGTTTCCTAGCACCTGCTTGGCTCGAAGGGACCACATTGTCGCCTTCAGGGCGAGATAGCTCGGCAACCTTGAGCATTATTTCCTGTCTATCCCAGCCGGAAATAGACGACAAATCAAATGGAGGAGGAAGAGCTTCCGCGGCCTGACAGGAAGCATAGAAATATCCGTCGCTGAAGGAGGTCTCCGTGTAAGCTTGCAGCTTGGTCACCTGAGTAATCAGAGACTGATTCTCGAGGTCCAACTTTTTAGCCTCAGATCTCCAGGAATCCCGTTGTCTAGACCGTCGGAGAGATTGAAGACGCTCATTATCATAAGATTGCTTCACCATCTCATGATCGGAGCGAAGCTCAGCCATCTCGACCTCGACCTTTCCCTGGCTAGAAGTCATCTCTTCCACTAAAGACTGGGCCTGCTTGAGCAATTCCCTGGCTTTCTCGGCTACGGCTTTGGCTTTTACAGCCCGGTTACTGAAGAGGGCTACCTGCTAGCCCATCGCAACATTAAACTTGAAGGCCTACAAAATAAAGAACCCGAGTTAGAAACTGAACGAATTAACAAGAGTAGCACGAAGGAAATATAATTACCTCAGCTAAAATAGCAGACCCCTTGGTAATAAGGACATCCACAGGCATGGAAGCCATCTTGGAGATCCCACCGCCTGGACAAAACGCTATGAATTGCTCCAGGACTTCATCCCGCCCTGCCGAGCTCGACTGAGGCCGGGAGCAGCTGGAAGGAACCCTCGCGACACCTTTCCTAGAAACCTCTGAAGCTTTGGTTGTTGGAAGCGCAGCGGAATTAGGAGGTTGAGTCGAGGGGGTAGCAACTTTAGCGACCACAGCCGAAGGGATAGAAACAGCAGGACCAACCACCTGGGGAGCTTTACCCAAAGCCCGGAAAGCCCGCGAAGCAAGAGTGGCCATCTTGGACCCAGCCGGAGAGATAGATGAAGCAAGAGCAGGTTCGATCTCAGTGGAGGGAAGAGAAACTTTACCTTGAGGAGAGCGTGAGACGTGGCGGGTGGCCGGTTCCACGATGAAAACTGTGAATAAACAGATTAAAAAGGAAAATGTTAGAACCAAGCTGAGTAATAAGGCAAAGCAACTCGATGATACTTAAGACGAATAGAGTCCGAGATCCGCAAATATTTGTTCACCCTACGAGGATCAAAGGCTTCAGCAGTAAGGAACTTCAGGTTCAAATAATTCCGGGCTAGAATAGCCTTCAAGATGGCTTCGGACTCAGAAGGCAGGGAGTCCCGGTCCCATGAGGGCTTGTCACTGAAAGTTAAGGGAACCTCGAATTCATGCCCTCTAATGAAAATCGAGCTCCCCCAGTCATCCCCCGCAAGGATCCATTCTTCTTTCCAAGCGGGGTTCTTCTTCGAAGCACCGGAATGATGAAGTTGAGCTTGTTCTTGTAGGCAAAAATCGATATAAAATGCAGCGGAAGAAACGAAAAATAGATTTCGTATGGTTTTAAATTTTTTCTCAAAGTTGAACCTTAACCTTTTAATTAATTAAACTCAAATATATACGGTTAGAGTTAAATACCTCTTGACGCGTGATCCGATTGACTTACGTCGATTGGTAATCCGCAAAACCTTTTCCGATGCCCGTGAACAGTACCCGCGTGAACAGTGATCGTGAACAGTACCTGCATGAATAGTGATCGTGAACAGTACCGCGAGATCTTCCAATCCGAACACGTACGTGAATCACCTAGGAGCGTGGTCTCCCTTTTTCTTTGAATTGCAAACCTGAGAATGGATGAACAAAGTTTTCTTTTTCTTTTGTTAGTCACAAAACAATCAAAAGAAGACAAAAATTATTCCGGTCACTTTTGAGTTCTCAATCTAATGATCGAAACTCGCATGAACCTGATTCGATGTTGTACACACAAGTTTATTGATGAACAAGCAATCAGTGTACTATCAAAGAATAATCTCTTCTCTCTTTTATGTTTAGTAGAATAAAAATTATCCTTTTCTATGAATTGAGAAGAGGAAGAAAAATTGAATAATTCAATCAACTATGGTGGCCGAATACTATATTTGGTATTATATAGGTGGCCAAAATTTAGCTTCCTCTTCTATTTAGGATTGCCGAAATCTTCCTCTAAATGGACTAGGGTTGCCGCAAATCACATACCAAAAAGAGTTTGTGTTGCACCCTAATTTCCATCAACCTTTAGACTTCAAAACCTAATCCAACTCATAGATATTTTTATTCTTTTATTGACTAAATAAAAAGACTTCTTATTTGATTAAATAAATAAAATTAATTATTTATTTTCTTATCAAACAAGTCTTTTACTTTTAATATACTACTACCAATAGTATAACTTTAGGAAATATATTTCCTGATCAGAAAAAGATTTGTTTCTTAATTAAACAATTAATTAATAAATTAACTAATTCTTATTTAATTAAAACAATGAAACAAAATAATATATTAGGTTAATATATACACCTTGCCGCCCCACTTATATAAATGGGCCATATATTATTTTCTTATTTCATTTAATCCATTGGACTTTAAATAAAAGCCCACATGTGAACCAGACCCATTCTTACTAAAAGAAACAAGCCCACATGTCTCCTTTTAATATATTAATATAATAGTGCAGCCCATTAATTAAATAATAGACATATTATATTCTTGATATATTAAAAACAATTCTAGATGGACCCTTAAATCGGCCCAGTAGAATATATCAAGTGATCCATGCAAATACGTGTGGATTGGGGATCTTGGCGGGCTATCAAAATTTAAGCTTCAATAGACACAACCTAATCACAATCAACAAATGATTCACTTAGGTCCAATCTATTAATTTTAACTCATTCCACTAAAGAGCTAAAATTGAACTCTTAAATAAAGATAGAATAAGAAGATGTTTCTCATTCATACCCTAGACAATCTTATAGGAGATGGTGTATCCTCGTGAATAATATCAGTAATCGCCAAGAGCTCATAGACCGCTTATAGCTCTCCAAGTTACCATATTTCCTCATATGACCACATTTCGAACTTGGATACTTTGACTTGTCCAGAAGCCATGTTTTCAATAATCATTATTGAAAACTCAACGTTGAGATTTAATATCCAATACCTCAAAACATCCATATGATGATATTATACTCTCATTTAATAAATGGAGCCACGATGTCCATATCTATAAATGAAGTCCTCTATCGATTAACAAATGTATACCACCAAACTATCGAGGATAGACTGTGCTATATAATCGTACTCATTGATAGCTCTAATGATAACACTTGCAACCATAAGTCCATCATTTATCTCAGGATTAAGATAGACTCTCCGATTGTCCTCTTTAATGAAAAGACTTATATCTAGTGACGGTTCTAGATAAAGTATTTCATTGTGATCCAGTTCAATGCACCTAGTTCACTAGATTCTTTTACTCGAAAACCTTTCGATGATTTTATACTCATCATATTCATTTGATCCCACTCAAATGCTAGTAAAAGAATTCTACAACTTTAACAAGATAGAGGTGCCCAACCTTTAACTTAAGTTGTGAACGTTATTCAAGACTAACTAAAGAATTGTGTCTACCTCATACATATCCGGATGTATGAACAATTCTTCATGTCTCATAGTCTTTTGACCTTATGATTATTTACCTTGACAATTATAATAATAAATGCTATAAGTAATTGTAAGAATCAGAATTCACTTTATTAATATGAGAAGATTGTCAATTACAATATTACACTCTTGCCATTGAGCATAATCCTAACAATCTCCCACTTGCTCTATAGCAAGTGTGTCATATCTCTTATTCCCATGTTCTCTAGATGTCCATCAAAGCTCTTCTGAGGTAGAGCCTTTGTGAAAGGATCCGCTAGATTTTCTGCTGACGCGATTTTGGTAATCGTCACGTCTCCCCTATGAACAATTTCCCTCAAAAGGTGATACTTCCTTTCAATGTGTTTACTTCTCTTATGACTTCTTGGTTCTTTCGAATTAGCCACTGCACCACTGTTGTCACAGTGTATAGTGATTTGCTTATTCGCACTAGGAACCACTTCTAAGTCAATCAAGAATTGGCGGAGCCAAACAGCCTCTTTGGCAGCTTCGCATGCAGCAACATACTCAGCTTCCATGGTGGAATCAGCAATACAAAGATTGCTTGATACTCCTCTATATGACTGCTCCTCCTCCAATGGAAAACACAGATCCTGATGTGGATTTTCTGGAGTCAGAATCCGACTGGAAATCAGAATCTGTATACCCAATGGGAATTAAATCCCCTCCAGAGTATACAAGCATATAATCTCTAGTTCTCTTGAGATACTTGAAAATATGCTTGACTGCCGTCCAATGATCAGGACCAGGTTTCGATTGAAACCTGCTAACTATGCCAACAGCAAAACAAATATCTGGTCTAGTACAGAGCATTGCATAGATGAGACTTCCAACTACCGAGGCATATGGAACTCTACTCATGAATTGCTCTTCATGCACATTCTTAGGTGCTTGACTCTTAGAAAGTTTGATTCCATGTCTAAAAGGTAACATACCTTTCTTGGAATCTTGCATGGTGAATCTAGACAAGATTTTATCAATGTATGAAGCTTGGGATAATGCAATCGTTCTATTCTTTCTATCCCTTATTACTTGGATACCAAGAATATAACTTACTTCTCCTAAGTCCTTCATATCAAATTGTTTTGCTAACCATTCTTTCACTGATGTCAATACACCTACATCATTTCCAATGAGTAGTATATCATCAACATAAAGAATGAGGAAAACCAACTTGTCGCCTTTGATCCTCTTGTATACACAAGGTTCGTCAGGGTTTTGAATAAATCCAAAACCCTTTACAGCTTGATCGAACCTTATGTTCCAGGATCTGGATGCTTGCTTTAGTCCATATATGGACTTTTGCAACTGGCATACTCTTTCTTCTTGGCCTTTTTCAATGAATCCCTCTGGTTGCATCATGTAGATGCTCTCGTCAAGACTTCCATTAAGGAAAGCTGTCTTGACGTCCATTTGCCAAATCTCTAGGTCTAGAGATGCTGCAATGGATAAGAGTATCCTAATGGATTTAAGCATGGCCACAGGTGAGAAGGTTTCCTCGTAATCGATACCTTCTTTCTGTGTATAACCTTTAGCTACTAGTCTAGCTTTAAAGGTTTCCACCTTACCATCCATACCTCTTTTCCTCTTGTATACCCACTTGCACCCAATGGGTTTTATCCCTTTAGGCAAGTCTATAAGGGACCAGACTTTATTATTGAACATCGATTCAATCTCGGATTGCATTGCCTTTTGCCAATGACGACAATCAACATCCTCCATAGCTTCCTTGTACGTGTAGGGATCATCGTCTTCCGGGAGATTCTCAACAGATTCTCCTAGACCGATATATCTTTCGGGTTGTGTTCTAACCCTCCCACTACGACGAGGAATGGTAGGTTGTTGATCTTGTGTTGGAGTGGAACTTACAATTGGGCTGGGTTGTGAAACCTCTTGTGGAATTGTATCTCCTGACATCTCATTCAGGACAATTCTACTTTTAGGCACAAAATTATTCATATAGTCCTTTTCTAGAAATGAAGCATTTGTTGAAACAAATACTTTTAGATCAGAAGGACTATAGAAATAATATCCTTTAGTTCCTTTTGGATACCCCACAAATATACATGTTTCCAAACGGGACTCCATCTTTTCTGTCTTTCCTTTCAACACATGTGCAGGACAACCAAATATCCTCATGTGTTGTAAACTAGGCTTTCGCCCAGTCCACAATTCATGTGGGGTTTTAGGGACAGATTTAGATGGTACATCGTTTAGAATATATATTGCTGTTTGTAGAGCATATCCCCAAAAAGAAATAGGAAGTGTTGAATAACTCAACATTGATCTAACCATCTCTAAAAGAGTCTTATTTCTCCTTTCTGCTACCCCATTTTGTTGAGGTTTACCTGGTGCAGAAAGCTGAGAAACTATCCCATTATCAATAAGATATTGCTGAAACTCTCCAGATAGATATTCTCCACCACGATCAGATCTCAAGATTTTTATATGTTTCTCAAGCTGATTTTCTACTTCAGCTTTGAATGCTTTGAACATATCAAATGCATCCGACTTATGTCTCATGAGATACACGTAACCAAATCTTGAGTAATCATCTGTAAAGGTGATGGAGTACTCATATCCACCTCTAGCTTGAATGCTCATAAGACCACATACATCAGTGTGTACTAGTCCTAAACATTCATTGGCTCTTGCACCTTTGGTATTGAACGGCCTTTTGGTCATTTTACCTTCCAAACAAGATTCACAAGTTGGTAGATCATCAACCTTTAAGTCACTTAAAGGTCCGTCACATACCAATCTTTTAATCCTATTAAGGTTAATGTGACCTAGGCGTAAATGCCAAAGATATGTTTCATCTTTTGATAATTTTACTCTTTTATGATTAGGTTCCGTTATTTCTGTGTCTAACGAGTGAAAGATATTTCTATGCAAAAAGAATAAACTGTTTTCCAATGTACCTTTGCAAACAACTTTGTCATTCTTACTAATAATAAAAGTTTTATTAAAAGTAACCGAATATCCAAAGTTATTTAAACAAGAAACTGAAATTAAATTCCTCTTGAATTGAGGTACATAATAAACGTCTATTAAATCTAAATGCCTACTAGAATCTAAAATAACTCTAATATCTCCCACTGCACTTGCAGACACTAATGTTCAGTTGCCCAATCGCAAATTGACTTCATCTTCGTTCAACCTTTTCTTTTCCTGAAACCCCTGCAAGGAATAACAAACATGATTAGTGGCTCCAGAGTCTATGATCCAAGAATCAGTAGAATCTGCCAGAAAACATGTTTCTAGATAATTAACATTACCTTCTTCCTTTTTTCTGGGACTTTGGGCAATCTCTTTTCCAATGTCCCTTTTCACCACAAAGGAAGCATTTCCCTTTGATCTTGGTTACTTTCTTGGTTTCCTTCTTGGTAGGCCCAAGTTGCTTTTTCTTCTGTTGTTTCTTGACCTTCTTACGGGTCTTAACAGTAGCAACTTTACCAACCAAATGAATCTCTTGACCTTTGTTTTTCACAAGGATCTTTTCTGCGCTTTGAACATCTTGCATCATGCCCTGCAAGGTGTACTCCTTTTTGTTCAAGTTGTAGTCCAACTTGAACTGATCAAAGGAATCTGACAGTGAGTTAACTACCATATCAATTTTGGTCTCACCATCAATCCCAGCACCATTTAGTTGAGCAATATTGAGATGTGCTATGACATTCATCATGTGATCTTTCACAGATTGTCCAGGTTTCATCCTAAGATTCATAAAAGCAGTCACTGCCTCTCTCTTAGTCGTCCTAGACCTCATAGCAAACATTTCCTCTAGAGACATCATTATATCAGCAGCGGACTCCATTCCTTCATGTTGCTGTTGCAACACGTCGGAGATAGTGGCCATAATGTAACATTTTGCCATATCATCAGAAGTCTTCCACTGCTCATACTCATCTCTTTGCATCACATTAGATTCATTATTAGGAAGGGGTGGTTTAGGAGTGGTCAGAACAAACTTATGTTTTTCACTTTGCAGTAACAACCCAATTTTCCTTTTCCATGTTACGTAGTTATCTCCAGTTAAGGTGTTATCTTTCAGGATGTTCATAAGTGATGGGGTCATGATTTCTGATTAAAACAAAAACATATATAAGTAAATAATCATGATAATAGCACTTTTAAAAATTTATCTTGAATTAAAATAAATAATTCAATCATAAAAATTCAACGGTGATCCAACACCCATAAATATTACGCCTCTTTTGGGAGTTCGCACTATTTACTAGTTAGACTAGGTCTCACCTAATTGTTAACATAACAACCAGCGTTTTTAATTTTAGCCTTTTCATTTTTATTAACAAGAACTCTTGGGAGGATATTAATAAAATTACATTGAGTGTGTTACCAAGATATCGACCCTGACTTTTCTCTCACGAAAATCCCTCCTTGGGGAGTAGATTTCGTTTAAGTCAATTGTCTAGTCTATCCTTGTAAGGAAGTATATTGTTAAATTCCATTTATGGACGCCCCTTGGGGGGATTACCAAAAATAATAAAACTCAACTAATCTTGGAGGCCATAGGCGTTCTTGCACACCTTCTCCCACTCAATTATTTAAGGCGTGTGATTAAATCCCAAAGAATGATTTTTACCAAGTTATCTAGATGCCAATTAGATACCTAAATCATTCAATGCATGTTCATACCAAAAGAGATATATGAGTGGCACTCCTATTCTAAAATGTCATGTTATCATACAACAACAAATATTGTAATATTTAAGCAAAAATTAAATAGCAACAATTTTGGCCCATCCTAGAAAAGCAAGTAAATTACAATTGTCAGGAATACAAGATCTTCAGGTGGCCATCAACCATACGCTCATCCCTCGGCCTCCTCCCATCGACGTGCACAGCCCACAACCCCACAAAGGGGCTGCCTTGCGCAGCCCATAAGGCCACACAAGGCTGCCGTGCGCAGCCCACCAAGGATTGGGCTTGCCATGCGCAGCCCAATCCAGTCCTAGGGTGCGCACGGTGCTCGTTCTCGGTTCCGGTTGCTTCGTTTTTCTTCCTGTCTTTGAATTTTCAATACCCGAATACATTACATCATATTACGAATAAATTACTGCAACAAATTTTTTATTTTTTTTTTATTTTTTTTTTATTTTACTGCGGTAAGATTTACAAAAAAAAAATACTGCACCTGATTACAAAAAAAAAAATACTGCACTTATTTTACATACAAAACAAAAAAAATAAAACCCTAGCAACTACCAAGAAGGAATTACGGCGATAATAGACCACCCTTCTTGTTACAAATCCGAAACAAAAATTACATTGAAATTCAAGGACCAAAATCGAGCAATAACAATTCACTTTATAAAACATATATAAATCCATACATTCAACATGTAATTATATATGCGAATACCTAGAGTGCCATCTCTTTCTAAAACATGTATAATCACAATAAAAAAGAAATAGATTCACGTATATATACGTTAATTAATTAAAAGGTACAACCAAGGCTCTGATACCAATTGTAGGTAAAAATCGATATAAAACGCATCGGAAGAAACGAAAAATAGATTTCGTATGGTTTTAAAATTTTTCTCAAAGTTGAACCTTAACCTTTTAATTAATTAAACTCAAATATATACGATTAGAGTTAAATACCTCTTGACGCGTGATCCGATTGACTTACGTCGATTGGTAATCCGTAAAATCTTTTCCGATGCCGTGAACAGTACCCGCGTGAACAGTGATTATGAACAGTACCGCGTGAACAGTGATCGTAAACAGTACCCCCGCCGTGAACAGTACCGTGAGATCTTCCAATCCGAACACGTACGTGAATCACCTAGGAGCGTGGTCTCCCTTTTTCTTTGAATTGCAAACCTGAGAATGGATGAACAAAGTTTTCTTTTTCTTTTGTTAGTCACAAAACAATCAAAAGAAGACAAAAATTATTCCGGTCACTTTTGAGTTCTCAATTTAATGATCGAAACTCGCGTGAACCTAATTCGATGTTGTACACACAAGGTTATTGATGAACAAGCAATCAGTGTACTATCAAAGAATAATCTCTTCTCTCTTTTATGTTTAGTAGAATAAAAATTATCCTTTTCTATGAATTGAGAAGAAGAAGAAAAATTGAATCATTCAATCAACTATGGTGGCCGAATTCTATATGTGGTATTATATAGGTGGCCGAAATTTTGCTTCCTCTTCTATTTAGGATTGCCGAAATCTTCCTCTAAATGGACTAGGGTTGCCGCAAATCACATACCAAAAAGAGTTTGTGTTGCACCCTAATTTCCATCAACCTTTAGACTTCAAAACCTAATCCAACTCATAGATATTTTTATTCCTTTATTGACTAAATAAAAAGACTTCTTATTTGATTAAATAAATAAAATTAATTATTTATTTTCTTATCAAACAAGTCTTTTACTTTTAATATACTACTACCAATAGTATAACTTTAGGAAATATATTTCCTGATCAGAAAAAGATTTGTTTCTTAATTAAACAATTAATTAATAAATTAACTAATTCTTATTTAATTAAAACAATGAAACAAAATAATATATTAGGTTAATATATACACCTTGCCGCCCCACTTATATAAATGGGTCATATATTATTTTCTTATTTCATTTAATCCATTGGACTTTAAATAAAAGCCCACATGTGAACCAGACCCATTCTTACTAAAAGAAACAAGCCCACATGTCTCCTTTTAATATATTAATATAATAGTGCAGCCCATTAATTAAATAATAGACATATTATATTCTTGATATATTAAAAACAATTCTAGATGGACCCTTAAATCGGCCCGTTAGAATATATCAAGTGATCCATGCAAATACGTGTGGATTGGGGATCTTGGCGGGCTATCAAAATTTAAGCTTCAATAGACACAACCTAATCACAATCAACAAATGATTCACTTAGGTCCAATCTATTAATTTTAACTCATTCCACTAAAGAGCTAAAATTGAACTCTTAAATAAAGATAGAATAAGGAGATGTTTCTCATTCATACCCTAGACAATCTTATAGAAGATGGTGTATCCTCGTGAATAATATTAGTAATCGCCAAGAGCTCATAGATCGCCTATAGCTCTCCAAGTTACCATATTTCCTCATATGACCACATTTCGAACTTGGATACTTTCACTTGTCCAGAAGCCATGTTTTCAATAATCATTATTGAAAACTCAACGTTGAGATTTAATATCCAATACCTCAAAACATCCATATGATGATATTATACTCTCATTTAGTAAATGGAGCCATGATGTCCATATCTATAAATGAAGTCCTCTATCGATTAACAAATGTATACCACCAAACTATCGAGGATAGACTGTGCTATATAATCGTACTCATTGATAGCTCTAATGATAACACTTGCAACCATAAGTCCATCATTTATCTCAGGATTAAGATAGACTCTCCGATTGTCCTCTTTAATGAAAAGACTCTTATCTAGTGACGGTTCTAGATAAAGTATTTCATTGTGATCCAGTTCAATGCACCTAGTGCACTAGATTCTTTTACTCGAAAACCTTTCGATGATTTTAGACTCATCATATTCATTTGATCCCACTCAAATGCAAGTAAAAGAATTCTACAACTTTAACAAGATAGAGGTGCCCAACCTTTAACTTAAGTTGTGAACGTTATTCAAGACTAACTAAAGAATTGTGTCTACCTCATACATATCCGGATGTATGAACAATTCTTCATGTCGCATAGTCTTTTGACCTTATGATTATTTACCTTGACAATTATAATAATAAATTCTATAAGTAATTGTAAGAATCAGAATTCACTTTATTAATATGAGAAGATTGTCAATTACAATATTACACTCTTGTCATTGAGCATAATCCTAACAGTTCTTGGCCTTGGCATAGAACTGGCCTCGAGGAGCGCCAGACAGGCTCCCAATCTGGAAGAGATAGGCCAGCTCCTCTGCACCCGACTCCCTCGTCAACTTACTCATCTGACATTGTTCCCTCCATAGTATAAGGAAACCAATCAGATACCTCCAGATGCCAGGCGTCAACTGGAGGGGAGCGAGCTGGATGGAGTTAAGAGCCCGCCGGAGAGTCGGATGAAGGGGAAGCCTGACCCCGTTCTCGAGAGCGGCCACATAAATCGGAAGCACACCTTTAGGGGGGTTGAAGAACTCGTAATTTTTGGGAGGCACCGAGATGGATACGTTATCGGGGATGCCAAACTTTGACCTCAAGCGGTCAATCGAAACCGGGTCGACGATGGAATCTGGGACAACTCAGAAATCATAGGGAGGGAGCCTCTCCAAAAGGGGACCAGGAGCCGAGACCCGATGCTGTCCCGCGGCGTCACCGCCCACTTCTTTGTCGGAATCTTCGTCGACGATATCCAAAGGATGGTCAGGATGGTTGAAGAACCCAGTCCCAATGGATACATTCCAACTTGACCGCCGACGTTGCGAGGTGGGCGGGGAATCGTCGCCGTCAGAACTCCTCCTAGCCCGTTTCCCCAGAGTAAGACTGACGACCTCCTCGCCATCAATTATGGAGTCAACTGAATCGCGACTGGTTTTTGACATAGTAAAAGCCAATAAGGATGAAGAATGAAGAAAAAGGCAAGATTGGAGGAAAGGCTATGAGAGAAAATATTTCTTAGCAAAAAAATTTAGTTCGAGAGATGTGAGGAAGACAAGGAGAAAAACAGATATATATATATATATATATAGGCAAGAGGGCAACATCACGAGCTATCGAGATCCTCGTTTGGTAACGGTAAAGAATCTCGAGGACTCTCGTAACGTAACCGGATTAACTCAGAAGTAGGCTAATCATCTCACGCCACATCACTTACGCAGTTAAGATGGAGATCTCCCCAAGATTCTAGTAACGGTAAAAAATCTCGGGGACTGCCGTAACGCAATCAGATTAATTCGGAGATAAATTAGTCGGTTCGCATCACGTCACTCTAATGAGGAGATTTCCCCAATATTTCGGTAACGGTAAAAAGAGGAAGATTTGCCAAATAAAATATAAATCTGACCCCAACCCCAAGCTCGACGTCTGGTGTTCAAGTCAGAGGGGACTTCTGTTAATAGCCAAAATTTGCTAAGGACCAAAGGAAAATTTTCCACCTCGAAGACCTGGTTCCATACCCGAGAGTTACCACTAGGAGACCATTCTATCCAGAGCCAAGCTACGATACCACCCCAAGAACAAGGACGGGCTCCAAAAACATCCGGGATAGTGCCCAGAACGATCAGATCTAGCCAGCATCACCAAAACTAGAAATTCCCCGAAGTCGAGGTCACCTCGCAATTGCTCCAGAGACTCACCTATACCTCGCTGACACAGGAGAATGTCCATAGGAAGCCGTACCTAGCTTCGAAAGGTCAGGGGAAGCCGCACCTAGCTTCAAAAAGGTTAAGGGAAGCCATATCTGGCTCCTAGCTGGATGAAACTTCTCAGATATCGAGGTCGAAACACGGATCGACCTCACTAGTTGATGCACCACACCATGCCATATTCAACGACCTCTATAAAGGATCATGCTGTGAATATACGAAGATTCATTGGATCATATATGGAAACGTTACCTACAGGCATAACAAGTAATAGAGTCCAAAGAGGAAACAAACTGATCTCCACCAAGATATTCTCAGTTCGGCTATTAACTCAAAGTCAATGACATTTTTTGAGGAGAAATCCCGCCCGATAAGGAGGGGAGAGACTGAGAAAATCAATGGGAGAATCAATTGATTTAACCTACAAAACTATGTATAAATAGAAAGAAAGAAAAAGAAAAGAGAGACTACTATTCGACAGACATACGACAAATACTCGACCATACCCTAGAGAGAATTGAGAGCAAAAATAAAGAAATTTTTATTTGTATACCATGCACGTTCAATAAAGAAAATATTCTTGCTTTTTTTTGGGTGATGAATTGTATCATTATTCCTTGTCATTTTCTAAATCATTGCTACACATACGATCAATCTTGGCCACCACATACGTTGTAGTGGTCTCGAGGGTGTTAACTGAGATTTCTCGTCCCGAGCAAAATTTCCGTTACCAATTTCCTTGTTGTTTAAGAACATGGCATATCATCTACACCCATTTAAACCCCTTTGAACCCTAATTTCAAAGGAGACAAGACAAGGGAGGTCCCAAACCACTAAGTGGGCTGTCCCCCACCATTCCATCACCATACATCACCTCACAACTTCTATTCATCTTTACACAACAAAGATTCGAAGACGAAGAAGAAACCATCATTGAAGACTTGAAGAACTCATTGAAGGACAAGGTGAGTTTTATCTTTTTTTCTCTTCTCTTTTTATTTTCATGATGTGTAACTAATTTCATACTAGGGAATCAATGTGAACCCCTATGAATGCTCTTTGTTAGAATTGACTATATTTTAATTAATTCATGTTTTGATCCATTCAATTCATTCTATGTCTTAATTCTTTATGTGTTAATGCATGATTATACGCTGGCATGAATTTCGGGTTTTGATAATTTAATAATTGAGTTTGAAGTGTTGATTTACATGCAATCTTAATTAATATTCAATTGAATGAGTAAAACTGATATTAGCATTGATTTATGCAAGTAGGTTTTGGTTCATTAGTTCTTGTACTTAATGGGTTTTCGATTGTACTTTGCGCATTTGATTTATGGGTAAATTATAATTGATTCATCCCCGGATCATACGGTAACAATCATACTTAAGATAAGAACGAACCCTTAACTTGATTAATATCTTTTTCTCAAGTCAATTCGAAACATTAAGTAGACATAGTAGGGGAGCATTGATGACCTAGTTCTTCATCCATTGATCACAAACCAATTTTCTCTCAATTACTTTCTTAATTTAGTTTAATTTAGTTTTTAGTTTAATTCAATCATGAACAAAATTCTGGTTACTTTTGTTTAACTTAAATCAGAATTAGTTTTAATTAGTAAATAACTTTCCCTCGTGGGAACGATCCTTACTAGCCGCTGTACTTATCTTCACAATTCGTGCACTTACGAGTATTGTTTTTATAAACACGATTTCAAACATCACTGCTGAACACCCAACTTGAATCGAAAACCCACAAAAGAAAGTTGAGGAAGACCTTTTGTGAGAATATCTGCAATTTGCAATTTAGAAGGCATGTAAGTTGGTTTTAGTGCACCAACCGTAACTTTCACTCGTACAAAATGATAGTCCAATTCGATGTGCTTTGTCCGTGCATGGAATACTAGATTGACAGACATATGGAGGGTACTTTGATTATCACGTAGAATTTTAGGTGGTTGAGGCAATTTAATTCCAAATTCCCTGGGAAGATATATGATCCATGTTTTTTCGACAGTGGTGGATGCTAATGCTCCATACTCGGCTTCAGCACTTGAGCAAGCAACTATAGGTTGTTTCTTGGATGACCAAGAGATGCAGTTGGAGCCAAAGAAAATACAGTATCACAAGGTGCTTTGTTGTGTTTGAGGACATCTCGCCCAATCGGCGTTACAAAAACTAGATAGAGTAAAACTGCTTTGAGAGAGACTCGAAGACCGAAATTAAGTGTTCCTTTGATGTATCGTAAAATGCGTTTCACTACTTTCAAGTCTTGAAGTGTAGGATTTTGAAAGCGTTTACAAATGTGATTAACTACATGAGTAATGTCAGGTCTGGTAATGGTTAAATACTGTAATGCTCCTACCAAGCTCCTATACTTAGTTGCGTCAATAGAGTTATCATCATCTTGGAGGATTCAAGCATTTCTGCACGAGCAAGAAGATCATGGGCATATTTTGTTTGTGTTAAGAACAAACCACTAGAGAAGTACCTGACTTCTAACCCGAGAAAATAATGCAGTGCCCTGAGATCTTTAATTGCAAATTCTGAGCTTAACTTCATCATCAAATTATGTATGAGAATTGTGTTGTTACTCTAGGGAAAAATACGAAAAACGCAGCGGAAGCGAGACTAAAAAAAATTTAGTATAGTTTTAAAATTTTCCAATATTTGAACCTTAACCCTTTAATTAATTAAACATACATATATTCAAAAGATATCATACCTCTTGTCGCGTGATCCGATTGACTTAGCATCGATGGTAATCCGCAAGATCTTCCAATCCGATCACGAACGTGAATCACCTAGGAGCGTGGTCTCCCTATTCTTTGAATTGCGTACATGAGAATGGAAAAACGAAATCTTCTTTCCTGATAGTTAATCACAAAAACTCCAAGAGCCTAGAAAGATCGTTCCGGTCACTTTTGAATTCACAATCGTTATGATTGAAACTCGAGTGAACCTAAATCGAAAGTGTTCACAAAACCTTTTTATGTAAAGGCTTGCAAGTGCACTATTGAATTTAGAACTATCTTTCTCTCTTCCTCTTGGCCGAATTTTCACTATGTTCTAGAGTTGGAATTTTTTTCAATTCAAAAGCAAGAGAATAAAAAAATTCTTTCTCTAAAAATAAAAAACTTTTTTTTCTTCCTCTATCACTATTAATTCCGAAATTAATAATATATATATAGGTATACAAATCCTTTCCTAAAGAGGATTTACTTGGTGGGCAAGAATCCTATCTCTAGGTGGATTTACTTGGTGAAAAGAATCCTTTTTAGAAAAAAAAAAAAAATTTCCACACCAAGACTCGTAATCCAACTCAAATAGTGTATTTGTGATTATATTAAAGACTTCCTTATTTGATTAGATAAATAAATTCTTTATTTATCTACTTACCAAATTAAGTCTTTTATATTTATAGTATACTACTAGGAAACATAAGTCATAGTCAGAAAAAGATTTTGATTTTTAATTAAATAATTAATTAATCAATTAATTAATTTCCATTTAATCAAACAATAAAATAAAATAATATTTTAGGCTATTATTATAGCCTTGCCGCCCACACACAAAAAATATGGGCCAAATATTATTTTCTTATTTTATTTAATCCATCCAGGCTTTAAATAAAAGCCCACATGTGAACCAGACTCATTCTTACTAAAAGAAACAAGCCCACATGTCTCTCATTAATATATTAATATAATTTGAGCAGCCCATTAAATAAATAATGTGCAAATTATATTCTTAATATATTAAATACAATTCTAGATGGATCTATAAATTAGTCCTGTAGAATATATCAAATGATCCATGCAAGTCCATGTGGATTGGGGATCTTGGCAGGCTATCTAAATTTAAGCTTCAATAGACATAATCTAATCACAATCAACAAATGATTCACTTAGGTCCGATCTATTAATTTTAGCTCATTCCACTAAAGAGCTAAAATTGAACTCTTAAATAAAGATAGAATAAGAAGATGTTTCTCATTCATACCCTAGACAATCTTATTGGAGATATTGTATCCTCGCGTATAATATAAGTAATCGCCAAGAGCTCAGAGACCGCCTATAGCTCTCCTAGTTACCATATTTACTCATATGACCACATTTTGAACTTGGATATTTTGACTTGTCCAGAAGCCATGTTTGCAAAAGACATTATCGAAAACTCAACGTTGAGATTTAATATCCAATACCTCATGTTAATAGCCAAAATCGGCTAAGGATCAAAGGAAAATTTTCCACCTCCCAGACTTGGTTCCATACCCGAGAGTTTCCACCAAGAGACCTCTCTATCCAGAGCCGAACTACGATATCACCCTAGGAACAAGGACGGGCTCCGGAAACATCCGGGATAGAGCCCGAAACGATCAGATCTAGCCCACATCACCAAAGCTAGAAGCTCCCCGAAGTCGAGGTCACCTCGCATACGCTCCAGAGACTCGCCTATACCTCGATTAACACAGAAGAATGTCTCTAGAAGGCCGCACCTAGCTTCGAAAGGTCTGGGGAAGCCACACCTAGCTTCAAAAGGGTCAAGGGAAGCCAGACCTGGCTCCAAGCTAGATGAAGGAAGGCCGTACCTAGCTTCGAAAGGTCAGGGAAAGCCACACCTAGCTTCGAAAGGGTCAAGGGAAGCCAGATCTGGCTCCAAGCTGGATGAAACTTCTCAGATATCAAGGTCAGAACACTAATCAACCTCACTGGTTGGTGCACCACACCATGCCATATTCAACGACCTCTATAAAAGATCATGCTGAAAGGATACGAGGGATACACTAAATCATATCTGGAAACGTTACCTATATGCAGAATAAGTAATAGAATCCAAAAAGGAAATAAGCTGATCTCCACCACGATACTCTCAAATCGGCAATGTCAATGACATTAAAAAATCCCGCCCGATAAGGAGGGGAGAGACTGAGAAAATCAAGGGGAGAATCAGTCAGTTTGACCTACAAACTATGTATAAATAGAAAAGAAAGAAAATAGCAAAAGAGACTACTATTCGACAGGCATACGACAAACAATCGACCATTCCCTAGAGAGAGTTGAGAGCAAAGATAAAACAATTTCTGTATTTGTATACCATGCACGTTCAATAAAATATTCTTGCTTTCTTATCATTTTATAAATCATTGCTACACATACAATAAACCTTGGCCACCACCTACGTGGTAGTGGTCTTGAGGGTGTTAACTGAGATTTCTCACCTTGAGCAAAATTTCCGTTAACACTTTCTGGCGCCGTCTGTGGGAACTTACCCTACACCCAATTAACCAATTATTTGCATTTACATTTCAGTTGTTTTACAGAAACTATGAGGCTCCGCTCCTCCCAAGGCCATCATAGAGTCCCGGAGCAACCTCCGACGAGGCTAACACGAAAAGCCCCAAGAAAGGGGAGAAAGTCTGGATATAGTAGTCAAGCTCCGATCCAGACAACCAATACGCGGGCTACTGGCCACCCTATAGTAAGCCAGGTAGCGCTCGACCAACAAGCGGCGGCCTTCGTAGAATCCATCCGCGTCCACCTTCTCGCTGAAGGAATCACGATCCAGCCAACCAACCTGAAAGATCAGGGAGAGCCGAGCAGGCTCGAAGCTAGGCCACCTGCTTTCGATCGCCTAGGACCTCCCTTTCCAGAGCCAGCTCGAGATAGATCAGGGCCCCAATGTTCGATCTGGGATAGGCTGGGACCCATGCCCCCAGTTCCTAAAAGACTTTCACAATATCAACCCAGGCTAGTTAAGTCTGCTGCGGATGCTTTTACCTGGAAGCCATGAGGGCTATCTCATCCAACTACATCCAGGAGAACTGCCCTGGCCCTAGAGGAGGAAAGTAGACAAACTCCCCGAGTGGATCATGTCCAAGAGGAGGACCGGATAGAAATTGCCAGTTCATCAGAAAGATTCGACAGTGAGGAATCTAAGGTTAACTCGAAGAGACCTGGGAACAAGCGACTGAGGGATCAGCTGGCAAAGCTACAAAAAGAGGTCCAGCAGATAAGAAAGGGAAAGAATAAGGAGGAAAAAAAGGATCCCCTAAGCGAGATGAACGCTCCCTTCACTAGGAGGATCCGGGAAGCAGAGCTTCCCCCAAAATTCAAAATGCCAGCAGATAAGTTCTCTGGAACTGAAGATCCTCTAAGCCACTTAGAGAGCTTCGTTCAACAGATAGAGGTCCAGAACACTACCAGAGCAGCTATGTGCAGAATGTTTCCAATGACCTTGACCGACTACACGAAAACCTGGTTCAGGAAACTGCCCGTTGGTAGCTTGGATTCTTTCACGAAATTATCAACAGATTTTTGCTCACAATTCCAAGGAGTCAAACCTCACCCGAAAGATCCCATACACCTCCAATATGTGATCCAGGGACGGAGTGAAACTCTTCGATCGTACGTGGAGCGATTTCACAAGGAGGTCATACAAATGGGAGTCTTCACTGCAAAAGAAACCCTCGCCAACTTCAGGCGAAATCTATGGGCAGGAAAGCTTTTCTGTTCCTTCGCCAAGAGACCTCCTGAGACTTACTAGGAGGCCTACGACCGGGCTCTTGAGCAGGTCGAGATCGACGAACAACTCAAGGTTAAGATGGAACACAACGACATGAGAACGGCGAAGCGTTTGAAGAAAGAAGCCCCTAAATTTGAGCCAGCACAGAAAACTCAGAATAAACCTCCCAACAGGTCGACCTATCGCCTCCCTGCTCCTCTGCATAGGCCAGAAAGATATCCAGCAAAACGAACCCCTCCCTGGGCTTCGCCGCCTCCCAGGACCGTGGCTTTAGTAATGCAAGGGGAAAAAGGGTATGACTACTACACCCCTTTGAATGCTTCCAGGGAAACAGTCTACCTTGCCATACGAGATAAAGGGTTGCTCCAAAAGCCCGCTCCCATGAAGGCCCCAGCTGACAGGAGAAACCGGTACAAGTACAGCGACTTCCACGAAGATGTGGGCCACAACACCTCAGAGTACTATAATTTTCGCAACCAGATTGAAGCCCTGATAAGGGGAGGATGCTTGATTGAGTTCTTGCAATAGGTTAGAGATAATATCAGGACTGGAAGGGAGGTACAAGCCGAAATCCATGAGGACGCAGAAAAGATGAAAGGGGAGCAGGCTGACTTAATGCAACAGATCCAGGTGATACACACTATCAGCGGAGGTCCTACACTGGCTGGAGTTTACAATAATTCCCAGAAAAACCACGCAAGAAAGGTTCCTTGCATCGGAGAAAGCTAAGGGATCTTCGAAGTCAGCCAGAGCCCGACAGAGCCCTTCCAATCAGCACAGATCGTATTCACTAAAGCAGATGTCTTCAACATTGTGCAACCTCATGATGATCCTATGGTAATCATGATACAAATCGCCAACTGTCTAGTCCACCGCGTGCTCGTGGATATAGGTAGCAGTGTAGATATCCTCTTCAAGGATACCCTGAAAAAATTGAACCTGAAGCAACGTTGTTACAACAACTGTACCACCCCGCTTTACGGTTTCACTGGGGACTCGATCATACCAGTGGGGTCAATGATCCTCCCAGTAATCATCGGGATCACCCCGCTCCAACAGAATGTCATGACCGACTTTGTTATGGTGGACACCCTATCGGCCTACAACGCCATCCTAGGGAGACCTTTCATGTCCTCCTTGAAGGGAGTCTTGTCCATATACCACAACGTCCTGAAATTCCCAATTGGAACCAAATTAGGAGAGGTACGCGGAGACCAGCAGGCAGCCAGGAAATGCTACGCAATATCTGCCAATCCTACAGCCTTAGTGCAACAATGTGTACATGTGACATTAGTCTAGGAAGACATGGATACGTCCCAGATAATCCAGGAAGAGAAGAAGCCTGCAGAGCATCATGGGCATCCGGAGAGCGAACCTATCATGCCCTACGAGGAAGAACGGAGTAAGAAATGGGCCAGCGGGCAGCCCGTAGATAAACTAGAAGAGATACCTATCAGGAATGATGATCCCTCCAAGGTCGTCAAGGTCGGAGCCACCCTTGATCTAGAAGTAAAAAGATGACTGATTGACCTTCTCAGGGAATTCAGCGACATCTTCACCTGGAACCATAATGAAATGCCTGGAATCCCGGCATCGTTGGCCACCCACCAACTAGCAGTAGATCCAACAGTCAAGCCCGTCAAGCAGAAGAGGCTTCACTTCAACGCTGATAGGAACGCGGCGGTGTAGGAAGAGGTTGATAAATTGATCAAAGCAGGGTTCGTTAGAGAGGTGCGTTACCCCGAATGGATCGCCAACGTGGTCATGGTCATGGTCACGAAGGTGAACGTGAAATGGCGTATGTGTGTCGATTACACCGACCTCAACCGGGCTTGTCCGAAAGACAGTTTTCCTTTACCAAAGATGGACCAGCTGGTTTAGTCAATATCCGGAAATAAACTTTTGAGTTTTATGGACGCATTCTCAGGATACAACCAAATTAAAATGCACCCGGCTGACCAAGACAAGACCAGTTTCATTACTGGGCAAGGCTTATACTGCTACAAGGTGATGCCGTTTGGTTTGAAGAATGCGGTGGCCACATACCAGCGGCTGGTTAACAAGCTGTTCAAGCCCGAGATAGGAAGGACGATGGAAGTGTACATCGACGACATGATCATGAAATCCCCAACCACAAAGGGACTTCAGGAAGACCTTCGCAAAACCTTCCTCATACTGAGGGAAAACCAGATGCGTTTGAACCCCTCCAAATGTGTCTTTGGGGTTACGGTAGGGAATTTTCTGGGCTTTATGGTTCATGAGAGAGGTATAGAAGCCAACCTAGAAAAAATCGAAGCTATATTGGACCTGGAATCCCCGACCTCGCTCAAGCAAGTACAGATTCTGACTGGACGAGTGGCGACACTCAACAGGTTTATCTCTCGCTCCACCGATAAATGTCTCCCTTTCTTCAAGGCCATCAAACAAGGGAAGAACATGAAATGGAGCCAGGAGAGCGAACAGGAGTTTCAAGCTTTGAAAGAGTACCTAACAAGCCCCACATTGTTAGTCAAGCTGGTTCTCGGAGATGAGTTGCAGATCTACCTGGCCGTATCAGAAACTGCAGTACACGGGGCTTTGGCCAAGGATTGTAGTGACGGTTTTCAAAGACCCATATACTATGTGAATCATGCTTTGACCAAATCAGAAAGGAATTACATTCTCCTGGAAAAGCTCGCTTATGCTCTGGTGATCTCAGCGAGGAAACTCCGTCCCTATTTTCAAGCTCACACAATAGCGGTGGTGACAGACCAACCCCTTCGCCAATTCTTGAAAAGACCAGACGTGTCAGGAAGGCTAGTATTATGGGCACTAGAGCTCACTCAGTTCGACCTAAAGTATAAGCCCCGGACTACGATTAAGGCACAGGTTTTGGCCGACTTCGTGGCAGAATTCTCAACGATCTCGGATCCAGATGATCCCCCAGTATCAAATGAGGTCCCTGAAAAGATATTCGAGGTCGACAATTGGTCGGAGGGCTGCAAGCCATGGATCCTCTTTTCAGATGGAGCATCCGGGCGAGCCGGGGGAGGAGATGGTATAGTTATAATTGATCCGGAGGGGACCGAATTCTGTCACTATTTCAGATTCGAGTTTAAAGCTACTAACAACGAAGCAGAATATGAAGCCCTCCTAGCCGGGATGAAGGTAGCCATTGAACTAAAGGCCGATTACCTACAAATCAACAGCGATTCATTGCTTGTTGTAAACCAGGTGACTGGGGTCTACTAGGCAAAGGGAGATAATATGGCTGCCTACCTAAATCTAGCTCGGCTGCTAAAAAGCAAATTTAAGGGACTCAAGATCGATCAGGTGCCTCGACACAAAAACCATCGCGCGGATGTTCTTGCTAAAATAGCGGCGAACGAAGGCCAATCCCTACGAAGGGGAATTCCTCTCCAAGTAATCACCCAGCCAAGCATAGCCACAAATGGAGACATTTGTTCCCTGGATCGCCTACCTTGCTGGATGGACCCAATTATCGCTTACCTCATTGAAGGAGAGCTTCCCGAAGTGCCCGACCAAGCCCGAAGAATTAAAAGACTCTCGGTTCGATACTGTATGGTGGATGGATACCTCTATAGGAGGGGCAGATCCCTCCCCTTACTTAGGTGCTTGCATCCCGATAATGCTAAGTGGGCATTGAGAGAGGTCCACTCTAGGACTGTGGGAACCACATAGGTGGGGAAGCTCTAGCCTATCAGGTGCTTCGTATGGGGTACTATTGGCCGACCATCCACCAAGACGCAAAGAGTTTTGTGCAATCTTGCGAACCTTGTCAAAGAACTTCAAACTTGAACCACCAGCCACCCGAACGACTGTCGTCCCTCTGTTCATCTTACCCCTTTGCCATGTGGGGAATCGACCTAATTGGGCCACTTCCTACCGCTCCTGGACAGATGAAACATGCTATCGTGGCTATCGACTACTTCACAAGATGGGTCGAGGCAGGAGCTCTTTCTCGAATATTAGAAAAGAATACAACCAAGTTCATCAAGACTAACGTGGTATGCAGATTCGGGACCCCTCTCATCATTATAGCAAACCTAGGAAAGCAATTCGACAACGCCCGATTCAAAGACTTCTGCAAGGGATTGGGGATCGACCTCAGGCTCGCTTCAGTGGCTCATCCCTTGACTAACGGGCTGGTAGAATCCACCAACAAGACTATCAAGAAACTTCTGAAAAAGAAGCTTCAGCAGAAGAAAGGTAAATGGGCCGAAGAGCTACCAGAAGTCCTCTGGGCATACCGGACTACGAAAAGAATAGCTACCGGGGAGACACCTTACTCCCTGGCTTTCGGGGTTGAAGCAGTCCTCTTCATCGAGCATAATTTAACCTCATTCAGGGTACAGTACTTTGAGCCCGAAAGTAACGAAGTCAAGCTCTGGGCTAATCTAGACCTCCTAGAAGAAAAACAAGACCGGGCAGCAGAGAAAGTAGTGATCTACCAGAGCAAGATCGCTAGATACTTCAACCAAAAGGTTAGAGCCCAGAAATTCAAGGAAGAGTATCTGGTACTTAGGAAAGTGATCCTGAACACTATGAAAAGGTCGAATGGAGTCTTAAGTCCAAATTGGGAAGGGCCATATTTGATAAAGCTAGTTGTTCGCAATGGAGCTTATAAACTCGAAGACATGGACGGACGATCCATCAACCACACTTGGAATGCAGATCGTTTGAAGAAATTCTACCCTTGAAAGGAGTTCTCAAGCAGACTACCCCCACTTAGTTTTCATTACAGACCCTAATAAAGATGTACTACATCTCGATCATCAATAAAGTCATTTTCCTTTTCTCCTCCATCTTTGTATCGAACTATTTTCAACATTACTGACTACACCATTGTATAAGAAACTCAACATAAACGTTTCGAGACTAGGAAATAGATGAATAGCCCTTCTGATGCCTTGGTCGGGCTACCACCCCCAAGAAGGATCTGAGTGTAAGAGCATAGTTGCCCTCAAGATCTCGAGACCAGGAAATAGCTGAATAGCCTTCCTGATGCCCTTGTCGGGCTACCACCCCCAAGAAGGATTTGAGTGTAAGAGCATAGTTGCCCTCCAGATCTCGAGACCAGGAAATAGCTGAATAGCCCTCCTAATGCCTTGGTCGGACTACCACCCCCAAGAAGGATCTGAGTGTCAGAGCATAGTTGCCCTCCAGATCTCGAGACCAGGAAATAGCTGAGTAGCCCTCCTGATGCCTTGGTCTGGCTACCACCCCCAAGAAGGATCTGAGTGTAAGAGCATAGTTGCCCTCCAGATCTCGAGACCAGGAAATAGCTGAATAGCCCTCATGATGCCTTGGTCGGGCTACCACGCCCAAGAAGGATATGAGTATAAGAGCATAGTTGCCCTCCAGATCTCGAGATCAGGAAATAGCTCGATAGCCCTCCTAATGCCTTGGTCGGGCTACCACCCCCAAGAAGGATCTGAGTGTAAGAGCACGGTTGCCCTCCAGATTTCAAAGACTAGGAAATAGCTACGTAGCCCTCCTGATGTCTTGGTTGGGCTATCACCCAAAAATAAATAATAATAATAATATATATATATATAATGTTTGCTTTCGTGTGCAGGATCAAAATCATCATAATTCCCTACACGAATCTTAATTGTTGCTACAGATGCTACTCTGGATCCCATTCAAGACCAGAAATAAAATAAAAAGTTCTCAAAATAGCACTTCGATTTATCATTAAGGACAAGGGGAGCCTACCCCCCGATAAGGCTACATCCAAATGAGGAGCCCAACCCCCGAACTCAGGCTACAAAAAGAAGAAGAAAAAGGAAAAACTGATAAGGTCAAAACGGGGTGCCCACCCCCTTTTTCGGGCTATCAGAAACAAGTCATGATGAAATGCTTTAAACTTTGGGACTCTCATGGCTCCCCTCCACTGGCCCTCCTTCCTCTTGTTGATCCTCGCCATCAACCCCCTCTATAGATAGCTGTCCATCTTGGTTATCCTCACCGACCGCTCCTCCATTTAGAGGCTCCATCAGATGATCAGCTGAATCTTCCTCCAAAACCTCATTAATTACGTCCATAACCTCAAGAGGGATAGCCGCGTCAAGAAGGGCAGCCAAGGACCCCGTCTGGCTCCTGTCGACCTCTATCTCTGTTAAAGGGGGATCCTCAGATGGGCTCCTAACCTCTTCACCAGCTCCCGATCGGTCCTCCTCGGATCGAGAGGACATCACTTTGCTGGAAGTCTCCCTAAGACCTAAGGTGATAAAGGTAGGAAGAGGGAATGAGGGATTTGTCTGAGCGGGCTACTTCCCAGCTCCTGCTGGGCTCGAAGGAACCACCTTGTAACCTTTAGGGCCAGATAACTCGGTAGCCTTGATCATTATTTTCTATCTATCCCAGCCCGCAATAGATGATAAATCAAAGGGAGGAGGAAGAGCTTCCGCAGCCTGAAAGGAAGCATAGAAATACCCGTCGCTGAAGGAGGTCTCCGCATCAGCTTGCAGCTTGGTCACCTGAGTAATCAGAGACTGGTTCTTGAGGTCCAACTTCTTAGCCTCAGATCTCCAGGAATCTCGTTGCCTAGCCCGCCGGAGAGATTGAAGACGCTCCTGATCATAAGATTGGTTCATCCTCTCATGATCGCAGCGAAGCTCAGCCATCTCGACCTCGATTTTTCCCTGGCTGGAAGTCACCTCTTCCATTAAAGACCGAGCCTACTTAAGCAGTTCCCCGGCTTTCTCAGCTTCAGCTTCAGCTTTTGCAGCCCGATCACGGAGGAGGGCTACCTGCTGGCCCATCGCGACATTAAGCTTGAAGGCCTACAAAATACATAACCCGAGTTAGAAACTGAACGAATTAACAAGAGTAGCATGAAGGAAATAAAATTACCTCAACTAAAATAGCAGACCCCTTGATTATAACTCAATGTGTTTACCTCTCTTATGACTTCTTGGTTCTTTCGAATTAGCCACTGCACCACTGTTGTCACAGTGTATAGTGATTTGCTTATTCGCACTAGGAACCACTTCTAAGTCAATCTAGAATTGGAGGAGCCAAACAGCCTCTTTGGCAGCCTCGCATGCAGCAATATACTCAGCTTCCATGGTGGAATCAGCAATACAAGATTGCTTGATAGTCCTCCATATGACTGCTCCTCCTCCAATGGTAAACACAGATCCTGATGTGGATTTTCTGGAGTCAGAATTCGACTGGAAATCAGAATCTGTATACCCAATGGGAATTAAATCCCCTCCAGAGTATACAAGCATATAATCTCTAGTTCTCTTGAGATACTTGAAAATATGCTTGACTACCGTCCAATGATTAGGACCAGGTTTCGATTGAAACCTGCTAACTATGCCAACAGCAAAACAAATATCTGGTCTAGTACAGAGCATTGCATACATAAGACTTCCAACTGCCGAGGCATATGGAACTCTACTCATGAATTGCTCTTCATGCACATTCTTAGGTGCTTGACCCTTAGAAAGTTTGATTCCATGTCTAAAAGGTAACATACCTTTCTTGGAATCTTGCATGGTGAATCTAGACAAGATTTTATCAATGTATGAAGCTTGGGATAATGCAATCGTTCTATTCTTTCTATCCCTTATTACTTGGATACCAAGAATATAACTTGCTTCTCCTAAGTCCTTCATATCAAATTGTTTTGCTAACCATTCTTTCACTGATGTCAATACACCTTCATTGTTTCCAATGAGTAGTATATCATCAACATAAAGAATGAGGAAAACCAACTTGTCGCCTTTGATCCTCTTGTATACACAAGGTTCGTCAGGGTTTTGAATAAATCCAAAACCCTTTACAGCTTGATCGAACCTTATATTCCAGGATCTGGATGCTTGCTTTAGTCCATATATGGACTTTTGCAACTGGCATACTCTTTCTTCTTGGCCTTTTTCAATGAATCCCTCTGGTTGCATCATGTAGATGCTCTCGTCAAGACTTCCATTAAGGAAAGCTGTCTTGACGTCCACTTGCCAAATCTCTAGGTCTAGAGATGCTGTAATGGATAAGAGTATCCTAATGGATTTAAGCATGGCCATAGGTGAGAAGGTTTCCTCGTAATCGATACCTTCTTTCTGTGTATAACCTTTAGCTACTAGTCTAGCTTTAAAGGTTTCCACCTTACCATCCATACCTCTTTACCTCTTGTATACTCACTTGCACCCAATGGGTTTTATCCCTTTAGGCAAGTCTACAAGGGACCAGACTTTGTTATTGAACATCGATTCAATCTCGGATTGCATTGCCTTTTGCCAGTGATGACAATCAACATCCTCCATAGCTTCCTTGTACGTGTAGGGATCATCGTCGTCCAGGAGATTCTCAACAGATTCTCCTAGACTGATATATCTTTCAGGTTGTGTTCTAACCCTCCCACTACGACGAGGAATGGTAGGTTATTGATCTTGTGTTGGAGTGGAACTTACAATTGGGCTGGGTGGTGAAAGCTCTTGTGGAATTGTATCTCCTGACATCTCATTCAGGACAATTCTACTTTTGGGCACAAAATTATTCATATAGTCCTTTTCTAGAAATGAAGCATTTTTTGAAACAAATACTTTTAGATCAGAAAGACTATAGAAATAATATCCTTTAGTTCCTTTTGGATACCCCACAAATATACATGTTTCCGAACGGGACTCCATCTTTTCTGTTTTTCCTTTCAACACATGTGCAGGATAACCAAATATCCTCATGTGTTGTAAACTAGGCTTTCGCCCAGTCCATAATTCATGTGGGGTTTTAGGGACAGATTTAGATGGTACATCGTTTAGAATATATATTGCTGCTTGTAGAGCATATCCCCAAAAAGAAATAGGAAGTGTTGAATAACTTAACATTGATCTAACCATCTCTAAAAAAGTCCTATTTCTCCTTTCTGCTACCCCATTTTGTTGAGGTGTACCTGGTGCAGAAAGCTGAGAAACTATCCCATTATCAATAAGATATTGCTGAAACTCTCCAGATAGATATTCTCCACCACGATCAGATCTCAAGATTTTTATATGTTTCTCAAGCTGATTTTCTACTTCAGCTTTGAATGCTTTGAACATATCAAATGCATCCGACTTATGTCTCATGAGATACACGTAACCAAATCTTGAGTAATCATCTGTGAAGGTGATGAAGTACTCATATCCACCTCTAGCTTGAATGCTCATAGGACCACATACATCAGTGTGTACTAGTCCTAAACATTCAGTGGCTCTTGCACCTTTGGTATTGAACGGCCTTTTGGTTATTTTACCTTCAAAACAAGATTCACAAGTTGGTAGATCATCAACCTTTAAGTCACTTAAAGGTCCGTCACATACCAATCTTTTAATCCTATTAAGGTTAATGTGACCTAGGCGTAAATGCCAAAGATAGGTTTCATCTTTTGATAATTTTACTCTTTTATGATTAGGTTCCGTTATTTCTGTGTCTAACGAGTGAGAGATATTTCTATGCAAAAAGAATAAACCGTTTTCCAATATACCTTTGCAAACAACTTTGTCATTCTTACTAATAATAAAAGTTTTATTAAAAGTAACCGAATATCCAAAGTTATTTAAACAAGAAACTGAAATTAAATTCCTCTTGAATTGAGGTACATAATAAACGTCTATTAAATTTAAATGCCTACTAGAATCTAAAATAACTCTAATATCTCCCACTGCACTTGCAGACACTAACGTTCTGTTGCCCAAGCGCAAATTGACTTCATCTTCATTCAACCTTCTCTTTTCCTGAAACCGCTGCAAGGAATAACAAACATGATTAGTGGCTCCAGAGTCTATGATCCAAGAATCAGTAGAATCTGCCAGAAAACATGTTTCTAGATAATTAACATTACCTTCTTCTTTCTTTTTCTGGGACTTTGGGCAATCTCTTTTCCAATGTCCCTTTTCACCACAAAGGAAGCATTTCCCTTTGATCTTGGTTATTTTCTTGGTTTCCTTCTTGGTAGGCCCAAGTTGCTTTTTCTTCTGTTGTTTCTTGACCTTCTTACGGGTCTTAACAGTAGCAACTTTACCAACCAAATGAATCTCTTGACCTTTGTTTTTCACAAGGATCTTTTCAGCGCTTTGAACATCTTGCATCAGGCCCAGCAAGGTGTATTCCTTTTTGTTGAAGGTGTAGTCCAACTTGAACTGATCAAAGGAATCTGACAGTGAGTTAACTACCATATCAATTTTGGTCTCACCATCAATCTCAGCACCATTTAGTTCAGCAATATTGAGATGTGCTATGACTTTCATCATGTGATCTTTCACAGATTGTCCAGGTTTCATCCTAAGATTCATAAAAGCAGTCACTGCCTCTCTCTTAGTCGTCCTAGACCTCATAGCAAACATTTCCTCTAGAGACATCATTATATCAGCAGCGGACTCCATTCCTTCATGTTGCTGTTGCAACACGTCGGAGATAGTGGCCATAATGTAACATTTTGCCATATCATCAGAAGTCTTCCACTGCTCATACTCATCTCTTTGCATCACATTAGATTCATTAATAGGAAGGGGTGGTTTAGGAGTGGTCAGAACAAACTTATGTTTTTCACTTTGCAGCAACAACCCAATTTTCCTTTTCCATGTTACGTAGTTATCTCCAGTTAAGGTGTTATCTTTCAAGATGTTCATAAGTGATGAGGTCATGATTTCTGATTAAAACAAAAACATATATAAGTAAATAATCATGATAATAGCACTTTTAAAAATTTATCTTGAATTAAAATAAATAATTCAATCATAAAAATTCAACGGTGATCCAACACCCATAAATATTACGCCTCATTTGGAAGTTCGCACTATTTACTAGTTAGACTAGGTCCCACCTAATTGTTAACATAACAACCAGCGTTTTTAATTTTAGCCTTGTAATTTTTATTAACAAGAACTCTTGGGAGGATATTAATAAAATTACATTGAGTGTGTTACCAAGATATCGACCCTCAATTTTCTCTCACGAAAATCCCTCCTTGGGGAGTAGATTTCGTTTAAGTCAATTGTCTAGTCTATCCTTGTAAGGAAGTATATTGTTAAATTCCATTTATGGACGCCCCTTAGGGGGATTACCAAAAATAATAAAACTCAACTAATCTTGGAGGCCATAGGCGTTCTTGCACTCAATTATTTAAGGCGTGTGATTAAATCCCAAAGAATGATTTTTACCAAGTTATCTAGATGCCAATTAGATACCTAAATCATTCAATGCATGTTCATACCAAAAGCGATATATGAGTGGCACTCCTATTCTAAAATGTCATGTTATCATACAACAACAAATATTGTAATATTTAAGCAAAAATTAAATAGCAACAATTTTGGCCCATCCTAGAAAAGCAAGTAAATTACAATTGTTAGGAATACAAGATCTTCAGGTGGCCATCAACCATACGCTCAACCCTCGGCCTCCTCCCATGGACGTGCACAGCCCACAACCCCACAAAGGGGCTGCCTTGCGCAGCCCATAAGGCCACACAAGGCTGCCGTGCGCAGCCCACAAAGTATTGGCATGCCATGCGTAGCCCAATCCATTCCTAGGGTGCGCACGGTGCTCGTTCTCGGTTCCGGTTGCTTCGTTTTTCTTCGTGTCTTCGAATTTTAAATACCCGAATACATTACATCATATTAAGAATAAATTACTGCAGCAATTTTTATTTTATTTTACTGCAGTAAGATTTACAAAAAAAATACTGCACCTGATTAAGAAAAAAAATACTGCACTTATTTTACATACAAAACAAAAAATAAAATAAAACCCTAGCAACTACCAAGAAGGAATTATGGCGATAATAGACCACCCTTCTTGTTACAAATCCGAAACAAAAATTACATTAAAATTCTAGGACCAAAATCGAGCAATAACAATTCACTTTATAAAACGTATATAAATCCATACATTCAACATGTAATTATATATGCGAATACCTAGAGTGCCATCTCTTTCTAAAACATGTATAATCACAATAAAAAAGAAATAGATTCACATATACATACGTTAATTAATTAAAAGGTACAACCAAGGCTTTGATACCAAGTGTAGGGAAAAATCGATATAAAACGCAGCGGAAGAAACGAAAAATAGATTTCGTATGGTTTTAAAATTTTTCTCAAAGTTGAACCTTAACATTTTAATTAATTAAACTCAAATATATACGGTTAGAGTTAAATACCTCTTGACGCGTGATCCGATTGACTTACGTCGATTGGTAATACGCAAAATCTTTTCCGATGCCCGTGAACAGTACCCGTGTGAACAGTACCTGCGTGAACAATGATTGTGAACAGTGATCGTGAACTGTACCCCCTCCGTGAACAGTGATCGTGAACAGTACCGCGAGATCTTCCAATCCGAACACGTACGTGAATCACCTAGGAGCGCGGTCTCCCTTTTTCTTTGAATTGCAAACCTGAGAATGGATGAACAAAGTTTTCTTTTTCTTTTGTTAGTCACAAAACAATCAAAAGAAGACAAAAATTATTCCGATCACTTTTGAGTTCTCAATCTAATGATCGAAACTAATTCGATGTTGTACACACAAGCTTATTGATGAACAAGCAATCAGTGTGCTATCAAAGAATAATCTCTTCTCTCTTTTATGTTTAGTAGAATAAAAATTATCTTTTTCTATGAATTGAGAAGAAGAAGAAAACTTGAATCATTCAATCAACTATGGTGGCCGAATTCTATATGTGGAATTATATAGGTGGCCGAAATTTTGCTTCCTCTTCTATTTAGGATTGCCGAAATCTTCCTCTAAATGGACTAGGGTTGCCGCAAATCACATACCAAAAAGAGTTTGTGTTGCACCCTAATTTCCATCAACCTTTAGACTTCAAAACCTAATCCAACTCATTGATATTTTTATTCTTTAATTGACTAAATAAAAAGACTTCTTATTTGATTAAATAAATAAAATTAATTATTTATTTTCTTATCAAACAAGTCTTTTACTTTTAATATACTACTACCAATAGTATAACTTTAGGAAATATATTTCCTGATCAGAAAAAGATTTGTTTCTTAATTAAACAATTAATTAATAAATTAACTAATTCTTATTTAATTAAAACAATGAAACAAAATAATATATTAGGTTAATATATACACCTTGCCGCCCCACTTATATAAATGGGCCATATATTATTTTCTTATTTCATTTAATCCATTGGACTTTAAATAAAAGCCCACATGTGAACCAGACCCATTCTTACTAAAAGAAACAAGCCCACATGTCTCCTTTTAATATATTAATATAATTGTGCAGCCCATTAATTAAATAATAGACATATTATATTCTTGATATATTAAAACAATTCTAGATGGACCCTTAAATCGGCCTGGTAGAATATATCAAGTGATCCATGCAAATACGTGTGGATTGGGGATCTTGGCGGGCTATCTCAATTTAAGCTTCAATAGACACAACCTAATCACAATCAACAAATGATTCACTTAGGTCCAATCTATTAATTTTAACTCATTCCACTAAAGAGCTAAAATTGAACTCTTAAATAAAGATAGAATAAGGAGATGTTTCTCATTCATACCCTAGACAATCTTATAGGAGATGGTGTATCCTCGTGAATAATATTAGTAATCACCAAGAGCTCATAGACCGCCTATAGCTCTCCAAGTTACCATATTTCCTCATATGACCACATTTCGAACTTGGATACTTTGACTTGTCCAGAAGCCATGTTTTCCATAATCATTATTGAAAACTCAACGTTGAGATTTAATATCCAATACCTCAAAACATCCATATGATGATATTATACTCTCATTTAATAAATGGAGCCACGATGTCCATATCTATAAATGAAGTCCTCTATCGATTAACAAATGTATACCACCAAACTATCGAGGATAGACTATGCTATATAATAGTACTCATTGATAGCTCTAATGATAACACTTGCAACCATAAGTCCATCATTTATCTCAGGATTAAGATAGACTCTTCGATTGTCCTCTTTAATGAAAAGACTTATATCTAGTGACGGTTCAAGATAAAGTATTTCATTGTGATCCAGTTCAATGCACCTAGTGCACTAGATTATTTTACTCGAAAACCTTTCGATGATTTTAGACTCATCATATTCATTTGATCCAACTCAAATGCTAGTAAAAGAATTCTACAACTTTAACAAGATAGAGGTGCCCAACCTTTAACTTAAGTTGTGAACGTTATTCAAGACTAACTAAAGAATTGTGTCTACCTCATACATATCCGGATGTATGAACAGTTCTTTATGTCTTATAGTCTTTTGACCTTATGATTATTTACCTAGACAATTATAATAATAAATGCTATAAGTAATTGTAAGAATCAGAATTCACTTTATTAATATGAGAAGATTGTCAATTACAATATTACACTCTTGCCATTGAGCATAATCCTAACACAAATGAGTCTCTCTATGGTCACAAATCGCGCTAAGACTCAAGCACACTAACATGCAAGTGGGAACACAACACAAGCCCACCATCGTGCGAGTGAGGGCGTTTCCGAACACACACAGAAAATGTAAAACAAAACAACCACATGTAAAGACAAACAAAGATGTGTTCATGTGAGTTGTATAAAGGATGCACACATATAAACAATAAAGAACACAAATGCAAGACGAACAAAGCATGCATGAAGTGAGTGTGTGCACCTAAACTCTTCAAGAGACAAAGTCAAGTGAGTATACATTTTTCTGTTGAAGTAATGGAGATGCTTGGAAGCTTACCGACACAGACCTAAGCTACCCATTACACAATCATCCCCAATGTGGTGTGGTTTGTCATGAAATAAGCCAATCATAAAATTGAGGTTCTTACAAACATAGTGTGATTGACTTAGAATGAGTTCGTTCGATGTCCTTGAGATTTTCATTCCCAACGTTACATCAGCCAGTCCCATATCCTTCATATCAAATCTTGATTTCAACATATGCTTGGTAGATTTGATCTGCTTATCATCGCTACCAACAATGAGCATGTGATCAATGTAAAGGCACACATTGACATAGCCATTTGCTATGTCTTTGACATAAACACATTTGTCACATTCGTTGATTTTAAAACCATTTGACATCATAGCATTGTCAAATTTCTCATGCCATTGTTTTGGTACTTGCTTTAGACCGTATAAAGACTTCACCAATTTACAGACTTTCTTTCCTTGTCCTGGAGCGGAAAAACCTTTAGGTTGTTCTATGTAGATCTCTTCATCTAGATCTCCATTTAAGAAAGTTGTTTTCACATCCATTTGATGTACTTCAAGATTTCGTAAAGCTGCGATTGCAAGTATCATCCTAATGGAGGTTATTCTCGTCATAGGAGAATACTTATCAAAATAATCTAGGTTTTCTCGTTGATAACCTTTAATTACAAGTCTGGCCTTATACTTATCAATCGATCCATCTGTTTTCATTTTTCTCTTGAAATTCCATTTGGACCCTAGCGAATTACATCCCGAAGGAAGATCCACTAACTCCCAAGTATGATTTTGAAGGATGGAATCAATTTCATTTTTGATAGTTTCTTTCCACAAGAGTCCTTTTGTAGAGCTTACTGCTTCTTTAAAGGTTCGTGGTTTACCTACTAGCAAATAGGTCAGAAAATCTAGACCAGAAGATGTTTATGTCCTATCTCTTTCACTGCGTCTTAGTTCATCCTCGACTTCATTTTCTTTTTCTTGGTCCTCACAACTATCAGCATATGTTCTTTTCGATGAACATGCTTCATCATTGGATTTACATGGAAATGCGTGTTCAAAGAATGATGCATTTCTAGATTCCATTATCGTATTTTTATGTATATCAGGGATGTCAGACTTATACACCAAAAATCGATAAGCACTACTGCTATGTGCATATCCAATGAAAATACAATCAACTGTTTTCGGTCCTATTTTCACCTTCTTAGGTGTAGGTACAGCCACTTCGGCAAGACACCCCCACATTCGTAAGAATTTATAGAAAGGCTTTCTTCCTTTCCATAGCTCATATGTGGTCTTGTCTACTTTCTTTTGGGGTACCTTATTTAAAAGGTAATTGCTAGATAATATAGCTTCACCCCATATGTTCTGAGGCAATCCAGAACTTAGCAACATTGCATTCTTCATTTCTTTCAAGGTACAATTTTTCCGTTCAGCAACTCCGTTTTGCTGAGGGGAATACTATGCATTGTTTGATGTATGATTCCATGTTGTGCACAGAATTCACCGAATGGTACTTCATACTTACCACCTCGGTCACTTCTCAGTACCTTGATTTCTTGTTGAGTTGATTCTCAATTTCAGTTTTATAGAGACTAAATTTCTCTGTAGGTTCATCTTTGCTTTTCAACAAATATATATATATAGCAGTATTTAGTGCTATTATCGATAAACGTGATGAAATATTTGTTACCACCTCTTGTTTGAACAAATTTAAAATCACATATATCACTGTGATTTAAATCAAGTGGTTCAGATTTCCTTTCAATAGTTTGAAATGATGATCTTGTTAATTTTGCTTCAACGCAAACTTCACACTAATGTTTGGGATCAATATTAAAAGTGGGAATATGATTTAAGTTAATTAATCTAAGCAAAGTATCATAATTAACGTGTCCTAATCTACCATGCCATAAGTTGGAAGACTCAAGCAAATAAATTGAAGATCGATCTTTATTGAAAGTTCTTTTGACAACAGATACATTAAGCTTAAGAAACCCTTCAGTTACATATCCCCTACCCACATAAGTTCCCTGCTTAGTAAAAACAACTTTGTCTAATTCAAACACCATTTTGAACCCATGCTGATTTAGCAACGAATCGGATGTAGGGAAAAATTGCTTAAAACCGCAGCGGAAGCCGAAAAAATAATTTTCGTATAGTTTAAAATTTTTCTAAAGATTTGAACCTTAACCCTTTAATTAATTAAACTCAAATATACGGTTAGAGTTAAATACCTCTTGTCGCGTGATCTGATTGACTTACGTCAATGGTAATCCACAAGATCTTCAATCCTAACACGTACGTGAATCACCTAGGAGCGTGGTCTCCCTTTTTCTTTGAATTGCTTACCTTAGAATGGATGTATGGAATTTCTGATCTTGATCATCAATAGTAAAACACCAAGAGCCTAAAAAAATAGTTCCGGTCACTTTTGAATTCACAATCAATATGATTGAAACTCGCGTAACCCTAAATCGAAAGTGTGCACAAAACCTTTTGATGTTAAAGGCTTGTAAGTGCACTATCGAATGAGAACTTATTTTCTTTTTCTCTCTTGGCTGAAAATCTATGTGTATAGAGTAGGATTTTTTATTTCAAAACAAACAAAAATCTCTCTCTATTTTGCTTCTTCTAGGTGGCCGAAAATTCATAACCTTATATTTATAGGTTGGCCGAATTTTATCCTTCACCAAGTAGGGTTGGCCGAATTCCTTGAATATGAAATCTAGGGTTGGTTAATTTCCTTAGTTGAAAAGGAATTGTCCTTTTCCCTAATTCCTATCAGTTCAAGATTCCTAACCCTTGTAGGACTAGTGGTGGCAGAATTCTTTGTATAATAAAGAGTGTATGTGGACTTAATCCTTACCACATTAGGACTCCTATCACTTGAAAGAATTCCAACCCTAATCCAACACATAGTATTTAATTTACTGATCAGGAAAAGATTTTGATTTAAACTATTAATTAATTAAATAATTAATTAATTCCCATTTAATCAAAACAATAAAATAAAATAATATATTGGGCTATTTTATTTAGCCTTGCCGCCCACACCATATATATATGGGCCCAATATTATTTTTCTTATTTTATTTAATCCATTAGACTTTAAATAAAAGCCCACATGTGAACCAGACTTATTCTTACTAAAAGAAACAAGCCTACATGTCTCCTTTTAATATATTAATATAATAGTGCAGCCCATTAAATAAATAATAGACATATTATATTCTTAATATATTAAATGCAATTCTAGATGGACCCATAAATTTGTCCGGTAGAATATATCAAGTGATCCATGCAAGTACGTGTGGATTGTGGATCTTGGCGGGCTATCTAAATTTAAGCTTCAATAGACATAACCTAATCACAATCAACAAATGATTCACTTAGGTCTGATCTATTAATTTTAACTCATTCTACTAAAGAGCTAAAATTGAACTCTTAAATAAAGATAGAATAAGGAGATGTTTCTCATTCATACCCTAGACAATCTTATAGGAGATGGTGTATCCTCGTGAATAATATCAGTAATCGCCAAGAGCTCATAGACCGCCTATAGCTCTCCAAGTTACCATATTTCCTCATATGACCACATTTTGAACTTGCATATTTTGACTTGTCCAGAAGCCATGTCTTCAATAATCATTTTTGAAAACTCAACGTTGAGATTTAATATCCAATACCTCAAAACATCCATATGATGATATTATACTCTCATTTAATAAATGGAGCCACGATGTCCATATCTATAAATGAAGTCCTCTATCGATTAACAAATGAATACCACCAAACTATCGAGGATAGACTATGCTATATAATCGTACTCATTGATAGCTCAAATGATAACACTTGCAACCATAAGTCCATCATTTATCTCAGGATTTAGATAGACTCTCTGATTGTCCCGATAATGAAAAGACTTATATCTAGTGACAGTTCTAGATAAAGTATTTCATTGTGATCCAGTTCAATGCACCCAGTGCACTAGATTCTTTTACTCGAAAACCTTTCGATGATTTTAGACTCATCATAACTCATTTGATCCCACTCAAATGCTAGTAAAAGAATTCTACAACTTTATCAAGATAGAGGTGCCCAACCTTTAACTTAAGTTGTGAACGTTATTCAAGACTAACTAAAGAATTGTGTCTACCTCATACATATCCGGATGTACAAACAATTCTTCATATCTCATAGTCTTTTGACCTTATGGTTATTTACCTTGACAATTATATTTATAAATGCTATAAGATTTTGCAGAATCAGAAATCACTTTATTTATATGAAAAGATTGTCAATTACAATATTACACTCTTGCTATTGAGCATAATCCTAACATCGGACACCAAGTTCTTGCGGATTTCAGGTCCATACAGTACATTGTTCAAGCTCAGGGTTATACCAGAGGTCATCTTAAGAATAACTTGACCACGTCCCTCAACGTTAGATGTGGCAGAGTTGCCCATGTACAACTTTTCCTCGTTCTCTATTGCTTCAAAAGTATTGAACATCTCCTTGTCAGAGCATATATGGCGTGTGGCCCCAGTATAAAACCACCACTCCCTCGGGCTTGACCCGATCAGGTTTGCTTCTGTCACAACAATAGAAAGATTAATCTTTGAGACATCTTTAGAAATCCCAGCAACCACGTTTGCCTCGTGGTTCTTCTTCTTCTTTGGCAACCTGCACTCAGAAGATTTGTGACCCATTTTGTCATAGTTGAAGCACTTCCCTTGGAATTTTGGCTTCTTGGAGACTCCTCCCTTTGGACCCAACTTGGATCCATTCCCAGGCTTGTTCTGCTTAGATTTGGAATTTTGCCCCCGCTCCACAACATTAGTCTTTACTTAAGGCAGACTAACATCTTTCTTGTCATACTTCTTGTAATCTTCTTCAATATGAAGTTAAACGATGAGATCATTGATCTTCATCTCCTTTAGCTTGTGTTTGAGATAGTTCTTAAAATCCTTCCATGAAGGAGGCAACTTCTCAGTAATAGTAGCAACCTAGAAGGTTTCACTTAGGATCATCCCTTCAGCATGAATTTCATGCAAAATCACATGAAGTTCTTTGACTTGACTAATGACTATCTTAGAGTCTCCCATCTTGTAATCAAGAAACCGGCCCACAACAAACTTTTTGGATCCAGCATCCTCAGTTTTGTATTTTCGGTCTAACGACTCCCACGGTTCTTTGGCTGTTTTCTTTGAAGTATATATGTTATACAGCGAATCTGACATCCTGTTCAGTATGTAGTTTCGGCATAGAAAATCTGAATGGTTCCATGCATCTATAGCATTCCATACCTGAACATCTTGCTCTTCACCACTATTAGGTTTAGGAGCTTTTTTAGTCAGAACCTAGCTAAGTTCAGCGTGGTCAAATAAACAGCATCTTTTGCTGCCACCGCTTGAAGTTCAGTCCACTGAACTTATCAGGCTTCTCCATATGATTCATCAGCAATATAACCGATTTCATATAGGGATTTTCCATCGGAATATTCCCTTGACTCACGTACTGGCCTATCACCGAATCTGGCATGTTTCTCACGATTGAGCTGACGGCCGGAGTCGTTGTGGCCACACTTGGCAATATAATAGGCACTTCGCCCACAAGCAAAGAATTCATAGCTGAAGTGGGTAATACCACACTCAGATTTGAAGTCTCTAGTGGAACACTCGAGTTCACGTTTGACTTATCTGCCATCATATCTGAAACAAAACACAATTGTTTTAGAATCATGAAATTAACACTGATATCGATTATTAGATATCAAATAAGTGAATCAGTAATTGATTCTAGATATCTCAATTGAAATCATAATCAGTGTCTGGTATTACAGACCCGATTACCAGTCGAAATCACAATTGATTTCTAAATCAGTGTCTGATTAAACAGACTAGATTTTCCAAAATCAGAACAGGTATTTATTTGAAATCAGTGTCTGGAATACATACCCAATTTCCACAAATTTATTAACCCAGTCTAGTGACGTTTAAGAACCAATTTTGTCACAAAGCAAAGCAGAAAACCAAACCAGAAGTTTTATGAAGAAATAACACGTGAGAAAAAAAAATTAAACTGAAATTGTCTTAAAAATGTTGTTGTAGTTTTGTTTACTGGAAAACAATCTGGTACGTATCTGCAAAGGACAGAAAACAATAAACACAAACCAGAACGTTAGGGAAATCGAGGCCCGTGTTTCACACAGTGTCTTAAGACAATTTCACCCGGTAACACCGTATGTGTATGACGATTGTCTTCCAGGATACAACGGTTTAATAGTGATCGTGCAGGGCAAGAACACTCTCAGCGAACTCAAATCAAGTTCGAACATACCAAGAATTGAGAAAGAGAAGAACTGGGAAGAGAGCAATCAAAATCTGAGTATTTCGTGTATTCTGTGAATGTGTATCAGAAGAATAGACTAGGGTTTATTTAAAACCGAAGTCAAGAGGATTATTTTAGAAAATTTTGATAATTACGTTTTAATGAAAGGATATTAATTAAAAAATCAATCTCCAATAGATTTATTTCTAATTAATGACTGATTCTATTTACTTAGTGATCAAGTAAGTATCTAGAATCCAAACAGAAATTCGTTATCATTACACGTTTTTATTAAGGGAATATTAAATTGAATTAATTCTTTTCATATCAATATAAACATTGACTTAGAAAAAAAAAATTCTAAGTAGTAGCAAAAGGTCGTTTGTACTATGACAGTCCATTCGGAGCGGCATTCGTGTACATAGGTCACGCCCACACACAAGTCATCCAATCTGAAGGTTCGGGGTCCATGATTTGCACACCCCCATGCGCGCGAGAGAGAGCCTTTATGCTACACATGTTGATAAGTAACTATCACACATCCAATTATATACTGCATATAAGTGCTTTACCCAATCATTGTGGGATGCTCACTTTCCCTACACAATGGACACACTTTGAGACTCAATTTCTCATTCACCCATTAATCGAATTGTGAGTTTGAGTATACCACTTTGATGCTCTCACAGAGGAGAATTCGAATGTACATTGATCTTCCATTTTTATAGAACTGATCATACTCAAGTAATGCTCTCGAATCACTTGTTTAATCACAAATTTTCCAATAGAAACATCATTGTCAAACTTGTTTCAACAATGTGCCTATGTTTTTTCTCATCGATTCCATTTTGTACAGGTGTTGCATGACAAAAGAGTTGTTGCTTGATTCCACAGTTTACTAGATGGCTTACAAAAGTTGTAGAAGTGTATTCTCCACCTCCATCACATTTAAAAATCTTTATCTTTCTGTCAAATTGATTTTCGACTAGTTTTTGAAACTTCAAGAAACATTTGAATATTCAGTTTTTTTTTTCTTTAAAGGATAAAGCCAACTATATCTGCTATAATCATCTATAAATGAAACATAGTAAACATATTTTTGATTTGAAGGAACAGGGCAGGCCCCCATAAATCGCTGTGAATTTTTTCTAATGGAAAATCTGAAATTTTATATAAATTGCTAAAAGATTACTTGCATCTTTTTCCAAGTTGGCAGCTAGTACAAAAAATTTGTCTATTCAGCCAATTACATACACTGATGACTTGTTTTTTTTCAACAACTTGCACCAACTTTGAATGTGGATGCCCAAGTCTTTGATGCCAAACTCTAGATGACGTTGAACCGGATTTAATAGCATTCAGTGCTTCCTTTGGTTCTTCTTCAAATGCATACAGATGACCTTTTCTAAGCCCTTTTGCTAGTATCTTTTATAACAAAGCCATGTGAGTCAAATGTAACAATACAAGAATTATCAGATGTATGTTGGCTTACCGAAAGCAAATTATTTTTCTAATTTGGAACAACTAAGACATTATTTAAGTTTAACTTTCCCTGAGAGGTATTCAAGACGATGTTTCCAATGTGTGAAATTGTTAAACTATGACTATTGCCAACAAGAATTACATTTGTACCTATATATGGTTTTGCAAAATTTAACTTCCCTGAGTCATTCGTCATGTGGGTAGTTGCACTTGAGTAAGCATAAAACTGTTGTTCATTCTATTCATTCATGGTTATGGCAGCAAAGGCTTGGTGTGTTTGTTCTTGCTCATAGGCGTAGTCATATCGGTTCCAACATTTGAAGACTCTGTGATTGGGCTTTCCATATATTAGACAAAAGATTTTTTCAGTCTGCTTTTTGTTGGAGGTTTGATTACTTCCCTTCCAACTATTGTTGTTGTTGGATTTTTGAGACTTAAAGGAGTTTGTTGGAGGATTCTGGCTATCTGATCATCCTGTAAATCTAGCACCTCTACCTCGTGCTGCAAATCTTCCTCCTCCACCATTGTTCCAACCACGGCCTATTTGTCCATAAAAAGCCTGAGCGTGATTCAAGAGCTACTTTTCTTCTTCTTTTTCTGCAGTTATCATTTGTTCATGGCTCTGTAATGACAACAGAAATTGGTTAAAGGTAGGATATGGTGGTTTTGAGAGCATTGCAACTCGAAAATCCGTATAATTTAAGCCATGACTTTGTGCCATTTGGAAAACTTTATCTATATCATACAAAGGTTTGTTAATGGATGCTAGACTATCACAAATAGTCTTGAATTTCCTGATGTAATCATCGAGTGACAGAGTCCCTTTTTTCAAGGCATACAATCTGTCTTTTAATTCGGCCTCATTCTCCTTTGTGTTTGGCAACAGCTGCTCTTCAAGTATAGACCAAATGTCTTTAGTTGTATCCATTCCAATAGCCATGCTGAGTACTACTTCAGTCATAATTTCTAGGAGCCAGGAGGTGAGCAGGCCATCATTGTTGGTCCAAGTTAAGTGATGAGGATTTGACAATTTCTTTCCATTAGCGTCCATCAATTCTTCTACATGATTCTCATTGTCTTCTATAAACGGTGATTTTTAGAAAGTCAACCGGTCAACGAGTCAATGTGATGATATGTGAATAAAAGCAATAATAACAGACAAATAACAAGAGAGATTTTACATTGTAAAACTCCGATAACGGAGAAACATCCACGGGTGTCGCCGGACGATAGAAAAAGATGTTTCACTATGAAAAATTCTGATTACAAACTCTATTCTCTCACACTGCCACTCTTTTCTTATTTTTGATCCCTTTTTACATTGATATTGCAGTAATATTTTTATGGTTCGATCAAGGGTTGCCCTAGTTATGGTGGTACAAGTAGTGGATTCATTAATGAGAATCTTGCTGAGATTCGGGTAAACTAGATCGATTAGGGCTCATTTCCCATTTGGTGTTTATCCTTTTGGAAGCTTTGAGTTCTTTCCTGATTAGAATTCTTTGATACTGGAGAGGAAATACAGATATTTCCTTATTTGGAGTGTGATTCTTAGATTTCATATCTAAGTGAATCTCTGCTTAATAAGGCGTATATTGATAGGATTATATTTCCTGTTTTGGCCGAGTAGAGATCTTCGGCGAGTAGGATCTTCGCTCATTAAGACTTCTTTAACTGGACGACTTTATTTGGCGTATACGCTTCTGACTTCCATTTCAGTTTTCTCGATAATGTGTCCAAACCTGGTGATGTGTCCTTGGTCAGCGTCTTTTTCATTGATTTGTTGACTTTTAGTGACGTGGACTATTATAATTCCGCATTATCAGCTATCTTTGTTGACATGTCATGCTATCGAAAAATCCCTACAACAATACCCCCTTAAATCTGCGAGATGAGTTCTTGGCAACTCAACGAAGGGGATTTGAATAGCTCCTTTGTTTTTTTTAACGCTCTGGCCATGTTATTATGCTCTTGCAAATTGATAATCTTCAAGCCAGCTTATGTTGATGAGATACACTTTTGGGTCTATATCTACAAGTGTCTGCGGGACACAGATAGGGTCGCTGAGATGCCTTTGGATACTTTGTGGTGAGATGAATTTACACTTGGCCTAGTCGGACCTTGGCCAATCACCAAATGATCCTAGTCATCTTTTTAAGCGATCAACTTCTGAATTCTTTCTTTTTTCTGTGGATGTCTCTCTTAAGAGAGGGATGCCGAAAGGAATGTGAATGTGCTATATTTATATATGTCGTGACATGCACTATTCAAACAAATTTATAAGATCCCAAGATGCACTCAAACAAGTATAAAACTAGCATGTGGCAAGTATGGGTATCGTTCCTCAGAGATCGAGCGATAATTATGATTAAACTAATGCTTTAGTTAAAAATGCAAGAAAAGTAAATTGATATGGTTTTTGAGAAAAAGTAAAACTAAAATATAAACTAAGCTAAAATGCACTAATCTAACAAGTATGATAATGTGATATGTGAATTAAGGAATTGATGAATTCAACTAGCAAACAATGGGTAAAGAATGAACTCTTATTAATTGTCATTAACTAATATAACCACCCTCGGATGAATATGAGTGATTATTTACCACTTGTAAGTGCCCAACCCATCATGTACAACATTGGCCACCCACAATTGGTTATACAATGAAAGAACATCTATCACATAAGGGACAAATCTCATTGTTAAAAGTCACCACCCTATCATGTATAGGTTGATGCTTAATCTATCACATGCAAACAATCCTAGGATGTATAGTCTTGCTTACCCATGAAAGATTAGAATTAGGTGAGATTAATAAGTCCGGATATTACTTGGGTCATGTAAACTTGTTCAATCCTCCTATTCAATTGAGCTTAGAGGGCCAAGCATCATGTATACTTGATTCTCTACACATATAATTTCTCAAACAACTCATGAAGAGAGTCATGTACAATCAAACACAAATTTCTTTTGAAATCAAGTAAAACATTGAATAGAACAAATGAGATAGATTTTAATAAAAGATATTGAGTTCATTACAAATACCCATATTTACAAGTGAATCACATCATTCCCTTAATGGGATTTAGCTACTCATAGCAAACGGAATACAAGAATAAAAAAGAGAGAAGTAGAAAAGACCCATGTAGAACCTTCTTTCTTCAAGCTTCAATCCACCTCATATGTCCTTATGAGTAGCAATTGATGAAGATGATGGTTTTTATTGAGAAAGGTTTTTGGGATTTAGAGAGAGAGAATGAATGGAATGGTGTTTGGTTGTGGGTCTCTCTCCTTTCAAAAATCAGATTGAAAAGTATTTATACTTCCTTCAAAAACGAGGCAAAAATGCTGATGTGGCGAGCTGGGTATCTCGTATAGCACGAGTATAGCACGGATAGGTTACCCGTGCAGTTACCCATGCAGTCTTCATTTCCCTTCAGATTTGCACAAATTGCACGGGTATGTGCACGGGTGGATGACCCGTGCACCACTCGTGCAGTTGCCTTCGCCCATGGTCTGATGAACTGTACGGGTGGGTGCACGGGTGTTACCCGTGCAATCACCCGTGTAGTTTGTTCTTTTCAAAATCCACCTTCCGGTGCACGGGTGAGCGCACGGATATGCTACTCGTGCACTATTGTTTCCTTAACTTCATATGTGCACTAATTGGTCCATTTTGCCCCCCTTCATGCCTTTTTACCTAATGCCTGCAATAAAAACAAAAAGAACCATAAATACACATAAAAACGCTCAAGAACAAAACAAAGAGAAAGGATATGAGGGCCAAAATGTATAACATTTTTGGCTCGATCAAATACCCCCAAACCAAACCTTTGCTCGTCCTCGAGCAAACTCCAAACAAAACTAAATATAACTCTAAATACGCAAACATGACTCGATCTAAAAGCTTTCCTAGACTCAAACAAGTAAGCTGCAAGCCAACTAACTGAGAGATAAGTCAGAGATAATGGGAGTGAGGAAGATGCTAATGCAAAATATTCTAAATAACTCCAAGGCACCACAAGGGGGAAACTCGCACGACACGAATCCCACACTTTAAGTGCCATTGCCTTGGAAACCACTCACTTTCACGCCCCGAGCATAATTCGCTTCGACCTAAATTCTCACATGGGTTCTCTCTTATTTTTTTCTCTTAGAACCTAGGTTCACACTCATGCAATATTTATGCAAAAGAGTTTATGTAATGGAATCAAAGTTGTTGCATACATTTCATACAAGATAAACACTCTTTTTAGTGAAACAGTCTCATGAAAGAATCAAGTACCATGAACGTGGAAAGAGCATGCATCGACAAATATTCCCAAGTTAGACTTCCCCTAAGTTCAACTAGGTCTTTTCCATTTGGTTGTAATGGGGTTAAGGTGATTGGTGATTAGAAAGAGTGGGAATTTAGGCACAATGCACTGATCAACCAAGTGAAGACAATACATTCTATGTTTAAACATTTAATTTCTCATGCAACACCACTTCTAAATACAAGTATACATTAAGGCGTCCAGGCTTACATAAATTCCAAGTGCAATCACTAACTACTCTTGTTACCCTTTTGAGTAGTATTTACAATTTAAATAAGGCAATTGAAGCATATTCCTTTTCTAAAAAAAATTTCTTTTTTTTATTACTTTTTTTTATTTTCATTTGCTTATCTTTGTTTTTCTTTTCTTTTCTTTTGATTTTTTCTTTTCTCTATTTCCTTGCCTTTGACTTTTGCACATATTTTTACATTCAACACTTATTTGCCTTGGTACACGCCATTTGACAATTAGAGCACATTTACATTTATTCCTAAGCCTTAACAAGATCAATCAAGTGTGGGTTGGCCAGTGTTTGGATTGCTTGGGTTATGGGTAGTATAGGTGTAGAATGAACAAGTCTAAATGTGTTTGGCTTCAAAATTGGCTTGGGAGCACACACATTATTGGATGGGAAGTATTTGGTATTTTAAAGTGGCTAAACACACATTGCCTAACATCACCTCAAAGAATCCATCTACTAAGGGAATAAAAGTTTCAGTCAAGCAATCCACTTTAATGATGCATGTTCTATGACACATGATCATTTTGGTGTAATGAGACTATGCATGGTGTTTGAAAAGTGTTTAAAGATTTGAAAAACATTTTCCCTCGAATTGCGCACTTTTGGATTGTGTTTGTGAAACTCACAAGGGTTGTCTCCACTATTAGAACAAGGCGCTTGAGCACCAAGTCCCCTCAACTTAGACACCAAAAGATGGGACTAACCCATGTAGTGCAAGTGAGACCCTTAAAGTGACTTAGAGCTATGAACAAGCACATAAAGCATACACAAATTCACCACAAACACTTTGCTCAAGGTTATCTCACCAAGCTAATTAAAGGTTAAGAATTTTGGCTAGGCAGCAAATTTGAAAAATTGACACGAAAAATAACTCAAGACATAAAAAGAACGACTCAACAAGGCGACTACACCCCTAAACCAAAACCTAACATTGTCCTCAATGTTGAAGACAAGGGAGTCCGGCTTAGCGGCGCGCACCAACTGACTCAACACAAAACCCTAGGCACTAATCAAACATAATCAATGCCCACTAAATAAAAGACACAACACTGGCTCATCACAAAATACTGCATCTTATATAAATATGGCAATTAAACTTTAAAATTCACCCATATCAAGCATCTATTACCAAATTTTCGGAAAGTGGGAATTAACCCCCAAACTGATTCCTATCATATGCTCATTCCTGTACAGGTATATGTATGCAATCAAAACCCCCAATCCGTGTTGGACTATATAAAATGAAAACTTGTATATCCACAAAAGCCTTCGGCTCATCTAATAAAGAAAGAATAAATCAATAAACTCATAATATGGACTTCAAAATTGTATCAACAATCATAGACATCTTCTCTCATTCAAAAATATCCACACATGCGACCCAAAATTGATATTTACCAAAGAATATTCGCATTCATTCAAATATCCACATATGCTCAAAAAGAAAGATAGAAAATTAAGTGCAAGGGTTAAAGTTGAAAAGAATAAACCAATGTGGAAGCTAGTTGTAGACTCAAAATGAGTAGGTTCTCGCCCGTTTTATGAGCACTCTTGGCTTGCTCGTCCCTCCAAGACTTGTGTTAATAGCCAAAATTGGCTAAGGACCAAAGGGAAATTTTCCACTTCCCAGACCTGGTTCTATACCCGAAAGTTTCACCTGAAGACCTCTATATCTAGAGCCAAGCTACGATACCACCCCAGGCACAAGGGCAGGCTCCAGAAACATCTAGGATAAAGCCCGGACCCGAGAGCTTCCACCAGGAGACCTCTCTGTCCAGGGCCGAACTGTAATACCACCCTAGGAACAAGGGCGGGCTCCGGAAACATCTGGGATAGAGCACGGAATGATCAGACTTAGCCCGCATCATTAAAACTAGAAGCTCCGTGAAGTCAAGGTCATCTCGTGAATGCTCAAGAAACTCGTCGGTACCTCGATTGACACAGAAGAATGTCCCTAGAAAGCCGCGAGGTCAGTCGAAGCCACACCTAGCTTCAAAAAGGTCAGTCGAGGCAACATCTAGCTTCGAAAAGGTTAGTCGAGGCCACATCTAGCTTCAAAAAAGTCAAGAGAAGCCAGATCTGGCTCCAAGCTGGATGAAACTTCTCAGACATCAAGGTCGAAGTACTAAACAACCTCCCTGGTTGATGCATCACACCATATCGTCATATCCCGTAACTTCTATAAGGATCATACTGAGGGGATACGAAGAATGCATTAAATCATACCTGGAAGCGTTATCTACATACAGAACAAGTAATGAAATCCAAAAAGGAAACAAATTGATCTCCACCACGATACTCTCAATTCGGGCGTCAATCTAAAAGTCAAATGATATTAACGCAAGAAATCCCGCCCGATAAGGAAGAGACTGAGACAATCACTGAGACAATCAAGGGAGAATAAGTCTGTTGACCTACAAACCATGTATAAATAGAAAAGAAAAGAAATGAAAAAGAGGAGACTACTATTAGACAGGCATACGACTAGCAATCGACCATTCACCAAAGAGAGTTGAGAGAAAAAAGAGAATAATCTTTGTATTCGTGTACCATGCATGCTAAATAAAAACGTTCTTGTTTATTTGTCACTATAAAAAACCACTGTCACATATATAAAGAATTTTGGCCACCACCTACGTGGTAGTGGTCTCGAGGGCGTTAACAGAGATTTCTCATCCCGAGTAAAATTTCCGTTAACACTTTCTGGCGCCGTCTATGGGGACAAAATACAATCGTTTGTATTTATATTTTCATTGTTTTATAGGAACTATGAGGCTCTGCTCCTCCCAAGGCCAACACAGAGTCCCGGAGCAATCTCCGGTGAGGCCAACCCGAAAGGCTCCAGGAAGGGGGAGAAAGTCTGGATATAGTAGTCAAGCTCCGATCCAGATAACCAATACACGGACTGCTGGCCACCCCATAGTGAGCCAGGCAGTGCTCGACCAACAAGCGGCGGCCTTCGTAGAATCCATCCGCGTCCGCCTCCTCGCTGAAGGCATCACAGTCCAGCCGACCCACCTGAATGATCAGGGAGAGCCGAGCAGGCTCGGAGCTAGACCACCTGCTTTCGATCGCCTAGGCCCTCCTCCTCCCGAGCCGGCTCGAGATAGATTAGGGCACCAACGTTCGATCCGGGATAGGCTGGGACCCATGCCCTCAGTTCCTAAAAGACTTTCACAATATCAACCCCGGCTAGTTAAGTCTGCTGCGGATGTTTTTACCCGGAAGCCGCGAGGGCTATCTCATCCAACTACATCTAGGAGAACTTCCTGGGCCCTAGAGGAGGAAAGTAGACAAACTCCCCGAATGGATCATGTCCAGGAGGAGGACCGGATAGAAATTGCCAGTTCATCAGAAAGGTTCGACAATGAGGAATCTGAGGCTAACTCGAAGAGACCTGGAAATAAACGACTGAGGGATCAGCTGGCAAAGCTACAAAAAGAGGTCTAACAGATAAGGAAGGGAAAGAGTAAGGAGGACAAAAAGAATCCCCTGAGCGAGATGAACGCCCCCTTCACTAGGAGGATCCGGGAAGCAGAGCTCCCCCCAAAATTCAAAATGCCAGCAGATAAGTTCTCTGGAACGGAAGATCCTCTAAGCCATTTAGAGAGCTTCGTTCAACAGATGGAGGTCCAGAACACTACTAGAGCAGCTATGTGCAGAATGTTTCCAACAACCTTGACCGACTATGCGAAAACCTGGTTCAGGAAACTGCCCGTTGGTAGCGTGGATTCTTTCACAAAATTGTCAACCGATTTTTGCTCACAATTCCAGGGAGTTAAACCTCGCCCGAAAGATCCCATACACCTCCAATATATGATCCAGGAATGGAGTGAAACTCTTCGATCATACGTGGAGCGGTTTCACAAGGAGGTCATACAGATGGGAGTTTTCACTGAAAAAGAAACCCTCGCCAACTTCAGACGAAACCTCTGGGTAGGAAAGCTTTTCCGTTCTTTTGCCAAAAGACCTCCCGAGACTTACTAGGAGGCCTATGACAAGGCTCTTGAGCAGGTCAAGATCGACGAACAACTCAAGGTCAAGATAGAACATGACGACATGAGAACGGCAAAACGTTTGAAGAAAGAAGCCCCCAAATTTGAGCCGGTGCAGAGAGCTCAGAATAAACCTCCCAACAGGTCGACCTATCGCCCCCCTGCTCCTCTACATAGGCAAGAAAGATATCCTACGAAATGAACCCCTCCCCGGGCTTCGCCGCCTCCCAGAACCGTGGCTCCAGTAATGCAAGGGGAAAAAGGATTTGACCACTATACCCCATTGAATGCATCTAGGGAAACGGTCTACCTTGCCATACGGGATAAAGGGTTGCTCCAAAAGCCCGCTCCTATGAAGGCCCCAGCTGACAGGAGAAACCGGTACAAGTACTGCAACTTTCACGAAGACGTGGGCCACAACACTTCGGAGTGCTATAACTTACGCAACCAGATTGAGGCCCTGATAAGGGGAGGATGCCTGATTGAATTTTTACAACAGGTCAGAGATAATATCAGAACTGGAAGGGAGGTACAAGCTAAAATCCGTGAGGACGCAGAAAAGAGGAAAGGGGAGCAGGCTGACTTAATGCAGCTGATCCAGGTGATACACACTATCAGCGGAGGTCGTACATTGGCCGGTGTTTCCAATAACTCCTGGAAAAACCACGCAAGAAAGGTTCCCCGCCTTGGAGAGAGCCGGGAGATCTTCGAAGTCAGCCAGAGCCCGACAGAGCCCGCCCAGTCAGCTCAGATCGTGTTCACCGAAGCAGATGTCTTCAACACCGTGCAACATCATGATGATCCTATGGTCATCATGATACAGATCGCCAACTGTCTGGTCCTTCGCGTGCTCGTGGATACAGGAATCAGTGTAGATATCCTCTTCAAAGATACCCTGGAAAAACTGAACCTGAAGCAACATTTCTACAACAGCTGTACCACTCCACTTTATGGTTTCACTGGGGACTCGATCATACCAGTGGGGTCGATGATCCTCCCAGTAATCATTGGGATCACCCGGCTCCAACAGAACGTAATGACCGACTTTGTTGTGGTGGACACCCCATCGGCCTACAACGCCATCTTAGGGAGACCTTTCCTGTCCTCCTTGAACGGAGTCTTGTCCATATACCACAACGTTTTGAAATTCCCGGTTGGAACCAAGGTAGGAGAGGTACACGGAGACCAGCAGGAAGCCAGGAAATGCTACGCAGTATCTGCCAATCCTACAGCCCTAGCAAAGCAGTGTGTACAGGTGACAGTAATCCAGGAAGACATGGATACATCCATGATAATCCAGGAGGAGAAGGAGCCCGTAGAACATCCTGGGCATCCGGAGGATGAACCTATCATGCCCTACGAGGAAGAAAGAGGTAAGGAATGGGCCAGTGGGCAGCCCGTGGATAAACTAGAAGAGATATCCGTCAGGACTGACGATCCGTCCAAGGTCGTCAAGGTCGGTGCCGCCATTGATCCAGAAGTAAAAAGAGGACTGATTGATCTTCTCAGGGAATTCATCGACATCTTCGCCTGGAACCATAATGAAATGCCTGGAATCCCGGCATCGTTGGCCACCCACCGGCTAGCAGTAGATCCAACAGTGAAGCCCGTCAAGCAAAAGAGGCATCATTTCAACATTGATAGGAACGCGGCGGTGCAGGAAGAGGTTGATAAATTATCAAAGCGGGGTTCGTCTGAGAGGTACGTTACCCCGAATGGATCGCCAACGTAGTCATGGTCACGAAGGTGAATGGAAAATGGCGTATGTGTGTCGACTACACCGACCTAAATCGGGCTTGTCCGAAAGACAGTTTTCCTTTGCCAAAGATCAACCAGCTGGTTGACTCTACATCCGAAAATAAACTTTTGAATTTTATGGATGCATTCTCAGGATACAACCAAATTAAATTGCACCCGGCTGACCAAGATAAGACCAGTTTCATTACTGGGCAGGGCTTATACTGCTACAAGGTGATGCCGTTTGGTTTGAAGAATGCAGGGGCCACATACCAGCGGATGGTTAACAAATTGTTCAAGCCCGAGATAGGAAGGACGATGGAAGTATATATCGACGACATGATCACGAAATCCCTAACCACAAAGGGACATCAAGAAGACCATCGCAAAACCTTCCTCATACTAAGGGAAAACCAGATGCGTTTGAACCCCTCCAAATGTGCTTTTGGGGTAACGGCAGGAAAGTTTCTGGGCTTCATGGTTCATGAGAGAGGTATCAAAGCCAACCCAGAAAAAATCAAAGCTATCCTGGACTTGGAATCCCCGACCTCGCTCAAGCAAGTACAGATTCTGACTGGACGGGTGGCAGCACTCAACAAGTTTATCTCTCGCTCCACCGATAAATGCCTCCCTTTCTTCAAGGCCATCAAACAAGGAAAGAACATGAAATGGAGCCAGGAAAGCGAGCAGGCATTTCCAGCTTTGAAGGAATACCTAACAAGCCCCCCTTTGTTATTCAAGCCGGTTCTCGGAGATGAGCTACAGATTTACCTGGCTATATCAAAAACTGCAGTAAGCGGGGCTTTGGCCAAGGATTGTAGCGACGGTTTTCAAAGACCCATATACTATGTGAGTCATGCCTTGACCAAATCAGAAAGAAACTACGTTCTCCTGGAGAAGCTCGCTTATGCTCTGGTGATCTCAGCGAGGAAACTCCGTCCCTATTTTCAAGCTCACACAATAGCAGTGGTGACAGACCAACCCCTCCATCAATTCTTGCAAAGACCAGATGTGTCAGAAAGGTTAGTGTTATGGGCACTAGAGCTCACTCAGTTCGACTTAAAGTATAAGCCCCGGACTACGATTAAGGCACAGGCTTTAGCTGACTTCGTGGCAGAATTCTCAGCGATCCCAGATCCAGCTGATCTCCTAGTATCAAATGAGGTCCCTAAGAAGATATCCGAGGTCAAAAATTGGCCGGAGGGCTGCAAGCCATGGATCCTCTTTTCAGACGGAGCATCCGGACGAGCTGGGGGAGGAGCTGGCATAGTTTTGATAGATCCAGAGGGGACTGAATTCTGTCACTGTTTCAGATTCGAGTTTAAAGTTACCAACAACGAAGCGGAATATGAAGCCCTCCTAGCCGGGATGAAGGTAGCCATCGAGCTAAAGGCCGACTACCTGCAGGTCAAGAGTGATTCGTTGCTTGTTGTAAACCAGGTGACTGGGGTCTACCAGGCAAAGGGAGATAATATGGTTGCCTACTTAAATCTAGCTCGGTTGCTGAAAAGCAAATTTAAGGGACTCAAGATCGATCAGGTGCCTCGACACCAAAACAAACGCGCAGATGTTCTGGCTAAAATAGCGGCGAATGGAGGCCAATCCCTACCAAGGGGAATTCCCCTCCAAGTAATCACCCAGCCAAGCATAGCCACAAATGGAGAAATTTGTTCCCTGGATCGCCTACCTTTCTGGATGGACCCAATTGTCACCTATCTCCTTGAAGGAGAGCTTCCTGAGGAGCCCAACCAAGCCCGAAGAGTTAAGAGACTCTCAGTTCGATACTGTATGGTGGACGGATACCTCTACAGGAGGGGCAGATCCCTCCCCCTACTTAGGTGCTTGCATCCCGATGATTCTAAGTGGGCATTGAGAGAGGTCCATTATGGGGACTGTGGGAACCACATAGGTGGGGAAGCTCTAGCCTATCAGGTGCTTCGTATGGGGTACTACTGGCCGACCATCCATCAAGATGTAAAGAGTTTTGTGCAATCCTGCGAACCTTGTCAAAGAACCTCAAACTTGAGCCACCAGCCACCCGAGCGACTGTCGTCCCTCAGCTCACCTTACCCCTTTGCCATGTGGGGAATCGACCTAATTGGGCCACTTCCTACCGCTCCTGGACAGATGAAACATGCTATCGTGGCTATTGACTACTTCACAAGATGGGTCGAGGCAGGGTCTCTTGCTCGAATATCATAAAAGAATACAACCAAGTTCATCAAGACTAACGTCGTATGCAGGTTCGGGACCCCTCTCATCATTGTAGCCGACCTAGGAAAGCAATTCGACAATGCCCGATTCAAAGACTTCTACAAGGGATTGGGGATCGACCTCAGGCTCGCTTCAGTGGCTCATCCCCAGACTAACGGGCTGGTGGAATCCACCAATAAGACAATCAAGAAACTTCTGAAGAAGAAGCTTCAGCAGAGGAAAAGTAAATGGGCAGAAGAGCTACCAGAAGTCCTTTGGGCATACCGGACTACAAAAAGAACAGCTACTGGAGAAATGCCTTACTCCCTGGCCTTCGGGGTTGAAGCAGTCTTCCCCATCGAGCATAAATTGACCCCGTTCAAGGTACAGCACTTTGAGCCCAAAAGTAACGATGTCAAGCTCCGGGCTAGTCTAGACCTCTTAGAAGAAAAACAAGACCGGGTAGCAGAGAAAGTAGCGATCTACCAGAGCAGGATCGCTAGATACTTCAACCAAAAGGTTAGAGCCCGAAAATTCAAGGAAGGGGATCTGGTACTTAGGAAAGTAACACTGAATACTCAGAAAAGGTCGGATGGAGTCTTAAGTCCAAATTGGGAAGGGCCATATTTGATAAAGCTAGTTGTTCGCAATGAAGCTTATAAACTCGAAGACATGGACGGACGACCCATCAACCATACTTGGAATGCAGACCATTTGAAGAAATTCTACCCTTGAAAGGAGTTCTCAAGCAGACTACCCCCACTTAGTTTTCATTACAGGTCCTAATAAAGATGTACTACATCCCAATCATCAATAAAGTCATTTTCCTTTTCTCTTCCATCTTTGTCTCCAACTATGTTCAACGTTAGTGACTATACACTTGAATGGGAATTCGACATAAACCTCTCGAGACCAGGAAATAGCTCGATAGCCCTCCTGATGCCTTGGTCGGGCTACCACCCCCAAAAAGGATCTGAGTGTAAGAGCATAGTTGCCTTCCAGATCTCGAGACCAGGAAATAGCTCGATAGCCCTCCTGATGCCTTGGTCGGGCTACCACCCCCAAGAAGGATCTGAGTGTAAGAGCATAGTTGCCTTCCAGATCTCGAGACCAGGAAATAGCTCGATAGCCCTCATGATGCCTTGGTCGGGCTACCACCCCTAAGAAGGATCTGAGTGTAAGAGCATAGTTGCCTTCCAGATCTCGAGACTAGGAAACAGCTCGATAGCCCTCCTGATGCCTTGGTCGGGCTACCACCCCCAAGAAGGATCTGAGTGTAAGAGCATAGTTGCCTTCCAGATCTCGAGACCAGGAAATAGCTCGATAGCCCTCCTGATGCCTTGGTCGGGCTACCACCCCCAAGAAGGATCTGAGTGTAAGAGCATAGTTGCCTTCCAGATCTCGAGACCAGGAAATAGCTTGATAGCCCTTCTGATGCCTTGGTCGGGCTACCACCCCCAAGAAGGATCTGAGTATAAAGGCATAGTTGCCCGCCAGATCTCAAAGACTAGGAAATAGCTAAGTAGCATTCCTGATGTCTTGGTTGGGTTATCGCCCCATATATATAATGTTTGCTTTCGTGTACAGGATCAAAATCATCATAATTGCCTACACGAATCTTAATTGATGCTACCGATGCTACTCTGGATACCATTCAAGACCAGAAGCAGAATAAAGTTCCCAAAAAGGCGCGTCAATTTATCATTAAAGGCAAGGGGAGCCTATCCCCCAATAAGGCTACATCCAAATGGGGAGCCCAACCCCCGAATTCGGGCTACAAAAAGAAGAAGGAAAAATTAAAAAAAAAACTAACAATGGCAAAGCAGGGTGCCCACCCCCTTTTCCGGGCAATTAGAAACAAGTCATCCGCTTCGAGCTTTGGGGCTATCATGGCTCCCCTCCGCTGGCCCTCCTCCTTCCTGCTGATCCTCAGCATCAACCCCCTTAACAGGTAGCTGTCCATCTAGGTTATCCTCACCGACCGCTCCTCCGTTTAGAGGCTCTATCGGATGATCAGCTGGATCTTCCTCCAAAACTTCATTGATTACATCCATAACTTCAGGAGGAATAGCCGCGTCGAGAAGAGCAGCCACGGGCCCCATCTGGCTCCTATCGACCTCCATCTCTGTTAAAGCTGGATCATCAGATGGGCTCCTAACCTCTTCACCATCTCCCGATTGGTCCTCCTCGGATCGAGAGGACATCACTTTGCTGGACGATTCCCCAGGACCTGAGGTGATAAAGGAAGGAAGATGGAAGGAGGGATCTGACTGAGTGGGCTGCATCCCAGTTCCTACCGGGCTAGAAGGGACCACCTTGTCGCCTTCATGACGAGATAACTCAGCAGCTTTGAGCATTATTTCCTGTCTGTCCCAACCCGTAATAGACGACAAATCAAAAGGAGGAGGAAGAGCTTCCGCGGCCTAAAAGGAAGCATAAAAATACCTATCGCTAAAGGAGGTCTCCGCATCAGCTTGAAGCTTGGCCACCTGAGTAATCAAAGATCGGTTCTCAAGGTCCAGCTTCTTAGCCTCAGATCTCCAGGAGTCTCACTGCCTAGCCCGCTGGAGAGATTGAAGACGCTCTTGATCGAAAGATTGCTTCATCCTCTCATGATCGCAGCGAAGCTCAGCCATCTCGAGCTCAATTTTGCCCTGGCTAGAAGTCACCTCTTCCACTAGAGACCGAGCTTGCTTGAGCAGTTCCCCGACCTTCTCGGCTTCAGCTTCAGCTTCGACTTTTGCAGCTCGATCACGGAGAAGGGCTACCTGCTGGCCCATCAGGACATTGACCTTAAAGGCCTACAAATATAAAACCCGAGTTAGAAACTGAACGAGTTAACAAAAAAAAAGGGACGTGAAGGAAATACAATTACCTCAGCCAAGATAGCAGACCCCTTGGTTATAAGGACGTCCACAGGCATAGAAGCCATCTTGGAGATCCCGCCACCCGGACAGGACGCTATGAACTGCTCCAGGACCTCATCCTGCCCTGTCGAGCTCGATTGAGGCCGGGAACGGTTGGAAGGAGCCTTCGCGACACCTTTCCCAGGAGCGACATCTTTCCCAAAAACCTCCGAGGCTTTGGTTGTTGGAAGCGCAGCTGAATCAGATGTTTGAGTCGAAGGGATAGCGTTGTTAGCAGCCATGGCCGAGGGGGCAGAAACAGCCGGGCCAACCACCTAGGGAGCTTTACCCAAAGCCCGAAAAGCCCGCGAGGCCAGAGTGGCCATCTTAGACCCAGCCGGAGAGACAGAAGAAGCCAGGGTAGGCTCGACCCCAAGGGAGAGAAGAGAAGCTCCACCTTGAGGAGAGCGCGAGACGTGTCGGGTGGCTGGCTCCACGACAAAGACTGTGAATAAACAGATAAAAAAAATGTTAGAACCAAGCTAAGTAATAAGAAGAAGCGACAAAAGGATACTTATGAGGAATAGCGTCTGAAATCCGTAGATATTTGTTCACCCTACGAGGGTCAAAAGCTTCAGCGGTAGGGAACTAGAGATTATATGCTTGTATACTCTGGAGGGGATTTAATTCCCGTTGGGTATACAGATTCTGATTTCCAGTCGGATTCTGACTCCAGAAAATCCACATCAGGATCTGTGTTTACCATTGGAGGAGGAGGAGTCATATGGAGGAGTATCAAGCAATCTTGTATTGCTGATTCCACCATGGAAGCTGAGTATGTTGCTGCATGCGAAGCTGCCAAAGAGGCTGTTTGGCTCCGCCAATTCTTGATTGACTTAGAAGTGGTTCCTAGTGCGAATAAGTAGATCACTATACACTGTGACAACAGTGGTGCAGTGGCTAATTCGAAAGAACCAAGAAGTCATAAGAGAGGTAAACACATTGAAAGGAAGTATCACCTTTTGAGGGAAATTGTTCATAGGAGAGACGTGACGATCACCAAAATCGCGTCAGTAGAAAATCTAGCGGATCCTTTCACAAAGGCTCTACCTCAGAAGAGCTTTGATGGACATCTAGAGAACATGGGAATGAGAGATATGACACACTTGCTATAGAGCAAGTGGGAGATTGTTTGGATTATGCTCAATTGCAAGAGTGTAATATTGTAATTGACAATCTTCTCATATTAATAAAGTGAATTCTGATTCTTACAATTACTTATAGCATTTATTATTATAATTGTCAAGGTAAATAATCATAAGGTCAAAAGACTATGAGACATGAAGAATTGTTCATACATCCGGATATGTATGAGGTAAACACAATTCTTTAGTTAGTCTTGAATAACGTTCACAACTTAAGTTAAAGGTTGGGCACCTCTATCTTGTTAAAGTTGTAGAATTCTTTTACTAGCATTTGAGTGGGATCAAATGAATATGATGAGTCTAAAATCATTGAAAGGTTTTCGAGTAAAAGAATCTAGTGCACTAGGTGCATTGAACTGAATCACAATGAAATACGTTATCTAGAACCGTCACTAGATATAAGTCTTTTCATTAAAGAGGACAATCGGAGAGTCTATCTTAATCCTGAGATAAATGATGGACTTATGGTTGCAAGTGTTATCATTAGAGCTATCAATGAGTACGATTATATAGCATAGTCTATCCTCGATAGTTTGGTGGTATACATTTGTTAATCGATAGAGGACTTCATTTATAGATATGGACATCGTGGCTCCATTTATTAAATGAGAGTATAATATCATCATATGGATGTTTTGAGGTATTGGATATTAAATCTCAACGTTGAGTTTTCAATAATGATTATTGAAAACATGGCTTCTGGACAAGTCAAAGTATCCAAGTTCGAAATGTTGTCATATGAGGAAATATGGTAACTTGGAGAGCTATAGGCGGTCTATGAGCTCTTGGCGATTACTGATATTATTCACGAGGATACACCATCTCCTATAAGATTGTCTAGGGTATGAATGAGAAACATCTCCTTATTCTATCTTTATTTAAGAGTTCAATTTTAGCTCTTTAGTGGAATGAGTTAAAATTAATAGATTGGACCTAAGTGAATCATTTGTTGATTGTGATTAGGTTGTGTCTATTGAAGCTTAAATTTAGATAGCCTGCCAAGATCACCAATCCACACGTATTTGCATGGATCACTTGATATATTCTACCGGGCCGATTTAAGGGTCCATCTAGAATTGTTTTTAATATATCAAGAATATAATATGTCTATTATTTAATTAATGGGCTGCACTATTATATTAATATATTAAAAGGAGACATGTGGGCTTGTTTCTTTTAGTAAGAATGAGTCTGGTTCACATGTGGGCTTTTATTTAAAGTCCAATGGATTAAATGAAATAAGAAAATAATATATGGCCCATTTATATAAGTGGGGCGGCAAGGTGTATATATTAACCTAATATATTATTTTGTTTCATTGTTTTAATTAAATAAGAATTAGTTAATTTATTAATTAATTGTTTAATTAAGAAACAAATCTTTTTCTGATCACGAAATATATTTCCTAAAGTTATACTATTGGTAGTAGTATATTAAAAGTAAAAGACTTGTTTGATAAGAAAATAAATAACTAATTTTATTTATTTAATCAAATAAGAAGTCTTTTTATTTAGTCAATAAAAGAATAAAAAATATCTATGAGTTGGATTAGGTTTTGAAGTCTAAAGGTTGATGGACATTAGGGTGCAACACAAACTCTTTTTGGTATGTGATTTGCGGCAACCCTAGTCCATTTAGAGGAAGATTTCGGCAATCCTAAATAGAAGAGGAAGCAAAATTTTGGCCACCTATATAATTCAACATATAGAATTCGGCCACAATAGTTGATTGAATGATTCAATTTTTCTTCTTCTTCTCAATTCATAGAAAAGGATAATTTTTATTCTACTAAACATAAAAGAGAGAAGAGATTATTCTTTGATAGTACACTGATTGCTTGTTCATCAATAAGCTTGTGTGTACAACATCGAATTAGGTTCACGCGAGTTTCGATCATTAGATTGAGAACTCAAAAGTGACCGGAATAATTTTTGTCTTCTTTTGATTGTTTTGTGACTAACAAAAGAAAAAGAAAACTTTGTTCATCCATTCTCAGGTTTGCAATTCAAAGAAAAAGGGAGACCACGCTCCTAGGTGATTCACGTACGTGTTCGGATTGGAAGATCTCACGGTACTATTCACGGGGGGGGGGGGGTACTGTTCACGATCACTGTTCACAATCACTGTTCACGCTGGTACTGTTCACAGGGGTATTGTTCACAGGCATCGGAAAAGATTTTACGGATTACCAATCGATGTAAGTCAATCGGATCACGCGTCAAGAGGTATTTAACTCTAACCGTATATATTTGAGTTTAATTAATTAAAAGGTTAAGGTTCAACTTTGAGAAAAATTTTAAAACCATATGAAATCTATTTTTCGTTTCTTCCGCTGCGTTTTAAATCTATTTTTCCCTACATTGTGCTCCGCGGTCAGGACACTTACTTGTACCACCGTATACACAGCTGTCTGAGGCATTTTAGCAGCATCTTTGCAAAAATGAAGTCTTTTGTCCAGGGCTTCGTACATATTGACCATCTCTTTCTCTTAGCCATTTTCAGAGCTTTAAGAACCCATTTTTAGTGAGATAGATTAACTCCTAGAGAGAGAGAGAAAGCTCTAAGACTTGTTCTTTAACTCTCCAAACCCGAAACCCATCATCTTTCATGCATCATTGAGCATCTTTAGGCATGTGCCTTCAACATTAAGTTGACTTGGCAAGTTGAACAAAAATCTCATCTTTGTTATTTGTTCATACATTCCAAGATAATGTTTTTATTGCATTTGTTAGTTGATTAAATGCTAGGACTTTATTTATTGCATATATTTATGAGTTCTTTTGTATGATTGGGTTTGTATTGTGATAGCTTGCATTTAGGACATATCTGCCCTCTAGCTAAGTCTCTATGCCTTGCATTTAGACATTGTTGATTAGGACTCGTTGATTGCATTTGATGATTGCATTTGATTTGTGTTAACTTCAAATACAATTTTCTATGTATGAGGACATTTTAATGCACAATGTTGCGCTGGTGCAGGTTTCTGAAAAAAATGAAATATTATTACAAAAATACTATTTCGCTACTACTAGTGGTGCATCAACAAAATAAAGAAAGAAATCCAACCTCTAACTAAAGACAGAAAATGACGAAATGCAACAAACTCAAACCTCTAGACGACACTACGTTTGGTCTCTACATTACATTTGCAAACGACAAACAAGCTGCAAGCATACGACAGACATCTACATCAATCACCTCTATCAGAAAGAGAACTTGATTCGAGTGTTTTTGACCGAACAAGAGCTTCATCAGGTGGAAAACATTAATACAGGTCAGCCACATTAAAAGTTGTTAAGATTTGAAGCTCGAGAGGCAAGTCAAGTATATATGAATTGTTGAAATCTTCTTGGCAACGCGAAAAAGGTCTGAATTTCTTATGCTGCATCTTGTTGTATGTATCACTTGGAAAAATCTCCTTCTAATGATCAACCATTACCAGCTCCCCATCTTCAAACACTTTAAAATGGTATTTCTTGTTAGCAACATCACAATATATAGCATTGGACAGTTTTAGTTTCTAGCATACCTCAGCTAGCATATCCTATAATTGGGTTGCTAAGTCTCTTACCGCCTTACTTTTGAAATTGGGAAGAATAACCAGATCAACTGTATAGTTAGGAACCTTGGCGTAGACGATTGAGAAAGCATCCTTACCAGTTGAGTGATTGACCATACTATTATAAGCGAACACAGCTTAAGGAAGAGATAGATCCCATTGATTATGGTTGTTATATTGGATTTTGACGATAACAAACAATTGAAGACATTCTAATAATGTTTGGTCTACTTTTTTAATCTTAGTAAAGTTTCAACAAAATTGAAGATATGAGATGGCATCATGCAAGATGTCAATTTCTTGGAGAAATCAATTGGAGTGAATGCAAGGTAAAGAAGAAAAGATATACACAAGTTGCCCAAATGAAATGGTGAAGCTTTTTAGTTTATGGTTGATTTTTCATATAGTTGATATGAAATAATTGCTTAGATTTTCTCAAGATATTTACCATACTTAGCCAAACAAAATCCTTATCCAAACAACCTTAAAACTAGAATTTCATAAGCAGACCATGTGACGACATTGTAGCACATCATCCACTCACAATCCTCTATGTGGCGGAACATGCATGCTCTCTGGCGGACCATGAACCTCATGTTTCGCTAAGCTAAAGAAAGGTTGTAATGGCTAGTTTTTTAGCTCCCTCTCATCTTCCCCTCATGTTTCTCTCCTGTTTCGAACATTTGACTAACACATTTATTGTGTCTCAAACGACGATTTCTCAAATTTTCTCTTTAAAAGCAAGCCCCATTCATCCTAAATAGCAAGTGCCACCTTGATTGTTCATTGATTTCATTGATATATTGGCTACAAACCTGAACTTTTGAATATCTTGAGCCAAGTCTATTGAGATTATTTTTCATATCTACTCTTGTGAGAGTTTCTCTTGTAACTTTACGTAAATATATCAAGTTCTAAGTGAGAGAAGTGAGATTCTTTACTTGTTGTAATGAAAGACTAAGGGGATGAAATCTCTTAACGTGATTGGCGAAATGAGTCACCATTGTACAACTTGTAAAGATTATTGATAGTGGAGTTTCCTCTAGAAAGCTTTATGAGCCTGGAGGCGATGAGTAGGTGAGGCCAACCACGTAAATATTATTGTGTTTGATTTCTCTATCCCTTATCTCTTTAATTTATGCAATTTACTTTTATTGTTCATATTTATATTTGCACATCTTATATGTATTTTTAGAATTGCATATTATGGTTAGGTAGTACCTTAATTGTTTTAATTTGCTAGAAACCCAATTCACCCCCCTCTTGGATTGCCTTTCGGTCCAACAATTGGTATCAGAGCCAGAGCTCTTGATTTTTTTATTACACTTAATTATCTTAGAGCAATGGCAACCATGAGTGATAAATCTTTAAATGAGGGAATGTCTATATATAAACCACCATTTTTTGATAGAAATGATTAAGCATATTGGAAGGTTAGAATGAGAATTTTATACACTCTATAGCGTATGACGTGTGGAAAATTAAAGAAAATGGGCCATACATACCTTACGATAATATTAGAGGAAAAATTATTAAAAAGGGAGAAAAGGATTGGGATAGTGATGATAAGAAAAAGAACTTTTATAAATGCTAAGGCCATGAACATTTTACACTGTGAAATAGACAATAAGGAATACAATAGAATTTCATCATATTCAAATACACAAGAGATTTGGCATACACTTGAGGTCCACATGAAGGCACAGCCAAGTTAAAGAGTCAAAGATTAGTAGGCTTGTGGATAGTTATGAATTGTTTAAAATGCATCATGAAGAATCTATATCTACACTACAAGAAAACTCTTTATCCACTACATGCCATTCACTACGGGCCTTGAATGCCTGTATTGGAAAACAATTATTAATTACGAGCAATTACAAGCCTGTATTTAAGTTAGGGTCGCTACATTATTTAAAACGGGCCTTTAAATGCCAGTGAAGAATAAAAATTAGTTACCATGAGCAGATGTGGGCTCGTTGTGAACAATATAGCCATTACGGGCTTTGCTTGTGGTTGATAGAATTATCCATTACCGACAAAGTCCGTATTAGAAAGTGATTATATTAGTGAAGGGAATGGAAATAAATATTCCCGCTTGCGTGCTAAATACCCAAAATCCCTAAATATTCAATAGTCGATTAGTCTAATACCTAAAGCTCAATCACTCTAACAAATTAAGTAAATCCCTAAATCCTCACCTTGCTTAAGCACCCTACACCGGTCTTCATAGTTCTCTTCACTAGTAAGCTCTCTTTACTTGCAACTCCAAGTCCATACATTCTATATTGTTGTTAGATTTTTACTCTCTTGCAAAATTTTGATAAACTTTTACAATTTCTGATAAATTTCGTAACTTGTTTGTTGTTACCCATACATGAGTGTTTGGGTTTTAGAATTTGAAAATGAATTTACCTAGAAATTGTAGATAATTATTATCTCTATTTATATATTGTCTGGAGTGTTTTTGGCTGGTGATGGTAGCTACTTGTGCATCTCACAGTTGTTGCCTATATTTCTTTTGTTGGTGTTTTAAGTGGTGTCGTGAGGTTTCTATTTGTGTATTTTTGCGTTTTCTTCGTTGGCTGTTTTGGGATGTTTGGTATGCCTTTGTTTGGCTGTAGGGTCTTGTCCTTTATCCTTTGTTTGATTCTATAAAGTTTAGCCATTTGAAAAAAAATATTCAATTTTATTTTCTCTTTTCCCATATGGGCAAACATATATACTGATAGAATTTCCAACCAAAAAGACAAAATGAAAAAAATATGTGCAAACGGGCCTAGTCGTGTGCCTTTTTGTTAATATTTGTTATGGCATGGTGATTGCTCTGTTTTTGACTTTCAGTTTTAGTTGCTGTTTTTTTTTTGTTTGAGTTGTAGGTGGCATTTTTTATGTGGATGTGTGTCACTTGCAACTTTAATGCTAGTTGAAAAGTAGGTTGTCCTATGAATCTTGCTTCATATATTATTAAGTCTCCCAAAATGTGTGAATAACTTGATATCGGTTGTCCTCTGTTGGACTTGTGCACTCACATTCTTCTTCTTCATCTTATTATTATTATTATTATTATTATTATTGAATGTTTCCTTTTCATATGGAAGTGACTTTGTATTGCAGATGCAACTACCTAGTTTAACTAGATATATTAGTTTTAAATTAAGACTCTTTTCTGTAGGGGAGCTTGAATTATTCTTCCTTTAAATTAACAAAAATAAAATTACCATGAAAAGAAAACAAACATAAGCATCCTTTGGTGCTGGTTCTGGTGTATTTTATATTTCCCATCTTTCGTTTGTCTGGGTTTCCTTTAGCTCGGCTAGGCTTATTATGGTTTTTGCTCTGTTTTAAGCTTCCAATTAATAAAAAAAAAGAAAAAAAAGAATAGCTAGTATTTTAAATGGAAAGCAAGTGATTTTTCCATCCAAACTAAAGATTCTTATCCTTGAATATATTATTATTATTATTATTGTAAATGGAATTAACAAAAGTAAAATTAGCATGAAAAGAAAACAAACATGAAGAATATTTTGTGACAAATGAGATGTTGTTTGTGGTGTAGACTAACCTTTCATTTGTTTCTACAAGACACACACGGACACCGCAATATTAACTAACTTTCATGCATAAATAATTGTGTATAATGTTTATATACCTGATCGTATTGAATTTTTTGGGCTTCTTTTTTTATGTTTGCATTAATAGGTTGTTGTTGTCATCGCTAGCTGCTTCGTTGGGCACCGTAAGTTTTGCAGATCACTTAAATGTATCAATTTTAAATATTTTAATATTACAATCTCTCTTCCTTTTTCTTTCATCCTTTGTTTCGTCCACTCTTGAATGCAATAGGAGTTATATATATTTTTCTGCTTCTCATTGAGTTTTCATGCATATATTCTCCAATCCTACACACTTAATTTATAGGATTCAAACATGGTATATATGTGGGTTATATGAAGTGCTTCTATAGTTCTACCTCTTCTTTTTTTCTTCTAAACTTGCTGCATTTTATTATTCAAATTAAACTTTGCTTTGACCTTGGTGGCACTTCGTATTGTGTATGATTTCCTTGTCTTGTTTTAATATATCTATTAAGATTTCTTTCGAATTCTTGTGAATGTGTCTTTTATAATATTGATTGGTAAAATAAATTATTGATCACTTTTTCAGAGTTGGATCCATGGAAATGGATAAGGATCGGCTAAAATTTTCAAGGTTAATACACCAAACTCAAAAAATGTTATTTGATGAATACACACAAGATTTCAAGTAATAACAATTTGAAGTTTTTTTTTTCCTTTTTCATATGTAGAGTAAAGAAAGAATATATAGACAGTGCCAAAAATTTTGTTGAGGCCACTAAAAGAAATGCTAGAAATCATGATTTGATAGTTTGCCTTTGCAAAAAATGTATAAACCAAAATTTTCATCCTACTAAGGTAGTGTATAAACACCTAGTCACTAATGGGATGGATCCTACATACACTAATTGGGTTTTCCATGGGGAAAACCCAATAACTTCCGGTCCAAAAGAGAAAAGTTCAAATACATTTAGAATGTATAGAGATGCCTTGTTTGAAGATGATTGTAATATTGAACCGGGGGTCGAGATACGAGATGAAGAACTCACCCATAATATGCAAGATGCAGAAACACCTTTGTATGATGGTAGTACGAAATACACCAAAATGTCGGCCATTGTAGTTTTATACAAACATAAAGCTACACATGGTCTCTCTGATAAAGGTTTCAATGAACTTCTTGGTATTCTTTGAGACATGTTGCCACACGATAATGTACTCCTTGATTCATTATACTCAACAAAAAAGTTGCGTAAAGTATTTGATTTAAGATATGAGAAAATACATGCATGCATCAATGATTGTTGTTTGTTTAGAAAAGAATTAGATCACCTTGAGGAATGTCCAAAATGTGGTGAATCTTGGTGGAAATTAAACGAACATACCAATCATATATATAAAGGGGTGCCTGCCAAAGTACTTCGATACTTTCCAATAATACCAAGGTTTAGAAGAATGTTTAGAAAAGTTGAGATGGCCAATGACTTGACATGGCATTCTACCCATACAAGTAAAGATGGAAAGATGCGCCACCCTGTCGATTCACCTGCATGGGAGACTATAGATAATACATGGCCATGTTTTACATTAGATCCATGCAATTTAAGACTTGGTTTGGCTGTAGATGGATTTAATCCTTTTAGAAACCTAAGCTCTACACATAGTACTTGGCCAGTGGTTCTAGTTACATATAATCTTCCCCTGTGGAAATGCATGTCTAATGACAATTTGATGTTGACACTACTAATTCCAGGGCCAAAGCAACCAGGGAACGATATTGATGTATACTTGCAGCCACTGATAGAAGATTTGAATGAGTTATGGCATACAGGAGTTGAAGTATATGATGTAGCTTCTAATTCCACATTCAACTTAAAGGCCATTTTAATGTGGACCGTAAATGATTTTCCTACCTATGGAAACTTGGCAGGGTGTTGTGTGAAAGGTAGATATGCTTGTCCTGCATGTGGGTTAAAAACATGTTTTGAAAGATTGAAATTTAGTAACAAGAATGTTTGTTTGGGTCATCGCCGATTTCTTCCAATGAATCATACATTACGGAAAAAGAATTCATGGTTTAAAGGGGTAGAAGAAAATGGTGATAAGCCTAGAATAATTTTTGGTAAAGAAGTTCGACTTGCATGTGATGAAGTTGAAAATGATTTTGGAAAGAAGAGAACATGGGACAAGAAAGAAAAATCTGAATCCTAAATGGAAAAAAAATCAATATCGTTGATCTACCTTATTGGCAGGTAATTCCTTTAGTTCCAAAATAATAATAAAAAACTTATTCTAATTCCTTTATGTTATTTTAACTTTTAGTTGTTAATATGCAGGAATTATGTTTGCGTCATAATTTAGATGTGATGCACATAGAAAAAAATATTTGTGAGAGTCTTGTCGGCACACTATTGAACATAAACGAGAAAACTAAAGATGGTGTGAATTCTCGTAGAGATTTACAAGCCTTAGGCATTAGGCATGAGCTTCATGTCAAAGAGTGTGGAAATAAACTTTATTTATCTACTGCACCACACACTCTATCAAAGGCAGAGAAACAACTATTTTGTAAACGGTTGTTTAATTTAAAAATGCCTGATGGTTATTGTCAAACATTAGCAACTGTATATCATTGAGTGAGTGCAAGATAGCTGGGCTCAAATCTCTTGATTGTCATGTCTTAATGCAACAGCTGTTATCAGTAGCAATACAAGGTCTCTTACCTAAAGGGCTGAGAATAGCTATATTTCGGTTATGCTCATTTTTTAATGACATTTGCCAAAGAGTGACTGATAGAAGTAAATTAGAATCATTGGAGAATGAAGTCGTAGTGACCATGTGCATGCTTGAAAGATATTTCCCTCCTTCTTTCTTTGACATTATGATTCATCTCACAGTTCATTTAACAAGAGAAGCTCGATTATGTTGACCGGTTCAATATCGTTGGATGTACCCTTTCGAAAGGTATTCCCCTAGCCTTTATGATATCATATTTTTTAGTTTCAATGATTATAAGCAACAAATATGTTTATAATTTATGTTTATTTTATAGGTTTATGAAGGTACTAAAAGGATATGTAAGAAATCGTGCAAGGCCGGAAAGGTGCATAACAGAATGTTATTTGGCAGATGAATGCATGCAATATTGTAGTAGGTATTTACCACAAGTAGCAGATGTTGGTAATAAAGATAATAGAAATCATCATGTTGTGTACGGTAATGTAGTAGAAGGACATCCTATTTCTACAGGGATATCAATGACCATGTCTTCTGACATGCTACGGATTGCACATCGTTATATACTATTTAATAGTACAGAAGTGGAACCATACATTAAGTGAGTACAACAATGTTAATTTTTAAATAGATTAAATACAAATTAGAAATATTCATAATATTAAACTTATTTAGTGATATTTAGTGTTAACATCCTATTTGCATGCATATTGAAGAGCTTCAACATTTAGATTCAAGTCTTGCAAGTAGACCCTCTTTACTACAAAAGGAGCATACATCAACGTTCTCAACATGGTTCAAAGCTATGGTTGATAAACTTACCCTTACTATGTTTAACTTTTTTTTCTATCTTGATAAACTTACTATTTAGTATATTTACACAAGTCATTGATGAAACAACAAGTAGCTTGAATACATCAAACACCTTAAAATGGCTTGCATTTAGACCAACCAGGCAGTAACATCATATACAAGATATGTTGTCAATGGGAAACGATACCGCACAATAGATAGTGAGAAATATACTCAAGATAGTGGTGTTTCCCTTGAAGCGGAAACTGTTTGCATAATCAATGCAAGAGAGGGCACTCAAGTTATCAAGGAGACGGTTTACTACGAGGTTCTAAGAGAAATTCTTCTATTAGACTTTTATGCATTTCGTGTCCCATTATTTAAATGTGATTGGATGGGTAGCGGGAGTGATTTTAAAATTGAAATGGGTTCACACTAGTTAATCTTCACCCACGTGTAAATAAATTTGTTAGAGATCCTTTTATTTTAGCTTCTCAAGCAACACAAGTGTTTTACTCTAGGGAAAATGATACATCCAATTGGTATGTTGTCTGAAAAGCAACTCCAAGAGGATTTCATGATCTAGAAAAGTTTGACGATCATGCTTATAGGACCTCTACACAATTAGATGTATCTCAACTTGACTCTAGCATGGGTGATGATGAGGAATATGCTCGAATTGATTGTGAGGACATTGTTGTGAAAATATAGTGATATTTCTTGTAATCTTCTTTTGATATGTTTAGTATAAAACTGTATGCATTATTAGTGATGTTTCTATGAATAATATGTTATAATTTGATCTTTAATTTTTTTTTTGTGAAACTGCTTCTATATTGTACTACTGTTTGTAATGACAATTCTGGTGTTAGTATGTAAAATGTGTTTTAAGCCATTTTAGTGCTCTTTAGCATGGCTGAGTAAAGGATATTGAATTATGTGGTTGTACTTGCTACATGATAATTATATTTTTAGATATTTGCAGATGTCGACGGAAGAAAATACCGGAACTCCAACTTTAAGTGTTATTGATAAGGGATGTAAGAAAAGAAAGGAAAAGGGACAAAACAAAAATGATTATAATAAAATTGCAAAAGCTAAAGAAAGTGGTATTCCTATTAATGATTTAGGACAACCACATGGAGAATCTTCGAAACTGTTAAGTACTTCTTGTGGGCTTATTGTCAGTCAATTGATACCGATTACATATGATAGTTGGCCAAAGGTCCCAGAGATTATGAAAAACAGTGTGTGGGAGACTATAAAGGTATGAGCTTCATTTTTATTTTTTCATTCATTGTTAAAATCATTGAAATGTGTAACAAATTTTATTCTCTTTGTGAACATTAAATATGAAAGCAGGATAGGTTTGGTTTTGATGACATTGCTAATAACAATGTACTTGAATCAATGTGCAATAGTTGGTGACAATATAAAAGTAGGATATCAAAACAAATTAGAAATGTTCCTCCCAATTCTGAGGTATCTAGAAAGCTCCAAGAAACTGGCTAACATTTCAGATATAGCGGAATGGAACAAATTTATCAAATTTCGGTTGTCTCCAGAATTCGCTGTAAGTCTTTTGAATTTAACTTAATTAATGCAAGAAAAGTGACATACACGCATATGATTTACTTTTTTATTATTGTAGGAAATAAGTAGGAAATATGGTGAGTTGGCCAAGAAGAATCAAACCCCACATACAACTAGTCGTAAGGGATTTGCACGATTACGGGAAGAATTGGAAAGTTAAATTTTATCTATTATAATATTAACTATATATAATACCTAAATTTACTAACGAGACATAATTCTGTTTTGAGTAATCAGTAATTGTTTTAAAAAAAACTATAAGCTACACTACAGGTCTAGGTCTTTTGGGTTCTTTGAAGTTTGACTATTATTATGAATAAAGGTCTGTGAAAATCTATAGTACAAGTAAAATTGGATTGGTAAATTGAAGTAATAGTAGTAGAACATTTTGATTTGTCTATGTGTAAATGTGTATACTATAATAAAAAAAGTTGTTGTGGTAATTCCAAGTGTATAGAGGGCTACTTAAATTGTACAAATCTGGTACAAAAATTTTCTGTCTGTTTTTAGAGGGCTCCAAAAATAGCCAAAAAATGAAGATCCTGATGAAGTCAATAAAGTGGAAATTTGGATAGCTGGGCATAAGCACACAGATGGGACACCGGTGAATGAAAATGTTGAAAACAAAATTGTACGATAAGTTAACTTTTTACTTACATTTTTTGTGATTTCATCTAAGTTGATTATATTTGATTAGTCACTGTTATGAATTATTTTGAATGATAAATAGAAAGAAATGGAGTCAATTCCCATGGAGAAGACAAAATCACTCGAAGACGATGCTGTAAGTCAAGTGTTAGGAAAGAGCATCGAGGTCGAGTTTGAGGACTTGGTATGGGTTTTACACCTACAAAAGTACATGCGGTCGTGATTGGTAAACAAAGTACAATGCAACTTTAAATAGAGATGAAAACACTTAGGGAACATATCAAAGAATTGCAAAATGCTGTCTTCAATAATTAGGTATGTGAAATAAAACATACCATTAATTGTTCTTATCTCCTATGTATCTTTAAAACATACCTTTTCTAACTAACCATTATGTACAAAGATCTAAAAGGAAAAGTTTGGTTCATTTCAGATGAATGATGGAGCTGCAGTTGAAGAAAGAGTACATCAGCCACAGTATTCAACTAATTCAAATCTACAATCAAAGGTAAATATTACAAAAATTATTTATTAAATTTGTTACAAAATCAGCACATATTTAGTCTTAACAATGCTAATTTTTTAATGTCTTTTAACACTTTTTTTATGTAGTCACCACTTGGGGTTTCTACAAGGGAAAAGGATGTTTCAACTCAAAAGGGTACAAAATGCAAGTTGTTGCATTGGATTGGTAGTGGACAAGTAGTTGCGGAAGCTAAAATTGATTGCACCAATCCTCAAGCATTCGTTCATCACAAGCTTCTTGGTCTGGATTATTGGAGAGTTTGTGTGAAGAAGATAATGGCGAGTGATGTTCCATTGATTCGTGATACTAGTGAATTACAAATACTTGAAGATGCTAGAGGCACCTATATAGCTTCGCCATCAAAATACATTACATATTAGGATTTCAGTGGATGTTTTTGAGTAAACATAATTTTAGAATGTTTAGCAGTACTTTTAAGGATTGTGTAATGAGTTGGATGTTTTTTTGACACTACTTTTATTATATATATGTCAAATTTTATCCACAAATCTATGTGTAGAATGATAAGAATTTTAATGTGACAATAGATTCCAAAAAATTCAAATTACAATTGTAAAAAAAAATCAATATGTGGCAAATCGTATTTTAAAAAAAAATCTACTACGGACATTGTCCGTTTTAAATAACACAATTTATCATGGGCAAACAGCGTTTTAGGTAACATTAATTATTACAAACATATTATGTTTTTGAAATATCAACTAACACGTGTGTAGCCTGTAGTAAATAGCTAATTAACTACGGTAGATGCTCGTTGTAGACGAGCTTATTTATCATGGACATTGTCAGTATTCGCAACGTGACATTTTCTATCACACCTTCGCAGACGACAGGCATTATAACAGGCGATGTCCGTAGTTGATACACATCCACAACGAGCATTGCCGCCCGTATTCGATGAGTGATTTTCTTGTAGTGCTAGCCCTTATACTAGATTTATTGATATTATAAATGCGTTACATTCTCTTGGTAAATCTTATTCTAATCAAGATCTTGTGAAAAAGATTCTTAGATGTTTGCCAAAATCTTGAGAGGTTAAAGTGACCATCATTGAAGAAGCTAAAGACATTACCAAGCTATCATTAGAAGAGCTCATTGGGTCACTCATGACTCATGAATTAAAGATGTTGGAAAATGAAGATGAGGAGAAGAAAAAGAAGAGAATAGCATTCAAATCATCCATTCATCTAAAAAATTAATAAAGTTGCTAACATGTGCTTCATGGACATTAGAGTTAAGGTAACTCTCAATTCAAAAGCAAATGACTTTGATTACAAATCTTCATATGTTGAATTGCATGATACATTTAAGGAATTGCTTGTTGAATTTCAAAAACTTGTTTCTACAAACAAAGTTCTTAAAAAAAATCTCTACATTTTCAAATGAAAATGAGACTTTGAAAAAAGAAAAAGAAGAGTTATAGAAAGTAAATTATTTATTAAAGCAAGAAAAAGATTCTTTACAAATTGATTTTGATGATTTGAAAAATGATAAAAATGTTTTATCTTTTGGAAATGATTCTTTGAAAGAAGAAAATGTTTCTCTACAAAAAGAAGTTGACTAAATAATTTTCAAGTCTCTCAAAGAAAATTATATGCATACCATTGGAGACAAACAAAGGAAAGATTATGATCCAAATTGGTAACAATGTTTATGAGCTTGTTTGATAATTTTTAGCATGCTTAAATGATTATAATATATATACTTGTAGTTGGTTATTTACTTTGGATTGAATCAAGCATGTTTGTGGTTTATTTTTGACTAGAAATAGGGATATATGGTTGTTTATGCTTGTATATGAATTCTATGAACTTTCTTTATATATATATATAATTATTTAAATACTTTGATTATTATTGATTATGCTTGAGGAATCATAGTTATATATATGCAATGACAAGTTTTATGATATCATTGATTTTAGTATTTGGAATATAGATAAAAGATGAGATATTGTGCTTCAATTCTCTATGAGTATGCTTGATTTAATAGATGACTTTTACCATGCTCAAACTATCTAAAGTGAAAGTGTTTGGATGTTTATGAATATATTTAACTCCATGTATACCAAGCCTGGATGATTCTTATGTGCTTATAATGCTCAACCAATTTATGATTTGTTCAATTGTATCATATATTATATATTCATGGTTGAATGAAATTCATGAACTTATTTGGTATTTTTTCATTTTGGAAAAGATTTCATTCACGAGTTTTCTCCTAAATAATTATGAATTTTTCTTATCTTGTGAGATGAGGAAAAGTGACTAAGATTCATGTGTGCATAGAATTGAATGAGAGCTTTTGCATACATATGGGCTACGATTTTTTGATTACTTGCTATTGTGTATAAGTCATTGATATGATTAATTTTATATGCATATTTTGAGGTGGAGCTTGTGCTTTAATTGTCTTGATTTTGATAATTAGAAATGTGTTTCCATGGATAAATGAGTGCATGTTTTCAATTTGTTAGGGGGGCCTCTTTTGAAATATATTTTCCCATGATTTTTTAATCTTTGATATTGACAGGGGAGAATATCTATTTTAGGAAGAGGCATTTTCTTGAATTTATTGGCATCTCTCTTACATGGACAAATGCATGATTACATGATTTTGATGATGTTTGTATTATTGTCAAATCATGCTTAAACCTTATTTATACCCTTTCATCATTTGAATTTTTTTCTGACATATTCAAGTAATGCATATCTATGGATGTTAAAAGAAGAAAAAATGTATGATTATTGAGTTGCAATAAATGCTTAAATTCTTAAGCTTCTCACTTCCTTTTCGATGAAGACAAAAGGGGGAGAAGTTTGGTGATTGATTGCAATATCCATATTGTTTGGCTTCTTGGAGTGAAATGGATATATTGATTGTCTTATTATGTCCTTTTATAAGTTGAAACATTCCTTGTGCAATCAATGGGTTTTCATCATCAAAAATGGGGAGATTGTTAGCTTCAAAGTTTTGTACTTGATTTTGATGATAATAAATAATTAATGAAGTTCTAATGATGTTTGGTCTACTTTTAATCTTAGTAAAGTTTCAACAAAATTGGAGATAAGAGATGCATCATGCAAGATGTCAATTTCTTGGAGAAATCAATTGGAGTGCATGAAGGGTAAAGAGGAAAAGATCTACATAAGTTGCACAAATGAAATGGTGAAGCCTTTTGGTTTATGATTGATTTTTCGTGTAAGTGATACAAAATAATTGCTTAGATTTGCTAAAGATATTTACCATAATTAGCCAAATAAAATCCTTATCCAAAAAACCTTCGAACTCAAATTTCTTAAGTAGCAGACCATGTGAGGGCAATGTTGCACATCATCTGCTCATGTTCCTCTGTGTAGCAGAACATGCATGCTCTCTAGCTAAGCTTCAAGTTCCCTTCATGTTCCGCTAAGCTTCAAAAAGGTTGTAACAGCTAGTTTTTTTAAATCTTCATCTCATCTTCCTCTCCTTATTTAGATTTTGAGTCATGTTGGCATTATTGTATATCAAAATGACATTTTCTTTGTAATGATTAGTTGTCTAGGATTCACTGTTTATCAAGCTTCAAGAAAGTTGGACAACACATCAAGCAAAGTAAAGCCTTCAAGAGGAGTACGCATTGTTGCACATCAAAGGTATACTTAGACCTCAATCCTCTTGCAAGGTGTTAAGGCACACACACACACACACACACACACACACACACACACACACACATTGCATCCATATGTGTCTTTGCATCATTGTGCTCAATTTGTATAACACATTCACACACATATCATTGTATGCACATGTATTAGATTTAAATTGACAAAATTTGTCAAATGCATGTTCTAGGATTATATCTAGGAAATGACATACTTGTATGTTCATGAGGAAGATGTGCTATTACCACCCTTAGAGAAGTTTAGTGATAAACGTGTGACTTTTATGTCATACAAAGACAAGGGTAGGTTTTGTGATACTTTTGGGCTCTTTAGTGAATCTCAAGATTCAAGCCTTGTATTTAGCACAAATTGTCTCCGGGAATGGGTTACATAATTGAAGGATGAGGTTTAGAAGTCATGTATGAATATTGAAGAATCATAAAGGAAAAGCAAAGAACTAAATGCTAAGGTAGTTCAACAAGATGCTAGGATCAAATAATTGGAAGAAAGCATCTCCTCAAGCAAAAGAACTACTCTAAAGCATTATGTGAGATCGACCAATCGCACAAAGTTCCTTGGTGATACAAGTGGCTAGTAGAATGATCATGAGGTACATTTCATTTATTTTTCCTTTTGGCTTCATATCATGTCAAAAGGGGGGAGAAATATGTGCGAACTTACTTAGTTTCAATATTTGCTTTATGTTTCATTTTATGTTTCATTCAGAAACTTAAACTTTTGTGGCATGTGATAATTTGTATTGAACTTGGTTAGAATATTTTCAATTAGCATGTATTAATGGGGAGTATACATGATCCATTTGAACTTTAAATGCTTTAATCTTGCCAAAAGGTACATTGCCATATGTGTTGTCTCTTGTATATACATTATGCTTCAAGTTGATTTTAGGTGATAACAAGAGAGGATCAAGAAGAAGTTCAAGACTTGTTGAAGATTAGTCTAGGAATGTGTAACTTATTGTAACTCATTGTTACCAACCTTCTTTGTAATTGTTTTAATTTATGTGTACGGGTTTTGACATGGAATTTGCCAAAGGGGGAGATTGTTAGGTTTTTGAGTCATGATGGCATTAATTCCATATCAAAACAATGTATCAATTTTATTGATTAGTTTTCTTAGATTGAAGATGATTCAAGCTTCAAAGAAGATTTGGCAACTTATCAAGCAAGATTGAGTCTTCAAAGAGGAATATGCTTCATTGCTCAACAAAGGTATATTTAGACCTCATTCCTCTTACAAGGCTTAGGCACACACACACATTGCATCCATATGTGTCCCCGCATCATTGTGCTCAATTGGTATAACACATTCACACACTTGATATTGAATGCTCATGCATTAGATTTAAATTGACAAGTTTTGTAAATTGCATGTTCTAGGACTATATCTAGGAAATTGCATTCTTATGTGTTCATGTGTTTGTTTGTTTATGTTTTATGGACTTCGGACTTGAATTTGATCTTATATTATTCCTTATTGAGTTCCGTTCATTTCGGTTACTTATTCATTAGTTTTCAAGTTCCGAGTAAAAAGTTACAAAACTTTCCGGTCACTTACCATGCATTATCTTTGTCTTCGTGTATCAAGTCGAATTCTTATTTTCTGGTCAAAGTTTTGTAGTCTTCCATGTGCATGAGAGAGTTCCAGTTCATAATCCAAAAACATATTCGAATTCAGAGTTCGGAGGACGGAGAACGGTCGAAGAACGTGAATGTGCACGAGGGAGAAGCAAATGGCCAAAGGCCATTTGCCACCCATCCCCAAGGAGGTTTCGTGGCCATCTCGGGGAGGAGGGCCTCCTGCCCTCGAGATGGCCACACACCTCCTCGGGGAACTGAGGTGGTGGGTGGCCATTGGCTGCCTCAATCTTCTACTTCCCTCTCTTTTAAATATCTCTTTCCTTCTTTCATTTCATTCAAGAAGAAATTTTAAAAAACAAGTGCAGAAATTTTCTCTCTAACTTTCTCATCTTCCAAACACCATATTTCTCTCATTTCTTGTCTGATTTGAGTGATTCAAGTTTGAGAATCTTTGTATTGAAGTCCCCTACCTTCTCCAAGTTAGTTTGCAGCCATTTCTTAACGTTTTATGGTGGTTTTACACTCAAACCGGAAACTGCACGAGATTACAAGGTATTGATCTTTAAAGTCTTCAATTACCTTGAGTTTTCTTCTTCTATATGTATGTGTTACTTGGAAAAATGCATTTGAGAAGTAAATCTTCAATTATAGGATAATCTTGTCTAATTGGAGACTTAAATGTGAACCAGTTTTTCTTGAAATCTAGGTTTTCACATGTTTGTGAGTTGTATTGTGATTAGCTTATTATCTGGGGCTATTTGTTCCTTGATTGACTTTATTCTCATGATTGATAGCCTTATCATGTTCTAGGACTCATTAGTTGAACATGTCTAGGATTAGCACATTTGAGTTTATATTTAGAGCTAATTAGGATTTAATTGACTTGTACATAAATACATGCTCTAAATATTTGCTAGAATATTCATGGATCATATCTTGTGAATCTAGCATGTTTATGTTATTTACTTAAACCTTGAATGTGTGCTTAAATGTATATAATTGATTCAAGTTTTAGTTACATGAATGATTCTAGGAATTTAATGTGTTTAGGTGTTTCACATGTTCTTGAATTTGTTCATGTTTAGTAACTAGACAATTTTGATTTATGAACTCACATGCTTATGTCTAGTTCCCATAGAATGTATTGATCTCATATTCTATGTTGAGTGCTTGTTTGCATTTTCCATTCATTATTCACACTAGGAAGTCCTTGTAAAAGGCATGAAGTCTTGGTTAGGACATGTGGTCCGGATAGCTAGGCAAAGAGTCTTGGTTAGGACAAGTGGTCCGGATAATCAAGCAAGGGAAACTTTATAGAGGCAAGAGTGTCTTGGATAGAAAGTAGACTATATTTTTGGTAGACCCAAGATATTGAGTTGACATGGAATTCAATAGAGAGTATGTCATTTGTTGCTCACTCTTGAGGAATTTCTGACCTCTCAATAGTGTTGTGTAGAAGTGGAGTCCAATATAGAGTGTGTCATTTATTGATCACTTTTGTAGAATTTCCAATCTACTAATATAGATTGGGTAGATGTCGAGTTCAGTATAGAGTGTGTCATGTGTTGGTCACTGTAAGAATCTCTATTTTATGATTGGCTTATTTCATGACATACCACATTGGGGATGACTTTGTAATGGGTAGCTTAAGGTTTCATTGGCAAGTTTTCAAGCATCTCCATGACTTTATGAGTAAGTGCAAAAGCAAAAGGTAATTCACTTGACTTGATTCTTGAAGAGATTAGGTGCGCACACACACTTACATGCATTTTCATAAAACTTTGCATTTGTGTTTCCTTGATTGTTTGCATTTATGTCTCAACTCAGACGAGCACTTCTTTGGTTGTTTTTACGTGTGGTTGTTGTGTATTTCATTTTTTGATAGTTGTTCGGAATTGTCCGTGCTGGCACGATGGTGTGCTTGTCTTAGGGCAATGTGTGACAATAGAGAGGTTCCATTTCTCCTCTCTTGGATTGGTATTTGGTTACATGGTCTTATACCATGAGTTTGGGGATTTTTGTTATTGATCAATTCTGACTTTGGTCACTCTTTTGGCCATAAATCTTCCTACAGTAATCCAAGTAGAAAGTAGACTTCCATACCTTTCCAACGGTATATTATACAAAAGGTTTCGATGTTGTTTAGTCAAGTTTAGGTGCGCTTAAATATTGGGCTATGCGCTGTAATGGAATTCTGCGGGCACCAACTGCCGATTTTGGCCGCCGAAATCAACGGTTGGTTTCGACGCTTGAAATTCAACGGCCCATGACTATTGAATTGCTCATTTTTTTTCCCATAAACTATTTTTACACTTTCCCAAAATGACGTCATTTCATTTGGAAACTATAAATACATCATTAACTCATCTTCTTCATTCCATGACTCTCAAGAATGAACCCTAGAGAGAGAGAGAGAGATTCTAGTGAGAGAAGCTTTATTCAAGCTTCATTAACTCTCCAACTCAAAACCCATGCATCCATTGCATCAATCACACATAGGTCTTTATCAATCTTGACTTGGTAAGTAAGAACAAACATCTCATCTTCATTTATTGTTCTTTAAGTCCAAGATGTGTTTTTTAATGCATAGGATTTGTAGAAATCATTTTTGAATGCATTATTGTGTTGATTGATAACATGATTGGGTTTGTTTTGTGATAGCTTAATTGATTAGATAATTTTTTCCTAAAAGCTAGGTCATAAACATCCATGTGCTATTTATTGATAACTAGGTTGATAGATTGTCTTTTTATCAACTAGTAAAGCTTATTGAATGCTTATGCATATTTTGTGTAACAATTAGTTTGTTGAAATTCTCTACATAACTAATTGAGTTTTTGTTTTTGATAGACATAGTTCTAACACTTGCATTTATTGTATGACTAAATGCTTTGTCTCAATCACATGAATATATGCTAAGCATATGTTGAATACATTGTGAGCATATTTGTTGATTCATTGTGATTGTTTGTGATAGCTAGGATTATTGTTATTGAGAATATCTAGCTAAGTCTTTATGCTTTGCATTTATACATTTGACAACTTGGATTTGTTTCTACAAACTCCTAGTTGAGCAATTTGTGTTGTCTAGCATAATTTGCAATGAGCATCATTTACATGATCACATAGACATAATTCTCTTCATTGAGTAAAAGTATTATGGCTACGGGTGGTAGTTGAAGCAAGCAATGTCTTGCAACCAAAGGTTGGTTGGAAGACATTGGTTGCAGAGAGCAACTGTAAAAGACCTGCGGGTAGAGTAAGAAGTGCTCACTCCAAGAGTAGTGGATCAGGAGATATCACTAGGGACTGAACGAAAAGTGGTGAGTGGTAATGTCCATGGCCTGAGGTTGTCGAGAGTAAGGGTTCGAGTATCACTTGAGGGTGTAACCTTTTATTCATATAGTAGATGTCTATGGCTCAAGTGGCTAACGTGGCTAGTCCTTTGGTTTTTCCCGTTTGGAGGGTTTCCACGTAAAAATCAAATGTTCATTAATTTCCGCACTTTACTTGGTTTTATTATTGTTTGAATTGAGTTTTTCTTGTATGAATATTATTGTTAATATTCATATAGTGGATTTCTATGGCTCAAGTGGCTAGTGTAGCTAGTGACGAGAGCGTTTTTTGTCGTTAGAAAATGCTCGTCAAAAGTAATATATAAGAACCTTAAATGCCTCAAAATGTTTACAAAACAAGTGCAATGCAAGTAAGGGTATCGTCCATAGGGAAAAGGAATTTAAATGGCTAAAACTAGCTAACTACTATTAAAGTAAAACAAAGCATGTAAATGTCAATGGTTGATTTGAAAGGGTTAAAAACTAAAATGCAATTACAATTAGGCTAACTAATCTAACATGCAATTAGTGTTAATATATGATAGTGATGACTAAGGAATTGATGGATCAACAAGTGAATAGTAGGTAAATCATGAACTCAGAATGATGATCATTAAACTAATGTAACCAACCTAGGATGTATATGATTGATTGTATACCACATATAAGTGTCCAACCCATCATGTATAGTATTGGCCACTCACAATTGGTTGTGCAATAAATGAGCATCTATCAAATAAGGGACTAATCTCTTAGTTTAAATTCACCAACCCATCATGTATGGTGTTGATACTTAATCTCTCACAAACAACCAATCAAATCATGTATAGGATTGATTACCCATTCGAGGTTAGATAGAAATTGAGATTAATATGTCCAAATTTTACTTGAGTCATGTACTCTTGTTTAATTCCTTCATTCAAGTGAGCTTAAGAGAATCAAGAATCATGTATACTAAACTCCCTACTCAAATAATTCCTAAAAACAACTAGCAAGGAGAGTCATGTACAATCCAAACCAATTGTTCTTGAAACCAATTAATACAATGAATAAAGCATATTTGATAGATTAGAAATATAAAAATTAGAGTTCATTACAAGGCCCCATATACACAAATTGTTTCACATCAATCCCTTAGTGGGATAATTAACTACTCATGGCAAATACATGCAAATAAATAGGAGAAAAGAGATAGAGAAGACTCATGTAGACATTCTCCTTCCTTCAAGCTTGAATCCAATCTCTGATGTGTCCTTGAGTAGAAATTGATGAGGATGATGGTTAGGTTTGGTAAGGAATGATTCATAAATCTAGGTTAGTGGTTAGGGTTTAGAAATGGGAGAAATTTCGTTCTTGTAAGAGGGTGGAAGATTTGAAGTGTGTAAAAAGAGTGTTTTCAATAAGAAAATGGTGTATTTATATGCTTGGGAGGTTAGGGCATGATCTGGGCATGAAAAGACATCATTGCCCCTTTAAAAATTGCTTAAAACCCATCTTTTTTGGTGCTGGAAGGTGCAGTGCACTGGTATAGCACGGGTAGTGCTCGGGTAAAAAACTGGTATTGCACGGGTAGGTAACCCGTGCAGTTCCCATGGCAGAGGCGCAACAGTTACTAAAATGGCAATAACTTCCTCTAACTAACTCATAATTGCAATCCGTTAAAACCTTTGGAAACTAGACTCTATGGGCTTTTTGAATATATATAATTCGAAATGTGGTTCAATCCGAGGAAGGAGAAATGGCTCTCCAAAGTTGGATGTGCTGAACAAGCTTTTCACAATTTCTACCCACTTTTTTTATCAAATCTCACTTTTTGCTAATTTTTTCCTCCCAAACTCCTCTTTGCCTAAAAATTCCTGTATTGATAAGAATAGAGCTTTTAGACACAAAAACACACTCGAAAACAAGCTAAAGGATATGGAATTGAGGGCCAAAATGTATAACAATTTTGGTGCGATCAGCTCGTCCCTTGGTTTTTCCCGTTTTGAGGGTTTCCACGTAAAAATCAAGTTTTCTTTAATTTTCACAATGTACTTGATTTTTATTATTGTTTGAATAGGGGTTTGCTTGTTAATATTGACTAATCGAAAAAGTTGGTAACAATCGATTAACAAGCCATTCACCCCCCCCTCTAGGTTGTTTAGACACACGTTTGGGTTGTATTTTCAATTGGTATCAGAGCGGGTTCATAGACATACTTAGGTGATCCTTGCTATTATTTGTGTGTCTTGCATTTGTGTGCATTTTTGTTCTTTGCATTCATTTGCATTCATTTATTCACTAAACACTATGTGTGAGAGTGAAACACTTAGAGAGGGAATTTTCGGAGAGAGGAATGTTTGCCTCTCTGTTGGTTTGAGGATGCTCCAACCTTTAGAGGTCATATGAGCACTCGCTCCAACATCCTTTGCTTCTACTTCATATAGTAACTTCGATGAGGAGATAGCCCTCACGGCAATGAAGTTTAGAAGACTTTTGAAGCTTGAGAAGAAAAAGAATAACTCAAGAAAAAATGACTTCAAAAAGATGACTTTGTTCAAGAAGAGTGAAGAGGACTCTTCCAAAGTTGAAGAGAATGTGCTTAACTTCACGGCTTATGGGGCTTCCTATGTGGAAGATTTTGGTGAAGACAACATGGCCTTAAGTCTTGACTCTAAAATAGAGGAAAGTATTGGTGTGGCAATAAGTGACCAAGGAAAATGCCTTGAAGAGAAAATTGACTCAATTATTGAGTGTCAAGTGACTCTTCTTAATGTCTTGAAGCAAAATGAATAGCTCTCCAAGGAGAATGAAACTTTGAGAATATGGAAGATTTTCTCACAGGAAAAGATCTGTACTCTTGAAGTAAACAAGCAAAATTGTTAAAATCAACTTCATCAGTATTAAGAGATCATGGATGAGCAAATGGAAGACATCTCCATTCTTATCTCCAAGTTGAATACCTTGGAGATAGAGACCTCCATTGATGACTCCTTAAAGATGGACAAAATTGATGTGTCCAATTATGAAAAGGAGATTGAAGATTGCCACCAATGGATGAAGGCCATAAAATAAGAGCTTGCCAACAAAGAAAACTCCTTGAATATTGTCAAGAAAAGAGAGATAAGGTGCCCTGAAGAATTACAGAAGGCTAAGATCAAACAACCTCAAGCTCAAGGCAAGGGCAAAGCTTCATCCAAGCAACTTTCTACTCAAGGAAAGTCCACACAAGCCTTGGCAACTCAACCAAAGCCTAGGCAATCCAAGAAGAAAGGACAAGTCCTTGAGAAGTCAATCACCTCCTTCAACAAGCCAACTATCAAGAAAGGAGGTGATCATAAGTGGCATGCTCAACCAAGGAGGCAAGATCATCCGGCTCAACCACCTCAACAAGCTTGACCACAAATGTGCCACCAATCGTCTCAAGCTCAAAAGAGAAGCAACCGAAGCACCATCAAAGGCAACCTCATCAACATGGCGATGCATCAATAGGATCTCAATGTAATGGTATAAACTCTTCTTTTATACATACTTGTCATTTTTGTGGTATGATTGGTCACTTAAGACCAAATTGCTTTAATTACATCAAAAGGTGTAGGTTAGAGAGCATGAAAGAAAAATGGTTGAAAAAGAGGGCAATTTTGTATGAACCTAGGGAATTTAAAGACATGTCAATGACCACTAGAAATGATAAAGTGGAACCTAGGTGGGTTAGAATTTAGAAAGAATGAACCTGCTTGCCTTAGTGCCCATGTGACACCCATAGATGCAACTAGGTCCATTGGACTTGGTAGGTCTCTAGGGGCTCATGCCTCCCTTTGACTTGGTTAAAATTGACCCCATTTGGAGAGCTCAAGCAAAGAGAGCGAACTTGCATTTTGCTATGTGCAAAAAGTTTATGCTTTTATGCTCTTTTGATAATTGCTTGAGATTCTTGGTTGCACATATATGCTTATATGGTATTTTTTTTTTATTAATAAGTGTGCACCATTGCTTTGTTTGTAATCCTTATCATATTGTGGTTCAACAATGCATTTTTGGACTAAGAGAATTGATTGGGGATTACATTTGAATGACTTATAATTTATCTCCATGACATGTGAACTTGATTTTGACATGCTTAAATATTATGCATGAATTGTATGTGTGCAAATGTGTGTGGAAGCAATTTGACAAGGTTAAACTCAATAAGGACATTGTGTCCATTCAATAAATAAGGATTTCTCATCCAATTTAGCTTTTTCTCTTTTCTTAATGGTTGAACAAGACAACAACCAATAGAATATCCATTCAATTCATAAGAATTTTATATCCATGTCTCGATTGACCATTAAGGATTGACATGGTTGCTTGTGTGTGCTACAAAGTTTTTTAAAACTATATCTTGTCTACTTATGACAAAAGGGTACGAGTTGGTTTTAATTCTCTTGGAAACCCTTTTGATGTTTGCTTTGCCAAATACCATTGCTTGAACTTGAATGTTATATGTCTTGCATGCAAAGCAACAATTTCACACATATTTTTTGTTAAATAAAACTCCTTGAATATCCCTCAATTATTTAAGTTGCATAAAGTTTATGTATATGATTATGCAATAGTCCTTTGTGCAATTATCTCTCTTTGCTAAAGCAACCCGATAGGGGGAGTTCCTTTGCCTATCTCATGACAGAAAGAGGGAAAAGTCTTGAGAGATATAGGGGAACATTTTTATGCTTTGGGGAGAAGTCTTGGGAGAGAGTAACCTTTTAGGGGGAGCATTGCACATGCATTAATTTGTATTGCTTTATTTGTTATTGACTGCAATGCTTGTTTTTATTTGTTCACCTCACTTGCACTTGTTCTTAGAAAGTGCTTCTTGCTATTGTGTGTAGGTACGTTGATAATTCTATAAGGAGATTGAAGAAATTGAAGATTTAGATTCTAGGAATCACATTTGTAATGTAGAATTGATCTCATGGACAATAGCTTTATTTTTGTTTTGTGAGGATTGATTGTGAGTGCTATTTTGTCATGAAATAGCCAAAGGGGGAGATTGTAAAAACCTCTGTTTTGTGATTGGCTTATTTCATGACATACCACATTGGGGATGATTTTGCAATGGGTAGCTTAAGGTTTCATTGGCAAGCTTCCAAGGATCTCCACGACTTCAAGAGTAAGTGCAAGAGCAAAAGGTAATTCACTTGACTTGATTCTTGAAGAGATTAGGTGCACACACAGACACTTACATGCATTCTCATATAACTTTGCATTTGTGTTTCCTTGATTGTGTGCATTTATGTCTCAACTCACACGAGCACTTCTTTGGTTGTTTTTACGTGTGGTTGTTGTGTATTTATTTTTCTGATAGTTGTTTGGAATCGTCCGTGCTTGCACGTTGGTGTGCTTGTCTTAGCATGATGTGTGACCATAGAAAGGTTCCATTTCTCTTCTCTTGGATTGGTATTTGGTTAAATGATCTTATACCATGAGTTTGGGGATTTTGTTATTAACCAATTCTGACATTTGGTCACTCTTTTGGCCATAAATCTGTCTACAGTAATCAAAATCTTGTTTTGTTAATTGAAGTAGAAATTAGACTTCCATACCTTTCTACAGTGAAAGGTTTCGTTGTCGTTTGGTCACGTTTTGGTGCGCTCGAATATTGGGTTGTGCACTGTAACGGAATTCGGCGAGCGCCAACCACCGATTTTGGCTGCTGAAATAGTCCAGTGATTTCGGCAGTTGAAATTCCGCAGCTCATGACTGCCGAATTGCTTGTTTTTACCCAAAAATTGTTTTTACACTTTCCTATTACGACGTCATTTCATTTGGGCACTACAAATACATCATTAACTCATCTTCTTCATTCAATGACTCTCAAGAACGAACCCTAAAGAGAGAGAGAGATTTTAGTGAGAGAAAGCTTCATTCAAGTTTCATTAACTTTCCAAACCCAAAACACATGCATCCATTGCTTCAATCACACATGGATCTTCATCAAACTTGACTTGGTAAGTAAGAACAAACATCTCATCTTCATTTATTGTTCTTTAAGTCCAAGATTTTGTTTTTAATGCATAGGATTTGTATAAATCATTTTTGAATGCATTATTGTGTTGATTGATAACATGATTGGGTTTGTTTTGTGATAGCTTAATTGATTAGATCATTTTTGCCTAAAAGCTAGGTCATAAACATTCATTTGTGATTTAATGATAACTAGGTTGATAGATTGTCTTTTAACAACTAGTTAAGCTTACTGAATATTTATGCATGTTTTGTGTAACAATTAGTTTGTTGAAAATTCTCTACACAACTAATTGAGTTTTTGTTTTTGATAGACATAGGTCTAAGACTTGCATTTATTGTATGACTAAATGCTTTGTCTGAATCACATGAATATATGCTAAGTATATGTTGAATACATTGTGAGCATATTTGTTGATTCATTGTGATTATTTGTGATAGCTAGAATTGTTGTTATTGATAACATCTAGCTAACCCTTTATGCTTTGCATTTAGACATTTGACAACTTGGATTTGTTTCTACAAACTCCTAGTTGAGCAGTTTGTGTCGTCTAGCATAATTTGCCTTGAGCATTATTTACAAGATCACATAGTCATATAATTCTCTTCATTGAGTCAAAGTCTTTTGGGTACGGGTGGTAGTTGCACATGCAAGCAAAGTCTTGCAACCAAAGGTTGGTTGGCAAGCATTGGTTGCCAAGAGCCACTGTAAAAGGCCTGCGGGTAGAGTAGGAGGTGCTCACGCAAAGAGTAGTGGATCAGGAGATATCACTAGGGACTGAACCAAGAGTGGTGATTGGTAGTGTCCATAGCCTGAGGTTGTCGAGAGTGAGGGTCCGGGTATCACTTGAGGGTGTAACCTTTTATTAATATAGTGGATTTCCGTGGCTCAAGTGGCTAGTGTGGCTAGTCTCTTAGTTTTCCCGTTTGGAGGGTTTTCACGTAAAAATCAAGTGTTCTTTAATTTCCACACTTTACTTGATTTTTATTATTTTTTGAATTGGGTTTTGCTTGTACCGATGGTTGTATTCAACCCGTGGATGTTTGTATCTTGTTTCACAAACTTCAGTTCTAGATATTATTGTAAACAAGATTGTTGTTATGAGTGAGAAGTAAGCACTTCATTTGATCAAAATTGTAAATATCATTTTATTTGTACTTGGATTTTTTTTTATAGTCATATTTTGATTAGTACTTGTACAAATTAGACATTATAAAGAAAACAAGTATTCTTGGTTTTTAGTTTTATTATACTTTCTTCACTAGCAACTTGTAGACTTGATTGACAATGCTTTGATTAAGAATACTTATTGATTGTCTACATATGCTTTATTGTCTTAAATGTTGTGATTCAAGCTAGCTAGAGGGACAAATTCTTGTTCGTTTCAAGGGATTGAAAAAGGTATAAAAACTTATTCACCTCCCTCCTCTAGGTTAGCTTACGATAATTTAACCGCGTGTATATATTTTCACGACGACGACGACTGGAAACGCGACGACGACGACTAGATCTCTCTCTTCTTCTTCCTTTTTCTTGGCTTCAGGGTGGTTTATAGTGGGTGGTTGATGGTGGTGGTGGTGGCGGTGAGATCGATCGATCGATTTAGAGAGAGATGAGATGAGATCGGAGATTGGGAGGGGGGGGGGGGGGGGGGGGGGGAAGAAAGATAGGTAGAGAGATAAGATCAATTTGAATGGATTTTTTGATAGAGGTTTCTCGGATCTCCCAAAAACAAACTCTCTAATTTTTTTTTATCTATTTTGTTGATAAAATGATGAATTAGGATGTTATGAAACAAAACAAAAGGTAGGTTTGATTTTGGGTTTGCGATGGCGTTTTGAGGTTTAATTTATGGGCTTAGGGTGGTGTGGAAACCCTAAACCCTAAATGTATTAATAATTTTATTACATTATTTGATAATAATAATTATTTATATTGTTTTTTTATTAAATCTGATTGGAGGGCATAAGGGTCTTATAGAGAGAAAGATTATTATTATTTTCTTAAATTACATTTTTTATATATTTTAATTTTAAATGTAATTTGTTTTTGTTTTTTTTATTTAATTAAATACAAACTTACCATACTGCCTTTCATCAAAAACCTTCATTAAGGGTATTTCGGTCATTGTACCCTCTGACAATGTCAGTCTGTTTGTTTTCATGGAATTCTTAACCGAATGACTAAAGTTAGTAATTCCAAAAACTAGTCGACCAAACATAGATTAACGCTAAGTAGATGGACTAAAATCATATTAACCCAAGAAAATATTAACCCCTTCACTGTTAGATGTTAACGGAGGTCTATTAAGTGCAAGGGTGTTGGTGTAGAATATGAAAAACTTACCATCTAGGTGTCTTAACCACAAACCTCAAGGGTGTGAGTGTAATTTCCTCTTTATATTAAGAATTAATGATTAAATTGTGCATGTCAATATATATATATATATATATATATATATATTTGGGACATTTGCAAAAGTAGTCAAATCAGGAAATGAATTATTGTTTTTAACCAAATTCTAAATTTTTGCTGTTTGTAACCAATCACCATATTGCATTATTGTTTTTAACCAATAAATTATAAAACTACCATTTTTTCATGCAGTGTGTCATGTTAAACATGACATAAGTAGGTTATTTCATGTTTAACGTGACACATCGCTTGATATCGTGAAATCATATATATATATATATATATATATATATATTTTAAGAAAATGAGATATTCCATGCTCAAAATTACATATATAGGGTATCTCATGCCTAACATGACATGTATAGGATATCCCATGCCCAACATAATATATATGAGATATTTTATGTCTTACATGAAATACTGCATATAGCATATATTTAATGTCCAACATGACATACATGAAATATTTCATTCCCAACAGGACATATATGAGATATTTCATGTTATACATGACAGACATAGGATATTTCATACCTTAGATGAAATAATGCATACATGAAATATTTAATACCCAACATGACATACATGAGATATTTCATGCCCAACATGTTATACATAGGATATATCATGCCCAACATTACATACATAGGATATTTCATGTCTTACATGAAATACTGCATATATGAGATATTTCATATCCAACATGACATACATGAGATATTTCATTCATAGTGCTATACATGAGATATTCATTCCCAACATGATATACATGGGATATTTCATGTTCTACATGAAATACTGCATTCAAGGGATATTTCATGTCCAATATGATATACATGGGATATTTCATGCCCAACATGACATACATGAGATATTTCATGCCTAACATGACATATATATATATGAGATATTTCATGTCTTACATGAAATACGACATACAATGGATATTTCATACCCAACATGACATATATGTGATATTTCATGTCCAAAATGACATCCATGAGATGTTTCATGCCCTACATAATAGACATGAGATATTTCATGCATCACATGAAATACCGTTGCTTCCACTGGAAATTCTTCTCCCATTTTTCCTCCATCCTTCTCACGACTTCCATTTCCAGTTTAGTGAACTCGGCCAACAAGTCTGCTACCGTATGTCCCTTGAGTGATGCTTTGGGGATGTACTTGATATTGAACTCGCTCAGTTCTATCACCCACTTGGTCAGTCTATCTAACACTTTTGGCTTTTGCAAGATCTGTTTCAGTCGGTAATTGGTGTAGACTTCAAGTTTGTGTGCTTGGAAATATGGCCTTAACTTCCTTGCTACAACAACCAATACAATGGCCATCTTTTTTGCAGGTGAATACCTTGTTTCTACAGGCAACAAGGATTTGCTAGTATAATGCACCAGCTTTTGGACTCCATTCTCCAATCGAATTAGAATGAAGCCGGTCGCCACATCTGTAAGGGACAGGTGTAGGTACAGGTACAATGTTTCTTCAACTACTGGTTTGGATAGGATAGGATATGTGCTCAGCCTAAGTATTCATTCAACCCTTGAAAGGCTTCTTCACATTCCTCAATATGTTCAAGCCCTCTCCCCCTTTTAAGTGCATTAAAGAATGGTGTACACTTGTCTGTTGACTTTGATATGAACCTGTTTAGCGAGGCTAAGCATCAAGTAAGCTTATGCACTTCCTTTAATGTCTTCGGCGAAGCCATATCAGCTAAAGCCCAGATCTTCTCTGGATTCACCTCGATTCCTCGCTGGTGAACTTGGAATATATCACGCATTTGTGTATATGCAATATCAAAATAATATTTATAAATCCAAAGATGCACTCAAAGTGGCAATGATCGAGCCAAAATTGTTATATGTTTTGGCCCTTATTCCTTGTCCTTTGTCTTGTTTTCGAGCATATTTTTGTGTCTAATGGGCTCTTTTATCATGTTTGCAAGCAATAAATGTAATTCTGGCTTGTGGAAGAAAATGGAGAATTTGGCTGAAAAACAGGCTAAATGAAGTAAGAAGAGAGACTGTAGTGCGTTGGTGTGTGTGCGGGTACCCCACCCTCGCACCACCTGTGCAATCCAAAGCACCAGAACTTCGCTAATCCCACCAGCACACTAACCAGCAAACCGCAGATCAGAAATCATACAAAAATGTGCAAGTGCCCAGATCACTGGTACTGTGCCGTTCTTACCATGGCAGTTACCAGCGAATAGAAGATTGATGTTCTGAAGACTGCCAGTGCCCTGATATATACATGGGTCCCTACTCGAGCACTACCCACGCACTACGTGCTTTTTGAAGATGCCTGACACGCATCTGTCATATATGCAATATCAAAACCAATTTATAAATCCCAAGATGCACTCTAAGTCTCTAAGTGTATAAAATGAGTATGTGGCAAGCAAGGGTATCGTTCCTTAGAGAGCGAGCTACAGTTATGACTAAATCTTACTCTAGAATTAAATGCAATAAAACTAAGTGCAATAAAAGTAAATTGGAATTAAATGAAAATGCAACTTCTATTAAACTAGATAAACTAAGGAAAACTTAAGATAATAAAAATGTGTATCAAAAGTATATGATGATAGATACGGGGGTTGTTGTAATATAGACACAAATAGTGGGAGTTCCGCTTATGATGCCTGACTCGATTTTGAATATAAAGCTTATCTTCCTAGCTCGAGTTTTTGAGATGGCTTGGATTAGAATGCTAGCAATCCACCCCTTTCACTTTTGCTTTGGATCGATTTAGGGAAACCGGGATGGCTTGGATTGGAATGTTCACAATCCATCTCTTTTTCCTAGCCAAGATATGTCAGATTGGAATGCTCACAACATAACCCTTCCAATTCAATTAAGCTTAGTTAAACACCTTAGGTGTAGATGGATAAAAATATAATTTGGTATCTAATGTAAACCAATAGTTGGAATGCCTACCCAACCCAAAGTGAGTATTAAATGCATTTAAGAGAAAATTTAACCACTAAGTTAAAAGGGAGTTGGAATGCCTACCCGTTTTTACAAAGATTTCAATTAAAGATTAGTTACTCTAATAAGTTCAATTGATCCACGAAAACCAAGAGTTGGAATGCCTACTTAATTCAAGGGATAATTAAACACAATTAAGTAAACTTAATGGAACTATATTAATCAAGTCAAAATGGTTGAAATCCCACAATGTATGAATTAATTACATCAACCCCCAATTTGGGTTTAGCTACTCATGACAAATGTAAGAAAGTAACAAAAAGGAGAGAAATAGAAAGGACCCATATGGGACCTTCTTTCTTCAAGCTTCAATCCACATCCAATGTCATTTTTGAGTAGCAAAATGATAAAGATGATGTATGATTTTGGACGATTTGGGATAGAATGGTTTTGAGATCTAGAGAGAGAAAATGTGATATAAGATGGTGTGTGGGCGTTTGTTTGAAAATCAGAAGTGATTCCTTAAATAGCTTTTCCAAAAGTAGGTCTGAAAGCTGATGGTCGTTAGAATGTATGTAGTATGTGGGTAGGGACCCGCGCAGTTACCCGCGTATATCCTCTCCAGCAACTTTCATCTTCAGTTTTCCGGTGACTGCGCTGGTATGTACCCAAGCAGTACCAGCGAACTGGGCACTTTGATAATTTGGGAAAATTTTTGACCTCCTGTTTGTGGGTAGGTTTGTTGGTGTGACCAGCAAAGGTCTAAAACTGAGACTGCGCTGGTGGTGCGCAGGTAAGGGTACCCGTGCACACACCAGCACACTTCTTCCTTTCTTCTTTCTTCAATTGGATGGTTTTGTGTTTAAATTCTCCATCTTTTTCTCTATTATCGGGACTACATCTAATGCCTGTAAACATGATAAAAGAGCCCCATAAGACACAAAAACATGCTCAAAAACAAGACAAGGGATAAAAAATGAGGATCAAAATATATAACAATTTTGGCTCCATCAAATACCCCTAAACTAAACCTTTGCTCGTTCTCGAGCAAACTCAAGCAAAAACACATGACACAACAAACATGACTCTATCTAAAAATTCCTAGACTCGAAAACAAACAATTCAAACTATTGCATGTCCAACAGGTGATGAGATGCAATGATGTGTGATAGAGAGAAGTAGACATATGCAAAACGTTCTAAAACAACTCGAAGGCACTAGAGGAAAACTCACACTATCACTAATCCCACACCTAAGAGTGCTCTTATATCGGGTACAACTAACTCTCACACCTCGAGCATAATCTGATTCAACTCTAATCCTCACCTAGATTCACTCTTATTTTTCCGCTTTGAGTCCTAAGTTCACGCTTATGCAAGGTATGCAAAGATAGAATTTATTCATGGGAATCTAATGCATTGCATATATTTATCAATGAAAGACTGCTAATTTATCGATGAACTAGCCTAAGAAAGATTCACTATGCCATGAACGTGGAAGATTGAGCATCAACAAACATTCCTAATCAAGACATATCATAGATCAAATAGGTCTTTCCCTTTGGTTGTAATGAGGCCATGGGTTTAGATGTGGTGAACAAAGAAAATAGAAAAATATGAGTTCAAAGATCATCAATCATGCTTAAGCATACTCACACACCCCATACAAAGCTCTTTTTAAACATCAATTATATTCTAGCGACTAGGCACTCACTTACATACACATTTGTGCTTACAATTTTGTACTCCACATTGTGAGTACTTTACAATTATTTCACAAGGCTTTTTTTCTTTCTCTTTCTCTTTTTCTTTCTTTTTCTTTTTGCTTTTCCTTTTGCTTTTGCCTTTTTCTTTCTTTTTCTTTTTGCACACTAACATTTGACAATTTGACAATTCGGCTCTAGGTGCAATTTTTGGCACTTTTACATTTTGAGCCCTTTCCATGCACAATTTTCATAGTTGCCTAAATACATGCCATTTCAACATTAGAGCTTACACTTTCATACACCACACACACACAACACTGACACACCCCACAGGATTGGCAATTTAAGGGTTGGTTTGTGTTTTGTCTATGGATATGTGGTTTAGTGTGGTTCCAAATAAAATGTTTGGCCTCAAAATTGGCTTGGGAGCACACATAAAGGAAGAGTAATGTGTTTAGGCTAATTAGTAGTTAAATGCACACATTGCCTAAAATCATCTCCACAATTAGTCTATTAAGGGAATGAATGCATCCGACAAGCAATCCACAATATATGTATGATGAATGTCCTATGGCATGTGACAAATATGAATAGAAGAGTGTTTAAAGAGTATAAAAATTATACTCTCAATACGCTTTTTAATAGGCTTGTGTTTGTGAACTCACTGGTAGTCTCCACTATTAGAACAAGGCGCAAGAGCACCGAGTCCCCTCAAATTAAGCACACCAAGGATGGAACTAACCCATGACAAGCAAGTAAGACCCAAGAGTGACAACGATTTGTTACACAAGCTCAAAATGCATTCATACACTTGCCAAAAGCACACCCTCAAGAATCACAACCAAGCTAGTTAAAGCTCGAAAAATTTGGCCATTACGACAAATTGAAATTTTGGGACCAAAATAACCACAAATGACTCAAAACAACTAAAAAGACGACTCAACGAAGGCGTTTACAGCCCCAAACCAAAACCCAACATTTTCCTCAATGTTGAAGACAAGAGAGTCCGGCCTAGCGGCGCACACCAAACTCAACTCAAAACACACAAAAACCTAGGCACTAATCACGCGTAATCAATGCCCAACAAAATAAAAGACTCAAATAGGCTCATCTTAAAATAAGGCATTCTAAGAATATATGGCAATTCATTTCAAAATTTCAACCACAACAAGCATCCATTCACAAAATTGTCGGCATGAGGCCAATGACCGCCAAACCGATTCTCACTATAAGCTCATTCTTGTACAAGTATATGCATGAATTTAAAACCCCCAAACCAAGTTGGGCTATATGCAAAAAAAAAATTGTAAATTCATATGCATTATCCACAAGAGCCTTCAGCTCATCAAATCAAAATTGAATGAATCAATAAATTCCAAAACATAGATACCAAAATTCCATTCATTCACAACTATCCACCCATTCAACCCAAAATGTATAAGCAATATGTAAATCCATATTCACCAATTATCCACAAATTTCTATAAATATAGATAGAGAGAAATAATTCATGAGTTTGTTATGAAGAGATGAAACCGAGGTGGTTGCTTTCTTACAATCTCAAATTGAGTAGGTTCTCGCCCATTTTATGAGCACTCTTGTCTTGCTAGTCCCTCCGAGACATGCAAGTTGTTGGTGGGTCTATTCCAAGAGATGAAGAACCCAGCTTTAAGCACAAACATCTAACCAAAAATATATCAACCACCAATAAAAATATCTCAAATATCCTCAAAAGGATCAAACTCCATAAATCCCAAAACATCCAAAAAAAACATCTAAATCCACCCAAGTTATTACACTAAGCAAAAGTACTGACAAAATAAAGATTAAACTTAACATAATGAAAATAGAATAAAAAGTTCAACTAAGGCAAGTGCATTCATGTGCAGGTTTCATTCTAAATCATTTCCATTCACTTCATGTGCATCCATTGAACAAAACCCATCATTCAATTTTAGAAATTATCTCAATTAGCACATTCAAACCATAAATTTCGAGTTTACACTTATATAGGGCAATTGTCACTTAACATCAACCTTAACTACTCAAAACATGCATTAATCAATGAACCCAATATATATACATCAAAAATCAAGCAAAAGTAGGGCATAAATTAGTGGGTCGTCGTAAAGCACCAAATTCATGCATGTTGGAGAAATTTATAGAGAGGTGGAGTTCAAGGATTAAAAACAATTGAAACAAAATTAAGATTGGGAGACATACCTCTTGGTCTTGAATCAAAAGCGTGAAGAGAAAGTTTTACCTTTTAAAGAGAGGGAAAAGGGAAAAATTTGGTTTGAGTTCGTGGTTGGGCTTGCATGAAAAGGACTCGTTCTGTTTATAATGTGTGTGCAGTGCGCGGGTCTTGCTAGAAATGCATGAATAGAGACCCACACATGATCAGCGCACTGATGCCCTGTGCCACCTTATGTGTTGTCCTTGACCTGCACATACTCAAGAACTCAATATTAACTTGCCTTATTATTTTATTAACAATAAAAATTTCATTAAAACAAAACAAAATTTTTAAAGAAATCCCACAATTTATTTTCTTCTCAACTTGTATCCACCCAAACATTAACAAGCATAATAAAATCAAAATAAATGGGCAACACAACATCAAGAAGAAAGTAGATTGTGCAATTCAACCATGCAACAAAAATGTTTAATGTGATGCTAAAGGTGGCTTAACCAAGTTGGGAAACTCTTTCTTCTTTGCAATCCAAACAAATTTAGGTAAGTTACCATTTGTTTCAATTCCCATGATTCTTACTTGGTTAATCAAATCTTTCCTTACCCATATTTTCTTTATCATAGGTGAGGTCTTCCTATTCCTAGGACCTCTTGTTCTCCTATGTCTATCAAATTTGTAATTTTTAGCTCTTACATGCTCCCTCTTTGAACACACATAGAAAATGAGATTAGAATTAGGGGAACTCTTTCTTGATGAGTAATTTTGAGGCTGTTGGATTTGCTTCTTTCATACTGCCTTGACCTCTTTCTCTACCTTGTCTAGTTGAGCTATCAATTCACACTCTTTCACCTGTGCTATCTTAAGAGCCTCCTCCTTTTTGCTAAGTGTTTCTTTTACTTCCACGAAGGCATTGGCCTCTTGCATAACTTCCACATGCATTTTTCTCGACTTGCGAGCTATCTCATCTTCAAATTCTTTTGATAGCCTCTGTAAGTTCCTCATATTTTGATTGGCTTATTTCGTTGACAAACCACATTGGGGATTATTCTTTGTAAGGGTAAATTAGGCCTCATTGGGTGTGATCAAGCTTCAAGGACATCGTCTCTCTTAAGAGCACTTCAAAGGTATCTCACTAGATTAACTTTCTTTGAAGAGATCTAGTTGCACACACTCACTTGCATGCATTATGCTCTTATCTTCATGTTATTGAATGATGTATTGTATGCCACTTTTCACACTCCACACTTGCACATTTTGCACATCACTTAGTGTGTTGAGTTTGCCCAGAAAAGAGAATTTCTTCTCTTACCGCGGCCTAGACCGCTTAGCAAGACATGCTTGCACCGCGGCATACAGAGCGGTATACGTCATTAGGGTAATGCTTCATGTACCGCTTCCTGTACACTTGCATGCATAGCAACTCAAGTCGCGGTATTGTCCAGTAGGCCTCTGTTGCCCATACCGCGGCCTGTGCACCTGCATGCACAGCGCCCTGCACCACGTTGTTGTCCAGTCGGTGCACTGCTGTATGTACCGCAGTCTGGACACCTGCCTGCGACGCGGTCCATCTAGCCGTATTGACGGGATTTTGTGCCCTAAGTTCAAAACGACGCTGTTTTGTCTAGGGCTCCCTTATATATACTCTATCTTCTTCCTTGCTCATTTTTATGAGTTCAAGAAGCCATTTTTGATAGGCCAAGCTTCTCTTAGAGAGAGAAACTCCCAAGAACTCATCTTTACTCAACCAAACAAAAATCCATGTGCATTTTACCTCTGCAAGCATCATCTCATCATGGATTCTTCTTGCTTTCATTGACTAGGTAACTTGAACATGCTCTAAATCTCATTGTATTTATTTATGTTCTTGTTGGCCTAGGGTTAGCTCTTTTATGTGATTTTATTGCATATCTTTATGTTTATTGGCATTTATAACATGATTGAGTTGTTGTTTGTTGGTTGAGAGCTTTGTTCATTAATAGCTAGCATTTAGGACGATTTTACCCTTCTAGCTAAATCTTCATGCATTTGCATTTAGATATTGATATCTAGGATTTGCATTTATTGACATCTTTAAATCCTTAGATAAGCATTTATTGACATCTTTAAATCCTTAGATAAGCATTTATTGTTGCCTAGCATTAATTGCATGTTTGAATATCTTTTACATATTCACATAGGTTGTTTAACCTCTTCATTGATTGTTAAGCTTTGTGACTAAGTGAGTTAGTGCACAAGCTTGTGGTCAAGAATCACTATTAAAGGCCCGTTGGGTAGAGTGAAAGGGTTAGTGACCAAGTAGGAGTGACTTGAGGTCAACCTAGGTTGTAAACTTTCGTTCAAATAGTTGATTTGAGGACCGTATGTGGCTAGAAGGATAGCCCGTGAGTTTTGCCCAGTTGGAGGGTTTCTCACGTAAATCAATCCTTGTGTTTTTATTGTTTTCTGCATATTTATATTGGATTGATTGATTGCTAATATGGAGTAGGATTATTAAAATTGATTAAGTCGAAAAGTTGGCAATAAATCAACTAAAACCTATTCACCCCCCCTCTAGGTTGTATTAGACACACTTTATGTATTTTCAGCCTCACTAAGTTCTCCAACTCTTTCAATGCCGTACTCTTTTTGACTTCAAGTCTCTCAATTTGCGCTTCCAATTCTTTGTTCTTGTCTGAGACTTCGTCATTCTTCTTCTTGAGTGTACTATTTTCCACTCTGAGCATCCTTACTTCGAGTAAGAGTTTCTTGTTTACCTCTTGGAGCTCATTCTTCTTTGTTGTTTCTTCAGCATCCTTGCCTTCTAACTCCCTCTTTGTGAGCTACAACTTCTTCTCAAATTCTTCCCTCACATCTTCTTTTTCTCAAGAAGTTTTCTCTATTTTCTTTTAAAGTGCTTCATTCTATTTCTTCAACAACTCCATTATCCCCATTAACGTTTTTCCTGCACCTATCATCTCCCTGCACATCCCTTCTATCATTGTACTTCATTCTTCCTCAAGATTTGAGGGTTGCACCGATTTGGGTACTCCAAGATGGAGGCAATACTCATTGGTTGAGTTTGGGGGGTTTAGAGTGCTCTTCTTTCTTTAATTCAAGCGAGAGCTCTTTAAAGCTTTGATTTGCTGCTATGATGGAGTTGATGAGATTATCTTCGTATGTGGATTCTATTGCTCGGTCTGGCCAGCTAGTTGACTCATAGTTGTTTAAATTCAGATTGGTTTCCTATTGAGACGCTATAATTAGCTCATTTGTATGACGAGAATCTTGCATGAGCTGTCTCAACTCATCTTCGAATGCTATGCTCATTGGCTGGTAGCATGGCCTTGAATTTTACATGTAATACTCCATAAAATCCTGAAACTAAAAAAAAAATACCAAACGAAATAAAAATAAACAAAAGAAAACTTAAAACAACTAACTAAAGCTAAATCTAATCATAACCATATGCGCCGATCCCCAACAACGGTGCCATTTTTTACGAGCATTTGTCATATATGCAATATCAAAACAAATTCATAAATCCCAAGATGCACTCTAACTGTATAAAATGAGTATGTGGCAAGGAGGGGTATCGTTCCTCAGAGATCGAGCTACAGTTATGACTAAATCTTACTGTAGAACTAAATGCAATAAAACTAAGTGCAATAAAAGTAACTTGGAATGATTGATGATGAAAATTAAATGAAAATGCAACTACTACTAAACTAGATATACTAAGAAAAACTTAAGATAATAAAAATGTGCGTCAAAAGTATATGATGATAGATATGTAAGTTGATGCAATATAGACACAAATAGTGGGAGTTTCGCATATGAAGCCCGACTTGATTTTGAATATAGAGCTTATCTGCCTAGCTCGAGTTTCTGGGATGGCTTGGATTGGAATGCTCATAATCCACCCCTTTCACTTTTGCTTTGGATAGATTTAGGGAAACCGGGATAGCTTGGATTGGAATGCTAGCAATCCATCCTTTTTTCCTAGCCGAGATAAGTAAAATTGGAATACTCACAACATACCCCTTCGAATTCAATTGAGCTTAGTTAAACACCTTAGGTGTAGATGGTTAAATGATAGGTTTGGGGGTATTTGGTCAGACTATTTTATACCTATTTTAGGTCCCCAATTTTCCTATCGTTTGTTCTCATTTTTGAGAGTATTTTTGTATATTATGTGTTTGTTGAGCCATGTGTAGGTACATATTCCCTACATTTTGGTTTTGAGATTAAAGAACATTTTGGAGGCAAAAATGTTCCGAAAAGAGAATAAATTGGAAGTATTCAAAGTGCCGCGCATCACCGTTGACACAGACCACGGCGTGATCTAAGCCCAGCCGTGTATTACAGTTGATCCGTTGCCGAGCCAGAACGCGACATCGAGTCCGTTGCAGAATCCTCTCTGACTTCCAGCAGCTTATGGGACAGTTTCAGAAAAGAAGAAGTTCGGCGGTCAGTTCGGCGGTCATGTGACTGCCGTTCCAACCGGCGTTCGAGGACAGTAGGTTCCAGAAGTTTGGCGGTCAGTTTGGCGGTCACACCCTGACCGCCGTTTAGACCGTCTTTTCAGTCCAGAAGAACACATGTAATTCGGCGGTCAGATCGGTTGTCACCCGACCACCTATCCAACCTCCGATCTAGCAACGATAGGCCATTTTTGGTGAATTTTCAGGGGCAGTTTCATCTTTTCACCACCAATTCTAGCCCTAACCTCCCAACACTATATAAACATATTTTCCTCTCTTCTCTTTAGAATATACACAGCCCACACTTCATTTCTTTATCAATTAAGAGAGAGAGAAGCTTTCAAGCTTCCATAGAGGTTTACCTCCATGGAAAGCTCACCACCACCATTTGTATCCATCTTTCCCCATATTTGTGAGTAGATTTCATAGAGTTAGGAGAGATCTTTGACCAATTTTGTGCTAGGCAAATGATGAAGCTCTTGGAGGGGTTTCTTCAAGAGTTGTATCTAAACTCATTCTCCATGTATATCTTGTTTTCCATTTGTTTAACCCCCATTTGGGAATATTTGTAATCCTACACTTTGGCTATTTATATATGATGATTTTTATGTTCATTTGAGTTTTGTTTCATTCTTGCCATGATTGATGAAATCTCTTATCTTGAAATGCTTGTGTATGGAGATTGGAAATTAATATGTGTTCATGGATGTGATTAGGAGTAGATTAATGTAATTGTAGTAGTTGTTGTAATCAAACATCCCATTTATGTATGTATGTTGATGGAAGGTTGAAATTGCATGTGTATGGATGGATTTGAGTGAATTAGAGTTAGGATTGTGCTTTAGGAGGGGCTCTCCGGGCATAGTCTTGGCTAATTAGCTAGTAAGAATGGATGAAACTAATAATTGCAATATTAGACGAGTTTTGGTTCATTATTTTTGTTATACATTGGACTTTTGCTACTTCTCACACTAGGGGCTCTCGGTGAGTTGTGGTTGGAGTTACAATAATGTGAAATTCGGTTATTTCTAGCTCTAGGGGCTCTAGGTAAGTTATGGTTGGAGGAACAATTACTCTTTCAACATTTATTAGACTTAACGTTGCCATTTTATATTATCATGTTAGTATTGGGGCTCAATCTAGCATTGGTTTGTAGAATTGGTTCACATATGTTGGTTGCGGTCTCGTGTTTAAGAGGCTTTCAACACACTCTTCAACCATGAATGGGTATAAATCGGATTGAGGCAAGAACAGACCCTTAACTTAATTGAGTATCCTTGATTGCTTAACCATCTAATATATATGCCTTTGTGTTTGGTGAACTTATTGCTCCATATGTGTCCATTATCATGCATCTCTCCTATCCACCCTTTTATTGTTTCTCATTTAATCACCATTCTCACCGCCTCCATATTCTCTTGTTTATTTTTATATTTTCATTTTCATTTTCTTTGGACACACACAACACCATAAACACACCATTCCCACCTCATCTGCATTCTATTTACATGTTTTCCCTAAACTCTAAAACTTGAAATGGTTAACAACACATCCCTACGGTACGATACCCTTGCTTGCACGCTGTACTAGTTTTATTTCTATATATGTCTTTTGAATCATGCCTTATAGTAAGGTTGATTTTATTATAAATATTTGACGATGCTTTCAACAACAAAAAAATCGACTCGTCTGGTGCCAAGGAGTTAAAAGAAGAAAAGCAAGGTTTGTGACTTAGTCAAGGCATTCGAACTAGCTTCAGAAATGGAAGAAGGACATCAAGATGCATTTCAAGAGAAGGAAGAAATGAAGATGGAAGAGGTAGTGTTTGATAACCAAATGCTCGAAGAGGTAGTTAGAGTCTATGAACTTGAAGAGGTGAACAAGAAGCTACAACTTGAGGTGAAGCTTCTCAAGGCGGAGAATGGGATTCTAAAGAAGAAGGTGCAAGAATTCTCCACTCTCAATAAGGAGTTGGGGGAGCTACTTGATAAAATTGAGGTAGAAAAGAAGTCGACTTCGCATGACCTAATAGAGCTAGCCAAATTCTCGGAAGAATTTAAAGAAGAATTGATGTGTGAAATCATGTTATAAAATACTCACTCGCAAGTGCACGAACCGTGAAGATAAGTACAGTAGCAAATAAAGATTGTTTCCACGAGGAAAAGTTATTTACTAATTAAAACTAATTATAATTTAAGTTAAGCAAAAGTACCCAGAAATTTGTTGATGATTGAATTAAACTAAAAACTAAATTAAACTAAATTAAGAAAGCAATTAAGAGAATTGATGGCTTGTGATCAAGAGATGAAAAACCAGTTAACCGATGCACCCCATATATAATACTCAATGTTCATTAATTAATTCCATTAATAAGGCTCAATCCAAATTTAGAGTTCATTCTCATCTTAATTATGGTATTACCGTGATTCCTAATGGATTTAACCACGTGCTTTCAATCACTACTCCCCCTCGTCGAAGGTGTGAGCAATAACCAAAAAACCCATTACGTACAAGAATTAGTGAACCGAAATTGTCTCGCATATTCCTATGTCGAGAACAATTATACTCTTTTAATTGAAAAGTAATTAAGACTACCTATATTCCTATAGCCCAATCTCAATTAATAAATTATCGAAACCCTAGATAAGCATCAATTAATTTCCATATATCAACACAAGTCAAGAATTAATACATATAATGAATTGAACAAATCTAAATTCGAATTGGTGAATAAAAATATGGAGTTTTAATCATAACATAAGTATTATATAGGTTCAAATCGATTCCCTAGTATGGATTTAGTTACACATCATGAAATAATCAGACAAGAGATATAAAAGATAGAACCCATATTGATATTCGATGAATTCTTCAAATCTTGAATTCTTTTTTGCCTTCAAATCTTCAATGTGTAAAATATGATGTGTGAACTTTTATATGTTTGGAGAGGTATGTAGAAAGGTTTTCTGTAAGTTGTGTATATGGTATCCTCATTTAAAAAAGAATAGGAAGTATTTATATGCTTTGACAAACTAGGGCTCCAAGATTTCCTAGAAAAATAAGGAATGTGCACGATCGCCCCCTATACCCCTGTACGGACACATGCTTGGGCTGCGGTACACAAAGCAATGTACCCTCTGGACTTTTACGCAGTATGGACCGTGGCAGAATTGATGCCTAGACAGCCGTATGAACCGCGGTTGATAATAAAGGTTCTTCTGGAATGCACCACTTTCTGTGTTGCGGCTGATGCTTTGCATAGACAGCGACCTAAGCAGCGGTTTAAGCACTTTTCATTTAAAGTAACATCAAACACTTCATCTAGGGAATATGACCTACACAAGATCAACAAACACAATAAACAACCTAAAACTGCCCAAGAGACAAACTTAGTATACGGGAAATAGGGGTGAAAAACATATAAAAATAAGACCAATCAAATACCCCCAAACCTATCTTTCGCTAGTCCTCGAGCAAAACTAAAGAAAACAAAAATTAAAAACTAAACCTAAATAATAAAAATCCTAACTAAGCCACTTTCGTAGGGAACACGATAGCATTGAGCATATGCTACAAGCCTTTAAACCTCTAAGTGTCCCTAGTAGGAGGAGTTTTGTCTCCTAAGGGTTTACTGCTATGACACCCACAAACATATCTTGTAAATACCAGTCATCTAAGATAAAATCGAAATGTGCCCATATTGAAACAATGCATGCAAAGGCCAATAAGTAAAGACTAAAGTTACTTCACAAAACTGCATGCATTGCTCAATTTTAAATGAAATGCCCAAGCTCAAGACTTTCTAGCCTCAAAGTCGCCTTTGCTAAATACCATAGATGTAATTCACCTCGACTCTAATTCTCACAGGAAATCACTCATTAATTAACACATAACCTAGGCAAATACACTCATCAAGCATATGCGAATAAAGTTATGCAGAAGAAATTTCAAATTATAATCGCATATGAATATATAATTGAAAAAACAATGCTTGATTTGTATGCAAAGGATCTCATGAAAAGAATAAGCATTATGAACAAGATAAACACATGATTCACTTCTACTTTCAGAGCAAAGATAACCAGCATATCAGTTAGATTTTATTGAGGTTGCAATGGGGCCACTGGGTGAAGGTTAAGATAGAATGGGAAAATAGGAATTCAAAAACCTAGGACCATACCATAAGAGTCTTCAACTACCTTTACGGCTTCGCACAAATCTCTTAGTCTTCATTGATTTCATTGTAAGTGGAATATTGCCACTTATTTTTGTCCTAGTCTTCTAAATTCACCATTCTCCTTCATGTCAAACTCATTTTGAGTTGATACTACTTTGAAATTTATTTGACTTAATTGCACTCATTAAAACTTTATTCTCTAATTCTCTCAACACACTATTTATTTTGCTGGGAATTATTTTTAACAAACATGAGAATCAGAGAAATACATAAAAATTAATAACTTTCAAATTTACATTTTTAGATTGAATGCAGCTCATTCCTTCATCAGCCTCTGATCGAAATATACACAAAATCATATGCAGAACTATCACATCTTCTTCCCATTCTTAAAGCATGATCCCAAGCTATAAGGTATGGCTAAATTATGGCTCATTAGGGTTACAGTTAGTGTGGTGAAGAAAGAAAAAGGTTTATTCAGTGTTTGGATTCAAAATTGGCTATGGAGCACACACATAAAGTTAGGAAATATTTAAGGCCTTTTAAGTATTTCAAGCACACATAGTCTAATCATCACTTCTACTGGTTCGTCTTACTCAAAATCAAAATTAAGAGGTGAATTCTTTTAAGATGAATGTTCTATAATGCTCAATGTAAAACCTATAGAGATCAAACTAATGCTAAGAACCTACTGAGTGTTTAAAGAGTAGGAACAAAAGAACCCTCATATAATGTCATTTATGTACGCTTTTTGGCTTAGTGAACTCACAAGGGTAGTCTCCACTATTAATCATGGCTATCCAACTAAGCTTCCTATTAACTATCACATCAAGAGCATGCCATAAATATTTAAAAAAAAATGCAATGCAATACTCTAAGTGGCAAGAAGTTAGTATCAACTCATCGATTAATGCATATTTTCTCTAGGGCACAAATCAAATTATCTCATCATGGGTTCACTAGAAAAAGAGACTCTAAAATTTTCTTTTTACACCCCTAAATCTAAATTCAACATTGCCCTAATAGTGACAAAGGAGGAAAAATCTGGGTGAAAAACGTAACCTAAACCCTGAAAACTAAAGACAGAAAATGACCTAGAAATATTCTATAAAAAATTCAAAGAAAGAACAAAATATCCAACAAGAAAGTTAACAACTAAATCCGAAATAGGAACAAAAGAAAATAAGTTCAAAAGAAAATAAAGACAAGAAAAATAAAAGAAAGATGCATATACTCTCTATGATCTGTCATCCTCGTTTGAGAAATGTAGAATCTCAGTCCCTTCGTCCGAGTCCTGGTCTCGCTGCTGCTCCTCATCATGATAAAGCATCTCAGGGGTTCTATATCTGAAATCCTGCTGATAAAATTCAGAACCACCACCTGCATGGAAATCTGATCTGGGAACATGAGTCTGAAAAGGCTCACCACTCCCGCTAGCCACAAAAAATCAACTAGCCATCGTGCGTGTAGAGAAAAACACATGGCAGAAGTGAAAAATTGGGTTTGTATATTTTAAAAATTTTCCTTTTAAAAGAAAGAACCTTAACCCTGTATTAATTAACATATAGTAAAAGTATCATACATTTTTCACCTAACGATTGATTTTGCGTCGATTTGAATCCACTTGCTTCGAATTGAATCCGTAAGATCTTCCAATCCAATCACAAACGTGAATCACCTAGGAGTGTGGGCTCCCTTTTCTTTGAATTGTAAACCTGAGGATGGAAAAACAAACCTTTTTCTTTTTGTTAGTCACAATAATCCTCATAGACAAAAACAAAGAACGCTTGGTCACTTTTGAATTCTCAATCTATTAATCGAAAACTCACGTGAACCTTGATTCAATCTTGTGCACAAAGCTTTTTGATGTAAAAGCTATTAGTACACTATAGAAAACAAAACGTTCTTATCCTTTTTCTCCCTTGGCCGAATTCTATGAGTTGGAGAAGTTTTCTTTTATTTAAAAGCAAGAGAATAAAAATTCTTTCTCTCTCAAAAAAATAAAACTTTTTTTTGAACTCCTAGGGTTAATTCCGAATTTAATGATATATATATATATATATATAGGTGATGACCTAATTCTCACTCAAGTAGGATTTTTACCTTGTAGTCAAATCCTCACACAAGCAGGACTTCTACCTTGTAGTCAAATTCTCACACAAGTATGATTACTTTTTCACCAAATATCCTATCAACATAGAGTCTTAACCCAATCCAACTCATTAGTATATTATCCAATAAATAAATTATTGAATATTAAAATTGTGACTATATCAAAAACTTCATAATTTGACTAGATAAATAAATTTCTTTTATTTATCTACTTATCAAATATAGTCTTTGATATTTATCATACTACCAACAATAGTATGATACTAGGAATTATTCTCCCAGTTAGAAAAAGATTTTGACTTTTAATCAAACAATTAATTAATTAATTTCCATTTGATTAATTAATAAAATAAAACAATATATAAGACTAATTAATTTAGCCTTGCCGCCCAAGTAAATACGGTGCAATATATTGTTTTTCCATTTTAGTAAATCCATTGGTCTTTAATAAAAAGTCCACATGTGAACTAGACATATTCTTACTATAAATGAAACAAGTCCACATGCCTTAAATTTAATACATTAATATAATCTAGCAGCCCATTTAATTAAAATGTGCAAATTATATTCTTAATGTATTAATGGAATACTAAACGCACCCCATTAGGACCGCCCAAAGATTCCTACATCCTTGGCCGCCTATTCCAAGCTTTTTTGAAGAGTTACCGTGTGTCTTGATCACAAATGGCCACACCTCTCCAAAACTTTTGGATTCCGAAATCCAAAAACAATTCTAGATGGACCTAGAAATTGGTCCAGCAATATATATCAAGTGATTCATGCAAGTTTGTGCGGATTGGGGATCTTGGCGGGCTATCAAATTTAAGCTTTAACAGACATAACCTAATCACAATCAACAAATGATTCACTTAGGTCCGATCTATTAATTTTAGCTCATTCCACTAAAGAGCTAAAATTGAACTCTTAAATAAAGATAGAATAAGATAATATTTCTCATTCGTACCTAGACAATCATATTGGAGATAGTGTATCCTTGTGAAGAATATCAGTAATCGCTTACAGCTCATAGACCGCCTATAGCTCTCCTAGTTGCCATATTTACTCATATGACCACATTTTGAACTTGGATATTTTAACTTGTCCAAAGACCATGTTTCAATAGACACTATTGAAAACTTAACGTTAAGATTTAATATCCAAAACCTCAAAACATGCATATGATGATATTCTACTCACATTTAATAAATAGAGCCACTATGTCCATATCTATAAATGAAGTTCTATATCGATTAACAAATGAATACCACCAACTATCAAGGATAGACTATGCTATATAACCGTACTCGTTGATAGCTTAAATGATAACACTTGTAACCATAAGTCCATCATTTATCTCAGGATTGAGATAGACTCTCTGATTGTCCTTAAGTGAAAACTTTTATCCATTGACAGTTTTGGATAAAGCAGTTCACTGTGATCCTATTCAATGCACCAAGTGCACTAGATTCTTTTGCCCAAAGACACTACACTTTGATGATTTTAGACTCATCATAACACATTTGATCCCACTCAAGTGCTAGCAAAAGAATCTACAACCTTAACAAGGTAAATGTATCCAACCTTTATCTTAAGTTGTGAACATTGTTCAAGACTAACTAAAGAATTGTGTATACTTCGTACATATCCAGATGTAGTAACAATTCTTCATCTCTCATAATCTTTTGACCTTATGATTATTTACTTTTGACAATTATAATAATTAAACTATAAATGATATAAGACTTTTTAAACTAGAAATCACTTTATTAATATGAAAAGATTGTCAAATACATCATTACACTCTTGCTATTGAGCATAATCCTAACAATCTCCCACTTGCGCTATAGCAAGTGTGTCATACCTCTCATTCCCATGTTCTCTAGTTTCCCATCAAAACTCTTTTGTGGTAGAGCCTTTGTGAAGGGATCCGCTAGATTTTCTGCTGACGCGATCTTCGTGATCGTCACGTCACCCCTATGCACAATTTCCCTCAGAAGGTGATACTTTCTTTCAATGTGTTTCCCTTTCTTATGACTTCTTGGTTCCCTTGAATTAGCCATTATTCCACTGTTGTCATAGTAGATAATGCCCCTCCTCCAAGAGTAAACACAGATCTTGATGTGGATCTCCTGGAGTAAGAATCCGACTGGAAATCAGAATCTGTATTCCTAATGAGAATTAAATCCCCTCAAGAGTATACAAGCATATGATCTCTCGTTCTCCTGAGATATTTGAAAATTTGCTTGACTATCGTCCAGTGATCAGGACCAGGTTTCGACTGAAACCTGCTAACTATGCCAACAACAAAATAAATATCTAGTCTAGTACAGAGCATTGCATACATGAGACTTCCAACTGACGAGGCATGTGGAACCCTACTCATGAATTGCTCTTCGTCCTTATTCTTAGGAACTTGTTCCTTAAAAAGTTTGATTCCATGTCTGAAAGGTAACATACCTTTCTTGGAATCTTGCTTTGAGAACCTAGACAAGATTTTATCTATGTATGAAGCTTGAGATAATGCAATCGTTCTATTCTTTCTATCCCTTATTACTTGGATACCAAGAATATAACTTGCTTCTCCTAAGTTCTTCATATCAAATTGTTTTGCTAACCATTCTTTTACTGATGTCAATACGCCTACATCGTTTCCGATGAGTAGTATATCATCAACATAAAGAAATAGGAAAACCAACTTGTCGCCTTTAATCCTTTTGTATACATAGGGTAAGTCAACGTTTTGAATAAATCCAAAACTTTTCACATCTTGATCGAACTTTATGTTCCAGGATTTGGACGCTTGCTTAAGTCCATATATGGATCTTTGCAACTTGCATACCCTTTCCTCTTGGCATTTTTCAATGAATCCTTCTAGTTGCATCATATAGATGCTTTCGTCAAGACTTCCATTAAGGAAAGATGTCTTAACGTCCATTTGACAAATCTCTAAGTCTAGAGATGCCACAATGGATAAGAGTATCCTAATGGATTTAAGCATGGCCACAGGAGAGAAGGTTTCCTCGTAATCGATACCTTCCTTTTGTGTGTAACCTTTAGCTACCAATCTAGCTTTAAAGGTTTCAACCTTTCCATCCATTCCTCTTTTCCTCTTGTATACTCACTTGCACCCAATGGGTTTTATCCTTTTAGGCAAGTCTACAAGAGACCAGACTTTGTTTGAATACATAGACTCAATTTCAGATTGCAATGCCTTTTGCCAATGGCCACAATCAACATCCTCCATAGCTTCCTTATATGTATAGGGATCATCGTCATCCAGGAGATTCTCCACTGATTCTCCAAGACCGATGTATCTCTCGGGTTGTATAATAACCCTCCCACTACGACGAGGAATGATAGGTTGTTGATCTTATGCTGGTGCGAAACTTACAATTGGGCCCTGTTGTGAAACCTCTTATGAAATTGTATCTTCTGAAAGCTCATTCAGGACAGTTATACTTTGAGGCACAAAATCATTCATATAGTCCTTTTCTAGAAATTTAGCATTTGTCAAAACAAATACTTTAAGATCTGAAGGACTATAGAAATAATATCCTTTAGTTCCTTTTGGATACCCCACAAATATGCATGTTTCTGAACGGGACTCCATCTTTTTTGTCTTTCCTTTTAACACGTGTGCAGGACATCCAAATATCCTTAAGTGTTGCAAACTAAGGTTTCACCCAGTCCACAACTCATGCGGTGTTTAAGGAACCGACTTGGATGGTACATCGTTAAGAATGTACATAGCAGTTTGTAAAGCATATCCCTAAAAAGAAATATGAAGTGTTGAATAACTCAACATAGACCTAACCATGTCCAAAAGAGTCCTATTTCTCCTTTCTGCCACCCTATTTTGTTGAGGTTGCTGAAACTCACCAGATAGATATTCTCCCATTATCAGATCTCAAGATTTTTATGTGTTTCTCAAGCTGATTTTCTACTTTAGCTTTAAATTTTTTGAACATGTCAAAAGCATCCGACTTATGTCGAATGAGATACATATAGCCAAATCTCGAGTAATCATCCGTGAAAGTGGACATTACCTGGAGAGCGGTTTATGCCGCGATAGTTCCACTGGAAGATGGCACACCGTACCAAAAACTATCATGTAAGGGCTCATTCCAATAGGAGTTTTGTACGCAATTCTGTACACCCATAAGGCATCATTAAGCTTGATTGACCAATCCTTCCGGTTTGGTTGCACGGTCTTCTCCAATATCTGCTTAATTTGCCTATTACTAACTTCAACCTGTCCCGATGTCTGAGGATGATACAGGGTTACCACTTTATGTTTGACACTATACTTTTTCATCAATGAGGTAAAACATTGTTGCTAAAGTGGCTCCCTCCATCACTTATGATTGCATGAGGAGTCCCAAACCTAGTGAAAACATTCTCCTTGACAAACTTCACCACCACTTGGCTATCATTCGTCTTGGTTACGATTGCTTCAATCCATTTCGAGACATAATCCACAGCAACCAAGAGGTAATTGACCCGTACAAGGATGGGTATGGTCCCATGAAGTCAATCCCCCATACGTCAAAAATCTTCATGACCAATTGGTTTGTAAGTGGCATCTCATCCCTTTTTCCAATGTTCCCCGTCCTCTAGCACTTCTCACAAGAAATAAAAAAATCATAAGTATCTTTAAATAAAGAGGTCCAGAAGAAACCTGATTGGAGAACTTTTTAAGCAATCTTCTTGGCACTAAGATGCCCTCTACAGTGAAGGTTGTGGCAACGTTTTAACACATCTTGCTGCTCTTCCTTTGGGACACATCTCCGAATGATCTGATCGGCGCCACATTTAAACAAGTATGGCTCTTCCAAAAAAATATTGCCTGGTGATGGAGAGAAATCTTTTCTTTGCTTTTGAACTCAGATCGGGTGGTATGATTCCATTTACAAGGTAATTCACAATGTCCGCATACCACGAATCTTTGACACCCACTGCCAATAACTGTTCATCTGGAAAGTTCTCATTGATGGGTATGATCTCAGTACGCTCTTCTAATCCTTCACCTTCTACCAATCGAAAGAGATGTTCAGCTACCTTATTCTTGCTGCCCATTTCATCCCTGATTTTCAAATCAAATTCTTTCAACAAAAGGATCCACCTGAGTAATCTCGGTTTCCCTTCCTTTTTGGTTACCAAATATTTTAATACAGCATGATCAGAATAAACAATGACCTTAGACCCTATCAAGTATGATCGAAATTTTTCTAAGGCACTAACAACATCAAGAAATTCTTTTTCTATGGTGAAGTAATTCAATTGTGCATCATTCAAGGTGCGACCAGTGTAGTAAATAACATGTGGCAATTTATCTACATTTTGTTCTAAAACATCACCTAAAACATAGTCAAATGCATCACACATTAATTCAAAAGGAAGAGACCACTCAAGAGGCATGATTATAGGAGTAGAATACAATTTATTTTTCAAAGTTTCAAAAGCATGCAAACACTAATCATCAAACACAAATGCAGTATCCTTGGTCAACAGGTTACATAGAGGACGACTAATTTTTGAAAAATCTTTTATAAAATGCCTATAAAAACATGCATGACTAAGAAGACTCCTCACACCCTTCACTGAAGTGGGATGTGCAAGTTTTGCAATTACTTCAATTTTAGCCCTATCCACTTCCATGCCTTTATCAGAGATAACATGTCCTAGAACTATTCCAGACTTAACCATAAAATGGCTTTTCTCCTAACTAAGTGTCAAATTAGTCTCCGTGCATCTTTTTTAAACAAAAGTTAAGTTATCAAGGCAGTGGTAAAAAGAATTACCAAAAAAGAAATCATCCATAAATGCCTTGATAAACTTTTCTAACATGGTGGAGAAGATCGACATCATGCATCTCTGGAAAGTGGAAGGGGCCTTGCGCAGCCCGAAAGGTATTCTTCGATATGCAAAGGTGCCAAAGGGCATGTGAACATCGTCTTCTCTTGGTCTTCTAGAGCAATGGCAATTTGATTATACCAGAAAATCCATCCTAATCGAGCCAAAAATATCATACATTTTGGCCCTCATTTCCTTTCTCTTTGTCTCGTTCTAGGGTGCTTTTATGTGCAGCTATGGCTCTTTTGTTTATATTGTAGGCAGTAGGTGAAAAATCAAGAAGAGGGGCAAAAACAGAAATTGGTGCAAAGAAGGTGGTGAAGAAGGCTATAGTGCACGGGTAGCATACCCGTGCACTACATATGCTACACCCGTGCACCGGAAGAAGAATTCTAAAGAAGTCAAAGTGCACGGGTAACTGCACATGTATTACCCGTGCAATCCACCAAGACCTGGGAGTAGATCCTCGGGCAAGAGTCAACTGCACAAGTAACCTACCCGTGCCTAACCTGTGCACATCGCACAAAACATGAAGAAAGATGAAGATTGCACTGGTATTGCATGGGCCCTTTACCTGTGCTATACCCGTGCTATACGGGCATCAGTTACGACAACATCAACATTCTGACCTGTTTTTGGAGGAGCTATATAAGGCATCATTTATGATTTTTCGAAGAACGACATACACCTATTCATACCTCATCTTTCTCTCTCTAAATCTAAAAACCTTTCTCTCCCAAAAATCATCAAAACCCACACATCAATTTCATCATTTACTACTCAAGGGGACATTGGAGGTGTGATCAAGCTTGAAGGAAGAAGGTCTCATATGGGTCTTTTCTATTTCTCTTATCTTTGTCTATTTTTTACATTTGTTATGAGTAACTAAACCCAATGTGGGGGTTGATGTAATTAATTCATAGATTGTGGGATTTCCACAATTTTGACTTGATTAATATATTTCGATTCAATTTACTTAATTGTATTTAATGATCCCTTGAATTAAGTAGGCATTACAACTCTTGATTTTTATGGATTAAATAAACTTATTAGAGTCATTAATCTTTAATTTAAATCTTTGTGTAAATGGGTAGACATTCCAACTCCCATTTAACTTGGTGGTTGATTTTGATTGTAAATGCATTTAATACTCACTTTTGGGTTTGGTAGGCATTCCAACTCCTAACCCTTTTGTAGAGAATTGAATTGTGGTTTCTTTGTGATCCAAGTAGGCATTCCAACTCTTGGTTTTCATTAGATACCAAACTTCATTTTTAACCATCTACACTTAAGGTGTTTAATCAAGCTCAATTGAATTGGAAAGGGTATGTTGTGAGCATTCCCATCCAACATATTTTGGATAGGAAAAAGGGGTAGATTGTGAGCATTCCAATCCAAACTATCACGGCTTCCCTATATCAATCCAAAAAAGAAGTGAAAGGGGTGGATTGTGAGATTTCCAATCCAAGACATCTTGGAAACTCGAGCTAAGAAGATAAGCCATATGTTAAATCGAGTCGGGTTTCATAAGCGGAACTCTGACTATTTGTGTCTACATTGCATCAACTTACATATCTATCATCATACCCTTGCACACACATCTTTACTATCTTAGTTCTACTTAGTTACCTTAGTTTAGGAGTATTAACATTTTCATTTAGTTTTTATCATCGTCAATTTTAATTCACCTTAATATTATTTAGTACTAGAGTAGAATCCGGTCATAGCTATTTCCCGATCTCTGTGGAACAATAACCCTATTTGCCATATACTAGGTTTATTCTTATTTAGTGCATCTTGGGATTTTAAATTTGTTTGGTTATTGCATTCACGGCAAAATGCGAGTATTAAAATGGCGATGTTGCCACGGATCGGCGTTTATAGTTGTGATTAGGTTTACCTCTAGTTTAGTTTATTTATTATTTTAGTTTTCTTTTGTTTCTTTTTATTTCGTTGGTATTTTTGTTTTTATTTGTTTAAGGATTCTATGGAGTTTTATATGCAAAATTCAAGGCCATGTTACCAGCCAATAAGTAGATCATTCGAAGAGGAGTTGAAATAACTCATGCGAGATTCTTGTCATACAAATGAGCTAATTATAGCTTCTCAGCGGGCAACTGAGAAGAATTTCAACATCTATGAGTCAACTAGATGGCCAGACCAAGCAATAGAATTCTCTTACGAAGATAATCTCATCAACTCCATCAGAGTTCACTTGAATTAAGAAAGAAGAGAACTTTAAACCCCAAATCTCAACCAATGAGTATTGCCTCCATCTTGGAGTACCCAAACCGGTGCAACCCTCAAAGCTTGAGGAAGAACAAAGTACAATGATGGAAGAGATGTGCAGGGAGATGATGGGTGCCGGAAAAGAGTTAATGGCAATAATGGAGTTGTTGAAGAAAGAGAATGGAGCACTTTAAGAGAAAATAGAGGAGATTTCCCGAGAAAAAGATGAAATGAGGGAAGAATTTGACAAAAAGTTACGGGTCACAAAGAAGGAATTAGAAGGCAAGGAGGTCTTAGAAACAATAAGGAAGAATGAGCTTCAAGATTTGAGCAAGAAACTCTTACTTGAAGTAAAGATGCTCCGAGTCGAAAATAGTACACTCAAAAAGAAGAATGGTGAAGTCTCAAACAAGAACAAAGAATTTGAAGCACAAATTGAGAGACTCGAAGCTAAAAAGAATATGGCATTGAAAGACTTGGTGGACTTACTGAAGATATTGAAGGAATTTTAAGATGACATAGCTCGCAAGTCAAAGAAGATGCAAATGGAAGTTGTACAGAAAGACAATGCTCTTAAAGAAGTGAAAGAGGCACTTAGAAACAAAGTGGAAGCTCTCAAGATAGCGCAAGTGAAAGAGTGTAACTTCATCGCTCAACTAGACAAAGTCGAGAATGAGGTTAAATCACTACAACTTAAGCAAAGCCAAAGACCTCAAAGTCACTCATCAAAAGGGAGTTCCTCTAACTCAATTCCTCTTTGTTGTGTTTGTTCAAGGAGAGAGCATGTTAAGAGTGAATACTATAAGTCTAATAGACATAGGAAAAACGGAGGTCCTATGAACGGGAAGAGCCCACCTAAGATAAAGAAAATATAAGTGAAGAAAGAATTAATGAACCAAGTAAGGACCATGGGGTATGATAAGATGGGGAAATTGCAGAAATTTGTTTGGGTTGCAAAGATCCTAGCCAAGATATGTTGGATTGGAGTGTTCACAACATACCCTTTCCAATTCAATTGAGCTTGATTAAACACCTTATGTTTAGATGGTTAAAAATTAAGTTTGGTATCTAATGAAAACCAAGATTTGGAATGCCTACTTGGCTCACAAAGAAACCACAATTCAATTCTCTACGAAAAGGTTAGGAGTTGGAATGCCTACCAAACCCAAAAGTGAGTATTAAATGCACTTACAGTCAAAATCAACCACTAAGTTAGATAGGAGTTGGAATGTCTACCCATTTTAACAAATATTTCAATTAAAGATTAATGACTCTAATAAGTTTAATTAATCCACAAAAATCAAGAGTTGTAATGCCTACTTAATTCAAGGGATCGTTAAACACAAATAAGTAAATTGAATGGAAATATATTAATCAAGTCAAAATAGTGGAAATCCCACAATCAATGAATTAATTACATCAACCCTCAATTTGGGTTTATCTACTCATGACAAATGTAAAAAATAGACAAAGATGAGAGAAATAGAAAAGACCTATATGAGACACTGTTCCTTCAAGCTTGATCACACCTCTAATGTCCTCTTGAGTAGCAAATGATGAAATTGATGTGTGGGTTTTGGTGATTTTGGGAGAGAAAGGTTTTTAGATTTAGAGAGAGAGAAAAATGAGGTATGAATGGGTGTATGGTCGTTCATCGAAAAATCAGAAATGATGCCTTATATAGCTCCTCCAAAAATAGGTCAGAATGCTGATGTGGCCGTAACTGATGCCCGTATAGCACGGGTATAGCATGGGTAAGGGACTCATGCAGTACTTGTGCAATCTTCATTTTTCTTCATGTTTTGTGCGATGTGCACAGGTTATGCATGGGTAGGTTACCCGTGCAATTGACTCTTGCCCGAGGATATGCTCTCTGGTCTTGGTAGATTGCACGGGTAATACCCGTGCAGTTACCCGTACACTTTGACTTCCTCATAATTCTACTTCCGGTGCACAGGTAGTGCATGGGTAATACCCGTGTAGTTACCTGTACACTTTGACTTCCTCAGAATTCTACTTTCGGTGCACGGGTGTAGCACGGGTAGTGCACGCTTATGCTATCCGTGCACTATAGCCTTCTTCACCACATTTTTTACACCAATTTCCTTTTTTGCCTCTCTTCTTGTTTTTTCACCTATTGCCTGCAATATAAACAAAAGAGCCATAACTACACATAAAAACACCCAGAACGAGACAAAGAGAAAGGAAATAAGGGCCCAAATGTATGACATTTTTGGCTCGATCAAATACCCCCTAACCAAACCATTGCTCGTCCTTGAGCAAACTCAAGACAAATGACAAAGACTCACAACATAACAACATGACTCAACCTAAAGTTCACCTAGACTCAACAACAAACAAATCAAACTGTCGCATGTCCAACCGGTGTTGAGATGCAAGGATGTGTGATAGAGAGAAGTAGATATATGCAAGAAGTTCTAAAACAACTCGAAGGCACTAGAGGGAAACTCGTAGTATCACGAATCCCACACCTAAGAGCACTCTCTCATCGGGAACTACTCACTCTCACACCTTGAGAGTAATTTGCTTCGACTCTAGCCTCTCATGGAGTCTTTCTTTTCTTTCCGCTTAGAGTCCTAAGTTCACACTCATGCAAGGTATGTAAAGATGAAATTTATGCATAGTAATCAAATGCTTTGCATACAATTATCAATGAAAGACCGCTAATTTATCGGTGAACTATCCTAAGAAAGATTCACTATGCCATGAACGTGGAAGATCATGCTTCAACAAACATTCCCAATCTAGACATGTCGTAGATCAGTTAGGTCTTTCCTTTTGGTTGTAATGGGGCCATGGGGTTTAATGCGGTGAACAAAGAAATAGGAAAAATTAGGTTCAAAAATCAGCAATCATGTTTACACATACTTACACACACCCTATACCGAGCTCTACTACACATTTATACACTAGCGACTAGGCATTAACTTGCATACACATTTGTGCTACACATTTGTACTCCACATTATGAGTACTTACATTTCATCACAAGGCTCTTTACATTCTTTTTGTTTTCTTTGCTATTTATTTTTCTCTTTTTTTAACTTGCCTTTGCATATATACATTTGACAATTTGGCTCTAGGTGCAATTTTAGCACTTTAACAATTTTGAGTCCATGCTAGCACATTTTACATAAATGCCTAAATACATGCTAATTCACATTAGAGCTTGCACCTTTCACCCACTCACACACACACAACCCACATGATTGGCGATTAAAGGGTTGGCTTGTGTTTGGCTTATGGCCATATGGTTAATTGTGGTACCAAAAGAAATGATAAGTGTTTGGCTGTAAAATTGGCTTTGGAGCACACATAAGGGACTAGGAATGTGTTTAGGCTTTTTAAGTAGTTAAATGTACCCACATTGCCTAAAATCATTTCCATAATAAGTCTATCAAGGGAATGAATGCATCCATCAAGAAATCCACTATATGTATGAGATGTATGTTCTATGGTATGTGACACATATGATGAGAAAAGTGTTTAAAGAATAGAAAATTGTATACTCAATGCGCTTTAAGGTTTGTGTTTGTGAACTCACTGGTGGTCTCCATTATTAGCACAAGGCGCAAGAGCACCGAGTCTCCTCAAATTAAACACTCAAAGGATTGGACTAACCCATGACAAGCAAGTAAAACCCAAGAGTGATAATGATTTGTTACACAATCAAAAAATGCATTCATACACTCGCCAAAAGCACATGCTCAAGGCATCACATCCAAGCTCATTAAAACTCGAAATATTTGGCCAATACGACAATTTGAAAAATTTTGACCAAAAAAACAAAAATGACTCAAAACATGATCACAAGATGACTCAACAAAGGCATCTACACCACCAAACCAAAACCAACATTGTCCTCAATGTTGAAGACAAGAGAGCCCGGCCTAGCTACGCGCACCTTACTCGACTCAAAACACAAACACCAAGGCACTAATCATGCACAATCAAGGCCTTACAAAAACAAAAGACTCAAAACATGGCTCGTCATAAAATAAGGCTTTAAAGTAAACATGGCAATTAAGTACAAGTTCAACCATATTAAGTATCTATTCACAAACTTATCGGAATGAGGATAATGACCCCCAAACCGATTCCTACTATATGCTCCTCTTGTATAAGTATATGTATGAATTCGGAACCCCCAAACCGAGTTTGGCTATATGAAATGAAAATCCTGTAGATTCATGTGCAATATCCACAAAAGCCTTTAGCTCATCCAATTAAAAATGAATCAATCAATAAATTCACAACTTTGAAACCAAAATTGTATCAACACTTATAAGTATATCCTCTCATTCACAATTATCCACACAATCAACCAAAATTGATATGTACCAAGTATATTCTCATTCATCAATTATCCACAATTGTCTATAAACAAAGACAGAGAAAATTAACTGCAAAAGTTTGAGTTGAAAAGATTAAACAAAAGTTGTGGCTTTGTTGTAGTTATCAAAATGGATTGGTTCTCGCCCGTTTGATGAGCACTTTTGCTTGCTTGTGCTTCCTAGACTTGCAAGTGGCCGATGTGTCAATCCAAGAGATGAAGAACCTAACATTAAGGCACGATTTCTAACCGCAAAGGTTAACAACCACATAAACTATCTCAAACCAATATCATCCACAAACATCTTAAGTCACCCAGGTTATAACACCAAGCAAAAGTATGAAACAAAATAAAGATTAAACTGACATAATGAAAATAGAATAAAAAGTTCAACTAAGGCAAGTGTATTCACGTGTAGTTTTCATTCCAAATCAATTCCATTCACTTCACGTGCATCCATTGAACAAAACCCATCATTCAATTTTGGAAAATATCTCAATTAGCACATTCAAACCTTAAATTTTGAAATTACACATATATAGGGCAATTGTCACTTAACATCAACCTTAACTACTCAGAACATGCATTTGTAGGGAAAAACGGTTCAAAACACGGCGGAAGCGAAAAATTGGGTGGTATGTTTTATAAAATTTCCTTTAAAAGAAAGAACCTTAACCCTAGATTAATTGGCATATAATTAAAAGTATCGTACCTTTTTCTCGTGACGATTGAACTAGCGTCGAATTGGATCTGCAAGATCTTCCAATCCAATCACGAACATGAATCAACTAGGAGTGTGGGTTCCTTTTCTTTAATTGTATACCTGAGGATGAAATAAACAAAATCTTCTTCTTTGTTAGTCACAATAATCCTCCAAGAGAAAACCCAAGAACGTCTGGTCACTTGTGAATTATCAATCTATTTGATTGAAACTTGCATGAACCCGATTCAATTTTGTACACAAAATCCTTTTGATGTAAAAGATACTGATGTACTATCGAAAACAAAAAGGTTACCCTTTTCTTTTTTCTTTAACCGAATTCAATATACAATATCTATGAGTTGGCCGAATTTTTTCTAGAGAAAAAAAAAACTAATTTTTTTTCTCAAAATTCTCTAGCTTGGCCGAAATTTTCAACCAAAAATTATATGCTTGGCCGAAATTAATTGGTGTATATATAGGTATACAAATCCTTTCCTAAAGAGGATTTACTTGGTGGTCAAGAATCCTATCTCTAGCTAGATTTACTTGGTGACAAAGAATCCTTTTTCAAAAAGATTTCTTTTCCACACCAAGACTCCTAATCCAACTCAAATAGTGTATTTATTCAATAACCAATTATTGAATATAATCAAATTGTGACTAAATCAAAAACTTCCAAATAGAAATTAAATACTTATTAATTTGACTAGATAAATAAATTCCTATTATTTATCTACTTATCAAATATAGTATTGATACTTATCATATTACCAACAATAGTATGACTCTAGGAGACCATCTCCTACTACTAAAAAGATTTTGACTTTTAATTAAATAATTAAATAATTAATTAATTTCCATTTAATAAAATAATAAAATAAAAACAATATATAAGACTAATAAATAGTCCCTTGCCGCCCAAGCCAATATATAAGGGCCAATATTGTTTTTTTTTACTAAATCCATTGGACCTTAATAAAGAGTCCACATGTGAACTAGACTCATTCTTACTAAAAGAAACAAGTCCACATGCCTTAATACAATTCTAGATGGTCCCATAAATTGGTCCGGTAGAATATATCAGGTGATCAATGCAAGTTCGTGTGAATTAGGGATCATGGCGAGCTATCTAAATTTAAGCTCCAATAGACATAACCTAATCATAATCAACAAATGATTCACTTAGGTTCGATCTATTAATTTTAGTTCATTCCACTAAAGAACTAAAATTGAATGAACTAAAATTGAACTCTTAAATAAAGCTAGAATAAGTTAATATTGCTCATTCATACCGTAGACAATCTTAATGGAGATAGTGTATCCTCGTGAAGAATACCAGTAATCGCCAAGAGCTCATAGACCGCCTATAGCTCTCCAAGTTACCATATTTACTCATATGACCACATTTTGAACTTGGATATTTTGACTTATTCAGAAGCCATATTTCAATAGACACTATTGAAAACTTAACGTTAAGATTTAATATCCAAAACCTCAAAACATGCATATGATGATATTCTACTCACATTTAATAAATGGAGCCACGATGTCCATATCTATAAATGAAGTCCTATATAGATTAACAAATGAGTACCACCAAACCATCGAGGATAGACTATGCTATATAATCGTACTCGTTAATAGCTCAAATGATAACACTTGTAACCATAAGTCCATCATGTATCTCAAGATTGAGATAGACTCTCCAATTGTCCTTAAGTGAAAACTTTTATCCATTGACGGTTCTGGATAAAGTATTTCATGATGATCATATTCAATGCACCCAGTGCACTAGATTCTTTTGCCCAAAGACACCACACTTTGATGATTTTAGACTCATTATAACACATTTGATCCAACTCAAATGCTATCAAAAGAATCTACAACTTTAACAAGATAAAGGCCCCCAACCTTTATCTTAAGTTGTGAATATTATTAAAGACTAACTAAAGAATTGTGTCTACCTCATACATATCCAGATGTACGAACAATTCTTCTTTTCTCATAGTCTTTTGACCTTATGATTATTTACTTTTGACAATTATAATAATGATACTATAAATGCTATAAGATTTGTTAAACTAGAAATCACTGTATTCATATGAAAATATTATCAAATACATTATTACACTCTTGCTATTGAGCATAATCCTAACAGCATTAACCAATGAACCCCATATATACGTTAAAAATCAGGCAAAAGTAAGGCACAAATCAGTGGGTCACCATAACGCACCAAAATCATGCATGTTGAAGAAATTTATAGAGAGGTGGAATTCAAGGATTGAAGACTATTGAAACAAAATTAAGATTGGGAGACATACCTCTTAGTCTTGAATCAAAAGAGTGAAGAGCAAGTTTTACCTTTTAAAATGAGTAAAAAGGGAAAATTTTTGTTTGATTTCTTGGTTGGCTCACATGAAAAAGACTTGTTATGTTCATTATGTGTGTCCACTATGCGGGTCTTGCCTAGAAATGCGGGGGTAGAGACCCCTCACATGACCAGCGCGCTGATGCCCTATGCCACCTTATGTGTTGGTCCCTTAACCTCAAATCGTTGTCTTCATATGCTTTCCACCTCCTTGACATGCACATACTCAAGAACACAATATTAACCTGCCTTATTATTTTATTTGCAATTAAAACAACATAAACACAAAACACAAATTTAAAATAGATTCCACAATTTATTTTCTCTTCAACTTGTATCACCAAAGTATTGACAAGCACATGTAATTCAAAATAAATGGGCAAAACATAGTCAAAAAGAAAATAGATTGTGCAATCCAACCATGCATCACAGATTTTCAATATGATGCACTAAATGACGATCTGGGATCCACTAAGGGTGGTTTTACTAAGTTGGGAAATAAAAGGGGTGGATTGTGAGCATTCCAATCCAAACCATCCTGGTTTTGTAGGGAAAAATTGCTTAAAACCGCAGCGGAAGGCGAAAAAATAATTTTCGTATAGTTTAAAATTTTTCTAAAGATTTGAACCTTAACCTTTTAATTAATTAAACTCAAATATACTGTTAAAGTTAAATACCTCTTGTTGCGTGATCCGATTGACTTACATCGATGGTAATCCGCAAGATCTTCAATCCTAGCGCGTACGTGAATCACCTAGGAGCATGGTCTCCCTTTTTCTTTGAATTGCTTACCTTAGAATGGATGTATGGAATTTCTGATCTTGATCTTCAATAGTAAAACACCAAGAGCCTAAAAAAATAGTTCCCGTCACTTTTGAATTCACAATCAATATGATTGAAACTCGCGTAACCCTAAATCGAAAGTGTGCACAAAACCTTTTGATGTTAAAGGCTTGTAAGTGCACTATCGAATGAGAACTTATTTTCTTTTTCTCTCTTGGCCGAAAATCTATGTGTATAGAGTATGATTTTTTATTTTCAAAAAAAACAAAAATCTCTCTCTATTTTTCTTCTTGGTGGCCGAAAATTCATAACCTTATATTTATAGGTTGGCCGAATTTTCTCCTTCACCAAGTAGGGTTGGGCGAATTCATTGAATAGGAAATCTAGGGTTGGTTAATTTCCTTACTTGAAAAGGAATTATCCTTTTCCCTAATTCCTATCAATTCAAGAATCCTAACCCTTGTAGGACTAGTGGTGGCCGAATTCTTTGTATAATAAGGAGTGTATGTGGACTTAATCCTTACCACATTAGGACTCCTATCACTTAAAAGAATTCCAACCCTAATCCAACACATAGTATTTAATTTACTGATCAGGAAAAGATTTTGATTTAAACTATTAATTAATTAAATAATTGATTAATTCCCATTTAATCAAAACAATAAAATAAAATAATATCTTGGGCTATTTTATTTAGCCTTGCCGCCCACACCATATATATATGGGCCCAATATTATTTTTCTTATTTTATTTAATCCATTAGACTTTAAATAAAAGCCCACATGTGAACTAGACTTATTCTTACTAAAAGAAACAAGCCTACATGTCTCCTTTTAATATATTAATATAATAGTGCAGCCCATTAAATAAATTATAGACATATTATATTCTTAATATATTAAATGCAATTCTAGATGGACCCATAAATTGGTCCGGTAGAATATATCAAGTGATCCATGCAAGTACGTGTGGATTGTGGATCTTGGCGGGCTATCTAAATTTAAGCTTCAATAGACATAACCTAATCACAATCAACAAATGATTCACTTAGGTCCGATCTATTAATTTTAACTCATTCCACTAAAGAGCTAAAATTGAACTCTTAAATAAAGATAGAATAAGGAGATGTTTCTCATTCAGACCCTAGACAATCTTATAGGAGATGGTGTATCCTCGTGAATAATATCAGTAATCGCCAAGAGCTCATAGACCGCCTATAGCTCTCCAAGTTACCATATTTCCTCATATGACCACATTTTGAACTTGGATATTTTGACTTGTCAAGAAGCCATGTCTTCAATAATCGTAATTGAAAACTCAACGTTGAGATTTAGCATCCAATACCTCAAAACATCCATATGATGATATTATACTCTCATTTAATAAATGGAGCCACGATGTCCATATCTATAAATGAAGTCGTCTATCAATTAACAAATGAATACCACCAAACTATCGAGGATAGACTATGCTATATAATCGTACTCATTGATAGCTCAAATGATAACACTTGCAACCATAAGTCCATCATTTATCTCAGGATTTAGATAGACTCTCCAATTGTCCTGATAATGAAAAGACTTATATCTAGTGACGGTTCTAGATAAAGTATTTCATTGTGATCCAGTTCAATGCACCCAGTGCACTAGATTCTTTTACTCGAAAACCTTTCGATGATTTTAGACTCATCATAACTCATTTGATCCTACTCAAATGCTAGTAAAAGAATTCTACAACTTTATCAAGATAGAGGTGCCCAACCTTTAACTTAAGTTGTGAACGTTATTCAAGACTAACTAAAGAATTGTGTCTACCTCATACATATCCGGATGTACAAACAATTCTTTATATCTCATAGTCTTTTGACCTTATGATTATTTACCTTGACAATTATATTTATAAATGCTATAAGATTTTGCAGAATCAGAAATCACTTTATTTATATGAAAAGATTGTCAATTACAATATTACACTTTTGCTATAGAGCATAATCCTAACAATCTCCCACTTGCGCTATAGCAAATGTGTCATATCTCTCATTCCCATGTTCACTTAGGTGCCCATCAAAACTCTTCTGAGGTAGAGCCTTTATGAAGGGATCTACTAGATTTTCTGCCAACGTGATTTTGGTAATCGTCACATCTCCCCTATGAACAATCTCCCTTAAAAGATGATACTTTCTTTCAGTGTTTTTTCCTCTCTTATGACTTCTTGGTTCTTTCAAATTAGCCACTGCTCCACTGTTGTCACAGTAGATAGTGATCTGCTTATTCGCACTAGGAACTACTTCTAAGTCAATCAAGAATTGGCGAAGCCAAGCAGCCTCCTTGGCAGCTTCGCATGCAGCTACATACTCTGCTTCCACGGTCGAGTCAGCAATACAAGATTGCTTGATACTCCTCCAAATAACTGCTCCTCCCTCAAGAGTAAACACAGATCGTGATGTGGATTTTCTAGAGTCAGAATCCGATTGGAAATCAGAATCTGTATACCCAACGGGGATTAAATCCCATCAAGAGTATACAAGCATATTATCTTTCGTTCTCCTAAGATACTTGAAAATATGCTTGAATGTCGTCCAGTGATCAGGACCAGGTTTCGATTGAAACCTGCTAACTATGCCAACAGCAAAACAAATATCTGGTCTAGTATAGAGCATTGCATACATGAGACTTTCAACTGCCGAGGCATATGGAATTCTACTCATGAATTGCTCTTCATGCTCATTCTTAGGAACTTGTTCCTTAGAAAGTTTGATTCCATGCCTAAAAGGTAACATACCTTTCTTGGAATCTTGCATGGAAAACCTAGACAAGATTTTATCTATGTATGAAGCTTGGGATAGTGCAATCGTTTTATTCTTTCTATCCCTTATTACTTGGATAACTAGAATAAAACTTGCTTCTCCTAAGTCCTCCATATCAAATTGTTTTGCTAACCATTCTTTTACTGATGTCAATACTCCCACATCATTTCCAATGAGTAATATATCATCTACGTAAAGAATAAGGAAAACCAACTTGTCACCTTTGATCCTTTTGTATACACAAGGTTCTTCAAAGTTCTGTAAAAATCCAAAACCTTTTACAGCTTGGTCGAACCTTATGTTCCAGGATCTGGATGCTTGCTTTAATCCATAAATTGATTTCTGCAACTTGCATACCTTTTCCATTTGGCCCTTTTCAATGAATCCTTCTGGTTGCATCATATAGATGCTTTCGTCAAGACTTCCATTAAGGAAAGCTGTCTTGACGTCCATTTGCCAAATCTCTAAATCTAAAGATGCTGCAATGGATAAGAGTATCCTAATGGATTTAAGCATGGCCACATAAGAGAAGGTTTCCTCGTAATCGATACCTTCTTTCTATGTGTAACCTTTAGCTACCAATCTAGCTTTAAAAGTTTCCACCTTTCCATCCATACCTCTTTTCCTCTTGTATACCCACTTGCACCCAATGGGTTTTATCCCTTTAGGCAAGTCTACAAGGGACCAGACTTTGTTATCGAACATGGATTCAATCTCAGATTGCATTGCCTTTTGCCAATGGTGACAATCAACATCCTCCATTGCTTCCTTGTACGTGTAGGGATCATCGTCGTCAGGGAGATTCTCAACAGATTCTCCTAGACCGATGTATCTTTCAGGTTGGGTTCTAACCCTCCCACTACGACGAGGAATGGTAGGTTGTTGATTTTGTGTTGGAGTGGAAATTACAATTGGGTTAGGTTGTGAAACCCCTTGTGGAATTGTATCTCCTGACATATCATTCAGGACAATTCTACTTTTGGGAACAAAATCATTCATATAGTCCTTTTCCAGAAATGTAGCATTTGTTGAAACAAACACTTTTCGATCTGAAGGACTATAGAAATAATATCCTTTAGTTCCTTTTGGATACCCCACAAATATGCATGTTTCCGAACGGGACTCCATCTTTTCTGTCTTTCCTTTAAACACATGTGCAGGACAACCAAATATCCTTATGTGTTGTAAACTAGGCTTTCGCCCAGTCCACAACTCATATGGTGTTCCAGGAACCGACTTCGATGGTACCACGTTTAGAATATATATTGCAGTTTGTAGAGCATATCCCCAAAAAGAAATAGGAAGTGTTGAATAACTCAACATAGACCTAACCATGTTCAAAAGAGTTCTATTTCTCCTTTCTGCTACCCCATTTTGTTGAGGTGTACCTAGTGCAGAAAACTGAGAAACTACCCCATTATCAATAAGATATTGCTGAAACTCACCAGATAGATATTCTCCACCACGATCAGATCTCAAGATTTTTATGCGTTTCTCAAGCTGATTTTCTACTTCAGCTTTGAATGTTTTGAACATGTCAAAAGCATCCGACTTATGTCTCATGAGATACACATAACCAAATCTTGAGTTATCATCAGTGAAGGTGATGAAGTACTCATATCCACCTTTAGCTTGACTGCTCATAGGACCACATACATCAGTGTGTATTAGTCCTAAACATTCAGTGGCTCTTGCACCTTTGGTATTGAATGGCCTTTTGATCATTTTACCTTCCAAACAAGATTCACAAGTTGGTAGATCATCAACCTTTGAGTCACTTAAAGGTCCGTCACATACCAATCTTTTAATCCTATTAAGGTTAATGTGACCTAGGCGTAAATGCCAGAGGTAGGTTTCATCTTTTGATAATTTGAATCTTTTATGATTAGGTTCCGTTATTTCTGTGTCTAACGAGTGAGAGATATTTCTATGCAAAAAGAATAAACCGTTTTCCAATGTACCTTTGCAAACAATTTTTTCATTCTTACTAATAATAAAAGCTTTATTAAAAGTAACCGAATATCCAAATTTATTTAAACAAGAAACTGAAATTAAATTCCTCTTGAATTGAGGTACATAATAAACGTCTATTAAATCTAAATGCCTACTAGAATCTATAATAACTCTAATATCTCCCACTGCACTTGCAGACACTAACGATCTGTTGCCCAAGTGCAAATTGATTTCGTTCTTATTCGGCCTTCTCCTTTCTTGGAACCCCTGTAAGGAATAACAAACATGATTAGTGGCTCCAGAGTCTATGATCCAAGAATCTGTAGAATCTGCCAGAAAACATGTTTCAAGATAATTAATATTACCTTCTTCCTTCTTGTTCTGGGACTTTGGGCAATTTCGTTTCCAATGTCCATTTTCACCACAAAAGAAGCATTTCCCTTTGATCTTGGTTACTTTCTTGGTCTCCTTCTTGGTAGGCCCAAGTTGCTTTTTCTTTTATTGTTTCTTGACCTTCTGACGGGTCTTAACAGTAGCAACTTTACCAACCATATGAATCTCTTGACCTTTGCTTTTCATAAGGATCTTTTCAACGCTTTGAACATCTTACATCAGGCCCTGCAAGGTGTATTCCTTTTTGTTCAAGGTGTAGTCCAACTTGAACTGATCAAAGGAATCTGATAGTGAGTTGACAACCATGTCAATTTTGGTCTCACCATCTATCTCAGCGCCATTTAGATGTGCTATGACTTTCATCATGTGATCTTTCACAGCCTGTCCAGGTTTCATCCTAAGATTCATAAAAGCAGTCACTGCCTCTCTCGTAGTCGTCCTAGACCTCATAGCAAAAATTTCTTCCAGAGACATCATAATATCAGCAGCAGACCCCATTCCTTCATGCTGCTGTTGCAACACATCGGAGATAGTAGCCATAATGTAACATTTGGCCATATCATTTGAGGTCTTTCACTGCTCATACTCATCTCTTTGCAAAATACTTGATTCATTATTAGGAGCAGGTGGTTTAGGAGTAGTTAGAACAAACTTATGTTTTTCACTTTGCAGCAACAACCCAATTTTCCTTTTCCATGTGACATAATTATCTCCAGTTAAAATGTTATCTTTCAGGATGTTCATAAGTGATGGGGTCATGATTTTTGAATAAAACAAAAAGCATATATAAGTAAATAATCATGATAAAGCACTTTCGAATATTTATCTTGAATTAATTAAATAACTCAATCGTGAAAAATTCAACGGTGATCCAACACCTATGAATGTTACGCCTCCTTCGGGAGTTCGCACCATTTACTAGTTGGACTAGGTCCCACCTAATTGTTAACATAACAACCAGTGTTTTCAATTTTAGCCTTGCAATTTTATTAACAAGAACTCTCGGGAGGATATTAATAAAATTACATTGAGTGTGTTACTAAAATATCGACCCTCAATTTTCTCTCACGAAAATCCCTCCTTTGGGAGTAGATCTCGTTTGAGTCAATTGTCTAGTCTATCCTTGTAAGGAAGTATTTTGCTAAATTCCATTTATGGACGCCCCTCGGGGGGATTACCAATAAATAATAAAGCTCAACTAACCTTGAAGGCCATAGGTGTTCTAACACACCTTCTCCCGTTCAATTATTTAAGGCGTGTGATTAAATTCCAAAGAATGATTTTACCAAGTTATCTAGATGCCAATTAGATACCTAAATCATTCAATGCATGTTCATACCAAAAGAGATATATGAGTGGCACTCCTATTCTATATGACATGTTATCATACAATAACAAATATTGTAATATTTATACATAAAAATAAATAGCCACAATTTTGGTCCGTCCTAGAAAAGTATGTAAATTACAATTCTACGGAATACAAAAAACTCCTTTCTTGACGAACAAGACTTCAAGCGACCATCTCGCGCACGTAACTCGTTCGCCCGAAGATCACCAAGCAGCCCATGCGCACGCCTAGCCCATGCAAGGGCATGAGCTTCCGCATGGCCAACCCATGCATGGGTCGCGCGCGCTGCTGCACCGCAACAACCGCAGCTGCACGCTTCGTTGCGTGCGCGCTTGTTGTCTCGGTGCGCGCGGGTGCCAAGCTCCGTTCCGGATGCTCCAATTTCTTCAAATCTTCGAGTCTTCGAATCTTGAATATATTACAACTTATTTTATACAATAAAATACTGCAGAAATATATATATATATTTTTTATTTACAAATAAAAAACTGCACTAAAAAAAACTGCAGTATTTTTAATACATTAAAAAGAACTGCACTATTTTATATAACAAAAAAAAATTAAGCAACTATCAAGAAGGAACTTGTGACGATAATAGGCCACCCTTCTTGTTACAATTCTGAAACCAAAATTACATGGAAAATCTAGGACCAAAATTGAGCAATAACATTTCACTTTATAACAACATATATAAATCCATACATTCCACATGTAATTATATATGCGAATACCTAGAGTGCCATCTCTTTCTAAAACATGCATAATCACAATAAAAAGAAATAGATTCACGTATATATACGTTAATTAATTAAGGGTACAACCAAGGCTCTGATACCAATTGTAGGGAAAAATTGCTTAAAACCGCAGCGGAAGGCGAAAAAATATTTTTCCTATAGTTTAAAATTTTTCTAAAGAATTGAACCTTAACCCTTTAATTAATTAAACTCAAATATACGGTTAAAGTTAAATACCTCTTGTCGCGTGATCCGATTGACTTACGTCGATGGTAATCCGCAAGATCTTCAATCCTAGCATGTACGTGAATCACCTAGGAGCGGGGTCTCCCTTTTTCTTTGAATTACTTACCTTAAAATGGATGTATGGAATTTCTGATCTTGATCTTCAATAGTAAAACACCAAGAGCCTAAAAAAATAGTTCCGGTCACTTTTGAATTCACAATCAATATGATTGAAACTCGCGTAACCCTAAATCGAAAGTGTGCACAAAACCTTTTGATGTTAAAGGCTTGTAAGTGCACTATCGAATGAGAACTTATTTTCTTTTTCCCTCTTGGCCGAAAATCTATGTGTATAGAGTAGGATTTTTTATTTTCAAAACAAACAAAAATCTCTCTTTATTTTGCTTCTTGGTAGCCGAAAATTCATAACCTTATATTTATAGGTTGGCCGAATTTTCTCCTTCACCAAGTAGGGTTGGCCGAATTCATTGAATAGGAAATCTAGGGTTGGTTAATTTCCTTACTTGAAAAGGAATTATCCTTTTCCCTAATTCCTATCAATTCAAGAATCCTAACCCTTGTAGGACTAGTGGTGGCCGAATTCTTTGTATAATAAGGAGTGTATGTGGACTTAATCCTTACCACATTAGGACTCCTATCACTTAAAAGAATTCCAACCCTAATCCAACACATAGTATTTAATTTACTGATCAAGAAAAGATTTTGATTTAAACTATTAATTAATTAAATAATTAATTAATTCCCATTTAATCAAAACAATAAAATAAAATAATATCTTGGGCTATTTTATTTAGCCTTGCCGCCCACACCATATATATATGGGCCCAATATTATTTTTCTTATTTTATTTAATCCATTAGACTTTAAATAAAAGCCCACATGTGAACCAGACTTATTCTTACTAAAAGAAACAAGCCTACATGTCTCCTTTTAATATATTAATATAATAGTGCAGCCCATTAAATAAATTATAGACATATTATATTCTTAATATATTAAATGCAATTCTAGATGGACCCATAAATTGGTCCGGTAGAATATATCAAGTGATCCATGCAAGTACGTGTGGATTGTTGATCTTGGCGGGCTATCTAAATTTAAGCTTCAATAGACATAACCTAATCACAATCAACAAATGATTCACTTAGGTCTGATCTATTAATTTTAACTCATTCCACTAAAGAGCTAAAATTGAACTCTTAAATAAAGATAGAATAAGGAGATGTTTCTCATTCATACCCTAGACAATCTTATAGGAGATGATGTATCCTCGTGAATAATATTAGTAATCGCTAAGAGTTCATAGACCGCCTATAGCTCTCCAAGTTACCATATTTCCTCATATGACCACATTTTGAACTTGGATATTTTGACTTGTCCAGAAGCCATGTCTTGAATAATCATTATTGAAAACTCAACGTTGAGATTTAGTATCCAATACCTCAAAACATCCATATGATGATATTATACTCTCATTTAATAAATGGAGCCACGATATCCATATCTATAAATGAAGTCCTCTATCGATTAACAAATGAATACCACCAAACTATCGAGGATAGACTATGCTATATAATCGTACTCATTGATAGCTCAAATGATAACACTTGCAACCATAAGTCCATCATTTATCTCAGGATTTAGATAGACTCTCCAATTGTCCTGATAATGAAAAGACTTATATCTAGTGACGGTTCTAGATAAAGTATTTCATTGTGATCCAGTTCAATGCACCCAGTGCCCTAGATTCTTTTACTCGAAAACCTTTCGATGATTTTAGACTCATCATAACTCATTTAATCCCACTCAAATGCTAGTAAAAGAATTCTACAACTTTATCAAGATAGAGGTGCCCAACCTTTAACTTAAGTTGTGAACGTTATTCAAGACTAACTAAAGAATTGTGTCTACCTCATACATATCCGGATGTACAAACAATTCTTCATATCTCATAGTCTTTTGACCTTATGATTATTTACCTTGACAATTATATTTATAAATGCTATAAGATTTTGCAGAATCAGAAATCACTTTATTTATATGAAAAGATTGTCAATTACAATATTACACTCTTGCTATTGAGCATAATCCTAACAGGTTTCCTTATATCAATCCAAAGCAAAAGTGAAAGGGGTGGGTTATGAGCATTCCAATCAAAGACATCCGAGAAACTCGAGCTAGGAAGATAAGCCATATGTTAAATCGAGTCGGGTTTCAGAAGCGGAACTCCCACTATTTGTGTCTACATTGCATCAACTCCCATATCTATGTTAGGATTATGCTCAATAGCAAGAGTGTAATAATGTCTTTGACAATCTTTTCATATTAATAAAGTGATTTCTAGTTTAACAAATCTTATAGCATTTATAGTTCAATTATTATAATTGTCAAAAGACTATGAGAAATGAAGAATTGTTCGTACATCTGGATATGTATGAGGTAGACACAATTCTTTAGTTAGTCTTGAATAATATTCACAACTTAAGATAAAGGTTAGACGCCTTTATCTTGTTAAAGTTGTAGATTCTTTTGCTAGCATTTGAGTGGGATCAAATGTGATATGATGAGTCTATAATCATCAAAGTGTAGTGTCTTTGGGCAAAAGAATCTAGTGCACTAGGTGCATTGAATAGGATCACAGTGAAATACTTTATCCAAAATCGTCAATGGATAAAAGTTTTCACGTGAGGACAATCGGGGAGTCTATCTTAATTCTATGATAAATGATAGAATTATGGTTACAAGTGTTATCATTTGAACTATCAATGAGAACAATTATATAGCATAGTCTATCATCGATAGTTTGGTGGTATTCATTCTTTAATCAATAGAGGACTTCATTTATAAAAATGGACATCGTGGCTCCATTTATTAAATGAGAGTAGAATATCATCGTATGGATATTTTGAGGTATTGGATATTAAATCTTAACGTTAAGTTTTCAATTGTGTCTATTGAAACATGGCTTCTGGACAAGTCAAAATATCCAAGTTCAAAATGTGGTCATATGAGTAAATATGGTAACTAAGAGAACTATAGACGGTCTATGAGATCTTGGCGATTACTGATATTTTTCACGAGGATACACTATCTCTAATAAGGTTTTCTAGGGTACGAATGAGAAATATTAACTTATTCTATCTTTATTTAAGAGTTCAATTTTAGCTCTTTAGCGGAATGAGCTAAAATTAATAGATTGAACCTAAGTGAACCATTTGTTGATTGTGATTAGGTTATGTCTATTGAAGCTTAAATTTAGATAGCCCACCAAGATCCCCAATCCGCACCAACTTGCATGGATCACTTGATATATTCTACCAGACCAATTTTTGAGTCCATCTAGAATTGTGTTTGGATTTCAGAATCCAACAGTTTTGGAGAGGTGTGGTCATGTGTGATGAATACACACAGTAACTCTTCAAATACCTGGAATGGGTGGCTAAGGATGTGAGAATTCTTGGGCGGCTCTAATGGGGTGCATTTAGCATTCCATTAATACATTAAGAATATAATTTGCACATTTTAATTAAATGGGCTATTAAATTATATTAATGTATTAATTTGAGGCATGTGGACTTGTTTCTTTTATAGTAAGAATGGTCAGGTTCACATGTGGACTATTTATTAAAGTCCAATGGATTTAATAAAATGGAAAAACAATATATTACCCATATATATACTGGGGCGGCAAGGCTAATAATATTATATTAATATATTGTTTTATTTTATTAATTATCAAATGGAAATTAATTAATTTATTAATTAATTAATTGTTTGATTAAAGTCAAAATCTTTTTTCGAACTAGGAGAAGGATTCCTAATGTCATACTATTATAAGTAATTTACTAGGAGAATGACTCTTAGTGTCATACTATTGTTAGTAGTATGTTAAGTATCAAATACTTTATTTGATAAGTAGATAAATTAAAAAGAGTTTTTATTTATCTAGTCAAATTAGGAAGTATTTGATATCTATCAAAGCTTTAATTGATAATCAATTAGGAAGTTATTGATAAAGTCAATTTTTAATTGATATTCAATAATTTGTTATTGTATAAATATACTCATGAGTTGGAGTAGGTTTGAACTTCTAAGTTGATAAGGTTTTGGTGAAATCAAATAGTCTACAATGTAGGAGAATTTTGGCCACCTTATACACACACATATATATATATATATATATATATATATATATCATAGAATTCGTTTTTGGTATTAGTTCAAGAAATTTTTTTTGAGAGAAAGAATTTTTATTCTCTTGCTTTTGATTAAAAAAAACTTCCAACTCAAGAAAGGGGTGTAGAATTCGGCTAAAGAGAAGAAGAATAAGGAGCGTTTTATTTTCGATAGTGCACTAGAAGCTTTTACATCAAAAGGCTTTATGCACAAGATCTAATTAGGGTTCACGTGAGTTCTTGATTAAAAAGATTAAGAATTCACAAGTAACCAAACATTCTTTATTATCTCTAGGAGGATTATTGTGACTAACAAAACAAAAAAGTTTGTTTTCCATCGTCAGGTATACAATTCAAAGAAAAGGGAGCCCACACTCCTAGGTGATTCACGTTCGTGATTGGATTGGAAGATCTTGCGGATTCAATTCGAAGCAAGCGGATTCAATTCGACGCTATATCAATCGTCATGTGAAAAAGGTATGATACCTTCATTATATGTTAATTAATCAAGGGTTAAGGTTCTTTCTTTTGAAAAGGAAATATTTTGAAATATACCAAACCAAAATTTTTCGCTTTCGCCGCGTGTTTTTCTTGCAATCTATCATCATACCCTTGCACACACATCTTTACTATCTTAGTTCTACTTAGTTACCTTAGTTTAGGAGTATTTACATTTTCATTTAGTTTTTATCATCATCAATTTTAATTCACCTTAATAGTATTTAGTACTAGAGTAGAATCCGGTCATAGCTATTTCACGATCTCCGTGGAACGATACCCCTATTTGCCATATACTAGGTTTATTCTTGTTTAGTGCATCTTGGGATTTTAAATTTGTTTGGTTATTGAATTTGTGGCAAAAGGCACGTATCATATCCATGAAGCAATAATAAGCATGTTCCGCCAAACGCTTGAGCATTTGATCAATGAACGACAAAGGAAAGTGATCCATTTTGGTTGCCGTGTTGAGATTGTGATAATCTATGCATACTTTTTATCCTGTTGTCTTTCTTGTGGGAATCAATTCATTGTAATCATTAGCAACTATGATGATCCCTGACTTCTTTGGCACAACGCGGATTGGACTCACCCACTTACTGTCAGATAGAGGATATATAATCCCCACATTGAGTAACTTCAAGACTTCTTCTCTCACCACTTCCTTCAAGTTGGGATTGAACCTTCGTTGAGTCTCACGTGAAGGCTTGGCATATTCTTCTAACAAGATTCCGTGCATGAAAATGGAATGACTTATTCCCTTAATATCTGCTATGGGCCATCCAATGGCGGCCTTATGTTACTTGAGTACCTTCAGAAGCTTTTCTTTTTTTTTCTTCATCCATGTCAGAAGCTATAATCACTAGAAGTGTTTCATTCTCCCCAAGGAAGGCATACTTGAGGTTATAAGGTAGTTGTTTGTGTTCTAATGCAGGAGGAGAACTTGTAGAAGGGATTAATTACTTGTTGATCCCCTCTTCAATTTCAGCATTAATGTCTTCAAGTTCAGATATTTCTTCTATATCCTCATATTGTCGAATTTATTCTTCATCTTCAAAGACATCCTTCACCCAATCAAGTAGTTCATTGAGACTTTCATTTGATAGCACTTCTTTAACTGATGAATTAACCACCTGATTGGGCCATATATGTTGTATATTTAAGCCCTCTGATCCTTACCTTATGTTCTGTTTTCGTGCATTTTTGTATCTCTTATGGGTTGTTTTGTGCTTATTTGTAGGAAATGATGTAGAGACAGGCTTGGAAGCATATTGTGGTGATTCCAGCAGAAAAGAGGTGAAAGCAAAGGCAAAGGAGTACAAACAGCTCTACAGTGCGGGTCCAGTGCGGGTCCAGTGCGGGTCGCAACCGCACTCCAGCCGCACTCATGTGCATAGCCGGGGCAGAATGCAAGTACAGAGATAAAGTGCGGGTCCAGTACGGGTCCAGTGTGGGTCATCCAACCGCACTCCACCCGCACCATTGCCAAACCAGAGAAGCTGATGTTGCACCTGACGATAAAGTGTTGGTACTGTGCGGGTCATCCAACCGCACTCTACCCGCACTAATGCCAAACCAGAGAAGTTAAAGAGGCACCTGATATTAGAGTGCGGGTACTGTGCGGGTCATCAAACCGCACTCCACCCACACTTGGACCAAAGGTAGAAGAGTAGAATTGTACCTGACATTAGAGTGCGGGGACTGTGCGGGTCATCAAACCGCACTCCCCCCGCACTTGCACCAAGAACAGAAGGTAGATTTTGCACCTGACAGGGAAGTGCGATCACAATGCGATTCCAAGTGCGGGTCAAGTGCAGGTGGTTCAACCGCACTCCACCAGCACTAATGCCCTGATCCGAGAACTAAAGTTGCAGACAACCCATACAGTGCGGGTATAGTGCGGGTAATTCACCCGCACTCCGAGCGCGCTAGTCTGATTTTCAAAGCTTAAGTGACCTATTTTTGTATCTAGTATAAATAGAAAAGTATAGAAACATTTTAAGGAGCTTTTGACTCCGTTTAGCAGAGATTAAGCATTCTTAGATCTAGTTTCTCTCTCTCTCTGTCTCTCATCCTTACATTCTCTACTCAACTTCAAGGAAGTTAGGAGATTGGAGCCACTTCAAGGAAGGAGATGTTCTCTAAGGGTTATTTCTTTCTCCTTTCTCTTGGTTTCCTAGTTGTAATGAGTAGCTAAATCCCTTCTAAGGGGTTGATGGAGTAGTTAGTTAAATATTGGGCTTGTACATAAAATTGATATTATATTGATATTCATGTCTATCTTCCATTGATCTATTCTTGTTGTGAATGTTTATCATTGATTTCTTGTGTAGATACATCCTCTTTGCAAGATATCTTTGTATTATGTATGAGTATTGCATCTAGATATACATCCTATTTAGTTGTTTAATGCTCTAAAGAATAGACGGAAAGTCATGAATTCCGACTCCAGAACCGCGGTTTTAATCTAACCTCAATCTTGTTTTCCGACACTATACATCCTAGGTCGGAATCCGTGAGAGAGTTAGAAGCTATCACTATACATCCTAGGGTGACTAATTGTAATCGGTTGAGTCATTATTAGGTAGACGAGCTTCATTTCTAGAATCCGATAAACAACCATCTCTATACATCCTAGGTTCGTAGTTTACACGGATTAATCCCTAATAGGTGGTCCGCACTATACATCCTAGGTTGGCCACCTTCTAGGGATAAATAATTGACTCTATACATCCTAGGTCGGTTTCCTTGAATAGCCGTGCTATTGACAAGTTTGTTGCATTGCCCAGTATTTACTTTCGTATCCATTAACTCCTTAGTTTCCATCATCTCTATATATCCCTCATTCCATTTCCCCCTTCATTAATTTGCATAATTAATTTAGTGTTATTTTTAGTATAATTCACCACCACCATTTTCACCAACTCATGTTTAGCTATTATATATACATATCATTACTTTAGCAATAACTAATTTAGCTAGCTCCGCTCCCTGTGGACGACACCCTACTTGCCACTATATCTATGTTTTCAAACTAAATTAGGCTTGTGAGGTTTTATCAAATATTGTTGACAGACTGATCTTTTAAAACGACACTGAGAAAAACGTATCCTATCAAATGGCGCTGCTGCCGGGGAGCGGCATGTTTAGTTTAATTAGTTTTGCATAAGTAAAGTTTATAGTTACTTATTTTCCTGATACTTCTTTGTTTGTATATTTTTACGTTGTGCGGTAGTTTTTGTTTCTTGATATCCTTGGTTCATGGATACCCTCTGGAAAAATTCAGGATCCAAGTATGAACTCAGTATTGACCCATATAACCAAGACTAGGGATGTGATCAAGATTTCCAGGAGGGATGCATTGTGGGCGAAGAGTTTTCGATCGAAGAGAGACTAGCAGTGTTGCTAAAGGACTACTTACAAGAGAATGAAGAGACAACATTAGTAGAGCAGAGAACAGAAGAAATTGTGCAAGCGTCACAGATTCCAGAAGACATTAATGCAAGTCGGCTGAATATGGGAACGTTTGATGAATGGATAGGAGAGTTCATGCAGTCAGCCAACCAGGATACACAAGAGGTCCAGATGCTACAACAGGCACATTTAGAGAGTTGGGAGACATACATGTGGAAGGATGATAGGCAATCAAACGAGATGGATGCATCTATTCACAGGATCGAGTTCCAGATAGGGCAGTTGGCTGAATTATTACAAGAAAGAGAAAAAGGGAAATTCCCAAGTCAACCTGAACAAGCTAGTGCAAGAACAGTCCTCAGAAGCGGAAGGGTTTTGAGAGAAAAAGATAAGGAAACCATCACAGAAGAAGAAGACGAAGTGGTTCACACAGAAGTGAAGAATGAGAAAGAGTTAGAAAAGGAGAAAAATGTCCAGTTAGCAGACCCAGAAACAAGACCTCAGCTCCATAAATCATCCAACCCCTATGTACCGCCTATACCATTCCCAGGGAGACTGAAAAACTCTAAGTTGGAGAAATCACATCAAGAAATCTATGATCTCCTTTCAAAGGTAACCGTCAACTTACCACTCTTAGATGCCATTGAGAAGATGTCGGCTTATGGTAAATTCTTCAAAGACTTGAGTAAGGATAAATAGCGGTTTAGACCAAAACAACAGGAGCGTCTAAATGAGAATGTCAGTGCAGTAATTCAACGGTCTTTGCCCTAGAAAATGAAGAACCCAGGGAGTTTTATAATTGACATTACGATTGGCAGGTCAAATTGAGAAAGACCGATGTTGGACTCAGGAGCAAGCATTAACCTCATGCCGTTCTCGGTCTATAAAAAGCTGGGCTTGAATGACCTCAGAAAAACCACTATGTCTTTTGTCTTAGCAGATGCTTCTGTAAAAAGCCCTAAGGGCATTGTCGAAGATGTGTTAATACGGATAGAAAAGTTAATCATACCTACTGACTTCGTGGTAATCGACATGGATGAAGGAAGAGACGAAAGAGATGTGAAGCTACTTTTGGGTAGACCTTTCATGGCAACCGCTAGGGTAGTGATTGATATGCATGCGAGGAAGCTAACCATGAAGGTGGTAGACGAAACCGTGGAGTTCAACATTTTTGACTCTTTATCATACCCAGTGGGTTCCCATGACTGTAATACTGTGGATTTCTTAGAAGAGGAATTGGATATCACTTTTGAGGAGGAATTCGAAAGAGAAGGAAATGCAGATGACCTGGTACAATTAGAAGAACTTCCTCAAAGAGTTGAGTTGAAGGCACTCCTGTCGAACTTGAAGTATGTGTTTCTCAACAAAGAAAGGTCGAATCTAGTGATCATTTTCGCTAACTTAGAGGCAGGTCAAGAAGATAAACTACTAGAAGTTTTGAAAGAGTACAGAGAAGCCATTGGTTGGTTCATAGATGACATTAAGGGAATAAGTCCTACCATGTGTATGCATAAGATTTTGCTAGAAGAAAATGCCAAACCAACACGGGAGGTACAAAGGAGGCTGAATCCGATCATACAAGAGGTAGTAAAAAAGGAGATATTGAAGATTCTTGATGCAGGGATTATCTACCCCATATCAGATAGTAGATGGGTTAGTCCTATTCATGTCATCCCAAAGAAATCCAGAGTTACAGTGGTGAAGAATGAGAGGAGTGAGTTAGTAGCACAAAGGCTCCAGACAGGGTGGCGCGTTTGTGTAGACTACCGAAAGTTAAATGCGGTCACCAAGAAAGACCATTTTCCCTTACCTTTCATCGATCAGGTCCTATAGAGGTTGGCAGGGCATCAGTTCTACTGCTTTCTAGATGGGTATTCCGGGTACAATCAGATCGTTATTGCTCCAGAAGACCAAGAGAAGACCACGTTTACCTGTCCCTATGGAACCTATGCCTTCCGAAGAATGCCCTTTAGCCTCTACAATGCCCCAGGTACGTTTCAAAGGTGTATGGTTTCATTGTTTTCGGATATGGTGGGAGAGATTATTGAAGTCTTCATGGACGACTTCTCAGTATTCGGGGACTCGTTCAAGTTGTGCCTTGATAACTTATCACTAGAGCTACAAAGATGTATGAAAAACAACTTGGTTTTGAACTGGGAGAAATGTCATTTCATGGTGCAACACGGGATTGTTTTGGGTCACATAATATTTGAAAAAGGGATTGAAGTAGACAAGGCCAAGGTTGAAGTGATCAAGAGTTTGCCACCTCCTCGCAATATCAAAGACATCCGGTCATTTCTTGGTCACGCGGGTTTCTACAGGAGATTCATCAAGGATTTTTCGAAGATCTCTAGACCACTGTGCTTGTTGCTACAAAAAGACAAAGATTTTGTGTTTAGTTCAGAATGTGTGGTGGCGTTTGAATCATTAAAAGAGGCTTTGACCTCATCTCCAGTAATTGCGCCACCAGTGTGGGATTTACCATTTGAAATAATGTTTGATGCCTCTGAATTTGCTGTAGGTGCAGTTTTGGGTCAAAGGGTTGGCAAAGACCCACATGTCATATATTACTCATCCCGGATTTTGAATGACGCGCTGATGAATTATTCGACAACAGAGAAGGAATTATTGGCGGTCATTTTTGCTCTTGAGAAATTCAGGCAGTATTTGGTAGGTGCCAAGGTTGTGGTATACTCAGACCACGCGGCTTTGCGATATCTGCTCCAAAAGAAAGATGCAAAACCTAGGCTGATTAGGTGGGTATTACTGTTACAAGAGTTCGATTTAGAAATTCGGGACAATAAGGGGTGCGAGAATGTGGTACAGATCATCTTAGCAGGATAGTTCATAAGAGTTAAGTAGATGGGGAAGAGATTCCGTTGAGAGAGAATTTCTCTGACAAACACCTGTGGGCAGTACAGGATAAGGAACCTTGGTATACAGATCTGGAAAACTATCTGACCCATGGGGTTTTCCCTCCTGAACTAGATTGGCAGGGCAAGAAACGGTTTGCTAAGAGATCAAGGGAATACTTTCTGGGATGAGCCTTACCTTTTCAAACATGGGGCAGATCAGGTAATTAGGAGATGTGTGCCATAAAATGAGCAGTATGATGTGCTGCGATTCTGCCATGACTTGCAGTGTGGAGGCCATTTAAGCGCACGGAAGACAGCACTAAAAGTGCTACAGTCAGGTTTCTTCTGGGTATCACTGTTTAATGATGCTTATCAGTTTTCTTTGGCATGTGATAGATGCCAGCGCACAGGGAACATTGGTAAACGGAATGAGATGCCAAAACTGAAATTTTGGTGGTTGAAGTGTTTGACACTTGGGGTCTTGATTTTATGGGACCATTCCCACCTTCTTGCGGGAACAGCTATATTTTAGTGGGGGTTGACTATGTTTCCAAATGGGTTGAGGCAGTTGCCACAAAGACCAATGACAGTAATGTGGTGGTTAAATTCGTAAAGGAGCATATCCTGACCCGATTTGAGATCCCAAGAGTGATCATTAGTGACGGCGGGAGCCATTTCTGTAACAAGGTCCTAGGAAATCTATTGAAGAAGTATGGAGTGCGTCACAAGGTGGCCACACCATACCACCCTCAAACATCAGGACAAGTTAAAGTAAGTAACAGGCACATCAAGCAGATTCTGGAGAAGACAGTCTCCTCCACTAGGAAGGATTGGGCATTGAAACTATCTGACGCCTTATGGGCATACCGAACGGCTTTCAAAACTCCTATTGGGATGAGCCCGTATAGGTTGGTTTTTGGTAAGGCTTGTCACCTTCTGGTGGAACTGGAACATAAAGCTTGGTGGGCAATCAAGAAGTTGAATTGGGAGTATGACAAAGCAGGTGAAGAAAGATGCAATCAGTTGAACGAGTTAGAGGAATTCAGATTGGAAGCCTATGAGAGTTCACGACTCTACAAGGAAAAAACAAAGGCTATTCATGACAAACGATTGGTAACGAAAGAGTTCCAATCGGGCATGCTGGTGTTACTTTATTAGTCTCGTTTGAAGTTGTTCCCGGGGAAGTTGAAATCAAGATGGTCAGGCCCACATCGCGTTATTAATGTCTCTCCTAATGGAGCTGTAGACATTCAGAATTTGAGGAACGATGGGATATTCAAGGTTAATGGGCATAGGCTGAAACCGTATTTTGAACCAGAGACCTGCTGCAAGGGTGTTGGGTCCATGGAACTTTCTGAACCATAGCACATATATCATGTCTGAGCGCCGATGTGAGGCAGCCTGCTCAGGTCATCTGTAAACTTTTCGCCTTCAGAGTTTTATTGCATTCATTGAGTCTTATTTTCTTTTCTTTTCACATTTAATATTCGTTTGGTAGAGTTGTTGTGTGGTTTTAAGTTAGGTTGTGCATCTTTTGGGAAGCACACAACAACACCTATGGACATCGAACAATCTTCCTTCTAAAGGGAGTTTTCTACCTTCGAATTTTGTACTTCAGCTTTCAATGAATGCGATTTAGTTTTTGTTATTATGAATAAGCATGGTCGAATGTATGTCTAGATTCGGTTTGGGGGTGTTGAACCCTCATTCCGCCATTTATTGAGATTATGCTTGTTATTTCCAACAATGGGGACATTGTTGAGTTTTGGTTTGGGGGTGCGCTACGCATACGCCTTGTACAGTGTAGTGTCAGTTTAGTGTCCAATTTTTCAATTTTTGTCGCTTGTCCATTTTTCAAACTGTAATCCAGTATGGGTATGATGCCTCTAGAGTGTGCGTTTGACGAGTTCCTTATATGTGCTCTGACCTTGTGATATAATTTGGTGCCACTTGAGGCTTAGCTTGCACCATCATGGGTTCGTCCCACCCGTTGGTGTTAAGTATTGGGGACTCATTGTTCCCATGTCTTGTTCTAATAGTGGAGATACCCATGAGATCACAAACACAAGTATGAAAGTGCATTTTCTGAGTGCATTATTGATTATTCTTAAACACGCCTCTCGTCATTTATGTCATGTGCCATAGGACTTGCATCATTTTGTGAATTGCGTGATGAATGCCTTCATTCCCTTTTTAGATGGTTGTGGAAGTAATATTAGGGAATGTATGTGTATTGAATTACCTCGATAGCCTAAACACCACTTACCATATTGTGTGCTCCAAAGCCAATTTGAAGCCAAACACTTACCCTTTCATTTGGTACCACATTCAACCATATACCCAATAGCCCAAACACATGCCTACCCTTGTACTAATCATGTTAGGATGGGAAATGGTAGTGATGAAAAGGGTTAAAATGGTCCTAACGGGTAAAATAAAAAATTGTTGAAAATAGGCAAGGAAAGGGGTAAGAACCTTAGTTATGTGCCCTAAATGCCTAAGAAAGGGGAAATTGTAGCAACCCAAATGGAGTACAACATTTTGATTGGGAAATTGTTAAAAGAAAAAAAATTAAAAGAAAGATTGTACTTGAAGTGCCATAATGGGAGTGTTTTATGCTAAAATCGCTCAAACGGAATCAATGTTGAAGGCACAAATGTGGGTTAAATGGTTTCCTAGAGGGTTGCATTTAAGCGAGAAAAGAACATGGTGTGGTAGTAAGGACGTATTCTAGCATGATTGGTGAGTTTCAACTCCAAATGTCCATATTTTTGTGTAAACTCATTCAACCCCACAGCCACATTATAACCGGTTGAAAAGCCCTTTTTGATCCATGTAAGTCTAGTTTGGGAATGTCGGTTGAAGCACGATCTTTCACATCCATGGCATGGTGACTCGTTCCTAGGATAGTTCATTGCTTAAATTTTATGCAGAATCTTCTTTGCGTACTTGTTGTGTGGAACTTAGGACTCTTGAGGAAAGAAAAGAGAGAATCCATGGGAGCTTTAGAATTGAAGCGAATTATGCTTAAGGTATGGGAGTAAGTGGTCCTAAATTCATGAATGCCTTTAGGTGTGGGATTCGTGTTCGTACGAGCCTCCCTTGGGTACCTCCAAATTGCTCTTGATCTTGTGCATATGTTTTTCTCCTCTCTATCACACCTATTTGTATCATATCACACATGGGACTTGCGGCATTGTTGAGATATTGTTTAGGTATATAGAAATTAAATTCAGTTGGCGTCTTACTGTTTCGATTAGATTTGCTCGAGGATGAGCAAAAGGTTGGTTTGGGGGTGTTTGATCGGGCCAAATATGTTGTATATTTAGGCCCTTAGATCCTTACCTTATGTTCTGTTTTCATCCGTTTTTGTATCTCTTATGGGTTGTTTTGTGCTTATTTGTAGGAAATGATGTAGGGACAGGCTTGGAAGCATATTGTGGTGATTCCAGCAGAAAAGGGGCGAAAGAAAAGGCAAAGGAGCACAAACAGCTCTACAGTGCGGATCCAGTGCGGGTCCAGTGCGGGTCGCAACCACACTCCAGCCGCACTCCAGCCGTACTCATGTGCATAGCTGGGGCAGAATGCAAGTACAGCGATAAAGTGCGGGTCCAGTGCGGGTCATCCAACCGCACTCCACCCGCACCGTTGCCAAACCAGAGAAGCTGATGTTGCACCTAACGATAAAGTACGGGTACTGTGCGGGTCATCCAACCGCACTCTACCCGTACTAATGCCAAACCAAAGAAGTTGAAGAGGCACCTGATATTAGAGTGCGGGTACTGTGCGGGTCATCAAACCGCACTCCACCCGCACTTGCACCAAGAACAGAAGAGCAGAATTGCACCTGACATTAGAGTGCGGGTACTGTGCTAGTCATCAAACCGCATTCCACCCGCACTTGCACCAAAGGCAGAAGAGCAGAATTGTACCTGACATTAGAGTACGAGTACTGTGTGGGTCATCAAACCGCACTCCACCCGCACTTGCACCAAGAACAGAAGGTAGATTTTGCACCTGATAGGGAAGTGCGATCACAGTGCAATCACAGTGCGATTCCAAGTGCGGGTCAAGTGCGGGTGATTCAACCGCACTCCACTCGCACTAATGCCTTGATCCGAGAACTGAAGTTGCAGACAACCCATACAGTGCGGGTACAGTGCGAGTAATTCACCCACACTCCACCCGCACTCCGAGCGCACTAGTCTGATTTTCAAAGCTTAAGTGACCTATTTTTGTATCTAGTATAAATAGAAAAGTATAGAAACATTTTAAGGAGCTTTTGACTCCGTTTAGCAGAGATTAAGCATTCTTAGATCTAGTTTTTCTCTCTCTCTCTCATCCTTACATTCTTTACTCAACTTCAAGGAAGTTAGGAGATTGGAGCCACTTCAAGGAAGGAGATGTTCTCCAAGGGTTATTTCTTTCTCCTTTCTCTTGGTTTCCTAGTTGTAATGAGTAGCTAAATCCCCTCTAAGGGGTTGATGGAGTAGTTAGTTAAATATTGGGCTTGTACATGAACTTGTTATTATATTGATATTCATGTCTATCTTCCATTGATCTATTCTTGTTGTGCATGTTTATCATTGATTTCTTGTGTAGATACATCCTCTTTGCAAGATATCTTTGTATTATGTATGAGTATTGCATCTAGATATACATCCTATTTAGTTGTTTAATGCTCTAAAGAATAGACGGAAAGTCATGAATTCCGACTCCAGAACCGCGGTTTTAATCTAACCTCAATCGTGTTTTCCGGCACTATACATCCTAGGTCGGAATCCGTGAGAGAGTTAGAAGTCATCACTATACATCCTAGGGTGACTATTTGTAATCGGTTGAGTCATTGTTAGGTAGACGAGCTTCATTTCTAGAATCCGATAAACAACCATCTCTATACATACTAGGTTGGTAGTTTACACGGATTAATCCCTAATAGGTGGTCCGCACTATACATCCTAGGTTGGTCACCTTCTAGGGATAAATAACCGACTCTATACATCCTAGGTCAGTTACCTTGAATAGCCGTGCTATTGACAAGTTTGTTGCATTGCCCAGTATTTACTTTCGTATCCATTAACTCCTTAGTTTCCATCATCTCTATACATCCCTCATTCCATTTCCCCCTTCATTAATTTGCATAATTAATTTAGTGTTATTTTTAGTATAATTCACCACCACCATTTTCACCAACTCATGTTTAGCTATTATATATACATATCATTACTTTAGCAATAACTAATTTAGCTAGCTCCGCTCCCTATGGACGACACCCTACTTGCCACTATATCTATGTTTTCAAACTAAATTAGGCTTGTGAGGTTTTATCAAATATTGTTGACAGACTGATCTTTTAAAACGACATTGAGAAAACCGTATCCTGTCACCACCTCAATTGAGCAACAATCAACCAAATAGCAATCATCGGTTGTTTCAGTATATTTTAAAGACTTAAAGACCTTAAACTCCATTGTTCATCTAATACAGTCATGGTTAGCTTTCCATTCTGTACATCTATGAAGGTCTTTGCAGTAGCCATGAAAGGTGTTTCCAAAAGAATTGGTTTGGTATTTTGCTCTTTTTCTCCTTCATCCATATCCAATACCATAAAATCAGAAGGAATGATGAGATTATCTACCTAGACCAATACATCTTCAACATATCCCCTCGGGTATATGACTGAACTGTCCGCCAACAGAAGTGACATGGTTATCTTTTTTAGATCCTTAAACCCCAGTTGCTCATAGATGTTGTATAACATCAAATTTATGCTGGCTGCCAGATCTAACATCGCCCTCTCCAAGGTGGTACCTCCAATGGTAATGTTAATACAAAAACTTCCTGGGTCTTGGAATTTTGGTGGCAGAGACTTTTGAAGGACAACATTGGCACTTCCGGCCATGAACTCCCATGATTCTCCAAAAACTCTGCTTATAGGTATAGAGGCTTTTGAAGAATTTTACATATGCAGGCATCTTCTTAATCAACTCAAATAGAGGCAAGTTGACATTAACCTTTGATAAGATGTCAAATATGTCTTTGTATGACTTTTACAACTTGCTCTTTTGCAATCTTCCTGGGAATGGAATTGGAGGAATATATGGATTAGGTGACTTGTGTAGAATGATCGAGCCAAAGTTGTCATATATTTTTGCCCTCAATTCCATATCCTTTAGCTTGTTTTCAAGCATATTTTGGTGTATAATGGCCCGTTTTATAGTGATTACATGCATTCAATGGAATTCAGTTGTTGGAGGCAGAAACCGTGACTTTTCAGAGAAAAACCAGCCAAATTGTGCAAAAACAGATGCTTGAAGAAAATAGTGCACGGGTAACCTACCCGTTCACAACCCGTGATATGACCCGTGCACCGAAGGATGGAAATCAGGAAGAGCTTAGTGCACTGGTATAGCACGGGTACCTTACCCATGCACTTACCCGTGCACATGACCAGACCAGAAAGTCAGAAGAGATAGGACCGATGTAGCACGGGTACCCTACCCGTACATTGACCCGTGCACTACGTGTTCCAGCTGGGCAAAAGTCACGTTTTCAGCCATTTTAAGGAGGGCAAAGACGTCCTTTCATGCCTATTTCGTGCCCTAGCCTCTGAAACATATAAATACATCACTTTGCCTCAAGACCAAGGCATTCGTTGATCCATTCATTCAATTATTCCATTCCACACTTCATCTTCTCTACCAAATCAAGAGAGAGAGGAGCTTCCAAAGGCATCCATGGAGGTTTTCCTCCATGGATTGCCTCCCCATCATCACTCTCTACTTGCAGCCACCCATCTTTGGAGGAGATTCTTGAGGAAAGAGCACCCTACTTTGTCTATGAGGAGGAGGAGCTTCAATGGAGCTTGGAGATCCGAGATGACAATTGGGCCACTCTCAAAGCTTAGAGATCTGGGATTGACAACCTTGGGTTTCTTCTATCTACTCTTCTCTTGTATTTTTTTATTTGATGTGTATCATGTGTACCCCCATTTGGGAAATATGTAAACCCTAATACTAGTTCCATTTATTTAATTGACTTGTATTTTGATTTCGTTTTGTATTGTCCCATACAATTGCACTTAATTTTACACTTGACTTGTATTAAGTAGAATTGACAACCCAACTCTTGATGCATGTTAGGGATAGCTCTTGTTTTTACATTCATGGCATGTAGAGTAGAAATTGTTACGTGTTCGTGATTGGATTAGGAGTAGATTAAGGTAATTTAGGAGTAGATTAATTAAAAATCCCACGATTGCTCATATGTCAATGGATTATTCGAAATGCATGTTTTGGATTGAATTGAGTATTTTTGTTTGTTTGGGTGGAATTCATGAAGTGTATACATGATGCCTTTGTGGGTTTCGGTTCTATAAACCTACATGCTTATGTTACCCTTGAGCTTTGCTCGTACGATACACCCTCGGGGAGTAGCACTCAGGTCGCGACTCTTGGTCATTGCTCGCACGATACATCCTTGTCAAGTAGTGGTCGAGGGTCCATTTATGCTTAGTGCCTACATTGGTTGTTGCTTACACGTGACAGGTGAGTAGCGATCGGTGGTTGATCTTATGTTTATCTCTTTTATATATGTGCTTAAACGCGGTCCTTAGTAGTTGCTCATGCGATACATCCTCGGTGAGTAGCGTTTGAGGACTAGTCGACTCTCCCATTGCCATATCTAGAGGTTGTACTAAAGGCTAGGTTGAACTCAATACAGGAGCATCTTTGCAGTTAGTTAATATAGGTGGCACGAATGTTTTTGTGGTCATGAGTACCATATGTATCCATTTTCTTGCATCTCTCCTATCCACCATTTTATATTTATCATTTTAATCACCATTCTGATCTCTCTATGTTCTCTTACGTTTTCCTTATTTGTTTCTTTTTAATGCTCTTGTTCTCTCTCACACACACACACATGCTTACACTTCACAGACCACTCTCACCCTTGCCATGTTATTCTTTATATTGCTTTCAATAATCACGAAAATGAGAGACAATCGACGGATAACACCTCCCTGTGGACCATACCCTCGCTTACCACTTTACTAAGTTTTCAAAACTTTAGAGCACATTGCGTAGGAACAACTTTATAATTATTTTTTGATATTTGCAATTTGGTAACGACACAAAAAGAGAGTTATCAAAATGGCGCCGCTGCCGGGGAGGTGGCCTATTCGTTAATTGTTTCTTGTTTTAGCAAATAATGTAGGAATGTAAATATTTTAGGGTTTTATTTTTGTTTAAAACATAAGCATATAATGTTGTTTAAGTTGTTTTTGTGCAAAGAAAGACAAATTTTCAGGTTGGTGAGCTATGAAATCAAGATTGGAATGATGACCAACAATTTAGGAAGCCAATACCGCAAAACTCAATAGAACCATGCGTGCGTATTGCACTCCAACAACTTCACTAAGCAACATAACGGCGCAAAGACTACCTATGTGGTTGATTAGAACCATGGATGTGAGTAGTGCCGCGCGAGACCATTAAGTGAAAAAAAGGTCAGAGCGCGGATAAAGGTAGTGTCTCTGCAAGCTTCTTCCTAAAAATTAGATTTTCGGTATTAAGTCCTCTCATTATTTCTATCTTTTTATATCACCCTACTTATGAGGTCATAGCTTAAACGTTTATGAGTATTGTGTGTATTGTCGAATCATGTGTGAGTGAGTTGATGAGTGTACACCGATGTATGTGCTTAAATGCTTTGGGAAGGGTTTGATGTTATTAATTATGCTGGTGAATTGTTGTTGACTGTGCTTATTGATTTAAATGCTATGCTTGTTTTCATTTTTATTTACTTTTGAATATTTTATGATTGCACAATTTATTTTTCTCTTGTAAACTAAGTTCTTATCCCTCAATTTGTTATTAGGTGCTTGAATGTATGGGAAGAGCTATGTTTGGGGGAAAAATCTATTGTGGAGTTGTTTAGTTTGTTTTATTTTATTTTTCTTTAACAAATGGTATTTTGAGCTCTTATTGGCAATTGCATGAATTGATTAATTCTTTGTTACCTGAACTTTCTAATGGGTTCTATGAGTGTGTAGACTATCTATAGCTTCTCTAGGAAGCAAATTTTGCAGCTTGTGCGATAAAGCGAGGTTTCTTTATCTCTTGGGAAGAAACACCGACAACTTGTGAGTCTGGGAGGGGCAAGCAAGCTAAGAGTGCTCATAAAAAGGGCGAGAACCTCATCTTCATGAAGGAGAGCGGCAAGTTAGGGGTCGACGAGTTGAAGTGCCACAAACAATGTCTTGCACATACGATAAATAGAGCGCTTGTGGGAGGCAACTCACCTGAGTTTGCATTTCTAATTTTTCTTTTTCTCATTTTTGCTTTATTTGCTTTGTTGAATAATTGGTGGAGATTTTTGTGTATATTGTGTGGATGGTATAACTTGTGCATAATTGAACATTTTTGGATGGATATATTTTCTATTTTTTGTTTTGATTATTTTTCATGATGGATGAGCCAAAGGCTCTTGTGGGCGTTGCATACGAGTGTACATACTTAAATTGCCATATATAGCCCAACTCGGTTTGGAGGTTGTGAGAGCATGCATTATTTTTGTACGGGTCTTGATGCTTATAGTTAGGTTCGGTTTGGGGGTTGTTATGCCCTCATTCCGTCATTTATGGTAAATGCATGATGTAGGTTTCAAGCATGAGCTTATGTGTCTTTGTGCTTAATTATTAATTGCATTGTTTGCCTTATTTTATATGTTCAGCCTTGTGTGAGTCGTGTTAGATGCGCGCCGCTAGAATGGGCTCTCTTGTCTTCAACATTGAGGACAATGTTGGGTTTTGGTTTGGGGGCATAGCCGCCTTGTTAAGTCATTTTTTTGTGTCTTAAGTCATTTTTCGTGTCAATTTTTCAAAAACTTGCTGCTTTGCCAAATTTTTAGAGCTTAATTTAGCTTGGTGAGATATCTTGATCATAGTGTTTAAGGTTAATTTGTGTATGCTTAGTGTGTTTGTTCATAGCTCTTAGTCATTTTAGGGGTCTCACTTGCACTTCATGGGTTAGTCCCATCTTTTGGTGTCCAAGTTAAGGGGACTCGGTGCTCAAGCGCGTTGTTATAATAGTGGAGATACCCTTGTAAGTTCACAAACACGAGCCAAAAGCGTACAAATATGAGGGAAAATATTTTCAAATCTTTAAACACTATTCAAACATCATGCATAGTCTCATTACATCACACAATCATCATGTGTCATAGAACATGCATCATATATGTGGACTGCTTACCAAAGCTTGTATTCCCTTTTTTAGACGCAATGTTGGAAATGATTCTAGGCAATGTGTGTTCATAACTACTAAAATAGCCCAAACACATTTCCATGTCCCTATATGTGTGCGCCACAGCCGATTTTGAGGCAAAACACTTACCCTTTTCTTTTGGAACCACAATAAACCATGTAGCCATAAGCCAAACACAAACCAACCCGTTAATTGCCAATCATGTGGGTTGTGTATGTGTGTAAAAGTGGTTGAAAGGTGTAAGCTCTAACATGTGAAGTTAGTGTGTACTTAGGCAATATGTTGTGTAATGTGCTAAGCAAAGGCTCAAAAATGTAAAAGTGGCAAAAATGAGCACTTATGAGTTTAAAAATGTCAAAAGAAAATTGTGCAAAAAGAAAAATAAAAAAGATGAAAGAAAAGAAAAGAAAAGAAAAATAATAAATGAAAAAAAAAAACAAAGCACAAAAGAGTCTTGAAGTGTAAATGTAAATGTACTCAAAGAAATTAGAGTTCTCAAATGTGAAAGCTCAAATGTGTATGAAAAGGATGCCTAGTCGCTAGATTATAATTAATTTTAGTAGAGCTAGAAATGGGTTTGCAATGTAAGTGTCTTAACATGATTGGTGACTTTTGAATTCCATTTCCTATTCTTTGTTCACCTCACTTCACCCCATGGCCCTATTACAACCTAAGGGAAAGACCTAGTTGATCCTTTAGGAAGTCTAGTTTGGGAATATGAGTCGAGGCATGCTCTTTCCAAATTCATGGCACTTGATTCTTTCATGAGACTTATTCACTAAAAATAGCGTTTATTTTCTATGAAATGTATGCAACCATTTGATTCCATTACATAAACTCATTTGAATACATGTTGCATGAGTGTGAACCTAGGTTCTGAGAGGAAAAAGAAGAGAAATCCCATGTGAGAACCTAGAATCGAAGCGAATTATGCTCGAGGCATGAGAGTGAGTAGTTCCCAAGGCAAGGGTGCTTAATGCGTGGGATTCGTGTCAGGCGAGTTTCCCCTTGTGGTGCCTTGGAGTTATTTAGAACAGTTTGCATGAACCTATTCCTCACTTCCACTCTCTTTTGGTTATCTCTCTAATAGTTGGTTTTGTTGCAGGTTCTCTTTGTGTTAGGAAATTTTCTAGATAGAGTCATGTTTGTGTGTCTTGTGTCTTTTGGTTTGTCTTTTTGTTTGCTCGAGGACGAGCAAAGGTTTGGTTTGGGGGTGTTTGATCGAGCCAAAATTGTCATATATTTTGGCCCTCAATTCCAAATCCTTTAGCTTGTTTCGAGCATATTTTGGTGTCTATGGCTCGTTTTGTAGTGATTACAGGCATTTAATGGAATTCAGTTGCTGGAGGTGGAAACCGTGACTTTTCAGAGAAAAACCAGCCAAATTGTGTAAAAAGGGAGGCTTGAAGGAAATAGTGCACGGGTAACCTACCCGTGCACTACCCGTGATATGACCCATGCACCGAAGGATGGAAATCAGGAAGAGCTCAGTGCACGGGTATAGCACGGGTACCCTACCCGTGCACTTACCCGTGCACATGCCCAGACCAGAAAGTCAGAAGAGATAGCATGGGGTGTAGCACGGGTACCCTACCTGTACACTGACCAGTGCACTACGTGTTCCAACTGGGCAAAAGTCACGTTTTCAGCCATTTTAAGGAGGGGAAAGTCGTCCTTTCATTCCTATTTCTTGCCCTAGCCTCTCAAACGTATAAATACATCACTTTGCCACAAGACCAAGGCATTCATTGATCCCAATCCATTCAATTAATCCATCCATTCCACACTTCATCTTCTCCACCAAATCAAGAGAGAGATGAGCTTCCAAAGGCTTCCATGGAGGTTTTCCTCCATGGATTGCCTCCCCATCATCACCCTCTACCTACAACCACCCATATTTGGAGGAGATTCAATAGGAAAGAGCACGCTACCTTGTCAATGAGGAGGAGGAGCTTCCAAGGAGCTTAGAGATCCGAGATGAAAATTGGGTCACTCTCCGAGTTTTTGAATCCGGGATTGACACCCTTGGGTTTCTTCTTTTACTCTTCTCTTGTATTTTCTTTATTTGATGTGTATCATGTGTATCCCCATTTTGGAAATATGTAAACCCTAATACTAGTTTCATTCATTTAATTGACTTGTATTTGATTTCTTCTTGTATTGTCCCATTAAATTGCACTTAATTAGGCACTTGACTTGTATTAAGAAGGATTGACAACCCAACTCTTGATCTATGTTAGGGATAGCTCTTGTCTTTACATTCATGGCACATAGAGTAGAAATTGGTATATGTTCATGATTGGGATTAGGAGTAGATTAAGGTAATTTAAGAGTAGATTAATTAAGCATCCCACGATTGCTTATATGTCGATGGATTATTCGAAATGCATGTTTTGGATTGAATTGAGTATTTTTGTTTGTTTGGATGGAATTCATGAAGTGTATACATGATGCCTTTGTGGGTTTCGGTTCTATAAACCTACATGCTTATGTGACCCATGAGCGTTGCTCGTATGATACACCCTCAGCGAGTAGCACTCGGGTCGCGACTCTTGGTCATTGCTTGCACGATACATCTTCGGCGGGTAGTGGTCGAGGGTCCATTTATGCTTAATGCCTCCATTGGTTTTTGCTTACACGTGACAGGTGAGTAGCGATCGGTGGTTGATCTTATGTTTATCTCTTTTATATATGTGCTTAAATGCGGTCCTTAGTAGTTGCTCATGCGATACATCCTCGTTGAGTAGCGTTCGAGGACTAGTCGACTCTCCCATTGCCATATCTAGAGGTCGTACTAAAGGCTAGGTCGAACTCAATATAGGAGTGTCTTTGTAGTTAGTTAATATAGGTGGCACAAATGTTTTAGTGGTCATGAGTACCATATGTATCCATTTTCTTGCATCTCTCATATCCGCCATTTTATATTTATTGAAAATACTTTATAGCGTGTGTCTACTAACCTAGGGGGGGGGGGGGGCGAATAGGTTTTAGTTGAGTTATTACCAACTTTTCGACTTAATCAATTATAATAATCCTACCCCATATTAACAATCAACCAAACCAATATAAACATGCGGAAAACAATAAAAACACAAGGATTGATTTACGTGAGAAACCCTCCACTGGGCAAAACTCACGTGCTATCCTTCTAGCCACATACGGTCCTCAAATCCACTATTTGAATGAAAGTTTACAACCTAGGTTGACCTCAAGTCACACCTACTTGGTCACTAACCCTTTCACTCTACCCAATGGCATTTAATAGTGATCCTAGACCACAAGCTTGTGCACTAATCCACTTAGTCACAAAGCTTAACAATCAATGAAGAGGTTAAACAACCTATGTGAATATGTAAAAATATTCTAACATGCAATTAATGCTAGGCAACACTAAATGCTTATCTAAGGATTTAAAGATGTCAATGGGTGCAAATCCTTGATATCAATATCTAAATGCAAATGCATGAAGATTTAGCTAAAGGGCAAAATGGTCTTAAAAGATAGCTATCAATGAACATGCAATCTCAACCAACAAACATAATCACAAACATACTCAAATCATGCTAAACCAAATAAACATGCAATTAATTAACAAATAATTGCTAACCCTAGGTAAACAAGAACATAGAGATGAAAAGGAAATTCTAAGACTTGCTTTATTACCTAGTCAAGAAGAGCATGAAGACCCATGAAGAATAGATGCAAGAATGGAGCTTAGATGCACATGGGTATGAGTTTGGTTGAGTAAAAATGACTTCTTGGAGCTCTCTCTCTCTTGGATTTACTTTCTCTCACTTAGGGATATATTTTCAGAGCTCTAGATCTAAATGGTGGAGAAGAAGATGTTTTTATAGGGACCAAAAAACGAGCTAGTGTGAACTACCTGAAATGCCCAGTTCGGGTGAAAAAGGCGACTTGCAAGGCGACATGAGCAAGTCGCCTTGGAAGTTGCCTAACACAATGTGAGAAAACACTTTGCCTGAGGCGACATGTAAGGCGACATTCCCAAGTTGCCTATGAAGATGCCTTACACACTGGAGGAAAAATACACGACTAAGGTGACATTAGAGGCGACATGCACAAGTGGCCTTGCATGTCGCCTAACACTGTGGGAAAAACTTAAATCTAAAGCGATTTGTCAGGCGACATGCACAATAGGCCTTGCATGTCGCCTAACCCACTGTGCAGCCCATGAACTCCAAAATGCAAGAAGTGTGTGTGTGCAACCATACATGCATGTCAATACAAAAGCATAGAATGTGAGTGTGTGCAACTAAAACCTCTTCAAAGAGAATTAAACATGTGATATACCTTTGAAGTGCTCTTGAGAGAGATGATGTCCTTGAAGCTTGATCACACCCAATGAGGCCTAATTTACCCTTACAAAATTAACCCCAAATGTGGTTTGTCAATGAAATAAGCCAATCAAAATATGAGGAACTTACAATCTCCCCCTTTGGCTATTTCGTGACAAAACAATCACTCACAAATCATCCTCACAATAAAGAATAAAACTAGAGGTCAATAAAAAGATATTCTACATTACACATAGATACCTAGATACTTGGTCTTCGAATCTTAAAGCTCTTGTAGAATAGCCACCATCCCTATAAAACAATGAGACTACACTTTCCAAGACAAGTGTATGTGAGATGATCAAGAGAGATAATAAATAAAAGCAATTTGCATAATAACAGAAAACTACAACATGCAACAAGCAACCAATGCAAATGCTCCCCCTAAATAGGTTACTCCCCCTTAACGGGACAATCTCTCCAACTATGCAACCCCCTTAAATAAACCACACTACTCCCCCTTTTTGTCACGAGATAGGCAAGGGAGCTTTCCCCAAACAGGTCACTTTAGCAAAGAGAGTTATTTGCAAGATAAGTGCATAATCATATACAACAACTTTATACAACTTAATTAATTGAGAGAGAATCATGAGGTTTTATTTTTAAGAAGAAAATGTGTGACTTAGTTGCTTTGGATGTAAGACATATAACATCATAGTTCAAGCAAATGGTATTTGGCAAAGTGAACATCAAAAGGGTTCCAAAGGAATTCAAACCAATTTGCACCCTTTTGCCATGAATAAACAAGATATAGTTTTTCGAAGAATTTGTCAACATACAAATAACAATATCAATCCTTAAAGGCCAACCAAGACATTGGATCAAGAGATCCTATTAGATTTTTCCGGATAAATATCCGTATGATAGTAGTCTTGTTTAACCATTAAGAAGAGAGAGAAGACTAATTTGGATATAAAATCCTTATTGATTGCATGGATACAAGATCCTTATTGATTAGCCTTCTCATTTGCATTCACAGACATTTGCATTACAGCAATCAAAAGCCATTTCATGCATATCATTTTGAGCATGTCATAATCAAGTTCACATGTCATGGAGATAAATTATAGGTCATTTAAATGTACTTCCCAATCAATTCTCCTAATCCAAAAATGCATGTTTGAACATAGAGGTGACATGGATTACAAACCAAGCAAGGCACACTTATTGAATGAAAAGCCATATAAGAATATATATATAAGCACTACCAAAAATACTCAAGCAATTAATAAAGAAGCATAAAGTTGATCAAGTTTTTTGCTTATTTCAACATGCAAGGTTGCTCTCTTTGCTTGAGCTCCCCATAAGGGGTCAATCACCAAAACTCATTAAGGCATATGACAGATTTCAATAGACCTACTAAGTGACTTGAACCTAGTTAAGTCTAAGGGCTTTGTAAATAAGTTCACTAGTTGATCATTAGTGCCAACATGCTCAAGTTCAATGCATTTTTTTTCAACTAGTTCTCTAATGAAATGATGCCTAATGTCTATGTGCTTTGTCCTAGAGTGCTGAACCGGATTCTTTGAAATGTTAATTGCACTCATGTTATCACAATAAAGGGTTAGAGTACCTTGATCAAAGCCATAATCCACAAGCATTTGCTTTATCCAAAGGAGTTGTGTGCAAGCACTCCTGGCGGCTATGTATTCCGCTTCAGTTGTGGATAGAGAGATGGAATTTTGCTTCTTGCAAAACCATGGGACCAAGTTGTTACCTAGGAAGAAGCAACCTCCTGATGTACTCTTCCTATCATCACAATTTCCTGCCCAATATGCATCACTAAAGCCAACTAAGCTAGCATTAGTGTCAAAAGAGTACCATATCCCATAGTTGGATGTCTCATTCACATATCGAGTGATTCTCTTCACGGAGGAGAGATGGGATTCCTTGGGATCCATTTGGTACCTAGCACACACACCCATACTAAAGGCTATATCGGGCTTACTTGCGGTCAAGTAAAGCAAGCTACCAATCATGCCACGATAAAGACTTTGTTCCACACTATTGCCACTAGCATCCTTGCTTAGTTTCAATGTGGTACTCATGGGTGTGTCACAATGTTTAGCATTCTCAAGGCCAAACTTCTTTACTAGGTTCTTAGCATACTTAGCTTGGGATATGAAAAGCCCATCATGCAATTGCTTGATTTGCAAATCTAGAAAGTAATTGAGCTCCCTAACAAGACTCATCTCAAACTCATGAGACATGACATCAACAAATTGTTGGACTTTGGATTTGTTGGTGGAGCCACAAACAATATCATCAACATATATTTGAGCTATGAAAAGCTCATCTTTATTGCCCTTGATGAACAAAGTCTTGTCAACACTACCTCTTGAGTAGCCGTTGTCAACAAGATAGAGAGTGAGGCGCTCATACCAAGCCCTCGGTGCTTGTTTCAACTCATATAAAGCCTTCTTGAAGCGATAGACATGGTTGGGGTGGTATGGATCCACAAACCCCTTGGGTTTCTCAACAAACACTTCCTCATGCAAGACACCATTGAGGAAGGCACTCTTAACATCCATTTGATGCAATTTGAACTTGTGCACACATAATATGGATAAAAGAAGCCTTATGGACTCAAGACGGGCAACTGGAGCAAAAGTCTCCTCAAAGTCAGTACCCTCAATTTTAGAGTATCCGTGTGCCACAAGTCTGGCCTCGTTGTGCACAATGTTACCATTTTCATCCGACTTGTTCCTATACACCCATTTGGTGCCTATGACATTAGTGTCCTTGAGTCTAGGAACTAGAGTCCAAACCTTATTTCTTTCTAATTGGTTTAGCTTTTCTTGCATGGCAAGAACCCAAAACTCATCATTCAAGGCTTCATTAACCTTTTTGGGTTCAATTTGAGAGGTGTAACAAGTATATCTAATTTGATTAGCTATTTGACGCCTAGTCCTAACACCCTTATTCACATCTCTAAGAATGTCATTCTTGTTGTGGAGATGTCTAACCCATGGAGCGGGTTCTTTAGAGTCTAAGGATGGATCTCTATCAAGATGTTGAATGACCTCTTCATCAAGACTTGACTTCACATCAATTGAAGTCTCACCATTCTTTTCTAAGGAAGAATCATCAAGCACAATGACCTCCTTATCATGGTCTCTAATCTTAGGCCTACAATCATCTATGACAACATTAGATGATTCCATGACACTCCGAGTTTTTAAATTGAAAACTCTATAGGCCTTACTATTAAGGGAATAGCCAATGAAAATCCCTTAATTACTCTTGGCATCAAACTTGCCAAGTTGATCTCGGTCATTTAGAATGTAGCATTTGCTCCCAAATGAGTGGAAACAGCTAACATTTGGCTTCCTACCCTTCCATAATTCATAGGAGGTTTGCCTAGTACCGGGCCTTAGGAAGACTATATTTCCTATGTAGCAAGCCGTATTGACGTCCTCGGCCCAAAGGTTCCTAGAGACATTGTTGCTAAGCAACATCACACGGGCCATCTCTTGAAGGACCTTATTCTTCCTCTCAACAATCTCATTTTGTTGAGGAGTTCTAGGAGCCGAAAACTCATGGGAAATGCCTAAGCTATTGCAATAGCTTTCAAAACAAGCATTCTCAAATTCCCTTTCATGGTCACTCATAATCCTTTTAATGCTTTTAATGTGTGAGTTCTTTTCATTTTGAATTTTAGTGCAAAGCATTTTAAAATTTTCAAATGTTTCAGATTTTTCTCTAAGAAAATATGTACATGTAAATCTAGAGAAATCATCAACACAAACAAAAATGTATCACTTGCCACCGAGACTCTCGGTTTGCATGGGACCCATAAGGTCCATATGTAGAAGCTCTAATGGCTCCTTGGTGGCGAGATACTTGCCTTTCTTGTGTATACTTTTGGTTTGTTTCCCTTGTTGACAAGGTCCACAAACGCCATCGACTTTCTTCCCAAGCTTAGGGAGGCCACGTACAACCTTGAACTTATATAAGATCCTCAAATCTTGATAGTTCATGTGGCCAAGTCTTTGATGCCACAACTCAACTTTCTCACACTTGGACATATTGCAAGAGATAACACTAGCTTCAAGACAATAGCAATTGTCTCTAGATCTCTTTCCTTTTAGCAAGGTTTGTCCATTTGGCATTAAAATAGAGCAATCATTTTTGTTAAACAAGACGGAGAGTCCATCATTATTAAGATGAGAAATGCTTATAAGATTGGCTTGCAAGCCATCAACAAGTAAAGCATTAGACAAGGAGGGTAAATCGGGAATGGAAATGGTTCCTTTCCCTATGAATTTCTTTCTAGATCCATCATTAAAGGTGACAAATCCTCCATCCTCCAAGACAAGGGATTTATAGAAACTCTTGTTCCCCATCATATGCCTAGAACACCGACTATCCGAATACCAAGTGTTAGAGGCATTTGCCTTCAAGGCAATTTGAGCCACATAGCAAAAATAGTTATCTCTTCTAATCTACCTAGGTGAAATGTTCTCATTCCTAGTGGTATTAGTCACATTGGCTCTAGATTTACTAGGATCATGCAAATTGGCTTTAAATTTCCTAGGAACATGCCTTTTAGCTCTAGCTCTATTTCTTTCAATCTTGCTCTTGATTCTACACATTTCAATGTATTTGAAGCAATTAGGTCTAATGTGACCATCAACACCACAAAAATGACAAGTGGGAATGAAATAATAAGACATACCATGCACTTGTGAATACAAAGGGGCTTTCCCATGCATTTGAGCTTGCCTTTGGTAATGGATTGGTTCTCTCCTTCTTTGTTGTTGAGTTGGAATAGATTGCTTCCTTGGTTGAGATTGCATGAATTGCTTCTTGGCTTGGTGGTATTTGGGTTGAGGAAAGCTTGCTTGATGAACCCTTGTTGGTTGAGCTTTAGCTTGTTTCCTTTGTGCCACCTTGACTTGGGAATCCTTAGAGCACTCTCCTAGTTCAATCTTCTTCCTAGGATGTTGTGGAGGTGAAGGCTCTTTGTTATCCCAGATCTTGACAAACACAGTATTGCTTGAGGATGAGGTCTTTTTTTCATCTTCATAGCCAAGACCTTTCTTATCACTTGGCCTCTTGCCAATTCCTAACATGTGGTCAAGTTTCTTCGTGCTTGAAGTCATCTTAGCAATGATCTCTCTTGCTTCTTCAAGCTCTTTTTCCATCAATTCCTCATTCCTTTTGGCTATCTTCACTTCTTTATTTAAGTGAGTAACTTCGGTAGATAGCTTAAGATTCTCTCCCTTTAGCCTTTGAATCTCTTTCTTCATCTTCAATCTTGAGCTTTGAAAATGCTCAATGAACCCTTCAAGATCCATTCCTCCTACATCCATATTTGTTGAATGGGATGAAGAGTCACCATCACTTGAGTCATCTTCACTTTGTTTCTCTTCCTTTTCATCATCTGTTGCTTCCTTACTCTTGAGAGAAGATGTGAAGGCAATAAAGTTTGCCACATGGTCCTCATCATCCGAGGATTCTCCTACTTCTTCCAAGTCATCACAATCGTTCCACGTGGCGGCCATAGCCTTTCCTTTCTTCTTGTTCTTTAAATTGCCACAATCCGAGGAGATGTGTCCGAAGCCTCCACATTCGAAGCATTGAATCCCTTTTCTCATGGGCTTGTCTTCACTTGACTCAAACTTCTTGAAAAGAGTCTTCTTCTTCATTTCCTTTCCTCTGGATCCAAAGCCCTTTTTTTCAAATTTGATGAATTTCTTGAACCTTTTGACCATGAGGGCCATCTTTTCATCCGAGTCTTCCTCCTCCTTCTCAACCTTAGAGGTTTTCAAGGCAATACTCTTTTGCTTCTTTGGAGGTGTAGGTGTAGGAGTCCACCTAGACTCATATGCTAGAAGTCTTCCAATAACTTCACTTGGCTTCATGTTCTTATAGTCACTATTCTCTTCAACTGCCGTCACTTTTGACTCAAATCTTGCCAGAAGCGACCTCATAATTTTTTACTTGATTCTCCTATCCGAATAGGGGTCAGCAACTTGATGGCTTTGATTGACTATGTCCATCAACTTCACTTGAAAGTCGTTGAAGCACTCATCCTCCTCCATTCTAATTTGCTAGAATTGTGTTTGGATGACTTGAAGCGTGGAGTCCTTGACCACCTCGGTTCCCTTATGGGCCGTCTCTAGAATCTCCCATGCCTCTTTTGCAATTCTTGTTATTTGGATCAATTTGTACTGATTTTCATCCATTGCACAAAGAATGGCATGTATAGCCTTGTTGTTCCACTTGGATGCTTCGAACTCTTGAGTTGACCATTCTGACTTTGGCTTGGGAACTACACTTTCATCTGCAAGAATCTTTTCCGGAGGAGTGTAGCCATCTTCAATTGCCATCCATGCTTGGTCATTTATTTGGAAAATGTAAGACTCCATCTTGCCTTTCCAAGAGGCATAGTTTACTCCGGTGAGCAAATGGAGTCTTGTGCTATAGGATCCCTCATTTCCACTTCCGTTTCCACTCATGGTGTTTGGGTATGAATGAGATAAATGTTAATGATGCAACAAACAAAATGCATACAAATGCAAGACACACAGTCAAAAGCTAGGATCACCTAAGTATGTATAGGAACCCGCTCTGATACAAATTAAAAATACTTTATAGTGTGTGTCTACTAACCTAGAGGGGGGGTGAATAGGTTTTAGTTGATTTATTACCAACTTTTCAACTTAATCAATTTGCATAATCCTACCCCATATTAGCAATCAACCAATCCAGCATAAACATGCAGAAAACAATAAAAACACAAGGATTGATTTACGTGAGAAACCCTCCACTGGGCAGAACTCACGGGCTATCCTTCTAAACACATACGGTCCTCAAATCCGCTATTTGAATGAAAGTTTACAACCTAGGTTGACCTCAAGTCACATCAACTTGGTCACTAACCCTTTCACTCTACCTAACGGGCCTTTAATACTGATCCTAGACCACAAGCTTGTGCACCAATCCACTTAGTCACAAAGCTTAACAATAAATGAAGAGGTTAAACAACCTATGTGAATATGTAAAAATATTCTAACATGCAATTAATGCTAGGCAACACTAAATGCTTATCTAAGGTTTTAAAGATGTCAATGGGTGCAAATCCTAGATATCAATATCTAAATGCAAATGCATGAAGATTTAGCTAAAGGGCAAAATGGTCCTAAAAGATAGCTATCAATGAACATGCAATCTCAACCAATAAACACAATCACAAACATACTCAAATCATGCTAAATCAAATAAACATGCAATTAATTAACAAATAATTGCTAACCCTAGGTAAACAAGAACATAGAGATGAAAAGGAAATTCTAAGACTTGTTTTATTACCTAGTCAAGAATAGCATGAAGACCCATGAAGAATAGATGCAAGACTGGAGCTTAGATACACATGGGTATGAGTTTGGTTGAGTAAAAATGACTTCTTGGAGCTCTCTCTCTTGGATTTACTTTCTCTCACTTAGGGATCTATTTTCAGAGCTCTAGATCTAAATGGTGGAGAAGAAGATGTATTTATAGGGACCAAAAAATGAGCTGGTGTGAAATACCCGAAATGCCCAGTTCGGGTGAAAAAGGTGACATGCAAGGCGACATGAGCAGGTCGCCTTGGAAGTTGCCTAACACACTGTGAGAAAAAACGTTGCCTGAGGCGACATGTAAGGCGACATTCCCATATCGCCTATGAAGTCGTCTTGCACACTGTGGAAAAATCAAGATGTCAGAGGCGACATGTAAGGCGACATTCCCAAGTCGCCTATGAAGTCGCCTTACACACTGGAGGAGAAATACACGACTAAGGTGACATTGGAGGCGACATGCACAAGTGGCCTTGCATGTCGCCTAACACACTGTGGGGAAACCTCAAGTCTAAAGTGACTTGTCAGGTGACATGCACAAGTGGCCTTGCATGTCGCCTAACCCACTGTGCAACCCATCAACTCTAAAATGCAAGAAATGTGTGTGTGCAACCATACATGCATGTCAATACAAAAGCATAGAATGTGAGTGTGTGCAACTAAATCCTCTTCAAAGAGAATTAAGCATGTGATATACCTTTGAAGTGCTCTTGAGAAAGATGATTTCCTTGAAGCTTGATCACACCCAGTGAGGCCTAATTTACCCTTACAAAATTAATCCCCAATGTGGTTTGTAAACGAAATAAGCCAATCAAAATATGAGGAACTTACATATATCATTTTAATCACCATTCTCACCTCTCCATGTTCTCTTATATTTTCCTTATTTGTTTCTTTTCAATGCTCTTGTTCTCACACACGCACACACACACACATGCTTAAACTTTACACACACCACTCTCACCCTTGCCATGTTCTTCTTTACATTGCTTTCAATAATCACTAAAACGAGAGATAATCGACGGATAACACCTCCCTATGGACGATAGCCCCACTTACCACTTTACTAGGTTTTCAAAAGATTTGAGCACATTGCGTAGGAACAACTTTATAATTATTTTTTGATATTCGCAATTTGGTAACGACACAAAAATCGAGTTATCATAGGAGCAGTTTTTGTTTTCCACCACTATCTCTTCTTCTGTTTCTGGTGCCATGTTCTCTCCTGAAGGACCTGAAACATCAGTAAATTTATTATAAAGTTCAGCAGATCTATCATTATCTAATACCTTACCATTTCAGAGAAACGTCATCGCCTTTGCTTGCTCTATATGGCTTGGGAGTTTTCCTGGTTCTTTTTTTTTAGCAGCTTCGGCTAATTGTCCAATTTGCATATCCATTTTACTCATCAAAGCATCCATGATCTGAAACCTTACATTGTTTTCTTGTTGAATATCGTACAATCTTTTATCCATATTGTGTATGAATTCCTTCATTGTATCCTCCATTGACAGGTTCTTGGGTTGATATACATGATTCTGTTGGTTATTGGTATTGTACTGTCTCTGACCATAATTGTTGTTGTTATTCCATTAGTTCATGGCACTTTGATTGTTGGTCCAGGAGAAGTTGGGATGGTTCCTCTAGCCTGTGTTGTAAGTATTCAAAAATGGATAATTCCAAGGTCTTTGATTGAAATTATTCATAGCTTGTGCTTCTTCCACATCACTAAGTTCAGGTCTTCATATTTGAAAATCTGCATCATACCCTGGTTGTTCACTTCCTTTACTCATCACCTTACTCCATTTGATTGGTGAGTAAATTGATGGATTTTTTCATCTATGCCATTTGCATTGAGTTTCAAGTGTTAGCATACACTTCATAGATACCCTTCATTCCCCTTAAACTCTTCTAGTGAGAATTATTGGAGAGTTTTTCAAAGATCATGTACAATTCTTTCGGAGTCTTGTCATTCATGGATCCTCCACATGCATTGTTCACCAAGACTGTTGAGACATCATTCAGTCCATCATAGAACCATTGATAAATTTGGTGAGTTTGATATCCATGCTGAGGGAAATCAAAGAGAAGCATCGTGTAATGCTTCTAGGCTTCATAAAAAGTCTGTTGGTCCCCCTGAAAGAAGTTAGTAATCTTGGACCTGATCTCACTGGTTTTCTATGGAGAATAGTACTGGTCAATGAGCTTTTCTACCACTTCATCCCACGTTTGCAATGATGTTGAAGGTAAAGTTGAGAGCCATGTCTTCGCCTTTTGCTTCAGAGCATGTGGGATACATCTCATACACAGCTGGTCTTCTGTCACCCTATTATTTGGAAAAGATTCTATCGCTACGTAGAACTCTCTGAGGAATTTAAGCACATTTTCATTAGGTAGACCATGGAAAGTGGGCAGCAAATTGCAGTGGAAACTCTTCAGCTCATAATTCCTTGCTGCCGCATCTAACATAATGCACAAGGGAAGACTATCGACAATAGGCCTGCTATAATCTTTCATGGTCTTGTTAGGTTCAATTGGTCTTGCTGGACCTGCTGGACCTTGTTGAATGATGGGATTTGGATTTTCATTGTCTGTCATTGTTGTTTTTCTGCTACAATTAATGTTGTCGTTCAACAGTAGTAATTCTCCTTGAAGAGATCTTCTACCTTGCAAATTAAATAAATCTATTAACTAAAACTAAAACTAGAATTAACCAATAAATTCAACTAATCGTGTTATAAAGTACTTGATGTGTAAAATCATGTTATAAAATACTCACTCGCAAGTGCATGAATCGTGAAGATAAGTACAATAGCAAATAGAGATCGTTCCCACGAGGAAAAGTTATTTACTAATTAAAACTAATTCTAATTTAAGTTAAGCAAAAGTACCAATAATTATGTTGATGATTGAATTAAACTAAAAGCTAAATTAAACTAAATTAAGAAAGCAATTAAGAGAATTGGTGGTTTGTGATCAAGAGATGAAAAACCAAGTAACCGATGCTCCCTATATGTAATACTCAATGTTCATCAATTAACTCCATTAATAAGATTCAATCCAAATTTAGAGTTCATTCTTATCTTAATTATGCTATTACCGTGATTCCTACTGGATTTAACCACATGCTTTCAATCACTACTCACCCTCGTCGAAGCTATGAGCAATAACCAAAAAACCCATTACGTACAAGAATTAGTGAACCAAAATTGTCTCGCATATTCCTATGTTGAGAACAATTATACTCAATCAATTGAAAATTAATTAAGTCTACCTATATTTCTATAGCACAATCTCAATTAATAAATGATCGAAACCCTAGACAAGCATCAATTAATTTCCATAGATCAACACAAGTCAAGAATTAAAACATATAATGAATTGAACAAATCTAAATTCGAATTGAGAATAAAAATATGGAGTTTGAATCATAACATAAGTATTACATAGGTTCACATCAATTCCCTAGTATGGATTTAGTTACACAACTTGAAAATAATAAGACAAAAGATGTAAAAGATATAACCCATATTGATTTTCAATGAATTCTTCAAATCCCGAATTCTTCTTCGCCTTCCAATCTTCAATGTATAAAATATGATGTGTGAACTTTGATGTGTTTGGAAAGGTATGTAGACAGGTGTTCTGTAAGTTGTGTCTTTGGTATCCTCATTTTAAAAAGAATAGGAAGTATTTATGTGCTCTCACAAACTAAGGCTCCAAGATTTCCTAGAAAAACAAGGAATGTGCATGACCGCATCCTGTACTGCGGTACAGACACATGCTTAGGCCGCAGTACACAAAGAAATGTACCCTCTGGACTTTTGCGTGATATAGACCGCAGTAGAACTGATGCCTGGACAGCGGTATGAACCGTGGTTGATAATAAAGGCTCTTCTAGAATGCACCGCTTCCTGTGCCGCGGCTGATGCTTTGCATAGACAGCGACCTAAGCAGCGGTTGATGATAAATTTACCTTTTTTCTTCTCGTGTAAGCACTTTTCCTTTAAATGAACATCAAACACTTCATCAAGGGAATAACCTACACAAGCTCAACAAACATATTAAGCAAACTAAAAATTCCCAAGAGACAGACTTATTACATAGGAAATAGGGGTAAAAAACATATAAAAATAAGACCGGTCAAGAATATGCTAGGAAGACTAGGAAGTTGATGATATAAGTGGAGCAAAAAGCAAATGCTTTGTAGGAGGTCAAGGAGCAACTTAACAAAAATGTGGAAGCTTAAGGTCATGGAATGTGATTTCATAGACCAGCTGAACAAAGTAGAAAAGAATGTGAAGACTCTTCAAGGGAGGCAAAATCAATGGCCTCATGGCAATGTTCAAAGAGGAAGTTTTCTTCATCACCCTACTACTTGCTTTTTTGTTAAGGACAGGGCACATTAAGGCCAATTGTTATAAGTTCTAGAAGTTTAAGAACAATCAACATAGGTGTAGGAAGAATCCCAATAACGTCAGGCCAACAAGGGTTGGAAAAGACCTAATGGACCAAGTGAGGACTAAAGGAAAAGAGGAGTTAGGAGATTCATCAGCACCCATTTGGGTGATTAAGAATAATGGACCCCCTCATCTGATCAAACCACCTTTGATTGACCCAAGTCCCATTTTACATGCACAAAATTGAAAAGTTTTAGGGACGAGTAAAGTTCACAACTTATTTTCTTTTGCAAGTTAGAGTCACCATTTCTTAGTGAAATTTTGTGCTTATTGTGGATGGGTAGATCTAAGTGTGGAGAAAATTCATTGTGAATTCTTTGTTATTTTAGTTGATAGGATTTAAGTTGTTTTCCTTTCTGTTATCTAAGTTAATAATGGCAAGATAAGTGATATAAGTGTTTTCCATGCAGGAGGTGCAACTATTGAAGGGAAGAGTTCGAAGCAAATCATGGAGAAAAAGTCTTTAGTTCACGGGTTAATGCACTAGTGCACACACCCGTGCACTAGTAAGTGATGTGTTTCAAAGATGACAAAAGGTCCCAGTTCGCTGGTATGTGCGCGGGTCCCTACCCGCACACTGCCCAGGCACTAGGCAATTCCTATATAAATATGCACATGTCATGTATGGCCCCACCACACTTCAAAACCAAAATTCATTGTTTATTCTCTCTTTCTCGTTAAAGTCAAGGTATAACTTGTGACCCACATTTTCAATTTCAAGAACAAAGGTATTATTTCTCAATCTTTCATCTTGTTCTTATGAATTCAATCTTTGATTTCATTCTTCTTTCTCCCCAAAATCATCTCTCTTGAGCATGACCTCGGAAAGTTTGATTCTTTCCATGAACTCTTGCAAATTTTTATTTGATTCTTATAAATAGGAGTTGGGTTTCATAAATTGATGCATGTTGAATGGATTCAAATTGATTTTTAAATGTCATGAACCCACATTATGCCCAGTCCCGAAATTAGAAAAATTGGATTGTTTGCCTAATTCTATGAGTTGGTCCTTATAAATACATGATATTGGAGGTGATTATGATCATATGGATGTGTTGCTTGTGGATTTAAGCATAAATTCACAATCTAGGGTTTGTGTTCTTTGAATATTCGTTTTGCCTAATTTTGATTATGTGAATCTTGATGGAAACTATGAGTTGTTAGGATTCAACCAATTATTGAAGCACAGTGTTGTACACTACTTGAATTGCATACCTACAATTGAACCATGAATAGATTGAATGTGATTGAAGTGGGACTTATGAGTGGATTGTTAAATTTGAGAGATTGTTTGAATACGATTGCACATGTTAATTGAATATCTTGTGATTATTAATATGTGAACAAATATACTGTGAATGGGACTTGTTTTGAATCTAGTAGAATTTAATTTGCATGCTTGATTGGTTAGGGTAGTTCTTTGATCGTTTTCAGTAGGACAATTACCTGACAGTGCAAGGGTCTATACGCGGGTTCCTACCCACGCAGGTACTAGCGCACTACACAATCCTCACATGTTTTGAGATCTGTTTTGATTGCATTCATTCATGTTCTTATGATGTTGCCTAAACTGTTTTATTTCCTTTTGTGTAGATGACTGGAAGATCCAAGCATGTAGGGAAGAAAATTAACAAAGAAACAGGCAAGGAGAAAAAGAAGTCAGGAAATGCATCAACAAGTCAAACTCCCCCTTGATGCACCCCAAACGTACCTTTAAACTAATGGTGCTATAAAAACTAAATGAAATGAAATGGAGTGCCCAAGTCTAATTAACCATTCTCAAGTGTATGAATCGCTATCGAGTATAGCAGACACAAGTAAGGGTATCGTTCCCACGAGGAACTTGAGCGTGTTTAGTGGTTAATCTTGTATAAGTCATTGAAAATTAAGATAATAAGGAATTTCTTGTAAAATGCTTAGTTTAAAGATTCGAAAGATATGCTGAGGAGATAATAATTCAATATGCTAATAACAAAGTTCACAACCTAGTTTATATCCTTAAACAATATATATGTAAGAGTTTCAAGTGCAAACTACTCAAGATTTGTCAATGAAGAGATAGATCTACAATTCATGCACAACAATTCATGCTTAGATGTTAGGTAAAGTTCATACCCAACAATTAACATGTGAATCTATTAAGCACAAATGCAGACTCAAAAATAGATAAAAGATAGGATAGATCATTACTTAAAGTGTTCACAGATATACAGTCACTAAATCCTCAACAAAAAGGATTTAGCCACTCATTATCAAATAAATACAAGTAAAGTAATTAGAAGGATAAAGAAAGCTCATGGTGTTCTTGATGCTCCCCTCTAGCTTGCTAAACAAAACCTTGCATGATTGACAAAGAGTAGATCTACTTATAACTAGTTAGAAGATTCTAATTCTAATTTATGCAAACTAAAGTGTTTAATCTAAAGTACAAGATCAAAGTAAAGTGATTGTGAAAAAAACGGTGTTTCTAAGTCTAGCTACAAAGATCACATATACTATCACTCTTGCAATCTTACTTTCTACACATTTTCTCTGAAAAGAAAAAGGTACTTATATAGTGGGAAAAGTTTTGGATGAGATCCACTTGCAGGGTGACGTGGAATAACTTTTACGACTTGGTCCTCACAGTCTCATGTCGCCGTTAAGTCAGCTCAATATCTTACACCCCATTATGCTGGTTGTAACTCACAGATCTTTATTGGTGTTTGTTCTGCAACTTCACTTTACAACATTGACGTCGCAGTATCTGCTCGCAGTATCTTTTGGTGTTGTTCTGCATGATGCTTCTGCGAGGAGGAACTCGCAATCTCATGTTGCAGTCTTTTCTGGAACTGAGTTGCTAGATTCTTCTACGAGGCCGAACTCGTAGTCATGTGTCGCAATCTTTTTTGGAACTAAACTGATAGACAGAACTCGCAGTACAGATGTAATAGAAAAATATCTGGTTTGGCTGCTACTTCCTTCTGCTAGTTCTAACTCGTAGTTTCTTCTCACATTGTCCTCTGCCTCTACTCTGCTGCCTTGGCCTGCGAGTCATAACTCGTAGATTTGTTCTACTAGGCCAATGTCGCATCTTGAATTGGCAAAGTCTTCTGGACTTGATCTGCGACTTGATTCTGTGAGGTGGAACTCGCAGATTGCTACAAAAATGCAATTTAACTTCGTTTTTTTTCCTATTCTTCATCAAGTCCTAAATTTCTCTTGAATAACAAAAATACATGCAAAGAACTCAATGAGATAATTGAAACACACAAATTTCCGATAAATGGACATAAAAGGGATGAATTTGATGCTCAAAATATATACAAATTTAGAGCGATCAAAACCCCCCAACCTATTCTTTAGTCGCCCTCGAGCAAAACTACTAAAAAGAAATTAACAAAAATAAACTTCTAAAAGGTTAAAAGAGCCAATATTTCAAAAGATTTGTATATTGTGATACATGTGAATGAAGAGATCATTGCGAAGGATACTGAGTAGAAAATAACAAAATGTCATTCGATATGAAATAGCACACAAATGAATCCCACACTCTAACTTCGAAGTTTCAAAGCCTCTGAATTGGAATGCATGGATACAATCTGCCTTGACTCTAATCCTCACTGGATTTCAGTTTATTTTTCTCTCAGAATCCTAGGCTCACTCTTTATCAACATATACGAAGTTGAATATATGTGTGAATGTATTTGCATAAGATATATTTTTCATGGAAAAACCAAGAGCTTGGAAAGAGCATGCATTGATGAGTATTCCCAAGTTAGGCATCCTAAAGATTATTTAGGACTCCTTTTGATTTCCACTTGTAAACGGAGTTTAGTATATTTTGATCATTGCCCATACTGAGTTTTTGTATTGTAGTACTTTGGCAATTTTTTGATTTCCCTATTATGACTCAAACACTTTTCAAATTCAGCGTCTAGGCTTTACTTCCATTTTCTTATGCTAAGATGTCACTTGTGTTTTGATTGATATATATAGATGGATGAACAAGGGTTTTAAGTGCTTAATTATTTTGACACTTACTTCTTTTCTTCTTTTGACATTACCCTTCTTTGCACAATCTCATAGGATGCCTAAGTACACGTTATTCCTCGTGTTTTATGAGATAAAGACTGTGTTTATGAATTTAGTGGGAGTGGCTTGTGTTTTGACCTTGAAGTTTTTATTTCTTTGGGATATATGTTTGGGCCGATTGGAAATTAAGAGCACACACTGCCTAAAATCATATTCAAAAGTCTATCTAACAGGGGAATACAAATTTTAGTAAGCAGTCCACATGCATGTTCAATGGCATTCAATATGTATCATGCTTGATAACATCAACATAAGCATAGAACATTTTAAAACACAGTTTGGAAAAGTAGAATTAAACCCTCAAAATAATAAATTTAGGCACAAATTCTCATTTTGGTAGCCTCCACTATTGATCTCAACATTTTCGTACAAAATCTCTTTCACTAAGTCATAAAGAGAAAAGTGACTAACTCATTTTGTGTGATCAATCATAGATTGATACAAAGTTATCTAGAACTCAGAAACTAGTGTAATGCACAATACTCCTCAACAACTCAAACATCACATTCAAAAAAAAATTGTTTTGTTCATGAAAGGCTCAATTCGCAACACTATGCCAACACCCCCAACCTAAACTCAACATTTCCCCCAATGTTTTTAAATTGTAAAGAACATGGGCATGAGTTCGAAGGTTTGGTTGTATGAACAACAAAACCATTACTATCATATATATACAAACACATCATATCCACTAATCACAAGGCAACCACACACATAGGCTAAACCAAATATAATAAAAAATTAAATAATTAACTAACTATATGTTGGGGTTTATGCCCTAAAGATATAATTTGTAAATGGATTTATGAAATAAATAAAAAGAAAAGTTCAATTCATTCTTGTTGTGTTGTTTATTTTATAACTTGTGCATATATTGACATCCTAGATTGCCTGATGTAATCTCGAACTATGTATATGAGTGTCATATACAGATGGATACAGTAAGAGACGTGCAATCTAAAGAGTCCATAGATAGCAAATAAAGCTGGGTACTTTATTTGTAGTTAATCTATAGCTGTGGTCCATTCCGTAATGTACGGTGATTCTATCCTAAATCATTCATATGAGATATGGGAATGGAGGCACCTTGTATGATGTGATCATATAGGACTGGGCCATGATCTATATGAATCTGTCACTAAGATCCGTTTACTGATGAGATTCATATATATCAACTAATGATGGCTATATGTGGGTGATCTTAATCCTGAGTGTCTTATCGACTTCTTCAGGTTAGATCGTGGTCTTTGATATACCATGGGTGAGGTCAGATGCAGTTCCTGATCAATATACTCCATATGTTGGGATTGCGGTTTGGCTTGTGGTTGGGAAGGTATGTACACAATAGTGGAATCCACTCCTTCTTGTAAGAAGTAGATGGTAGTTCCCTTAAGGGTTGTTTTGGGGCTTGGACAATATGAGCACTCTCCTAATTTCGTGAGGAAATAGGATTTATTGTCCATTAGAGAATCAACGGTACTTAAAAGATATATGTAATTAGAGAGGTATAACGGACATTATGACCCAGCTCTAATTATGAACTACTGTAGAGGATCACACCATGTGTAATAGATATATCGATGGACACCGAGTTGTATCGGACTGTGTAAAACCGTCTGCAGTTGAGAGAGTGCAGTATCGGGTTTTTAGTGGAATAACACCGGAGTTAATAATCGAGGAATATTAATTAAAGAGTTTAATTAATGATTCTAAAGATTATTGGAGCTCAAAATAGTGTGGGTCCATTAGGTCCTCTTGCTAGCCCGATCGATTTAGGTAACAAGGGTCACAGTTAATTGATTGGATTGTCCAATTAATTGTGTTACGAAAGTGACATGTATTTATTCGGGAATTAATTGAATAATGAGATTATTTAATTAATGAATAATGGTGATTAAATAAATTAAATAATAAGATTATTTAATTTTGTTATTAATCACTAAATGGAGGGTGTTGGTTGATATTTGATTTTAAATAGAATAAGATAATATGATTATTTTATTAAATTAAATATTTGAAATTGAATTTCAAATGTTTAAATTCAAAATAATATTTAATTATCTTTTAAAATAAAAGATAGGAGATATCATTTTAAAAGATTTAGTTTTAAAATTGAAAATATATCAATTAAAGAGTTTTAGTTATAATAATATATATATATATATATATATGATATATATTGATAACAAAAGCACAACACACAAAAAGAAAATATATGTGATTGTATGGGATACAACCATATACGACGTGAATCAATAAAATTGGATTAGAAGAAATTTTATGTGCACATGAAAAAACAAAAAGAGACCAGGTCTCTTAATTTTTTTTTTTAAAATGCAAATTGGTTTGTGCATGAAAAATATTTATTGATCAACGCATATTCAAAGATAGTGCAAGTGTGTGCAGTGCAAGGGTTGCATAGGGAACAAAAAGAAAATTGTTTCTTCTTCTTCATTATCTCTAAATCCTCCTTAGTTCCTGAATACGTGACATCTCACACGCAGTTACCAGTTCCAGGAATAGCTAAGAAGATCGGTGGTACAGATCAGGATCATATCGTAAAGTGAAGGAGCCTCCAAACGTTGGTAAGGTTCTAAATTTTTTTAAAATTGATTACAATTTCCTGAGTTTACATATTGTATGTATCAGTTCTGGAAAAATAATTGCGATCCTAAGTTCACTGGTTACAGATCGTTTACGATTTGTATAAAAAATTTAATACCTATTTCCCTTGCATTACCAGTGAACGGGGTTCCAACACTATATACAAAGATAGAGTGTACCTAGGTGGTTTGCCTACCACCAAGAGTTGCATTGGTGCTCTCCAGCTTCGTAAGTTCGATTTGTTCTAGCACTCTTGCATCTTCAATCCCTTGCAAATATGGCTTAACTCTATACCTGTTGACCTTCTAAGTATACCCACTTCTTATATCTTCTAGTTCTACCGCTCCATAGAGGAAAACTTCCTTCATTCGATATGAACCGAACCATTTTGACATCAACTTTTCCGGAAACATCTTTAGCCAAGAGTTGAAAAGTAGTGCCAACATTCCTGGATGCAAATGCTTTCTAATGATCATTTTGTCATGTACTATTTTTGATCTCTCCTATTAGAGCTTTACATTCTCATATGCCTCATTCCAAAGCTCTTCAAGTTCATTTAATTGTTACTTTTGTTGCTCTCCCGATTGGTCTAAGTCAAAGTTGAGCGAATTAGGTGACATGCCTTTCCAAAAATCAACCGGAAAGGAGTCATATCGATTGGAGTCTTGAAAGCTGTCCCATATGCCCATAATGCATCATTTAACTTAGAAGCCCAATCTCTTCGGTTTGGCTTGACTGTCTTCTCTTGAATCTGCTTGATATGCCAATTACTGACTTCTACTTGGCCTGAGGTCTGAGGATGATATGGAGTCGTCACCTTGTGCTTCACATTGTACTGTTTCATCAATGTTGTAAATACTCTATTACAAAAATGGCTTCCTCCATCATTGATTATACATCTAGGGGTCCCAAATCGTGTGAAAATATACTCCTTCACAAACTTCACAACAACCTTGCTATCGTTTGTTTTGGTGGCCTTTGCTTTTACCCATTTGGACACATAATCCACTGCCACCAAAATATACAAGTTGCCTTCCAAAGGTGGGAATGGTCCAATGAAATTGATTCCCCAACAGTCCAATATTTCAATCGCCATATTCATCGATTGTGGCATCTCATTCCTCTTTCCAATATTCCTTGACTTTTGGCATCTATCACAAGTCAGGCAAAAATGATAGGAATCCTTAAAAATAGAAGGCCAATAAAATTCTACTTGAAGAACCTTCATAGCCGTAGTTCTTGCACTAAAATGGTCTCCACAACTCAACTTATACAAAACTTCAAAATGTCCATCTGCTCACTTTTCTGAATACACCACCTAATAATCTGATCTGCTCCATGCATGAACAAATAAGGGTCATTCCACAAATACTGCCTTTCCTGCCATCTGAATCTCTTCTTGCTTTGGTATGACAAATCTGGGGGTATGTTATTGTTTGTCAAGAAGTTGACAATATCCGCATACCATGGCTCTTCATTTGTAATGGCCAATAATTGCTCATTTGGAAAGTCATCTCTCAATGGAAGTGAGTCTTCCTTTTGCCTGGATTCATGCATCAACCTACTTAAATGATCCACCACCACATTCTCGCTTCCCTTCTTATATCGAATTTCAAGATCAAACTATTGTAATAAAAGTATCCACTGGATAAGTCGTGGTTTGGCGTCTTTCTTTTGAAGAAGATACCAGAGTGCCGAGTGATCCGTGAATACACCTATCTTTGCCCCTATCAAATATGACCTAATTTCTCCAAGGCAAAAATTACCGCTAGCAACCCCTTTTCTGTGGTTGAGTAGTTGAGCTGAGCATTATTCAACGTACGAGATGCATGATATATGGCGTTCGAAATCTTCTCTATTCATTGCGCAAGCACTGCCTCTATTGCATAATATGATGCATCACTGACGAGAGCGTTTTTTGTCATTAGAAAATGCCCGTCAAAAGTAATTTATAAAACCTCAAATGCCTCAGAATGTTTACAAAACAAGTACAATGGCAAGCAAGGGTATCGTCCATAGGGAAAGGGAAACTATGTGGCTAAAACTAGTTAACTACTATTAAAGTAAAACAAAGCATGTAAATGTCAATGGTTGATTTGAAAAGGTTAAAAACTAAAATGCAATTACAATTAGACTAACTAATATAACATGCAATTGGTGTTAATATATGATAGTGGGAACTAAGGAGTTGATGGATCCAACAAGTGAATATGGGCAATGTAGGAACTCACATGAATGCACGTTAATCTTATGTAACCAATCAAATCATGTATAGGATTGGCTGTATACCACTTATGAGTGTCCAACCCATCATGTATAGTATTGGCCACCCACAAATGGTTGTGCAATAAAAGAATATCTATCAAATAAGGGACTAATCTCTTTGTTTAAATTCACCAACCCATCATGTATCGTGTTGATGCTTAATCTCTCACAAACAACCAATCAAATCATGTATAGGATTAGTTACCCATTTGAGATTAGATAGAGTTGAGATTAATGTGTCTGGATTTCACTCAAGTCATGTACAATTGTTCAATCCTTCCATTCAAATGAGCATAAGAAAACCTAGCATCATGTATACCAAATTATCAACTCAAATAATTCCTCAAAAAATTTGCAAAGAGAGTCATATACAATCAAATACAAATCATCCTTGAATTCAATTAAAACAATGAATGAAACGTATATGATAGATTGATAGAAAATATAAGGTTCATTACAAGCCCAACATCCACAAGTGTCTCACATCAATCCCCTAGTGGGATAATTAATTACTCATGACAAATACAAGAAAATAATAAGGAGAAAAGAGATAGAGAAGACCCATGTTGAGAAACTCCTCTTTTCTTGAAGCTTGAATCCAATCTCCAATGTCCATGAGTAGATGCTAAGGATGATGTTTAGGTTTTGTGAGGTTAGTGTTCTTGGGAGAGAATTGTATGAGATAAGGGAAGAGAGAGAGTCTCTTTAATGAAAAAACGGTGTATATATATGTTTGGGATGCTAGGGCACTATCTGGGCGGGAAAAGACATCATTGCCCCTCTAAAAATTGCTTAAAACTTGTCATTTTTGGTGCTGGAAAGTGCAGTGCACGGGTAACTGCATGGGTAGGTGACCCGTGCAGTACCCGTGCATTTTGTTCATGCCCGAGTGATCAAATTTCGGGTTTTGGTGAGTTGCACGGGTAGGTTACCCGTGCAGTACCCTTGGACAGCCGCGCAACAGTTACTAAACATGTCTATAACTTCCTTTAGAAAATTTGGAATTGTAATCCGTAAAAACTACTAGAAACTAGACTTCCGAGGATTTCCGAATATATGCAATTTGAAACATGGTTCAGTATGAGGAGGGAGATATAACTCTTTGAAGTTGGATGATCTGCACACACTATTTTTACAATATTTTGCCCTTTTGTCACCAAATCTCATTTTTGATCCCGTTTCTTGCTTTTTTCCCTAATGCCTGCAATAAAAACCAAAAGACCCATAAATACACATAAAACTGCTTAATAAAAAAACAAAGAAGAAGGATATGAGGGCCAAAATGTATAACATTTTCCTTTCGATCAATCACACATAAGTTCGAAGGGTAGATACAAATCTGGTGGTCTCGTTACTGGTGTCGATGTCAATAATATCTTAAGCTTCTCAAAAACTTCTAAGCATTTATCATCGAAGTAAAACTCAATGTCTTCTTGCAACAACCTACATAAGGGTCTCGAAATCTTAGAGAAATCCTTAATGAATCTTCTACAAAATCCAGCATGCCTCAAGAATGAACGGATTTCCCTCACTGTCCTAGGGGGTTGCAAACTATTTATCACATCAATCTTCACCTTATCCACCTCTATTCCTCACTCCAAAATTATGTGCCCGAAAACTATCCCTTGACGCACCATAAAGTGGCTCTTCTCCCAATTTAACACAAATTTGGCTTCATTGCACCTTCTTAACACTGAAATGAGGTTGAGAAGACAAGCACTAAATGAACTCCCTGTTACTGAGAAGTCATCTATAAAGACTTCTATAACTCCTTCCACCTGTTAGGATTATGCTCAATAGCAAGAGTGTAATATTGTAATTGACAATCTTTTCATATAAATAAAATGATTTCTGATTCTGCAAAATCTTATAGCATTTATAAATATAATTGTCAAGGTAAATAATCATAAGGTCAAAAGACTATGAGATATGAAGAATTGTTTGTACATCCGGATATGTATGAGGTAGACACAATTCTTTAGTTAGTCTTGAATAACGTTCACAACTTAAGTTAAAGGTTGGGCACCTCTATCTTGATAAAGTTGTAGAATTCTTTTACTAGCATTTGAGTGGGATCAAATGAGTTATGATGAGTCTAAAATCATCTAAAGGTTTTCGAGTAAAAGAATCTAGTGCACTGGGTGCATTGAACTGGATCACAATGAAATACTTTATCTAGAACCGTCACTAGATATAAGTCTTTTCATTATCAGGACAATCGGAGAGTCTATCTAAATCCTGAGATAAATGATGGACTTATGGTTGCAAGTATTATCATTTGAGCTATCAATGAGTACGATTATATAGCATAGTCTATCCTCGATAGTTTGGTGGTATTCATTTGTTAATCGATAGAGGATTTCATTTATAGATATGGACATCGTGGCTCCATTTATTAAATGAGAGTATAATATCATCATATGGATGTTTTGAGGTATTGGATACTAAATCTCAACGTTGAGTTTTCAATAATGATTATTGAAGACATGGCTTCTGGACAAGTCAAAATATCCAAGTTCAAAATGTGGTCATATGAGGAAATATGGTAACTTGGAGAGCTATAGGCGGTCTATGAGCTCTTGGCGATTACTGATATTATTCACGAGGATACACCATCTCCTATAAGATTGTCTAGGGTATGAATGAGAAACATCTCCTTATTCTATCTTTATTTAAGAGTTCAATTTTTGCTCTTTAGTGGAATGAGTTAAAATTAATAGATCGGACCTAAGTGAATCATTTGTTGATTGTGATTAGGTTATGTCTATTGAAGCTTAAATTTAGATAGCCCGCCAAGATCCACAATCCACACGTACTTGCATGGATCACTTGATATATTCTACCGGACCAATTTATAGGTCCATCTAGAATTGCATTTAATATATTAAGAATATAATATGTCTATTATTTATTTAATGGGCTGCACTATTATATTAATATATTAAAAGGAGACATGTAGGCTTGTTTCTTTTAGTAAGAATAAGTCTGATTCACATGTGGGCTTTTATTTAAAGTCTAATGGATTAAATAAAATAAGAAAAATAATATTGAGCCCATATATATATGGTGTGGGCGGCAAGGCTAAATAAAATAGCCCAAGATATTATTTTATTTTATTGTTTTGATTAAATGGGAATTAATTAATTATTTAATTAATTAATAGTTTAAATCAAAATCTTTTCCTGATCAGTAAATTAAATACTATGTGTTGGATTAGGGTTGGAATTCTTTTAAGTGATAGGAGTCCTAATGTGGTAAGGATTAAGTCCACATACACTCCTTATTATACAAAGAATTCGGCCACCACTAGTCCTACAAGGGTTAGGATTCTTGAATTGATATGAATTAGGGAAAAGGATAATTCCTTTTCAAGTAAGGAAATTAACCAACCCTAGATTTCCTATTCAATGAATTCGGCCAACCCTACTTGGTGAAGGAGAAAATTCGAACAACCTATAAATATAAGGTTATGAATTTTCGGCCACCAGGAAGAAAAATAGAGAGAGTTTTTTTGTTTGTTTTGAAAATAAAAAATCCCACTCTATACACATAGATTTTTGGCCAAGAGAGAAAAAGAAAATAAGTTCTCATTCGATAGTGCACTTACAAGCCTTTAACATCAAAAGGTTTTGTGCACACTTTCGATTTAGGGTTACGCGAGTTTCAATCATATTGATTGTGAATTGAAAAGTGACCTGAACTGTTTTTTTAGGCTCTTGGTGTTTTACTATTGAAGATCAAGATCAGAAATTCCATACATCCATTCTAAGGTAAGCAATTCAAAGAAAAAGGGAGACCACGCTCCTAGGTGATTCATGTACGTGCTAGGATTGAAGATCTTACGGATTACCATCGACGTAAGTCAATCGGATCACGCGACAAGAGGTATTTAACTCTAACCGTATATTTGAGTTTAATTAATTATAGGGTTAAGGTTCAAATCTTTAGAAAAATTTTAAATTATACGAAAATTATTTTTCGCCTTCCGCTGCGGTTTTAAGCAATTTTTCCCTACACCACTATTCTAAAAAGATTGACGACATAAACCGTTGAAAGGTTCTGGGTGCATTATACAAACCAAATGACATACGACAAAAAGCAAATGTCTCGCATGGACATGTGAAAGTAGTCTTCTCTTGATCAATCGGGTTGATTGCTATTTGATTGTATCCTGAAGATTTGTCTAAGAAACAATAATGGCTATGTCTCGCAAGAAGCTCTAACATCTGATCTATAAAAGCCAAAGGGTAATGATCATTGCGAGTGGCATTGTTAAGCTTCCGGTAATCTATGCAAACTCTCCACTCGGTTTAAGCTCTTTGAGGTACCAACTCATTGTCCTCATTCCGTATGACCGTAATTCTAGTTTTCTTTGGTACCACATGTATTGAACTAATCCACTTACTATCCGAAATTTGATAGATGATACCATTCTCCAACAACTTCAGAACTTCTTTCTTGACGACCTCTTTCATAATTGGGTTGAGCCTTCGTTGAGCTTCTATTGAAGGCTTAGATCCTCTTCAAGAAGAATCTTATACATGCAAGTGGTAGGACTAATTTCCATTAGATCATCCAAACTCCATCTGATTTTTCCTTTGTAATGCCTCAAAACTTCTATGAGTTATGCCTCCTCTGGTTGACTCAAGTCTGATGCTACAATTACTAGTAGTGACTCATTTTCGCCATGAAAAACATACTTCAATGAAGATGGTAGAGGCTTCAATTCCTACTCTGGAGTGAAACTAGAGCTCAGAATTGATCCTTTGATAGGAATCTCTTCGTTGATTTCTTTTAGTGTATTTGAACCACTTGCCCATACTAGAGTCTATATCCTATTATCTTATGAATCTACTTCTGTGACAATTTTTTTTCTCACAAAGGCTCCCATCCAGTAAAGTTGTTCATAATCGAACTTCTCTTCTATGAGAATTCTTCCATACTCCTACAAACAAAACAATTAAAGTCAAAAGAGCGCGTACACAATGATCTGGCCAACTATGTAGTATATTTAGGCCCTCAAATCCTTACCTTGTGTTATGTTTTCGTGCGTTTTTGTATCTCTAAAGGGTTGTTTTATGCGTAATTGTAGGAAATGGTGCAATGAGGGGTTTGGAAGCGTGTTACAGTGGTTCCGGCCGAAAAAAAGGGCAAAATGAAAGACAAAGGACAACAAACAGCTCAAAGTACAGATCAAGTGCGGGTCACAACTGCACTCTAGCCGCACTCATGCTTACACCCGAGACCTTATGCAAAGTCAAGAGTTAAAACACGGGTCATCCAACCGCACTCCAATCGCACTAATGCCAAACCAGAGAAGTTAAAGATGCACCTGACATTAGAGTGCGGGTACTGTGTGGGTCATCCAACCGCACTCTACCCGCACTGTTGCCAAACCAGAGAAGTTGAAGTTGCACCTGACATTAGAGTGCGGGTAAAGTGCGGGTCATCCAACCGCACTCTGCCCGCATTGTTGCTCAAGACAGAAGGAAGGTTTTGCACCTGACAGTGAAGTGCGACTCAAGTGCGATCACAGTGCGGTTCCCAGTGCGGCTCAAGTGCAGGTAATCCAACCGTACTCCACCCGCACTGGTTCCATATCCAAGAGCTGAAGATGAAGACAACCCATACAGTGCCAGTACAGTGCGGGTAATTCACCCGCACTCCGTGCTCGCCGGATTGATTTTTGAAGCTTAAGTGACCTATTTTTGTATGTTGTATAAATAGAATAGTATGGAAATGTTTTAGACATCCTTTGACTCTGTTTTTCAGAGGTTTTACACACTTAGATCTAGAATCTCTCTCTCTCTCTCTCTCTCTCACATCCTTACATTCTCTACTCAATTTCAAGGAAGTTAGGAGATTGAAGCCACTTCAAGGAAGGAGATGTTCTCCAAGGGTTCTTTCTCTTTCCTTTCTCTTATTTTCCTAGTTGTAAAGAGTAGCTAAATCCCCTCTAAGGGGTTGATGGAGTAGTTATTTGAATATTGGGCTTGTACATATACTTGATGTTATATTGATATTCATGTCTATCTTTCATTGATCTATTCTTGTTATGAATGTTTACCATTGATTTCTTGTGTAGATACATCCTCTTTGCAAGATCTCTTTGTATTATGTATGAGTATTGCATCTAGATATACATCATATTTAGTTGTTTATTGCTCTAATGAATGGATGGAACATCATGAATTCCGACTCTTAAACCGCGTTCTTAATCTAACCTCGATCGAGTTTCCGGCACTATACATCCTAGGTCGGAGCCCGTGAGAGAGTTAGAAGTCATCACTATACATCCTAGGGTGACTATATTTAATCGGTTGAGTCATAGTTAGGTAGACGAGCTTCATTTCCAGAATCCGATAAACAACCAACACTATACATCCTAGGTCGGTAGTTTACGACGGATTAATACCTAATAGGTTGTCCGCACTATACATCCTAGGTTGGCCACCTTCTAGGGATAAATAAACGACTATATACATCCTAGGTCGGTTGCCTTGAATAACCGTGCTATTGACAAGTTTGTTGCATTGCCCAGTATTCACTTTCGAATCCATTAACTCCTTAGTGTCCATCATCTATATATACCCTTCATCCCATTTCCCCCTTCATTTAGTTTGCATACTTATTTTAGTGTTATAATAGGACAATTCACCATCTACATCTTCATCATTTATGTTTCATTTATTATATATATATATACATTAACATTACTTTAGCAATAACTAATTTTAGCTAACTCCGCTCCCTGTGGACGATCCCCCACTTGCCACCATATTTGTGTTTTCAAACTAATTTAGGCTTCGTGAGGTTTTAACAAATATTGTTGACGGATTGCTCTTTTAAAACGAAACTAGAAATATGTCCGGTCAAATGGCGCCGCTGCCGGGGAAGCGCAAGTTTAGTTTGATTAATTTCGCATGAGTAATAGTTAGTCTAGTAACATTTCTGATCTACCTTATTTGTGTCTCGTTACGTTGTGTGTTATTTGTTGTTGAAATCTCAGAATTCTAGGTATATGCACGGAAGAAGATCATTAAGAGGAACAGTGTTGCCAGTTATCGACAACATAAATCAGTTGGGTAGAAGAGCCGGTCAGTTAGAGGGAAACATGGAAGCCTGTGTTCCTATGGATTACCCTGGGCAGAATAGGGAAGACATAAATGATCAGAATCAGAATGAGCAGCAGGCTCGAGAGCATGAGGGCAGTGTACATGGAGATGAACAACTAGGTCTCACCATGGGAGAGTACACCCTCCCGTTTGTAGGCAATGTGCCCACTGCCATAGTACTTGATGATGTGACAAGGCAGTATGAGTTGAAGACTATGCATATTCGCCTCCTACCATCTTTTAGTGGGAGAGTTACCGAGGATTACCTTCAATTTATGAAACAGTATGGAGCCACCCTAGAAACCTTTCCGGTAATGGCTCGCCAAGTAGTGTTGACAAGAGAGCAGCTCCACCTCAGGTGTTTCCAGTACTGTTTGCAAGATGCCGCCATAACATGGTACATGAATTTGAGGCCAGGATCACTGGTGACATGGATTCAGGTGTGCAAGTTCTTTTTCAACAAGCATTTTCCATCACAAAAGGCGAAGGACCTAAGGTTGAAAATAGCATCCTTTGTCGAGGAGGACGGTGAGCCTTTCCATGAGGCATGAGAGATGTTTAACTTGTTGCTAGCACCAATGCCGCCATATACATACCACCCAGAGTTGAAGGTTAATTCCTTCTATAGTGGACTTTCACCGATCACACAAATGCTAGTGGACAATGCTTGAGGAGGTACAATAGCAGACAAGAGAGCAGTTGAGGCATATGACATCTTGGAGAAGATTGCCCAGAACTCACAGCAGAGGACATCACACCTGAGAATGGGTGGAAGGATAGAAGTGGGTCAGGATACCGAAGTTCAAATTCAGATGTCCAGAATGAACAAAGAGCTCCAATCGATCAAGGAGCTTATAACTGGAAAGCCAGGGTCCTACCATGGAGTGAGTCAAGTAATGGGGGAGATAGAAGGAGGGGAAGAGCAGTTGGGTCAAGAAGAGCAAGCCCAGGCCCTTGGGGAATTTCCAAGGCCAAGGAATGACTTGTATTCAAATACGTACAACCCAGGGTTGAGAAACCACCCAAACTTGTCTTGGTCCAACAACAACCACCTAGGGGCAACAAATTACCAAGGTGGCAACAACAATTTCCAAGTTGGAAACAACAATCAGGGGTACCAAAACTGTGGGTAAAATAGGTACACTCAAGGAGGGCCTAACAACAACAACCAATGGGAAAGTTCAAGTAGTAACCCACAATCCAACTTTAATTCCCAAGCATCTGCTAGCCAAAAAAAGGACAAGTCCCTAGAGGAGATAGTGAGCACAGCAATCAAAATGGTTGGTATCAGGTCAGAAGCCTTCAAGAACACCTTGAATGCCTCTGAGCAACGAATGATCGCTTACATGCAGTCCAATGATCAGAGGGCAAATAGTCATGGAGCGTCACTGAAGAAGATGGAAACTCAGTTGGCACAAATTTTCTATGCATTGGTCAAGAACAAGGGGAAGGCATCAAGCACCGATGAGCATGTTAATGTGTTAGAAGTCGTCAAGTTTTGAGTTGAAGAGAATGAGAAAAGTGTGGTAGAGGTCACAGAGAATGAAGATAGGGGAAGTGGCCTAGACTCCCCCATTAAACTTTCGGACCCAGGAAGTTTCGTCATAGAGGTACGAATTGAGAACTCACCTAGGATGGGAGCAGTGCTTGATATGGGGGCTAGCATCAATATGATGCCATTGGAGGTATATGAACAGTTGAAGATTCTGTCAATCAAGCCTACTTCCCAGACTCTCATCATGGCAGACAATTCTTCCATCACTCCAGTTGGTATTGTGGAGGAAGTCTACGTGAATGTGCACGGTTTGATGGTGTCAGTAGAATTTGTGGTGTTGAATTACAAGCGAGGAGAATCCAGTGGTAGGGACTGGAAATTGCTTTTGGGGAGGTCATTCATGGCCATAGCGGGTATGGTAGTTGATATTTGTTCTAGGGACATTTCCTTCAGCTGTGGAGGCAAAAGTGTTAACTTCAAGGTAAAATCCCTCAAAGCAAGCCAAGTCAAAAATTGTTTGGTCTTGGAAGCACCAAATTCAAGCTTTTGAGGGTGTGAAGGAGATGGAAATGGGAAACCAAGACTGCATTAAGGAAAGGCAAGAATCTGAACTTGAAGAGGATGAATCAAGTACTAAATTTTTTGAATAGCTAGGTGAGCTTGAGCAAGACAACACGAAGCTCAAACTAGAGGTTTATTTGCTCAAGGCTGAGAATGGACTGTTGAAGAAGAAATTGCATGACCTCTCAACATTGAACAACGGTTTAAAGGAGCAAGTAGTGGAGCTTGCTACAAAAGAGGAATTAGTCTCCAAGAACCTAGAAGAGTTGGCAAAGCTCTCGGAAGAATTCAAGGAGGATAATGGGAGAAGGTCAAGAAAACTTCAGCTAGGTGTTGAGGAGTCCACAAAAGCGGTAAGGGAATTGCAAGAACGGTTAAGCACAAAAGAAGATGAGTTGAAGCTGGCCAAAGTCAAGGAGTGTGATTTGATTGAGAAACTCGATGTGACAGAAAATGAGGTTAAATCCCTCAAATACGGGCAACAAAAAGGGGCCCACACCAACAACTGAACAGGGAGTTTCCCTAACAGTTCTGTTACTTGTTATTTTTGTGCCAAAAGAGGGCACACTAAGGCTTATTGCTTTAGTTTCCAAAGGTTCAAGGCAAGTAGAGTTTGGTCTAGGATGAACCCAACAAAGGTCAAACAAATATGGGTTAGAAAGGACCTAGTTGGACAAGTGAGGAAGGTGGGGAGAGATGCAGTACATAGGCATTTGGCACCGGTTTGGGTGGTCAAGTTGAATGTGCTCCCCATTCCGGCCAAACCTCATTTGGTTGACCGGGTCCCACTTTGAGTGCATTGCACTCACTTTTGAATTCATTTTAGTATTTTTACTTTTCGGATGGGTAGTTTTTTGTCTTTGTAATTTTTGGAACATAATGCTTGTTAATGTGTTATGTGTAGTTTTGGTGTAGATACAGTTGCAGGGCAGAGTCCAGGAATCAGTCCAGGGAAACAATACGGTTATAGTGCGGGTCAGTCACCTGCACTCGTCCCGCACTCTGAAGGCATCAGGTAATAAAGTGCGGGTAAAGTGCAAGTCAGTCCCGCACTCCACCCGCACTTTGGTCGCTGATCGGGCCAAATATGCAGTATATTTAGTCCCTCATATCCTTACCTTGTGTTCTGTTTTCGTGTGTTTTTGTATCTCTTATGGGTTATTTTGTGCGTAATTGTAGGAAATGGTGCAATGAGGGGTTTGGAAGCTTGTTACAGTGATTTCGGTAGAAAAAGGGCAAAAGAAAAGACAAAGGACCACAAACAGCTCAGAGTGCGGGTCAAGTGCGGGTCGGAATTGCACTCTAGCTGCACTCATGCTTATGACCGGGACTTGATACAAAGTGAAGAGTTAAAGCGCGGGTATAGTGCGGGTCATCCAACCGCTCTCCACCCGTACTATTGCCAAACCAGAGAAGCTGAAGTTGCACCTGACATTAAAGTGCGGGTACTGTGCGGGTCATCCAACCGTACTCCATATGCACTATTACCAAGACCAGAAGAGCATATTTGCACCTGACACTAGAGTGTGGGTAAAGTGCGGGTCATCCAACCGCACTATTCCCGTACTGTTGCTCAAGACAGAAGGTAGATTTTGCACCTAACAGTGTAGTGCGATCACAGTGCGAGCACATTGTGGTTCCAAGTGCGGGTCATGTGCGGGTAATCCAACCGCACTCCACCCGCACTAGTTCCAGATCCGAGAGCTGAAGATCATACAGTGCGGGTAATTCACCCGCACTCCACCCGCACTCCGCGCGCGCCAGATTGATATTTGAAGTTTAAGTGACCTATTTTTGTATGTAGTATAAATAGAATAGTATGAAAATGTTTAAAGGAGCTTTTTTTTACTCCGTTTGTCAGAGGAAAACACACTTAGATTAAGAATCTCTCTCTCTCTCTCTCTCTCTCTCTTACATCCTTACAATCTCTACTCAACTTCAAGAAAGTTAGGAGATTGAAGCCACTTCAAGGAAAGAGATGTTCTCCAAAGGTTCTTCCTCTTTCCTTTCTCTTACTTTCCTAGTTGTAATGAGTAGCTAAATCCCCTCTAAGGGGTTGATGGAGTGGTTAGTTGAATATTGGGCTTGTACATAAACTTGATATTATATTGATATTCATGTCTATCTTTCATTGATCTATTCTTGTTATGAATGATTAACATTGAATTCTTGTGTAGATACATCCTCTTGCAAGATCTTTTTCTATTATGTATGAGTATTGCATCTAAATATACATCCTATAGAGTTGTTTATTGCTCTAATGAATGGACAGAACGTCATGAATTCCGACTCTTAAACCTCGGTATTAATCTAACCTCGATCGAGTTTCCGACACTATACATCCTAGGTCGGAGCCCGTGGGAGAGTTAGAAGTCATCACTGTACATCCTAGGGTGACTATATTTAATCGGTTGAGTCATTGTTAGGTAGACGAGCTTCATTTCCAGAATCCGATAAATAACCAACACTATACATCCTAGGTTGGTAGTTTACGACGGATTAATACCTAATAGGTGGTTCGCACTATACATCCTAGGTTGGCTACCTTATAGGGATAAATAACCAACTCTATACATCCTAGGTCGGTTACATTGAAAAGTCGTGCTATTGACAAGTTTGTTGCATTGCCCAGTATTCACTCTCGTATCCATTAACTCCTTAGTTTCCATCATCTATATATATCCTTCATCCCATTTCCCCCTTCATTTAGTTTGCATATTTAGTTTAGTGTTATAATAGGACATTTCACCATCTACATCTTCATCATTTATGTTTCGTTTATTATATATATACATTAACATTACTTTAGCAATAACTAATTTTAGCTAACTTCGCTCCCTGTGGACGATCCCCCACTTGCCACTATATTTGTGTTTTTAAATCATTTTAGGCTTAGTGAGGTTGTTACATTATTGTTGTCGGACTGATCTTTAAAACGACACTAGAAATACGTCCTATCAGTCACGCAGTATATATACTGCCTGTCATTCTCTAGGGCTCCACTTTGTCACAAAAACAAACAAACAGATACTTTCAAATTTTTCCCTCGTCTCAACTGAAAGGTATTCCGTGTGTGCCACGTTTTTGATTTTCGGCAACCAAGGTATGAATTCTTCCTCCAATTTCATTACATATCACTCTAATCTTCAATTCTGAACCATTTGTCAACAATTTTTTCCTTTTTTTGCGTAAAGTTCATTATTCAAGGATGGGCCACGATTTTTGTGCCCTTTTTCCTTGCTTATAGGGATTGTGTATGATGCTTTAATTACAAAGAATGTGGAGAATTTCGGTTTCAATTATCTCAATCCTTGATTTCACATAATCACATATTCAATTTCGGAACTTTTGAACTCTTTATTGAATATCTATGAGATTAAATGATAAGTTGTCTAATTATGCATGTGAAATGCTCTATACATGGGTTATGACCATATTATTGTGATTTGATTCACTGAATTGCTGTGAGTGTCAAGTGTGGGTGTTGTTTGTGTTTCTGCCTACGCCAGGTAACTGGAAACGAGTTAAAGTACGGGTCCAGTACGAGTCAGTCACCCGCACTCCACCCGCACTCTATCTGCCTAGCAGATTTTTCGTTCTTTCAATTGTTTCATCATAATCTCATGGTTCCTTGATGTGAGTATTCCCTTTAAACTATTTTTTATTGTGCCGATGTCAGAAAGAACCAGGTAATCAACTAGGCAAAGCAGTCAGGGTTCCGAACGAAGACCGAAGAGGGGACCTCAAGTTCCACCACCATGCGTCAGGCACCCAGAGTTTGAGGACCGTTTAGAATATTTTAGGGAACGAGACGTCGTGGTGGAAAGGGGAATAGTAGTTGAAGAGCTAGAGGGCACCTCAATCCCTCTAATGGTTGAAACGAGGGGATGGGAAACCTTCATTAGCCACCCTCCGATGTATTGCAGAAGTGTGGTGGAGGAATTCTTTGCTGGAATGATACCTAAAACTTTTCAGCGAACTTCTTCTGTTCTGGTCCGAGGGGTGGAGGTCCGAATGACTATAGCAGACATTAACAAGTACTATAGGACATAGCTTCCAGTTGATCTTGAGGCGGTCAGAAGACTATGGCAAGGGGTGACTTGGAATGAGTTCTTTGTGACACAAAATGTGGAGTTTGCCAATCAGTTGGTGATCCGTCCAATGGACTTTTGGGTGGCACCAGATCACCGTATGAAGCACACCAACTTGAAGAGTGAGTTGGGTTTTTGGCATGTGTTCATCTCTCATTCATTGATCCCTAGGAAGCAGAGAACTTCAGTAAACTTCAATGCAGAAATGATCATGTACTGTATACTGCAGAATCAATTGGTTGACATAGGCTTTCTGGTCAAAAGAGATATACTTGAACTGGGAGGTGTCAGAGTAGATAAGTAGCCACTCATATTCTCTAGCCTAATCACCACATTTTGCAGAAATACAAGAGTGGATTTTGGATCCGATCCCTTTGAATGTGGTTTGGGGCCTGTTGGGCGGTTCACATGGAATGACCAAGTGAGAGAGCGAGACCCTTCTGGTGTCAAAGTCAGAACAGGGAGAAAAAAATCTGCTCAAGGGGGAAGCACAAGCAGACAGGCTGAAGACATTCCAGAACAACTAGATTTGGAACCAGTTTATTTAGAATACGGTGATTACAGGCCCGCTGTTTCTCCACCCCCGCAGGAGACTTATGGAGAGATCTCTTGGCAAACCTTGCTTACAGGATTGGAGAACCTCAGAACTGAGGTCGTCGAAAATAGAAAGCAGATTGTCAAGAGCAGAGCGGAAGCCAGTGAGTATTATACTGACATTTGGGGCAACCTCACCGACATGAGAAAGGCACTCAGTCTCCCAGTTTATCCAAAGAAGAAAAAGAGGCACGCTGCTTTCTCACCACCATCAGGAGGCCTAGCCATTGAACCATATGGGGCAGAGCTCCAAGCTGTAATGGAGAGATCCAGGAGGGAACATGAAGATCATATCAGATCAGAACTCGACCCTAAGGGGAAATGGATCTCCAGTGAACCAGAGAAGGAGTTTTCAGACGAGGATTAGCCATCTGTTCCTTTTTGTTTATTGCTATTATTGTAGGACTATTTACTTTTATTTCTTGTATTTGTAATTTCCTTTGACAGCTTGGACTTATTTTTCTTTTCTTTTTGCATTTGATTTTCGTTTGGTAGAGTTGTTGTGTGGTTTTAAGCTAGGTTGTGCATCTTTTGGGAAGCACACAACAACACGCATGGACAATGAACTAGCTTCCTTCTAAATGGAGTTTTCTACCTTCGATTTTGTACTTCAGTGCATTAAGCTTTCAATGAATGCGATTTAGATTTTTGTTATTATGAATGAGCATGGTCGATCGTATGTCTAGATCCAGTTTGGGGGTGCTGAACCCTCATTCCGCAAATTATTGAGATTATGCTTGTTATTCGTTGCGCTTTATGCATGTTCTTCATTTTTGAGTCGTCTATGGTGTTTCTCCCCCTTTAGGACATACCTTGTGGTTTCCAACAATTGGGACATTGTTGAGTTTTGGTTTGGGGGTGTGTTAGGCCTTGTACAGTCGTTATTATAGTTTTATAGTGTCCAATTTTTCAATTTTGTGGCTTGTCCAATTTTCAAACTGTAAGCAGTATAGGTATGATGCCTCTAGAGTGTGCTTTTGGCGAGTTCTTTATATGTGCTTGGACCTTGTGACATAGTTTGGTGCTACTTGAGGGTTTGTTTGCACCACCATGGAGTCATCCCACCCGTTGGTGTTAAGTATTGGGGACTCAATGTTCCCATGACCTTGTTCTAATAGTGGAGATGCCCGTGAGGTCACAAACACAAGCATTAAAGTGCGTTTTCTGAGTGTATTATTGATTATTCTTAAACACGCCTCTCGTCATTTATGTCATGTGCCATAGGACTTGCATATCATTTTGTGAATTGCGTGATGGATGATTTCATTCCCTTTTTAGATGGTTGTGGAAGTGATATTAAGGAATGTATGTGTATTAAATTACCTCTATAGCCTAAACACCACATACCATATTGTGTGCTCCAAAGCCAAGTTTGAGGCCAAACACTTACTCTTTTATTTGGTACCACATTCAACCATATACCTAATAGCCTAAACACATGCCTATCCTTGTACTAATCATGCTAGGATGTGAAATGGTGGTGATGAAAGAAGTTAAGCTCTAAATGGTCCAACAACAGGTAAAATAAAATAATTGTTGAAAATATGCAAGGAAAGGGCTAAGAACTGTAGTTGTGTGCCATAAATGCCCAGGAAAGAGAAATTGTAAGAACTCAAAATGGAGTACAACATTGAGATTGGGAAATTGTAAAAAGAAAATTAAAAGAGAAATTGTACTTGAAGTGCCATAATTGTGATTGTGTTATGATAGATACGTTCAAACGGAGTGCAACATGGAAGGCACAAATGTGGGGTAAACGATTGCCTAGAGGTTTGCATATGAGTGATAAAAGAGCATTGTGTGGGTGTAGGGATATATTCTAGCATGATTGGTGAGTTTGAACTCCAAATGTCCATATTCTTTGTGTAACCTCATTCAACCCCACAGCCACACTCTAACCGGTGGAAACGCCTTATTTGATCCATATAAGTCTAGTTTGGGAATGTCGGTTGAAGCACGATCTTTCACGTCCATGGCATGATGACTCGTTCCTAGGATAGTTCATTGCTTAAATTTTGTGCAAAAATCATCTTTGCATACTTGTTTGTGTGGAACTTAGGACTCTGTAAGGAAAGAAAAGAGAGAATCCATGTGAGTTTTAGAATTGAAGCGAATTATGCTCAAGGTATGGGAGTAAGTTGTCTCTAATTCATGAATGCCTTTAGGTGTGGGATTCGTGTTGGTACGAGCCTCCCTTGGGTGTCTCCAAATTGCTCTTGATCTTGTGCATATGTTTTTTCTCCTCTCTATCACACCTATTTGTATCATATCACACATTAGACTTGCGGCATTGTTAAATTATTATTTAGATGTCTAGGATTTACAATATGTTGGCGTCTTATTGTTTTAGATTATGTTTGCTCAAGGACGAGCAAAAGGTTGGTTTGGGGATGTTTGATCGGGCCAAATATGTAGTATATTTAGGCCCTGAAATCCTTACCTTGTGTTCTGTTTTCGTGCGTTTTTGTATCTCTAAAGGGTTGTTTTGTACGTAATTGTAGGAAATGGTGCAATGAAGGGTTTGGAAGCGTGTTACAGTGGTTCCGGCTGAAAAAAAGGGCAAAATGAAAGACAAAGGACCACAAACAGCTCAAAGTGCGAGTCAAGTGCGGGTCGCAACCGCACTCTAGCCGCACTCATGCTTACACCCGAGACCTGATGCAAACTGAAGAGTTAAAGTGTGGGTATAGTGCGGGTCATCCAATCGCACTCCACCCGCACTAATGCCAAACCAGAGATGTTGAAGATGCACCTGACATTAGAGTGCGGGTATTGTACGGGTCATCCAACCACACTCTAACCACACTGTTGCCAAACAAGAGAAGTTGAAGTTGCACCTGACATTAGAATGCGGGTAAAGTGCGCGGATCATCCAACTGCAATCTGCACGCATTGTTGCTCAAGACAGAAGGAAGGTTTTGCACCTGAAAGTGAAGTGCGACTCAAGTGCGACTCAAGTGCGATCACAGTGCGGTTCCCAGTGTGGGTCAAGTGCGGGTAATCCAACCGCACTCCACCCGCACTGGTTCCATATCCGAAAGCTGAAGATGAAGACAACCCATACAGTACGGGTACAGTGCGGGTAATTCACCCGCACTCCACCCACACTCCGCGCGCCCCAGATTGATTTTTGAAGCTTAAGTGACCTATTTTTGTATGTTGTATAAATAGAATAGTATGGAAATATTTTAGACAGCCTTTGACTCCGTTTTTCAGAGGTTTTACACACTTAGATCTAGAATCTCTCTTTCTCTCTCACATCCTTACATTCTTTACTCAACTTCAAGGAAGTTAGGAGATTGAAGCCACTTCAAGGAAGGAGATGTTCTCCAAGGGTTCTTTCTCTTTCCTTTCTCTTATTTTCCTAGTTGTAATAAGTAGCTTAATCCTCTCTAAGGGGTTGATGGAGTAGTTAGTTGAATATTGGGCTTGTACATAAACTTGATGTTGTATTGATATTCATGTCTATCTTTCATTGATCTATTCTTGTTATGAATGTTTACCATTGATTTCTTGTGTAGATATATCCTCTTTGCAAGATCTCTTTGTATTATGTATGAGTATTGCATAGTTGTTTATTGCTCTAATGAATGGACGGAACGTCATGAATTCCGACTCTTAAACCTGGTTCTTAATCTAACCTCGATCGAGTTTCCGGCACTATACATCCTAGGTCGGAGCCCGTGAGAGAGTTAGAAGTCATCACTATACATCCTAGGGTGACTAAATTTAATCGGTTGAGTCATAGTTAGGTAGACGAGCTTCATTTCCAGATCCGATAAACAACCAACACCATACATCCTAGGTTGGTAGTTTACGACAGATTAATCCCTAATAGGTGGTCCGCACTATACATCCTAGGTTGGCCACCTTCTAGGGATAAATAACCGACTCTATACATCCTAGGTCGGTTGCCTTGATTAGCCGTGCTATTGACAAGTTTGTTGCATTGCCCAGTATTCACTTTCGAATCCATTAACTCCTTAGTGTCCATCATCTATATATACCCTTCATCCCATTTCCCCCTTCATTTAGTTTGCATACTTATTTTGAGTGTTATAATAGGACAATTCACCATCTACATCTTCATCATTTATGTTTCGTTTATTATATATATACATTAACATTACTTTAGCAATAACTAATGTTAGCTAACTTTGCTCCCTGTGGACGATCCCCCACTTGCCACCATATTTGTGTTTTCAAACTAATTTAGGCTTCGTGAGGTTTTAACAAATATTGTTGACGGATTGCTCTTTTAAAACGACACTAGAAATACGTTCGGTCACACAACGATCTTTTTACAACTATAAACTAATATTATTAAGGGAAATTACTAGTGTACGTTTTTAGAACACACAAGAGTTGATCATATTTGTTATCATGCTTGACATCTTAATTCCCTTAATCATCTTTCTCTTCTCATGCAACATATTTAAATGACATAATATCTCCTAAAGAATCAACATCCCATACTTCCTTTATGAATAAAATAGAATATTAAAATGATAAAGGAAGTTATTGATGAAGAGTAAAGAGAAAAGAGAATGAGTTAAGGAGTTACCTTGGATAAGAAGATATAAGATATTTCTGAGAAAAAGTGAAGGAATGGATTACCAAATTTTGACTTAGAAGTTGAAATGAGTCGATTCCTTGTTTTTAGGGAGATATTTTGCAAATCTATGAGTTGGACCTCGCAGTTCCACATCACAGATGCTAAAGTTACATCTGATCTAACCTAAAATATCATCTTGGGAACTGTACTGGGAACTATCTGTGACTTCTCACTCGCAGTCCCAACTCGTAGAATCTGTCCAGACCTCGCTGCTACTTTGCACTACTAGCTCTTACTCGCAACCACTACTGGTAGAATCTACCCAGAAAATTTCTACTACTTCCTTCTCGCAGAAACTCTCCTAGAATGTTTTGTGACTTCTTGCTTTAAAAATTGTGACTTCATTCTCGTAGAAACAACTCGCAGATCTCTTTCAGAATTTGCTGTGATTTCTTGATTCTTTCTCTACGAGTTCCTACTCGTAGATCTATTTAGCAGATTTATCAAGTACGACTTCATATTCACAGATCCATGTCGCAGATGCTTTTTAAGGGATGCTGCTACTTGCAACTTTCCAGCTACGACTTCATGCTCGCAGTCCTTACATACAAATGACGGCTGTAATGAGCTGCGAGTTGACTCTGCAAGGTTAAACTCGCAGACAAAGCTCACAGATCCGACCTTTTTCTTTTTATTTTAACTCTGCTTTATTCTCTTGCTACCTAACATGCCCTAACAAAAATATTTACAATCACCATGGCTTTACCAGCCATCAAACATCGAATTCTATCCAAAATTGTGCTCGCTTGACAAGCGACTTCTTATTTGCACACAAACAAAATAGTTAAAAAGTTCATGCAATCAATGGTGGAGTAACTCCACTTGTGCTACCATGATGACTAATAGTGGGGTGAGGAGACAAATTAAGGGTTTCCCTTCTTTTTAAGATGTACACCTTTGGAATAAGTGTTGATTTTGTTGTATCTAAAGAAGTACCCTTGGTTTGGTCACTCTTATCCTTTCAGATCCATATAGGTGTGACCCTCATTTGGTTCCCCATAACATTTTCATGCTTATTTTTGTGACTCTTGATATACTCATTGCATTGGATTTTTTATGACCCTTAACATGGCAAAAATAGCATTTATAAGGGAAATAAGGAACATTACCCTTCATCTTCCGTGGGCGTGCTCCGTTGTTGCTTACTCTGGTGGATTTTGATGTGGATCTTTCTTTCTTCCTGGTTGTGTCCTTTATCAAGACTTCAATGGATTGTTCGGCTTGCTCGAGTTCCACTATCAAATCGCATTCCTTTATCTTAAAGACCTTGCATGTATATTCTTTTGCTGCTAAGGCATCCTTAAGAGTATGATGCTCCTTATCTTTCCTCTCTACCTCCATAAGCATCTTTCCCATTTTCCTTGTGAACTCTTCCTCTTGAATCTTGAGAACCCATGCCAATTCTTCACCTTTCTTGAGGGCTTCATCCCTCTCATTTTCAAGTGTATCAATCCTCAAAGCATAGTTGATATCTATCACAACTAGCTTCTCATCTTCCATGATGAGGTCTTTCTCTAGTTTGGCCTTCTATTCTTCTTCAAGCATCCTAACTTCATCCTGAAATGCTTGAAAGAAATCTTCTAAATCATCCATCTGTTCTTTGGTTGTTGCCTCAGTTTTTTTGGTTGTCACGTTGAAACAAGTGTTCAACTCATTTTCCCTTTTCCCTGAAAACACGTCAAACTCAACTACCTCTCCCAAGACTATCATGGTCATCTTCCCGTGATGCACATCAACTGTGGTTCTTGCCGTAGCTATGAATGGCCTTCCAAGTTGCCTTGGTTTCTTTGGTTGTCACGTTGAAACAAGCGTTCAACTCCTTTTCCCCTTTCCTTGAAAACAGGACAAACTTAACTACCTCTCCTAATACTCATGATCAACTTCCGATGATGCACATCAACTGTGGTTTTTAACGTAGCCATGAATGGCCTTCCAAGAAGTATAAGTTGCACTCAACTTTTGTATTTCTCTCCAACATCAATGACAACAAAATATATAGAGATTATTAGCTTGTCCACTTCTAGGAGCACATCTTCAACAATCCCGAGAGGGTGTCGTGAAGATTGGTCTGCCGAAACTAAAGACATGGAGGTGTGCTTGAGATCTCCCAACTTTAACCGCTTGTAGACCGAGGAAGGCATCAAGTTGATCCTTGATCTGAAGTCTAACATGGCCTTCTCCCTTGAAGTGCCCATAACCGATATATCGACGGTGAAACTTCCGGGATCTTTAAGCTTTGGTGGGAGACCTTTCTGAATTACCGCACTGATATTGTCTCCAAGAGGCTCTTGGTGTTTTGGTCCCAATTCATTCTCCATCTTGCTAACTTCTTCACTCATATTCAGCTTACTTTTGGTTTGGGTATTTAGGGTTTTGTAAGGGTTGTTTGCTTTATGAAGGTGCGGTTGCACTTTTCCTATTGCAACCTTTTTTCTTGTTTCCCACCACAGTCACCATGTTTATCCCTTGTATGTGGTTAATAGGCACCTTCCCCTTATCTTGTTGCTTGGAATTTTCTTGCAATTGAGTCAATTGCATAGAAATCTTCTTAATAGAGGCCTCCAAGCTAACTATCAGTTGATCTTCCTCCGAATTGTAGACTAGGGCTTGCTGATTGTTATGGCTTGTTTGGGCATTGTTCTGATTCCCCTATTGGTTTCCTCTGTACCCTTGGTAGTTCTGATTATTTCTCTACTGCTGATTTCCTCTTTGGAATTGCCCACTATTGTAATCACCACTGCATTGATTGTTTCTCCAATCAGGGTTGTAACTATTTCCATTTGGGTTATTCCGTTGACGATTCTGATTGTATTGATAGAATGCTTGTGCTTTCTCCTCTTGAGGTGCTAAACCTTAACCGGGGCACATGTCCGCCCAATGTCCGTTCTACTCACACACTTAACATACTACCGCTTGTACTTGTTATTTCTTAGAATTGCTTACCAATCACCTAATCTCTTTTGTGAGATTGTCCAACTAGGTCACCAATTCCATATACCTCTTTCCTTCTTTGTCTCGCCCTCTTGAACTACGTTGTTGGGAGTTTTGCGCCAACATTTTGTATCTCTAACACTTCTTCCACCGTCTTTTCTTTCATTGCGGCCCCGCAAGCATTGTTAACTATCACTTGGGTAAGCCCTTGAAGTCCATCATAAAATGACTGAACTCGAATGACTAGTGTAAAATCATTGTGAGGGCATTGAGCTAGGAGTAACTTGAATCTTTCCCATGCCTCGTGAAAAGGTTCTCCATCCTCTTTTGTGAATGTAGCAATTTTTCCTCGAATCTCATTGATCTTCCACGTCGGAAAATACTTATCAAATAACTCTTGCTCAACCTCATGTTGTGAGTGATTGAGATGCTAAAGCCATAAGCCAGTGCTTAGCCTTATCCTTTTTTTCAATATGAGAAATATCGCATCCTGAGTTGATTTTCTGACAACGCTCCTAGGTGAATTGTTGTCATCACATTATAATACTCTTTCATAAATGGAAGAGTAGCCTCCCCTGTCTTTCAATAGTATGTAGGAAGAGTATTATAATGTTGGTTCTTCAACTCATAATTCCTTTGTGCCGTATTAACAAGATTGCCGAAGGGTGAGTTCCGACTCTTGGCAAGGAATAATCCTTCAAATACCTACGATGTTCACCATCGTGTGATCTGACCGGTGACACATGTCATTCTCCATCCCGTTATCTAGTAGGTGACGTATCACAATTTTCCATTTCAAATAGTATCCTAAAAATTGACAATACAAGCTGATCAAAGATATGACTAACAAATTGATTAATTCTACAACTAATATGAAGAATTGTACTAAAAAAACACAACAACGCTACAAAGAAGTCCCCGGCAGCGGCGCCAAGATTTTGACGCACACCGAGCGTACCTCTAAACTAATGGTGCTCTAAAAACTAAATGAAATGAAATGGAGTGCCCGAGTCTAATTGACCTTTTGCAAGTGTACGAATCGCTAACAAGTATAGCGGACACAAGTAAGGGTGTTGTTTCCACTAGGAACTTGAGTGTGTTCTAGTGATTAATCTAGTAAAATTCACCGAAAATTAAGCTAATAAGGAATTTCTTATAAAATTCTTAGTTTAAAGATTCTAAAGATATGTTGAGGAGATAATGATGCAAGATGCTAACAACAAAGTTCACAACCTAGTTTCTATCCTTAAACAATCTATATGTAAGAGTTTCAAATGCAAACCACTCAAGATTGGTAAACCAAGATGAAAATATACAAAGTGTGTCTAATACAACCTAGAGGGGGGGTGAATAGGTTTTAGTTGATTTATTACCAACTTTTCGACTTAATCAATTTTAATAATCCTACCCCATATTAGCAATCAATCAATCCAATATAAATATGCGGAAAACAATAAAAACGCAAGGATTGATTTACGTGAGAAACCCTCCAACTGGGCAAAACTCACGGGCTATCCTTCTAGCCACATACGGTCCTCAAATCCACTATTTGAACGAAAGTTTACAACCTAGGTTGACCTCAAGTCACACCTACTTGGTCACTAACCCTTTCACTCTACCCAACGGGCCTTTAATAGTGATTCTTGACCACAAGCTTGTGCACTAACCCACTTAGTCACAAAGCTTAACAATCAATGAAGAGGTTAAACAACCTATGTGAATATGTAAAAGAGATTCAAACATGCAATTAATGCTAGGCAACACTAAATGCTTATCTAAGGATTTAAAGATGTCAATAAATGCAAATCCTAGATATCAATATCTAAATGCAAATGCATGAAGATTTAGCTAGAAGGGTAAAATCGTCCTAAATGCTAGCTATTAATAAACAAAGCTCTCAACCAACAAACATCAAATCAAACATGTTATAAATGCCAATAAACATAAAGATATGCAATAAATCATATAAAAGAGCTAACCTTAGGCAAACAAGAACATAAATAAATACAAAGAGATTTAGGGCATGTTCAAGTTACCTAGTCAATGAAAGCAAGGAGAATCCATGATGAGATGATGCTTGAAGATGTTAGATGCACATGGATTTTTGTTTGGTTGAGTAAAGATGAGTTCTTGGGAGTTTCTCTCTCTAAGGGAAGCTTGGCCTATCAAAAATGGCTTCTTGAACTCATAAAAACGAGCAAGGAAGAAGAGAGAGTATATATAAGGGAGCCCTAGTTAAAACAGCGTTGTTTTGAACTTAGGGCACAAAATCCCGTCACTACTGCTAGATGGACCGCGTCGTAGGCAAGTGTCCAGACCGTGGTACACACAGCAGTGCACCGTCTGGACAACAACGCGGTGCAGGGCGCTGTGCATGCAGGTGCACAGGCCGCGGTATGGGTAACAGAGGCCTACTGGACAACACCGCGACTTGGGTCGCTATGCGTGCAAGTGTATAGGAAGCGGTACAGGAAGCATGACCCTACTGAGGTATACCGCTATGTATGCCGTGGTGCAAGCATGACTTGCCAAGCGGTCTAGGCCGCGGTAAGAGAAGGAATTCTCTTTTTCGGGGTAAACTCAACACACTAAGTGATGTGCAAAAAAGTGCAAGTGTGGAGTGTGAGAAGTGGCATACAATACATCATTCAATAACATGAAGATAAGAACATAATGCATGCAAGTGAGTGTGTGCAACTATATCTCTTCAAAGAAAGTTAAACTAGTGAGATACCTTTGAAGTGCTCTTAAGAGAGATGATGTCCTTGAAGCTTGATCACACCCAATGAGGCCTAATTACCCTTACAAAGAATAATCCCCAATGTGGTTTGTCAACGAAATAAGCAAATCAAAATATGAGGAACTTACAATCTCCCCCTTTGGCTATTTCGTGACAAAACCACCACTCACAGATCATCCTCACAAAAAAATAAAAACTAGAGGTCAACAAAAGATATTCTACATTACAAAAAGATACCTAGATACTAGGTCTTCAAAACTTCAAGCTTTTATAGAATAGCCACCTTCCCTACAAAACAATGAGACTACACTTTCCAAGACAAGTGTATGTGAGGTGATCAAGAGAGACAATAAATAAAAGCAATATGCAACATGCAACATGCAAATGCTCCCCCTAAATAGGTTAACTCCCCCTTAATAGGACAATCCCCCCAAATATGCAACCCCATTAAATAAACCACATTACTCCCCCTTTTTGTCATGAGATAGACAAAGGAGTGTTCCCCCAACCGGGTCGCTTTAGCAAAGAGAGATATTCGCAAGATAAGTGCATAATCATATACAAAAACTTTATGCAACTTAATTAATTGAGAGAGAATCATTGAGGGTTTATTGTTTAGAAGAAAATGTGTGACTTAGTTGCTCTGGATGTAAGACATGTAACATCATGGTTCAAGCAAATGGTCTTTGGCAAGGAGAACATCAAAAAGGGTTCCAAAAGAATTCAAACCAATTTGCACCCTTTTGCCATAAAGAAACATGATATAGTATTTTGAAATGAAATTTCAACGCACACAAAACTATATCAATTCTTAAAAGCAAATCAAGACATTGGATCAAGAGATCCTTATAGATTTTTCCAGATAATTATCCGTATGATAGTAGTCTTGATTGACAATCAAGAAGAGCGAGAAGACTAATTTGGATATAAAATCCTTATTGATTACATGATACAAGATCCTTATTGATTAGTCTTCTCATTTGCATTCACACACATTTGCATTAACGCAATCAGGACATATTTCATGCATATCATTTTGAGCATGTCATAATCAAGTTCACATGTCATGGAGATAAATTATAGGTCATTCAAATGTACTTCTCAATCAATTCTCCTAATCCAAAAATGCATGTTTGAACATAGAGGTGACATGGATTACAAACCAAGCAAGGCACACTTATTTAATAAAAAGCCATATAAGAATATATATAAGCACAACCAAAAATACTCAAGCAATTAATAAAGAAGCATAAAGTTGATCAAGTTTTTTGCTTATTCCAACATGCAAGGTTGCTCTCTTTGCTTGAGTTCCCCATAAAGGGTCAATCACCAAAACACATCAAGGCATATGACAAATCCCAATAGACCTACTAAGTGACTTGAACCTAGTTGAGTCTAAGGGCTTTGTAAATAAATCCGCTAGTTGATCATTTGTGCCCACATGCTCAAGTGCAATGCATTTATTTTCAACTAGTTCTCTAATGAAATGATGCCTAATGTCTATATGCTTTGTCCTAGAGTGCTGAACAGGATTCTTTGAAATGTTAATTGCACTCATGTTATCACAATAGAGGGTTAGAATACCTTGATCAAAGCCATAATCCACAAGCATTTGTTTCATCCAAAGGAGTTGTGTGCAAGCACTCCCGGTGGCTATGTATTCCGCTTCAGCTGTGGATAGAGAGATGAAATTTTGCTTCTTGCAAAACCATGAGACCAAGTTATTGCCTAGGAAGAAGCAACCGCCTGATGTACTCTTCCTATCATCAATATTTCCTACCCAATCTGCATCACTAAAGCCAACTAAGCTAGCATTAGTGTCAAAAGAGTACCATATCCCATAGTTGGATGTCCCATTCACATATCGAATGATTCTCTTCACGGAGGAGAGATGGGATTCCTTGGGATCTGCTTGGTACCTAGCACATACACCCACACTAAAGGCTATATCGGGCCTACTTGCGATCAAGTAAAGCAAGCTACCAATCATGCCACGATAAAGACTTTGTTCCACACTCTTGCCACTAGCATCCTTGCTTAGTTTCAAGGTGGTACTCATGGGTGTGTCACAATGTTTGGCATTCTCAAGGCCAAACTTCTTCACTAGGTTCTTAGCATACTTAGCTTGGGATATGAAAATCCCATCATGCAATTGCTTGATTTGCAAACCTAGGAAGTAATTTAGCTCTCCAACAAGACTCATCTCAAACTCATTAGACATGACATCAACAAATTGTTGGACTTTGGATTTTTTGGTGGAGCCAAAAACAATATCATCAACAAAAATTTGAGCTATGAAAAGCTCATCTTTGTTTCTCTTGATGAATAAAGTTTTATCAACATTACCCCTAGTGTAGTCATTGTCAACAAGAAATTGAGTGAGGCTCTCATACCAAGCCCTAGGTGCTTGTTTCAACCCATATAAAGCCTTCTTGAGGCGATAGACATGATTGGGGTGGTGTGGATCCACAAACCCCTTGGGTTGCTCAACAAACACTTCCTCATGCAAGAAACCATTGAGAAAGGCACTCTTAACATCCATTTGATGCAATTTGAACTTGTACACACATGATATGGATAAAAGAAGTCTTATGGACTCAAGACGGGCAACTGGAGCAAAAGTCTCCTCAAAGTCAATACCCTCAATTTGAGAGTATCCTTGTGCTACAAGTCTAGCCTTGTTGCGCACAATGTTGCCATTCTCATCCGACTTATTCCTATATACCCATTTAGTGCCTATGACATTAGTATCCTTGGGTCTAGGAACAAGAGTCCAAATCTCATTTCTTTCAAATTGGTTTAGCTCTTCTAGCATGGCAAGAACCCAAAACTTATCATTCAAGGCTTCATCAACCTTTTTGGGTTCAATTTGAGAGGTGTAACAAGTATAGCTAATTTGATTAGCTATTTGACGCCTAGTCCTAACACCCTCATTCATATCTCCAAGAATGTCATTCTTGTTGTGGAGTTGTCTAACCCATGGAGCGGGTTCTTTAGAGTCCAATGATGGATCTCTATCAAGAGGTTGAATGACCTCTTCATCAAGACTTGACTTCACATCAATTGAAGTCTCATCATTCTTCTCCAAGGAAGAATCATCAAGCACAATGACCTCCTCATCATGGTCTCTAGTCTTAGGCCTACAATCACCTATGACAACATTAGATGATTCCATGACACTCCGAGTGTTTAAATTGAAAACTCTATAGGCCTTACTATTAAGGGCATAGCCAATAAAAACCAAGTTAATCTCGGTCATTCAGAATGTAGCATTTGCTCCCAAATGAGTGGAAGTAGCTAACATTTGGCTTCCTACCTTTCCATAATTCATAGGAGGTTTTCCTAGTACCGGGCCTTAGGAAGACTCTATTTCCTATGTAGCAAGCCGTATTGACGGCCTCGGCCCAAAGGTTCCTAGGGACATTGTTGCTAAGCAACATCACATGGGCCATCTCTTGAAGGATCCTATTCTTCCTCTTAACAACCCCATTTTGTTAAGGAGTTCTAGGAGCCGAAAACTCATGGGAAATGCCTAAGCTATTGCAATAGCTTTCAAAACAAGCATTTTCAAATTCCCTTCCATGGTCACTCCTATTCCTTTTAATGCTTTTAATGTGTGAGTTCTTTTCATTTTGAATTTTAGTGCAAAGCATTTTAAAATTTTCAAATGTTTCAGATTTTTCACTAAGAAAATATGTCCATGTAAATCTAGAAAAATCATCAACACAAACAAAAATGTATCTCTTGCCACCGAGACTCTCGGTTTGCATAGGACCCATAAGGTCCATATGTAGAAGCTCTAATGGCTCCTTGGTGGCGAGATACTTGCCTTTCTTATGCATACTTTTGGTTTGTTTCCCTTGTTGACAAGGTCCACAAACGCCATCGACTTTCTTCCCAAGCTTAGGGAGACCACGCACAACCTTGAACTTATCTAAGATCTTCAAATCTCGATAGTTCATGTGGCCAAGTCTTTGATGCCATAACTCAACTTCCTCACATTTGGACATATTACAAGAGATAGCACTAGCTTCAAGACAATAGCAATTGTCACTAGATCTCTTTCCTTTTAGCAAGGTTTGTCCATTTGGCATTAAAATAGAGCAATCATTTTTGTTAAACAAGACGGAGAGTCCATCATCATTAAGATGAGAAATACTTATAACATTGGCTTGCAAGCCATCAACAAGTAAAGCATTATACAAGGAGGGTAAGTCGGGAATGGAAATGGTTCCTTTCCCTATGATTTTCTTTCTAGATCCATCACCAGAGGTGACAAATCCTCCATCCTCCAAGACAAGGGATTTAAAAAAGCTCTTGTTCCCCGTCATATGCCTAGAACACCCACTATCCAAATACCAAGTGTTAAAGGCATTTGCCTTCAAGGCAATTTGAGCCACATAGCAAGAATAGTTATCCCTTCTAATCCACCTAGGTAAAATGTTCTCATTCCTAGTGGTATTAGTCACATTGGCTCTAGATTTCCTAGGATCATGCAAATTGGCTCTAGGTTTCCTAGGAACATGCATTTTAGCTCTAGCTCTATTTCTTTCAATCATGCTCTTGATTCTACACATTTCAATGTATTTGAAGCAATTTGGTCTAATGTGACTATCAACACCACAAAAGTGACAAGTGGGAATAAAATTAGAAGACATACCATGCCCTTGTGAGCACAGAGGGGCTTTCCCACGCATTTGAGCTTGTCTTTGGTGTTGGATTGGTTCTCTCCTTCTTTGTTGTTGAGTTGGAATGAATTGCTTCCTTGATTGACCTTGCATGAATTGCTTCTTGGCTTGATGGTATTTGGGTTGAGGGAAACTTGCTTGATGCACCCTTGTTGATTGAGCTTGAGCTTGTTTCCCTTGTGCTACCTTGGCTTGAGAATCTTTAGAGCACTCTTATAGTTCGATCTTCTTCCTAGGATGTTGTGGGGGTGGAGGCTCTTTGTTATCCAAACTCTTGACAAACACAATCTTGCTTGAGGATGAGGTCTCCTTGTCATCTTCATTGCCAAGACCTTTCTTATCACTTGGCCTCTTGCCAACTCCCAACATGTGGTCAAGTTTATTCGTGCTTGAAGTCATCTTAGCAATGATCTCTCTAGCTTCTTCAAGCTCCTTTTCCATCAATTCCTCATTCCTTTTGGCTATCTTCACTTCTTTATTTAAGTGAGTAGCTTCGGTAGATAGCTTGAGATTCTCTCCTTTTAGCCTTTGAATCTCTTTCTTCATCTTCAATCTTGAGCTTTGAAAATGCTCAATGAAGCCTTCAAGATTCATTCCTCCTACATCCATATTTTTTGAATGGGATGAAGAGTCACCATCGCTAGAGTCATCTTCACCTTGTTTCTCTACCTCTTCATCATCTATTGCTTCCTTACTCTTGAGAGAAGATGCGAAGGCAATAAAGTTTGCCACATGATCCTCATCATCTGAGGATTCTCCTTCTTCTTCCAAGTCATCACCATCGCTCCACGTGGCGGCCATTGCCTTTCCTTTCTTCTTGTTTTTCAAATTTCCACAGTCCGTGGAGATGTGTCCGAAACCTCCACATTCGAAGCATTGAATCCCTTTTCTTGTGGGCTTATCTTCACTTGACTCAAACTTCTTGAAATGAGTCTTCCTCTTCATTTCCTTTCCTTTGGATCCAAATCCCCTCTTCTCAAAATTGATGAACTTTTTGAATCTTTTCACCATGAGGGCCATCTCCTCATCTGAGTCATCTTCCTCTTTCTCTACTTTGGAAGTTTTCAGAGCGATACTCTTTTGCTTCTTTGGAGGTGTAGGTGTAGGAGTCCACCTAGACTCATATGCTAGAAGTCTTCCTATAACTTCACTTGGCTTCATGTTTTTGTAATCACTGTTCTCCTCAAGTGCCGTCACTTTTGACTCAAATCTTGCTGGAAGCGACCTCATAATTTTTTGCTTCATTCTCCTATCCGAATAGGGGTCACCAAGTTGATGGCTTTGATTGACTATGTCCATCAACTTCACTTGAAAGTCGTTGAAGCACTCATCCTCCTCCATCCTAATTTGCTCGAATTGTGTTTAGAGGATTTGAAGCTTAGAGTCCTTGACCACCTCGGTTCCCTCATGGGCCGTCTCTAGAATCTCCCATGCTTCTTTTGCAATTCTTGTTGTTTGGATCAATTTGTACTGATTGTCATCCATTGCACAAAGAATGGCATGCATAGCCTTGTTGTTCCACTTGGATGCTTCAAACTCTTGAGTTGACCATTCCGACTTTGGCTTGGGAACTACACTTTCGTCTGTAAGAATCTTTTCCGGAGGAGTGTAGCCATCTTCAATTGCCATCCATGCTCGGTCATTTATTTGGCAAATGTAAGACTTCATCTTGCCTTTCCAAGAGGCATAGTTTACTCCGGTGAGCAAAGGGGGTCTTGTGCTAGAGGCTCCCTCATTACCACTTCCGTTCCCACTCATAGTGTTTGGGTATGAATGAGATGAATGTTTATGATGCAACAAAAACAAACAAAATGCAAGACACACAAAGAGCAAGGATCACCTAAGTGTATCTAGGAACCCGCTCTGATACCAATTTGAAAATACACAAAGTGTGTCTAATACAACCTAGAGGGGGGGTGAATAGGTTTTAGTTGATTTATTACCAACTTTTCAACTTAATCAATTTTAATAATCCTACCCCATATTAGCAATCAATTAATCCAATATAAATATGCGGAAAACAATAAAAACGCAAGGATTGATTTACGTGAGAAACCCTCCAACTGGGCAAAACTCACGGGCTATCCTTCTAGCCACATACGGTCCTCAAATCCACTATTTGAACGAAAGTTTACAACCTAGGTTGACCTCAAGTAACACCTAATTGGTCACTAACCCTTTCACTCTACCCAACGGGCCTTTAATAGTGATTCTTGACCACAAGCTTGTGCACTAACCCACTTAGTCACAAAGCTTAACAATCAATGAAGAGGTTAAACAATCTATGTGAATATGTAAAAGATATTCAAACATGCAATTAATGCTAGGCAACACTAAATGCTTATCTAAGGATTTAAAGATGTCAATAAATGCAAATCCTAGATATCAATATCTAAATGCAAATGCATGAAGATTTAGCTAGAAGGGTAAAATCGTCCTAAATGCTAGCTATTAATGAACAAAGCTCTCAACCAACAAACATCAACTCAAACATGTTATAAATGCCAATAAACATAAAGATAACCCTAGGCAAACAAGAACATAAATAAATACAAAGAGATTTAGGGCATGTTCAAGTTACCTAGTCAATGAAAGCAAGGAGAATCCATGATGAGATGATGGTTGAAGATGTTAGATGCACATGGATTTTTATTTGGTTGAGTAAAGATGAGTTCTTGGGAGTTTCTCTCTCTAAGGGAAGCTTGGCCTATCAAAAATGGCTTCTTGAACTCATAAAATGAGCAAGGAAGAAGAGAGAGTATATATAAGGGAGCCCTAGTTAAAACAGCGTCGTTTTGAACTTAGGGCACAAAATCCCGTCAATACCGCTAGATGGACCGCATCGTAGGCAAGTGTCCAGACCGCGATACACACAGTAGTGCACCGTCTGGACAACAACGCGGTGCAGGGCACTGTGCATGCAGGTGCACAGGTCACGGTATGGGCAACAGAGGCCTACTAGACAACACCGCGACTTGGGTCGCTATGGGTGCAAGTGTACAGGAAGCGGTACATGAAGCATGACCCTACTGAGGTATACCGCTATGTATGCCGTGGTGCAAGCATGTCTTGCCAAGCGGTCTAGGCCGCGGTAAGAGAAGGAATTCTCTTTTTCGGGGTAAACTCAACACACTAAGTGATGTGCAAAAAAGTGCAAGTGTGGAGTGTGAGAAGTGGCATACAATACATCATTCAATAACATGAAGATAAGAACATAATGCATGCAAGTGAGTGTGTGCAACTAGATCTCTTCAAAGAAAGTTAAACTAGTGAGATACCTTTGAAGTGCTCTTAAAAGAGATGATGTCCTTGAAGCTTGATCACACCCAATGAGGCCTAATTACCCTTACAAAGAATAATCCCCAATGTGGTTTGTCAACGAAATAAGCCAATCAAAATATGAGGAACTTACACAAGAGATAGATCTACTATTCATGCACAACAATTCATGCTTAGATGTTAAGTAAAGTTCATACCCAATAATTAACAAGTGAATCTATTGAGCACAAGTGCAAACTCAAAAATAGATAAAAGATAGAATAGATCATTACTAAAAGTGTTCACATGTATACAATCACTAAATCCTCAACAAAAAGGATTTAGCCACTCATTATCAAATAAATACAAGTAAAGTAATTAGAAGGATAAAGATAGCTCATGGTGTTCTTGATGCTTCCCTTTAGCTTGCTCAACAAAATCTTGCTTGATTTATAAAGAGTAGATCTACTTACCACTAGTTAGAAGATTCTAATTTTAATTTATGCAAACTAAAGTGTTTAGTCTAAAGTACAAGATAAAAGTAAAGCGATTGTGAAAAAAAGGGTTTTTGTAAGTCTAGCTACAAAGATCACATGTACTATCACTCTTGCAATCTTACTTTCTACACACTTTCTATGAAAAGAAAAAGGTACTTATATAGTGGGAAAAGTTTTGGATGAGATCCACTTGCAGAGTGATATGGAATAGCTTCTGTGACTTGGACCTCGCAGTCTCATGTCGCAGATAAGTCGGCTCAATATCTGCCACCCCATTCTGCTGGTTGTAACTCACAGATCTTTATTGGTGTTTGTTCTGCGACTTCACTCTACCACATTGACGTCGCAGTCTCTGCTCGTATTATCTTGTGGTACTGTTCTACGTGATAGTTCTGCGAGGAGGAACTCGTAGTTGTGTGTCGCAATCTTTTTTGGAACTAAACTTCTAGACAGAACTCACGGTACAGATGTCGTAGAAAAATATCTTGTTCAGTTGCTACTTCCTTCTGCTAGTTCTAACTGGCAGTTTCTTCTTGTAGTGTCCTCTGCCTCTGCTCTGCTGCTTTGGTCTGCGAGTTGTAACTCACAGTATGAACTTATAGATTCATTCTGCTAGGCCAATGTTGCATCTTGAATTGGCAGAGTCTTCTGGACTTGATTCTGCGAGGTGAAACTCGCAGATTGCTACAAAAATGCAGTTTAAGTTCATTTTTTCCCATATTCTTCATCAAGTCCTAAATTTCTCCTGAATAACAAAAATACTTGCAATGGACTCAAGGAGATAATTAAAACACACAAATGTTCGATAAACGGACATAAAAGGGATGAATTATACGCTCAAAATATATAAAAATTTAGAGCGATCACCCATCTGTTGTTAAAGTGTACTCTCCACAAGGATTTCAATGATATGTTGACATTCCTCAAAGGTTGTCATATGATAATCAAGAAGGGAATTGCAATCAAGGCCCTTGAGGATACTCCCATTCCTGGAATGATAGAAAGGTTTGGGTGGGAAACATTCACCGAAACTCCTAACCAATATTGTAGGAGAGTTGTGGAGTAATTATATGCTGTAATGAACCCAAATGATTACTGACATGGAGTATGAGTCATGGTCGGAGGAAAAGAAGCAAAACTGAATGTTGTCCACATAAATAGCTATTTTGACATTAGATTCCTAGAGGATCCTGAGGAGCTAAAAGAATTGCATGATGGAGTGATGTGGGATGATTTATATGTCCGCCAGAGCACTGACTTCACTAACACACTTGTCATTGAGCCTACGGATTTTTAGGTGACCCCAAAGTATCTAATCAAGCACTCCAATCTGAAGGCGGAATTCGGTTTATGGAATCTTTTCATCATAAACTCGCTTAGGCCACGAAATCATTGGTCCACCATCCCATATGAGTTAACAACAATTTTGCATTGTATTCAGCATGGGCGATTGATTGATGTATGGTTATTGATCAAGTCGGAAACCATCACAGTAGGAAGATTGAGGTCTGATTCCCAGTCACTTATCTTCCCTTGTCTTACTACTGATTTTGTAGAAGGGCTAGGGTAGATTTTGGGAAAGACCTTTTTGAGCCGGCTCCTTCAGACATTGGGATGACTACCTAGAGAGGTTTGCTGATTGAGAGAAACCCAATGGGCAAAATAAAAAAGACAAGAAAGAAGAAGATTAGAGCTTCGGAAAGAACGAGCAGTCATGCCAACACCTCCACATGAAACCGACGATGACCAGGTGCCATGGATGACACTGATCACAAGAATGGCCAGTCTCCAAACCAACTTAAATCAGATAAGCACAGAGTTCACCAAGGAGATACGGGAGTGTTAGGATTATGCTCAATGGCAAGAGTGTAATATTGTAATTGACAATCTTCTCATATTAATAAAGTGAATTCTGATTCTTACAATTACTTATAGCATTTATTATTATAATTGTCAAGGTAAATAATCATAAGGTCAAAAGACTATGAGACATGAAGAATTGTTCATACATCCGGATATGTATGAGGTAGACACAATTCTTTAGTTAGTCTTGAATAACGTTCACAACTTAAGTTAAAGGTTGGGCACCTCTATCTTGTTAAAGTTGTAGAATTCTTTTACTAGCATTTGAGTGGGATCAAATGAATCTGATGAGTCTAAAATCATCGAAAGGTTTTCGAGTAAAAGAATCTAGTGCACTAGGTGCATTGAACTGGATCACAATGAAATACTTTATCTAGAACCGTCACTAGATATAAGTCTTTTCATTAAAGAGGACAATCGGAGAGTCTATCTTAATCCTGAGATAAATGATGGACTTATGGTTGCAAGTGTTATCATTAGAGCTATCAATGAGTACGATTATATAGCATAGTCTATCCTCGATAGTTTGGTGGTATACATTTGTTAATCGATAGAGGACTTCATTTATAGATATGGACATCGTGGCTCCATTTATTAAATGAGAGTATAATATCATTATATGGATGTTTTGAGGTATTGGATATTAAATCTCAACATTGAGTTTTCAATAATGATTATTGAAAACATGGCTTCTGGACAAGTCAAAGTATCCAAGTTCGAAATGTGGTCATATGAGGAAATATGGTAACTTGGAGAGCTATAGGCGGTCTATGAGCTCTTGGCGATTACTGATATTATTCACGAGGATACATCATCTCCTATAAGATTGTCTAGGGTATGAATGAGAAACATCTCTTTATTCTATCTTTATTTAAGAGTTCAATTTTAGCTCTTTAGTGGAATGAGTTAAAATTAATAGATTGGACCTAAGTGAATCATTTGTTGATTGTGATTAGGTTGTGTCTATTGAAGCTTAAATTTAGATAGCCCGCCAAGATCCCCAATCCACACGTAGTTGCATGGATCACTTGATATATTCTACCGAGCCAATTTAAGGGTCCATCTAGAATTGTTTTTAATATATCAAGAATATAATATGTCTATTATTTAATTAATGGGATGCACTATTATATTAATATATTAAAAGGAGACATGTGGGCTTGTTTCTTTTAGTAAGAATGGGTCTGGTTCACATGTGGGCTTTTATTTAAAGTCCAATGGATTAAATGAAATAAGAAAATAATATATGGCCCATTTATATAAGTGGGGCGGCAATGTGTATATATTAACCTAATATATTATTTTGTTTCATTGTTTTAATTAAATAAGAATTAGTTAATTTATTAATTAATTGTTTAATTAAGAAACAAATCTTTTTCTGATCAGGAAATATATTTCCTAAAGTTATACTATTGGTAGTAGTATATTAAAAGTAAAAGACTTGTTTTGATAAGAAAATAAATAATTAATTTTATTTATTTAATCAAATAAGAAGTCTTTTTATTTAGTCAATAAAAGAATAAAAATATCTATGAGTTGGATTAGGCTTTGAAGTCTAAAGGTTGATGGAAATTAGGGTGCAACACAAACTCTTTTTGGTATGTGATTTGCGGCAACCCTAGTCCATTTAGAGGAAGATTTCGGCAATCCTAAATAGAAGAGGAAGCAAAATTTCGGCCACCTATATAATTCCACATATAGAATTCGGCCAATATAGTTGATTGAATGATTCAATTTTTCTTCCTCTTCTCAATTCATAGAAAAGGATAATTTTTATTCTACTAAACATAAAAGAGAGAAGAGATTATTCTTTGATAGTACACTGATTGCTTGTTCATCAATAAGCTTGTGTGTACAACATCGAATTAGGTTCACGCGAGTTTCGATCATTAGATTGAGAACTCAAAAGTGACCAGAATAATTTTTGTCTTCTTTTGATTGTTTTGTGACTAACAAAAGAAAAAGAAAACTTTGTTCATCCATTCTCAGGTTTGCAATTCAAAGAAAAAGGGGGACCACGCTCCTAGGTGATTCACGTAGGTGTTCGGATTGGAAGATCTCACGGTACTGTTCACGATCACTGTTCACGCGGGTACTGTTCACGATCATTGTTCACATGGGTACTGTTCACAATCACTGTTCACGCGAGTACTGTTCACGTGGGTACTGTTCACAGGCATCGGAAAAGATTTTGCGGATTACCAATCGACGTAAGTCAATCGGATCACGCGTCAAGAGGTATTTAACTCTAACCGTATATATTTGAGTTTAATTAATTAAAAGGTTAAGGTTCAACTTTGAGAAAAATTTTAAAACCATACGAAATCTATTTTTCGTTTTTTCCGCTGCGTTTTATATCGATTTTTCCCTACAGGGAGAGTAGGCAAGAAGCTCAAGAAGTAGTGGATAACGTAGAAGAGTTATGGATAAACATCACATAGATACGGGAAGAGCTTCGGATTACGCCAAAATCACAGAAGAAGAAGAAAACTGAACCACCATCATCACTTTAAGGAGGGCCATTGATTGATGCTTATAGAGCAGAATATCAGGCAACATTGGAGAGATCCAAGAGAGAGTTTGAAGAGAGAGTGTGAGCTGAAGTGGATCCAAGACAGAAGGGACCAACTGTTGATGAGAGTGAAGAGTCATCGGATGACGAATGACATGCATCTCATTTGACCATTACTTGTCATGCCATTTGAACTATTTTAGTTTTGCATTAGATATTTTTAGGATTGAACTACTTACTTTTCTGCAGTTTTTATTTTTTGTTTAGCATTTCGTTTAGCATAAAGAATTGGTGGATGATTTCGATAGTTTGTGGTTGATGATATGTGTTTGAGAATTTTCTTGAGATATATATTTGTGAGGTTGATATATTTTTGGTTAAATGTTTGTGCTTAAAGATAGGTTTTTCATCTCTTGGAATTGACACACTGACAACTTGCAAGTCTTAGAGGGATGAGCAAGCCAAGAGTGCTCATAAAATGTGCTAGAACCTAATCCAATCATGGATGCGAGAAAACAACCACCTCGGTTTTAGTTCTTAATCTCAATGTTGAAACTTTAAAATTTTCTTATCTTTAATTGGCATGAGGTAATTTTGGATATTTGTGGATATTTTAAATGCGTGGATAGTGTGGATATACTTGTTGAATACATTTTTGTGGAATTACACTTGTGGATATATATCATGAACATGTAGATAAAATTTGGAAGCTAATTTTGCATTTATTGATTTATCAAATATTTGATGATGAGAAGAGCTAAAGGCTTTCTTTTTGAATACATATGTGAGTGTACATGTTATTTTCAAGTATATAACCCTGTTTGGTTTGGGGGTGGTTTTGTTTTCTCACATAGTGTAAAGGTTAATTTTGAACATATAGTGATATTCGGTTTGGGGGTCATCATGCCCCCATTCCGTCAATTTTGGTGAAAATTGCTTGATGATTGGTTTGAACTTAATGCTATATTGCATGATTGCCTTATTTTATATTGAGCCTTGTTGTTTCTTTTTATTTTTTTTGGGCATTGATTGCGTTTGATTAATGCCTAGGTTTGTTGTGTTTTGTGTCTAGTTAGGTGCATGCCGCTAGGCCGGGCTCTCTTGTCTTCAACATTGAGGACAATGTTGGGTTTTGGTTTGGGGGTGTAGATGCCTTGTTGAGTCGTCTTTTTGTTTTTGAGTCATTTTTGTTATCTTTTTGGTCTAAAATTTTCAAAACTGTCGTATTGGCCAAAATTTTAAGCTTTAAATAGCTTGGATTTGATGCCTTGGGCGTGTGCTCTTGGCGAGTATGTGTATGCATGTTGAGCTTGTGTAACAGCTAGTTGTCAATCTAGGGTCTCACTTGCATGTTATGGGCTAGTCCCATCCTTTTTGTGCTTACGTTAAAGGGACTCGGTGCTCTTGCACCTTGTTCTAATAGTGGAGACTACCCGAGAGTTCACAAACACAAGCCTATTAAAAAGCACATTGAGTGTTAAAATTTCTCTATTCTTAAACACTTTTCTCATCATATGCATCACATGTCATAAAACATACATCTCATTCATTTAGTGGATTGCTTGATGGATGCATTCATTCCATTGATAGACTTATCGTGGAAAAGATCTTAAGCAATGTGTGTGCACTAACTACATAAAATGCCTAAACACATTCCTAAATCCCCTATGTGAGCTCCAAAGGCAAATTTGAGGCCAAACACTTACCCTTTTCATTTAGAACCACAATAAACCATATAGCCATAAGTCAAACACAAACCAACCATTTAATTGCTAATCATGTGGGTTTTGTGTGTGTAAGGTTGTTGAAAGGTGTAAGCTCTTATATGAAATAGCGTGTAATTAGGCAATGATGTAAATGTGCAAGCATGGGCTCAAAAATGTAAAAGTGCCAAAAATTGCACTTAGAGCCAAAGTGTCAAATGTTATTGTGCAAAAAGAAAAGAAAGAAAAGAAAAAGAAAGCAAAAAAGAAAGAAAAAGAAGAAAAAGGAAAATATCAATGCAAATGGAAAAGCAAGAGCCTTGAAATGTAATGGTTAAGTACTCATAAGTTGAGTACAATTGTGTAGCACAACTGTGTGTTAAATTAAATGCCTAAACACTAGTGTGGAAGTAGATGTTAAGTAGAGCTTGGTATGGGGTGTGTGTGTGTGTGAGTATTTTAAGCATTATTGGTGATTTTTGAACTCAAAATTTCCCTATTTCTTTGTTCACCACATTAAACCCTATGACCCTATTACAAAGGGAAAGTCCTTTTTGATCCATGATGAGTCTTGATTGGGAATGTTTGCTAAAGCTTGATCTTCCACATTCATGGAATAGTGAATCCTTCTTAGGCTAGTTCACATACATTATCGGTCTCTCAATTTACATGTATGTAATGCATTAGATTTCTATGCACAAATTCCATCTTTACATACCTTGTTTGAGTGTGAACTTAGGATTTTGAGTGGAAAGAAAAGAGAGACTCCACGAGAGGCTAGAGTCGAAGCAAATTATGCTTTAGTTGTAAGAGTGAGAAGTTCTTAATATGAGAGCACTTTTAGGTGTGGGATTCGTGATTGTGCGAGTTTCCCTTTAGTGCCTTTGAGTTGTTTTAGAACATATTGCATATGTCTACTTCTCTCTATCACACATCCTTGCATCTCATCACCAATTGGACATGCAGATTTATGAATTGTTTGTCTTCGAGTCTAGAAAAATTTTAGATTGAGTCAATTTTGATGTATTGTTATCGTTTTGTTTTGAATTTACTCGAGGACTAGCAAAGGTTTGGTTTGGGGGTATTTGATAGCGCCAAAATCGTGCCAAAATTGTTATATATTTTGGCCCTCATTCCTTTGTCATTTTTCTTGTTTTCGAGCTTGTTTTTGTGTCTTATGGGCTCTTTTATCATGTTTACATGCAATAGATGTAATTTTGACCGTGGGAAAGAAAGCGGAGAATTCGGGCGAAAACCAAGCTAAATGAAGCAAGAAGAGAGGCTGTAGTGCGCTGGTGTGCGGGTACCCTACCCTCTTACCACCCGGGCAATCCAAAGCACCAGAACTTCGTTGTTCCCATCAGTGCACCAACCAACAAGCCGGAGATCATAAATCATACAAAAATGTGCAAGTGCCTAGATCGCTGGTACTGTGCTAGTCCTACCAACGCAGTTACCAGCGAACAGAAGATTGATGTTCTGAAGACAGTCAGTGCATTGGTTTGTGCGCGGGTCTCTACCCGCGCACTACTTTCGCACTACGTGCATTTTGAAGATGCACATAAGCAATTAAACCTATTTTTGGGAATCCTATATAAGGATTCATTTCTAATTTCAGCCACACGACCACACACCCATTTACATCACATTTTCTCTCTCTAGATCTAGGAATCACTTTCTCCCTTAATCATCCATAACCCATACACCAATTCTTGGATTTTCTACTCAACAAGGACACTTGGAAATTGGAATTGAACTTGAAGAAATGAAATCTCTATATGGGTTCGCTCTATCTCTTTTCTCCTTGTTATTTGTTTGTATTTGTCATGAGTAACTAAACCCAAATTGGGAGTTTGATGTAATTAATTCATGGATAGTGGCTATTCCACCATATTTAGATTTGATCAATATAGTTCCATTCATTGTGTTTAATCTTCTCTTAAATTAAGTAGGCTCTCTAACTCTTAATTCTTGTTGATTGATTAACTTACTTGAGTAATTAATCTTTAATTGAAATTCTTTGTGAATTGGGTAGGCTCTCCAACTCTCATTTCACTTAGAGGTTTAATTTGTTCTTAATGCATTTTGATCGCGCCAAAATTGTTATATATTTTGTCCCTCATTCCTTGTCCTTTGTCTTATTTTCGGGCATGTTTTCGTGTCTTATGGGCTCTTTCATTGTGTTGTCAGGAAATAGGTGCAACTCTGGTCCAAAAAACAAGCTAAAAGAAGCAAGAAGGAAGGCTTCAGTGCACTGGTAGGTGCGCGAGTTCCTACCCACTCACTACCCGCACACTCCCAAGCTTCAGAACTTCACTGGTCCACACTAGGACATCAACCCACGAATCAGAGATCAGAAATTCTCCAAAAAAGATAAAACTGCCCAGATCGCTGGTACTGTGCGGGTCCTACCAGCCTAGTTACTAGCTATCAGAAGAAGGAAGCAGCTAGAAAGTATGTGTGCGGGTACCCTATCCACGCACTACGTGTTCCAGACTCGCAACATCAGCACATTTTAGACCTTTTCTTGGCACCCTATAAATATATCTTGTTCTAATATTTTAGGGAAGAAGGGACGACCAAAAACACTCTCTCACACCCTTTTGACATCACTAACCACTAACCTAGATCTAGGAATCCTAACATCATTTTTCCTCACTAAATCCTAACTCCCTTACATCATCTTCAACCTTTCTTACTCAAGTAGGCTACGAGGAGAGTGGATTCAAGCTTCAAGAAAAGGATTCTCCACATGGGTCTTCTCCTACTCTAATCTATTAGATTTTATTTTGTATTTAGCATGAGTAGTTGACCCATATGTGGAAGTTGATATAATGAATTATGGATTGTGGGTTTTCCACCATACTTTGATTTGATCAATATTGTTCCATTCAATTTGCTTAATTGGGTTCAATTATCTCTTGAATTAAGTAGGAACTCCAACTCTTGATTCTTATTAATTGATTGAACTTATTTGTGTAACCAAACTTTAACTGATATCTTTGTAAAGTGGGTTGGCACTCCAACTCCCGTTTTACTTTGTGGTTGAATTTGTTCTTTAATGCATTTAATACTCACATTGGGTTGGGTAGGCACTCCAATTCCCAACTCATTGTAGAGGTTGAATTGTGGTGTCTTTGTGAGTCAAGTAGGCATTCCAACTCTTGGTTCACATTAGATATCAATTTATGTTTTTAGCCATCCACACCTAAGGTGTTTTAACCAAGCTCAATTGAATTGGAAGGGGTATGTTGTGAGCACTCCAATCCAACTTATCCCGGCTAGGTAAAAAGGGTGGATTGTGAGCATTCCAATCCAAGCCATCTTGGCTACCTTATATCTATCCAAAGCAAGAGTGAAAGGGGTGGATTGTGAGCACTCCAATCCAAGCCATCCCAGAAACTCAAGCTAAGAAGATTAACCCTATATAGAAATCGAATCGGTCTTGAGAGACGGATTGCCCAATATTTCTGTATGAATTGCATCAACTCCTGCATTCACATCTCATTATCTTATCACTCCACATTCTTGCTAATTCTTTGTTTAACTTTAGATTAACTTGCCTAATTGTAGTTTGCATCGTAGTTATTAACTTTCAAAACAACCGTTGACATTTACCTTTAATGTTTAGTTTTAGTTTAATAGTAGTTAACTAGTTTTAGCCATTTAGTTTCCCTTTCCCTGTGGACGATACCCTTACTTGCCATAGTACTTGTTTAATACATTTGAGTGCATAGTTGTGGTTTTATAAATTTTGTTTTGATATTGCATATAAGGCAAATGCGTGTAACATTTATTGCTCATCTTGGGTTGGGTAAGCACTCTAACTCCCAATCCATTGTAGAGGTTGAATTGTGATGTCTATAAGGGTTAAGTAGGCTCTCTAACTCTTGACCAAAACTTGATGTCAATTAATGTTTTAAACCATCCACACAAAGTTTGTTATAACAAGCTCACTTGTATCAGAAGGGATATAGTGTGAGCTCTCCAATCCAATATATCTCGACTAGTATGAACGGGGTGGATTGTGAGCTCTCCAATACAAGCCATTCCGGCCACCGAATCTATCTAAAGCGAGAGTGAAAGGGGTTGATTGTGAGCTCTCCAATCTGAGCCATCTCAAAAACTAAAGTTAGGAAGATAAGTCCTTTATAGAATCGAATTGGTCTTAAGAGACGGATCACCCACCATTCGTGTATGAAATTGCATCAACTCCTATATTTCTCATCATACTCCATCATTTGCATTTTTACAATCCTAGTCTAGTGTTCATTTTAGCTTAATCATTGTGCATTTTTAGTTATTATTTTGGCTCAACCAAAACCATCTCATTTACTTTATTGCATTTGTAGCGTTAGAATGTAATCTAGTCATTGCTTGTTAGATAGATCCATGTGGAATGATACCCTGCTTGCCATATACTCATTTTATACAGTTTGAGTGCATCTTGAGATTTATACATTTGTTTTGATATTGCACACACGACAAATGCATGTCATGCAAGCAGGGTATCGTTCCTCAGGGATCGATCCAACAAGCAATTATTAAGTCTCACTCTAATGCTAAAAATGCAATAAAAGTAGAATATGGAATTGGTTTGGAATGATGATTAACTAAGCTAAACCCACAAGAACTAATATTAAAACTAAAATGCAACTAAGTTAATAGGTGTGTGAATGACTGATAATTAACTAAGGAGTGATCGATCAATTAAGTAAACAATGGGTAAATTACAAACTCTCATGAATAAACATTAATCTACTGTAACCAATCTAGAGTGTATAGAATTGGTTGTATATCCCTTATGGGTGTCCAATCTAGAGTATATACTATTGGCCACCCATAAGTAATTGTTCATGAATGCACATCTATCAAATTAAGGGACTAATCTCTTTATAAAGTAACTAACCTGGAGTGTATAGAATTGGTGATTAATCTCTCACAAGTTATCAACATATAGTGTATAGAATTGATTACCCATTTGAGATTAGATTAAAAAAATTGAGATTACTAAGTCCGTATCTCACTTGAGGAGAGTACTCTTGTCTGATCCTTCCATCAATTAAACTTAAAAAAACCAAATAGAGTGTATACCTAGTCATCTCTCTACAAACAAGCAAAGATAGGAGTGTACAATCAAAAACCCATTTGTTTTGAAATCAATTAAATTAAAGAATGAAACGTAATTGATAGATTCAAATATAGATAGAGTTAATTACAAGCCCAAAGTTCACAAATGAATCACATCAACCCCTTAGTGGGATTTAGCTACTCATGATCATAAACATTACAATGCTAAAACTAAAAGAAAAGATAGAAAAAGGACACATGTAGAGATTCTCCTTCCTTGAAGCTTCAATTTCAATCCTCTTAGTGTTCTTGATGAGTAGAAATCAAAGGCAAATGATGTGGGTGTTGATTAATGATGGAAGAGTTAGGTTCCTAGATCTAGAGAGAGAAAATGAAGTAAAATGCACATCATTTAGCTACTCATGTTCAATGCGAGCGTGTGGCTGAAATCATAAATGAATCCTTATATAGGATTCCCAAAAATATGTCCGATTGTTGATGTGGCTTCTTCAAAACGCACATTTTACAGGGGTAGGGACCCGCGCACATACCAGCACACTGGCAGTCTTCAAAATTCAAATCTTCTGTTCGTTGGTAACTGTGTTGGCAAGACCAGTGCAATACCAGTGATCTAGGCACTTGCACATTTTTGGATGATTCCTAATATCCGGTCTGCTGGTGGGTGCACAGGTGGAATCAGCGAAGTTTTGATGCTTTTGACTGTGCGGGTAGTGCACGGGTAAGGACCCGCGCACATACTAGCGCACTATATCCTCTCTTCTTGCTTTTTTAAGCTTGTTTTTCTCCCTAATTCTCCGAATTCTCCCCTAAGGCCATAATTACATCTATTGCCTGCAAACATGATAAAAGAGCCCATAAGACACGAAAACATGCTTAAAAACAAGACAAAGGACAAAGAATGAGGGCCAAAATATATAAAAATTTTGGCGCGATCAGAATCTAAGGGATTTTCCCGAGGCCCCCCCGAATAAACATTTGTTCAGGTTAAATTTCATTCTGTATTTTCAGAGCACATTGAAGGTATCCCTCAAGTCTGAAACATGCTTTCCTGCTGTGACACTTTTAGTCAACATGTCATCCACATAAACTCTCATATTTCTTCAAATCTTCTTGGAGAAAATCCTATTGACCATCCTCTAATAGGTAGCTCCAGCGTTCTTCAACCAAAACGGCATCACAGTGTAGTAGTACAACCCCTAGTTAGTTGTAAATACTGTTTTTTCTTCATCTGGCTTATGTGTTCGGATCTGATTATACCTGATCGCACCAAAATTGTTATACATTTTGGCCCTCATATCATTATCTTGAGTATCGTTTTCGGGCCTTTCGTGTGTCTAAAGGCTCGTTTTGTAATGATTATAGGCATTCAACGGATTTCAGAAGCTGAAAGTGGAAACCGGGACTTTCGGGTAAAAACAAAGGCAAAGTTCAGTGAAACAGTGCCCAGAAGCATAATGCATGGGTCCCTTACCCGTGCACAACCCGTGCACCGAGCGAAGAGCTGATTGAAGAGCATGTGCATGGGTAGTGCACGCGTAGTGTGCGAGTAGTTTTGACGACGTCGTTTTTGTTGTTCGAAAATGCCCAGCAAAAGTAATTTATATAAACCTCAAATGCCTCAAAATGTTTATAAAACAAGTGCAATGGCAAGTAAGGGTATCGTTCCTCAGGGATTACGTAAAACTAAACGACTAAAACTAGTTAACTACTATTAAACTAAAATAAAGCATGAAAAGGGCAAAAATGGTTGTTTTGAAAGTTTATAGCTATGATGCAAACTATAGTTATACAAGTTAATTTAACATGCAACTAATGTTAATAAGAAATTTGTGCTAAAATATGATAGTGAGAACTAAGGAATTGATGGATCCAACGAATGAATAATGGGCAATATAGGAACTCACATGAATGAACATTAGTCTAATGTAACCAACCTAGGATGTATTGGATTAGTTGTATACCACTTATGAGTGTCCAATCCATCATGTATAGCATTGACCACCCACAAATGGTTGTGCAATGAATGAATATTTATCAAATAGAGGACTAATCTCTTTGTTAAATTCACCAATCCGAGGATGTATAGTGTTGATGCTTAATCTCTCACAAGCAACCAATCCTAGGATGTATAATTTTGGTTACCCATTTAAGATTAGATATAGATGAGAATAACATGTCCGGATTTTACTCGAGTCATGTACTCATGTTCAATCTTTCTATTCAAATGAGCTTAAGAGAACCAAGCATCATGTTTACTCAATTCTCTACTCATATAATTTCTAAAACAACTTGCAAGGAGAGTCATGTACAATCCAAAACAAATCATTCTTGAAAGCAATTAAAAACAATGAATAGAACATATTAGATAGATTGATAGAAAATATAAAGTTCATTACAAAGCTCGACATCCGCAAGTGTTTCACATAAAAATGAGAGACAATATAAGGATATGAGGGCCAAAATGTATAACAATTTTAGTGTGATCAAATACCCCAAACCAAACCTTTGCTCATCCTCGAGCAAAATAAAAAAAAACAGAACAAAGACACTAGACACAACAATCATGACTCTATCTACAAACTTTCCTAGACTCGAAAACAAACCATTCAAACAGCTGCATGTCCAACCGGTGATGAGATGCAAGGATGTGTGATAGAGAGAAGTCGACATATGCAATGTAATCTAAAGCAACTAGAAGGCACTAAAGGGAAACTCGCACAATCACGACTCCTACACCTAAGAATGCTCTCGTATCAAGAACTACTCACTCTCATACCTCGAGCATAATTCACTTCAACTCTATTCTCACGTGGAGTCTCTCTTATCTTTCCGCTCAGAGTCCTAAGTCCACACTCAAACAAGGTATGCAAAGATGGAATTTGTGCATAGAAATCTAATACATTGCATACATTTGTCAATGAAAGATCGCTAATGTCTGTGAACTAGCCTAGGAAGGATTCACCATGCCATGAATGTAGAAGATCAAGCTTCAACAAACATTCTCAACCAAGACTCACCACGGATCAAAAAGGACTTCCCTTTGGTTGTAATGGGGCCATAGGGTTTAATATGGTGAACAAAGAAAATAGGAAATTATAAGTTCAAAGATCACCAATCATATTTACACATACTCACACACACCTCATATTTTAGCTCTACTTAACACTCACACACTAGCATATAGCATTCAATTAAACACACATTTGAGCTACACAATTGTACTCAATTTTGAGTACTTAACCATTACATTTCAAAGCTCTTTTTTTTTTCTTTCGTACTGCTATATTTTTTCCTTTTTCTTTCTTTTGCTTTTCTTTTTCTTTTTCTTCTTATTTTTTCTTTTCTTTTTACTTTTTCCTTTGCACATACAATTGACAATTTGGCTCTAGGTGCAATTTTAGCACTTTGACAATTTAAGCCAATGTAAGCCATTTCTTACACAATTTACATAATTGCCTAAATACATGCTATTTCACATTAGAGATTACACCTTCATACCCACCCACACACACACACACACACACACACACACACACACAACCCATATAATTGGAAATTAAAGGGTTGGTTTGTGTTTGGCTTATGGCTATATGGTTCATTGTGGTTCCAAAAGAAAGGGTAAGTGTTTGGCCTCAAAATTGTCTATGGAGAACACATAAGGGACTAGGAATGTGTTTGGGCTTTTTAAGTAGTTAAATGCACACATTGCCTAAGATCATTTCCACAATTAGTCTACCAAGGGAATGAATGCCTCCAACAAGCAATCCACAATAAATGTAATGTATGCTCTATGACATGTGACACGCATGACGAGAAGAGTGTTTAAAGAATTGAACAATTATTCACTCAATGCACTTTTTTAAGGCTTGTGTTTGTGAACTCACAGGTGGTCTCCACTATTAGAACAAGGTGCAAGAGCACCGAGTACCCTCAACTTAAGCACAGAAAGGATGAGACTAGCCCATGACGTGCAAGTGAGACCCTACAGTGACAACTAGCTACTACACAAGCTCAACATGCATATACACACTTGCCAAGAGCACACACTCAAGGCATCACATCCAAGCTAGTTAAAACTTTAAAATTTGGTTAATGCCACAATTTTGAAAATTTTTAACCAAAAATGAAAAATAAACGATTCAAAAACAAAAAACAACTCAACAAGGCATCTACACCCCCAAACCAAAACCCAACATTGTCCTCAATGTTGAAGACAAACGAGTCCGCCCTAGCCTAACTAGACTCAAAACACAAACACCTAGGCACTAATCCTGCACAATCAATGCCCAACAAAATAAAAGACTCAAAAATGGCTTATCATAAAATAAGGCAATCATGCAATTTTGACATTAAGCACAACCCAACATCAAGCATTTTCTTTCAATCAACAACTACGGAGTGGGGACATGATGACCCCCAAACCATGTATGACTCTATGCATAAGACCTATACAAAATGTGAGCAATCAAAACCCACCCCCAAACCAAGTGAGGTTATATATGTGCAATATGAATGTGTACACTCACATATGTATCCACAAGAGCCTTCGAATCATCTCATAAAGAATGAATAAATAAATCAATGCAAAAATTCAAGTACTTGATTAATGTATCCACAAAAATATATCACCCAAATATCTCTCCACACAAACTACTCCACACCACAAAAATTATTCAACGAAAGCAAGTAAACTAAAATCAATAAAACGTAAGAATTTTAAAATGAATTTTAAAAATTCAAAACTGATGGTGATTGCTTCCTCGCAAGCTTCTCCTATGAAGATATGGCTCTCGCTCTTTTTATGAGCACTCTTGGCCTGCTTGTCCCTCCAAGACGCGTAGGTTATCATTGTTTCCTACCAAGAGATGAAGGGCCTTGCATTGATAGACAAGCTGCAAAAAATTCACTTCCTCTAGAAGCTTTAGATTATCTGCCACACTAGAACACACATCAGAAAGTTTAGGCAAGCTCGATTTTTCTAAATACATGGGCATGCCCAACCAAAGTTTGCTACACCACTTCTTATTAAAATGAAACAAACTAAACAAAATAAACAAATCCTACAATAAATTTTACCCCCAAATCTAGTTCTTCCTCTCTTCTCAATTAACAAGCACAAATTCACACATAAAAGGAGAGAGAAAAATAATAGATTAAAGAAGGAAAAATAGACTGTGCAATTTTAAAACAAAATAAAGCATTAAAATAGAATGCACAAAAGAATTTTCTACATTATGTACTTGTGCTAGGGGTGTCATCAACTAAAGGAGGCTTTACTAAGCTTTGAAATTGATTCTTTTTCACAACCCAAACAAGTTGAGTTGATTTATCTTTTTCCTTGGCATAGAGTCTAACGTGGTTAACCAAGTCTTTCCTTACCGAAATTTTCTTGACCCTAGGTGGACTCTTCCTATTCCTTGGCTTTTCAACCCATATCTGCCTAACATTATGATCGAGCCAAAATTGTCATATATTTTGGCCCTCAATTCCATATTCTTTAGCTTTTTTTCGAGCATATTTTGGTGTCTAATGGCTCGTTTTGTAGTGATTACAGGCATTCTATTGAATTCAGTAGCTGGAGGTGGAAACCGTGACTTTTCAGAGAAAAAATAAGTCAACTGGTGCAAAAAAGGATGCTTGAAGGCAATAGTGCACGGGTAACTTACCCGTGCACTACCCGTGATATGACCCATGCATCGAAGGATGGAAATCAGGAAGAGCTCAGTGCACGGGTACAGCACGGGTACCCTACCCGTGCACTTACCCGTGCACATGCCCAGACCAGAAAGCTAGAAGAGATAGTATGGGTGTAGCACGGGTACCCTACCTGTGCACTACGTGTTCCAACTGGGCAAAAGTCACGTTTTCATCCATTTTAAGAAGGGCAAGGTCGTACTTTCATGCCTATTTCTTGCCCCAGCCTCTCAAACATATAAATACATCACTTAGCCACAAGACCAAGGATGTTTTCCCAATTCATTCAATTAATCCATCCATTTCACACTTTATCTTCTCCACCAAATCAAGAGAGAGAGGAACTTCCAAAGGCATCCATGGAGGTTTTCCTCCACGGATTGCCTCCCCAACATCACTCTTTACTTGCAGCCACCCATCTTTGGAGGAGATTTATGAGGAAAGAGCACCCTACCTTGTCTATGAGGAGGAGGAGCTTCAATAGAGCTTGGAGATCTGAGATGACAATTGGGCCACTCTTTGAGCTTAGAGATCGGGGATTGACAACCTTGGGTTTCTTCTATCTACTCTTCTCTTGTATTTTCTTTATTTGATGTGTATCCCCATTTTGGGAAATATGTAAACCCTAATACTAGTTCCGTTTATTTAATTGACTTGTATTTGATTTCTTCTTGTATTGTCCCATTCAATTGCACTTAATTTGACACTTGACTTGTATTAAGTAGGATTGACAACCCAACTCTTGATGCATGTTAGGGATAAACTCTTGTCTTTACATTCATGGCATGTAGAGTAGAAATTGGTATGGAAAAGGTAACAAAAGGGGGAGATTCAAACCTTGCTCCTAGGTGATTCACGTACATGCTAGGATTGAAGATCTTACGGATTACCATCGACGTAAGTCAATCGGATCACGGGACAAGAGGTATTTAACTTTAACCGTATATTTGAGTTTAATTAATTAAAGGGTTAAGGTTCAAATCTTTAGAAAAATTTTAAACTATATGAAAATTATTTTTCGCCTTCCGCTGCGGTTTTAAGCCACTTTTCCCTACAAGAGATTGATGGGAGCACAGGCATAGCCATTGAAATGCCCATAATGGGCAAGGAAATGCAGTCGGTGAAGGATCTAGTGAAGAACAAGTTAAGGCCAAATGCACAAGTTAGTCAAGTTTCAGATGATACGATGAATGGAGTTGAGGGATAAATAGAGCAAGAAGAAGCTCTAGTGCTAGAAGGATTCTAGAGGTAAAGGAACTACCCTTACTCCAATAACTACAATCCTGGTTGGAGAAATCACCCTAATTTCTCCTGGAGCAACAACAACAGTGCAAGCAACAACAAAGGATACTAGAATCAGGGGTACAACAGGTACAACAACCAAGGAAGCTCTAGTAAAAGAGTAAATGTCAATGACAACCACAAGAACACTATACTAGTTCTGTAATATGACCTGCTTCATGATGTAGTACAAATGGTGAGTTGAGAGATGAAAATCCAAGTAAGTAAGCACAAGCACTAGGATATGGAAATACATTAGCAAGCCTTTTTCGTCAAATGCAATGCCTTTGCCCTTTTTATGAGCTCTCGTTTGTCCTCATGAAAACAAGTTGTTGGTGTGTCATCCTAAGAGAATAAAAGCATAGCATTTCAACTCAAAACACATATAAAAAAAAATCTTTCTCTAAAAGTCTTAACAAAATCATTGTAGGGAAAAATTAACTAAAACCGCAGCGGAAGGCGAAAAGTAGATTTTCGTATAGTTTAAAATTTTTCTAAAGATTTGAACCTTAACCCTTTAATTAATTAAACACAAATATACGGTTAGAGTTAAATACCTCTTGTCGCGTGATCCGATTGACTTACGTCGATGGTAATCCGTAAGATCTTCAATCCTAGCAAGTACGTGAATCACCTAGGAGCATGGTCTCCCTTTTTTCTTTGAATTGCTTACCTGAGAATGGATGTATGGAATTTCTGATCCTGATCTTCAATCCCAAAACACCAAGAGCCTAGAAAAATAGTTCTGGTCACTTTTGAATTCACAATCGATATGATTGGAACTCGCGTAACCCTAAATCGAAAGTGTGCACAAAACCTTTTGATGTTAAAGGCTTGCAAGTGCACTATCGAATGAGAACTTATTTTTCTTTTTCTCTCTTGGCCGAAATTCTATGTGTGTTGAGTAAAATTTTTATTTTTCAAAGCAAACAAAAATCTTTCTCACTCAAGCTTCTTGGTGGCCGAAATTTATCACCTTATATTTATAAGGTGACCAAAATTTCTCCTTCTCAAAATAGGGTTGGCCGAATTCTTTGTGTAGGAAATCTAGGGTTGGCCAATTTCCTTACTTGAAAAGGAATTGTGCTTTTCCCTAATTCCTATCAATTTAAGAATCCTAACCCTTATAGGACTAGGGTGGCCGAATTCTTTTTGTGGTATGGAGTGTATGTGGACTTAATTCTTACCACATTAGGACTCCTATCACTTAAAAGAATTCTAACCCTAATCCAACACATAGTATTTTATTTACTGATCAGGAAAAGATTTTGATTTAAACTATTAATTAATTAAATAATTAATTAATTTCTATTTAATCAAAACAATAAAATAAAATAATATCTTGGGCTATTTTATTAGCCTTGCCGCCCACACCATATATATATGGGCCTAATATTATTTTTCTTATTTTATTTAATCCATTAGACTTTAAATAAAAGCCCACATGTGAACTTGACTTATTCTTACTAAAAGAAACAAGCCCACATGTCTCATTTTAATATATTAATATAATAGAGCAGGCCATTAAATAAATAATAGACATATTATATTCTTAATATATTAAATGCAATTCTAGATGGACCCATAAATTGGTCCGGTAGAATATATCAAGTGATCCATGCAAGTACGTGTGGATTGTGGATCTTGGCGGGCTATCTAAATTTAAGCTTCAATAGACATAAGCTAATCACAATCAACAAATGATTCACTTAGGTCAGATCTATTAATTTTAACTCATTCCACTAAAGAGCTAAAATTGAACTCTTAAATAAAGATAGAATAAGGAGATGTTTCTCATTCATACCCTAGACAATCTTATAGGAGATGGTGTATCCTCGTGAATAATATCAATAATCGCCAAGAGCTCATAGACCGCCTATAGCTCTCCAAGTTACCATATTTCCTCATATGACCACATTTTGAACTTGGATATTTTGACTTGTCCAGAAGCCATGTCTTCAATAATCATTATTGAAAACTCAACGTTGAGATTTAATATCCAATACCTCAAAACATCCATATGATGATATTATATCTCATTTAATAAATGGAGTCACGATGTCCATATCTATAAATGAAGTCCTCTATCGATTAACAAATGAATACCACCAAACTATCGAGGATAGACTATGCTATATAATCGTACTCATTGATAGCTCAAATGATAACACTTGCAACCATAAGTCCATCAGTTATCTCAGGATTAAGATCGACTCTCCGATTGTCGTAATAATGAAAAGACTTATATCTAGTGACGGTTCTAGATAAAGTATTTCATTGTGATCCTGTTAAATGCACCCAGTGCACTAGATTCTTTTACTCGAAAACCTTTCGATGATTTTAGACTCATCATAACTCATTTGATCCCACTCAAATGTTAGTAAAAGAATTTTACAACTTTATCAAGATAGAGGTGCCCAACCTTTAACTTAAGTTGTGAACGTTATTCAAGACTAACTAAAGAATTGTGTCTACCTCACACATATCCGGATGTATGAACAACTCTTCATATCTCATAGTCTTTTGGCCTTATGATTATTTACCTTGACAATTATAATAATAAATGCTATAAGTATTTGTAAGAATAAGAAAACACTTTATTAATATGAAAAGATTGTCAATTACAATATTACACTCTTGCTATTGAGCATAATCCTAACAATCTCCCACTTGCGCTATAGCAAGTGTGTCATATCTCTCATTCCCATATTCTCTAGGTGCCCATCAAAACTCTTTTGAGGTAGAGCCTTTATGAAAGGATCAGCTAGATTTTTTCTGCTGACGCGATTATGGTGATTGTCACGTCTCCCCTATGAACAATTTTCCTTAAAAGGTGATATTTCCTTTCTATGTGTTTACCTCTCTTATGACTTCTTGGTTCTCTCAAATTAGCCACTGCTCCACTGTTGTCACAGTGTATAGTGATTTGCTTATTTGCATTAGGAACCACTTCCAAGTTAATCAAGAATTGGCGGAGCCAAACAGCCTCTTTTACAGCTTCGCATGCAACAACATACTCAGCTTCCATGGTGGAATCAGCTATACAAGATTGCTTGATACTCCTTCATATGACTGCTCCTCCTCCAATTGTAAACACATATCCTGATGTGGATTTTCTGGAGTCAGAATCCGACTGGAAATCAGAATCTGTATACCCAACGGGAATTAAATCCCCTCCAGAGTATACAAGCATATAATCTCTAGTTCTTTTAAGATACTTGAAAATATGCTTGACTGCCGTCCAATGATCAGGACCAGGTTTTGATTGAAACCTGCTAACTATTCCAACAGCAAAACAAATATCTGGTCTTGTACAAAGCATTGCATACATGAGACTTCCAACTGCCGAGGCATATGGAACTCTACTCATGAATTGCTCTTCATGCTCATTCTTAGGAACCTGTTCCTTAGAAAGTTTGATTCCATGTCTAAAAGGTAACATACCTTTCTTGGAATCTTGCATGGAAAATCTAGACAAGATTTTATCAATGTATGAAGCTTGGGATAATGCAATCGTTCTATTCTCTCTATCCCTTATTACTTGGATACCAAGAATATAACTTGCTTCTCCTAAGTCCTTCATATCAAATTATTTTGCTAACCATTCTTTTACTGATGTCAATACACCTACATCGTTTCCAATGAGTAGTATATCATCAACATAAGGAATGAGGAAAACCAACTTGTGGCCTTTAATCCTTTTGTATACACAAGGTTCGTCAGGGTTTTGAATAAATCCAAAACCTTTCACAACTTGATCGAACCTTATGTTCCAGGATCTGGATGCTTGCTTCAGCCCATATATGGACTTTTGCAATTTGCATACTCTTTCATCTTGGCCCTTTTCAATGAATCCTTCTGGTTGCATCATGTAGATGCTCTCGTCAAGACTTCCATTAAGGAAAGCTGTCTTGACGTCCATTTGCCAAATCTCTAGGTCTAGAGATGCTGCAATGGATAAGAGTATCCTAATGGATTTAAGCATGGCCACAGGAGAGAAGGTTTCCTCGTAATCGATACCTTCTTTCTGTGTATAACCTTTAGCTACCAGTCTCGCTTTAAAGGTTTCCACCTTACCATCCATACCTCTTTTTCTCTTGTATACCCACTTACACCCAATGGGTTTTATCCCTTTAGGCAAGTCTACAAGGGACCAGACTTTGTTATTGAACATCGATTCAATCTCATATTGCATTGCCTTTTGCCAATGATGACAATCAACATCCTTCATTGCTTCCTTGTACGTGTAGAGATCATCGTCGTCTGGGAGATTCTCCACAGATTCTCCTAGACCGATGTATCTTTCGGGTTATGTTATAACCCTCCCACTACGTCGAGGAATGGTAGGTTGTTGATTTTGTGTTGGAGTGGAACTTACAATTGGGCTAGGTTGTGAATCTTCTTATGGAATTGTATCTCCTGACATTTCATTCAGGACAATTCTACTTTTGGGCACAAAATTATTCATATAGTCCTTTTCTAGAAATGAAGCATTTGTTGAAACAAATACTTTTAGATCATAAGGACTATAGAGATAATATCCTTTAGTTCCTTTTGGATACCCCACAAATATACATGATCTGAACGGGACTCCATATTTTCTTTCTTTCCTTTCAACACATGTGCAGGACAACCAAATATCCTCATGTGTTGTAAACTAGGTTTTCGCCCATTACACAATTCATGTGGGGTTTTAAAGACAGATTTAGATGGTATATCGTTTAGAATGTATATTGCTGTTTGTAAAGCATATCCCCTAAAAGAAATAGGAAGTGTTGAATAACTCAACATTGACCTAACCATCTCTAAAAGAGTTCTATTTCTCCTTTCTGCTACCCCATTTTGTTGAGGTGTACCTGGTGCAGAAAACTGAGAAACTATCCCATTATAAATAAGATATTGCTGAAACTCTCCAGATAGATATTCTCCACCACGATAAGATCTCAAGATTTTTATATGTTTCTCAAGCTGATTTTCTACTTCAGCTTTGAATGCTTTGAACATGTCAAAAGCATCCGACTTATGTCTCATGAGATACATGATGAGAAGGTTTTTGCCGTCAGAAAACCATCCGTCAAAACAATTTATAAAACCTACGCGATGCATTCACAAGTAGAAATACAAGTAAAGCAGTAAGCACGGGTGTCGTTCACTGAGATCGGGGTAGCAGTGATAAGATTAGGATTAATATAACTAGTATGCATAAAAGTAAAGTGATGGTGAATGAATATACAATATAAACTAAACTATGAAAGCAAATAAAATGGGATGACAATGGAGTGATGAATGAATGATGATGGAACTACGGAGTTGATGGACTCGTAAGTGAATATTAGGGCAATTGCAACAAACTCTCAATTAAGCATGTATTGAAAAATGTAACCAACCTAGGGTTTATAGCGTTGGTATATATCTCTAGCAAGAGGTCAACCTAGGGTGAATAGTGAAGACCTCCTACTAGCGATTAATCCCTCCTAAGCAACCAACAATGGCTAGTTACTCAATCGGGACTTTTTCCTTGAATGCTCATCTATCTAGCTATGGCTCAACCTAATACTAATGTAGCCATCCTAGGGTGTAAAGTGATGGCTTCCAATTCCCTCACAAGTGGCCGACCTAGGATGTATAGTGAAGGCCACCCGTTTGAGATTGGATGAGGCTTTAGGTTATCAACCGAATTCTACTCGAAGGTTAGTTCTCGTAGAATCACTAAAGTAGCCAACCTAGGGTGTATAGTGAAGGCTTCTAATTCTCTCACAAGTGGCTAACCTAGAGGGTATAGTGAAAGCCACTAATTCAAGATTAGATTAAGGGCATGGTTATAGAGCCGGATTTCTGGAAATCCTTCAATTCAATTGAGCATTAGACAACCTAATTGCCTACTCAAGTAATCCAAATCCATCATGCAAACAGGGTGTATCCAAGCAAATCAATAATGGAAATCAATTAAAGCAATGGAATAAAACATAGAGATAGAATAAATATAACACATAGAGTTTATTTACAAAGCTCAAATATCCATCAAACAAATAACATCAACCCCATAGTGGGGTATTTTAGCTACTCATGTTCTATTACAAACAAATAAACTAAGAGAGAGTGTAGAGAGAACCCTTGAAGATTGATCTCCTTCCTTGAAGCTTGAATCCAAGTCTCCTAGTTGCCTTTGATTGAGTAGAGATGGTTTGGATGATAGGGAGATGTGTTACTAGCTTAGAATACAAGTGTTGGGAGGTAAGGTGATCTTTTGGTTCGTTCCCATCCTTTTCTATTTATAGAGGATGGAAAAATAGGTCACTTAAGCTTGAAACCAGAAACTGTCGCGCGCAGAGTGTGGGTGGAGTGCGGGTGAATTACCCGCACTGTACCCACACTATATAGGTTTTCTTCATCTTCAGTTATCTGATCTGGGCAACATTACGGGTGGAGTGCGGTTGGATTACCCGTACTTTACCAGCATTGTACTCGCACTGTACTCGCACTCTGGTGTCAGGTGTAAATCCACTCCTCTGTCTTGAGCAACAGTGCGGGTGGAGAGCGGTTGGATTACCTGCACTTTACCCGAACTTTAGTGTCAGGTTCAAATCAGCTCCTCTGTCTTGAGCAATAGTGCGGGTGGAGTGGGGTTGGATGACCCGCACTTTATCTTTCCTTCATGATTCAGGTCCTGGCTGTGGGAAAGAGTGCGGTTGCGACCCGCACTTGACCCGCACTGTAGAGCTGCTTATGATCCTTTGTCTTTACTTCTGCCCCTTTTCCGCTGGAACCACTGCAATTAGCTTCTAACACCGGAATTACATCTATTGCCTGCAATTAGCACAAACGAGCCTATTAGACATAAAATATATAGAAAATACACACAAGAACGAGACAAAGGAATAGGAATGAGGGCCGAAATATACAACAATTTAGGCACGATCAAACACCCCCAAACCAAACCTTTGCTCGTCCTCGAGCAAACATAATATAAAACAAATAAGACACAAACTAAAAATGACTCGAACTAAGAACTTTCCTAGACACAAAAAAAAACTTGCTGCAGAACCAACTGGCAGAGAGATACACAAAAGCAAATGGGAGTGAGGAATGAGCATATGCAAAATGTTCTAAACAACTCGATGGCACCCCAAGGGAAACTGGCACAACACGAATCCCACACTTAAATGCCATCGCCTCAGAAACTACTCACTCTAACACCTCGAGCATAATTCGCTTCGACGCTAGGTTCTCACATGGATTTTCTCTTATCTTTTCTCTCAGAACCTAGGTTCACACTCATGCAACATGTATGCCAATGAATTTATATAACTGAATCTACTTAGTTGCATACATTCAGTGTAGAATAAACGATGTTTTCAGTGAGTGAGTCTCATGAAAGAATCACGTGTCATGAACGTGGAAAGAGCATTCATTAACTAATATTCCCAATCTAGACATCCCCTAAGATCAACTAGGTCTTTTCCATTTGGTTGTAACGTGGCCACGGTGAATGGTGATTAGAAGAATGAGAAATTTAGGCACAAGCACTAATCAACCAAGTTAAGGCAATACATTCTACACTTAAGCATTTAATTTCTTGTGTAACTCCACTTCCAAATACAATATGGTGTCCAGACATACAATTAGACTCTACGTGCAATCTTTAACTACTCATGTTACCCATTTGAGTAGCATTTACAATTTACACAAGGCATTTGAAGCATATTTTTCTTTTGTTACTTTTTGCTTCTTTTCTTTTCTTTTCTTTTCATGCCTTTTTACTATGCACATTTTCACAACTCATTACTCTTGCCTAGGTGCATGCCATTTATCAAATTAAAGCACAACTTTACATTCCGAAGCCTCAACAAGATCAATTAAGAGAGGGTTGGCTAATTGTTTAGGTTGCTTGGGATTATTCTTTGTAAGGGTAAATTAGGCCTCTTGAGTGTGATCAAGCTTCAAGGACATCATCTCTCTCAAGAGCACTTCAAAGGTATCTCACTTGTTTAATTTTCTTTGAAGAGATCTAGTTGCATACACTCACTTGCATGTATTATGTTCTTATCTTCATGTAATTGAATGATGCTTTGTATGCCACTTTTCACACTCCACACTTGCACTTTTTGCACATCACTTAGTGTGTTGAGTTTTCCCTGAAATAGAGAATTTCTTTTCTTACCGCTGCCTAGACCGCTTGGCAAGACATGCTTGCACCGCGGTATTCAGAGCGATATACCTAAGTAGGGTCATGCTTCCTGTACCGATTCTTGTACACTTGCACGCATAGCGATCCAAGTCGCGGTGTTGTCCAGTAGGCCTCTGTTGCCCATACCGCGGCCTGTTCACCTGCATGCACAGCGCCCTACACCGTGTTGTTGTCCAGACAGCGCACTGCTGTGTGTACCGCGGTCTGGACAACTGCCTGCGACGCGGTCCATCAAGCGGTATTGACGGGTTTCTGTGCCCTATGTTCAAAACGACGCAGTTTTGACTAGGGCTCCCATATATATATTCTCTCTTCTTCCTTGCTCGTTTTTGTGAGTTCAAGAAGCCATTTTTGAGAGGCCAAGCTTCCCTTAGAGAGAGAAACTCCCAAGAACTCATCTTTACTAAACCAAACACAAATCCATGTGCATATAACATCTTACAAGCATCATCTCATCATGGATTCTTCTTGCTTTCATTGACTAGGTAACTTGAACATGCCATAAATCTCATTGTATTTATTTATGCTCTTGTTTGCCTAGGGCTAGCTCTTTTATATGATTTTATTGCATATCTTTATGTTTATTGGCATTTATAACATGTTTGAGTTGTTGTTTGTTGGTTGAGAGCTTTGTTCATTGATTGCTAGCATTTAGGACGATTTTACTCTTCTAGCTAAATCTTCATGCATTTGCATTGAGATATTGATATCTAGGATTTGCATTCATTGACATCTTTAAATCCTTAGATAAGCATTTAGTGTTGCCTAGCATTAATTGCATGTTTGAATATCTTTTACATATTCACATAGGTTGTTTAACCTCTTCATTGATTGTTAAGCTCTGTGACTAAGTGGGTTAGTGCACAAGCTTGTGGTCTAGAATCACTATTAAAGGCCCGTTGGGTAGAGTGAAAGGGTTAGTGACCAAGTAGGTGTGACTTGAGGTCAACCTAGGTTGTAAACTTTCATTCAAATAGTGGATTTGAGGACCGTATGTGGCTAGAAGGATAGCCCGTGAGTTTTGCCCAGTTGGAGGGTTTCTCACGTAAATCAATCTTTGTGTTTTTCTTGTTTTTCCGCATATTTATATTGGATTGATTAATTGCTAATATTGGGTAGGACTATTAAAATTGATTAAGTCGAAAAGTTGGTAATAAATCAACTAAAACCTATTCACCCCCCTTCTAGGTTGTATTAGACACACTTTGTGTATTTTCAATTGGTATAAGAGCGGGTTCCTAGATACACTTAGGTGATCCTTGCTCTTTGTATGTCTTGCATTTTGTTTGTGTTTGTTGCATCATTAACATTCATCTCATTCATGCCCAAACACTATGAGTGGGAACGGAAGTGGTAATGAGGGAGCCTCTAGCACAAGACCCCCTTTGCTCACCGGAGTAAACTATGCATCTTGGAAAGGCAAGATGGAGTCTTACATTTGCCAAATAAATGACCGAGCATGGATGGCAATTGAAGATGGCTACACTCCTCCGGAAAAGACTCTTGGAGACAAAAGTGTAGTTCCCAAGCCAAATTCGGAATGGTCAACTCAGGAGTTTGAAGCATCCAAGTGGAACAACAAGGCTATGCATGCCATTCTTTGTGCAATGGATGACAATCAGTACAAATTGATCCAAACAACAAGAATTGCAAAAAAGGCATGGGAGATTCTAGAGACGGCCCATGAGGGAACCGAGGTGGTTAAGGACTCCAAGCTTCAAGTCCTCCAAACACAATTCGAGCAAATTAGAATGGAGGAGGATGAGTGCTTCAACGACTTTCAAGGGAAGTTGATGGACATAGTCAATCAAAGCCATCAACTTGGTGACCCCTATTCAGATAGGAGAATCAAGTAAAAAATTATGAGGTCGCTTCCAGCAAGATTAGAGTCAAAAGTGACGGCTCTTGAGGAGAACAACGATTACAAAAATATGAAGCCAAGTGAAGTTATAGGAAGAATTCTAGCATATGAGTCTAGGTGGACTCTTACACCTACACCTCCAAAGAAGCAAAAGTGTATTGCTCTGAAAATTTCCAAAGTAGAGAAAGAGGAAGATGACTCAGATGAGGAGATAGCCTTCATGGCGAAAAGATTCAAGAAGTTCATCAATTTTGAGAAGAGGGGATTTGGATCCAAAGGAAAGGAAATGAAGAAGAAGACTCTTTTCAAGAAGTTTGAGTCAAGTGAAGACAAGCCCACAAGAAAAGGGATTCAATGCTTCGAATGTGGAGGTTTCGGACACATCTCTATGGATTATGGAAATTTAAAGAACAAGAAGAAAGGAAAGGCCATGGCTACCACGTGGAGCGATGGTGATGACTTGGAAGAAGAAGGAGAATCCTCGGACGATGGGATCATGTGGAAAACTTTATTGCCTTCGCATCTTCTCTCAAGAGTAAGGAAGCAATAGATGATGAAGAGGTAGAGAAACAAAGTGAAGATGTCTCTAGCGATGGTGACTCTTTATCTCATTCAACAAATATGGATGCAGGAGGAATGGATCTTGAAGGCTTCATTGAGCATTTTCAAAGATCAAGATTGAAGATGAAGAAAGAGATTCAAAGGCTAAAAGGAGAGAATCTCAAGCTATCTACCGAAGCTACTCACTTAAATAAAGAAGTAAAGATAGCCAAAAGGAATGAGGAATTGATGGAAAATGAGCTTGAAGAAAGAGAGATCATTGCTAAGATGACTTCAAGCATGAAGAAACTTGACCACATGTTGGGAGTTGGAAAGAGGCCAAGTGATAAGAAAGGTCTTGGCTATGAAGATGACAAGGAGACCTCATCCTCAAGCAAGACTGTGTTTGTCAAGAGATTGGATAACAAAGAGCCTTCACCTCCACAACATCCCAGGAAGAAGATTGAACTAGGAGAGTGCTCTAAGGATTCCCAAGTCAATGTGGCACAAGGGAAACAAGCTCAAGCTCAACCAACAAGGGTTCAACAAGCAAGCTTTCCTCAACCCAAATATCACTAAGCTAAGAAGCAATTCATGCAATCTCAACCAAGGAAGCAATCTATTCCAACTCAACAACAAAGAAGGAGAGAACCAATCCAACACCAAAGGCAAGCTCAAATGCGTGGGAAAGCCCCTTTGTATTCACAAGGGCATGGTATATCTTCTTATTTCATTCCCACTTGTCATTTTTGTGGTGTTGATGGTCATATTAGACCTAATTGCTTCAAATACATTGAAATGTGTAGAATCAAGAACATGATTGAAAGAAATAGAGCTAGAGCCAAAATGCATGTTCCTAGGAGATCTAGAGCCAATTTGCATGATCATAGGAAATCTAGAGCCAATGTGACTAATACCACTAGGAATGAGAACATTTCACCTAGGTGGATTAGAAGAGATGACTACTTTTGCTATGTGGCTCAAATTGCCTTGAAGGCAAATGCCTCTAACATTTGGTATTTGAATAGTGGGTGTTCTAGGCATATGACGGGGAACAAGAGTTTCTTTAAATCCCTTGTCTAGGAGGATGGAGGATTTGTCACCTTTGGTGATGGATCTAGAAAGAAAGTCATAGGGAAAGAAACCACTTCCATTCCCGATTTACCCTCTTTGTCCAATGCTTTACTTGTTGATGGCTTGCAAGCCAATCTTATAAGCATTTCTCATCTTAATGATGATGGACTCTCCGTCTTGTTTAACAAAAATGATTGCTCTATTTTAATGCCCAATGGACAAACCTTACTAAAAGGAAGGAGATCAAGTGACAATTGCTATTGTCTTGAAGCTAGTGCTATCTCTTGCAATATGTCCAAGTGTGAGGAAGTTGAGTTGTGGCATCAAAGACTTGGCCACATGAACTATCGAGATTTGAGGATCTTAGATAAGTTCAAGGTTGTGCGTGGCCTCCCTAAGCTTGGGAAGAAAGTCGATGGCGTTTGTGGACCTTGTCAACAAGGGAAACAAACCAAAAGTATGCACAAGAAAGGCATGTATCTCGCTACAAATGAGCCATTAGAGCTTCTACATATGGACCTTATGGGTCCCATGCAAACCGAGAGTCTCGGTGGCAAGAGATACATTTTTGTTTGTGTTGATGATTTCTCTAGATTTACATGGACATATTTTCTTAGAGAAAAATCAGAAACATTTGAAAATTTTAAAATGCTTTGCACTAAAATTCAAAACGAAAAGAACTCACACATTAAAAGCATTAAAAGGATTAGGGGTGACCATGGGAGGGAATTTGAAAATGCTTGTTTTGAAAGCTATTGCAATAGCTTAGGCATTTCCCATGAGTTTTCGGCTCCTAGAACTCCTCAACAAAATGGGGTTGTTGAGAGGAAGAATAACGTCTTTCAAGAGATGGCCCGTGTGATGTTGCTTGACAACAATGTCCCTAGGAACCTTTGGGCCGAGGCCGTCAATACGGCTTGCTACAGAGGAAATAGAGTGTTCCTAAGGCCTGGTACTAGGCAAACCTCCTATTAATTATGGAAGGGTAGGAAGCCAAATGTTAGCTACTTCCACTCATTTGGGAGCAAATGCTACATTCTAAATGACCGAGATCAACTTGGCAAGTTTGATGCCAAGAGTGATGAGGGGATTTTCATTGGCTATGCCCTTAAAAGTAAGGCCTATAGAGTTTTCAATTTAAAAACTCGGAGTGTCATGGAATCATCTAATGTTGCCATAGATGATTGTAGGCCTAAGACTAGAGACCATGATGAGGAGGTCATTGTGCTTGATGATTCTTCCTTGGAGAAGAATGGTGAGACTTCAATTGATGTGAAGTCAAGTCTTGATGAAGAGGTCATTCAACCTCTTGATAGAGATCCATCATTGGACTCTAAAGAACCCGCTCCATGGGTTAGACATCTCCACAACAAGAATGACATTCTTGGAGATATGAATGAGTTAGGACTAGGCGTCAAATAGCTAATCAAATTAGCTATACTTGTTAGACCTCTCAAATTGAACCCAAAAAGGTTGATAAAGCCTTGAATGATGAGTTTTGGGTTCTTGCCATGCAAGAAGAGCTAAACCAATTTGAAAGAAATGAGGTTTGGACTCTTGTTCCTAGACCCAAGGATACTAATGTCATAGGCACCAAATGGGTATATAAGAACAAGTCGGATGAGAATGGCAACATTGTGCGCAACAAGGCTAGACTTGTAGCACAAGGATACTCTCAAATTGAGGGTATTGACTTTGAGGAGACTTTTGCTCTGGTTGCCCGTCTTAAGTCCATAAGGCTTCTTTTATCCATATCATGTGTGCACAAGTTCAAATTGCATCAAATGGATGTTAAGAGTGCCTTTCTCAATGGTTTCTTGCATGAGGAAGTGTTTGTTGAGCAACCCAAGGGGTTTGTGGATCCACACCACCCCAATCATGTCTATCGCCTCAAGAAGGCTTTATATGGGTTGAAACAAGCACCTAGGGCTTGGTATGAGCGCCTCACTCAATTTCTTGTTGACAATGACTATACTAGGGGTAGTGTTGATAAAAATTTATTCATCAAGAGAAACAAAGATGAGCTTTTCATAGCTCAAATTTATGTTGATGATATTGTTTTTGGCTCCACCAACAAATCCGAAGTCCAACAATTTGTTGATGTCCTGTCTCATGAGTTTGAGATGAGTCTTGTTGGAGAGCTAAATTGCTTCCTAGGTTTGCAAATCAAGCAATTGCATGATGGGATTTTCATATCCCAAGCTAAGTATGCTAAGAACCTAGTGAAGAAGTTTGGCCTTGAGAATGCCAAACATTGTGACACACCCATGAGTACCACCTTGAAACTAAGCAAGGATGCTAGTGGCAAGAGTGTGGAACAAAGTCTTTATCGTGGCATGATTGGTAGTTTGCTTTACTTGACCGCAAGTAGGCCCGATATAGCCTTTAGTGTGGGTGTGTGTGCTAGGTACCAAGCGGATCCCAAGGAATCCCATCTCTCCTCAGTGAAGAGAATCATTCGATATGTGATTGGGACATCCAAGTATGGGATATGGTACTCTTTTGACACTAATGCTAGCTTAGTTGGCTTTAGTGATGCAGATTGGGCAGGAAATTGTGATGATAGGAAGAGTACATCGGGCGATTGCTTCTTCCTAGACAACAACTTGGTCTCATGGTTTTGCAAGAGGCAAAATTCCATCTCTCTATCCACAGCTGAAGCGGAATACATAGTCGCCGGGAGTGCTTGCACACAACTCCTTTGGATGAAGCAAATGCTTGTGGATTATGGCTTTGATCAAGGTATTCTAACCCTTTATTGTGATAACATGAATGCAATTAACATTTCAAAGAATCCGGTTCAGCACTCTAGGACAAAGCATATAGACATTAGACATCATTTCATTAGAGAACTAGTTGAAAACAAATGCATTACACTTGAACATGTGGGCACTAATGATCAACTAGCGGATTTATTTACAAAGCCTTTAGACTCAACTAGGTTCAAGTCACTTAGTAGGTCTATTGGAATTTGTCATATGCCTTGATGAGTTTTGGTGATTGACCCCTTATGGGGAGCTCAAGCAAATAGAGCAACCTTGCATGTTGAAATAAGCAAAAACTTGATCAACTTTATGCTTCTTTATTAATTGCTTGAGTATTTTTTGTTGTGCTTATATATATTCTTATATGGCTTTTTATTCAATAAGTGTGCCTTGCTTGGTTTGCAATCCATGTCACCTCTATGTTCAAGTATGAATTTTTGGATTAGGAGAATTGATTGGGAAGTACATTTGAATGACCTAAAGTTTATCTCCATGACATGTGACTTGATTTTGACATGCTAAACTATTATGCATGAATTGTGTGTGCAATTGTGTGTGGAAGCACCTTGACAAAGCTAAACTCAATAAGGAACTTGTGTCCATGCAATAAATAAGGATGTCTCATCCAATTTAGCTGTGGGTCTTCTCTTAATGGTTGAACAAGACAACAACTAATAAGGATTCTATATCCATTCAATTAATAAGGATTTTATATCCATGTCTTGATTGACCATTAAGGATTGACATGGTTGCTTGTGTGTGCTCAAAAATTTAAATGCTATATCTTGTTTAATTATGGCAAAAGGGTGCAAATTGGTTTGAATTCCTTTGGAACCCTTTTGATATTCTCCTTACCAAATACCATTTGCTTGAACTATGATGTTACATGTCTTACATTCAAAGCAACTAAGTCACACATTTTCTTCTTAAACAAAAAAACCCTCATTGATTCTCTCTCAATTAATTAAGTTGCATAAAGTTGTTGTGTATGATTATGCACTTATCTTGCAACTAACTCTCTTTGCTAAAGTGACCCGGTTGGGGAATACTCCTTTTCCTATCTCATGACAAAAAGGGGGAGTAATGTGGTTTATTTAAGGGGGTTACATTTTTGGGGGGATTGTCCCATTGACGGGGAGTTAACCTATTTAGGGGGAGCATTTGCATGGTGCATGTTGCATCTTTCTTTTATTATGCAAATTGCTTTTATTTATTGTCTCTCTTGATCACCTCACATACACTTGTCTTGGAAAGTGTAGTCTCGTTGTTTTGTAGGGAAGGTGGCTATTCTACAAGAGCTTAAAGTTTTGAAAACCTAGTATCTAGGTATCTTTTTGTAATGTAAAATATCTTTTTGTTGACCTCTAGTTTTTACTTTTTTGTGAGGATGATTTGTGAGTGGTGGTTTTGTCACAAAATAGCCAAAGGGGGAGATTGTAAGTTCCTCATATTTTGATTGGCTTATTTCGTTGACAAACCACATTGGGGATTATTCTTTGTAAGGGTACATTAGGCCTCTTGAGTGTGATCAAGCTTCAAGGACATCATCTCTCTCAAGAGAACTTCAAAGGTATCTCACTTGTTTAACTTTCTTTGAAGAGATCTAGTTGCACACACTCACTTGCATGCATTATGTTCTTATCTTCATGTAATTGAATGATGCTTTGTATGCCAATTTTCACACTCCACACTTGCACTTTTTGCACATCACTTAGTGTGTTGAGTTTGCCCCGAAAAAGAGAATTTCTTCTCTTACCGCTGCCTAGACCACTTGGCAAGACATGCTTGCACTGCGGCATTCAGAGTGGTATACCTCAATAGGGTCATGATTCCTGTACCGATTCTTGTACACTTGAACGCATAGCTATCCAAGTCGCGGTGTTGTCCATTAGGCCTCTGTTGCCCATACCGCGGCCTGTGCACCTGCATGCACAGCGCCCTACACCGCGTTGTTGTCCAGACAGTGCACTGCTGTGTGTACCGCGGTCTGGACATGAAAATACACTCTTAATGTGTGTCTAAAAACCTAGAGGGGGGGGGGGGGTGAATGGGTTGTTAATCGATTATTACCAACTTTTCGATTAGTCAATATTAATAATATAACCCAACATAAACAAACATACAAAATCAAGTGTAAAGTGCGGAATAATAAATAACACTTGATTTTTACGTGGAAACCCTTCAACAAGGGAAAAACCACGGGCTATCCTTCTAGCCACACACGATCCTCAAATCCACTATATGAGTAAAATGTTACACCCTCAAGTGATACTCGGACTCTCACTCTAGATAACCTCAGGCTATGGACACTACCACTCGCCACTCTTGGTTCAATCCCTAGTGATATCCACTGATACACTACTATCGGCGTGAGCACCTCCTACTCTACCCGCAGGCCTTTTACAATGAATTCTTGACCAATGCTTGCCAACCACAACTTGGTTGCAAGACTACAATGCTTGTGCAACTTCACCCCGAAGCCACAAGACTTTGACTCAATGAAGAGTATAGGGTCTAAGTGAACAATCAATGAATGCTCAACACAATATATGTTAGACCAAACATACAATGCTTAACTAGATGTAGATAATGCAATACAACATCCTAGTTATCAAATAATGCCTACATGTACACACATGAGGTCTCAATTAGTTGTAGAGAAATTCTAACAAACTAATTGTCAATTAAATTCACACAAACATTCATAAACTTGACTAGATGCACAAAGTCAACCTAATCATCAATTAAGCATACATGAATATTTATGGATTAGCTATTTAGGCATATATGACCTAATAATGCAAGCTATCACAAACAAACACAATCAAATATTCATGAACATTAACTAGTTGATTAAAACACAATTTCTCAACCTAGTTGTCAATTAATCACACATGAATATTTATGACCTAGCTTTTAGGCAAAAATGACCTAATCAATTAAGCTATCACAAACAAACCCAATCATATTATAAAGACTCATAAATATATGCAATAAGTAGAGTCTAGGTATTTAATCATACAATAAATACCTAATCTAGAGTAACAAGAACAATAAATGGTATTCAAAGAAGTTCTTGCTTACCTAGTCATGAAACAATGAAGACCCATGCTCAAATGATGTTGAATGATGCAAGATGGAGATGGGTTTTGGGTTTGGAGAGTCAAAGAAGCTTTCTTGAAGCTTTCTCTCTCTAGGAGCTCTAACCTCTCTCTAGAAATGAATTTTTGAGCTCTTGGTCGGCCAAGAAGAGAAGAGGAAGAATATATATGAAGCCCTAGATCAAACTACATCGTTTTGAACTTGGGAACCAGAATCCCGTCAAAACCGCTTGCTAGACCGCGGCACAGGTAAGTGTCCACACCGCGGTACATACAGCAGTGCACTGTCTGGACTACACCGCGGTTGGGACCGCTGTTCGGGCAAGTGCACAGGTCGCGGTCCACGTCGCGCATGACGCACTGGAGAATACCGCTCCGTGCGCCGCGGTGCAAGCAAGGCCTGCCGAGCGGTCTAGGCCGTACCAAAGGGAAAAATCCCTTTTTAACACTCAAGACAAAAGACAATCTTACATGAATGTTGTGCAAGTGTGAAGTGAGTGATATGCACACAATGAAGCACAATTAACATGTCAAACATGTTATCAACTAAGATACAATGCAAGATATGATATCTAATGTAAGCTAGTGAGTGTTTTAGAAAAGGATGCACACTTATACAAACAATAAAGAACACAAATTCAAGATAAACAAAACATGCATGAAGTGTGTGTGTGCACCTAAACTCTTCAAGAGACAAAGTCAAGTGAATATACCTTTTGCTCTTGAAGTCATGAAGATGCTTGGAAGCTTGCCAATGCGGACCTAAGCTACCCATTACACAATCATCCCCAATGTGGTGGTTTGTCATGAAATAAGCCAATCATAAAATCGAGGTCCTTACAATCTCCCCCTTTGGCTATTTCATGACAAAACAACCACTCACAAATATTCCTCATAAAATAAAATAAAGCTATTGTCCATGATCACTTCTACAATACAAAAGAGATTCCTAGAATCTAAATATTCAATATCTTCTTGTAGAATCATCAATGTACCTACACACAATAGCAAGTAGCACTTTCCAAGAACAAGTGCAAGTGAGGTGAACAAATAAAAACAAGCATTGCACTTAAATACAAATAAAGCAATACAAAGAATGCATGTGCAATGCTCCCCCTAAAAGGTTACTCTCCCTCATGATTTCTCCCCCAAAGCACATAAATAATGCTCCCCTATATCTCTCACTCCTCATATTTCTCTCAAGACTTCTCCCCCTTTTTGTCATGAGATAGGCAAAGGAGCTCCCCCTATCGGGTTGCTTTAGCAAAGAGAGCTATTCGCACAAAAACATTGCATAATCATATACACAAACTTTATGCAACTTAAAAAATTGAGAGAGATTCAAGGAGATTATATTAAAAAAAATGTGTGCGTGTGAAAGGTTGCTTAGCATGTAATACAAAATACTATTATTCTCATGCATAAAAATCAATCAAAGCAACACTCAACAGGATTTCCAAATGAAGTCAAACCAATTAAGACCCTGTTGTTATGATAAGAAGATATATATCCAAGCATTTGTGTGCAAGTGTACTAATCATAGCAAAAGTATATCATCTTTTCTTCATTGCAAGATACATCATCAATCAACAATTTTGATGTCAAAAATAAGCAATGCAACACTACACATAACAGTCATATAACAACATTTTCTGTTTTTCTCCTTTTTCTGTTTTTCTCCATATTCCTAGCAAGCATGTATTTCTGTTTATCATGCTAATGTAACTCTCTTGATGGCTTTCACTCGGTTTCAAATGAGTAGCCTTTTCCAACATTGGGCGGCTCCACGTCATATTGCCAGTAGCCCTTTTCAAGAGAGAGCTTAAGAATGCATATCTAGGAATCATGAACATGGAGAATAGTTTGAGGTCAATCAAATGTACTAACAAGTAGAACATTCCTCAAAAAGATAAGCATGCTCAAGCAATAATAGAAGTCATGCATTATCATACAAAGCAACCGTGCAATGGTGTAATCAAAAACATTATACAATTATTAATCAATGTTATTCACCAAGCACACTCAAGCAATCATAAAAGAGCATAAAATAAGCCAACTTTTTGCATATAGCAAATCATGCAAGATTGCTCTCTTTGCTTGAGCTCCCCAAATGGGGTCAATACCAACCAAGTCAATGGGAGACATGAGCTCTTATAGACCTATCAAGTCTAATGGACCTAATTGCATCTACGGGAGTCACATGGGCACTAAGGCAAGCGGGTTCATTCTTTCTAACCCACCTAGGTTCCACTTTAACATTTTTAGTGGTCATAGACATGTTTCTAGGTTCCCTAGGTTTATGCAAACCTGCCCCCTTTTTCAACCGTTTTTCTTTCATGCTCTTTAATCTACACCTCTTAATGTAATTCAAGCAATTTGGTCTTAAGTGACCAATAATACCACAATAATGACAAGTAGGTACAAAGTAAGGATTTATACCATAGCATTGAGATCTCATCGAGGCATCGCCATGTTGATGAGGTTGTCTTTGATGGTGCATCGGTTGGCTTGTCCTTAGAGCTTGAGCCGATTGGTTGCACCTTTGTGGTCTAGCTTGTTGAAGTGGTTGAGCCGGTTGATCATGCCTTCTTGGTTTAGCATGCCACTTATGGTCACCTCCTTTCTTGATAGTTGACTTGTTAAAGGAGGTGGTTGGCTTCTCAAGCAATTGTCCTTTCTTCTTGGATTGCCTAGGCTTTGGTTGGGATGCCAAGGCTTGTGTGGACTTTCCTTGAGTGGAAGATTGCTTGGATGAAGCTTTGCTCTTGCCTTGAGCTTGAGGTTGTTTGACCTTGGCCTTCTTTAATTCTTCAAGGCACCTCATCTCTCTTTCCTTGACAATCTTCAAGGAGTTTTCATTGTTGGCAAGTTCTTCTTTCATGGCCTTCATCCGTTGATGGCAATCTTTAATCTCCTTCTCATATTTGGACATATCAATCACGTCCGACTTCAAGGAGTCATTTAACTTAGCCTTTAATTGAAGATTATCCTTTTCCAATCTAAGGATATCATTTTCTCTCTCTTTTAAGGACTTTTGAAGAAAGTCAATGAACTCTTGGTTATGGAACATGTTGTCACAAGAGTTCCCGGAGCATGATCCATCACTATCAAGGCTTCTCCCACTTGTGCTTGTGAGAGTCATATCATCAAGGCTTGCTTCACTCAAGCATGCTCCTCTTCGGTTTCCAAGTTCAAGGCCACCCATCTTGAAATCTTCAAGTGATAAACATTTGGTGATGGCTTGAGTTTCTTCATGGTAGGAACCCGGAAATGCGAAGTAGTTGATCTCACTAGCAACCGAGCTTGTGGAGCACTCTTCAACTACTTCAACTTCGCTATCACTCCAAGTAGCGATCATAGTTTCTCCTCTCTTCTTGTACTTCAAGTTACCACACATGGAGGCAAGGTGGCCAACTCCACCACACTCAAGGCAAGGGTCACTTTTCCTTGACATTTTCTTTTCCTCCTTGACGCTGGAGGTCATACACTTCTCTTGAGATTTCACAAATCTCCTAAATCTCTCAACCATGAGAGTTATCTCCTTATCGGAGTCACTTTCCTCCCTCTCAATTTTGGTGGTCAAATCACCTTCATCACTTGAGTTCTTGGAGCTTGAACTTTCTTCATCGAAGCTTCTACCACTTGTGCTATCGTGGCAATCATCATCTGAATTAGCTTCTTCATTATTGACTTTGAGTGATGGGTGTCTTGTGGCCGCCATTAAGTTGTCATCATGTAAAGCGGGGAAGGCTATGTGATTCCTTTCACATCTCTCGAAACCCGAAGATCTTTCTTCACCTTCATCCCAAGAGTAGGCCTTTGATTTGCCTATTCGACTCTTGGTCTTCGAGTTTCCACAGTCCGTGGAGATGTGCCCATAGCCACCACAATCATGATATTGAAGCTTTATCTTCAAGGTACCCAAATTCTTATCTTCTTCCTTCATGGTACCTTTGTGGGTGATTCTCAGAATCTCCCAAGCTTCTCGAACATCTTGAGAGGTTTGGATGAGTTTGGCTTGATTCTCATCCACTGCACAAGATAAGGCATGGATGCCCTTTGAGTTCCACTCTGCAGCCTCGAGTTCGTCATTGGTCCACTTGGACTTAGGCTTAGGCTTAGAAGCCCCATTCTCTAACTTCTCGGTGGGAGGTGAATATCCCTCTTCCACACACTTCCACACATGCTCATCGAGGTCCATCAAAAATACTTCCATCCTAACTTTCCAAGAGGAGTAGTTATCCTTGGTGAGCAATGGTGGTTCAGAGATCAACGCACCCTCTAACATCTCAATGCCACTCATAGTGTTTAATGAATGAGATGAATGCAAATGAATGCAATGATCAAAATGCACACAAATGCAAGACACACAAACAGGAGCAAGGATCACCTAAGTATGTCTAGGAACCCGCTCTGATACCAATTGAAAATACACTCTTAATATGTGTCTAACAACCTAGAGGGGGGGGGGGGGGGGGTGAATGGCTTGTTAATCGATTATTACCAACTTTTCGATTAGTCAATATTAATAATATAACCCAACATAAACAAACATACAAAATCAAGTGTAAAGTGCGGAATAATAAATAACACTTGATTTTTACGTGGAAACCCTTCAACAAGGGAAAAACCACGGGCTATCCTTCTAGCCACACACGATCCTCAAATCCACTATATGAGTAAAATGTTACACCCTCAAGTGATACTCGGACTCTCACTCTAGATAACCTCAGGCTATGGACACTACCACTCGCCACTCTTGGTTCAATCCCTAGTGATATCCACTGATACACTACTATCGGCGTGAGCACCTCCTACTCTACCCGCAGGCCTTTTACAATGAATTCTTGACCAATGCTTGCCAACCACAACTTGGTTGCAAGACTACAATGCTTGTGCAACTTCACCCCGAAGCCACAAGACTTTGACTCAATGAAGAGTATAGGGTCTAAGTGAACAATCAATGAATGCTCAACACAATATATGTTAGACCAAACATACAATGCTTAACTAGATGTAGATAATGCAATACAACATCCTAGTTATCAAATAATGCCTACATGTACACACATGAGGTCTCAATTAGTTGTAGAGAAATTCTAACAAACTAATTGTCAATTAAATTCACACAAACATTCATAAACTTGACTAGATGCACAAAGTCAACCTAATCATCAATTAAGCATACATGAATATTTATGGATTAGCTATTTAGGCATATATGACCTAATAATGCAAGCTATCACAAACAAACACAATCAAATATTCATGAACATTAACTAGTTGATTAAAACACAATTTCTCAACCTAGTTGTCAATTAATCATACATGAATATTTATGACCTAGCTTTTAGGCAAAAATGACCTAATCAATTAAGCTATCACAAACAAACCCAATCATATTATAAAGACTCATAAATATATGCAATAAGTAGAGTCTAGGTATTTAATCATACAATAAATACCTAATCTAGAGTAACAAGAACAATAAATGGTATTCAAAGAAGTTCTTGCTTACCTAGTCATGAAACAATGAAGACCCATGCTCAAATGATGTTGAATGATGCAAGATGGAGATGGGTTTTGGGTTTGGAGAGTCAAAGAAGCTTTCTTGAAGCTTTCTCTCTCTAGGAGCTCTAACCTCTCTCTAGAAATGAATTTTTGAGCTCTTGGTCGGCCAAGAAGAGAAGAGGAAGAATATATATGAAGCCCTAGATCAAACTACATCGTTTTGAACTTGGGAACCAGAATCCCGTCAAAACCGCTTGCTAGACCGCGGCACAGGTAAGTGTCCAGACCGCGGTACATACAGCAGTGCACCGTCTGGACTACACCGTGGTTGGGACCGCTGTTCGGGCAAGTGCACAGGTCGCGGTCCACGTCGCGCATGACGCACTGGAGAATACCGCTCCGTGCGCCGCGGTGCAAGCAAGGCCTGCCGAGCGGTCTAGGCCGCACCAAAGGGAAAAATCCCTTTTTAACACTCAAGACAAAAGACAATCTTACATGAATGTTGTGCAAGTGTGAAGTGAGTGATATGCACACAATGAAGCACAATTAACATGTCAAACATGTTATCAACTAAGATACAATGCAAGATATGATATCTAATGTAAGCTAGTGAGTGTTTTAGAAAAGGATGCACACTTATACAAACAATAAAGAACACAAATGCAAGATAAACAAAACATGCATGAAGTGTGTGTGTGCACCTAAACTCTTCAAGAGACAAAGTCAAGTGAATATACCTTTTGCTCTTGAAGTCATGGAGATGCTTGGAAGCTTGCCAATGCGGACCTAAGCTACCCATTACACAATCATCCCCAATGTGGTGGTTTGTCATGAAATAAGCCAATCATAAAATCGAGGTCCTTACAGGACACTTGCCTGCGACGCGGTCCATCAAGCAGTTTTAACGGGTTTCTGTGCCCTATGTTCAAAATGACGCATTTTTGACTAGGGCTCCCATATATATATTCTCTTTTCTTCCTTGCTCGTTTTTGTGAGTTCAAGAAGCCATTTTTGAGAGGCCAAGCTTCCCTTAGAGAGAGAAACTCCCAAGAACTCATCTCTACTCAACCAAACACAAATCCATGTGCATCTAACATCTTACAAGCATCATCTCATCATGGATTCTTCTTGCTTTCGTTGACTAGGTGACTTGAACATGCCATAAATCTCGTTGTATTTATTTATGCTCTTGTTTGCCTAGGGCTAGCTCTTTTATATGATTTTATTGCATACCTTTATGTTTATTGGCATTTATAACATGTTTGAGTTGTTGTTTGTTGGTTGAGAGCTTTGTTCATTGATTGCTAGCATTTAGGACGATTTTACCCTTCTAGCTAAATCTTCATGCATTTGCATTGAGATATTGATATCTAGGATTTGCATTCATTGACATCTTTAAATCCTTAGATAAGCATTTAGTGTTGCCTAGCATTAATTGCATGTTTGAATATCTTTTACATATTCACATAGGTTGTTTAACCTCTTCATTAATTGTTAAGCTCTGTGACTAAGTGGGTTAGTGCACAAGCTTGTGGTCTAGAATCACTATTAAAGGCCTGTTGGGTAGAGTGAAAGGGTTAGTGACCAAGTAGGTGTGACTTCAGGTCAACCTAGGTTGTAACTTTCGTTCAAATAACGGATTTGAGGACCGTATGTGGCTAGAAGGATAGCCCGTGAGTTTTGCCCAGTAAGAGGGTTTCTCACGTAAATCAATCCTTGTCTTTTTATTGTTTTTCCGCATATTTATAGTGGATTAATTAATTGCTAATATGGGGTAGGACTATTAAAATTGATTAAGTCGAAAAGTTGGTAATAAATCAACTAAAACCTATTCACCCCCCTCTAGGTTGTGTTAGACACACTTTGTGTATTTTCAGGGTTGATGGCGAAGATCAGCAAGAAGGAGGAGGGCCAGCAGAGGAGAGCCAAGAGAGTCCCAAAGCTTGAAGCAGTTCATCTTGACTTGTTTTTGATTGCCCGGAAAAGGGGGTGGGCACCCCGTTTTTCCCTTATTAGCTTTTTTTTATAGCCCGAGCTCGGGGGTTGGGCTCCCCGTTTGGTGGATTAAGCCTTATCGGGGGATAGGCTCCTCTTGTTCTTAATGAGAAATCAAATCGCTTTTGAGAACTCTTGTTTCATTTCTAGTTTTAATAGGAACCAGAGTGGCATGTGTAGTAACAATTAAGACTCGTGTAGGGGATTATGATGATTTTGATCCTGCACACGAAAACAAACATTTTATTTATATATATATATATATATATATATTTTTTTGGGTGATAGCCCGACCAAGGCATCAGAAGGGCTACTTGGCTATTTCCTGGTCTCGAGATCTGGAGGGCAACTATGCTCTTACACTCAGACCCTTCTTGGGGGTGGTAGCCCGACCAAGGCATCAGGAGGGCTACTTAGCTATTTCCTGGTCTCGAGATCTGGAGGGCAACTATGCTCTTACACTCTGACCCTTCTCGGGGGTGGTAGCCCGACCAAGGCATCAGGAGGGCTACTTAGCTATTTCCTGGTCTCGAGATCTGGAGGGAAACTATGCTCTTACACTCAGACCCTTCTTGGGGGTGGTAGCCCGACCAAGGCATCAGGAGGGCTATTGAGCTATTTCCTGGTCTCGAGATCTGGAGGGCAACTATGCTCTTACACTCAGACCCTTCTTGGGGGTGGTAGCCCTACCAAGGCATCAGGAGGGCTATAGAGCTATTTCTTTGTCTCTAGATCTTGAGGGCAACTATGCTCTTACACTCAGACCGTTTTTAGGGGAGGTAGCCTGACCAAGGCATCAGGAGGGCTACTGAGCTATTTCTTGGCCTCAAAGTGTTTATGTTGAGTTTCCCACACAAGGGTATAGTCACTAATGTTGAATATAGTTGGAGACAAAGATGGAGGAGAAAAGGAAAATGACTTTATTGATGTTCGAGATGTAGTACATCTTTATTACGGTCTGTAATGAAAACTAAATGGGGGTAGTCTGCTTGAGAATTCCGTTCAAGGGTATAATTTCCTTTAATGATCTGCATTCCAAGTGTAGTCGATGGATCGTCCTTCCATGTCTTCGAGTTTATAAGCTCTATTGCGAACAACTAGCTTTATCAAATATGGCCCTTCTCAATTGGGACTTAAGACTCCATCCGACCTTTTTCCGAGTGTTTAGGGTCACTTTCCTAAGTACTTGATCGGGCCAAATATGTAGTATATTTAGGCCCTCAGATCCTTACCTTATGTTCTGTTTTCGTGCGTTTTTGTATCTCTTATGGGTGGTTTTGTGCTTATTTATATGAAATGATGCAGAGACAGGCTTGGAGGCATATTGTGGTGATTCCAGCAAAAAAAGGGCGAAAGCGAAGGCAAAGGAGCACAAACTGCTCTACAGTGCGGGTCCAGTGCGGGTCGCAACTGCACTCCAGCCGCACTCATGTGCATAACCGGGGCAGAATGCAAGTGCAGAGATAAAGTGCGGGTACAGTGCGGGTCAGCTAACCGCACTCCACCCGCACTAATGCCAAACCAGAAAGCTGATGTTGCACCTAAAGATAAAGTGCGGGTACTGTGCGGGTATTCCAACCGCACTCTACCTGCACTAATGCCAATCCAGAGAAGTTGATCATACACCTGACATCAGAGTGCGGGTACTGTGCGGGTCAGCAAACCGCACTCCACCCGCACTTGCACCAAGAACAGAAGAGCAGAACCGTATCTGACATTAGAGTGCGGGTACTGTGCGGGTCATCAAACCGCACTCTACCCGCACTTGCATCAAAAATAGAAGAGCAGAATTGCACCTGACATTAGAGTGCGGGTACTGTGCGGGTTATCCAACCGCACTCTACCAGCACTGTTGCTCAAGACAGAAGGTAGATTTTGCACCTGACAGGGAAGTGCGATTCAAGTGCGATCACAGTGCGATGCCAAGTGCGGGTCAAGTGCGAGTAATTCAACCGCACTCCACCAGCACTAATGCCCTGATCCGAGAACTAAAGTTGCAGACAACCCATACAGTGCGGGTACAGTGCGGGTAAATCACCCACACTCCTCCCGCACTCCGAGCGCGCCAGTCTGATTTTCAAAGCTTAAGTGACCTATTTTTGTATCTAGTATAAATAGAAAGTATAGAAACATTTTAAGGAGCTTTTGACTCCGTTTAGCATAGATTAAGCACTCTTAGATCTAGTTTCTCTCTCTCTCTCTCATCCTTACATTCTCTACTAAACTTCAAGGAAGTTAGGAGATTGGAGTCACTTCAAGGAAGGAGATGTTCTCCAAGGGTTATTTCTTTCTCCTTTCTCTTGGTTTCCTAGTTGTAATGAGTAGCTAAATCTCCTCTAAGGGGTTGATGGAGTAGTTAGTGGAATATTGGGCTTGTACATAAACTTGATATTATATTGATATTCATGTCTATCTTCCATTGATCTATTCTTGTTGTGAATGTTTATCATTGATTTCTTGTGTGGATACATCCTCTTTGCAAGATATCTTTGTATTATGTATGAGTATTGCATCTAGATATACATCCTATTTAGTTGTATAATGCTTTAAAGAATAGATGGAAAGTCATGAATTCCAACTCTTGAACCGCGGTTTTAATCTAACCTCGATCGTGTTTTCCGGCACTATACATCCTAGGTCGGAATCCGTGAGAGAGTTAGAAGTCATCACTATACATCCTAGGGTGACTATTTGTAATCGGTTGAGTCATTGTTAGGTAGACGAGCTTCATTTCTAGAATCCGATAAACCACCAACTCTATACATCCTAGGTTGGTAGTTTACAAGGATTAATCCCTAATAGATTGTCCGCATTATACATCCTAGGTTGGCCACCTTCTAGGGATAAATAACCGACTCTATAGATCCTAGGTCGGTTACCTTGAATAGCCGTGCTATTGACAAGTTTGTTGCATTGCCCAGTATTTACTTTCGTATCCATTAACTCCTTAGTTTCCATCATCTCTATATATCCCTCATTCCATTTCCCCCTTCATTAATTTGCATAATTAATTTAGAGTTATTTTTAGTATAATTCACCACCACCATTTTCACCAACTCATGTTTAGCTATTATATATATACATATCATTACTTTAGCAATAACTAAATTAGCTAGCTCCGCTCCCTGTGGACGACACCCTACTTGCCACTATATCTATGTTTTCAAACTAAATTAGGCTTGTGAGGTTTTATCAAATATTGTTGACGGACTGATCTTTTTAAAACGGCTATAAGAGAAAAACGCTTCTGTCAAATGGCGCCGCTGCCGGGGAGCGGCATGTTTAGTTTAATTAGTTTTGCATAAGTAAGGTTAGTCTAGTAATATTCCTGCTCTGCCCTATCTGTTTCTCGTTTACGTTGTGCATTTTTTGTTGTGAAATTTCAGGATTTTCGGTATATGCACGGACGAAGATCGTTAAGAGGAACAGTGTTGCCAGTTATCGATAACATCAATCAGTTGGGTAGAAGAATCGGGCAGTTAGAAGGAAACATGGACGATCATAATCAGAATGAGCAGCAGGCTCGAGAGAATGAGGGAAGTGTACATGAGGATGAAGAGCTAGGCCTCACCATGGGCGAGTACACTCTCCCGTTTGTAGGTAATGTGCCCACTGCCATAGTACTGGATGATGTAACAAGGCAGTATGAGTTGAAAACTATGCACATTAGCCTTCTGCCATCATTTAGTGGGCAAATTACCGAGGATTGCCTCCAATTCATGAAACAGTATGGGGCCACATTAGAAACCTTCCCGGTCATGACTCGCCAAGCAGTACTGATAAGGGAGCAGCTTCATCTCAGGTGTTTCCAGTATTGTCTGAAAGATGTCCTAATGACGTGGTACATGAACTTGAGGCCAGGATCACTAGTGACATGGAGCCAAGTCTGCAAGGTTTTCTTCAACAAGTATTTTCCGTCGCAGAAGGCTAAAGACCTAAGGTTGAAGATAGCATCCTTTGTCGAAGAGGACGGTGAACCATTCCATGAGGCATGGGAGAGGTTCAACTTGTTGTTAGCTCAAATGCCACCGCATACATACCATCCAGAACTGAAGGTTAATTCCTTCTATAGTGGACTTTCACCGATAACCCAAATGATGGTGGATATTGCATGCGGAGGAACTATAGCAGACAAAAGGGCAGTTGAAGCTTATGACATTCTGGAGAAGATTGCCCAGAACTCACAACATAGGTCATCACATGTGAGAAGGGGTAGAAGAATAGAAGTGGGTCAGGATACCCAAGTTCAGATTCAGATGTCTAGAATGAACAAGGAGCTTCAATCAATCAAAGAGCTTATAACCGGAAAACTAGGGTCCTTCCAAAGAGTTGGTCAAGTCATGGGGGAGATTGAAGGGGGAGAAAGGCATTTCAGTCAAGAAGAGCAAGCCCAAGCCCTTGGGGAATTTCCAAGGCCGCCAAGGAATGACCCATATTCGAATACATATAATCCAGGGTTGAGAAACAACCCAAACTTGTCTTGGTCCAACAACAACCACTTACCAAGGTGGAAACAATAATTACCAAGGTGGCAACACCAATTTCCAAGGTTGAAACAACAACCAAGGGTACCAAAACCGGGGATACAATAGATACAATCAAGGAGGGGCGAACAACAACAATCAATGGGGAAGTTCAAGTAGTAACCCACCATCCAACTTCAATTCCCACACTTCCGCTAGCCAACCGAAGGACAAGTCTCTAGAGGAGATAGTGAGCACAGTGATCAAAACGGTTGGTATCGAGTCGGAAGCCCTCAAGAACACCTTGCATGCCTCTGAGCAACGAATGTCATCTTACATGCAGTCCAATGATCAGAGAGCAAATAGTCATGGAGCATCACTGAAGAAGATGGAAACTCAGTTGGCACAGATTTTTGATGCATTGGTCAAGAACAAGGAGAAGGCATCAAGCTCCGATGAACATGTTAATGTGTTAGAGGTTGTCCAGTTGGGAGTTGATGAGACCGAGGAAAGTATGGTGGAGGTCGTGGATAAGGAAAATAGGGGAAGTGACATAGACTCCCCCATTAAACTTGAAGACCCCGGGAGTTTCGTCATAGAGGTACAAATAGAGAATTCACCAAAGATGGGAGCGGTCCTTGATATGGGGGCTAGCATCAATATGATGCCATTAGAGGTCTACGAACAGCTGAAGATTCAGTCAATCAAGCCCACCTCCCAGACTCTCATCATGGCGGATAATTCTCCCATCACCCCAGTTGGTATCGTGGAGGAAGTATATGTGAATGTGCACGGTTTGATGGTGCCGGTAGAATTTGTTGTGTTGGATTGCAAACGAGGAGAATCCAGTGGTAGGGACTGGAAACTACTGTTGGGGAGGCCATTCATGGCCACAGCAAGTATGGTGGTTGATATTTGTTCTAGGGACATTTCCTTCAGCTGTGGAGGGAAGAGTGTGAACTTTAAGGTAACATCCCCCGAAACAAGCCAAGTCAGAGATTGTTTAGTCTTGGAGGCACCAAATTCTAGAAAGAAAAGAAGCCGGGTGCTCACCCTTGTGTAAGCCTTTGAGGGTGTTAAGGAGATGGAATTGGGAAACCAAGACTACATTAAGGAAAGGCAAGAATCAGAATTCGAAGAGGAGGAAGCAAATACCGAACTTTTCGAACAATTGGGTGAGCTTGAGCAAGACAACACAAAGCTCAAACTGGAGGTTTATTTGCTTAAGGCTGAAAATGGATAGTTGAAGACGAAATTGCATGATCTCTCAACAGTCAACAACGGGTTAAAGGAGCAAGTGGTGGAGCTTGCCACCAAAAAGGAGTTAGTCTCCAAGAACTTAGATGCATTGGCAAAGCTCTCAGAAGAGTTTGAAGAAGACTATGGGAGAAGGACAAGGAAACTTCAACTAGGTGTGGAGGAGTCCGCAAAAGCGGTAAGGGAATTGCATGAACAGTTGAGCACAAAAGATAATGAGTTGAAGCGGGCCAAGGTCAAGGAGTGTGATTTGATTGAGCAACTCGCTGTGTTAGAAAACAATGTCAAATCCCTCAGAATCAGACAATAAAAAGTGGCCCACGCCAACTATCGAACAGGGAGTTTCCCTAACCGTCCTATTACTTGTTACTTTTGTGCCAAAAGAGGGCACACTAAGGCTTATTGCCTTAGTTTCCAAAGGTTAAAAGCAAGTAGAGTTGGATCTAGGATGAACCCACCAAGAGTCAAACAAATATGGGTTCGAAAGGACCTAGTCGGGCAAATGAGGAAAGTGGGGAGAGATGCAGTGCATAGGCATTTGGCACCGGTTTGGGTGGCCAAGTTGAATGTGCTCCCCATTTCGGTCAAACCTTCTTTGGTTGACCGGGTCCCACTTTGAGTGCATTGCACTCTCTTTTGAATTAATTGTAGTGTTTTTTATTTTTATTTTTATTTTTATTTTTACTTTTCGGATGGTTAGTTTTTGTCATTGTAAGCTTTTGAGAATGCTTGAGAATGTTTTGGTGCAGATTCAGTTGCAGGGCAGAATTCAGGAGTCTGTCCAGGGGAACAGTGCGGTTATAGTGCGGGTCAGTCACCCGCACTCGTCCCGCACTCCGAAGGCATCAGGTAATAAAGTGCGACTAAAGTGCGGGTCAGTCACCCGCACTCCACCCGCACTTTGGTCGCGCAGTGTATATACTGTCTGTCGTTCTCTAGGGCTCCACTTGCCATAAAAAACAAAACAAAACAGCAAAATTTCAAATTTTTCCCTCTTCTCAACTGAAAGGTATTCCGTGTGTGCCACGTTTTCGATTTTTCGGCAACCAAGGTATGGATTCTTACTCTAATTTCATTACATATCTCTCTAATCCAAACCCTAACCCTCTTTATCACAATTATTTTTCCTCTTATGCATGGACTTCATTAGTTAGGGTTTTGACCCCTTATTTTTGCTTTTGCTAATGTCTAAAAGAATGGATTGATGGGTGTTATCTAATTATGCATGTGATGTATTCATTGTTAATTGATTTTCTATTGCAATTGGATTTCAAACTATGATATTGGGTTTATATGGTTGAATGGAAGCCTATACTTGAGTTAGAATCATAGTGGTGTTAATTCGGTCGAATGATATGTTGAAATTATGAAATGTGTACATGGATTGAAACTCTGCATGTGCTGGTATCTGGTAACAAGTTAGAGTGCGGGTACAGTGCGGGTCATTCACCCGCACTCCACCCGCACTTTATCCTCCTGGCAGAATTTTTATCCTTTCAAATTCCTGCATCATAACCTTTTGGTTCTTTGATCCGAATATTGCCTTAAAACTATGTTTATTGTGCAGATGTCAGGAAGAACCAGGAGAACAACTAGGCAAAGCAATCAAGGTTCCGAACAAAGACCGAGGAGATGACCCCAAGTTCCACCACCATGCATCAGGCACCCAGATTTCGAGGACCGTTTAGAATATTTCAGGGAGCGAGACATAGTGGTGGAGAGGGGGATAGCGGTTGAAGAGCTGGAGGACACCCCAATTCCTCTAATGATAGAAACAAGGGGATGGGAAACCTTTGTTAGCCCCCCCACCCCCCCTCCCCCCCTGATGTATTGCTGACGTGTGGTCGAGGAATTCTTTGCTGGGATGGTACCTGAAACTTTCAGCGCACTTCTTCAGTTCTGGTCCACGGGGTAGAAGTCCGGATGACTATAGCGGACATTAACAGGTACTATAAGACTGAGCTTCCAGTTGATCCCGAAGCAGTCGGACGTCTTAAGCATGGGGTGACTTGGAGTGAATTTTTCGTGACCCAAAATGTGGATTTTGCAAATCAGTTAGTGATCCGTCCGATGGATTTTTGGGTGGCCTCTGATCACCGTATGAAGCACATTAACTTAAGGAGTGAGTTGGGTTTCTGGCATGTATTCATCTCCCATTCCTTGATCCCCAGAAAGCACAGGACTTCAGTGAACTTCAATGCAGCAATGATCTTGTACTGTATACTGTAGAATCAGTTGGTCGACATAGGCTTTCTGGTCAAGAGAGAGATCCTTGAGATGGGAGGGGTCAGGGTGGACAAGCAGCCACTCATCTTCCCTAGCCTCATCACCGCATTCTGCAGAACTGCCGGAGTAGATTTTGGATCCGACCCTTTCGAATGCGGTTTGGGGCCAGTTGGGTGATTCACATGGAACGACCAGGTCAGAGAGCGGGATCCCTCTGGTGTCAGGTTCCGAACAGGGGGGAGAAAACCTGCTCGAGGGGGCAGCACGAGCAGACAGGCTGAAGACATCCCGGAACAACCAGATGTGGAGCCGGTTTACATCAAGTATGGCGATTATAGGCCCGCTGCTTCCCCACCCACGCAGGAGACATTTGGAAAGGTCCCTTGGCAGACTTTGCTTACAGGATTGGAGAACCTCAGGACTAAGGTCGTTGAAAATAGGAGGCAGATCACTGAGAGCAGGGCGGAAGCCAATGAGTATTTCACGGACATTTGGGGCAACCTCACGGACATGAGGGAGGCACTCAGTCTTCCAAGTTATCCGCAGAAGAAGAAGAGGCCAGCTGCTTTCTCACCTCCTTCAGGGGGTCCAGGCATTGACCCATATGGGGAAGAGGTCAGAGCTGCTATGGAGAGATCCAGGAGGGAGCATGAAGAGCGGATCAGATCAGAGATCGACCCCAAGGGCAAATAGATCGCCAGTGAACCGGAGAGGGAGTTTTCCGTCGATGATTGACCATCCATTCTTGTTCTTTATTATTATTCAGAACTTTTATCGCTTGTATTTATATGTATTTTCTTTTAAACGGCTTAGACTTATTATTCTTTTCTTTTCGCATTTGATATCTGTTTGGTAGAGTTGTTGTGTGGTTTTAAGCTAGGTTGTGCATCTTTTGGGAAGCACACAACAACACGCATGGACATCGAACGATCTTCCTTCTAAAGGGAGTTTTCTACCTTCAGTTTTGTACTTAAGCTTTCAATGAATGCAATTTAGTTTTTGTATTATGAATGAGCATGGTTGAATGTATGTCTAGATTCGGTTTGGGGGTGTTGATCCCTCATTCCGCCATTTATTGCGATTATGCTTATTCTTTCCAACAATGGGGACATTGTTGAGTTTTGGTTTGGGGGTGCATCACGCCTCTGTCTTGTACATTTTAGTGTCCAATTTTTCAATTTTGTTGCTTGTCCATTTTTCAAACTGTAATCCAGTATGGGTATGATGCCTCTAGAGTGTGTTTTTGACGAGTTCCTTATATGTGCTTTGACCTTGTGATATAGTTTGGTGCCACTTGAGGGTTAGCTTGCACCATAATGGGTTCGTCCCACCCGTTGGTGCTAAGTATTGGGGACTCATTGTTCCCATGTCTTGTTCTAATAGTGGAGATACCCGTGAGATCACAAACACAAGCATGAAAGTGCGTTTTCTGAGTGCATTATTGATTATTCTTAAACACGCCTCTCGTCATGTATGTCATGTGCCATAGGACTTGCATCATTTTATGAATTGCGTGATGGATGCTTTCATTCCCTTTTTAGATGGTTGTGGAAGTGATATTAGGGAATGTATGTGTATTGAATTACCTCTATAGCCTAAACACCACTTACCATATTGTGTGCTCCAAAGCCAAGTTGAGGCCAAACACTTACCCTTTCATTTGGTACCAGATTCAACCATATACCTAATAGCCTAAACACATGCCTACCCTTGTACTAATCATGTTAGGATGGGAAATGGTAGTGATGAAAAGGGTCAAAATGGTCCCACAGCGGGTAAACTGAAATAGTTATTGAAAATATGCAAGGAAAGAGGTAAGTTATGCACCCTAAATGCCTAAGAAAGGGAAATTGTAACAACTCAAATGGGGTACAACATTGTAATTGGGAAATTGTTAAAAGAAAAATTTAAAGAAAGATTGTACTTGAAGTGCCATAATGAGAGTGTTTTATGCTAAAAACGCCCAATCGGAATGCAACGTTAAAGGCACAAATGTGGGTTAAATGGTTTCCTAGAGGGTTGCATTTAAGCGAGAAAAGAACATGGTGTGGGAGTAGGGATATATTCTAGCATGACTGGTGAGTTTGAACTCCTAAATTTCCATATTTTTTGTGTAAACTCATTCAACCCCACAGCCACACTATAACCGGTTGAAAAGCCCTATTTGATCCATGTAAGTCTAGTTTGGGAATGTAGGTTGAAGCACGATCTTTCGCATCCATGGCATGGTGACTCGTTCCTAGGATAGTTCATTGCTTAAATCTTATGCAAAATATTCTTTGCATACTTGTTGTGTGGAACTTAGGACTCTTGAGGAAAGAAAAGAGAGGATCCATGTGAGCTTTAGAATTGAAGCGAATTATGCTTAAGGTATGGGAGAAAGTGGTCCTAAATTCATGAATGCCTTTAGGTGTGGGATTCGTGTTGGTACGAGCCTCCCTTGGGTGTCTCCAAATTGCTCTTGATCTTGTGCACATGTTTTTCTCCTCTCTATCACACCTATTTGTATCATATCACACATGGGACTTGCGGCATTATATATGTTTTGTTTAGGTATCTAGAAATTACTTTCAGCTGGCGTCTTATTGTTTCGATTAGATTTGCTCGAGGACGAGAAAAGGTTTGGTTTGGGGGTGTTTGATCGGGCCAAATATGTAGTATATTTAGGCCCTCAGATCCTTACCTTATGTTCTGTTTTCATGCGTTTTTGTATCTCTTATGGGTGGTTTTGTGCTTATTTGTAGGAAATGATGTAGAGACAGACTTGGAGGCATATTGTGGTGATTCCAGCAGAAAAGGGGCGAAAGCGAAGAAAAAGGAGCACAAAATGCTCTACAGTGCTGGTCCAGTGCGGGTCGCAACTGCACTCCAGCCGCACTCATGTGCATAACCGGGGCAGAATCCAAGTACAGAGATAAAGTGCGGGTACAGTGCGGGTCAGCTAACCACACTCCACCCGCAGTAATGCCAAACCAGAAAGCTGATGTTGCACCTGAAGATAAAGTGCGGGTACTGTGCGGGTAATCCAACCGCACTCTACCCGAACTAATGACAATCCAGAGAAGCTGATCATACACCTGACATCAGAGTGCAGGTACTGTGCGGGTCAGCAAACCGCACTCCACCCGCACTTGCACCAAGAACAGACGAGCAGAACCGCATCTGACATTAGAGTGCGGGTACTGTGCGGGTCATCAAACTGCACTCTACCCGCACTTGCATCAAGAACATAAGAGCAGAATTGCACCTGACATTAGAGTGCGGGTACTGTGCGGGTTATCCAACCGCACTCTACCCGCACTGTTGCTCAAGACAGAAGGTAGATTTTGCACCTGACAGGGAAGTGCGGGTCAAGTGCGATCACAGTGCGATGCCAAGTGCGGGTCAAGTGCGGGTAATTCAACCGCACTCCACCCGCACTAATGCCCTGATCCGAGAACTGAAGTTGCAGACAACCCATACAGTGCGGGTACAGTGCGGGTAAATCACCCGCACTCCTCCCGCCCTCCGAGCGTGCCAGTCTGATTTTCAAAGCTTAAGTGACCTATTTTTGTATCTAGTATAAATAGAAAAGTATAGAAACGTTTTAAGGAGCTTTTGACTCCGTTTAGCAAAGATTAAGCACTTTTAGATCTAGTTTCTCTCTCTCTCTCTCATCCTTACATTCTCTACTCAACTTCAAGGAAGTTAGGAGATTGGAGTCAATTCAAGGAAGGAGATGTTCTCCAAGGGTTATTTCTTTCTCCTTTCTCTTGGTTTCCTAGTTGTAATGAGTAGCTAAATCCCCTCTAAGGGGTTGATGGAGTAGTTAGTGGAATATTGGGCTTGTACATAAACTTGATATTATATTGATATTCATGTCTATCTTCCACTGATCTATTCTTGTTGTGAATGTTTATCATTGATTTCTTGTGTGGATACATCCTCTTTGCAAGATATCTTTGTATTATGTATGAGTATTGCATCTTGATATACATCCTATTTAGTTGTATAATGCTCTAAAGAATAGACGGAAAGTCATGAATTTCGACTCTTGAACCGCGGTTTTAATCTAACCTCGATCGTGTTTTTTGGCACTATACATCCTAGGTCGGAATCCGTGAGAGAGTTAGAAGTCATCACTATACATCCTAGGGTGACTATTTGTAATCGGTTGAGTCATTGTTAGGTAGACGAGCTTCATTTCCAGAATCCGATAAACCACCAACTCTATACATCCTAGGTTGGTAGTTTACAAGGATTAATCCATAATAGGTGGTCCGCACTATACATCCTAGGTTGGCCACCTTCTAGGGATAAATAACCGACTCTATACATCCTAGGTCGGTTACCTTGAATAGCCGTGCTATTGACAATTTGTTGCATTGCCCAGTATTTACTTTCGTATCCATTAACTCCTTAGTTTCCATCATCTCTATATATCCCTCATTCCATTTCCCCCTTCATTAATTTGCATAATTAATTTAGAGTTATTTTTAGTATAATTCACCACTACCATTTTCACCAACTCATGTTTAGCTATTATATATATACATATCATTACCTTAGCAATAACTAATTTAGCTAGCTCCGCTCCCTGTGGACGACACCTTACTTGCCACTATATCTATGTTTCAAACTAAATTAGGTTTGTGAGGTTTTATCAAATATTGTTGACTGACTGATCTTTTTAAAATGACTATAAGAGAAAAACGCTTCTGTCAGTACCAGATCCCCTTCTTTGAATTCCCGGGCTCTGTCCTTTCGGTTGAAGTATCTAGCGATCTTGCTTTGGTAGATAGCTACTTTCTTTGCTACCCGGTCTTGTTTTTCTTCTAAGAGATCTAGATTAGCCCGAAGCTTGACTTTGTTACTTTCAAGCTCAAATTGCTGTACCCTGAACGAGGTTAACTTACGCTTGATGGGGAGGACTGCTTCGACCCCGAAGGCCAGGGAGTAAGGTGTCTCCCCGGTAGCTGTTCTCTTTGTAGTCCGGTATGCCTAGAGGACTTCTGGCAGTTCTTCGGCCCATTTACCTTTCTTCTGCTGTAGCTTCTTTTTCAGAAGTTTCTTGATAGTCTTGTTGGTGGATTCTACCAGCCCGTTAGTCCGGGGATGAGCCACTGAACCGAGCCTAAGGTCGATCCCCAATCCCTTGCAGAAGTCTTTGAATCGAGCATTGTCGAATTGCTTCCCTAGGTCAGCTATGATGATGAGAGGGGTCCCAAATCTGCATACCACGTTAGTCTAGATGAACTTGGTTGTATTTTTTTTCTGATATTCGAGAAAGAGGTCCTGCCTCGACCCATCTTGTGAAGTAGTAGATAGCATGTTTCATCTGTCTGGGAGCGGTAGGGAGTGGCCCAATTAGGTCGATTCCCTGCATGGCAAAGGGGTAAGGTGAACTGAGGGATGACAGTCGCTCGGGTGGCTGGTGGTTCAAGTTTGAAGTTCTTTGACAAGGTTCGCAAGGTTGCACAAAACTCTTTGAGTCTTGGTGGATGGTCGGCCAGTAGTACCCCATATGAAGCACCTGATAGGCTAGAGCTTCCCCACCTATGTGGTTCCCACAGTCCCCAGAGTGGACCTCTCTCAATGCCCACTTAGCATCATCGGGATGCAAGCACCTAAGTAAGGGGAGGGATCTGCCCCTCTTGTAGAGGTACCCGTCCACCATACAGTATCAGACTGAGAGTCTCTTAATTCTTCGGGCTTGGTCGGGCCCTTCGGGAAGCTCTCCTTCAAGGAGGTAGGCGACAATTGGGTCCATCCAACAAGGCAGGCGATCCAGGGAACAAATTTCTCCATTTGTGGCTATGCTTGGTTGGGTGATTACTTGGAGAAGAATTCCCCGTGGTAGGGACTGGCCTCCGTTCGCCGCTATTTTAGCTAGAACATCTTTGCGATGGTTTTGGTGTCGAGGCAGCTGATCGATCTTGAGTCCCTTAAATTTACTTTTTAGCAGCTATGCTAGCTTTAGGTAGGCAGCCATATTATCTCCCTTTTCCTGGTAGACCCCAGTCATCTGGTTTACAACGAGCAATGAATCGTTCTTGATTTGCAGGTAATCGGCCTTTAGTTCAATGGCTACCTTCATCCCGGCTAGGAGGGCTTCATATTTCGCTTAGTTATTGGTAGCTTTAAACTCGAATCTAAAATAGTGACAGAATTCGGTCCCCTCCGGATCTATTAAAACTATGTCAGCTCCTCCCCCGGCTTGCCCGGATGCTCCATCTGGAAAGAGGGTCCATGGCTTGCAGCCTTCCGGCCAATTGTCGACCTCGGATATCTTCTCAAGGACCTCATTTGATACTGAGGGATCATCTTGATCTGAGATCGCTGAGAATTCTACCACGAAGTCGGCCAAAGCCTGTGCCTTAATCGTAGTCCTTGGCTTATACTTTAGGTCGAACTGAGTGAGCTCTAGGGCCCATAAGATTAGCCTTCCAGACACGTCTGGTCTTTGCAAGAATTGGCAGAGGGGTTGGTCCGTCACCACTGCTATTGTGTGAGCTTGAAAATAGGGACGGAGTTTCCTCGCTAAGATCACCAGAGCATAAGCGAGCTTTTCCAGAAGAATGTAATTCCTTTCTGATTTGGTCAACGCATGACTCACATAGTATATGGGTCTTTGAAAACCGTCGCTACAATCCTTGGCCAAAGCCCTGCTTACTGCGGTTTCTGATATGGCCAGGTAGATCTGCAACTCATCACCGAGAACCGGCTTGACTAACAATGAAGGGCTTGTTAGGTATTCTTTCAAAGCTTGAAAAGCCTGTTCGCTCTCCTGGCTCCACTTCATGTTTTTCCCTTGTTTGATGGCCTTAAAGAAAGGGAGACATTTATCCATGGAGTGAGAAATAAACCTGTTGAGTGCCGCCACCCATCCAGTCAGAATTTGTACTTGCTTGAGCGAGGTTGGGGATTCCAGGTCCAAGATAGCTTTGATTTTTTCTGGGTTGGCTTCTATACCTCTCTCATGAACCATGAAGCCCAGAAACTTCCCCGCCGTTACCCCAAAGGCACATTTGGTGGGGTTCAAACGCATCTGGTTTTCCCTCAGTATGAGGAAGGTTTTGCGAAGGTCTTCCTGATGTCCTTTTACGGTTGGGGATTTCGTGATCATGTCGTCAATATATACTTCCATCGTCCTTCCTATCTCGGGCTTGAACAGTTTGTTAACCAGCCGCTGGTATGTGGCCCCGCATTCTGCAAACCAAACGGCATCACCTTGTAGCAGTATAAGCCCTACCTAGTAATGAAACTGGTTTTATCTTGGTCAGCTAGGTGCATTTTAATTTGGTTGTATCCTGAGAATGCGTCCATAAAACTCAAAAGTTTATTTCCGGACATGGAGTCAACTAGCTGGTCGATCTTTGGTAAAGGAAAACTGTCTTACGGACAAGCCCGGTTGAGGTTGGTGTAATCGACACACATACGCCACTTCCCATTCGCCTTCGTAACCATGACCACGTTGGCGATCCATTCGGGGTAACATACTTCTCTGATGAACCCTGCTTTGATCAATTTATCAACCTCTTCCTGCACCGCAGCGTTCCTATCAGCGTTGAAGTGACGCCTCTTCTGCTTGACAGGCTTGACTATTGGATCTACCGCTAGTCGGTGGGTGGCCAATGATGCCGGGATTCTAGGCATTTCATCATGGTTCCAGGCGAAGATGTCGCTGAACTCTCTAAGAAGGTCAATTAGTCCTCTTTTCACTTCTGGATCAAGGGTGGCTCCGACCTTGACGACCTTGGAGGGATCGTCATTTCTGATGGGTATCTCTTATAGTTTATCTACGAGCTGCCCGCTGGCCCAGTCCTTACCCCGTTCTTCCTCGTAGGGCATAATAGGTTCGCTCTCCGGGTGCCCAGGATGTTCCGCGGGCTCCTTCTCCTCCTGGATTTCCTGGATGTATCCATGTCTTCCTGGATTAATGTCACCTGTACACACTGTTTCGCTAGGGCTGCAGGATTGGCAGATACTGTGTAACATTTCTTGGATGCCTGCTGGTCCCTGCGTACCTCTCCTACTTTTGTTCCAACCGGGAATTTCAGGACGTTGTGGTATATGGACAAGACTCCCTTCAAAGAGGACAGGAAAGGTCTCCCTACGATGGCGTTGTAGGCCGATGGGGTGTCTACCACAACAAAGTCGGTCATAACATTCTGTTGGAGATGGGTGATTCCAATGATTACTGGGAGGATCATCGACCCCACTGGTATGATTGAATCTCCAGTGAACCCGTAAAGCGGAGTGGTACAGCTGTTGTTACAGCGTTGCTTCAGGTTTAATTTTTCCAGGGTATCCTTGAAGAGGATATCTACACTGCTACCTGTATCCACGAGCACGGGATGGACCGGAAAGTTGGTGATCTGTATCGTGATTACCATGGGATCATCATGAGGTTGCACAGTGTTGAAGACATCTGCTTCGGTGAAAACGATCTGTGCTGACTTGGAGGGCTCTATCGGGCTCTGGCTGACTTCGAAGATCCCCCGGCTTTCTCTAATGTGGGGAATCTTTCTCGCATGGTTTTTTCGGGAGTTATTGGAAACGCCAGCTAGTGTAGGACCTCCGCTGATAGTGTGTATCACCAGGATCTGTTGCATTAAGTCAGCCTATTCCCCTTTCCTCTTTTCTGCAACTTCATGGATTTCAGCTTGTACCTCCTTTCCAATCCTAATGTTATCTCTGACCTGTTGTAAGAATTCAATCACGCATCCTCCCCTTATCAGAGCTTCTATCTGGTTGCGCAAATTATAGGACTCTGAGGTGTTGTGGCCCACGTCTTCGTGGAAGTTGCAGTACTTGTACCGGTTTCTCCTGTCAGCTGGGGCCTACATGGGAGCGGGCTTTTGGAGCAACCCTTTATCTCGTATGGCAAGGTAGACTGTTTCCCTGGAAGCATTCAAAGGGGTGTAGTAGTCATACCCTTTTTCCCCTTGCATTACTAGAGCCACGATCCTGGGAGGTGGCGAAGCTCGGGGAGGAGTTTGTTTTGCTGGATATCTTTCTTGCCTATGCAGAGGAGCAGGGATGCGATAGGTTGACCTGTTGGGAGGTTTATTCTGAGTTTTTTGTACTGGCTCAAATTTGGGAGCTTCTTTCTTCAGACGCTTTGCCATTCTCATGTCGTCGTGTTCCATCTTGACCTTGAGTTGTTCGTCGATCTCGACTTCCTCAAGAGCTCGGTCGTAGGCCTCCTGGAAAGTCTCGGGAGGTCTCTTGGAGAAGGAACGGAAAAGCTTTCCTGCCCATAGGTTTCGCGTGAAGTTGGCGAGGGTTTCTTTTTCGGTGAAAACTCCCATTTGTATGACCTCATTGTGAAATCGTTCCATGTATGACCGAAGAGTCTCACTCCGTTCCTGAATCACATATTGGAGGTGTATGGGATCTTTCGGACGAGGTTTGACCCCTTGGAATTGCAAGCAAAAATCTGTTGATAATTTCGTGAAAGAATCCACGCTGCCAACGGGTAGTTTCCTGAACCAGGTTTTCATGTAGTCGGTTAGGGTCGTTGGAAACATTCTGCACATAGCTGCTCTGGTAGTGTTCTGGACCTCCATCTGTTGAACGAAGCTCTCTAGGTGGCTTAGAGGATCTTCCGTTCCGGAGAACTTATCTGCTGGCATTTTGAATTTTGGGGGGAGCTCCGCTTATCGGATCCTCCTAGTGAAGGGAGCGTTCATCTCGCTCGGGGGATCCTTTTTGTCCTCCTTATTCTTTCCCTTTCTTACATGATGGACCTCTTTTTGTAGCTTTGCCAGCTGATCCCTCAGTCGCTTGTTCCCAGGCCTCTTCGAGTTAACCTCAGATTCTTCACTGTCGAGTCTTTCCGATGAACTGGCAATTTCTATCCGGTCCTCCTGGATAGGATCCATTCGGGGAGTTTGTCTACTTTTCTCCTCTAGGGCCTAGGCGGTCCTCCTAGATGTAGTTGGATGAGATAGCTCTCGTGGCTTCCGAGTAAAAGCATCCGCGACAGACTTAACTTGCCTGGGTTGATATTATGAAGGTCTTTTCGGAACTGGGGGCATAGGTCCCAGCCTATCCCGGATCGAACGTTAGGGCCCTGATCTATCTCGAGCCGGCCTAGGAAGAGGAGGTCCTAGGCGATCGAAAGCATGTGGCCTAGCTTCGAGCCTGCTCGTCGGCTCTCCCTGATCATTCAGGTTGGTTGGCTGGATTGTGATGCCTTCAGCGAGCAGGCGGACGCGGATGGATTCTACGAAGGCCGCCGCTTATTTGTCGAGCGCGGCCTGGCTCACTATAGGGTGGCCAGTAGCCCGCGCATTAGTTGTTTGGACCAGAGCCTGACTACTATATCTAGATTTTCTCCCCTTTCTTGGGGCCTTTCGTGTTAGCCTCACCGGAGGTTGCTCAAAAACTCTATGTTGGCCTTGGGAGGGGCGGAGCCTCATAGTCTCTGTAAAACAACGAAAATGTAAATGCAAATAATTGGTTAATTGAGTGTAAGGTTGTTTCCCACAGACGGCGCCAGAAAGTGTTAACGGAAATTTTGCTCGGGAAGAGAAATCTCAGTTAACACCCTCGAGACCACTACCACGTAGGTGTGGCCAAGATTGATCGTATGTGTAACAATGATTTATAAAATGACAAGGAAAAATGATACAATTCATCACCCAAAAGAAAGCAAGAATATTTTCTATATTGAACGTGCATGATATACAAATACAAATTTCTTTCTTTTTGCTCTCAATTCTTTCTAGAGTATGGTCGAGTGTTTGTCGTATGCCTGTCGAATAGTAGTCTCCTTGAAAAATGTCATTGACTTTGAGTTTAATAGCCGAATTGAGAATATCTTGGTGGAGATCAGTTTATGTCATCTTTGGACTCTATTACTTGTTCTGCATGTAGGTAACGTTTCCAGATATGATCCTTTATAGAGGTCGTTGAATATGGCATGGTGTGGTGCATCAACTAGTGAGGTTGATCAGTGTTCCGACCTAGATATCTGAGAAGTTTCATCCAGCTGGGAGCAAGATCTGGCTTCCCTTGACCTTTTCGAAGCTAGGTGCGGCTTCCCTTGACCTTTCGAAGATAGATGCGGCATCCTAGGAACATTCTCCTGTGTCAGCGAGGTATAGGTGAGTTGAAAATAAACAAAGTGTGTCTAATACAACCTAGAGGGGGGGGGGGGGGGTGAATAGGTTTTAGTTGATTTATTACCAACTTTTCGACTTAATCAATTTTAATAATCCTACTCCATATTAGCAATCAATCAATCTAATATAAATAAGCGGAAAACAATAAAAACACAAGGATTGATTTACGTGAGAAACCCTCCAACTGGGCAAAACTCACGGGCTATCCTTCTAGCCACATACGGTCCTCAAATCCACTATTTGAACGAAAGTTTACAACCTAGGTTGACCTCAAGTCACACCTACTTGATCACTAACCCTTTCACTCTACCTAACGGGCCTTTAACAGTGATTCTTGACCACAAGCTTGTGCACTAACTCACTTAGTCACAAAGCTTAACAATCAATGAAGAGGTTAAACAACCTATGTGAATATGTAAAAGATATTCAAACATGCAATTAATGCTAGGCAACAATAACTGCTTATCTAAGGATTTAAAGATGTCAATAAATGTAAATCCTAGATATCAATATCTAAATGCAAATGCATGAAGATTTAGCTAGAAGGGTAAAATCGTCCTAAATGCTAGCTATTAATGAACAAAGCTCTCAACCAACAAACAACAACTTAATCATGTAATAAATGCCAATGAACATAAAGATATGCAATAAAATCACATAAAAGAGCTAACCCTAGGCAAACAAGAACATAAATAAATACAATGAGATTTAGGGCATGTTCAAGTTACCTAGTTAATGAAAGCAAGAAGGATCCATGGTGAGATGATGCTTGAAGAGGTTAAATGCACATGGATTTGTGTTTGGTTGAGTAAAGATGAGTTCTTGGGAGTTTCTCTCTCTAAGGGAAGCTTGGCCTCTCAATAATGGCTTCTTGAACTCATCAAAAAAACGAGCAAGGAAGAAGATAAAGCATATATAAGGGAGCCCTAGTTGAAACAGCGTCGTTTTGAACTTAGGGCACAAAATCCCGTCAATACCGCTAGATGGACCGCGTCGCAGGCAAGTGTCCAGACCGCGGTACACACAGCAGTGCACCGTCTGGACAACAACGCGGTGCAGGGTGCTATGCATGCATGTGCACAGGCCGCAGTGTGGGCAATAGAGGCTTACTGGACAACACCGCGACTTGGGTCGCTTTGCGTGTAAGAGTACAGGAAGCGGTACATGAAGCATGACTCTGCTGAGGTATACCGCTCTGTATGCCGCGGTGCAAGCATGTCTTGCCAAGCAGTCTAGGCCGCGCTAAGAGAAGAAATTCTCTTTTCTGGGCAAACTCAACACACTAATAGATGTGCAAAATGTGCAAGTGTGGAGTGTGAAAAGAGGCATACAATACATCATTCAATTACATGAAGATAGGAACATAATGCATGCAAGTGAGTGTGTGCAACTATATCTCTTCAAAGAAGTTAAACTAGTGAGATACCTTTGAAGTGCTCTTTGAGAGAGATGATGTCCTTGAAGCTTGATCATACTCAAGAGGCCTCAATTACCCTTACAACGAATGATCCCCAATATGGTTTGTCAACGAAATAAGCCAATCAAAATATGAGGAACTTACAATCTCCCCCTTTGGCTATTTCGTGACAAAACCACCACTCACAAATCATCCTCACAAAAATTAAAAACTAAAGGTCAACAAAAAGAAATTCTACATTACAAAAAGATACCTAGATACTAGGTCTTCAAATCTTCAAGCTCTTGTAGAATAGCCATCCCTACAAAACAATGAGACTACACTTTCCAAGACAAGTGTATGTGAGGTGATTAAGAGAGATAAATAAATAAGAGCAATTTGCATAATAAAAGAAAACCTCAACGTGCAACATGCAAATGCTCCCCTTATACAGGTTACTCCCCCTCAACGGGACAATCTCTCCAAATATGCAATCCCCTTAAATAAAACCACATTACTCCCCCTTTTTGTCATGAGATAGGCAAAGGAGTTTTCCCCAACCGGGTCACTTTAGCGAAGAGAGCTATTTGCAAGATAAGTGCATAATCATATACAACAACTTTATACAACTCAATTAATTGAGAGAGAATCATTGAGGGTTTTATTGTTTAGAAGAAAATGTGTGACTTAGTTGCTTTGGATGTAAGACATGTAACATCATGGTTCAAGCAAATGGTATTTGGCAAAGCAAACATCAAAAAGGTTTTCAAAAGAATTCAAACCAATTTATACTCTTTTGTTATAAGCAAACAAGATATAGTTTATCAAAATGAATTTCAATTCAAAAAGCAACTATATCAAACTTTATAAGCAAAACAAGACATGAGTGACTTTTGCACCCTTTTTGATTTTTCCGGGTGGGATACCCGTATGATAGTAGTCTTGTTCAACTAATAAAGAGAGAGAGAAGACTAAATTTGGAAGAGACATCCATATTTATTGCATGGATACTAGATCCTTATTGGGTTTAGTCTTCTCATTTGCTTTCACACATATTTTGCACTAGAGCAATCAAAAGCATTTCATGCATATTATTTTAAGCATGTCATTAAAAGTTCTCATGTCATGGAGTTAAATTATAGGTCATTCAAGTGTACTTTCCCAATCAAAATCTCCTATCCAAAAATGCATTTTTAAACATAGAGGTGACATGGATTACAAATCAAGCAAGGCACACTTATTAAATAAAAAGCCATATAAGAATATATATAAGCACAACCAAGAATACTCAAGCAATTAATAAAGAAGCATAAAGTTGATCAAGTTTTTGCTTATTCCAACATGCAAGGTTGGTCTCTTTGCTTGAGTTCCCCATAAAGGGTCAATCACCAAAACACATCAAGGCATATGACAAATCTCAATAGACCTACTAAGTGACTTGAACCTAGTTGAGTCTAAGGGCTTTGTAAATAAATCCGCTAGTTGATCATTAGTGCCCACGTGCTCAAGTGCAATGCATTTGTTTTCAACTAGTTCCCTAATGAAATGATGCCTAATGTCTATATGCTTTGTCCTAGAGTGCTGAACAGGATTCTTTGAAATTTTAATTGCACTCATGTTATCACAATAAAGGGTAAGAATACCTTGATCAAAGCCGTAATCCACAAGCATTTGTTTCATCCAAAGGAGTTGTGTGTAAGCACTCCCGGCGGCTATGTATTCCGCTTCAGCTGTGGATAGAGAGATGGAATTTTGCTTCTTGCAAAACCATGAGACCAAGTTGTTGCCTAGGAAGAAGCAACCGCCCGATGTACTCTTCCTATCATCACAATTTCCTGCCCAATCTGCATCACTAAAGCCAACTAAGCTAGCATTAGTGTCAAAAGAGTACCATATCCTATAGTTGGATGTCCCATTCACATATTGAATGATTCTCTTCACAGAGGAGAGATGGGATTCCTTGGGATCCGCTTGGTACCTAGCACATACACCCACACTAAAGGCTATATCGGGCCTACTTGCGGTCAAGTAAAGCAAGCTACCAATCATGCCACGATAAAGACTTTGTTCCACACTCTTGCCACTAGCATCCTTGCTTAGTTTCAAGGTGGTACTCATGGGTGTGTCACAATGCTTGGCATTCTCAAGGCCAAACTTCTTCACTAGGTTATTAGCATATTTAGCTTGGGATATGAAAATCCCCTCATACAATTGCTTGATTTGCAAACCTAGGAAGTAATTGAGCTCCCCAACAAGACTTATCTCAAACTCATGAGACATGACATCAACAAATTGTTGGACTTTGGATTTGTTGGTGGAGCCAAAAACAATATCATCAACATAAATTTGAGCTATGAAAAGCTCATCTTTGTTCCTCTTGATGAATAAAGTTTTGTCAACACTACCCCTAGTGTAGTCATTGTCAACAAGAAATTGAGTGAGGCGCTCATACCAAGCCCTAGGTGCTTGTTTCAACCCATATAAAGCCTTCTTGAGGCTATAGACATGATTGGGGTGGTGTGGATCCACAAACCCCTTGGGTTGCTCAACAAACACTTCCTCATGCAAGAAACCATTTAGGAAGGCACTCTTAACATCCATTTGATGCAATTTGAACTTGTGCACACATGATATGGACAAAAGAAGCCTTATGGACTCAAGACGGGCAACCGGAGCAAAAGTCTCCTCAAAGTCAATACCCTCAATTTGAGAGTATCCTCGTGCTACAAGTCTAGCCTTGTTGCCCACAATGTTGCCATTCTCATCCGACTTATTCCTATATACCCATTTGGTGCCTATGACATTAGTATCCTTGGGTCTAGGAACAAGAGTCCAAACCTCATTTCTTTCAAATTGGTTTAGCTCTTCTTGCATGGCAAGAACCCAAAACTCATCATTCAAGGCTTCATTAACCTTTTTGGGTTCAATTTGAGAGGTGTAACAAGTATAGCTAATTTGATTAGCTATTTGACGCCTAGTCCGAACACCCTCATTCATATCTCTAAGAATGTCATTCTTGTTGTGGAGATGTCTAACCCATGGAGCGGGTTCTTTAGAGTCCAAAGATGGATCTCTATCAAGAGGTTGGATGACCTCTTCATCAAGACTTGACTTCACATCAATTGAAGTCTCACCATTCTTCTCCAAGAAAGGATCATCAAGCACAATGACCTCCTCATCATGGTCTCTAGTCTTAGGCCTACAATCATCTATGACAACATTAGATGATTCCATGACACTCCGAGTTTTTAAATTGAAAACTCTATAGGCCTTACTATTAAGGGCATAGCCAATAAAAATCCCCTCATCACTCTTGGCATCAAACTTGCCAAGTTGATCTCGGTCATTTAGAATGTAGCATTTGCTCCCAAATGAGTGGAAGTAGCTAACATTTGGCTTCCTACCCTTCCATAATTCATAGGAGGTTTGCCTAGTACCGGGCCTTAGGAAGACTCTATTTCCTATGTAGCAAGCCGTATTGACGGCCTCGGCCCAAAGGTTCCTAGGGACATTGTTGCTAAGCAACATAACAAGGCCCATCTCTTGAAGGACCCTATTCTTCCTCTCAACAACCCCATTTTGTTGAGGAGTTCTAGGAGCCGAAAACTCATGAGAAATGCCTAAGCTATTGCAATAGCTTTCAAAACGAGCATTTTCAAATTCCCTCCCATGGTCACTCCTAATTCTTTTAATGCTTTTAATGTTTGAGTTCTTTTCATTTTGAATTTTAGTGCAAAGCATTTAAAATTTTTCAAATGTTTCAGATTTTTCTCTAAGAAAATATATCCATGTAAATCTAGAAAAATCATCAACACAAACAAAAATGTATCTTTTGCCACCGAGACTCTCGGTTTGCATGGGACCCATAAGGTCCATATGTAGAAGCTCTAATGGCACCTTGGTGGCGAGATACTTGCCTTTCTTGTGCATACTTTTGGTTTGTTTCCCTTGTTGGCAAGGTCCACAAACGCCATCGACTTTCTTTCCAAGCTTAGGGAGACCACGCACAACCTTGAACTTATCTAAGATCCTCAAATCTCGATAGTTCATGTGGCCAAGTCTTTGATGCCATAACTCAACTTCCTCACATTTGGACATATTGCAAGAGATAGCACTAGCTTCAAGACAATAGTAATTGTCACTAGATCTCTTTCCTTTTAGCAAGGTTTGTCCATTTGGCATTAAAATAGAGCAATCATTTTTTGTTAAACAAAACGGAGAGTCCATCATCATTAAGATGAGAAATGCTTATAAGATTGGCCTGCAAGCCATCAACAAGTAAAGCATTGGACAAGGAAGGTAAGTCGGGAATGGAAATGGTTCCTTTCCCTATGAATTTCTTTCTAGATCCATCACCAAAGGTGACAAATCCTCCATCCTCCAAGACAAGGGATTTAAAGAAGCTCTTGTTCCCCGTCATATGCCTAGAACACCCACTATCCAAATACCAAGTGTTAGAGGCATTTGCCTTCAAGGCAATTTGAGCCACATAGCAAGAATAGTTATCCCTTCTAATCCACCTAGGTGAAATGTTCTCATTTCTAGTGGTATTAGTCACATTGGCTCTAGATTTCCTAAGATCATGCAAATTGGCTCTAGATTTCCTAGGAACATGCATTTTAGCTCTAGCTCTATTTCTTTCAATCATGCTCTTGATTCTACACATTTCAATGTATTTGAAGCAATTTGGTCTAATGTGACCATCAACACCACAACAGTGACAAGTGGGAATAAAATAAGAAGACATACCATGCCCTTGTGAGTACAAAGGGGTTTTCCCACCCATTTGAGCTTGTCTTTGGTGTTGGATTGGTTCTCTCCTTCTTTGTTGTTGAGTTGGAATGAATTACTTCCTTGATTGACCTTGCATGAATTGCTTCTTGGCTTGATGGTATTTGGGTTGAGGGAAACTTGCTTGATGCACCCTTGTTGATTGAGCTTGAGCTTGTTTCCCTTATGCTACCTTGACTTGAGAATCTTTAGAGCACTCTCCTAGTTCGATCTTTTTCCTAGGATGTTGTGAGGGTTGAGGCTCTTTGTTATTCAAACTCTTGACAAACACAATCTTGCTTGAGGATGAGGTCTCCTTGTCATCTTCATAGCCAAGACCTTTCTTATCACTTGGCCTCTTGCCAACTCCCAACATGTGGTCAAGTTTATTCGTGCTTGAAGTCATCTTAGCAATGATCTCTCTAGCTTCTTCAAGCTCCTTTTCCATCAATTCCTCATTCCTTTTGGCTATCTTCACTTCTTTATTTAAGTGAGTAGCTTTGGCGGATAGCTTGAGATTCTCTCCTTTTAGCCTTTGAATCTCTTTCTTCATCTTCAATCTTGAGCTTTGAAAATGCTCAATGAAGCCTTCAAGATCCATTCCTCCTACATCCATATTTGTTGAATGGGATGAAGAGTCACCATCGCTAGAGTCATCTTCACTTTGTTTCTCTACCTCTTCATCATCTATTGCTTCCTTACTCTTGAGAGAAGATGCGAAGGCAATAAAGTTTGCCACATGATCCTCATCATCTGAGGATTCTCCTTCTTCTTCCAAGTCATCACCATCGCTCCACGTGGCGGCCATGGCCTTTCCTTTCTTCTTATTTTTCAAATTTCCACAATCTGTGGAGATGTGTCTGAAACCTCCACATTTGAAGCATTGAATTCCTTTTCTTGTTGGCTTGTCTTCACTTGACTCAAACTTCTTGAAAGGAGTCTTCTTCTTTATTTCCTTTTCCTTTGGATCCAAATCCCCTCTTCTTAAAATTGATGAACTTCTTGAATCTTTTCACCATGAGGGCCATTTCTTCATCTGAGTCTTCTTCCTCCTTCTCAACCTTAGAAGTCTTCAGAGCAATGCTCTTTTGCTTCTTTTGAGGTGTAGGTGTGGGAGTCCATCTAGACTCATATGCTAGAAGCCTTCCAATAACTTCACTTGGCTTCATATTCTTGTAGTCACTATTCTCCTCAAGAGCCGTTACTTTTGACTCAAATCTTGCTGGAAGCGACCTCATAATTTTTTGCTTGATCCTCCTATCCGAATAGGGATCACCAAGTTGATGGCTCTGATTGACTATGTCTATCAACTTCACTTGAAAGTCGTTGAAGCACTCATCCTCCTCCATCCTAATTTGCTCAAATTGTGTTTGGAGGACTTGAAGCTTGGAGTCCTTGACCACCTCGGTTCCCTCATGGGACGTCTCTAGAATCTCCCATGCCTCTTTTGCAATTCTTGTTGTTTGGATAAATTTGTACTAATTGTCATCCATTGCACAAAGAATAGCATGCATAGCCTTGTTGTTCCACTTGGATGCTTCAAACTCTTGAGTTGACCATTCCGACTTTGGCTTGGGAACTACACTTTCGTCTTCAAGAGTCTTTTCTGGAAGAGTGTAGCCATCTTCAATTGCCATCCATGCTCGGTCGTTTATTTGGCAAATGTAAGACTCCATCTTGCCTTTCCAAGAGGCATAGTTTATTCTGGTGAGCAAAGGGGGTCTTGTGCTAGAGGCTCCCTCATTACCACTTCCGTTCCCACTCATAGTGTTTGGGTATGAATGAGATGAATGTTTATGATGCAACAAACACAAACACAAACAAAATGCAAGACACACAACGAGCAAGGATCACCTAAGTGTATCTAGGAACCCGCTCTGATACCAATTGAAAATACACAAAGTGTGTCTAATACAACCTAGAGGAGAGGGGGGGGGGGGGGTGAATAGGTTTTAGTTGATTTATTACCAACTTTTTGACTTAATCAATTTTAATAATCCTACTCCATATTAGCAATCAATCAATCCAATATAAATAAGCGGAAAACAATAAAAACACAAGGATTGATTTACGTAAGAAACCCTCCAACTGGGCAAAACTCACGGGCTATCCTTCTAGCCACATACGGTCCTCAAATCCACTATTTGAACGAAAGTTTACAACCTAGGTTGACCTCAAGTCACACCTACTTGATCACTAACCCTTTCACTCTACCCAACGGGCCTTTAATAGTGATTCTTGACCACAAGCTTGTGCACTAACTCACTTAGTCACAAAGCTTAACAATCAATGAAGAGGTTAAACAACCTATGTGAATATGTAAAAGATATTCAAACATTCAATTAATGCTAGGCAACAATAACTGCTTATCTAAGGATTTAAAGATGTCAATAAATGCAAATTTTAGATATCAATATCTAAATGCAAATGCATGAAGATTTAGCTAGAAGGGTAAAATCGTCCTAAATGCTAGCTATTAATGAACAAAGCTCTCAACCAACAAACAAAAACTTAATCATGTAATAAATGCCAATGAACATAAAGATATGCAATAAAATCACATAAAAGAGCTAACCCTAGGAAAACAAGAACATAAATAAATACAATGAGATTTAGGGCATGTTCAAGTTACCTAGTTAATGAAAGCAAGAAGGATCCATGATGAGATGATGCTTGAAGAGGTTAAATGCACATGGATTTATGTTTGGTTGAGTAAAGATGAGTTCTTGGGAGTTTCTCTCTCTAAGGGAATCTTGGCCTCTCAATAATGGCTTCTTGAACTCATCAAAAAAACGAGCAAGGAAGAAGATAGAGCATATATAAGGGAGCCCTAGTTGAAACAGCGTCGTTTTGAACTTAGGGCACAAAATCCCGTCAATACCGCTAGATGGACCACGTCGCAGGCAAGTGTCCAGACCGCGGTACACACAGTAGTGCACCGTCTGGACAACAACGCGGTGCAGGGCGCTGCGCATGCATGTGCACAGGCCGCGGTGTGGGCAACAAAGGCTTACTGGACAACACCGTGACTTAGGTCGCTTTGTGTGTAAGAGTACAGGAAGCGGTACATGAAGCATGACTCTGCTGAGGTATACCGCTCTGTATGCCGCGGTGCAAGCATGTCTTGCCAAGCGGTCTAGGCCACGCTAAGAGAAGAAATTCTCTTTTCTGGGCAAACTCAACACACTAAGAGATGTGCAAAATATGCAAGTGTGGAGTGTGAAAAGAGGCATACAATACATCATTCAATTACATGAAAATATGAACATAATGCATGCAAGTGAGTGTGTGCAACTATATCTCGTCAAAGAAGTTAAACTAGTGAGATACCTTTGAAGTGCTCTTTGAGAGAGATGATGTCCTTGAAGCTTGATCATACTCAAGAGGCCTCAATTACCCTTACAACGAATGATCCCCAATGTGGTTTGTCAACGAAATAAGCCAATCAAAATATGAGGAACTTACATGAGTCTCTGGAGCAATTGCTAGGTGACCTCGACTTCGGGGAATTTCTAGTTTTAGTGATCTGGGCTAGATCTGATCGTCCCGGGCTCTATCCTGGATGTTTCTGAAGCCCGTCCTTGTTCCTGGGGTGGTATTGTAGCTCGGCTCTGGATAGAATTGTCTCCTGGTGGAAACTCTCGGGTATGGAGCCAGGTCTGGGAGGTGGAAAATTTTCCTTTGGTCCCTAGCCAATTTTGGCTATTAACAGAGAGATAGGAAGAATTGACACAAGGTTTTTTTAACGTGGTAAAACCTTCTAAAAGGAAACATCCACAAGTTGAATACAACCATCAGGTACTTTTATTATTGGAAAGTAGATAAGAAATTCCTCAAAAGTGACCAACAAATGACACATTCCATATTGGACTCTATGTCTACCCAATCCCTATTAGTAGATTGGAAATTCTTCAAGAGTGATCAACCCATTGAAACACTATCTATTGGACTCCAATTCAACACAACACCATTGAGAGGTTAGAAATTCCTCAAGAGTGATCAACCCATTGAAACACTCTCTATTGGACTCCATGTCAACTCAATATCCCGGGTCTACCAATAATATAGTCTACTTTCTATCAAATGCACACTTGCCTCTAGAAAGTCTCCCTTGCTTAACTATCCGGATCTCCCCGATCCTAGTCTAGACTTCTTGCTTGGTTATCTGGACCACTTCTCATAACCAAGACTCCTTGCTTAGCTATTCGCACCACATGTCCTAGCCAAGACTTCATGCCTTTTACAAGGACTTCCTAGTGTAATCAATGAATGCTAAATGAAAACAAGAACTCAACATAGAATATGAGATCAACACATTCTATGGGAACTAGACATAAACGTGAGAGTTCATAAATCAAAATTGTCTAGTTACTAAACATGAAATTGTTAACGGAAATTTTGCTCGAGACGAGAAATCTCAGTTAACACCCTCGAGACCACTACCACATAGGTGGTGGCCAAATTGCTCTGAATTCTCTCTAGGGTATGGTAGAGTACTTATCATATGCCTGTCGAATAGTAGTCTCCATTTCTGAAGGAGGAAGTCCCTTTTTTATACAATGTCTTCGTAGGTGTCAACTCATTGATTTCCCCTTGATTTTCTCATCCCCCTCTTATCGGACGGAATTTTTCCCTTTCAATGTAGTTGACTTTGAGTTAATTGCTCCGTTTAGGGTATCTTAGAAATCAATTTGTTTCCCATTCAAACTCTATTAATTGTTCTGCACGTGTATAATATATATGGGTGTGATGCTGTGTATCTCTGGGTCTGGCATGATTCCCATGCGGATCGCTGAATGTATCATGGTGTGGTGCATCAACTAGTGAGGTTGATCAGTGTTCCGACCTCGATATCTGAGAAGTTTCATCCAGCTAGGAGCCAGATCTGGCTTCCCTTGACCTTTTCGAAGCTAGGTATGGCTTCCTAGGGACATTCTCCTGTGTCAGTGAGGTATAGGTGAGTCTCTGGAGCAATTACGAGGTGACCTCGACTTCGGGGAATTTCTAGTTTTGGTGATGCAGGCTAGATCTGATCATTTCGGGCTCTATCCCGGATGTTTCTGGAGCCCGTCCTTGTTCCTGCGGGTGGTATCGTAGCTCGGCTCTGGATAGAATGGTCTCCTGGTGGAAACTCTCGGGTATGGAGCCAGGTCTGGGAGGCGGAAAATTTTCCTTTGGTCCTTAGCCAATTTTGGCTATTAATAGAAGTCCCCTCTGACTTGAACACCAGACGTCGAGCTTGGGGTTGGGGTCAGATTTTTACTTTATTTGGGAAATCTTCCCCTTTTTACCGTTACTGAAATATTGGGGAAATCGCCTCATTAGAGTGACGTGATGCGAACCGACTAATTTATCTCCGAATTAATCTGATTGCGTTACGGCAGTCCCCGAGATTTTTTACCGTTACCAGAATCTTAGGGAGATCTCCATCTTAACTGCGTAAGTGATGTGGCGTGAGATGATTAGCCTGCTTCTGAGTTAATCCGGTTACGTTACGGTAGTCCCCGAGATTCTTTACCGTTACCAAACGAGGATCTCGATAGCTCGTGCTGTTGCCCTCCTGCCTATATATATCTTTTTTTTTGTCTTTCGAACTAAAAATTTTTCCTAAGAAATATTTTCTCTCATAGCCTTTCCTCCAAGCTTGCCTTTTTCTTCATTCTTCATCCTTAGTGGCTTTTACTATGTCGAAAACCAGTCGTGATTCAGTTGACTCCATAGTTGACGGCGAGGAGGTCGTCAGTCTTACTCTGGGGAAATAGGCTAGGAGGAGTTCTGACGGCGACGATTCCCCGCCCACCCCGCAACTTCGGCGGTCAAGTAGGAATGTATCCATTGGGACTGGGTTCTCCAACCATCCTAACCATCCTTTGGATATCGTCGACGAAGATTCCGACAAAGAAGCGGGCAGTGACACCGCGGGAGAACATCGGGTCTCGGCTCCTGGTCCCCTTTTGGAACGGTTCCCTCCTTATGATTTTCGGGTTGTCCCAGATTCCATCGTCGACCCGGTCTCGATTGACCGCTTGAGGTCGAAGTTTGGCATCCCCAACAGCGAATCCATCTCGGTGCCTCCCAAAAATTACGAGTTCTTCAACCCCATAAAGGCGTGCTTCTGATTCATGTGGCAGCTCTCGAGAACGGGGTCAGGCTTCCCCTCATCCAACTCTTCGGTTGGCTCTTAATGCCATCCAGCTCGCTCCCCTCCAATTGACGCCTGGCTTCTGGAGGCATCTGATTGGTTTCCTTGTACTATGGAGGGAACAATATCAGTTGAGTAAGGTGACTAAGGAGCCGGGTGCAGAGGAGCTGGCCTATCTCTTCCAGATTGGGAGCCTGTCTGGCGCTCCTCCAGGCCAGTTCTATGCTAAGGCCAAGAACAAGCTCAACTTCATTATTCCTGGTGCTTCGAAGAAGGACCCCGCTTGGAAAGAAGAATGGATCCTTACGGGAGATGACTAGGGGAGCTCGATTTTCATTGGAGGGCATGAATTCGAGGTTCCCACGGCTTTCAGTGACAAACCCTCATGGGACCGGGACTTCCTGCCTTCCGAGTCCGAAGCCATCTTGAAGGCTATTTTAGCCCGGAATTATTTGAACCTAAAGTTCCCTACTGCGGAAGCCTTTGATCCTCGTAGGGTGAACAAATACTTGCGGATCTCAGACGTTACTCCTCGTAAGTGTCATTGAGTTGCTTTGCCTTATTACTCAGCTTGGTTCTAATATTTTCCTTTTTAATCTGCTTATTCACAGTTTTTGTCGTTGAACCGGCCACCCACCACGTCTCACGCTCTCCTCAAGGTAGAGTTTCTCTTCCCTCCACTGAGGTCGAACCTTCTCTTGCTTCATCTATCTCTCCGGCTGGGTCCAAGATGGCCACTCTTGCTTTGCGGACTTTTCGGGCTTTGAGTAAAGCTCCCCAGGTGGTTGGTCTGGCTGCTTCTGTCCCTTCGGCTGTGGTTGCTAAAGTTGCTACCCCCTCGACTCAACCTCCTGATTTTGCTGCGCTTCCAACAACCAAAGCTTCGGAGGTTTCTGGGAAAGGTATCGCGAGGGTTCCTTCCAGCCGCTCCCGGCCTCAGTCGGGTTTGGCGGGGTGGGATGAAGTCCTGGAACAATTCATAGCGTCTTGTCCGGGCGGTGGGATCTCCAAGATGGCTTCCATGCCTGTGGACATCCTTATTACCAAGGGGTCTGCTATTTTAGCTAAGGTAATTGTATTTCCTTTGTGCTACTCTTGTTGTTAATTCATTCAGTTTCTAACCCTGGTTCTGTATTTTGTAGGCCTTCAAGTTTAATGTTGCAATGGGCCAGCAGGTAGCCCTCCTCTGCGACTGGGCAGCAAAAGCCGAAGCTGAAGCTGAGAAAGCCATGGAATTGCTCAAGCAAGCTCAGTCTTTCGTGGAAGAGATGACTTCCAACCAGGGAAAGGTCGAGGTCTAGATGGCTGAGCTTCGCTGCGATAATGAGAGGATGAAGCAATCTTATGATCAGGAGCGTCTTCAATCTCTCCAGCGGGCTAGACAGCGGGATTCCTGGAGATCTGAGGATAAAAAGTTGGACCTCGAGAATCAGTGTCTGATTACTAGGTGACCAAGCTACAAGCTGACGCGGAGACCTCCTTCAGCGACAGATATTTCTATGCTTCCTTTCAGGCCGCAGAAGCTCTTCCTCCTCCCTTTGATTTGTCATCTATTGCCAGCTGGGATAGACAGGAAATAATGCTCAAGGCTGCCGAGCTTTCTCGCCCTGAAAGCGACGAGATGGTTCCTTCGAGACAAGCAGGAGCTGGGAAACAGCCCGCCCAGACAGATCCTCCACTCTTTCTTCCTACCTTTACTACCTCAGGTCCCGAGGAGTCTTCCAGTAAAGTGTTGTCCTCTCGATCCGAGGAGGACCAGTCGGGAGCTGGTGAAGAGGTTAGGAGCCCGTCTGAGAATCCTCATTTAACAGAGATGGAGGTCGACAGGAGCCAGATGGGGTCCATGGCTGCCCTTCTTGATGCGGCTATCCCGCCTGAGGATTAATGAGGTCTTGCAGGAAGATCCTGGTGATCAACCGATGGATCCTCTAAATAGAGGAGCGGTCGACAAGGATAACCAAGATAGACAGCTATCTATAGAAGGGGTTGATGGCGAAGATCAGCAAGAAGGAGGAGGGCCAGTGGAGGAGAGCCAAGAGAGTCCCAAAGCTTAAAGCAGTTCATCATGACTTGTTTTTGATTGCCCACAAAAAGGGGGTGGGCACCCCGTTCTGCCTTTATTGGCTTTTTTTTTCTTTTTTATAGCCCGAGCTCGGGGGTTGGGCTCCCCGTTTGGTGGATGTAGCCTTATCGGGGGATAGGCTCCCCTTATCCTTAATGAGAAATGGAATCGCTTTTGAGAACTCTTGTTTCATTTCTGGTCTTGAATAGGAACCAGAGTGGCATCTGTAGTAACAATTAAGACTCGTGTAGGGAATTATGATGATTTTGATCCTGCACACGAAAACAAACATTTTATTTATTTGTTTATTATTATTATTTTTTTTTTGGGGCGATAGTCCGACCAAGGCATTAGGAGGGCTACTTAGCTATTTCCTGGTCTTCGAGATCTGGAGGGCAACTATGCCTTTACACTCAGACCCTTCTTGGGCTGGTAGCCCGACCAAGGCATTAGGAGGGCTATTGAGCTATTTCCTAGTCTCGAAATCTGGAGGGCAACTATGCTCTTACACTCAGACCCTTCTTAGGGGTGGTATCCCAACCAAGGCATCAGGATGGCTATTTAGTTATTTCCTGGTCTCGAGATCTGGAGGGCAACTATGCTCTTACACTCAGACCCTTCTTGGGGGTGGTAGCCCGACCAAGGCATCAGGAGGGCTATTGAGCTATTTCCTGGTCTCGAAATCTGGAAGGCAACTATGCTCTTACACTCAGACCCTTCTTGGGGGTGGTAGCCCGACCAAGGCATCAAGAGGGCTATTTAGCTATTTCCTGGTCTCGAGATCTGGAGGGCAACTCTGCTCTTACAATCAGACCCTTTTTGGGGGTGGTAGCCCGACCAAGGCATCAGAAGGGCTATTGAGCTATTTCCTGGCCTCAAAGTGTTTATGTTGAGTTTCCCATACATGGGTATAGTTACTAATGTTGAACATAGTTGGAGACAAAGATGGAAGAGAAAAGGAAAATGACTTTATTGATGATCGAGATGTAGTACATCTTTATTAGGGTCTTTAATGAAAACTAAACGGGGGTAGTCTGCTTGAGAATTCCCTTCAAGGGTAGAATTTTCTCATATGATCTGCATTCCAAGTGTGGTCGATGGATCGTCTGTCCATGTCTTCGAGTTTATAAGCTCCATTGCGAACAACTAGCTTTATCAAATATGGCCCTTCCCAATTGGGACTTAAGACTCCATCCGACCTTTTCCGAGTGTTCAGGGTCACTTTCCTAAGTACTAGATCCTCTTCTTTGAATTCCCTGGCTCTGACCTTTCGGTTGAAGTATCTAGCGATCTTGCTCTGGTAGATCGCTACTTTCTCTGCTACCCGGTCTTGTTTCTCTTCTAAGAGGTCTAGATTAGCCCGAAGCTTGACTTCGTTACTTTTGGGCTCAAAGTACTGTACCCTGAACGAGGTCAATTTTTGCTCGATGGGGAGGACTGCTTCAACCCCGAATGCCAGGGAGTAAGGTGTTTCCCCGGTAGCTGTTCTCTTTGTAGTCCGGTATGCCCAGAGGACTTCTGGCAGCTCTTCGGCCCATTTACCTTTCTTCTGCTGTAGCTTCTTCTTCAGAAGTTTCTTGATAGTCTTGCTGGTGGATTCTACCAGCCCGTTCATCTGGGGATGAGCTACTGAAGCGAGCCTGAGGTCGATCCCCAATCTCTTACAGAAGTCTTTGAACCGGGCGTTGTCGAATTGCTTCCCTAGGTCAGCTATAATGATGAGAGAGGTCCCAAATCTGCATACCACATTAGTCTTGATGAACTTGGTTGTATTCTTTTCTGATATTCGAGAAAGATTCCCTGCCTCGACCCATCTTGTGAAGTGGTCGATAGCTTCGATAGCATGTTTCATCTGTCCGGGAGCGGTAGGGAGTGGGCCAATTAGGTCGATTCCCCACATGGCCAAGGGGTAAGGTGAGCTGAGCGACGACAGTCGCTCGGGTAGCTAGTGGTTTAAGTTTGAGGTTCTTTGACAAGGCTCGCAAGATTGCACAAAACTCTTTGCGTCTTGGGGGATGGTCGGCCAATAGTACTGAAAATACTATATAGCGTGTGTCTATTAACCTAGAGGGGGGTGAATAGGTTTTAGATGATTTATTACCAACTTTTCGACTTAATCAATATTAATAGTCCTACCCCATATTAGCAATCAACCAATCATAATATAAACATGCGGAAAACAGTAAAAACACAAGGATTGATTTACGTGAGAAACCCTCCAACTGGGCAAAACTCACGGGCTATCCTTCCATCCACATTCGGTCCTCAAATCCACTATTTGAATGAAAGTTTACAACCTAGGTTGACCTCAAGTCACACCTACTTGGCCACTAACCCTTTCACTCTACCCAACGGGCCTTTAATAGTGATTCTAGACCATAAGCAAGTGCACTAATCCACTTAGTCATAATGCTTAACTATCAATGAAGAGGTTAAACAACATATGTGAATATGTAAAAATATTCTAACATGCAATTAATGTTAGGCAACACTAAATGCTTATCTAAGGATTTAAAAGATGTCAATGAGTGCAAATCCTAGATATCAATATCTAAATGCAAATGCATGAAGATTTAGCTAGAAGGGTAAAAACGTCCTAAATGCTAGCTATCAATGAACATACAACCTCAACCAACAAATATAATCACAAACATACTCAAATCATGCTATACCAAATAAACATGCAATTAATTAACAAATAATTGCTAACCCTAGGTAAACAAAAACATAGAGATGAAAAGGAAGTTCTAAGACTTGTTTGATTACCTAGTCAAGAAGAGCATGAAGACCCATGAAGAAAAGATGCAAGAATGAAGCTTAGATGCACATGGGTATGAGTTTGGTTGAGTAAAAAGGATTTGTTGGAGCTCTCTCTCTCTTAGATTTACTTTCTCTCTCTTAGGGATATATTTTCAGAGCTCTAGGTCTAAATGGTGGAGAAGAAGATGTATTTATAGAGACCAAAAAACGAGCTGGTGTGAAATACCTGAAATGCCCAGTTCGGGTGAAAAAGGCGACATGAGCAAGTCGCCTTGGAAGTCGCCTAACACACTGTGAGAAAACACGTTGCCTGAGGCGACATGTGAGGCGACATCCCCAAGTTGCCTATGAAGTCGCCTTACACACTGTGGAAAAAATAAGATGTCAGAGGCGACATGTAAGGCGACATCATCAAGTCGCCTATGAAGTTGCCTTACACACTGGAGAAAAAAGAACATGACTAAGTCGACATTTTAGGAGACATGCACAAGTGGCCTTGCATGTCGCCTAGCACACTGTAGGAAAAACCTAAGTCTAAGGTGACTTGTCAGGCGACATGCACAAGTGGCCTTGCATGTCGCCTGACCTACTGTGCAGCCCATCAACTCCAAAATGCAAGAAGTGTGTGTGTGCAACCATTCATGCATGTCAATACAAATGCATAGAATGTGAGTGTGTGCAACTAAAACCTCTTCAAAGATAATTAAGCAAGTGATATACCTTTGAAGTGCTCTTGAGAGAGATGATGTCCTTGAAGCTTGATCACACCCAATGAAGCCTAATATACCCTTACAAAAATTAATCCCCAATGTGGTTTGTCAACGAAATAAGCCAATCAAAATATGAGGAACTTACAATCTCCCTCTTTGGCTATTTCGTGACAAAACCACCTCTCACAAATCATCCTCACAAAAGAGTAAAAACTGGAGGTCAACAAAGGAAATTCTACATTACAAATAGATATCTAGATGCTAGGTCTGCAAATCTTCAAGCTCTTGTAGAATAGCCATCCCTACAAAACAATGAGACTACACTTTCCAAGACAAGTGTATGTGAGGTGATCAAGAGAGATAATAAATAAAAGCAATTTGCATAATAAAAGAAAACTACAACATGCAACATGCAAATGCTCCCCCTAAATAGGTTACTCCCTCTCAACGGGACAATCTCCAAACATGCAACCCCCTTAAATAAACTACATTACTCCCCCTTTTTGTCATGAGATAGGCAAAGGAGTATTCCCCAACCGGGTCACTTTAGCAAAGAGAGCTATTTGAAAGATAAGTGCATAATCATATACAACAACTTTATGCAACTTAATTAATTGAGAGAGAATCATTAAGGGATTATTTTTAAGAGGAAAAAGTGTGACTTAGTTGTTTTGGATGTAAGACATGTAACATCATAGTTCAAGCAAATGGTATTTGGCAAGGAGAATATCAAAAGGGTTCCAGAGGAATTCAAACCAATTTGCACCCTTTTTCCATAATTGAACAAGATATAGCTTTAAAAATTTGAGCACACACAAGCAACCAAGTCAATCCTTAATGGTCAATCAAGACATGGATATGAAATCCTTATTGATTGAATAGATATAGAATCCTTATTGGTTGTTGTCTTGTTCAACCATTAAGAAAAGACCCAAAGCTAAATTGGACGAGACATCCTTATTTAGTGCATGGACACAAGGTCCTTATTGAGTTTAGCTTTGTCAAGATGCTTCCACATACATTTGCACACACAATTCATGCATAATACTTTAGCATGTCAGAAATCAAGTCACATGTTGTTAATAGCCAAAATTGGCTAAGGACCAAAGGGAAATTTTCCACCTCCCAGACCTGGTTCCATACCAGAGAGTTTCACCAGGAGACCTCTCAATCCAGAGCCGAGCTACTATACCATCCCAGAAACAAAGGCAGGCTCCGAAAACATCCGGGATAGAGCCCAGACCCGAGAGCTTCCACTAGGAGACCTCTCTGTCCAGAGCCGAACTGCGATACCACCCCAGGAACAAGGACGGGCTCCGGAAACATCCGGGATAAAGCCCGGAACGATCAGATCTAGCCCGCATCACCAAAACTAGAAGCTCCCCGAAGTCGAGGTCATCTCGCAAGTGCTCCAGAGACTCGCCTACACCTTGATTGTCACAGAAGAATGTCCCTAAAAGGCCGCGAGATCAGTCGAAGCCACACCTAGCTTCAAAAGGTCAGTTGAGGCCACACCTAGCTCCGAAAAGGTCAAGGGAAGCTCGATTTGGCTCAAAGCTGAATGAAACTTCTCAGATATCAAGGTCGAAATACTAATCAACCTCCCTGGTTGACGCACCACACCATATCGTCATATCCAACGACCTCCATAAAGGATCATACTGAAAGGATACGAGGAATGCATTGAATCATATCTAGAAACGTTATCTGCATGCAGAATGAGTAATAAAATCCAAAAAAGGAAACAAACTGATCTCCACCACGATACTCTCAATTCAGGCGTCAATCCAAAAGTCAATGACATTAACGCAAGAAATCCCACCCGATAAGGAGGAGACTGAGAAAATCAAGGGAGAATCAGTCTGTTGACCTACAAACTATGTATAAATAGAAAAGAAAAGAAATGAAAGAGGAGGCTACTATTCGACCGGCATACGACTAACAATCGACCATTCACTAGAGAGAGTTAAGAGAAAAGAGAGAAGAATTTTTGTATTTGTATACTATGCATATTCAATAAAAACATTCTTGCTTACTTGTCACTTTATAAATCACTTTTACATATATAAAGAATTTTGGCCACCACTTACATGGTAGTGGTCTCGAGGGCGATAACTGAGATTTCTCATCCCGAGTAAAATTTTCGTTAACACTTTCTGGCGCCGTCTGTGGGAAATTTCTTACACCCAATTAACCAATCGTTTGCATCTATATTGTCATTGTTTTACAGGAATTATGAGGCTCCGCTCCTCCCAAGGCCAACACAGAGTCCCGGAGCAATCTCCAGCGAGGCCAACCCGAAAAGCCCCAGGAAGGGGGAGAAAGTCTGGATATAGTAGTCAAGCTCCGATCCAGACAACCAATACCCGGGCTACTGGCCACCCCATAGTGAGCCAGGCAGCACTCGACCAACAAGCGGCGGCCTTCGTAGAATCCATCCTCGTCCGCCTCCTCGCTGAAGGCATCACAATCCAGCCAACCAACCTGAATGATCAGGGAGAGCCGAGTAGGCTCGGAGCTAGACCACCTGCTTTCAATCGCCTAGGACCTCCTCTTTCAGAGCCGGCTCGAGACAGATCGGGGCCCCAATGTTCGATCCGGGATAGGCTGGGACCCATGCCCCCAGCTCCGAAAAGACTTTCACAATATCATCCCCGGCTAGTTAAGTTTGTCGCGGATGTTTTTACCCGGAAGCCGCGAGGGCTATCTCATCCAACAACATCTAGGAGAACTACCCGGGCCCTAGAGGAGGAAAGTAGACAAACTCCCCGAGTGGATCATGTCCAGGAGGAGGACCGGATAGAAATTGCCAGTTTATCAGAAAGATTCGACAGTGAGGAATCTGAGGTTAACTCGAAGAGACCTGGGAACAAACGACTGAGGGATCAGTTGGTAAAGCTACAAAAAGAGGTCCAGCAGATAAGGAAGGGAAGGAGTAAGGAGGACAAAAGGAATCCCCTGAGCGAGATGAACGCTCCCTTCACTAGGAGGATCCGGGAAGCAGAGCTCCCCCTAAAATTCAAAATGCCAGTAGATAAGTTCTCTGGAACGGAAGATCCTCTAAGCCAGAGAGCTTCGTTCAACAGATGGAAGTCCAGAACACTACCAGAGCAGCTATGTGCAGAATGTTTCCAACAACCTTGACCGACTATGCGAAAACCTGGTTCAGGAAACTTCCCGTTGGTAGCGTGGATTCTTTCACAAAACTGTCAACCGATTTTTGCTCATAATTCCAAGGAGTTAAACCTCGCTCGAAAGATCCCATACACCTCCAATATTTGATCCAGGAGCGGAGTGAAACTCTTCGATCGTATGTAGAGCGGTTTCACAAGGAGGTCATACGAATGGGAGTTTTCACTGAAAAAGAAACCCTCGCCAACTTCAGACGGAACCTCTGGGCAGGAAAGCTTTTCCGTTCTTTCGCCAAGAGACCCCTCGAGACTTACCAGGAAGCCTATGACCGGGCTCTTGAGCAGGTCGAGATCGACGAACAACTCAAGGTCAAGATAGAACATGACGACATGAGAACGGCAAAGCGTCTGAAGAAAGAAGCTCCCAAATTTGAGCCAATGCAGAAAGCTCAGAATAAACCTCCCAACAGGTCGACCTATCACCTCCCTGCTCCTCTGCATAGGCAAGAAAGATATACAGCAAAACGAACCCCTCCCCAGGCTTCGCCGCCTCCCAGGACCGTGGCTCCGGTAATGCAAGGGGAAAAAGGGTATGACCACTATACCCCCTTGAATACTTTTAGGGAAACAGTCTACCTTGCCATACGAGATAAAGGGTTACTCCAAAAGCCCGCTTTCATAAAGGCCCCAGCTGACAGGAGAAACCGGTACAAGTACTGCCACTTTCACGAAGACGTGGGCCACAACACTTCGGAGTGCTATAACTTGCGCAACCAGATTGAGGCCCTGATAAGGGGAGGATGCCTGATTGAATTCTTGCAACAGGTCAGAGATAATATTAGAACTGGAAGGGAGGTACAAGCTGAAATCTGTGAGGACGTAGAAAAGAGGAAAGGGGAGCAGGCTGACTTAATGCAACAGATCCAGGTGATACACACTATCAGCGGAGGTCCTACATTGGCCGGCGTTTCCAATAACTCCCGGAAAAACCACGCAAGAAAGGTTCCCCGCCTCGGAGAGAGCCGAGGGATCTTCGAAGTCAGCCAGAGCCCGACAGAGCCCTCCCAGTCAGCTCAGATCGTATTCACCGAAGCAGATGTCTTCAACACTGTGCAACCTCATGATGATCCTATGGTCATCACGATACAAATCGCCAACTATCTAGTCCATCACGTGCTCGTGGATACAGGTAGCAGTGTAGATATCCTCTTCAAGGATACCCTGGAAAAACTGAACCTGAAACAACATTGTTACAACAGCTGTACCACTCCGCTTTACGGTTTCATTGGGGACTCGATCATACCAGTAAGGTCAATGATCCTCCTAGTAATCATCGGGGTCACCCCGCTTCAGTAGAATGTAATGACCAACTTTGTTGTGGTAGACACCCTATCGGCCTACAACGCCATCCTAGGGAGACCTTTCTTGTCCTCCTTGAAGGGAGTCTTGTCCATATACCACAACGACTTGAAATTCCCGGTTGGAACCAAAGTAGGAGAGGTATGCGGAGACCAGCAAGCAGCCAGGAAATGCTACGCAGTATCTTCCAATCCTACAGCCCTAGTGAAGCAATGTGTACAAGTGACATTGATCCAGGAAGACATGGATACATCCCGGATAATCCAGGAGGAGAAGGAGCCCGCGGAACATCCTGGGCATCCGGAGGATGAACCTATCATGCCCTACGAGGAAGAACGGAGTAAGGAATGGGCCAAAGGGCAGCCCGTGGACAAACTAGAAGAAATATCCGTCAGAAATGACAATCCCTCCAAGGTCGTCAAAGTCGGAGCCACCCTTGATCCAGAAGTAAAAAGAGGACTGATTGATCTTCTCAGGGAATTCAGCGACATCTTTGCCTGGAACCATGATGAAATACCCGGAATTTCGACATCATTGGCCACCCACCGGCTAGCAGTAGATCCAACGGTCAAGCCCGTCAAGCAGAAGAAGCGTCACTTCAACGCTAATAGAAATGCGGCGGTGCATGAAGAGGTTGATAAATTGATCAAAGCGGGGTTCGTCAGAGAGGTACGTTACCCCGAATGGATCGCCAATGTGGTCATGGTCATGAAGGCGAGTGGGAAATGGCGTATGTGTGTCGACTACACCGACCTCAACCGGGCTTGTCTGAAAGACAGTTTTCCTTTACCAAAGATCGACCAACTTGTTGACTCCACATCCGGAAATAAACTTTTGAGTTTTATGGACGCATTCTCAGGATACAACCAAATAAAAATGCACCCGGCTGACCAAGATAAAACCAGTTTCATTACTGGGCAGGGCTTATATTGCTACAAGGTGATGCCGTTTGGTTTGAAGAATGCAGGGGCCACATACCAGCGGCTGGTTAACAAACTGTTCAAGCCCGAGATAGGAAGGACAATGGAAGTATATGTCGACGACATGATCACGAAATCTCTAACCACAAAGGGACATCAGGAAGACCTTGGCAAAACCTTCCTCATACTGAGGGAAAACGAGATGCGTTTGAACCCCTCCAAATATGCCTTTGGGGTAACTGCGGGGAAGTTTCTGGGCTTCATGGTTCATGAGAGAGGTATAGAAGCCAACCCAGAAAAAATCAAAGCTATCTTGGACCTGGAATCCCTGACCTCGCTCAAGCAAGTACAAATTCTGACTGGACGGGTGGCGGCACTCAACAGGTTTATCTCTCGCTCCACCGATAAATGTCTCCCTTTCTTCAAGGCCATTAAACAAGGAAAGAACATGAAATGGAGCTAGGAAAGCGAGCAGGCATTTCAAGCTTTGAAAGAGTACCTAACAAGCCCCCCTTTGTTAGTCAAGCCGGTTCTCGGAGATGAGTTGCAGATTTACCTGGCTGTATCAGAAACTGCAGTAAGCGAGGCTTTGGCCAAGGACTGTACGACGGTTTTCAAAGACCTATATACTATGTGAGTCATGCCTTGACCAAATCAGAAAGGAACTACATTCTCCTGGAGAAGCTCGCTTATGCCCTGGTGATCTCAGCGAGGAAACTCCGTCCCTATTTTCAATCTCACACAATAGCCGTGGTGACAGACCAACCCCTCCGTCAATTCTTTCAAAGACCAGACTTGTCAGGAAGGCTAGTTTTATGGGCACTAGAGCTCACTCAGTTTGACTTAAAGTATAAGCCCCGGACTACGATTAAGGCACAGGCTTTGGCCGACTTCGTGGCAGAATTCTCATCGATCCTAGATCCAGATGATCCTTCAGCATCAAACGAGGGCCTTGAGAAGATATCCGAGGTCGAAAATTTGCCGGAAGGCTGCAAGCCATGGATCCTATTTTCAGACGGAGCATCCGAACGAGCTGAGGGAGGAGCTGGCATAGTTTTGATAGATCCGGAGGGGACTGAATTATGTCACTGTTTCAGATTCGAGTTTAAAGCTACAAACAACGAAGCAGAATATGAAGCCCTCCTAGCCGGGATGAAGGTAGCCATCGAACTAAAGGCCAACTACCTGCAGATCAAGAGCGATTCGTTGCTTGTTGTAAACCAGCTGATTGGGGTCTACCAGGCAAAGAGAGATAATATGGTTGCCTACCTAAATCTAGCTCGGTTGCTGAAAAGCAAATTTAAGGGACTCAAGATCGATCAGGTGCCTCGACACCAAAACCATCGCGCAGATGTTCTGGCTAAAATAGCGGCGAACGGAGGCCAATCCCTACCACGGGAAATTCCCCTCCAAGTGATCACCCAGCCGAGCATAGCCACAAATGGAGAAATTTGTTCCCTGGATCGCCTACCTTGCTGGATGGACCCAATTGTCGCCTACCTCCTTGAAGGAGAGCTTCCTGAAGTGCCCGGACAAGCCCGAAGAGTTAAGAGACTCTCAGTTCGATACTGTATGGTGGACGGATACCTCTACAGGAGGGGCAGATCCCTCCCCTTACTTAGGTGCTTGCATCCCAATGATGCTAAGTGGGCATTGAGAGAGGTCCACTCTGGGGACTGTGGGAACCACATAGGTGGGGAAGCTCTAGCCTACCAGGTGCTTCGTATGGGGTACTACTGGCCGACCATCCATCAAGATGCAAAGAGTTTTGTGCAATCCTGCGAACCTTGTCAAAGAACCTCAAACTTGAGCCACCAGCCACCCGAGTGACTGTCGTCCCTCAGTTCACCTTACCCCTTTGCCATGTGGGGAATTGACCTAATCGGGCCACTTCCTACCGCTCCTAGACAGATGAAACATGCTATCGTGGCTATTGACTACTTCACAAGATGGGTCGAGGCCGGACCTCTTTCTCGAATATCAGAAAAGAATACAACCAAGTTCATCAAGACTAACGTGGTATGCAGGTTCGGGACCCCTCTCATCATTATAGCCGACCTAGGAAAGCAATTCGATAATGCCCGATTCAAAGACTTCTGCAAAGGATTGGGGATTAACCTCAGGCTCTCTTCCGTGGCTCATCCCCAGACTAACGGGCTGGTAGAATTCACCAACAAGACAATCAAGAAACTTCTGAAAAATAAGCTTCAGTAGAAGAAAGGTAAATGGGCCGAAGAGCTACCAGAAGTCCTTTGGGCATACCTGACAATAAAAAGAATAGCTACCGGAGAGACACCTTACTCCCTAGCTTTCGGGGTTGAAGCAGTCCTCCCCATCGAGCATAAATTAACCTCGTTTAGGGTACAACACTTTGAGCCCGAAAGTAACGAAGTCAAGCTCCGGGCTAGTCTAGACCTCTTAGAAGAAAAGCAAGACCGAGTAGCAGAGAAAGTGGCGATCTACCAGAGCAAGATCGCTAGGTACTTCAACCAAAAGGTTAGAACCCGAAAATTCAAGGAAGTGGATCTGGTACTTAGGAAAGTGACCCTGAACACTCGGAAAAGGTCGGATGGAGTCTTAAGTCCAAATTGGAAAGGGCCATATTTGATAAAGCTAGTTGTTCGTAATGGAGCTTATAAACTCGAAGACATGGACAGACGATCCATCAACCACACTTGGAATGCGGATCATTTGAAGAAATTCTACCCTTGAAAGGAGTCCTCAAGCAGACTACCCCCACTTAGTTTTCATTACAGGTTCTAATAAAGATGTACTACATCTCAATCATCAATAAAGTCATTTTCCTTTTCTCTTCCATCTTTGTCTCCAACTATGTTCAACGTTAGGGACTATACTCTTGTATGGGAATTCGACATAAACCTCTCGAGACCAGGAAATAGCTTGATAGCCCTCCTGATGCCTTGGTCGGGCTACCACCCCCAAAAAGGATCTGAGTATAAGAGCATAGTTGCCCTCCAGATCTCAAGACCAGGAAATAGCTCGATAGCCCTCCTGATGCCTTGGTCGGGCTACCACCCCGAAGAAGGATCTGAGTGTAAGAGCATAGTTGCCCTCCAGATCTCGAGACCAGGAAATAGCTTGATAGCCCTCCTAATGCCTTGGTCAGGCTACCACCCCCAAGAAGGATCTGAGTGTAAGAGCGTAGTTGCCCTCCAGATCTCGAGACCAGGAAATAGCTCGATAGCCCTCATGATGCCTTGGTGGGGCTACCACCCCCAAGAAGGATCTGAGTGTAAGAGCATAGTTGCCCTCCAGATCTCGAGACCAGGAAAGAGCTCGATAGCCCTCCTGATGCCTTGGTCGGGCTACCACCCCCAAGAAGGATCTGAGTGTAAGAGCATAGTTGCCCTCCAGATCTCGAGACCAGGAAATAGCTCGGTAGCCCTCCTGATGCCTTGGTCGGGCTACCACCCCCAAGAAGGATCTGAGTGTAAGAGCATAGTTGCCCTCCAGATCTCGAGACCAGGAAATAGCTCGATAGCCCTCCTGATGCCTTGGTCGGGCTACCACCCCCAAGAAGGATCTGAGTGTAAGAGCATAGTTGCCCTCCAGATCTCCAAGACTAGGAAATAGCTAAATAATCCTCCTAATGACTTGGTTGGGTTATCACCCCATAAATATATATATATATATATATATGTATATATATATATATAAACAGATTTATATATATATAATGTTTGCTTTCATGTGCAGGATCAAAATCACCATAATTCCCTACACGAGTCTTAATTGCTGCTACAGATGCTACTCTGGATACCATTCAAGACCAGAAACAGAATAAAGTTCTCAAAAAGGCGATTCGATTTATCATTAAGGGCAATGGGAGCCTATCCCCCGATAAGGCTACATCTAAATGAGGAGCCCAACCCCCGAACTCGGGCTACAAAAAGAAGAAGAAAAATGAAAAATGAAAAATAGATAATGGCAAAACAGGGTGCCCACCCCCTTTTCCGGGCAATCAAAAACAAGTCATCTTCTTTAAGCTTTGGGACTCTTATGGCTCCCCTCCGCTGGCCCTCCTCCTGCCTACATATCCTCGGCATCAACCCCCTCTACAAGTAGCTGTCCATCTGGGTTATCCTCGCCGATCGCTCTTCCATCTAGAGGCTCCATCGGATGATCAGCTGGATCTTCCTCCAATACTTCATTATTTACATCCATAACCTCAGGAGGGACAGCCGGGTCAAGAAGTGCAGCCAAGGACCCCATCTGGCTCTTGTCCACCTCCATCTCTGTTAAAGGGGGATCCTCAGATGGGCTCCTAACCTCTTCACCAGCTCCCGATTGGTCCTCCTCGGATCGAGAAGACATCACTTTACTGGAAGACTCCCTAGGACCCGAGGTGATAAAGGAAGGAAGATGGAATGAGGGGTCTGATTGAGCAGGCTGCTTCCCAGTTCCTGCCGGGCTAGAAGGGACCACCTTGTCGCCCTCAGGGCGAGATAACTCGGCAGCTTTGAGCATTATTTCCTGTCTGTCCCAGCTCGCAATAGACGATAAATCAAAGGGAGGAGGAAAAGCCTCCGCGGCCTGAAAGGAAGCATAAAAATACTCGTCACTGAAGGAGGTCTCCGCATCAGCTTGTAGCTTGGCCACCTGAGTAATCAGAGACAGGTTCTCGAGGTCCATAAACCTTAGCCTCAGATCTCCAGGAATCCCACTGCCTAGCCCACCGAAGAGATTGAAGAATCTCCTGATCAAAAGATTGCTTTGTCCTTTCATGATCGCAGCGAAGCTCAGCCATCTCGAGCTCGATTTTTCCCTGGCTGGAAGTCACCTCTTCCACTAAAGACCGAGCCTGCCTGAGCAGTTCCCCGGCTTTCTCGGCTTCAGCCTCAGCTTTTGCAGCCCGATCACGGAGGAGGGCTACCTGCTGGCCCATCATAACATTAACCTTAAAGGCCTACAAATACAAAACCCGAGTTAGAAACTGGACAAATTAACAAAAGTAGCGTGAAGGAAATACAATTACCTCAGCTGAAATAGCAGACCCCTTGGTTATAAGGACGTCCACAGGCATGGAAGCCATCTGAGAGATCCCGCCACCTGGACAAGATGCTATGAACTGCTCCAGGACCTCATCATGCCATGTCGAGCTCGACTGAGGCCGGGAGCGGCTGGAAGGAGCCTTCGCGACACCTTTCCCAGAAGCGACATCTTTCCTAGAAACCTTCGAGGCTTTGGTTGTTGGAAGCGTAGCGGAATCATATGTTTTAGTCGAAGGGGTAGCGACTTTAGCGTCCACGGCCGAGGGGACAGAAACAGTAGGGCCAACCACCTGGGGAGCTTTACCCAAAGCCCGAAAAGCCCGCGAGGCAAGAGTAGCCATCTTAGACCCAGCCGGAGAGATAGAAGAAGCCAGGGCAGGTTCGGTCCCAGAAGAGGGAAGAGAAGCTCCACCTTGAGGAAAGCGTGATATGTGATGGGTGGCCGGCTCCATGACAAAAACTGTGAATAAGAGAAAATATTAGAACCGAGCTAAATAATAAAACAAAGCAATATAAGGATACTTATGAGGAATAGCGTCTGAAATCTGCAAATATTTGTTCACCCTACGAGGATTAAAAGCTTCAGCAGTAGGGAACTTCGGATTCAGATAATTCCAGGCTGGAATAGCCTTTAGGACGGCTTCGGACTCGGAAGGCAGAGAGTCCCGGTCCTAGGAGGGCTTGTCACTGAAAGCCGTAGGAACCTAGAATTCATGCCCTCCGATGAAAATCGAGCTTCCCCAGTCATCCCCCGCCAGGATCCATTCTTCTTTCCATGCGGGATCCTTCTTCGAGGTACCAGGAACGATGAAATTGAGCTTATTCTTGGCCTTGGCATAGAACTGACCCCGAGGTGCCCCAGACAAGCTCCCAATCTGGAAAAGATAAGCCAGCTCCTCCGCACCTGGCTCCCTCGTCACTTTACTCATCTGGCATTGTTCCCTCCATAAGACAAGGAAACCAATCAGATGCCTCCAGAAGCTAGGTGTCAACTGGAGGGGAGCGAGCTGGATGGCATTGAGAACCCACCGAAGGGTCGGATGGAGGGGAAGCCTGACCCCGTTCTCAAGAGCGGCCATATGAATCGGAAGCACACCTTTAGAGGGGTTGAAAAACTTGAAATTCTTGGGAGGCACCGAGATGGATACACTGTCGGGGATGCCAAACTTTGACCTCAAGCGGTCAATCAACACCGGGTCAACAGTGGAATCTGGAACAACCCGGAAATTGTAGGGAGAGAGCCTCTGCCCAAAGAGACCCGGAGCCGAGACCCGACGCTCCCCTGTAGCGCCACCGGCAGTTTCTTTGTCGGAGTCATCATCGACGATATCTAAAGGTTTGTCAGGATGGTTGGAGAACCCAGTCCCGATAGATACATTCCTACTTGACCGCCGACGTTGTGAGGTGGGCGGGGAATCGTCGCCGTCAGAACTCCTCCTAGCCCGCTTCCCCAGAATAAGACTGACGACCTCCTCGCCGTCGAATATGGAATCAGTTGAGTCACGGCTGTTTTTCGACATTATAGAAGATGAAGAATGAAGAAAGAAGCAAGCTCGGAGGAAAAGCTATGGAGATATTTCTCAGCAGAAAGTTTTTAGCTCGAAGAGATGTGAGGAAGATGAGGAGGAAAACAGACATATATTTATGCAGAAGGGCAACAGCACCGAGATATTCGTCTGGTAACGGTAAAAAAATTGATTACGGTAACATAACCGGATTCAACTCGAAAGCGGGCTAATCATCTCATGCCACATCACCTACACAGTTAAGAGGATGATCTCCCCAAGATTCTGGTAACGGTAAAAAATCTCGGGGACTGCCGTAACGCAATCAGATTAATTCAAAGATAAATTAGTCGGTTCGTAACACGTCATTCAAATGAAGAAATTTCCCCAATATTTCGGTAACGGTAAAAAGAGGAAGATTTCCCAAATAAAGTAAAAATCTGACTTCAACCCCGAGCTCGACGCCTGGTGTTCAAGTCAGAGGGGACTTCTGTTAATAGCCAAAATTGGCTAAGGACCAAAGGGAAATTTTCCACCTCCCAGACCTAGTTCCATACCCGAGATTTTCACCAGGAGACCTCTCAATCCAGAGCCGAGCTACTATACCATCCCAGAAATAAGGGCAGGCTCTGGAAACATCCGGGATAGAGCCCGGACCTGAGAGCTTCCTCCAGGAGACCTCTCTGTCCAGAGCCGAACTGCGATACCACCCCAGGAACTAGGACGGGCTCCGGAAACATCCGGGATAAAGCCCGGAACGATCAGATCTAGCCCGCATCACTAAAGCTAGAAGCTCCCTGAAGTCGAGGTCATCTCGCAAGTGCTCCAGAGACTCGCCTACACCTTGATTGTCACAGAAGAATGTCCCTAAAAGGCCGCGAGATCAGTCGAAGCCACACCTAGCTTCAAAAGGTCAATCGAGGCCACACCTAGCTTCGAAAAGGTCAAGGGAAGCTCGATTTGGCTCAAAGCTGAATGAAACTTCTCAGATATCAAGGTCGAAATACTAATCAACCTCCCTAGTTGACGTACCACACCATATCGTCATATCCAACGACCTCCATAAAGGATCATACTGAAAGGATACGAGGAATGCATTGAATCATATCTAGAAATGTTATCTGCATGCAGAATGAGTAATAAAATCCAAAAAAGGAAACAAACTGATCTCCACCACGATACTCTCAATTCAGGAGTCAATCCAAAAGTCAATGACATTAACGCAAGAAATCCCGCCCGATAAGGAGGAGACTGAGAAAATCAAGGGAGAATTAGTCTGTTGACCTACAAACTATGTATAAATAGAAAAGAAAAGAAATGAAAGAGGAGGCTACTATTCGACAGGCATACGACTAACAATCGACCATTCACCAGAGAGAGTTAAGAGAAAAGAGAGAAGAATTTTTGTATTTGTATACTATGCATATTCAATAAAAACATTCTTGCTTACTTGTCACTTTATAAATCACTGTTACATATATAAAGAATTTTGGCCACCACTTACGTGGTAATGGTCTCGAGGGCGTTAACTGAGGTTTCTCATCCCTAGCAAAATTTCCGTTAACACATGTCATGGAGATAAATTTTAGGTCATTCAAATGTACTTCCCAGTCAATTCTACTAGTCCAAAAATGCATGTTTGAACATAGAGGTGACATGGATTGCAAACAAAGCAAGGCACACTTATTAAATAAGAAAGGCCATATAAGAATATATATAAGCACAACCAAAAATACTCAAGCAATTAATAAAGAAGCATAAAGTCGATCAAGTTTTTGCTTATTTCAACATGCAAGGTTGCTCTCTTTGCTTGTGTTCCTCATAAGGGGTCAATCACCAAAACACATCAAAGTATATGACAAATCCCAATAGACCTACTAAGTAACTTGAACCTAGTTGAGTCTAAGGGCTTTGTAAATAAATCCGCTAGTTGATCATTAGTGCCCACATGCTCAAGTGCAATGCATTTGTTTTCAACTAGTTCTCTAATGAAATGATGCCTAATGTCTATATGCTTTGTCCTAGAGTGCTGAACCGGATTCTTTGAAATGTTAATTGCACTCATGTTATCATAATAAAGGGTTAGAATACCTTGATCAAAGCCATAATCCACAAGCATTTGTTTCATCCAAAGGAGTTGTGTGCAAGCACTCCCGGCGACTATGTATTCTGCTTCAGCTGTGGATAGAGAGATGGAATTTTGGTTCTTGCAAAACCATGAGACCAAGTTGTTACCTAGGAAGAAGCAACAGCCCGATGCACTCTTCCTATCATCACAATTTCCTGCCCAATCTGCATCACTAAAGCCAACTAAGCTAGCATTAGTGTCAAAAGAGTACCATATCCCATAGTTGGATGTCCCATTCACATATCGAATGATTCTATTCACGGAGGAGAGATAGGATTCCTTGGGATCCGCTTGGTACCTAGCACACACACCCACACTAAAGGCTATATCGGGCTTACTTACGGTCAAGTAAAGCAAGCTACCAATCATGCCACGATAAAGACTTTGTTCCACACTCTTGCCACTAGCATCCTTGCTTAGTTTCAAGGTGGTACTCATGGGTGTGTCACAATGTTTGGCATTCTCAAGGCCAAACTTCTTCACTAGGTTCTTAGCATACTAAGCTTGGGATATGAAAATCCCATCATGCAATTGCTTGATTTGCAAACCAAGGAAGTAATTGAGCTCCCCAACAAGACTCATCTCAAATTCATGAGACATGACATCAACAAATTGTTGGACTTGGGATTTGTTTGTGGAACCAAAAATAATATCATCAACATAAATTTGAGCTATGAAAAGCTCATCTTTATTCCTCTTGATGAATAAAGTTTTGTCAACACTACCCCTAGTATAGTCATTGTCAACAAGAAATTGAGTGAGGCGCTCATACCAAGCCCTAGGTGCTTGTTTCAACCTATATAAAGCCTTCTTGAGGCGATAGACATGATTGGGGTGGTGTGGATCCATAAACCCCTTGGGTTGCTCATCAAACACTTCCTCATGCAAGAAACCATTGAGGAAGGCACTCTTAACATCCATTTTATGCAATTTGAACTTGTGCACACATGATATGGATAAAAGAAGCCTTATGGACTCAAGACGGGCAACCGGAGCATAAGTCTCCTCAAAGTCAATACCCTCAATTTGAGAGTATCCTCGTGCTACAAGTCTAGCCTTGTTGCTCACAATGTTGCCATTTTCATCCGACTTGTTCCTATATACCCATTTTGTGCCTATGACATTAGTATCCTTGGGTCTAGGAACAAGAGTCCAAACCTCATTTCTTTCAAATTGGTTTAGCTCTTCTTGCATGGCAAGAACCCAAAACTCATCATTCAAGGCTTCATCAACCTTTTTGGGTTCAATTTGAGAAGTGTAACAAGTATAGCTAATTTGATTAGCTATTTGACGCCTAGTCCTAACACCCTCATTCATATCTCCAAGAATGTCATTCTTGTTGTGGAGATGTCTAACCCATGGAGCGGGTTCTTTAGAGTCCAATGATGGATCTCTATCAAGAGATTAAATGACCTCTTCATCAAGACTTGACTTCACATCAATTGAAGTCTCACCATTCTTTTCCAAGGAAGAATCATCAACCACAATGACCTCCTCATCATGATCTCTAGTCTTAGGCCTACAATCATCTATGACAACATTAGATGATTCCATGACACTCCGAGTTTTTAAATTGAAAACTCTATAAGCCTTACTATTAAGGGCATAGCCAATGAAAATCCCTTCATCACTCTTGGCATCAAACTTGCCAAGTTGATCTCGGTCATTTAGAATGTAGCATTTGCTCCCAAATGAGTGGAAGTAGCTAACGTTTGGCTTCCTACCCTTCCATAATTCATATGAGGTTTGCCTAGTACCGGGCCTTAGGAAGACTCTATTTCCTACGTAGCAAGTCGTATTGACGGCCTCGGCCCAAAGGTTCCTAGGGACATTGTTGCTAAGCAACATCACACGTGCCATCTCTTGAAGGACCCTATTCTTCCTCTCAACAACCCCATTTTATTGAGGAGTTCTAGGAGCCGAAAACTCATGGGAAATGCCTAAGCTATTGCAATAGCTTTCAAAACAAGCATTTTCAAATTCCCTCCCATGGTCACTCCTAATCCTTTTAATGCTTTTAATGTATGAGTTCTTTTCATTTTGAATTTTAGTGCAAAGCATTTAAAATTTTTCAAATGCTTTAGATTTTTCTCTAAGAAAATATGTCCATGTAAATCTAGAGAAATCATCAACACAAACAAAAATGTATCTCTTGCCACAGAGACTCTCGGTTTGCATGGGACCCATAAGGTCCATATGTAAAAGCTCTAATGGCTCCTTGGTGGCAAGATACTTGCCTTTCTTATGCATACTTTTGGTTTGTTTCCCTTGTTGACAAGGTCTACAAACGCCATCGACTTTCTTCCCAAGATTAGGGAGGCCACGCACAACCTTGAACTTATCTAAGATCCTCAAATCTCGATAGTTGACAAAGACCTTTTTCCCTTATGTCGTTTTAAAAGATCAGTCCGTCAATAATATTTAAAGAAACCACACAAGCCTAAATCAGTTTACAAACATAAATATAGTGGCAAGTGGGTGTCGTCCACAGGGAGCTGAGTTAGCCAAATTAGTTAAAGCTAAAGCAATGGTATGTATATATAAATAGCAAAACATGAATTGGTGAAAATGTAGATTGTGAACCAATTCTAAATAACACAAAATTAAATAAGTAAATAAAATGAAAGGGGAATATGGAGTGAAGGATATATAGATGATGGAAACTAAGGAGTTAATGGATTCGAAAGCAAATACTGGGCAATGTAACAAACTTGTCAATAGCACGGCTCTTCAAGGTAACCGACCTAGGATGTATAGAGTCGATTATTTATCCCCAGAAGGTGGCCAACCTAGGATGTATAGTGCGGACCACCTATTAGGGATTAATCCTTGTAAACTACCAACCTAGGATGTATAGAGTTGATTGTTTACCGGATTCTAGAAATGAAGCTCGTCTACCTAACATTGACTTAACCGATTACAAATAGTCACCCTAGGATGTATAGTGATGACTTCTAACTCTTTCACGGATTCCGAACTAGGATGTATAGTGCCGGAAATAAGATCGAGGTTAGATTAAAACCGCGGTTCAAGAGTCGGAATTCATGACTTTCCGTCTATTCTTTAGAGCATTAAACAACTAAAGAGGATTTATATCTAGATGCAATACCCATTCATAATATAAAGACATCTTGCAAAGATCATGTATCTACACAAGAAATCAATGATCAACACTCACAACAAGAATCGATCAATGGAAGATAGACATGAATATCAATATAATACCAAGTTTATGTACAAGCCCAATATTAAACTAACTAATCCATCAACCCCTTAGAGGGGATTTAGCTACTCATTACAACTAGGAAATTAGTAGAGAGGAGAAAGAAATAACCCTTGGAGAACATCTCCTTCCTTGAAGTGGCTCCAATCTCCTAACTTCCTTGAAGTTGAGTAGAGAATGTGTGGATGAGAGGTAGAGAGAGAAACTAGATCTAAGAATAACTAATCTGCCTAAAACGGAGTTAAAAAGCTCCTTAAAACGTTTCTATACTTTTATATTTATACTAAATACAAAAATAGGTCACTTAAGCTTTGAAAATCAGACTGGCGGGCTCGGAGTGCGGGTGGAGTGCGGGTGGTTTACCCGCACTGTACCCGCTCTTTATGGGTTGCCTGCAACTTTAGTTCACGGATTAGGACATTAGTGCGGGTGGAGTGCGGTTGAATTACCCGCACTTGACCCACACTTAGCCCGCACTTGGCATCGCACTGTGACCGCACTTCCTTCTCAGGTGCAAAATCTACCTACTATCTTGAGCAACAGTATGGGTAGAGTGTGGTTGGATGACCCGTACAGTACCCGCACTCTAATCTCAGGTGCAATTCTGCTCTTCTGTTCTTGATGCAAGTGCGGGTAGAGTGCGGTTCGATGACCCGCACAGTACCCGCACTCTAGTGTCAGGTGCGATTCTGTTGTTCTGTTCTTGGTGCAAGTGCGGGTGAAGTGCGGTTTGCTGACCAGCACAGAACCCGCACTCTAATGTCAGGTGACTGCGCAGCTTCTTTGGTTTGGCAATAGTGCGGGTGGAGTGCGGTTAGCTGACCCGCACTGTACCCGTACTTTATCTTTGTACTTGCATTCTGCCCCGGCTATGCACATAAGTGCGGCTGGAGTGCGGTTGCGACCCGCACTGGACCCGCACTATAGACCTGTTTGTGCTCCTTTTCTGCTGGAATCATCACAATGTGCTTCCAAGCCTGTCTCTGCATCATTTCCTTCAAATAAGCACAAAACAACCCATAAGAGACACAAAAACGCACGAAAACAGAACATAAGGTAAGGATCTGAGGGCCTAAATATAGTACATATTTGGCTAGATCAATAGTTCATGTGGCCAAGTCTTTGATGCCACAAATCAACTTCCTCACACTTGGACATATTGAAAGAGATAGCACTAGCTTCAAGACAATAGCAATTGTCACTAGATCTCTTTCCTTTTAGCAAGGTTTGTCCATTTGGCATTAAAATAGAGCAATCATTTTTGTTATACAAGATAGACAGTCCATCATCATTAAGATGAGAAATGCTTATAAGATTGGCTTGCAAGCCATCAACAAGTAAAGCATTTGACAAGGAGGGTAAATCGGGAATGGAAATGGTTCCTTTCCCTATGACTTTCTTTCTAGATCCATCACCAAAGGTGACAAATCCTCCATCCTCCAAGACAAGGGATTTAAAGAAGCTCTTGTTCCCGGTCATATTCCTAGAACACCCACTATCCAAATACCAAGTGTTAGAGGCATTTGCCTTCAAGGCAATTTGAGCCACATAGCAAAAATAGTCATCCATTCTAATCCACCTAGGTGAAATGTTCTCATTCCTAGTGGTACTAGTCACATTGGCTCTAGATTTCCTAGGATCTTGCAAATTGGCTCTAGATTTCCTAGGAACATGCATTTTGGCTCTAGCTCTATTTCTTTCAATCATGCTCTTGATTCTACACATTTCAATGTATTTGAAGCAATTAGGTCTAATGTGACCATCAACACCACAAAAGTGACATGTGGGAATAAAATAAGAAGACATACCATGCCCTTGTGAGTACAAAGGGGCTTTCCCACGCATTTGAGCTTGTCTTTGGTGTTGGATTGGTTCTCTCCTCCTTTGTTGTTGAGTTGGAATGAATTGCTTCCTTGGTTGACCTTGCATGAATTGCTTCTTGGCTTAATGGTATTTGGGTTGAGGGAAACTTTCTTGATGCACCCTTGTTGATTGAGCTTGAGCTTGTTTCCCATGTGCTACCTTGACTTGAGAATCTTTAGAGCACTCTCCTAGTTCGATCTTCTTCCTAGGATGTTGTGGGGGAGGAGGCTCTTTGATGTCCAAGCTCTTTACAAACACAGTCTTGCTTGAGGATGAGGTCTCCTTGTCATCTTCATAGCCAAGACCCTTCTTATCACTTGGCCTCTTGCCAACTCCCAACATGTGATCGAGTTTTTTCGTACTTGACGTCATTTTAGCAATGATCTCTCTTGCTTCTTCAATCTCCTTTTCTACCAATTCCTCATTTCTTTTTGCTATCTTTACTTCTCTATTTAGGTGAGTGACTTCGGTAGATAGCTTGAGATTCTCACCCTTTAGCCTTTGAATCTCTTTCTTCATCTTCAATCTTGAGCTTTGAAAATGCTCAATGAACCCTTCGAGATCCATTTCTCCTACATCCATATTTGTTGAATGGGATGAAGAGTCACCATCACTAGAGTCATTTTCACTTTGTTTCTCTTCCTCTTCATCATCTAATGCTTTCTTACTCTTGAGCGAAGATGCGAAGGCAATAAAGTTTGCCACATGATCCTCATCATCCGAAGATTCTCCTTCTTCTTCCAAGTCATCACCATCACTCCACGTGGCGGCCTTAGCCTTTCCTTTCTTCTTGTTCTTTAAATTTCCACAATCCGTGGAGATGTGTCTGAAACCTCCACATTAGAAGCATTGAATCCCTTTTCTTGTGGGCTTGTCTTCACTTGACTCAAACTTCTTGAAAGGAGTCTTCTTCTTCATTTCTTTTCCTTTGGATCCAAATCCCTTCTTCTCAAATTTGATGAACTTCTTAAACCTTTTGACCATGAGGGCCATTTCTTCATCCGAGTCTTCTTCCTCCTTCTCAACCTTAGAAGTCTTCAAAGCAATACTTTTTTGCTTCTTTGGAGGTGTAGGTGTGGGAGTCCATCTAGACTCATATGCTAGAAGCCTTCCAATAACTTCACTTGGCTTCATGTTCTTGTAGTCACTATTCTCCTCAAGAGCCGACACTTTTGACTCAAATCTTACCGGAAGAGACCTCATAATTTTTTGCTTGATTCTCCTATCCGAGTAAGGATCACCAAGTTGATGGCTTTGATTGACTATGTCCATCAACTTCACTTGAAAGTCATGGAAGCACTCATCCTCCTCCATTCTAATTTGCTCGAATTGTGTTTGGAGGACTTGAAGCTTGGAGTCCTTGACCACCTCGCCGTCTCTAGAATCTCCCATGCCTCTTTTGCAATTCTTGTTGTTTGGATCAATTTGTACTGATTGTCATCCATTGCATAAAGAATGGTATGCACAGCCTTGTTGTTCCACTTGGATGCTTCAAACTCTTGAGTTGACCATTCCGACTTTGGCTTGGGGACTACACTTTCGTCTGCAAGAGTCTTTTCCGGAGGAGTGTAGCCATCATCAATTGCCATCCGTGCTCGGTCATTTATTTGGCAAATGTAAGACTCCATCTTGACTTTCCAAGAGGCATAGTTTACTCCGGTGAGCAAAGGGGGTCTTGTGCTAGAGGCTCCCTCATTACCACTTCCGTTTCCACTCATAGTGTTTGGGTGTGAATGAGATGAATGTTAATGATGCAACAACCACAAACAAAATGCAAGACACACAAAGAGCACGGATCACCTAAGTGTATCTAGGAACCCACTCTGATACCAATTAAAAATACTATATAGCGTGTGTCTATTAACCTAGAGGGGGGGTGAATAGGTTTTAGTTGATTTATTACCAACTTTTCGACTTAATCAATATTAATAGTCCTACCCCATATTAGCAATCAACCAATCATAATATATTCATGCGGAAAACAATAAAAACACAAGGATTGATTTACTTGAGAAACCCTCCAACTAGGCAAAACTCACGGGCTATCCTTCTAGCCACATTCGGTCCTCAAATCCACTATTTCAATGAAAGTTTACAACCTAGGTTGACCTCAAGTCACACCTACTTGGCCACTAACCCTTTCACTCTACCCAACGGGCCTTTAATAGTGATTCTAGACCATAAGCAAGTGCACTAATCCACTTAGTCACAATGCTTAACTATCAATGAAGAGGTTAAACAACCTATGTGAATATGTAAAAATATTCTGTTGAGTGCCGCCACCCGTCCAGGTCCAAGATCGCTTTGAGTGAGGTTGGGGATTCCAGGTCCAAGATCGCTTTGATTTTTTATGGGTTGGCTTCTATGCCTCTCTCATGAACAATGAAGCCCAGAAACTTCCCCGCCGTTACCCCAAAGGCACATTTGGAGGGGTTCAAACGCATCTGGTTTTCCCTCAGTATAAAGAAGGTTTTGCGAAGGTCTTCCTGATGTCCTTTTACGGTTGGGGATTTCGTGATCATGTCGTCGATATATACTTCCATCGTCCTTCCTATCTCGGGCTTGAACAGTTTGTTAACCAACCGCTGGTATGTGGCCCCCGCATTCTTCAAACCAAACGGCATCACCTTGTAGCAGTATAAGCCCTGCCCAGTAATGAAACTGGTTTTATATTGGTCAGCCGGGTGCATTTTAATTTGGTTGTATCCTAAGAATACGTCCATAAAACTCAAAAGCTTAATTCCGAGCGTGGAGTCAACCAGCTGGTCGATCTTTGGTAAAGGAAAACTGTCTTTCAAACAAGCCCGGTTCAGGTCGGTGTAATCGACACACATACGCCACTTCTCATTCGCTTTCGTAACCATGACCATGTTGGCGATCCATTCGGGGTAACATACTTCTGTAATGAACCCTGATTTGATCAATTTATCAATCTCTTCCTGGATCGCAGCGTTCCTATCAGCGTTGAAGTGACGCCTCTTCTGCTTGACGAGCTTGACTGTTGGATCTACCGCTAGTCGGTGGGCGGCCAATGATGCCAGGATTCCAGGCATTTCATCATGGTTCCAAGCGAAGATGTCGCTGAACTCCTGAGAAGTTCAATTAGTCCTCTTTTTACTTCTGGATCGAGGGTGGCCCCGACCTTGACGACCTTAGATGGATCGTCATTTCTGATGGGTATCTCTTCTAGTTTATCTACGGGATGCCCGCTGGCCCATTCCTTACTTCGTTCTTCCTCGTAAGGCATAATAGGTTCGCTCTCCGGATGCCCAGGATGTTCCGCGGGCTCCTTCTCCTCCTGGATTATCCGGGATGTATCCATGTCTTCCTGGATTAATGTCACCTATACACACTGTTTCGCTAGGGCTGTAGGATTGGCAGATACTGCGTAGCATTTACTGGCTGCCTGCTGGTCCCCGCGTACCTCTCCTACTTTGGTTCCAACCGGGAATTTTAGGACGTTGTGGTATATGGACAAGACTCCCTTCAAGGAGGATAGGAAAGGTCTCCCTATGATGGCGTTGTAGGCTGATGGGGTGTCCACCACAACAAAGTCGGTCATAACATTCTGTTGGAGAGGGGTGATTCTGAAGATTACTGGGAGGATCATCGACCCCACTGGTATGATCGAATCTCCAGTGAACCCATAAAGCGAAGTGGTATAGCTGTTGTAACAACGTTGCTTCAGGTTTAATTTTTCCAGGGTATCCTTGAAAAAGATATCTACACTGCTACCTGTATCCACGAGCACGCAATGGACCAGGCAGTTAGCGATCTGTATCGTGATTACCATGGGATCATCATGAGGTTGCACTGTGTTGAAGACATCTGCTTCGGTGAAAACGATTTGCGCTGACAGGGAGGGCTCTGTCGGGCACTGGCTGACTTCGAAGATCCCCCGGCTTTCTCTGATGCGGGGAATCTTTCTTGCGTGGTTTTTTCTGGAGTTATTGGAAACGCCAGCCAGTGTAGGACCTCTGCTGATAGTGTGTATCACCTGGATTTGTTGCATTAAGTCAGCATGTTCCCCTTTCCTCTTTTCTGCTTCTTCATTGATTTTAGCTTGTACCTCCCTTCCAGTCCTAATGTTATCTCTGACCTGTTGTAAGAACTCAATCAAGCATCCTCCTTTTATCAGGGCTTCAATCTGGTTGTGCAAATTATAGCACTCTGAGGTGTTGTGGCCTACGTCTTCGTGGAAGTCGCAGTACTTGTACCGGTTTCTCCTATCAGCTCGGGCCTTCATGGGAGCAGGCTTTTGGAACAACCCTTTATCAGGTATAGCAAGGTAGACTGTTTCCCTGGAAGCATTCAAAGGGGTGTAGTAGTCATACCCTTTTTCCCCTTGCATTACTGGAGCCACGATCCTGGGAGGCAGCGAAGCCAGGGGAGGGGTTCGTTTTGCTGGATATCTTTCTTGCCTATGCAAAGGAGCAGGGATGCGATAGGTCGACCTGTTGGGAGGTTTATTCTGAGTTTTCTGTACTGGCTCAAATTTGGGGGCTTTTTTCTTCAGACGCTTTGCTGTTCTCATGTCATATTGTTCCATCTCAACCTTGAGTTGTTCGTTGATCTTGACCTGCTCAAGAGCCCGGTCGTAGGCCTCCTGGTAAGTCTCGGGAGGTCTCTTGGCAAAGGAACGGAAAAGCTTTCCCGCCCATAGGTTCCGCCTGAAGTTGGTGAGGGTTTCTTTTTCTGTAAAAAATCCCATTTGTATGACCTCCTTATGAAATCGTTCCACGTATGCTTGGCTGGGTGATTACTTGGAGGGGAATTCCCCTTGGTAGGGATTGGCCTCCGTTCGCCGCTATTTTAGCCAGAACATCTGCGCGATGGTTTTGGTGTCGAGGCACCTGATCGATCTTGAATCCCTTAAATTTGCTTTTCAGCAGCCGAGCTAGATTTAGGTAGGCAACCATATTATCTCCCTTTGTCTGGTAGACCCCAGTCACCTGGTTTACAACAAGCAACAAATCACTCTTGATCTGCAGGTAGTCGGCCTTTAGTTCGATGGCTACCTTCATCCCGGCTAGGAGGGCTACATATTCTGCTTCGTTGTTTGTAGTTTTAAACTCGAATCTGAAACAGTGACAGAATTCAGTCCCCTCCGGATCTATCAAAACTATGCCAGCTCCTCCCCCAGCTCGTCCGGATGCTCCGTCTGAAAAGAGGATCCATGGCTTGCAGCCTTCCGGCCAATTTTTGACCTCGGATTCCTTCTTAGGGACCTTGTTTGATACTGAGGGATCATCTGGATCTGGGATTGCTGAGAATTCTGCCAAGAAATCGGCCAAAGCCTGTGCCTTAATTGTAGTCTGAGGCTTATACTTTAGGTCGAACTGAGTGAGCTCTAGTGCCCATAAAACTAGCCTTCCTGACACGTCTGGTCTTTGCAAGAATTGACGAAGGGGTTGGTCTATCACCACTGCTATTGTGTGAGCTTGAAAATAGGGACAGAGTTTCCTCGCTGAGATCACCAGGGCATAAGCGAGCTTCTCCAGGAGAATGTAGTTCCTTTCTGATTTGGTCAAGGTATGACTCACATAGTATATGGGTCTTTGAAAGCCGTCGCTACAATCCTTGGCCAAAGCCCCGCTTACTGCAGTTTCTGATATAGCCAGGTAAATCTATAACTCATCTCCGAGAACCGGCTTGACTAACAAAGGGGGGCTTGTTAGGTACTCTTTCAAAGCCTGAAACGCCTGCTCGCTTTCCTGGCTCCATTTCATGTTCTTTCCTTGTTTGATGGCCTTGAAGAAAGGGAGACATTTATCGGTGGAGCGAGAGATAAACCTGTTGAGTGCCGCCACCCGTCCAGTCAGAATCTGTACTTGCTTGAGCGAGGTCGGGGATTCCAGGTCCAAGATAGCTTTGATTTTTTCTAGGTTAGCTTCTATACCTCTCTCATGAACCATGAAGCCCAGAAACTTCCCTGCCGTTACCCCAAAGGCACATTTGGAGGGGTTCAAACGCATCTGGTTTTCCCTCAGTATGAGGAAGGTTTTATGAATGTCTTCCTGATATCCCTTTGTGGTTGGGGATTTCGTGATCATGTCGTCAATGTACACTTCCATCGTCCTTCCTATCTCGGGTTTGAATAGTTTGTTAACCAGCCGCTGGTATGTGGCCCCTGCATTCTTCAAACCAAACGGCATCACCTTGTAGCAATATAAGCCCTGCCCAGTAATGAAACTGGTCTTATCTTGGTCAGCCGGGTGCATTTTAATTTGGTTGTATCCTGAGAATGCGTCCATAAAACTCAAAAGTTTGTTTCTGGACGTGGAGTCAACCAACTGGTCGATCTTTGGTAAAGGAAAACTGTCTTTCAGACAAGCCCGGTTGAGGTCGGTGTAGTCGACACACATACGCCATTTCCCATTCACCTTCGTGACCATGACCACGTTAGCGACCCATTCGGGGTAGCGTACCTCTCTAACGAACCCCGCTTTGATCAATTTATCAACCTCTTCTTGCACCGCCGCGTTCATATCAGCGTTGAAGTGACGCCTCTTTTGATTGACGTGCTTGACTGTTTGAACTACTGCTAGCCGGTGGGTGGCCAATGATCGTGCCTAAAATATTGTATATTTCAGCCCTCATTCCTATTCCTTTGTCTCGTTCTTGTGTGTATTTTCTATATATTTTATGTCTAATAGGCACATTAGTGCTTATTGCAGGCAATAGATGTAATTCTGGGTTTGGAAGCTTGTTGCGGTGATTCCGACAGAAAAAGGGCGAAAGTAAAGGCAAAAGAGTACAAACAGCTCTACAGTGCGGGTCCGGTACGGGTCCAGTGCGGGTCACAACCGCACTCCGACCGTAGTCCAGCCGCAGTCATGTTCATAGCCGGGATAGGATGCAGTAAAGAGATAAAGTGCGGGTATAGTGCGGGTATAGTGCGGGTCATCCAACAGCACTCAACCCGCACTTGCACCAAGAACAGAAGAGCAGAATTGCACCTGACGTTAGAGTGCGGGTACTGTGCAAGTCATCAAACCGTACTCCACCCGCACTTGCACCAAGAACAGAAGAACAGAATTGTACCTGACATTAGAGTGCGGGTACTGTGCGGGTCACCAAACCGCACTCCACCCGCACTTGCACCAAGAACAGAAGGTAGATTTTGCACCTGACAGGGAAGTGAGATTCAAGTGCGATCACAGTGCGATTCCAAGTGCGGGTCAAGTGCGGCTAATTCAATTGCACTCCACCCGCACTAATGCCCTGATCCGAGTACTGAAGTTACAGACAACCCATACAGTGCGGGTAAATCACCCGCACTCCACCCGCACTCCGAGCGCGACAGCTTCTGGTTTCAAGCTTAAGTGACCTATTTTTCCATCCTCTATAAATAGAAAAGGATGGGAACGAACCAAAAGATCACCATACCTCCCAACACTTGTATTTTTAGCTAAAAACATATCTCCCTATCATCCAAACCATCTCTACTCAATCAAAGGCAACTAGGAGACTTAGATTCAAGCTTTAAGGAAGGAGATCAATCTTCTAGGGTTATCTCTACTCTCTCTCTTAGTTTATTTGTTTGTAATAGAACATGAGTAGCTAAAATACCCCACTATGGGGTTGATGTTATTTGTTTGACGGATATTTTGGGCTTTGTAAATAAACTCTATGTGTTATATTTATTCTATCTCTATATTTCATTCCATTGCTTGTATTGATTTCCATTATTGATTTGCTTGGATACACCCTCTTTGCATGGTGATTTGTATTACTTGAGTAGACAATTAGGTTGTCTAATGCTCCATTGAATGGAAGGATTTCTGGAAATCCGGCTCTATAACCATGCTCTTAATCTAATCTCGAATTAGTGGCTTTCACTATACATCCTAGGTTAGCCACTTGTGAGAGAATTAGAAGCCTCCACTATACACCCTAGGTTGGCTACTTTAGTGATTTTACGAGAACTAACCTTCAAGTAGAATTCGGTTGATAACCTCGAGCCTCATCCAATCCCAACCGGGTGGCCTTCACTATACATCCTAGGTCGGCCACTTGTGATGGAATTGGAAGCCATTACTATACACCCTAGGATGGCTACATTAGTAATAGGTTGAGCCATAGCTAGATAGATGAGCTTCATGGAACAAGTCCCAATTGAGTAACTAGCCACTGTTGGTTGCTTAAGAGGGATTAATCGCTAGTATGAGGTCTTCGCTATACATCCTGGGTTGACCTCTTGCTAGAGATATATACCAACACTATACACCCTAGGTTGGTTACATTTGTCAAAACGTACTTAATTGAGAGTTTGTTGCAATTGCCCCAATATTCACTTACGAGTCCATCAACTCCATAGTTCCATCGTCATTCATTCATCCCTCCATTGTCATCCCATTTATTTGCTTTCATAGTTTAGTTTATATTGCATCTTTATTCATTATCACTTTACTTTTATGCTTGCTAGTTATATTAATCCTAATCTTATCACCGCTACCCCGATCTCAGTGGACGACACCCGTGCTTGCCGATTTGCTTGTATTTATACTTGTGAACGCATCGCATAGGTTTTATAAATTGTTTTGACGGACGGTTTTCTGACGCCAAAAACCTTCCCATCAAATGGCGCCGCTGCCGGGGATCGGTGTGCGAAGTAGTGATTAGATTAGTTTTAATACTATTAGTTTATTAGTTGTTTTTAGCTTTGTTAGTTTCTTTTTATTTCTTTGGTAGTTTTTTGTTTTTGTTTGTTTCAGGACTCTATGGATTCCTTTTGGCCAAATTCAGGGTCAATCTACGAGCCTAACGAGAATACCTACATCTCATCATTCCAGTCAAATTCCGTTGAAGATCAACTACAAAATTTCATAAAGAATCATGTGCAGGAGACTGAGCAAATGATAGCTTCTCAACAAGAGACTCAAGCCTTCATAGAAGAGAAAACCACCCAAATGCTAGAATCCGCCCAGCAGTCCACCCCGGTAAATCAGAGTTGTTTCCAAGTTAAAGCAACCAAGCCGGTGGATTCCTCCAATTTCTCAAAAGAAGACATGTATAAGCTCCGAATAGAATTTGAAGTGGAGCGAAGCAAGAGAATGGACGAGATGGACAGGATGATCAAGATGAACCAGCAGCTTATAAGCATGAGTACAGAGCTAGTGTTGGAAAGGGGTCTGTTGAAGGAAGAGAACGAAGCACTTCAAGAGAGAGAAGCCTTGGGAATGGAAAAGGCGAGTAATCTCCAAGAGTTGAACAAGAAATTATTATTTGAAATGAAGATGCTCAGGGTTGAGAATGGTACTCTCAAGAAGACAAATGGTGAAGTCTCCGACAAGAACAAAGAATTGGAGGAACGACTTGAGAGATTTGAAGCCGAGAAGAGTACCGCATCGAAGGATTTGGAGAACTTAGTGAGGTTATCAAAAGATTTTGAAGATGAGATAGCTCACAAGTCCATGAAGATGCAAATGGAGGTTGATCAAAAAGTCAATGCCTTAGGGGAAGCAAAGGTAGCACTAAGCAAAAAGGAGGCGGAGGTCAAGGCGTTACAAGTGAAACAAATCAAACGTCCTCAAGACCACGCATCAAAGGGGAGTTCCTCTAACTCTCATATCTTTTGCTATGCATGTTCTAAGATAGAGAATTCTAAGGCTAAAAATTACAAGCCAAATCAACGTAAGAAAACTAGAGGTCCTAGGAATAGGTGGAGTCCACCTAGGGTCAAGCAAATATGGGTGAGGAAAGACCAAGTGCACTTATATAGAAACATGAAAAGGGGAAAGATAATGAAGTCACCTAAATTTATGTGGGTAGTGAAAAATAGGGAATTTCCTAACTTGGTCAAACCACCCTTAGAGGACCCTAGCCTCTCCATGAATGCATCCCATTGAATAATTTTGATGCATGCAGTTAGTTTTATCTTTTAGGTTGTTTAAATTCAATAAATTGTGTTGTTAGGATATTTTTGTTCAAATGTTATATTTTGTGGATATTTGCACATTGAATTTATTGATTATATTTATGGATGAAAGAGCCGGAGGCTCTTGTTCAAGTATGAATGCATGTGCTTTATATTGTTTAATTCGGTTTGGGGGTTCATGCCCCATTCCGTCATTTTTGATAAAATGCATGATGTTAAGCTTGACTTGTGCTTCAATGATATATTGCATGAGTTGCCTTTATTTTGTGATCCTTGTTTGAGTCATTTTTATTTTGTTGGGGCATTGATTGTGTTTGATTAGTGTCTAAGTTTGTTTGAGTCATGTTAGGTGCATGCTGCTAGGCCGGATTCTCTTGTCTTCAACATTGAGGACAATGTTGGGTTTTGGTTTGGGGGTGTTGACGCCTTTTTGAGTCATCTTTTGTGTCTTGAGTCATTTTTGTGTCTTATTTTCGAAAAAGTGCTGCTTAGCCAGAATTTTGAGCTTATTTAGCTTGGTGAGATACCTGGAGCATAGTGTTTGTGGCGAATGTGTGTATGCTTTATGTGCTTATTCAATAACTCTTAGTCACTTTAGGGGTCTCACTTGCACTTCATGGGCTAGTCTCATCTTCTAGTGTCCAAGTTTAGGGAACTCGGTGCTCAAGCACCTTGTTCTAATAGTGGAGATTTCCCTTGTGAGATCACAAACACAAGCCAAAAACGTGTATATTTGAGGAAAAATGTTTTTCAAATCTTTAAACACTATTCAAACATCATGCAAAGTCTCACCACATCAAAAATCATCATTTGTCATTGAACATGCATCATATATATGGACTGCTTGACAGAAACTTTTATTCCCTTGGTAGATTGATCCTTTGAAGTGATATTAGGCAATGTGTGTTTTAGCCACTCAAAAAGAAAGCCTAAATACTTCCCATTCCCGTAATATGTGTGCTCCCAAGCCAATTTTGAAGCCAAACACATATAGACTTTTCCTTTCTACACCCACGTTATCCATAACCCAAGCAACCTAAACACTTAGCCAACCCTCTCTTAATTGATCTTGTTGAGGCTTAGGAATGTAGAGTTGTGCTTTAATTTGATAAATGGCGTGTACCTAGGCAAGAGTAATGAGTTGTGAAAATGTGCATAGTAAAAAGGCATGAAAAGAAAAGAAAAGAAAAGAAGCAAAAAGTAACAAAAGAAAAATATGCTTCAAATGCCTTGTGTCAATTGTAAATGCTATTCAAATGGGTAACATGAGTAGTTAAAGATTGCACGTGGAGTCTAATTGTATGCCTGGACGCCATATTGTATTTGGAAGTGGAGTTGCACGAGAAATTAAATGCTTAAGTGTAGAATGTATTGCCTTAACTTGGTTGATTAGTGCTTGTGCCTAAATTTCTCATTCTTCTAATCACCATTCACCGTGGCCACGTTACAACCAAATGGAAAAGACCTAGTTGATCTTAGGGGACGTCTAGATTGGGAATATTAGTTAATGAATGCTCTTTCCACCTTCATGACACGTGATTCTTTCATGAGACTCACTCACTGAAAACAGCATTTATTCTACACTAAATGTATGCAACTAAGTTGATTCAGTTACATAAATTCATTGGCATACATGTTGCATGAGTGTGAACCTAGGTTCTGAGAGGACAGATACGAGAGAATCCATGTGAGAACCTAGTTTCGAAGTGAATTATGCTCGAGGTGTGAGAGTGAGTAGTTTCTGAGGCGAGGGCATTTTAAGTGTGGGATTCCTGTTGTGCCAGTTTCCCTTGGGGTGTCTTCGAGTTGTTTAGAACATTTCGCATATGCTCATTCCTCACTTCCATTTGCTTTTGCGTATCTCTCTGCTAGTAGGTTCTGCAGCAAGTTTTTCTTTGTGTCTAGGAAAGTTTTTAGTTCGAGTCATTTTTAGTTAGTGTCTTATTTGTTTCATTTTATGTTTGCTCGAGGACGAGCAAAGGTTTGGTTTGGGGGTGTTTGATCGTGCCTAAAATATTGTATATTTCGGCCCTCATTCCTATTTCTTTGTCTCGTTCTTGTGTGTATTTTCTATATATTTTATGTCTAATAGGCTCATTAGTGGTAATTGCAGGCAATAGATGTAATTATGGGTTTGGAAGCTTGTTGCGGTGATTCGGGCAGAAAAAGGGCGAAAGTAAAGGCAAAAGAGTACAAACAGCTCTACAGTGCGGGTCCGGTGCGGGTCCAGTGCGGGTCGCAACCGCACTCCGACCGTACTCCAGCCGCACTCATGTTCATAGCCGGGACAGGATGCAGTAAAGAGATAAAGTGCGGGTATAGTGCAGGTCATCCAACCGCACTCCACCCGCACTTGCACTAAGAACAGAAGAGCAGAATTGCACCTGACGTTAGAGTGCGGGTACTGTGCGGGTCATCAAACCGCACTCCACCCGCACTTGCACCAAGAACAGAAGAGCAGAATTGTACCTGACATTAGAGTGCGGGTACTGTGCGGGTCACCAAACCGCACTCCACCCGCACTTGCACCAAGAACAGAAGGTAGATTTTGCACCTGACAGGGAAGTGCGATTCAAGTGCGATCACAGTGCAATTCCAAGTGCGGGTCAAGTGCGGGTAATTCAACCGCACTCCACCCGCACTAATGCCCTGATCCGAGAACTGAAGTTGTAGACAACCCATATAGTGCGGGTACAGTGTGGGTAAATCACCCACACTCCACCCGCACTCCGAGTGCGACAGCTTCTGGTTTCAAGCTTAAGTGACCTATTTTTCCATCCTCTATGAATAGAAAAGGATGGGAACGAACCAAAAGATCACCATACCTCCTAACACTTGTATTTTTAGCTAGAAACACATCTCCCTATCATCCAAACCATCTCTACTCAATCAAAGGCAACTAGGAGACTTGGATTCAAGCTTCAAGGAAGGAGATCAATCTTCTAGGGTTATCTCTACTCTCTCTCTTAGTTTATTTGTTTGTAATAGAACATGAGTAGCTAAAATACCCCACTATGGGGTTGATGTTATTTGTTTGATGGATATTTTGGGCTTTGTAAATAAACTCTATGTGTTATATTTATTCTATCTCTATATTTCATTCCATTGCTTGTATTGATTTCCATTATTAATTTGCTTGGATACACCCTCTTTGCATGTTGATTTGGATTACTTGAGTAGACAATTAGGTTGTCTAATGCTCCATTGAATGGAAGGATTTCCAGAAATCCGGCTCTATAACCATGCTCTTAATCTAATCTCGAATTAGTGGCTTTCACTATACATCCTAGGTTAGCCACTTGTGAGAGAATTAGAAGCCTCCACTATACACCCTAGGTTGGCTACTTTAGTGATTTTACGAGAACTAACCTTCAAGTAGAATTCGGTTGATAACCTCGAGCCTCATCCAATCCCAACCAGGTGGCCTTCACTATACATCCTAGGTCGGCCACTTGTGATGGAATTGGAAGCCATCACTATACACCCTAGGATGGCTACATTAGTAATAGGTTGAGCCATAGCTAGATAGATGAGCATTCATGGAACAAGTCCCAATTGAGTAACTAGCCATTGTTGGTTGCTTAAGAGGGATTAATCGCTAGTATGAGGTCTTCGCTATACATCCTAGGTTGACCTCTTGCTAGAGATATATACCAACACTATACACCCTAGGTTGGTTACATTTGTCAAAACGTACTTAATTGAGAGTTTGTTGCAATTGCCCCAATATTCACTTACGAGTCCATCAACTCCATAGTTCCATCGTCATTCATTCATCCCTCCATTATCATCCCATTTATTTGCTTTCACAGTTTAGTTTATATTGCATCTTTATTCACTATCACTTTACTTTTATGCTTGCTAGTTATATTAATCCTAATCTTATCACCGCTACCCCGATCTCAGTGGACGACACCCGTGCTTGCCGATTTGCTTGTATTTATACTTGTGAACGCATCGCATAGGTTTTATAAATTGTTTTGACGGACGGTTTTCTGACGGCAAAAACCTTCGCATCAGCCAACGATGTCAGAATTCCAGGCATTTCATCATGGTTCCAGGTGAAGATGTCATTGAATTCCGTGAGAAGATCAATCAGTCCTCTTTTTACTTCTGGATCAAGGGTGGCTCCGACCTTGACGACCTTGGAGGGATCGTCATTCCTGACGGATATCTCTTCTAGTTTGTCCACGGGCTGCCCGCTGGCCCATTCCTTACTCTGTTCTTCCTCGTAGGGCATGATAGGTTCATCCTCCGGATGCCCAGGATGTTCCGTGGGCTCCTTCTCCTCTTGGATTATCTGGGATGTATCCATGTCTTCCTGGATTAATGTCACCTGCACACACTGCTTCGCTAGGGCTGCAGGATTGGAAGATACTGCGTAGCATTTCGTGGCTGCCTGCTGGTCTCTGCGTACCTCTCCTACTTTGGTTCCAACCAGGAATTTCAAGACGTTGTGGTATATGGACAAGACTCCCTTCAAGGAGGACAGGAAAGGTCTCCCTAGGATGGCGTTGTAGGCCGATGGGGTGTCTACCACAACAAAGTCGTTCATTACATTCTGTTGGAGCGGGGTGACCCCGATGATTACTGGGAGGATCATTGACCCCACTGGTATGATCGAGTCCCAGTGAAACCGTAAAGCGGAGTGGTACAGCTGTTGTAACAATGTTGCTTCAGGTTCAATTTTTCCAGGGTATCCTTGAAGAGGATATCTACACTGCTACCTGTATCCACGAGCACGCGATAGACCAGACAGTTGGCGATCTGTATCGTGATGACCATAGGATCATCATGAGGTTGCACAGTATCGAAGACATCTGCTTCGGTGAATACGATCTGAGCTGACTGAGAGGGCTCTGTCGGGCTCTAGCTGACTTCGAAGATCCCTCGGCTCTCTCCGAGGCGGGAACCTTTCTTGCGTGGTTTTTTCGGGAGTTATTGGAAACGTCGGCCAATGTAGGACCTCCGCTGATAGTGTGTATCACCTGGATCTGTTGCATTAAGTCAGCCTGCTCCCCTTTCCTCTTTTCTGTGTCCTCATGGATTTTAGCTTGTACTTCCCTTCTAGTCCTGATATTATCTCTGACCTGTTGTAAGAACTCAATCAGGCATCCTCCCCTTATCAGGGCCTCAATCTGGTTGCGCAAGTTATAGCACTCCAAAGTGTTGTGGCCCACGTCTTCGTGAAAGTCGATGTACTTATACCGGTTTCTCCTGTCAGCTGGGGCCTTCATGGGAGTGGGCTTTTGGAGCAACCTTTTATCTCGTATGGCAAGGTAGACTGTTTCCCTGGAAGCATTCAAAGGGGTGTAGTAGTCATACCCTTTTTCCCCCTTCATTACTGGAGCCACGGTCCTGGGAGGCGGCGAAGCCCGGGGAGGGGTTCGTTTTGCTGGATATCTTTCTTGCCTATGCAGAGGAGCAGGGAGGCGATAGGTTGACCTGTTGGGAGGTTTATTCTGAGCTTTCTGCACTGGCTCAAATTCAGGGGCTTCTTTCTTCAAACGCTTTACCGTTCTCATATCGTCATGTTCTATCTTGACCTTGAGTTGTTCGTCGATCTCGACCTGCTCCAGAGCCCGGTCATAGGCCTTCTGGTAAGTCTCAGGAGGTCTCTTGGTGAAAGAACGGAAAAGCTTTCCTGCCCAGAGGTTTCGCCTGAAGTTGGCGAGGGTTTCTTTTTCAGTGAAAACTCACATTTGTATGACCTCCTTGTGAAATCGCTCTACATATGATCGAAGAGTTTCACTCCGTTCCTGGATCACATATTGGAGGTGTATGGGATCTTTCGGGTGAGGTTTAACTCCTTGGAATTGTGAGCAAAAATCGGTTGATAATTTTGTGAAAGAATCCACGCTTCCAACGGGTAGTTTCCTGAACCAGGTTTTAGCGTAGTCGGTCAAGGTCGTTGGGAACATTCTGCACATAGCTGCTCTGGTAGTGTTCTGGACCTCCATCTGTTGAACGAAGCTCTCTAGGTGGCTTAGAGGATCTTCTGTTCCAGAGAACTTATCTGCTGGCATTTTGAATTTTGGGGGGAGCTCTGCTTCCCGGATCCTCCTAGTGAAGGGAGCGTTCATCTCGCTCAGGGGATTCTTTTTGTCCTCCTTACTCTTTCCCTTCCTTATCTGCTGGACCTCTTCTTGTAGCTTTGCCAGCTGATCCCTCAATCGCTTGTTCCCAGGTCTCTTCGAGTTAACCTCAGATTCCTCACTGTCGAATCTTTCTGATGAACTGGCAATTTCTATCCGGTCCTCCTCCTGGACATGATCCACTCGGGGAGTTTGTCTACTTTCCTCCTCTAGGGCCCGGGTAGTTCTCCTAGATGTAGTTAGATGAGATAGCCCTCGAGGCTTCCGGGTAAAAGCATCCGCGGCAGACTTAACTAGCCAGGGTTGATATTGTGAAAGTCTTCTCGGAGCTGAGGGCATGGGTCCCAGCCTATCCCGGATCGAACGTTGGGGCCCTGATCTATCTCGAGCCTACTCTGGAGGAGGAGGTCCTAGGCGATCGAAAGTAGGTGGCCTAGCTCTGAGCCTGCTCGGCTCTCCCTGATCATTCAGGTTGGTTGGCTGGATTGTGATGCCTTCAGCGAGAAGGCGGACGCGGACGGATTATACGAAGGCCGCCGCTTGTTGGTCGAGTGCTGCCTGGCTCACTATGGGAAGGCCAGTAGCCCGCGTATTGGTTGTCTGGATCGGAGCTTGACTACTATATCCAGACTTTCTCCCCCTTCCTGGGGCTTTTCGGGTTGGCCTCGCCGGAGATTGCTCTGGGACTCTGTGTTGGCCTGGGGAGGAGCGGAGCCTCATAGTTCCTGTAAAACAATGAAAATATAAATGCAAACGATTGGTTAGTTGGGTGTAAGTTCCCACAGACGGCGCCAGAAAGTGTTAACGGAAATTTTGCTCGGGATGAGAAATCTCAGTTAACGCCCTCAAGACCACTACAACGAAGGTGGTGGCCAAAATTTATTGTATATGTAACAGTGATTTATAAAGTGACAAGTAAGCAAGAATGTTTTTATTGAACATGCATGGTATACAAATACAGAAGTTCTTCTCTCTTTTCTCTCAACCCTCTCTAGGGAATGGTCGATTGTTAGTCGTATGCCTGTCGAATAGTAGTCCCCTTTTTTCATTTCATTTCTTTCCTTTTCTATTTATACATAGTTTGTAGGTCAACAGATTGATTGTCCCTTGATTTTCTCAGTCTCCTCCTTATCGGGCGGAATTTCTTGCTTTAATGTCATTGACTTTTGGATTGACGTCCGAATTGAGAGTATCGTGGTGGAGATTAGCTTGTTTCCTTTTTGGATTTTATTACTTGTTCTGCATGTAGGTAACGTTTCCAGATATGATTCAATGCATTCCTTGTATCCTTTCAGTATGATCCTTTATGTAGGTCGTTGGATATGACGATATGGTGTGGTGCATCAACCAGGGAGGTTGATTAGTATTTCGACCTTGATATCTGAGAAGTTTCATCCAGCTTAGAGCCAAATATGGCTTCCCTTGACCTTTTCAAAGCTAGGTGTGGCCTCGACTGACCTTTTGAAGCTAGGTGTGGCTTCGACTGACCTCGCGGCCTTTTAGGGACATTCTTCTGTGTCAATCGAGGTACAGAAGAGTCTCTGGAGCACTTGCGAGATGACCTCGACTTCGGGGAGCTTCTAGTTTTGGTGATGCGGGCTAGATCTGATCGTTCCGGGCTTTATGCCGGATGTTTCCGGAGCCCGTCCTTGTTCCTGGGGTGGTATCGCAGTTTGGCTCTGGATAGAGAGGTCTCCTGGTGGAAGCTCTCGGATTCGGGCTCTATACCGGATGTTTCTGGAGCCCGCCCTTGTTTCTGGGATGGTATAGTAGCTCGGCTCTGGATTGAGAGGTCTCCTGGTGAAACTCTCGGGTATAGAACCAGGTCTGGGAGGTGGAAAATTTCCCTTTGGTCCTTAGCCAATTTTGGCTATTAACAGGTGCCAGTACCCCGTCCGATCTCTTCCCGGTGTTCTGGGTTACTTTCAAGGGGACTAAGTTCCCCTCTTTGAAGCTGTAGTAAACACCGTGCAATCTGGTTCTAGTAGATTACTACCCTGTCTGCTACTCTGTCTTGTTCCTCCTCTACTGCCCCTATCTCTCCTGTGACATCTAGGTTCTCATGGTTACCTCTTGACAGCTCATGGGCTTGTTGTTGGAACCTAGGGTTACAGATTTCGCAGCGGAAGGTTTTAAAATTTTTTTATGCAATCATTAAACCCATTTGTACAGTAATAATCAAATGCAATAATAAAGTGATGAAACATTTTCATACCTACGTAGGAGGCTCCTTCACTTTGATACGAACTGCTCCTGATTTGAACCACGTGATCTTCCTCGCTATCTCCAGGAACTGGTAACAGCGTGTGGGCGCGTCACAATATTCAGGACCTGTATGGAGGAAGAAGAGAAGAAAACACACAAAAAACAAACTCTAGAAGTGCAGCATTTGTGGTCTCACCACACTCTAACTTTCTCTCTTTTTGTTTTGTTTGCTTTTTTTCGTGACACTCACGATCACTGTTTCTCTTCTTAAGTAATCTGATTACTTTTCTTTTCTGTGTAAGTTTTTTGTTCATTCGGTTTTCTAATTTTGTTTAATTAAATATATATCTCATATATATTCAAAAAATAAACAAACCAAAATCTTATTTGATTTTTAAAACTTTTCAAAAATATCTCATATCTTTCAAAAAGATAATTAAATATTTAATTTTTGAATTCAAACATTTTAAATTCAATTTCAAATATTTAATTTAATAAAATAAAATAATCATATTATCTTATTTTATTCAAAATCAAATATCAACTAACACCCTCCATTTAGTGATTAACAACATAATTAAATAATCTTATTATTTAATTTATTTAATCACCATTATTCATTAATTAAATAATCCCATTATTCAATTAATTCACAAATAAATACGTGTCACTTTCGTAACACAATTAATTGGACAATCCAATTAATTAACCGTGACCCTTGTTACCTAAATCGATCGGGCTAGCAAGGGGACCTAATGGACCCACAGTATTTTGAGCTCCAATAATCCTTAGAAATTATTAATTAAACTGTTTAATTAATATTTCATGATTATTAACTTTGGTGTTATTCCACTAAAAATCTGAAGCTGCACTCTCTCAACTGCAGACGTTTTTACACAAACCAATAACTCTCGGTGTCCATCGATATAGCTATTACATATGGTATAATCCTCCACAAGTAGTTCATAATTTGAGCTGGGTCATAATGTCCGTTATACCCCTCTAATCATATCTTTCCATTAAGTACCATTGATTCTCTAATGAACAATAAATCCTACATTCCTTACGGAATTAGGAGAGCGCTCATATTGTTCAAGCCCCGAATCAACCCTTAAGGGAACTACCATCTACTTCTCACAAGAAGGAGTGGATTCCACTATTTTGTACAAACCTTCCCAGCCACAAGCCAAACCGTGATCCCAACATACGGAGTATATTGATCGGGAATGTAACTCCGACCTCACCCATGGTATATCAAAGACCACGATCTAACCTGAAGGAGTCTATTAGACACTCAGGATTAAGATCACCCACATATAGCCATCATTAGTTGATATATATGAATCTCATCGTTAAACGGATCTTAGTGAGAGATTCATATAGATCATGGCCCAGTCCTATATGATCACATCATACAAGGTGCCCCATTCTTATATCTACATATGAATGATCCAGGATAGGATCACCGTACCCTACGAAATGGACCGCAGCTGTAGATTAACCACAAATAAAGTACCCAGCTTTATTTGCTATCTACGGACTCTTTAGATTGCTCGTTTCAAACTGAATCCATATATATATGACACTCATATACTCAGTTCGAAATTACATCCGGCAATCTTGGATGTTAAGTGCACATGTTATATAAAGTATGACACAAAATGAATGAATATACTACTTCTTTTATTTATGTTCAAATTATATTTACATATTACAAGCTTTAGGGCAAAAACCCCAACACTTGTATGACAGTTACCTACGCACATTGCTTTGCAAGTGCTGCTGGATTGGTGGACACCGCGTAACATTTATGAGCCGTCTGCTGCTCTCCACGTACCTCGCCTACCTTATCCCCTATCAGGAAGTTCAAGACGGTCTGGTAGATTGACAGGACATCTTTGATGGCAGATAGGAAAGGCCTCCCAAGGATGGCGTTGTAAGCAGATGAGGTGTCGACCATAACGAAGTCTATCATGAGGTTCTGATGGAGTGGCGATATCCCCACTATTATAGGTGGGATCATAGATCTTATTGGTATCAGTGAGTCCCCAGTGAACCCATATAGAGGGTGGTGCAGCTATTGTAGCAGGCATTTTTCAGGTTGAACTATTCCAGAGCACATTTGAAGAGGATATCATTTTGAACAAGCACTGACTGGAATACATTCTACCTTGACCACCACCTTCGTGGCAGTGGTTTTGAGGGTGTTAATTGAGATTTCTCACCCGAGTAAAATTTCCGTTAACACTTTCTGGCGTCGTCTGTGGGAAACACCCACACCTAGTAAACCAAATCAACCATTTGTATTTTCATTTGTTCAACAGGAACAATGAGGCTCCGCTCCTCCCTAGGACAGCACGGGGCTTCAGAACAACCTTCGGCGATGCCAATACAAAAGGCCCCAAGAAAGGGGAAAAAGGCTGGACATCACAGTCAAGCTCCGATCCAGATGACTAAGGCACGGGCTTCTAGCCACCCTACGATAAGCCAGGCCGCGCTCGACCAACAAGCGGCAGCCTTCATGGAAACCGTTCGCCTCCGCTTGCTCGCTGAAGGCATCACAATCCGACCAACAAACCCAAATGATCAGGGAGAGCTGAGCAGGCCCTGGACCAGACCACCTGTTTTCGACCGCCTGGGACCTCCTCCTTAAGAGCCAGCTCGAGATAGAACTGGGCCCCAACCTTTGATCCGGGATAGGCTAGGACCCATGCCTCTAGTTCTGAGAAAACCTTCACAACACCAGCCCAGGATAGTTAAGTCTGCAGCAGATGCATAAACCCGGGAGCAACGAGAGGCACCTCACCCGACGGTCTCAAGAAGAGAAGCCTGGGCCCAAGAGGAAGGAAGCCGACGAACCTCCGGAGTGGATCCTGCCCATAAAGAGGATCGCGTAGAGGTCACCAGTTCATCGGAGGGATTCTACAGCTAAGAATCTGAGGTCAATTCAAAGAAACCCGGGAACAAGCGACTGAGGGATCAGCTGGCAAAGATACAGAAAGAGGTCCAGCAGATAAGAAAGGAAAAGAACAAGGAGGATAAGAAGGATCCATTAAGCGAGATGAACGCTCCCTTCACAAGGAGGATCCGGGAAGTGGAGCTCTCACCAAAATTTAAAATGCCAACAGATAAGTTCTCCGAAGCGGATGACCCTTTAAGTAACCTGGAGAGCTTCGTCCAACAGATGGAGGTCCAGAATACTACCAGAGCAGCTATGTGTAGGATGTTCCCAACGACCATATCCGACTACGTGGAGACCAGCAAGCAGCTAGGAAGTGTTACGCAGTGTCCTCCAATCCTGCAGCTTTAGCAAAACAGTTCGTACAGGTTACAACAATCCAGGATATGGAGGCATCCCAGATAATCCAGGAAGATATGGAGCTCGCGGAGCATCCAGAGAGCGAACCCATTATGCCTTATGAGGAAGAACAGAGTAAGGAATGGGCCAGCAGGCAACCCGTAGATAGACTAGAGGAGATACCCATCAGAAATGATGATCCCTCCAAGGTCGTCAAGGCCGGGGCTACCCTCGAACCAGAAGTGAAAGAAGGCTTGATTGGGCTTCTTATAGAATTCAGCGACATCTTCGCTTGGAGCCACGATGAGTTGCCCGGGATCCCAGTATCATTGGCCGCCCATCGATTAGCCGTAGATCCAACAGTCAAGCCCGTCAAACAGAAGAGGCATCACTTTAACGCTGAGAGGAATGCTGTGGTGCAGGAAGAAGTAGACAAATTGATCAAGGTAGGATTTATTAGAGAAGTGTGCTACCTCGAATGGATCACCAACGTAGTCATGGTTACAAAGGCGAATGGAAAATGGTGTATGTGTGTCGATTACACCGACCTCAACCGGGCATGTCCAAAAGACAGCTTTCCTTTACCAAAGATCGATCAGCTAGTCGACTCCACATCCAGAAATAAACTTCTTAGTTTCATGGACGCGTTTTAGGGATATAACCAGATTAAGATGCACCCAGCTGACCAAGATAAGACCAGCTTCATTACTGGACAGGGCTTGTATCGCTACAAGGTAATGCCGATTGGCTTGAAGAATGCGGGGGCTATATACCAGTGGCTGGTTAACAAGCTGTTCAAGCCCGAGATCAGAAGGACGATGGAGGTATACATCGACGACATGATCACAAAATCACCAACCGCAGAAGGACATCGGGAAGACCTTCGTAAGACCTTTCTTATCCTAAGAGAAAACCAGATGCGGTTGAACCCCTCCAAGTGCGCTTTCGGGGTAACAACGGGGAAGTTTATAGGTTTCATGGTTCATGAGAGAGGCATAGAGGCCAACCAAGAAAAAATCAAAGCTATCTTGGACTTGGAATCCCCCACATCACTCAAACATGTGCAAATTTTGACTGGGCATGTAGCAGTGATCAACAGGTTCATCTCTCGCTCCACCGATAAGTGCATCTCATTCTTCAAAGCCATCAAGCAAGGGAGAAACATGAAATGGAGCCCGGAGAGTGAGCAAGCTTTTCAAGCCTTGAAGAAATACCTAACAAGCCCACTATTGTAAGTCAAGCCGGATCCCGGAGAGAAGTTGCAAATCTACCTGGCCGTCTCAGAAACTGCAGTAAGCGGAGCTTTGGCCAAGAAGTGTGGTGACAGGATTCAAAAGCCCATATACTATGTGAGTCATGCTTTAACCAAGTCAGAGAAAAATTATATTCTCCTGGAAAAGCTTGCTTATGCTCTAGTGACCTAGGCGAGAAAGCTCTGTCCCTATTTTCAAGCTCATTCAATAACAGTGGTGACGGACCAACCTCTCCGCCAATTCTTACAAAGACCGGATGTGTCCGGAAGGCTAGTCTTATGGGCCCTAGAGCTCACTCAGTTCGACTTAAAATATAAGCCCATGACCGCGATTAAAGCGCAGGCTTTGGCAAACTTCATTGCAGAGTTTTTAGTGCTCCCAGGCCAAGTGATTCCCGCAGCACTGAATGAGATCCCTGAGAAGACTTCCGAGATCGATAATTGGCCGGAAGGCTGCAAGTCCTAGACTCTCTATACATATGGAGCATCTGGGCAAGTTGGGGGAGGAGCTGGCGTAGTTTTAATAGATCCGGAGGGGACTGAATTCGGTCACTGATTCAGATTCGAGTTTAAAGCCACAAATAATAAATCAGAATACGAAGGCCTCCTAGCCAGAATGAAGGCAGCCATCGAACTGGAGGCCGACTACCTGCAAATCAAGAGCGACTCATTATTTGTAGTTAATCAGGTGTCTGGGGTATACCAGGCAAAGGGAGATAACATGGCCGCTTACCTAAAGCTATCTCAGTCAGTTAAAAATAAATTTAAGGGATTTAAGATCGATCAGGTGCCTCGACACCAAAACCACCGCGCAAATGTTCTAGCCAAAATAGCCGCAAATGGAGGCCAATCCTTACCACGGGGAGTTCCCCTCCAAGTGATCTCCCAACCAAGCATAGCCGCAAGTAAGGAAATATGTTCCCTGGATCGTCATCCTTGCTGGGTAGACCTGATCGTTGCCTACCTCCAAGAGGGAAAGCTTCCCGAGGAGCCTAATCAAGCCCGAAGAATTAAAAGGATCTATGTCCGATATTGCCTTGTAGACGGGTACCTCTACAGGAGGGGTAGATCCATCCCCTTACTTCGATGTTTACATCCTGATGACTCTAAATGGGTGCTAAGAGAGGTTCATTCTAGGGATTGCGGGAACCACATCGGTGGAGAAGCTTTAGCATATCAAGTGCTCCGTATGGGGTACTACTAGCCGACCATCCACCAAGACGCAAGAAACTTTGTAAGATCTTGCGAGCCATGTCAAAGGACTTCGAACTTGAACCACTTGCCACCAGAGCGATTGTCTTCTCTCAGTTCACCCTACCCCTTTGCCATATAGGGGATCGACCTGATTAGACCGCTTCCCACAGCTCATGGACAAGTTAAATATGCTATCGTGGCTATCGATTATTTCACAAGATAGGTCGAGGCAGGGCCTTTTTCTCGAATATCATAAAAGAATATGACCTAGGCAAGCAGTTTGACAACGCCCGATTCAAAGACTTCTGCAAGGGTTTGGGAATCGACCTTAGGCTCGCTTCAGTAGCCCATCCTCAAACCAACGAGCTGGTGGAATCCACCAACAAGACTATCAAGAAGCTTCTAAAGAAGAAACTATAGCAAAAAAAAGGCAAATGGGCCGAAGAACTGCCCGAGGTCCTCTGGGCATATCGAACTACAAAGAGGACAGCTGCTGGGGAGACACCTTACTCTCTGGCTTTCGGAGTTAAAGCGGTCCTCCTCATCGAGCATAAATTAACCTCATTCAGGGTACAACATTTTGAACCCGAAAGCAACGAAGTCAAGCTCCGAGCTAACCTAGACCTCCTAAAAGAGAAACAAGACCAGGTGGCTGAGAAAGTAGTTATCTACCAGAGCAAGATCGCTAGGTATTTCAACCGAAAGGTCAGAGCCCAAAATTTCAAAGAAAGGGATCTGGTACTAAGGAAAGTTACCTCGAATACTCAGAAAAGGTCAGATGGAGTCCTAGGCCCTAATTGGGAATGGTCATACTTGATAAATGTAGTTGCTTGCAATGGAGCCTACAAACTCAAAGACATGAATGGACAACCCATCAACCACACCTGGAATGCAGATCATTTGAGGAAATTCTACCCATCAGAGCTGTCAAGTAGACTACCTCCATTTAGGTTTCAATAAAATCCCTAATAACGATGTACTACATCTCGATCATCAATAAAGTCTTCATTTTTTCTTTATCTCCGATTATGTTCAACCTTAGTATCTACATATTTGACTAGAAAATTCGACATCATCACCTCAAGACCAGAGGTAAGCCGGGGAAACCCCCTCGTTACCTCTGATGCCTTGGCCGGGCACTGCCCCCCGTAAAGAAGGGTCCAAGCGTAAGAGCATAGTTTCCAGCAGGACCTCGAGACTAAGGACTAGCCGGGGAAGCCCCCTCATTACCCATGATGCCTTGGTCGGGCTATCACCCCCAAGAAGGGTCTGAGTGTAAGAGCATAGTTGTCATCTTAACCTCGAGACTAGGAAATAGCTAAACAGCCATCCTGATGCCTTGGTCAGGCTACCACCCCTAAGAAGAGTCTGAGTATAAGAGCATAGTTGCCATCCAGACCTCGAGACCAGGAAATAGCTAGACAGCCCTCCTGATGCCTTGGTCGGGCTACCACCCCTAAGAAGGGTCTAAGTGTAAGAGCATAGTTGCCATCCAGACCTCGAGACCAGGAAATAGCTAGACAGCCCTTCTGATGCCCTAGTCGGGCTACCACCTCCAAGAAAAGTCTGAGTGTAAGAGCATAGTTGCCATCCAGATCTCGAGATCAGAAAATAGCTAGACATCCCTCATGATGCCTCAATAGGGTTACCTCTCCTGAAACTGATTTAAACATAAATATTTGTTTCGTTCACAGGATTAATATCATCATGATAAGAGTTCCCTGCGAAGCCAGATTGAAGTATAAACAAATCATCATCAAAGATGCAGGTTTGATTCATAGTCAGGATCAGTAATAAAGCAAGAGGTTCTCAATTGAGGTGGAAGCTCGTAATCAAGGTCAATCAAAACAAATATGAAGGAAGTTATATTAGTTTCTCATTAATAACAAAGGAGCCTATCCCTCAGTAAGGCTACATCTATCAAACGTGGAGCCCAACCCCCGAATCCGGGCTACAAAAAAAATGACCAACTAAACTAATCATGAGTAAAGCCAATCATAAACAGGTGGTTGCCCGTCTTGGCTTCCCTAGACAACCATCTCTCCTTTCAGAGGTTCCTCCTGCTGATAAGCAGGATCCTCCTCCAAGACTTCATTGATCACTACCATGACCTCAGGAGGGATGGCCGTATCAAGAAGGACAGCCATGGATCCCGTATGGCTCCTGTTGACAGAACGATTCTCGTGTGTCGAATTAAAGATCAATCCGTCAACAATATTTGTAAAAACCTCACGAAGCCTAAATTAGTTTGAAAAACATAAGTATGGTGGCAAGTGGGGTGTCGTCCATAGGGGTCGGAGCTAGCAAAGGTTAGCTATTGCAAAAGTAATGTTATTGTATATATATAATAAACGAAACATAAAATGATGAAGATGTAGATGGTGAGTTATCCTATGAGTAACACTAAATTAATTATGCAAACTAGAGGAAAAGGGAAATGGGATGAAGGATACATAGTTGATGGAAACTAAGGAGTTAACGGATATGAAAGTAAATACTGGGTAATGCAACAAACTTGTCAATATGCATGTCTATTCAAAGGTAACCGACCTAGGATGTATAAAGTCGGTTATTTATCCCTAGAAAGTGGCCAACCTAGGATATATAGTGAGGACCACCTATTTGGGATTAATCCATCGTAAACCACCAACCTAGGATGTATAGTGTTGGTTGTTCATCGGATTCTGAAAATGAAGCTCGTCTACCTATCAATGGCTCAACCGATTGTAACTGTAGTCAACCTAGGATGTATAGTGATGACATCTAATCCTCTCAATAGATTCAACCTAGGATGTATAGTGCCTGAAACTCAATCAAGGTTAGATTAAAACCACGGTTTAAGAGTCGGAATTCATGACGTTCCGTCAACTCATTAGAGCAAAAGGTAACTAAATAGGATGTATATCTAGATGCAATACTCATACATAATCCAAAGAGATATTGCTAAGAGGATGCATCTAAACAAGAAATCAATGGCAACCATTCAAAGCAAGAATAGATCAATGAAAGATAGACATGAATATAAATATAACACCAAATTTATGTACAAGCCCAATATCCGACTAACTACTCCATCAACCCCTTAGAGGGGATTTAGCTACTCATTACAACTAGGAAAATAAGAGAAAGGAAATAGAAAGAACCATTAGAGAACATCTCCTTCCTTGAAGTTGCTTCAATCTTCTACCTTCCTTGAAGTTGAGTAGAGAATGTAAGTATGTGTGAGAGAGAGATTCTAGATTCTAGATCTAAGTTGTGTAAAACCTCTGAAAACGGAGTCAAAGGCTCTCTAAAACTTTTCCATCCTTTTCTATTTATACATCATACAAAAATAGGTCACTTAAACTTCAAAAATCAAATTGGCGCGCAAGGAGTACGGGTGAATTACCCGCACTGTATGGGTTGTCTTCATCTTCAGTTCTCAGATCTGGGAAATAGTACGGGTGGAGTACGGTTGGATTACCCGCACTTGACTGGCACTTGACCCGCACTTGATTTGCACTTTACTCGCACTTTACTGTCAGGTGCAAAATCCACTCCTCTGTCTTGAGCAATAGTGCGGGTGGAGTGCGGTTGCAAGACCCGCACTGTACCCGCACTCTAATGTCAGGTGCAAATCAGCTTCTCTGGTTTGGCAACAGTGCGGGTGGAGTGCGGTTGGATGACCCACACTGTACCCGCACTTTTACTCTTCTCCTGTATCAGTTCCCGGCTATGAGCATAAGTGCGGTTGGAGTGCGGTTGGGAACCGCACTTGACCTACACTAGACCAGCACTGTAGAGCTGCTTATGATCATTTTTCTTTCCTTTTGCCCTTTTTCTGCTGGAACCACCACAACATGCTTCCAAACCCATCATTGCACCATTTCCTACAATTACGCACATAACAACCCATTAGAGATACCAAAACACATGAAAATAGAACACAAGGTAAGGATTTGAGGGCCTAAATATACTACATATTTGTCACGATCACCTATTGACCTCTATTTCCACTTTAGACGGTCCCTCAGACGGGCTCCTTGCTCCTTCCCCAGCTCCTGGTTGATCTCCTTTCGACCACACGGGCAAAACCTTCTTTGAAGATTCCCCAGGACCTAAAGTAGTAAAGATGTGAGAAGGAAGAGGAGGATCTGCCTGGACGGGCTGCTTTCTATCTCCTGCATGGTTAGAGGGAACCGCTCCGTCATCGTCATGGCGAGACAACTCAGTAGCCTTAGTCATTATCTCCTCTCCATCCCAACCAGTGATGGACGATAAATCAAAGGGAAGGGGGAGAGCCTCTGTAACCTGAAAGGAAGCATAGAAATATCCATCACTAAAGGAGGTCTCCGCATCAGCCTGCAGCTTGGCCACCTGAGCAATAAAATCCTGATTCTCAAGGTCCAACCTCTTAGCTTCAGTTTTCCAAGAGTCCCTTTGCTTGGCCCTCCAGGTAGACTGGAGAATTTCTTGATCAAAGGACAGCTTCATCCTCTCATAATCACAGCGAAGCTCTGCCAGCTCGGTCTCCATTTTTCCTTGGCTGGAGGTCATCCCTTCCACTAATATTTGAGCCCGCTTGAGTAATCCCATGGCTCTCTCAGCTTTGGCTTCAGCTTTGGCAGCCCGATCATGAAAGAGGGCTACCTGGCGGCCCATAGCCACATTAAACTTGAAGGCCTATGAGATACAAAAACAAGGTTAGAAACCGATTAAGTTGGCAGTCTTAGAAGTAGTACAGAGAAAGAACAATTACCTCAGCTAAGACAGTAGACCCCTTGGTGAGCAAGACATCAACGGGCATCGAGGCCATCCCAGAGAGCTCACCACCGGGGCAGGATGAGATGAATTTTTCCAAGATCTCGTCCTATCCCATCGAGCTCGATTAAGGGCGAGAGCAGCTAGGAAGAATCCCTACGACACCCGCTTCAAAGTTTTCTGGAGCTCGGGGGGTTGGAATCACAGCGGCAATAGATAGATGAGCAGGTGGGGCAATAATAGCAGCAGAGGGAGCAGAAGAAGCATAAGCAGTAATGCCAACTACCCGGGAAACAGGAGCCCCTCTGTTTATCGCTTTGGAAGCCCACGACGTGAAGGTAGCCATCTTGGATTTCACATGGGAAGGCGATGGAGTGGGAGCAGGTGTAATCTCAGCCAAAACAATAAGCCTTTCCTTCTTCGAGGTAGTAGAGGAAGCTCCCCGTGTCCGTCTGATGTATGGGGGAGGAGTGCGAGATTGCCGGAGCTGCTGAGCTTCACGAGAAGCTGGCTTAACAACAAAAACTATAAGTAAACAAAACAAAAGAGGAACGTCAGAATTGAGCTGGTCAACAAGAGAAAGCAAGAGGATTCAGTGTTACTTACGAGGAATAGCATCGGAGATCCGCAGGTATTGATTCACACTATGGGGATCGAAGGCTTCTGCGGTTGGGTACTTCAGGTTCAAGTAGTTCCTGGCCAGAATAGCCTTCAAAATAGCTTCAGACTTAGATGGCAGGGAATCCCGGTCCCACAATGGTTTGTCACTGAAAACTGTAGTTACCTCGAACTCATGGCCCCCAATAAAAATCGAGCTCTCCCAGTCGCCCCCTGCCAAGATCCACTCTTCTTGCCAAGCAGGATCTTTCTTCAAAGCCCGGGAATGATAAAATTAAGCTTGTTCTTGGCTTTTGCATAGAATTGACCCCGGGGAGCGCCGTAGAGGCTCTCTATTTCAAAAAGGTAGGCCAGCTCCTTTGCTCCGGGCTCTCTCGTCACATTGCTCAGCTGGCATTGTTCCCTCCATAGCACAAGGAAACTAATCAAATGCCTCCAGAAGTCAGGCGTCAACCTGATAGGGGCAAGCTCGATGGCGTTGAGAGCTCGACGAAGGGTAGGATGAAGGGGAAGCCTAACCCCGTTCTCGAGAGGCACCACATGAATCGGAAGCATGCCGTTGGAGGGATTGAAGAACTCGTAACCTTTGGGAGGAATCAAGATAGAGACACTATCAGGAATGCCATACTTAGACCTCAAACGGTCAATCGAGCTCGGATCAACAATAAAATCAGGGACAACCCTGAAGTCGTAAGGGCAAGCCTCTCCAAAGGGGGACCAGTAGCCGGGACATGATGCTCCTTTGTGGCGTCGCCACCAACCTCTCTATTAGAATCTTCATTGACTAAATCCAGAGGATGGTCGGGATGATTAGAAAACCCAGTCCCAATGGACACGTTCCTGTTCAACCACCGACGTTGCGGATTTGGCGGAAAGTCATCGCTATCTAGGCTCCTTCGTGCCCATTTTCTATGGGTGAGGTTGATGACCTCTTCGCAGTTGAAAATGGAGTCAACGGAGTCGTGACTGGCTTTCAACATGATGGAATGAAGTTGGTGAGGATGAAGAACGAGAAAAGAGATGTGCTTAAGAGAAGGCTTTTCTTAGGAAAATTTGAAACTTGAAAGGTATGAGGAAGGCGTTGGAATAACCAAGTATAAATAGGCAATAGAGCAGCAGCATCGGCCATCGAAATTTTTGGTTAAGATCACCTCGAATCGTGGGAACTACCGTACTGCAGCCGGATTAACTTGGGAATAAACCGGTCAGCTCTCGCCACATCACTCGTGCAATTAATGGGAAGATTTCCCCCAAGAATCTTGTAACGGTAAAGAAGGAAAAATTTCCCAAATAAAACAGGAAATCTGACTCCAACCCCAAACTCAATCACCGGCGTTCAAGTTAAAGGGGACTTCTGTTAATAGCCAAATTTGACTATGGACCAAAGGGAAATTTTTTCACCCTCCTAGTGTGACTCCAGGCCCGAGGTCATCCACCAAGAGACCACGCTTCCCAAAGTCAAGCTACGGTACCACCCTACAGAAATAAAGGCGAGCTCTAGAAACACCCGGGATAGAACCCGACTAGATCAGATCGAGCCCGAGTCACCAAACCTGATATCATGAAGCTCCCTCGAGGTCGAGATTACCTCGCAACCTCTCCAGAAGCTCGCCTAAACCCCGCTGTCATAGAGGAGTGTCCGCAGGGGGCCACATCAAGCTCCAAGAAATCAAGGGAGGTCAGACCGAGCTCCTAGCTAGGTTAAGCACCTGAATACTAGAACCAAGACACTGATCTACCTCGCTATCTGATCTACCTCACCATACATGCCATATTCAACGACCTCTATGAAGGATCATGCTGTAAAGATACGAAGATATACTGAATCATATCTGAAAACATTACGTACGTGCAGAACAAGTATAAGAGTCCTAAGAGGAAACAAACTGATCTCCCTAAAGATATTCTCCATTCAGCTATTAACTAAAAGTCAATGACATTTAAACAAGGAATTCCACCCGGTAAGGAAGGGAGAGACTGAGAAAATCAAGGGAAGAATCAATTGATTTAACCTACCAAAACTATGTATAAAAGAATGAGACTACTTTTCGACAGGCATACGACAACAACCCTACTACACCCTAGAGAAATGGAGAGCCATTCAAAGATATTTGTACACGATACACCATTAACAAAAATAAAGAAAGCATGGTCATTCTTTTTTGATGGTACTGATAGTATTACATTTTGTCATTTTGAACAAGCACTGACTAGAATACATTCTACCTTGACCACCACCTCCGTGGCAGTGGTTTTGAGGGTGTTAATTGAGATTTCTCACCCAGAGAAAAATTTCCGTTAACACCAGGTGTTAGAGTGGATGCTCAGTGTGGTACCTACTCTTCCTAGTTCGTATCTCCGGTGCTTCATCTAGGTAGTTAGGTGGTCGAGGTTCTGGCCTTACCAGATATTGATTTCCTCTAGGTCGTGGCACTGATCCTGCTAGATATTGGGGAGCTGGGATTGGTCCCTTATAGGTAGATACTTGTTGGAAAATTCCCCTTTGGTCTTTTGCCAAAAAATTATGTTAATAGAAGTCCCCCTTGACTTGAACACCGGTACCGGGTCGGGGTTAGAGTCAAGATTTAAAACACTTGGAGAATTTTCGTAACTGTTTCATAGAATGGAATATTCCCCTTACACGCTGACTTAAATGGGTCTTCCACGTAGCTTGCTGGGGTAGGTCAAATTCAAAAAAATGAAATATCTCGGAGGCGTGCTTTTCTTAAAATCGTTCCCCCCACGTCACCTATTATCCCGCGACATTGATTACCTCACCTATCCGTTACAAGTAGCTGCTTCTATATATGTCTCGCTCCTTCATGACACACTCACTTCTTCTTCAAGCTAATTTCTCAAAACTTTTACATCCGTGCGATACCTAGTTTTCTTCTTCTTCGTCCTTCAGCCCCAATCTTTATTATTCCTGCTTCGATTTTGCTACAATGTCATCCCTCATTAGTGACAGTGTCGAGCAGCTATTTGACGATGATGCAACCACTAGCGAGAGTCTTGCCCCTAGTAAAAGGGTTCGTGTCAACGACGATAATGGAGACGACGTTCCTTTTTAGCGCCGCCGCTCAAACAGAAATGTCGCAATCGGGACTAGCTTCTTAAACGATCCCAGCACTCCGGTTGATGTAGATAGGGAATCGAGCGAAGATATAGGCATTGTCGAGGTAAGTGGATATCGGGCTGGCAAAGTCACGGACACGTTGGGAAGGGTGCTCGCCCTTCCCTACGAATACAGATATATCCATGACTCTACCAGTACCCCGGATACCATCACGCGCTAGCGGAGGGATTTTAAGGTCCCTAAAGACATCATTATCAATGTTCCTCCATGGGAGTACGATATGTATACCCCCTCTGTTGGCGAGCTCCTGGTTCACACGACGGCTTTCGAGAGTGGAGTCAGACTACCTTTCCACCCTACCTTGCGTAGGGCGCTGCATGCCTTGCAACTCGCCCCCCTTCAGCCAACACTAGGATTCTGGAGGCACTTGGTGGGGTTCTTAGTATTGTGGAGAGAACAATGCGACAAAGATAATATCGATCGGGAGACGGGGCTGGATAAGCTCGGATATATGTTCCAGATTGCTGCCAACTCCCTCTGTCCTAAGGGACAATTTTATGCCCGGGCAAAAAACAATTTGAAGTTCGTGGTGCTAGGGGCCACGAAGAATGATACCTCCTGGAATGAGGAATGGGTCATCATCAAGGGTGAATGGGGTAGCTCAGTCCATATTGGAGGATTCGAGTTCCGGTCCCTACTAGCTTCAGCGGCAAGCCCGTGCTGGAAAAAGGCAGGCTGTCTTCTGAATCGGAGAAAATTCTGAAGGCCATCATGGCCCAAGAATATGCCAATTTGAGGTATCCTACCTCGCATGCTTTCGATTCAGGAAGGGTAGAATTCTACCTCCGCGTTTCCAGTGCACTTCTAGGTAAACATTATTCCTGGTCCTACCTTGGTAGCGTTTCTTTATTGATTATGCATGTGCTAACTCTCTTGTACTGATAGTCTCTGCAGTGCCTCCAATAGTTCCGGAGGAGGGGCTTGACCTCGGCAATCGTGATTCTCCACCGCTCTCCCCTATTGGGATTCCAACTGGCTCTAACCTTGATGGAGGGGTTGGTACCTCTGCAGGATCTAGCAGGATTCCGGCTGTGGTCCCTGGGGTTTCCGCTCCCCTCCTTCTTCTTTGGTTAGGTCACTTGAAACTTTTACAACTGTAGTGGGTTGGGTCCTAGATGCTTCCAGCCAGACGCAGGGTCTGTCACCTACTGCCCCAGCTACTACCACTGCTGCTACCGCTACTGCTTAAGGTCGAGAGACAATAGCCAGGATGAAGTCTTGGCGAAGTTTGTAGCTTCTTGTCCTGATGGGGGTTTAGAGGCCATGACTTCCATGCTTGTCGACTATATGATCTCCAAAGAATCTGCTCTTCTGGCTGAGGTAAGCTATTTCGTTTGGTCGTCTATTTCAATTTCATAATTCACAACATTCTAATTCATGTTTTGTACTTTACAGGCCTTCAAGTTAAACGTAACAATAAGCCATCAAGTCGGCTCTCTCTGGAAGCAAGTCAAGGATGCTACTGTCGAGCTGGAAAAATCCAAGGGAGAATTAGCCAAGGCTACCTAGAGTATGGTAACCTTGCATAACCTAGAGCATGGTAACTAAACCGAAACACCAATGAGCAAGACAAATGATCGATTGAAGTGGATGTTTGGAAAAAATTTGATTGAAGCGTTTGAGCTAGTAACAAAGAAAAGTTCACAAGAGTTTTTGAGCTGGTAAATAAGAAAAATTCAGAAGAAAGCGTTGAGAATGAGAAGAAGTGTTTCTATACGTTTAAATAAAAAATAGTTGGATTTGGAAAGAAGAAGAAAATAGCGTGGGGAAGAAAGAAAATTAAAAATGGTAACTATTGAGCTTTGTAAAGAACAAAAGGTCATTATGATTTGTGACTTGATAAGAAGGCTATATCAGGATACATAGGGAATCACAACAACTTTAAAATATAACCATTAGATGTGAAAGTTGGACAAATCAAGGGTCAAGATTTGATGAGCCGGATTTTTTTAAAGTTGTATAGAAACACCGTTGTTCTATAGATTGTCCCTTTATATATATATATATATATAACATTTACAACCAAATATTATCATTTAAAAAAAACATTTACTGTCAAATATTACAATTTCTGGATATTAATCCACATCATCAATATCCCCAGAATTGTAGGCACTGCTCCTGCTCTTACCATCTTGGAGACTCGATGAAGTAACTGGGAAAAGTGAAACGGCAACTGATCGATTCACTGTTTTGGCTACCATTTATGATGATCTTATATTAAAACAGTTTTCTCTTGTAGTTGGACTTTGGTTTAATTTTGACCCTAACAACTTCAGTACATGACTGTCTCTCATCCTTTCAGTTCAATAATTTACAAAGATTATCTGATACCATACTACCATTATGGACTAGGATCCTCTGTGGAACTAAAATGGTGTTGAACTATGCTGAACTTTCAATAATCCAGTGACATGTGTCTTTAAAAAAAAGTGTGGTCATGATTTATTTTTTCATTTGTCTATTTTAACTTAAACAAAAACTACATCGTTTAACTTAACTAAAACTACACCATTTCATGACTCTTCTTTTTCAAATTAAGAAATCACGCTATTCATCGTCTCCTCCCCCTTTGTCAACAGTGAAATCATTCTTCTCTTCTGAACAAACTCTCTCTCACTCTGATTTCGTCTCATTCTCATTCAACAATCAGCGGTGAACAAACTCTCTTTGATTTCGTCTCATTCCCATTCCCATCAGGTTAGTTTTCTCTCACTCTTTTTTCTCACTCTAACTTCAGATCCCAAACAACTGAAAACTTTGTCTAACAATATTTGGGTTATGATAAAAAAAAGTTGTTGTTACTGATACCGGAGCCAATAACTTGATTAAGAAGAGGACTGTGAGTTTTTTTTTTAATTGAGTCATGATTTTATATATATATATATATATATATATATATTATATGATTTGATTAACCCATCAATCATTCATTAAAATACAATCCTTGGAGTGTGATGTGTAAAATCTGATTGTTTTTTTTTTAATTTGTCAGATTCATGGGATTTTGTTGTCTACTGGTTTTGTCATTGATTAACATATATGTTTGTTTTGTCTATTGGTTTTGTTTTGAATAAGTTTTTTTTTCAGTATTTTTTCTCTTTGTTTTTTTTATCAAATATACAAAATTCCTTGTTAATTTGTTTTTATTGAATGAACTCCACAATTTTTATTGAGTTGGGGAATTTTGTTTCCAATTGGAGTGATAATTGCAAGGTATATGAGACCCTTTGAGGGTATGGATCCAGCATGGTTTTACCTTCATGTATCATGCCAGCTCTCTGCCTATATTATTGGCGTTGCTAATTGGGGAACTGGTCTTAAGCTTGGTAGCGAATCTAAAGGAATTACATACTCTACTCACTGCAACCTTGGCATTGCCCTTTTCTCTTTTACTGCCTATAGTTGGCGTTGCTAGTTATAGATATTGTTGTTCGATCTTTTGCTATGTGGCTAGGAATGCTTATTGTTGAAAGATTTTTCCTCGATTACTGTACAATTTGCTACTAGTTTGTTTTCTGATGGCAACACCACCCTTGTTTGTTGTTTCTTGTAGGTTTTTTCGCTCCTCTTAAGACCGTAGAAGGACCACAAGTACATATTTTACTGGAATATCTATTACCATGGAATTGGATTTTCCATTCTCATCATTGGAATCTTGAATGTGTTTAAACATCTAGATATATAAACCCTGAAAAGAAGTGGAAAACAGCCTATATAATCAATCACCCATCACAAGATACAGCATATGGAAGAAGAATTTATCGGGATGTGCTGTTGTTGTTGGTTAATGGCTTATTGCATAATTAAAATGTAGAGCCTTTTGTATATCTAAGCTGAAATTGTCAATATTACACCAACAAACACTATTTTGAAAAGCTGAAATGTATTGTAATGAAATTCAAACAAAAATTAAAAGTTGAATCCAACAACTCTGAATACATATGAGTTGTAATAGATCTTTCTTGACATTCATATTCCTTAGCTACTTAGATGCTTGAGAGCCTCGAAATTCAAATGATCCAACACTATTTTGTTGAAGCAATTCTTGAAAACTTCTTGGTTGAGATTGTTCAAAATTAATCCATGGCATTAAAGTAGATGCAATATTACAACCTTGCAGTTGTGGTTCAGCCTGTAACAACAAATGTAAGAAATATGTTTAGTTAAAAATGTAAAAACTTTAATACATAAAAACCTATGAATATATATATATATAACATAATGATTGTATTACTTTCAATAAAAACAAATATACTTACGGTGTAAGGACTATAAACCATTGGTGGATAATGAATCTCACTATCTGTTGTATGCGACTGGATATGTGCCTGTACATATTGAAATAAAAAAAAAATACTTATTAATATAAACTATACCTATTTAAAAAAAATATGAATATATATATATACACACACCTTTGTGTACTTTTTTCTCTTTTCTAACGTCTTCTCCAAACTACTCTTTATTCTACGCCGCCCTCGAGACGTCTCTTTCTTTTTTAACCCCTTTGCTTTCACAATATTGGAATCTTGTGCACAGTCCATCTCCACAGCAACGGTTTGAGAACCGTGATCTTTCTCATGGTTGTTTCCAACCATTTCTATATGCAAAATATCTTCAACAAGTTTTGTCAAATTACTTGCTTGTTCATTTGCTAGAATATAGGCCTTTTCACTCTCCGAAGCTCTACTTGATATTCTAGTGAAGATAGAACACAATGATCTATATCGATATGTTTGCTGCAACTTAGGGTCTTCTTGAATCTCACGCCCATGCATGTCTTGAACACATTCAACTCTTGCTTGTTTTGTCCATCTTTTCAATATATATTGTGTAGGAATTTCCTTGATGTTCAATGCATCTCTAAGGATTTTGATGACATGACTACACAAAACTCCTTTCATCTCAAACATCCTACAACTACAAGATAATGTGTTGTCACGGTCCATCTTCACATGTCTCTCCTTAGTTGCACAATCCATGTTTACTGAATAAAAAATGTTTCCACCATTAGTTGCACAGTTCATGTTTAATTCAACAGCTTGTTCAAATTCATGTTGAAACTCCAAAAATATAGCCTTTGTGAAAAACTTCTCTTGCTTGAATCAACATTTTAGTATTAATTTTGACATTAACCAACCTGTACAATAAATCATATTCGGCTTCTAACTCCTTGTATCGTTTATCATTGACTACCCTCTCAAAGTGCATAAAAAATTGTGCCACATTAAGATCTGATTTCAAATATTCTTTTAAGGTAGCATTGAAGGTCTCACTGAGTTGGGTGCTCTTCATACCGGCAAACCATGCATGCCTAACATATGTATAAGCCCATTTCTCTTTTAAATCAAATATGCTCTTCAACCAAGTATTCTCATGCACGTTATATTCATCAAGCATATGATTCCAAGCCATCAAAAACTCACTTTCTTCTTCGATCTCATAAAAAAATCCTGATAAAACACTTTTCACCTCACCCTTAAACACACCATTTACATGTTTTAAAGCATTTTGCATCATATGCCATGTACAAAGTCTATGGTATGTACTAGGCATAACATGTAAAATAGCTTTGGCCATTGCAGACTCTTGATCTGTAAAAATAGTTTTAGGGGCATTTCCAGACATTGCTTGTAAAAATGTCTTAAATAACCATACAAATGAATCAATTGTCTCATCATACATTAAAGCTCCCCCAAAGATAACTGTCTCCCGATGATGATTAAGTCCTACAAACACCGCAAATTGTCGATTTTCTTTATTAATTATATATGTTGTATCAAAACTCAAAACATCACCGAATTGACCATAGTCAATTATCATTTTGGCATCTGCCCAAAACATATTTGTAATTTGCTCTTCACCATCTAATTGGACAGCATAAAAAAATGATGGATTTTTCAATGTCTGATCAGAAAAGTATTTTAACACACAACCCGCTTCTCCATATGCTAATTTGTTTTGTCTCTTATATCTAAGATAATTCTTTTGATCTCGTTTTGTATATCCAAGAGACTCTCTCCCACCGGCTTGCCTACCTAACAACTCATATGAAGACTTGAGCGAAATCCCAGATTCTTCTGCCAAGTCTACTTCAATAGCTTGTGTAACAGATATTTTCCGTTGATAAGGTAACATGTGAGTGCATTCTTGCCTTACAAAAGGATGATTATGCATCTCCACAAAATGATTAACATAAAACTTATTTTTGTTTCTATCGATTTTGATACCCATTTGTGCTCCACAACCGGTTCTTGTCTCTGCTCTAGGTTTTATAGTCAAAACATCACGCTTATCTTTTGATCTAGAACCCTCCTTACTACAAACGAATATCTTTGAAGTGATTTCACCGGTACGTCTATTCTTTCCAAAGGTATATTTTCTAATACTAAATCCCATTTTCCGTCCATACATGTTATAAAATTCATAAGCTGATTGCTCAGATTCAAACTCCATACCACATCTCGGTTGCCAATCCAATTCATTCAAACACTCCAACTCAGAATCAATTGTAGCCATCAAATAAAATACCAATAAAATATATATCTGCAAGGACCACAACCAAAACAATCATAATAGTGAATTTTATACTACAGTATATGGACCAAATTATATAACTCTGTCAAGTGGATTATATGGTACGTTTACAAATGTCATCATCAAGGCCACACTCCAATCATATAAGATACAACCACCTAAATTTTGTCCCTTGAATGTCCTTCGAGTGCTACATTATATGGACCACACGTGAACTTAAAAATTGATTGAAGGGAATGTCTTTCATTTTTTTTAAATTGTTCAGTTCATTCAATAAATAAAAATTAACAAGTAATGCTTGTATATTTGATCAAAAAAACAAAGAGAGAAAAAAAAACTTATTCAAAACAAAACCAATAGACAAAACAAACATATATATTAATCAATGACAAAACCAATAGACAAAACAAACATATATGTTAATCAATGACGAAACCAGTAGACAACAAAATCCCATGAATCTGACAAATTACAAAAAAAAAACAATCAAATTTTACACATCTCACTCCAAGGCTTGTATTTTTAATGAATGGTTGATGGGTTAATCGAATCATATAATATATATAAAAATATATATATATATATATATATAATCATGACTCAATTAAAAAATAAAACTCACAATCCTCTTCATAATCAAGTCATTGGCTCCGGTATCAATAACAAAATTTTTTTTTATCATAACCCAAATATTGTTAGAGAGAGTTTCCAGTTGTTTGGGATCTGAAGTTAGAGTGAGAAAAAAGAGTGAGAGAAAGCTAACCTGATGGGAATGGGAATGAGACGAAATCAAAGAGAGTTTGTTCACTACTGATTGTTGAATGGGAATGAGATGAATCCAGAGTGAGAGAGAGTTTGTTCAGAAGAGAAGAATGATTTCACTGTTGACAAAGGGGGAGAAGACGATGAATAGCGTAATTTCTTAATTTGAAAAATAAAGGTCATGAAACGGTGTAGTTTTAGTTAAGTTAAACGGTGTAGTTTTTGTTTAAGTTAAAGGAGACAAATGAAAGAATAAATCCTGACCACACTTTTTTTTTAAAGACACATGTCACTGGATCATTGAAAGTTCAGCATAGTTCAACACTATTTTAGTTCCACAGAGGATCCTAGTACATTACCATAAGATAAATCCATAGTAATCATAAAATCGTAAGTTCAATTTCATGGCAATGATCTCTTGGCAATCATCTACAATGAGAAATGCTTCATTTGGTAGCTATAAATGATAACTACTTAACTAACTTTTCTTTCATACAATATTCAAACACTTACCCGAAAAACTACCAAAAAACTAATTACATAAAAATGAAATTTCGAAGATTTTATCCGTTTCAACTAAAAAGAAACAAAAAACACAATTCAACTGATCTAAAAATAAACAAATTTACCAATTCATATAATTTCTCAACATGAAATTAAAATCTCTTAAATTTGCTCACTTATTTAAAATTCGAAAAGCCAAACAATGTAATAAAACTGCAGAAGCGAGATGTTAGCAATAATCGCTACGCGGAAGCGTTGCCGGATAGCACAAACAAACAACAATATCAATGAAGAAAGAAAATAAATAAGATGAAAGAAATAAACCACGAATCCAAACACACAAACGCAAGATTTTTACATGGAAACCCAAATAGGGAAAAAACCACGGCCGTCAGGACGACAAGAGATCAATCGACTATGAAAAAAATTGTTACAACTTCACTCAAGATTCTCTCTCTAATACCCCAAACCCAATTACACCCAGTGCTCTCTTTGAGATCTCTCTAATATTTGCTATTTTGCTCCACAGCCTAGCTATTATGGTCTATTTATATGAGTTACAGGGAGTTAAAAGACAAAAGGAAATCTTATTCCTAAACGTACACGAATTACTTGTTCCACATAAATACTATTTCTTATTTATGACAAGTCTTCTTATAAGGAGAAATAATTTTCCTTCAAGAACAAGCCTTTCATATTCTTCGTTGGTCTTTAAGCCTCCCTTAAACACAATCTTCTACTTCCAAACGTATTCCACGTCTCTAGGAAGTCTCCACAGTGGTTGAATCCCGTTTGGTAACCATTGGGAATACGAACCATATCCAACACGAGAGAGGTTCAAACTGTTTACGATGGTTTGGTGAAAGTGAACGGAGGCGGTGAGTCCAATTTCAGAGAGGGATCTGGAGGATTCAATGGTGGAGCCGATCATCTTCTAAAACTGTCCCCATTTCCACCACCCATGAACTTTTTTCTTGCGCGCTAATCTTCAAGCATTCTTCAAACAAACTCAAAGGCTTTGCGTACTTCATCTACTACAACTACTGCCACTCATTGAGCAAGGCAACAAATATTAAACACTCATTCAACCTTTCAAACGGAGGTATTGTAAATCAAAATTAAAAAAAATTTCGACAATGAAAAAGAAAATAAAAGCTGAATGACACACGCAAAAACATAAGTGTTGAATTAAGTTTCAAGTATTTGATATAGCCAAGAAAGACGCCCAAACCGGCGAAAGAGAGAGATTTCTAGAAATACGTCGGTGGACGTTAGTGCCTGACCAAAAATGAGAAACATAGTCACCTTTTCTACTGCTTTCGATTTCGAAAAAATATCGTTTTGTGGCGCCAAGTTTGGCCTCTCTTCTTCTGCAGAAACCCATATATCAAATAGTTTTATATATGACAAAAAAAAAATTAAAAAGACCTCCAAAAACATAAGACACCTAATTATCATCCGAGAATTAGAATTACCAAATCATCCAGCTTTGTCTGGAATCAAGAAGAGTCAATGCATCTTCATTGTAAACCTTCACCCCGGAGTGTATACGGAAATTGTAAAGCTATATGTATTGGAAAATCATACGGTTTCAGTTCATGGGAGTAGAATAGTTTGCAATAAAGAATTAATGAATTTTTCTCCTTGGTATTCCAATTTGACTCCTTGTAATGTGAAACATCATCTCATAGTCAATGAATCTTAAAAATAATTGAACCCAATATACCGGTCACATTAAGTGAATCTAAGAAAATTAATAGTTATAAGAATTTAAAGCCAAAATTTAACACCCATTGAAAACAAACATTAATTTAAATAAGAACGACAATATTCAACAATAAATTGGAATGTAAACAAAAGGAAGAAAGAAAGCAATCAATAAATAATAATAGTTAACAGAATTTAGTGACAAACATCTCTCACGCTGACACGTGGCGAGTTTGAGTTCCATTATAAGGTATTATACATAATATAGATATAGATATAGATATTTAAAGAATGTTGTACAATAGAATATTAGTATTTAGTAATCTCAAAACATTAATTGGTCTAGAATGTTTGAAAATTAAAATCCATTGAATACTCCGATGACCGTACATTGCACCCATTTAGTAGATAAATTAAACTATCTCTTGGAAAAAATAAATGCAGGACTTTAAATATTATAATTAAGAATATAAAACCTTCATATTCATTGTATAATTGTTGCACCGATTTAATTATTTTTTTAAGCTAACCCATTTATTAATAATAATAATAATAATAATAATAGAAATGAATGGGAAAAATAGAAAGTAATGTATAGAATTAATTCCATATCTTCCACACGATGACACATGTTGCTTTTAGGGTTCAATTTACTATATTATACAGATATAAGAACAAAACGTAAAATACAAAACACAAAAAGTGGGAGAGATAGAAAATAGAGAATTAAAAAAAACAAGGAAGTTAAATAAAAAGAAAATAAATGAAAATAAAATCTAAGAATTAAAAAAGGTACAGTGTTTTAATAAAAATTAAAAATCAAAATGTTAGAGCATCTTCGAGTCTCTCTTGAAGACCCCCCTTATTTAAGGGTGAATGATATTATAAGGGGCCATCGAATGAGTATATCGTTCAAGAATACTCCCTTAAATGACTCATTTATAATTTTTTATTTTTAATTCATGTAGAACTCATTTATTCTTTATTATTATTTTATATACTCATTAACTATATTTTTTTCTTTATACGTGAATACCACTTAATTAATGGAGGCTAGAGCTACCCCTTAATTAAGAGAGTGAGCTACTCTAAATTATAATTAAGGAAATCATTAAGGGATCTCTCAAAGAAGTAAAAATTGTAGTTGCTCCCTTAATTAAGCTAAGGGGCTTGATTAAGAGATCTGTTGAAGATGCTCTTATAGATCCAAATGTTATAAAATCGTGTCAAAAATTATATTCTCAATCCTTCATGGATAAGTAATTTATATTGTAAATTATGAGTATACATTTTATAAGTATGTGTGGTGGGTATTAAAGTCTTATCATATCGGTACCTGGTACCAGATGAAGCACCAGAACTACGACCCAAGAAGAATAGGTACCACGTTGTGCCATTACCTCTGATACCAAGTGAAGTCGGTACCGCGAGACCACGTTACCAGTACCTCCCATATACCTGGTACCTCCTACCTGGCACCTAGGTACTGCGACATCTACCTGGTACCCAAGTACCTCGACATCAGCCCAGAAATCCAACCAAGATAGGCATCCTACCAGCCAAGCGAGAAGAATGTCGTCATGAAGATACCAGCATGCTAGAACAAGCGTCACGCTAGCAAGAGAAGACCAGTACATCAGTGTACCACACCATCGAGATACAGAGTAGAACTAGCACCACGCCAGCGAGAACAGACCGGTACACCAGTGTACCACGCCATTGGGATACAATTTTAGTATTCTCCTCCAAACAACGTATGAGGGAAGAGTTGACTCCTTCGCCATTTAAAGCCCCATAAATGAGACCAAACGCTCAACCGAATTAGAGTTTAAATGCTACAGTAATTGGAGGGATCAAATCCCATGCCTTTAGCCTCACTCAATGTCTTTCAACGCCTAAAAAAGGGCTCCAAATAATTCTCATTAAAAAGACCGGATTCTTAGGAATAAAAGAGGTCCATAAATACGGCCATGAAGGACTAAGAGAAAGGGGATCGCTGGAGAAGCTTTTCTTGAGTTTCTTAAAACAGTGAGAGGTTTCAGACCACCACTGAGAGTAAATATCCACTTATCGACACGAACGATTTCGACGTCAACATTCTGTGTAAAATAGTGAAGTAGGAGCAATTGCATTGTGATCCTAAAGTTTACCACCATTGTGACAAGTCCAGTGATCAATAAAATATCGCCCCTCTTTATTTATATATACATACCGTTATTCTCCTTTCTTCTCTATTACATCCATTCCATCCATATCACCACACATGAGAGATATCTCCCAGACCGCGACCTACCGGATAGCGGTCTGAGGGTGTTAATTGAAATTCCTCACCCAGAGCAAATTTTCGATTAACACTTTTTAGCGCCGTCCGTGGGAACATTTCCACACCTCTTTCAGAAGCCTGTAAATCTGATTTTTTACAGCATATTAACTTGAGACTCTGATCCTCCCAAAGGTAGCCCGATTCGTCAAGGCACCAATTTGTCACTTCAACCGGGAAGGGTCAGAAGCAAAGAAAGGGGGTCGAAGAGTCGCAACCCCGCTCCAGCACCTGCTGCTACTGCGCAGGCAACCCTCAGGTCCATGTTGCCCCAGTAGCCAACCAAGCCATCTTGGACCAACAGACCACAAACTTCATAGAGAGTATCCTCCTCCGAATGGTTGCAGAGGGTATCACCCCCCAGCTCGCGGTACCCAATACCAGGGGAGATACCAGTCGACCATGTACCAGGATACTAGCCTTTGATTGATTGGGACCTCCACCTCCAGCGACGGTCCATGACAGACTTGGGCCCATTCCCCTGGTACCATACCGACCAACAGATTTTTGACCCTGACAGGTGAAGTCCACTCTCGACGTACCACCTAAGGAGTATCATCAACCGGCCCAACCGGCAACCGCGAGTAGGCAACCTCGATCGGAGGCATGAGGTAGCACTAATAACAGAAGAAGCGCCCAGGAAAATCCTCCCTAGGAGAGGATCGAGATGAGAAATCCATGGCATCAGAGGGGTCAGATGATAAAGACTCTGAGGTCGTGTCCAGGCACATCAGAAACCAACCAGGAATAAAGAAGGGTAAGCATTAGAAAAACCGATAGGACCCCTGGGCGAGAAGAACGACTTATTCTCCAGAAGAATCAGGGAGGCAGAGCTACCCCATAAGGTTAAGATGCCAGGTGATAAGTACTCAGGGATAGAGGATACCTTAAGCCACCTTGAGAGCTTCTTGTAGTAGATGGAGGTCCATAACGCTACCCAGGCCGCTATAGCCAGGATGTTCCAAACTACGTTGACTAACTATGCCAAGTCGTGGTTCAGAAAGTTACCAACTGGTAGTGTTGACTCATTTACCAAGTTAACCAGTGATTTCTGTGCCCAATTCCAGGGTATCAAGCCATGCCCCAAGGATCCCATCCACCTACAGTACGTGATCTAAGAGCAGGGTGAATCGCTCAAAGCATACGTGGAAAGGTTCCACAATGAGGTGATCCAGATATGGGTCTTTGTTGAGAAGGAGACCTTGGCCAACTTCAGGAGAAACTTGTGGGCTGGCAGATCCGTTGCAAAACACCCACCGGAGACATACCAAGAAGCCTATGACAAAGCCCTCGAACATGTGGAGATAGATGAACAACTTAAGGTCAAGTTAGAGCACGATGACCTGAGATCTGCCAAACGCCCAAAGAAAGAGGCACCCAAGCTCGCACTGATCCAGAAGGGCCAGAATAGACCTCTCAACAGATCTACGTACCGGCAGCCACCTTACCAGCCTCATCGGGAGTGATACCCTGTTAGAAAGATCCTTCATAAAGCAACACCTCCACCAATGGAAGTAACGCGGATAGATAGAAAGGAGGAAAGTTACACACATTATACCCCTCTTAATGCATCCTGTGAAACCATCTACCTAGCAATCCGCGATAAGGGGCTATTTAGAAAACCCGGTCCGATTAAAGCGCCAGCTGACTTGCGAAATCTTTACAAATACTGTGATTTCCACGAGGATGTTGAGCACAACACCTTGGAATGCTACAGCTTATGCAACCAAATCGAGGCACTGGTAAGAGGAGGATGCTTGGTAGAATTCCTTCAACAGGTGCGAGATAGCATCCAGACTGGGAAGGAAGTACATGCATACATTAAAGCAACAGAGAAAAGAAAGAGAGTAATGGGGAAGGATCTAATGGAGCATATCCATATAATTCATACTGTCAGTGGAGGTCCTACCCTAGCAGGAACCTCCAATAACTCTATAAAGAATCACGCTATGAAGGTGCCCTGGCTTGATGCACGCTAGGATGTCCTTAGGATCGCCATAAGACCACCAAGATTTCTTCGTTCATCTCAGATTATTTTCATTGAGGATGATGTGTAAAACAAGATACAGCCTCATGATGACCCCATGGTTGTCACCGTGCAGATAGCCAACTGCCTGGTCCACCGTGTCCTTATCGATACCTGTAGCAGCGTTGACATCCTCTTCAAATGTGCTCTGGAATAGTTTAACCTGAAAAATCCCTGCTACAATAGTTGCACCACCCTCTATACGGGTTCACTGGGGACTCACTAATACCAATAGGATCTATGATCCTACCTATAATAGTGGGGACAGCACCACTCCATCATAACCTCATGACAGACTTCGTCATGGTCGACACCTCATCTACTTACAACGCCATCCTTGGGAGGCCTTTTCTATCTGCCATCAAAGATGTCTTGTCAATCTACCATAACATCCTGAACTTCCTGGTAGGGGATAAGGTAGGCGAGGTACGTGGAAACCGGCAGACGGCGCATAAATGTTACGCGGTGTCCACCAATCCGGCAGCACTTGCCAAGCAATATGCGCATGTAATTTTCATACAAGCACATGAGCTGTCAAGAGGTAACCATGAGAACCTAGATGTCACAGGAGAGATGGGGGCAGTAGAGGTGGAACACGACAGAGTAGCAGAAAGGGTAGCAATCTACCAAAACCAAATTGCACGGTACTTACTGCGGCTTCAAAGACGGGAACTTAGTCCCCATGAAAGTAACCCATAACACCAGGAAGAGATCGGACTGGGTATTGGCACCAAACTAGGAGGGCACATACCTGGTGATCAGAAGCGGGGCCTACAAGCCAGAAGATATGGAGAGACGTCCTCTCGACCACACTTGGAAGACAGATAACTTACAGAGGTTCTACCCATAAAAGAGATGAAATTTAGAGGGAACACCGACCGATACCGCCATGGATGGGCATTACCGGATGTTTGTACCCCACAAATAATTATATCGTCATTTGATCTATCAATAAAGAAGAATATCTTTTTTCTTCATCTACACTTGTCTGCATTCTGTCGCCAGTATTCACCGTGAAAATTCACCATGATCGCCATGAACCAGGAAATGCCATATGGCATTCCTGCTGCCTTGGCCGGGCACCACCCCCCCTAGGAAGGGTCTGGTTCATAAAGGTATAATTGCCAACCAAACCAAGGTTGCGAAGTTGTGGCCATGGTTTCCCGTCGCTTCCTCAAGACTAGGACAACCAAATGGCTCTCATGCTGCCTTGGCCAGGCACTACCCCCCGCCATGAAGGGTTTGGTTCATAAAGGTATAGTTGCCTTCCAGACCAAGGTTACGAAGTTGTGGCTCTGGTTGCCCGTCTTTTCCTTAAGACCAGGACAGCTAAATGGCCCTCTTACTGCCTTAGCCGGGCACCACCCCCCGCTAGGAAGGACCTGGTATCTAAATTGCAAAGTTGCCTACCAAGGTCGTTTTCGCCCATGTGCCGCGATTCTTCAAACATGGAAGCGAGGTACTTTGATTCACCAGAAATATTGACCAAGTATTGGGATTCCGTACACGTGGGAACACCCTGTACCCAAATCATAGTGCACATATATGAATATATATATATATATATATATAAGTGTATTTATCGCCTAAATACCAGGATTCCAGAAAATATGAATTCCCGGTACCCGGACTGCTTAAGTGTGCTACCGCTTGAGTACCAGGATTCCCAGAACAGGAATGCTCGGTACTTTGGTTCTTCCAAATGGGACCATCAGTTGTCAACAATGTTCCTCAGGGAATATTACCAGAATTCATGGGCTAAGTACCAGAAGATCCTAGTACCAGCTGCAAGTGGTGCCGTGTATCTAACCTTGACAAATCTTAAAATTTTCTTGTGTTACCAGAAAATTGTTAAGTCAGGTTCAAACTGGGGACTACTTCTCAGATCAGTGCTACTTCAGAGTTAGAAACATACAGCAGAATTCAACCAAGGGGGTCAGAATGAAGGTTAACCAGACATACATTGCAAAGGAAAAAGAGAAGGAATGCTTCATTGATCAAATCAGGGAGCCCATCCCCCATTTCCTGGCTACAAAAAAGAGGGGGAAAAGAGATTGTTTCATCACTCATAAATCATGGAGCCCATCCCTCATAGATATGGATCAACTTTAAGCAACATCCTCCTAGTTGGCCTCCTCTGTCTTTGGTCCACCTTCATGATTGGCCTCTTCTCCAGTAACAGCTTCTCCAGTAACAGCTTCTCATTCCCTAGTCCCGGTTGGTGGTTAGAAGAAGGGTCGCCACATCCATCACCGTGGCTAGATCAACTAGGGCCTCCACCGGACATCTAGATCGACCTGGACCCCTGCCACCACTACTGGTTCTGTCTGGCCCCCCTTTCCTTTAGCAGGATCAACCTGGACCTCAGCCTCCTTGATAGGTTCAGGTAGAAAGGAAGGTGGATTTGAAGTTCCTTCTTCATTTTGATCTCCCACGGCAACGTGGAGGTACGAGCTGGGCCTAACCTTAGTATGACTCTATAGGAAGGAAAAAAAGGGTACAAGGTCCTCCTCATCAACTAGGACGCCAACAGTATGAGAAGGCCCTACATCATTTGGAGTTGTCCCTGCTAGCTCTGCAGCTCTCTCCAAGGTCTCTTCCCTGCTCCATCTTTCAATGATACTCAGGTCAATTTTGGGAGGAAGTGATTGGGCCATCTGATAGCCTGCAAAGAAATAGCCATCCCCAAAGGAAGCGTCCACCTTGGCCTCAAAGCTGGCCACGCTAGCGCGCAGAGCCTTGCCCTCTGCCTCTAACTCCTCTGTTTTTTTATTCATGGCATCCCATTGGGTTTTGCGGCGTAGGGACTTGAGTAGCTCAGTGTCATAAGCGTGTTGCATCTGCTTCTTATCTACTTACACCTCAGTTGTGACCTTCTCAACTCTAGTCAAGGATCGGTTCATAGCTACCGCACCCCTTATGTCCTTGGCTAGCTCCACCTTAGTCTTCTCTAGCTCAATAATAGCAATTTCAACCTGCTTCTAGAGGGAGTAGACCTAGTGGCTCATCGCTAGATTGAATTTGAAGACCTGTCAAACACAAGTTATATGTCAGTAATCACCTCGATACATAAAATTTACAAAAGAATAAAAGAGAATAAAGTTATTTACCTCAGCCAAGAGAGTATACCCCTTAGTGATCAGGAAGTCGACAGGCATCGAGGTCATCGCATGTAACCCCCCACCTGAGCAGGAAGCGGCGAACTTGGCCAGGACCTCATCTTGGCCGCTATCCCTCGATCGCGATCGAGACCAATCTCGAGGAGTGACCTGAGCAGTAGTAGCAGAATCAGGACCCCTCTCAACCCTGGTAGATTTTTTTGTCACCATGACAGGAGGGGGAGAGGGGACTGGCTGAGCAGCAGCATCAATGGCAGTAGTAGCAGGAATGGTAGGAACTTGACCATGCATCTGGCTAAAAGAACCCCTGACCCTAGCTAATCTTGCCGCCTATTCTGCCAAAGGAGACCTGGGTGCAGGATGAGGAGAGAGAGGTACTCCAGGTATCGCGTACGGGACCGACACGCACCTGTTTGGCCCAGCTGAGGTACCGGCCCTTACAGCAGGATCGGGATTAGATGAAGGTCTGATACGGGACCCATGAGGACTGATCGTCAGCCTGCACGGTTTCCTCTGAATCTGGTAGAGGAACTATAGAAACGACCAAGAGAGAAGAGTTAGTACCTGTAATCCACTACAAATCCTAAATGAGCAAAAATCAGAAATCGAACTACCAGGTAAAGCATTGGAGATGCTGAATGAGAATTCTACCCTCATTGGCTCTAAGGCATCTAAGGTAGGATACTTCATGTTGAGATACGACCGGGCCATGATGTTGGTCAAAATTCTCTCCGGCTGAACCGAGTAGGGACCTCGAACTCGGACCCCCCGATGTGGACTGAGCTCCCCCATTCGTTACCTACCATGATCCATTCTTCCTTCTAGGAAGAGCCTTTCCTTTTGGCAGCGGGTACCATAAAATTTAGGGGATTCATGGCCTGAGCAAAAAATTGGCCCCTTGGACCAGGTGAGTTGGCAGCGATTTGAAAGATGTACCTTAACTTATCCACCCATTCACTCTGGTTCCCTGGTGAGTTTGTCTATCTCGCACAGCTCCCTTCACAACATGAGAAACCCTACCAGGTGCCTCAAAAACCCAGGTGTCAGCTGTACGGGGGCGAGTTGCAGCGCATGAAGCGCCCGGCTGAGAGTGGGGTGGAGAAGTAGCCTAACCCCACACTCGAAGGTCTCCATGTGGATTGAAAGCTATCCAGCGAGAGGAGAGTGCATGTTGTACCCCTGGTATGGTATAGTGAGAGTGATGTCAGTCGGGATCACGAAATCCCTCCTCAAGCGCTCTATTATCTCGGTCGAACATATAAAGTCAGGAATGCATCGAAAATCAACAGGAAGGGTGAGCACCCCTCCTGTCAAAGTCATCGTGTCTCTAGCTAGGTCTCCACCTCCCCAGGCACCACAGGACTCCTCGCTCGAATCCCTGTTTATATGGACTGGGGTGTCATGGTTGTTAGTGAAACCTGACCCGATGGCGTCGTTCCAGTTCGACCGACTGCGCTAGGAAGCCGGAGCACCTTCTCCGTCATCGCCTGTTTTATAGGTCCTCTTTCTAGGGACGAAGCTCTTGCTGGAAGCAGCGTCATCACAAAAAATTCACTCCAAACTGTTAGAGGAAGACATGGCAGATTGAATTTGAGTTATGAGGTCTTAGGAAGTTAAAGATTGAAGAAGAATAAAAAGCTAGGGTTTTTGAGAGGTTGGGATTCTTTTTGAAAGCAAGAATTGATAAAGCAGCGTGAGTGAGTCATGAAAAGTAGAGGTATAAATAGAGAAGAGAACGGTTACTTACAATGGGAAGGAAAGGTCATTAATGACGCGGGATAATTGGAGACGTGGGAGAAACGGATTCGAGAAATGCGCGCCTCTAAATTTTTCCTTTTTTGAAATTGGCTTATCCTAGCCAGACACGTGGAAGGCCCATTAAGTCAGCTTGCAATGGGAAGATATCATTCAAGAAAATGGTTATTGAAAATTCTCAAAGTGTTACAAATCCTGACTCTAACCCCAATTAGATACCGGTGTTCAAGTCAGGGGGAGACTTCTATTAATAGCATTTTTTGACAGGGGTCCAAAGAAGAATTTTCCATCTTACTGATACCTGGTAGGACCTTGAGTGGGATACCCGAAATCATCAGTTCCGCTATCCAGGAAGGATAGATATCTGGTGAGGCCAGAACCGCGACTGCCTTATCGACTTGGTACCAGATGAAGCACTAGAACTACGACCCAAGAAGAACAGGTACCACGATGTGCCATTACTCTTGATACCAAGTGAAGTCGGTACCGTGATACCATTTACCCAATACCTCCCATATAGCCGGTACCTTTTACCTGGCACCTAGGTACTGCGACATCTAACCTGTACCCAAGTACCTCGACATCAGCCCAGAAATCCAACCAAGATAGACATCCTACCCGCCAAGCGAGAAGAATGTCGCCATGAAGATACCAGCTTGCTAGAACAAGCGCCACGCTAGCAAAAAAAGACCGAGACATCAGTGTACCACGCCATCGAGATACAGAGTAGAACAAGCATCATGCCAGTGAGAACAGACCGGTACACCAGTGTACCGTACCATAGGGATACAGAGTAAGTATTCTCTTCCAAACAATGTAGGAGGGAAAAGTTGGCTCCTTTGCCATTTAAAGCGCCATAAATGAGACCAAACGGTCAACCGAATCAGATTTTAAATGGTACGGTTGTTAAACGAAAATTCCACTCGGGGAGGGAAATTCTCGTTAAGCCCCTCAACCACTACCGGTAGGTGGTAGCTAGATAGGTACCTTCTGTACAGAGGTTCCTTTCTTATACTTGAAATTAAGATGAACAAATACAAAGGAACCAGAAGGATACAAAAGATACAATTTTATTGATAATTTTTTGCTAAATCGATGTTACAATACCCTATTTTCTCTCATTTATATCTTTTTTATACAGGATGATGGTGGAGAATTAGTTTTTTTCGATAAGTGGCTATTTTCATCCCAGTGATTGTGTCAAACTCTCACTGGCTTCCAAGAATTCAGAAGAAGATTCCTTAGAATTCTGTCTCTCTTTCTTTTGGTGATCAAAAATCTGACCCTCACTTTGTCCTTCAAAGCCATATATATAGGACTCCCATACCCCTCAGAATCCAGTTGTATTAGTTAGGATTATTTGGAGTCCTATTTTAGGCGTTGAAATGAGTTAAGTAAGGCTAAAGGCGCGGGATTTGATCCTGTTAATCACTATCGTGTTTAAACTCTGATTCAGTTGACCTTTTGGTCTCATTTATGTCACTTTAAATGGCGAATGAGTCAACTATCCCTGATTGTGTTGCTTGGAGAGATATACTGGCTTACTGCCATGGTGCTTGTTCTATCAAGTTGGTGACTTCGCGGCGATATTCATCCTGCTAAGCAGGTAGGATGCCTGTATTGGTTGGATTCTAGGCTGATGTCTAGATGCTCTGAGATACCGGGTACCTGTCATGGTACCGGGGTACCAGGTATGAAGTACCGGATACTTACGAGGTATGTGATATGGCCGTACCAGGTGTTAGAGTGGATGCTCAGTGTGGTACCTGCTCTTCCCAGTTCGTACCTCCGGTGCTTCATTTGGGTAGGTAGGTGGTTGAGGTTCCGGCCTTACCAGGTATTGATTTCCTCTAGGTTGTGGCACTGATCCTACTAGATATCGGGGAGCTGGGATTGGTCCATCATAGGTAGATACTTGTTGGAAAATTCTCCTTTGGTCCCTTGCCAAAAACCTATGTTAATAGAAGTCCCCCTTGACTTGAACACCGGTACCGGGTTGGGGTTGGAGTCAGGATTTAAAACACTTGGAGAATTTTTGTAACCGTTTCATAGAATAGAATCTTCCCCTTGCACGCTGACTTAAATTGGTCTTCCACGTACCTGGCTGGGGTAGGTCGAATTCAAAAAAGGAAATATCTCGGAGGCGCGCTTTTCTCGAAATCGTTCCCCTTACGTCACCTATTATCCCACGACATTGATTACCTCATCTGCCCGTTACAAGTAGCTGCTTCTATATATGTCTCACTTTTTCATGACACACTCACTTCTTCTTCAAGCTAATTTCTCCAAACTTTTACATCCGTGCGATACCTAGTTTTCTTCTTCTTCGTCCTTTAGCTCCAATCTTTATTATTCCCGCTTCAATTTTGCTACAATGTCTTCCCCCATTAGTGACAGTGTCGAGAAGCTGTTTGCCGATGATGTGACCACTAGCGGGAGTCTTGCCCCTAGAAAAAGGGTTCGTGTCGACGACGATAGCGGAGACAACGCTCCTTTTCAGTACCGCCGCTCAAACAGAAACGTCGCAATCGGGACCAACTTCTCAAACGATCCCAGTGCTCTGGTTGATGTAGATAGGGAATCAAGCGGAGATATAGGCACTATCGGGGTAAGTGGAGATCGGGCTGGCGAAGTCACGGACACCGTGGGAAGCAGCTCACCCCCCTTCAGCTAACACCGGGATTCTTGAGGCACCTAGTGGGGTTCTTAGTACTGTGAAGAGAACAATGCAACAAAGATAATATCGATTGGGAGACGGGGCCGGATGAGCTCGGATATGTGTTCCAGATTGCTGCCAACTCCCCCGGTCCTAAGGGACAATTTTATTCTCGGGCAAAAAACAATTTGAAGTTCGTGGTGCCAGGGGCCACGAAGAAGGATACCTCCTGGAATGAGGAATGGGTCATCATCAAGGGCGAATGGGATAGCTCAATCCATATTGGAGGATTCTAGTTTCGGTCCCTACTAGCTTCAGCGGTAATCCCGTACTGGAAAAATGCAGGCTGCCTTCTGAATCGGAGAAAATTCTGAAGGCCATCATGGCCCGAAATTATGCCAATTTGAGGTATCCTACCTCGGATGCATGTGCTAATGATCGGTCTATTTCTATACATATTTTAGGTCCCCATTTCCTATTATTTGTGCTTTATTTTTGGGTGAAATTAGGTATTTTATGTGTTTGTTGAGCATGTATAGGTCACATTCCTTAGATGAAGTGTTTGAAGGTATTTTCAAGGAAAATAGCTTAAATGTGAAGAAAAAGAGCAAAGCTGTCATCCACCGCTGTGTCGGTCGCTCTTCATGCACGACCTCCATCGCGGCACGTCAAGCGGTACATTTCAGTAGGCTTTCTGTTCTTTTCCGCGGTCCATACCGCTTCCCAGGCATCAACCTCAACCGCGGTCTATGCCGCACATCATTCCGGGAAAGGCTGATTCGGCCAGTGCAGAACAGTCATATTACGGGGGATATATCTCTCAGCTCCAATTGAATTGTGTGTCCTACCACCTATGGATGAAAAGCCCCGGAAGTCTAGTTTCTGGCGCACTTTACGGATCGCAATTCCGATATTCCTAGAAGAAGTTATGCCCGTTTTAGTATCCAATGGTCAGATCAGTCATAATTCCGCAAATAGTGACGGGATTTATTTTGCAAGTTGTCGGAACGGGAAATATTACCTTCTTGGACATGAGTGTGAGTCTTGGAAAGCAAGTTGACACCTAATCCTTATCATCCTTCAATAAGTAATCAATTTGAGTGGATTAGGAAAGAATTAAATCCCAAAAAAGGTAGAGTTCAAAAAGGGAACCAATTTCCTTGTTGTTTAAGGACTTGGCTTATCATCTAAAGCCTATTTAAACCCCTTTGAAGCCTAATTTCGGGAGGGAAGCCGAGGGAGGTCCCAAGCCACCAAGGGGGCCGTCCCCCATCACTCCACCACCATACATCACCACACACTCATCCATCTTTACACATTGACGATTAGAAGACGAAGGAGAATTCATCATTGGAGATCTTAATGGGTTTTATCTTTTCTTTCTCTTCTCTTTTTATTTTCAACATGTGTAACTAATCCCATAACTAGGGAATCAATGTGAACCTTTTGTGAATGCTCATATATGGATTAATTATTATTTCATCAATTAAAATTCTTGATTTATTCATTGTTCTTAATTGCTTGATCCTCATTAGTTTTAATATTTATTCACACCATAGACCAGGGGTGAATAACTATTTGGCATGATTTTAGGGTTAAGACTACCTGAGAATTAGGGTTAGAGTATATACCAAACCTAATCTTAATTAATGCTCTTTTGAATGAATGAATTTTATCTTTAGCATAGGCCAAGCAAAGTATAGAATTTGGTTCTTAATTCTTGCGCTTAAAGGGTTTCCGATCATTGTTCATACCATAGACCAAGGGTGAATAGTGGTTGGGAGCACGTGACTCATCCCATGACCATACGGTAATAGTCACATTAAAGACAAAGAATGAACCCTAGAATTGATTGAATATTGTTTACAAATTAATTCCATATATCGAGTGTTCATAATTGGGGATCATTGATAACCTAGTGCTTTCCTTCTATTGATCACAAATACCATTCTTTTTAATTGCTTTCTTAATTTAGTTTAGTTTAATTCAAATCTCAAACAAATCTTTTGTTAATTTTAGTTTAACTTTAATTAGAATTAGTTTTAATTATTAAATCTCTTTTCCTTGTGGGAACGAACCTTACTTGCCGTTGTGCTTATCTTCACGATTCGTGCACTTGCGAGTGTAGTTTTTAATAACACGATTTTTACACCATCAAGTTTTTGGTGCCGCTGCCGGGGAATTAGTTGAATTTATTGGTTAATTCTAGTTTTAGTTTTAGTTTTAGTTTGAGTTAATAGATTTAGTCTAGTTTAGGTAGTCGTGTGATTAATTTTTAGATTTTTAGTTTTATTTTATTTTTATTTTTATCATTATTTTTTTTTCTTTTCGAAGTTTATTGTGTGTCTGTCTTTTGTTACAGGTTTCAATGGTAAATGCAAGGTAGAAGATCACTGCAAGGAGAAGTACTACCGTTGAACGACAACATTGATCGCATAAGACAAGTAGCAATGGCAGAAGATAAAAATCACATTATCCGACATGATCGCTCAAGTTATGAGAACATGATTAAGCAACTGAAAGAAGACAAACAGATGGTTGTTGCTCTCAATTCCGACTTGACAACAAAGATCAATAACTTAATGGAAGAAAAAGAGTCTTCGTTAAGGAAGTCTGCAGAATTTTCCCGAGAATTGGAAGAGCTCAAAGATGAGTTTGCTCAACGGATGGGGCTAATGAAGGCCGAGATCGAACAAAGGGATAAAGCTTTAGAGATCATGAAGAATAAGGAACTTGAAAGCATTGCCAAGCTTGCAAAGGCCGAGCAAGAAATCAAGTCATTGACCGCCGAAGTGATGAAGGAACCGGCGGAGGTTAAGATTAATAAGGTGAATAAAGATGAGTCGAGAGATTTCATCACCCAGAAGGTCTATCCACTTCCGAAGAGAAGAAGAAGAAATAGAAGGAAGCGATCACTACCAATGAATCACAGCCACCAAGAAGGTAACTTTCATAGATTTGTTCCCGTTTGTCACTTTTGCAATGTGCAGGGTCACATTCGCCGTTGGTGTTATGAATATATAAATCAATGCAAACGGAGGAATGGGAGTTACAATCATGGGAATAACCGGGTAAAGCAAGTATGGATAAGAAAAGATGAGATCAAAGATATTGAGCACGGTGGGACTATTCGGTTAAAGAAGAGTGGTGACAAGTACATAGTCATTAAGTCGTCATTGGTAGAAGAAAGAAGGAATCAATCAAGCTCAAAGAGCCGTAGTGCTCTCATGCGTCTCGCCTAGACGTTAAAATAAAGCGCTTGGTGGGAGGCAACCCACCTAGGTAATTTTTTTTTAATCTTTAGTTTTTAGTTTTCTTTAGTTTTTTTTTTTTCGAGTTCTTGCTTTCCATACTTTTTCTTTATTCTTTGTCCATGTTTTTAATATCATATAAACATTGAGGACAATGTTAAGATTAGGTTTGGGGGTGTGAATTCGTGTTTATTATCTTTTTTGAGCCATTTGTTGAAATCTGCGAAAAAGTGACCTGTTTTGAAATTTTTTGAGGCAAACATTTTGTTAAAACTGTATTCACTGGCGAAGAAATAAATTTTTCCGTCTGCGTTGGGTTTATCATTTTTTCGATATGAATCCAACGGTATAAAGAATGTAAAATTCTGGGCGGTGGTTTAAAAGTTATGATTGTTTCTTTGACCAAAGGTCATGGGCGATGCCCTGTTTTTAAAATTCTGCACGTGAATGTTTTTCGTCGTCTGTTTTCTCACTTTTCCAAGCCGAATTGTGAAATATTTTATAAATGAAAAGTGTGAGTTTGAATGTCTATTTTCTTGTGTTAAAATTTGGTTAAGCTCCGTTACATATTTGGAGAGATATACATTACAGAACAGACATACGTCAATTTCAAAAGTCACCAGTTTTTGAATTTTTGTCCTTTATGATTAGATGTTTCTTTTGTGTGCTTTAAGAGCCGTAATATATGCTTTAATCACTGAGTTTAGACTAACGTCTTGCCACTTAGAGTATTGCATTGCATTTTTCAAAATTTATGACATACTCTTGATATAATAGTGAATATGATGCTTAGTTGAATTGCCATGATTAATAGTGGAGACTACCCTTGTGAGTCAACTAAGCCAAAAAGCATTAAATAAATATCATTATAGAGAGTTCTTTTGTTTCTATTCCTAAACACTCATTAGGTTCTTAGCATTAGAAATTGATCTCAATAGGTTATGCATTGGATATTAAAGAACATTCATCATAAAAGATATCACATGTGGACTTTGCTCTTATTTTGGTTGAACCATTAGAAGTGATATAGGCAATGTGTGCTTGAACTACTTAAAGGCCTTAAATATTTCCTACCTTTATGTGTGTGCTCCATAGCCAATTTTGAAGCCAAACACTATAAGCCTTTTTCTTTCATCACCCACATTAACTTAACCCCAATGAGCCATAATTTAGCCATACCTTATAGCTTGGGATCATATTGAGGTGATGAAGATGATTGAAGAGAGTTCGAAATGGGTGACTCGTGAAGTGCATGTACTAAGGAAAAAGCAAGAAGATCAAAGGTTTTTGAAGAATTATGTAATTGATGTAAAATTCTCATCTCAAAAAAAAAGGGTTGAAAAAAAGGGGTTAAAAAAAGTTGAAAAAAAAGGGTTAAAAAAAAAAGATAAATGAATGAGATGATGAATTAAATGAAAGTGAAAAGGAATAGAGCTTTACAATGAAGTGATGACAAATCAAAGTCAACTTAAGAAGGAGGATGAACGAAAATTGTTCAAGAAGCCTAGATGCAAGTGGAATGAAGAATTCGAAGAAATTCGGCCAAGTATGAAGATTGCCGAAGAATTTCTCGATATGATCCTAGGTTTGTTTGCTATCCTTTTCCCGTTCTTTCTTAACCTACACCCAATGGCCCCATTACAACCAAAGAAGAGACCTAATTGATCTTTTGGGAATGCTAGCTCGAGAGTAAAGGTAAACATGTGCTCTATCTTGTTCTTAATATCTGATTCCGTTCATGAGATCTTTTGCATAAAAATCAAGCGTTCTTTCAATTATAAATTCATATGCGATAATATCTTGAAATTTCTTATGCATAACTTCTTTCGCATATGCTTGATGAGTGTATTTGCCTAGGTTCTGTGCGAATTAATGAGCGATATCTTGTGAGAATTAGAGTCAAGGCGAATTATATCTATGGCGTTTGACGAATGTGTTTTTGAAACTAGAGTGTCGTGAGTGTGGGCTTTTCATTAAAACCAAGCATGCTTTCAAATTTGTGGCATAATTTTAGTCTTTATTTAGTGGCTCTAGCATGCATTGGCTTTGAATTGTACATGTGAGTTTGCATCTTGATTATTTGGTTTTTCGCAGAAATTTATGTTTGTGGGTAGCATAGCTGTAAACCCTCAGGAGACAAAACTCCTCCTACTAGGGACACCTAGAGGTTTAAAAGCTTGTAGCATATGCTCAATGCTATCGTGTTCCCTATGAAAGTGGCTTAATTTAAAATTTCTACTTTTAGATTTTTGTTTGTTTTTAGTTTTTGTTATTATTCTAGTTTTGCTCGAGGACTAGCAAAAGATAGGTTTGGGGGTATTTGATCGGTCTATTTCTATACATATTTTAGGTCCCCATTTCCTATTATTTGTGCTTTATTTTTGGGTGAAATTAGGTATTTTATGTGTTTGTTGAGCATGTATAGGTCACATTCCTTAGATGAAGTGTTTGAAGGTATTTTCTAGGAAAATAGCTTAAATGTGAAGAAAAAGAGCAAAGCTGTCATCCACCGCTGTGTAGGTCGCTCTTCATGCACGACCTCCATCGCGGCACGTCAAGCGGTACATTTCAGTAGGCTTTATGTTCTTTTCCGCGGTCCATACCGCTTCCCAGGCATCAACCTCAACCGCGGTCTATGCAGCACATCATTCCGGGAAAGGCTGATTCGGCCAGTGCAGAACAGTCAGATTGCGGGGGCTATATCTCTCTGCTCCAATTGAATTGTGTGTCCTACCACCTATGGATGAAAAGCCCCGGAAGTCTAGTTTCTGGCGCACTTTACGGATCGCAATCCCGATATTCCTAGAAGAAGTTATGCCCGTTTTAGTATCCAATGGTCAGATCAGTCATAATTCCGTAAATAGTGACGGGATTTATTTTGCAAGTTGTCGGAACGGGAAATATTACCTTCTTGGACATGAGTGTGAGTCTTGGAAAGCAAGTTGACACCTAATCCTTATCATCCTTCAATAAGTAATCAATTTGAGTGGATTAGGAAAGAATTAAATCCCAAAAAAGGTAGAGTTCAAAAAGGGAACCAATTTCCTTGTTGTTTAAGGACTTGGCTTATCATCTAAAGCCTATTTAAACCCCTTTGAAGCCTAATTTCGGGAGGGAAGCCGAGGGAGGTCCCAAGCCACCAAGGGGGCCGTCCCCCATCACTCCACCACCATACATCACCACACACTCATCCATCTTTACACATTGACGATTAGAAGACGAAGGAGAATTCATCATTGGAGATCTTAATGGGTTTTATCTTTTCTTTCTCTTCTCTTTTTATTTTCAACATGTGTAACTAATCCCATAACTAGGGAATCAATGTGAACCTTTTGTGAATGCTCATATATGGATTAATTATTATTTCATCAATTAAAATTCTTGATTTATTCATTGTTCTTAATTGCTTGATCCTCATTAGTTTTAATATTTATTCACACCATAGACCAGGGGTGAATAACTATTTGGCATGATTTTAGGGTTAAGACTACCTGAGAATTAGGGTTAGAGTATATACCAAACCTAATCTTAATTAATGCTCTTTTGAATGAATGAATTTTATCTTTAGCATAGGCCAAGCAAAGTATAGAATTTGGTTCTTAATTCTTGCGCTTAAAGGGTTTCCGATCATTGTTCATACCATAGACCAAGGGTGAATAGTGGTTGGGAGCACGTGACTCATCCCATGACCATACGGTAATAGTCACATTAAAGACAAAGAATGAACCCTAGAATTGATTGAATATTGTTTACAAATTAATTCCATATATCGAGTGTTCATAATTGGGGATCATTGATAACCTAGTGCTTTCTTTCTATTGATCACAAATACCATTCTTTTTAATTGCTTTCTTAATTTAGTTTAGTTTAATTCAAATCTCAAACAAATCTTTTGTTAATTTTAGTTTAACTTTAATTAGAATTAGTTTTAATTATTAAATCTCTTTTCCTCGTGGGAACGAACCTTACTTGCCATTGTGCTTATCTTCACGATTCGTGCACTTGCAAGTATAGTTTTTAATAACACGATTTTTACACCATCAGCTAACTCTCTTGTTTTGATAGTCTCTGCAGTGCCTCCAACAGTTCCGGAGGAGGGGCTTGACCTCGCCGATCGCGATTCTCCACCGCTCTCCCCTATCAGACTTTCAACTGGCTCTAACCTTAATGGAGGGGTTGGTACCTCTGCTAGATCTAGCAGGATTTTGACCGTGGTCCCTGGGGCTTCCGCTCCCCTCGCCCTCCTTTAGTTTGGTCACTTGAAACTTTTACAACTGTAGTGGGTCGGGTCCGAGGTGTTTCTAGCCAGGCACAAGGTCTGTCACCTACTGCCCCAACTGCTACCACTGATGCTACCGCTACTACTCAAACTAACCCTTCTGCCTTCTTACTGTGGTGACTGAGCGATCTACCCGGGTTGAGAGGGGTCCTGATCATGCCGCTACTGCACAGGTTGCTCTTCGTAATAGGTCGCGATCAAGGTTGAGAGACAACAGCCAGGATGAAGTCTTGGCTAAGTTTTCAGCTTCCTGTCCTGATGGGGGTTTAGAGAATATGACTTCCATGCCTGTCGACTATATAATCTCCAATGAATCTGCTCTTCTGGCTGAGGTAAGCTATTTCGTCTGGTCGTCTATCTCGATTTCATAATTCACGACATTCTAATTCATGTTTTGTATTTTACAGGCCTTCAAGTTCAACGTAACAATGAGCCAACAAGTCGGCTCTCTCTGGAAGCAAGTCAAGGATGCTACTGCCGAGCTGGAAAAATCAAAGGCTACCTAGAGCATGGTAACCTTGCATTATTCCTTGGGGAGGCTGAGAAGGTGGCGGATGCAGCAAGGGTAGATAGGGAGCTAAGGGAGCATGCTTTGAACACGAAGCAGCTAAGGTCCTTGCGTCGCAAGGATGAAACGGATGCCATGATAGAAAAGATGGCAAAGCTGGAGAAGGAGGTTCAAATTCTTCGTGATAGCGTGGCCAGCTTGGAAGCTCAGGTGGAAATTGCCTTTGGGGTTGGTTATTTCTTTACTGGCTACCAAGTAGCTCTGGCACTCTCTCCTCCATTTGATATGAAGGTCATCGATGGGTGGAGCAGGGAGGAGATCATGGTCAAGGCAGCCGAGCTAGCTAAGATCGCTGCTGTAGGTAAAGCTGGTCCCTCTCAGGCAGCTGGGGCAAATGTAGAGGTCAATGACGAAGATCAACGACCTATCCCCTCTCTTCTGCTAGACAATGTTGGAGTAGGTCCCAATCTGAAGGCTCTTGAAGCTATGGTGGTCTAGGCTGGGGGTAGAACTTTTGATCCACCTGTCTCTCCACCCCGATCCATCGATGAGGTAAGGGACTAGCATACTACTAAGGACGGAGGGTCTGACGTACCAGTCCCCTTATCGGGTCCTGCCAAGGAGGTGGAGGATCAAGCTGCCTTAACCAAGGAAGTGGGGGAACCATCGGGTATAGTGTCGACGGAGTAGCTCCAGGTTAGACTTGCTCAAGTGGAGATCCCAGTGGTAGCTGGAGTCCAGGTAGCAAGCGAGGCTCCAACTGGTCAGGGAGATGAGGGTACAACCAGTGGAGTAGGAGAAAAAGTGGCCAACCATGAGCAAGTAGATGTGTGATCCAGTTCAGCTATTTACCCATTGTTTTTTATTTTATTTTGTTGTTATTTGTTTATAGCCCAAAATTGGGGGGATGGGCTCCCCTGTTAAGGAATTCTGGTTTTTAAATGATGGTCCTGGTAGGCAACTAAGGCCAATTTAGCACCAGGTTTTTCTTGGCAGGGGGTGGTACCTAGCTAAAGCATCAGGAGTGCCATATGGCTATCCTGGTCTCGATCATAGGCGAAAAGCGATCAAATGAGAACTACCAAGGCGATCGTAGGAGAACTACCAAGGCGATAATAGGAGAACTACCAAGGCGATAATACTCAAGGTGATACTGGTCAATGCTCACCCCACAGGGTTCATTGGTGAGACCTTCTGAGGTAACCTGTGTTCCCGGTATAGGTAAATAGAGCAACCTACTGCCATGGTGCTTCTTATTATGGACTGATCACTATGAGAGCTTTTCTCATGTTGAGGTCACTACCCCTTCCATAGGAGGACTAGGGAGAATGATGAGCTTATAGTCCCTAAGTAATGTAACCAGTTTAAGAGCCTGCTTGGAGTAAATAGGAGTCTTCACAAATCGTAATGGGACTCGAGACTCTGCTCGAACAAACCTGTACCTCGGCAGCTCGCTGGGGCGTTGGGTAGCCTGGTATAAAAGATTAGAAACCGATAATCTTGCAGCTGTGATCTAGGTAGCTCACATGGGCACTGTGAGGGGCCCAATACAATAAGTGAGGAACCACTGATCTTGCAGTAGTGCTGCTGCTCCAGAGGCTTACTTAGGCATGTAGAAGGCCTCAGTAATGCACGAAGCCTCTAAGCTCTACCCAAGAGGATTGGGACATAGGTGGCTCACAAGGGCGTTGAAGAGCCCGGTATAGGAGGTAGGAAGCCACCTGCATGATACTAGTCCAGAGGCATGCTTGGGATCCTAGAAGTCTCTAGCAACTGAAATGTTGCTCTGGACCATCCTGTAATGGATCGGGACACAGTGGCTCACTTGGGCGTTGACTAGCCAGGTAAAAGAAGTGAGGAGCCACTGGGCCATGCAGCTAGGTTGCTACTCTAGAGGCTTGCTTAGGCATGTAGGAGGCCTCAGCAATGTGGGAAGCCTCTAAGCTCTACCCAAACGGATCGGGACATAGGTGGCTCACTAGGGCGTTGAAGGGCCTGATACAAGAGGTAGGGAGCCACCTGCATGATACTAGTCCAAAGGCATGCGTGAGATCTTAGAAGTCCCCAGCAACTGAAATATGGCTCTAGACCATCCTGGAATGAATCGGGACACAGTGGCTCACTTGGGTGTTGACTAGCCCGATAGAAGAAGTGAGGAGCCACTGGACCATGCAGCTAGGTTATTGCTCCAGAGGCTTGCTTAGGCATGTAGGAGGCCTCAGCAATGTGGGAAGACTCTAAGCTCTACCTGAACGGATCGGGACATAGGTGGCTCACTTGGGCTTTGAACGGCCCGGTACAAGAGGTAGGGAGCCACCGGCCTGGTACTGGTCCTGAGGCATGCTTGAGATCCTAGAAGTCCCCAGCAGCTGAAATGAAGCTCTGGACCCTCCTAGAATGAACAGGACATAGTGGCTCACTTGGGCGTGGACCGAACCTGTACACAAAGTGTGGAGCCACTTGCCTCCTACCGGTTGTGCTGCTCATACGATCATATAGTTGAGTTGGCTTCTCGGGTATATGTGTTAACATGCTACCTTGGATCTTTTGAAGAAAGGATCCGGTGACATGAGGGGATCCGCATGAACAGGTAAAATCCAACGGATCTGCAGGATTAGAGATCTACTGGTAGCAGGGCAAATCTTCTATAAATAAGAAAGAGAGGTGTAGCTCTACTTCATAGGAGCTCTAGATGTACCGAAGCAGATCTGCTGCATAGAAGGTCATAGTGGATCTGATACATAGGAGATCTGCTGATAGCGGAGCAAACCCTCTGTAAGGAATCAGGAGAGGTGCAACTCTGCTGCATAGGAGCTTTAGATATACCAGAGCGGATCTGATGTAGAGGAGCTCCGTAAGTATATGAGCAGGTTTGTTGCATAGGGGCAGCATAGTAGACATGTTCTGCCAGGAGTCTCACATACCATATTTATCAATAGTGTATGTAGAAATAAGGAAGCCGCGTTGGTGAGCTCCCCACAAACGGTGCCAAAAAGTGTTGACAAGAAAATTCACTCGGGGTGAAAATTCTAATCAACACCCTCAAGCCATTACTCCGGAGGTCGCAGCGGGGGGTAGGTACTTCGTACCGTGGTTCTGGTAAGGTGAATGCGAGATAGGGGCCATGGTAGGAAAACAATCATCTCGCCCATCTGGTGCAATAGGCTGGTACCCGGTATTTGCAACTGATCCTGATACCTGGTCACCTCTCTAGGTGTCCTCCATAATTCCCCGATCTAGATAATGTGTAAGGAGAGGTACAAGAAAGCTAGGAGCAGCGGGGTCGGTGCCTAGCTTCCATACATGTATAATAAAGGAGATAGGTAGAAGAAAGACATTTCTTTTGATAGTGGTGAACTGGCCTAGGGGGAAAAAGCATCATGTTTGATCACATGCTGAAAAACCCCCAGGCAGTATCCATAGGAAGGAGAAAGACCTTTCTTTATATTTATATATCTCGAGAGGTGCTCCGGAGAGCTTACATTAGTGCCAAATGAGACCTGGTAGGTCATAGTTGAAGGGGTACCATTTGGGACCGGTACATTCATGGTGAAAATTGACATACATAGTAGTCGATACAATGGTGGTGTAGAGGGAATTCAGGCAGAGTCCTTTTTACACTCTAGGCGATGGCGAACTCGTGTTGTAGGAGATAAGTAAGTGTTTTTTCTGTACCATGATGGTGAAAACTCTCTGTAGGTAATGGTGACTGTATTTTTGGAAGAGGGGATAAAATCCATCATCCATTGATAGACGATGGTGTCTCTTGAGATTTCTGGATATAATCGGGCATCCATATTTCAGGTTAGAGACTGGAGAAACCTTGAGATTGAGATATTTGAGAGAGAGCTGGTGGCGAAGTCCAGAACCAGAGCTGGTGAACTGTGTTTATTGTTTGAACCCCCTTCTTGGAGAGAATTTGGGAAAATTTATATGTCTCAGTCTTGTTGCCCACTCCATTGGTGTATCGACATTAATGAGTTGATATCTTCTCATTGATGGAGTTGAATATCTTCTCATTAATGGCGTTTTGAATGGCCATTAATGTAGTTGACTGATTTCCTTATTAATGGCGTTGTGAATGGCCATTAAGGAGTTGATTGATCATTAATGGCGTTGTGTATGGCCATTAAATACAGTTGACTATCTTCATATTAATGGGGCTGATTATCTCCATTAATAGGGTTGACTATATCCATTAATGGCGTTGTGAATGACCATTAAAGAGTTGACTGCTTCCATCATTAATAGCATTGTGAATGGCCATTAATGAGTTGACATCATTACTGGGGTTAATTAATAGGGTTGACTATCTTTATTAATAACCAGAGAGGTCAACTTTCTCTTTTTTGTTGCTCAGAGTAAAGTTCGGACTCTGTACTCTGATGGCATGGTACCCTGATGTACCAGCCTGCTCTTGTTGGCTTGGCACTTGTTCTAGCATGCTGGTACCTTTCTTCTTGCTCGGCGGGCAGGATACATATTCCAATGTGATCCTGGACTGGTATCGCAGTACTTAGGTACCGGGTAGATGTCATGGTACTTAGGTACTAGGTAGATGTCGCGATACCTAGGTACCAGGTAGGAGGTACCGCAGTGCTGGCCCTGCGTGGTAACTGGTAGAATGTGAGATGTGATACTAACCTCTTTCCTATTCATGGTGTCGGGTATCCCCGGTATCTTGGTACCGGTACCGGTCCCGATCTAGGTTCTACCAGGCTCTAGGCATATGGAAATTCTTCTTTGGACCCTTGCCAAAAAAGGTTGTTAACACAATCTATTTAGGCTAAATCCACCTTTAGGCGTGATTCTAAGATCACTCAACTCTCCCCACACAACAATGATTGGTGTACTCTATTGAGTGTAGAGAGGGTTTCTCATGAAGCCTAGAATGATTAATGTAGTCGGGATGACTTGGATTGGAATGCTCACAATCCACCCCTTCCACACTTTTAGCCGGGATGTGTCGGATTGGTGTGCTCACAACACATCCCTCACATTCAAATTAGCTTGTTTAGTCACCTAAATGTGTGTATCTCAATTTAGATTGAAAGTTAGAATGCCTACTCAATCGAAGGAGATCCTTAATCCAATACCAACTTGAATTAGGAGTTGGAATGCCTACCCAATCAAGGAGATACCAAATTCAAATTAATAAACATTCAAGATATTCAACATCAATCAATAAACCAAGAGTTAGAATGCCTACTTAATTCAAAGAGATGTTAAATACATTAAGAACAATTGAATAGAACTAAAATAGATCAAATATTCATAATTTGTTGGAAAGCCCAAAACTCAAGTTTAATTACATCAACTCCCACAAAGGGATTAACTACTCATGCTAGATATAAAATAAATACTAAGGGATTAACTACTCATGCTAGATACAAAATAAATACTAAGAGATGAGAGATAGAGAAGACCCATGAAGAACTCCTCCTTCTTTGAAGCTTGAATCCAACCTCTTAGTAGCCTCCTTGAGTAGAGATGGTGAGGATGATGGTTAGATTTGGTGAGGAATGATTCCTAAATCTAGGTTAGTGGTTAGGGTTTAGAAATGGGAGAAATTTCGTTCTTGTAAGAGGGTGGAAGATTTGAAGTGTGTAAGAGAGAGTTTTCAATATGAAAGTGGTGTATTTATAAGCTTGGGAGGTTAGGGCATGATCTGGGTATGAAAGGAAATCATTACCCCTCTAAAATGACCCCAAAAACCCATCGTCATTCGCTGGGTTAGACGTTGCAGTGCACGGGTAGTGCACGGGTAGGTTACCCGTGCAGTTACCCATGCAGTTACTGTGGACTGCCAGGCAACAGTTACTAAAATGGCCATAACTTCCTCTAGACAACTCGAAATCGCAATCCGTAAAAACCGCTGGAAACTAGACTCCCGGAGCTTTCTGAATATATGTAATCCAAAACATGGTTACATCTCAAGAGGGAGAAATAGATCTCCAAAGTTGGATGTGCTGCACAAGCTTTTCACAATTTCTGCCCATTTTTCTATCAAATCTCACTTTTTGCTAATTTTTGCCTCCCAAACTGCTTTTTGCCTAAAAATGCCTGCATTGACAAGAATAGAGCCATTAACCACAAAAACACACTCGAAAACAAGTTAAAGGATATGGAATTGAGGGCCAAAATGTATAATAATTTTGGTGCGATCAAATACCCCCAAACCAAACCTTTGCTCGTCCTCTAGCAAACTCTTAACAAAACAAAAACATAGACACTTGACACAACACACATGACTCGATCTAAAAAATTTCCTAGAGGTGCAAACAAATAATTCAAACTACCGCATGTCCAACCGATAATGAAAAGCAAGGATGTGTGATAGAGAGAAGTAGACATATGCAATATAATCTAAAGCAACTCGAAGGCACTAAAAGGAAACTCGCACAATCACGAATCACACACCTAAGAGTACTCTCATATCAAGAACTACTCACTCTCACACCTCCAGCCTAATTCACTTTGACTCTAACCTCTCATGGAGTCTCTCTTTTCTTTCCGCTCAGAGTCATAAGTTCACACTCAAACAAGGTATGCAAAGATGGAATTTATACATAGAAATCTAAAACATTGTATACATGTAAATTGAAAAACGGATAATGTCTGTGAACTAGCCTAGGAAGGATTCACTTATGCCATGAACGTGGAAGATCAAGCTTCAGCAAACATTCCCAATCAAGACTCATCATTGGATCAAAAAGGACTTTCCATTTGGTTGTAATGGGGCCATGGGGTTTAATGTGGTGAACAAAGAAATAATGAAATTTTGGGTTCAAAAATCACCAATCATGTTTACACATACTCACACACCCCATACCAAGCTCTACTTAACATTCACACACTAGCGTCTAGGCATTCAATTAAACACACATTTATGCTTCACAATTTTAGTCAATTTTGAGTACTTACAATTACTTCCAAGGCTCATTCTTTTTGCCTTTTTGCATTGATTTTTTTTTTTGCTTTTCTTCTTTTTTTTCTTTTTTTTTCTTTTTTTTTTCTTTTTTTTTCCTTTTCTTTTACTTTTGCCTTGCACATATACATTTGACAACTTAGCTCTAGGTGCACTTTTTACACTTTTATATTTTTGAGCCATTTCTTGCATAATTTACACAACTGCCTAAATACATGATATTTCCACATTAGAGCTTACACCTTTCCTACCACTTACACACACACACACACACACACACACACACACACACACACACACACACACACACACACACACACACCATCCACATGATTGGCAATTAAAGGGTCAGTTTGTGTTTGGCTTATGGTTATATGGTTTATTGTGGTACCAAAAGAAAAAGTAAGTGTTTGGCCTCAAAATTGCCTTTGGAGCACACATAAGGGACATAGGAATGTGTTTAGGCTTAATTTAGTAGCTAATTGCATACACATTGCCTAAGATCATTTCCACAACAAGTCTATAAGGGAATGAATGCATCCATCATGCAGTCCATTATATGTATGAGTTGTATGTTCTATGGCATGTGACACATATGACCAGAAGAGTGTTTAAAGAGTAGAAAAATTGTACACTCAATGCGCTTTTTAAATAAGCTTGTGTTTGTGAACTCACGGGTGTCTCTACTATTATAACAAGGCACAAGAGCACCGAGTCCCCTCAACTTAAGCACAAAAAGGATGGGACTAGCCCATGACATGCAAGTGAGACCCTAGAGTGACAACTAGCTACTACACAAGCTCAACATGCATACACAAACTCGCCAAGAGCACACACTCAAAGCATCACATCCAAGCTAGTTAAAACTCAAAAATTTTGGCCAATGCGACAAATTTGAAAAACTTCGACCAAAAATGAAAAATAAATGACTCAAGACACAGAAAGATGACTCTACAAAGGCGTCTACACCCCCAAACCAAAACCCAACATTGTCCTCAATGTTGAATACAAGCGAGTCCAGCCTAGCGGCGCGTACCTAACTCGACTCAAAACACAACAACCTAGGCACTAATCATGCACAATCAATGCCCAACAAAAAAAAGACTCAAATTAGGCTCATAATAAAATAAGGCAATTAAGTAAACATGGCAATTAATCTCATAGTTCAACCACATCAAGCATTCATTCAAATAATTAACGGTATGAGGATAATGACCCCTAAACTGATTCCTACTATATGCTCATTCATGTACAAGTATATGCATGAATTCTAAACCCAAAAACCGAGTTGGGCAATATGAAATGAAAATTTGTAGATTCATGTGCAATATCCACACAAGCCTTCGGCTCATCCAATCAAAAATGAATTAATCAATAAATTCAACATATGGAATTCAAAATTGTATCAACAATCATAAACAATTTCTTTCATTCAAAATTATCCACACATGCAACCCAAAATTGATATTTACCAAGAATATTCACATTCATTCAAATATCCACATATGCTCATAAAGAAAGATAGAAAAAATTAAGTGCAAAGGTGTTAATAGCCAAAACTGGCTAAAGACCAAAGGAAAATTTTCCACATTCTAGACCTGGCTCCATGCCCGAAAGTTCCCGCCAGGAAACCATTCTACCCAAAGCTGAGCTACGATACCACCCCGCAGGAACAAGGACGGGCTCCGGAAACATCCAGGATAAAGCCCGGAACGATCAGATTTAGCCAGCATCACCAAACCTGAAAACAAGGAATTCCCCGAAGCCGAGGTCACCTCACAATTCCTCCAGAAACTCACCTATACCTCACTGATACAGAGGGATATCCCTAGGAAGCCGCACCTAGCTCCGAAAGGTCAGGGGAAGCTGCACCTAGCTTCGAAAGGTCAAGGGAAGCCAGATCTGGCTCCTAGCTGGACGAAACTTCTCAGATATCAAGGTCGAAACACTGATCGACCTCATTAGTTGATGCACCACACCATGATACATTTAGCGACCCTTATGGAAATCAAGCCAGACCCGAAGATACACAGTATCACATCCACAGATATTATACACGTGCAGAACAAGTAATAGAGTTTGAATGGGAAACAAATTGATTTCCAAGATATCCTCAACGGAGCAATTAACTCAAAGTCAACTACATTTAAAGGTAAAAATCCCGTCCGATAAAAGGGGGATGAGAAAATGAAGGGGAAATGAATGAGTTCAAACCTATGAAGACATTGTATAAAAGAGGGACTTCCTCCTTCAGAATGAAGAGACTACTATTCGACAGGCATACAAAAAAAGACCCGACCATACCCTAGAGAGAATTGAGAGCAATTTGAGAGAAATTTGTATACCATACATGTTCAATACAGAAAATATTTTTTGCTTTCTTTTGGGTGACAAATTGTATCAGTATTACTTGTCATTTTGAAAAGCATTGTTACACATATGATCAATCTTGGCCACCACCTACGTGGTAGTGGTCTCGAGGGTGTTAACTGAGGTTTCTCATCTCGAGTAAAATTTCCGTTAACCCTTTCTGGCGCTGTCTGTGGGGAAGGGCCTTACACCCAATTAATCAATTACTTGCATTTACATATTTTTTTTTTACAGGAACTATGAGGCTCCTCTCTTCCCAAGGCCAACATAGAGTTTCGGAACAACCTCCGGCGAGGCTAACACGAAAGGCCCCAAGAAAAGGGAGAAAATCTGGATATGGTAGTCAAGTTCTGGTCCAAACAACCAATGCGCGGGCTTCTGGCCACCCTATAGTGAGCCAGGCCACGCTCGACCAACAAGCGGCAGCCTTCGTAGAAACCATCCGCGTTCGCCTACTCGCTGAAGGTATCACAATCCAGCCAACCAACTTGAATGATCAGGGAGAGCCGAACAGGCTCATAGTTAGGCCACCTGCTTTCGATCGTCTAGGACCTCCTCTTCCAGAGCCGGCTCGAGAGAGGTCAGAGCCCCAAAGTTCGATCCGGGATAGGCTGGGACCCATGCCACCAGTTCCGAAAAGACCTTCACAATATCAACCCAGGCGAGTTAAGTCTGCCATGGATGCTTTTATTCGGAAGCCACGAGAGTTATCTCATCCGACTACATCTAGGAGGACCGCCCGGGCCCTAGAGGAGGAAAGTAGACAAACTCCACGAATGAATCTTATCCATGAGGAGGATCGGATTGACATTGCCAGTTTATCGGAAAGACTCTACAGTGAAGAATCTGAGGTTAACTCGAAGAGACCTGGGAACAAGCGACTGAGGGATCAGCTGGCAAAGCTACAAAAAGAGGTCCAGCAGATAAGAAAGGGAAAGAATAAGAAGGACAAAAAGGATCCCCTGAGCGAGATGAATGCTCCCTTCACTAGGAGGATCCGGGAAGCGGAGCTCCCCCCAAAATTCAAAATGCCAGCAGATAAGTTCTCCGGAACGAAAGATCATCTAAGCCACCTAGAGAGTTTCGTTCAATAGATGGAGGTCCAGAACACTACCAGAGCAGCTATGTGCAGAATGTTTCCAACGACCCTAAGCGACTATGCGAAAACCTGGTTCAGGAAACTGCCCGTTGGTAGCGTGGATTCTTTCACGAAATTATCAACAGATTTTTGCTCACAATTTCAAGGGGTCAAACCTCGTCCGAAAGATCCCATACACCTCCAATATGTGATTCAGGAACGGAGTGAGACCCTTTGTTCGTACGTGGAACGTTTTCACAAGGAGGTCATACAAATGGGAGTTTTCACCGAAAAAGAAACCCTCGCCAACTTCAAGCGGAACCTATGGGCGGGAAAGCTTTTCTGTTCCTTCACCAAGAGACCTCCCGAGACCTACCAGGAGGCCTACGACCGAGCTCTTGAGTAGGTCGAGATCGATGAACAACTCAAGGTCAAGATGGAACACGACGACATGAGAATGGCAAAGTGTCTAAAAAAAGAAGCCCCCAAATTTGAGCCAGTACAGAAAACTCAGAATAAACCTCCCAACAAGTCGACCTACCGCATCTCTGCTCCTCAGCATAGGCCAGAAAGATATCCAGCAAAACGAACCCCTCTCCGGGCTTCGCCACCTCCCTGGACCGTGGCTCCCGTAATGCAAGGGGAAAAAGGGTATGACTACTACACCCCTTTGAATGTGTTAGGATTATGCTCAATGGCAAGAGTGTAATATTGTAATTGACAATCTTCTCATATTAATAAAGTGAATTCTGATTCTTACAATTACTTATAGCATTTATTATTAAAATTATCAAGGTAAATAATCATAAGGTCAAAAGACTATGAGACATGAAGAATTGTTCATACATCTGGATATGTATGAGGTAGACACAATTCTTTAGTTAGTCTTGAATAACGTTCACAACTTAAGTTAAAGGTTAGGCACCTCTATCTTGTTAAAGTTGTAGAATTCTTTTACTAGCATTTGAGTGGGATCAAATGAATATGATGAGTCTAAAATCATCGAAAGGTTTTCGAGTAAAAGAATCTAGTGCACTAGGTGCATTGAACTGGATCACAATGAAATACTTTATCTAGAACCGTCACTAGATATAAGTCTTTTCATTAAAGAGGACAATCGGAGAGTCTATCTTAATCCTGAGATAAATGATGGACTTATGGTTGCAATGTTATCATTAGAGCTATCAATGAGTACGATTATATAGCATAGTCCATCCTCGATAGTTTGGTGGTATACATTTGTTAATCGATAGAGGACTTCATTTATAGATATGGACATCGTGGCTCCATTTATTAAATGAGAGTATAATATCATCATATGGATGTTTTGAGGTATTGGATATTAAATCTCAACGTTGAGTTTTCAATAATGATTATTGAAAACATGGCTTCTGGACAAGTCAAAGTATCCAAATTCGAAATGTGGTCATATGAGGAAATATGGTAACTTGGAGAGCTATAGGCGTTCTATGAGCTCTTGGCGATTACTGATATAATTCACGAGGATACACCATCTCCAATAAGATTGTCTAGGGTATGAATGAGAAAAATCTCCTTATTCTATCTTTATTTAAGAGTTCAATTTTAGCTCTTTAGTGGAATGAGTTAAAATTAATAGATTGGACCTAAGTGAATCATTTATTGATTGTGATTAGGTTGTGTCTATTGAAGCTTAAATTTAGATAGCCCGCCAAGATCCCCAATCCACACGTATTTGCATGGATCACTTGATATATTCTACCGGGCCGATTTAAGGGTCCATCTAGAATTGTTTTTAATATATCAAGAATATAATATGTCTATTATTTAATTAATGGGCTGCACTATTATATTAATATATTAAAAGGAGACATGTGTGCTTGTTTCTTTTAGTAAGAATGGGTCTGGTTCACATGTGGGCTTTTATTTAAAGTCCAATGGATTAAATGAAATAAGAAAATAATATATGGCCCATTTATATAAGTGGGGCGGCAAGGTGTATATATTAACCTAATATATTATTTTGTTTCATTCTTTTAATTAAATAAGAATTAGTTAATTTATTAATTAATTGTTTAATTAAGAAACAAGTCTTTTTCTTATCAGGAAATATATTTCCTAAAGTTATACTATTGGTAGTAGTATATTAAAAGTAAAAGACCTGTTTGATAAGAAAATAAATAATTAATTTTATTTATTTAATCAAATAAGAAGTCTTTTTATTTAGTCAATAAAAGAATAAAAATATCTATGAGTTGGATTAGGTTTTGAAGTCTAAAGGTTGATGGAAATTAGGGTGCAACAAAAACTCTTTTTGGTATGTGATTTGTGGCAACCCTAGTCCATTTAGAGGAAGATTTTGGCAATCCTAAATAGAAGAGGAAGCAAAATTTCGGCCACCTGTATAATACCACTTATAGAATTCGGCCACCATAGTTGATTGAATGATTCAATTTTTCTTCTTCTTCTCAATTCATAGAAAAGGATAATTTTTATTCTACTAAACATAAAAGAGAGAAGAGATTATTCTTTGATAGTACGCTGATTGCTTGTTCATCAATAAGCTTGTGTGTACAACATCGAATTAGGTTCACGCGAGTTTCGATCATTAGATTGAGAACTCAAAAGTGACCGGAATAATTTTTGTCTTCTTTTGATTGTTTTGTGACTAACAGAAGAAAAAGAAAACTTTGTTCATCCATTCTCAGGTTTGCAATTCAAAGAAAAAGGAAGACCACGCTCCTAGGTGATTCACGTACGTGTTCGGATTGGAAGATCTCGCGGTACTGTTCACGATCACTATTCACGGGGGTACTGTTCACGCGGTACTGTTCACGCGGGGGCACTGTTCACAATCACTGTGCACGCGGGTACTGTTCACGGGCATCGGAAAAGATTTTGCGGATTACCAATCGACGTAAGTCAATCGGATCACGCGTCAAGAGGTATTTAACTCTAACCGTATATATTTGAGTTTAATTAATGAAAAGGTTAAGGTTCAACTTTGAGAAAAATTTTAAAACCATACGAAATCTATTTTTCGTTTCTTCCGCTGCATTTTATATCGATTTTTCCCTACAATTGGTATCAAAGCCTTGGTTGTACCTTTTAATTAATTAATGTATATATACGTGAATCTATTTCTTTTTTATTGTGATTATACATGTTTTAGAAAGAGATGGCACTCTAGGTATTCACATATATAATTACATGTTGAATGTATGGATTTATATATGTTTTATAAAGTGAATTGTTATTGCTCGATTTTGGTCCTAGAATTTCAATGTAATTTTTGTTTCGGATTTGTAACAAGAAGGGTGGTCTATTATCGCCATAATTCCTTCTTGGTAGTTGCTAGGGTTTTATTTTTTTTTTTGTATGTAAAATAAGTGCAGTATTTTTTTTTTTGTAATCAGGTGCAATATTTTTTTTGTAAATCTTACTGCAGTAAATGTAAAATAAAATATAAAAAATTTGCTGCAGTAATTTATTCGTAATATGATGTAATGTATTCGGGTATTGAAAATTCGAAGACACGAAGAAAAACGAAGCAACCGGAACCGAGAACGAGCACCGTGCGCACCCTAGGACTGGTTTGGGCTGCGCTTGGCAAGCCCAATCCTTGGTGGGCTGCGCACGGCAGCCTTGTGTGGCCTTATGGGCTGCGCAAGGCAGCCCCTTTGTGGGGTTGTGGGCTGTGCACGTCCATGGGAGGAGGCCGAGGGATGAGCGTATGGTTGATGGCCACCTGAAGATCTTGTATTCCTAACAATTGTAATTTACTTGCTTTTCTAGGATGGGCCAAAATTGTTGCTATTTAATTTTTGCTTAAATATTACAATATTTGTTGTTGTATGATAACATTACATTTTAGAATAGGAGTGCCACTCATATATCTCTTTTGGTATGAACATGCATTGAATGATTTAGGTATCTAATTGGCATCTAGATAACTTGGTAAAAATCATTCTTTGGGATTTAATCACACACCTTAAATAATTGAGTGGGAGAAGGTGTGCAAGAACGCCTATGGCCTCCAAGATTAGTTGAGTTTTATTATTTTTGGTAAACCCCCCAAGGGGCGTCCATAAATGGAATTTAACAATATACTTCCTTACAAGGATAGACTAGACAATTGACTTAAACGAAATCTACTCCCCAATGAGGGATTTTCGTGAGAGAAAATTGAGGGTCGATATTTTGGTAACACACTCAATGTAATTTTATTAATATCCTCCCAAGAGTTCTTGTTAATAAAAATTACAAGGCTAAAATTAAAAACGCTAGTTGTTATTGAAAATACACTCTTAACGTGTGTCTACAACCTAGAGGGGGGATGAATGGGTTGTTAATCGATTATTACCAATTTTTCGATTAGTCAATATTAATAATATAACCCAATATAAACAAACATACAAAATCAAGTAAAAGTGCGGAATATAAATAACACTTGATTTTTACGTGGAAACCTTTCAACAAGGGAAAAACCACGGGCTATCCTTCTAGCCACACACGATCCTCAAATCCACTATTGTAATGATGTTTACAACCTAGGTTGACCTCTAGTCACACCGTTCTCGGTCACTAACCCACCACTACTACCCAACGGGCCTTTATAGTGAATCCTTGATCACTTTGCTTGCCAACCACACCTTGGTTGCAAGACTTCACTTGCTTGTGCACTACACCTTGTAGTCACAAGACTTAACTCTCAAGAAGAGATTAACAACCTAAGTGAATATATGAATACTCAAAATACAAATAATGCTAGGCAACACTAAATGCTTATCTAGGGATTTAAGATGACACTAAGTACAAATCCTAGATATCAATGTCTATATGAATGCTCATAAAGACCTAACTAGATACAGATGTGCAAGTCTAAACTCTAGTCATCAAACAAAACCATATCAACATATGTTGTCATTAATCATGGCAAGGACAATAAATGCAATTAAAAAATGCAATCAATGAGTCCTAATTAGCTAGAGGGCAAATATGTCCTAAATGCAAGCTATGACAATACAAACCCAATCATACAAAGGAACTCATAAATATATGCATTAAATAGAGTCCTAGCATTTAATCAACTAATAAATGCAATAAAAACACAATCTTGGAAAGTATGAACAAATGATAAATATGGGGTTTTTGTTCAACTTACCAAGTCAACTAATGATGAAGACCCATGCCTTAAAGATGCTTAGAAATGCATGAAGGTAATGGGTTTTGGGTTTGGAGAGTCAAGGAACAAAGCTTGAAGCTTTCTCTCTCTAAGGGTTGTTCTCTCTCATAAAAATGGGTTCATGAAGCTCTAGAAACGAGTTGGGGAAGAAGAGAACATATATATAGAAACCCTAGACAAAACTGCGTCGTTTTGGGTTTGAGAAACAAAATCCCGTCAATACCGCTTGCTGGACCGCGGCTCGGGTAAGTGCCCAGACCGTGGTACATGCAGCAGTGCACCGTCTACACAACAGCGCGGTGCAGGGCGCTGTGCATGCATGGTGCACAGGCCGCGGTATGGGCAACAGAGGCCTACTGGACAACACCGCGACTTGGGTCGCTTTGCGTGCAAGTGTACAGGAAGCGGTACAGGAAGCATGACCCTGCTGAGGTATACCGCTCTGTATGCCGCGGTGCAAGCATGTCTTGCCAAGCGGTCTAGGCCGCGCTAAGAGAAGAAATTCTCTTTTCTGGGCAAACTCAACACACTAAGTGATGTGCAAAATGTGCAAGTGTGGAGTGTGAAAAGAGGCATACAATGCATCATTCAATAGCATGTAATCAATAATATAATGCATGCAAGTGAGTGTGTGCAACTAAAATCTCTTCAAAAGAGTCAAGACAAGTAAACTACCTCTCTTGAAGCACTATGGGATCTTGGAAGCTTGTTGATGAAGAACCACAATAAAACCTAAGCTACCCATTACAAATAATCCCAATGTGATTCGTCATGAAATAAGCCAATCATAGAAATGAGGTTCTTACAGTTATATTAACAATTAGGTGGGACCTAGTCTAACTAGTAAATAGTGCGAACTCCCAAAGGAGGCGTAATATTTATGGGTGTTGGATCACCGTTGAATTTTTATGATTGAATTATTTATTTTAATTTAAGATAAATTTTTAAAAGTGCTATTATCATGATTATTTACTTATATATGTTTTTGTTTTAATCAGAAATCATGACCCCATCACTTATGAACATCCTGAAAGATAACACCTTAACTGGAGATAACTACGTAACATGGAAAAGGAAAATTGGGTTGTTGCTGCAAAGTGAAAAACATAAGTTTGTTCTGACCACTACTAAACCACCCCTTCCTAATAATGAATCTAATGTGATGCAAAGAGATGAGTATGAGCAGTGGAAGACTTCTGATGATATGGCAAAATGTTACATTATGACCACTATCTCCGACGTGTTGCAACATCAACATGAAGGAATGGAGTCTGCTGCTGATATAATGATGTTTCTAGAGGAAATGTTTGCTATGAGGTCTAGGACAACTAAGAGAGAGGCAATGACTGCTTTTATGAATCTTAGGATGAAACCTGGACAATCTGTGAAAGATCACATGATGAAAGTCATAGCACATCTCAATATTGCTGAACTAAATGGTGCTGGGATTGATGGTGAGACCAAAATTGATATGGTAGTTAACTCACTGTCAGATTCCTTTGATCAGTTCAAGTTGGACTACACCTTGAACAAAAAGGAATACACCTTGCAGGGCCTGATGCAAGATGTTCAAAGCGCTGAAAAGATCCTTGTGAAAAACAAAGGTCAAGAGATTCATTTGGTTGGCAAAGTTGCTACTGTTAAGACCCGTAAGAAGGTCAAGAAACAACAGAAGAAAAAGCAACTTGGGCATACCAAGAAGGAAACCAAGAAAGTAACCAAGATCAAAGGGAAATGCTTCCTTTATGGTGAAAAGGGACATTGGAAAAGAGATTGCCAAAAGTCCCAGAAAAAGAAGGAAGAAGGTAATGTTAATTATCTAGAAACATGTTTTCTGGCAGATTCTACTGATTCTTGGATCATAGACTCTGGAGCCACTAATCATATTTGTTATTCCTTGCAGGGGTTTCAGGAAAAAAGAAGGTTGAATGAAGATGAAGTCAATTTGCGCTTGGGCAACAGAACATTAGTGTCTGCATGTGCAGTGGGAGATATTAGAGTTATTTTAGATTCTAGTAGGCATTTAGATTTAATAGACGTTTATTATGTACCTCAAGTCAAGAGGAATTTAATTTCAGTTTCTTGTTTAAATAAGTTTGGATATTCGGTTACTTTTAATAAAACTTTTATTATTAGTAAGAATGACAAAGTTGTTTGCAAAGGTACATTGGAAAACGATTTATTCTTTTTGCATAGAAATATCTCTCACTCGTTAGACACAGAAATAACGGAACCTGATCATAAAAGAGTAAAATTATCAAAAGATGAAACTTATCTTTGGCATTTACGCCTAGGTCACATTAACCTTAATAGGATTAAAAGATTGGTATGTGACGGACCTTTAAGTGACTTAAAGGTTGATGATCTACCAACTTGTGAATCTTGTTTGGAAGGTAAAATGACCAAAAGGCCGTTCAATACCAAAGGTGCAAGAGCCACTGAATGTTTAGGACTAGTACACACTGATGTATGTGGTCCTATGAGCATTCAAGCTAGAGGTGGATATGAGTACTTCATCACCTTCACAGATGATTACTCAAGATTTGGTTACGTGTATCTCATGAGACATAAGTCGGATGCATTTGATATGTTCAAAGCATTCAAAGCTGAAGTAGAAAATCAGCTTAAGAAATATATAAAAATCTTAAGATCTGATCGTGGTGGAGAATATCTATCTGGAGAGTTTCAGCAATATCTTATTGATAATGGGATAGTTTCTCAGCTTTCTGCACCAGGTACACCTCAACAAAATGGGGTAGCAAAAAGGAGAAATAGGACTCTTTTAGAGATGGTTAGATCAATGTTGAGTTATTCAACACTTCCTATTTCTTTTTGGGGATATGCTCTACAAACAGCAATATATATTCTAAACGATGTACCATCTAAATCTGTCCCTAAGACCCCACATGAATTGTGGACTGGGCGAAAGCCTAGTTTACAACACATGAGGATATTTGGTTGTCCTGCACATGTGTTGAAAGGAAATACAGAAATGATGGAGTCTCGTTCGGAAACATGTATATTTGTAGGGTATCCAAAAGGAACTAAAGGATATTATTTCTATAGTCCTTCTGATCTAAAAGTATTTGTTTCAACAAATGCTTCATTTCTAGAAAAGGACTATATGAATAATTTTGTGCCCAAAAGTAGAATTGTCCTGAATGAGATGTCAGGAGATACAATTCCACAAGAGGTTTCACAACCCAGCCCAATTGTAAGTTCCACTCCAACACAAGATCAACAACCTACCATTCCTAGTCGTAGTGGGATGGTTAGAACACAACCCGAAAGATATATCGGTCTAGGAGAATCTGTTGAGAATCTCCCGGACGACGATGATCCCTACACGTACAAGGAAGCTATGGAGGATGTTGATTGTCGTCATTGGCAAAAGGCAATGCAATCCGAGATTGAATCGATGTTCAATAACAAATTCTGGTCCCTTATAGACTTGCCTAAAGGGATAAAACCCATTGGGTGCAAGTGGGTATACAAGAGGAAAAGAGGTATGGATGGTAAGGTGGAAACCTTTAAAGCTAGACTAGTAGCTAAAGGTTATACACAGAAAGAAGGTATCGATTACGAGGAAACCTTCTCACCTGTGGCCATGCTTAAATCCATTAGGATACTCTTATCCATTGCAGCATCTGTAGACCTAGAGATTTGGAAAATGGACGTCAAGACAGCTTTCCTTAATGGAAGTCTTGACGAGAGCATCTACATGATGCAACCAGAGGGATTCATTGAAAAAGGCCAAGAAGAAAGAGTATGCAAGTTGCAAAAGTCCATATATGGACTAAAGCAAGCATCCAGATCCTGGAACATAAGGTTCGATCAAGCTGTAAAGGGTTTTGGATTTATTCAAAACCCTGACGAACCTTGTGTATATAAGAGGATCAAAGGCGACAAGTTGGTTTTCCTCATTCTTTATGTTGATGATATACTACTCATTGGAAACGATGTAGGTGTATTGACATCAGTGAAAGAATGGTTAGCAAAACAATTTGATATGAAGGACTTAGGAGAAGCAAGTTATATTCTTGGTATCCAAGTAATAAGGGATAGAAAGAATAGAACGATTGCATTATCCCAAGCTTCATACATTGATAAAATCTTGTCTAGATTCACCATGCAAGATTCCAAGAAAGGTATGTTACCTTTTAGACATGGAATCAAACTTTCTAAAGGTCAAGCACCTAAGAATGTGCATGAAGAGCAATTCATGAGTAAAGTTCCATATGCCTCGGCAGTTGGAAGTCTCATATATGCAATGCTCTGTACTAGACCAGATATTTGTTTTGTTGTTAGCATAGTTAGCAGGTTTCAATCGAAACCTGGTCCTGATCATTGGACGACAGCCAAGCATATTTTCAAGTATCTCAAGAGAACTAGAGATTATATGCTTGTATACTCTAGAGGGGATTTAATTCCTGTTGGGTATACAGATTCTGATTTCCAGTCCGATTCTGACTCCAGAAAATCCACATAAGGATCTGTGTTTACCATTGGAGGAGGAGCAGTCATATGGAGAAGTATCAAGCAATCTTGTATTGCCGATTCCACCATGGAAGCTGAGTATGTTGCTGCATGCGAAGCTGCCAAAGAGGCTGTTTGGCTCCGCCAATTCTTGATTGACTTAGAAGTGGTTCCTAGTGCGAATAAGTAGATCATTATACACTGTGACACCAGTGGTGCAGTGGCTAATTCGAAAGAACCAAGAAGTCATAAGAGAGGTAAACACATTGAAAGGAATTATCACCTTTTGAGGGAAATTGTTCATAGGGGAGACGTGACGATCACCAAAATCGCGTCAGCAGAAAATCTAGCGGATCCTTTCACAAAGGCTCTACCTCAGAAGAGCTTTGAGGGACATCTAGAGAACATGGGAATGAGAGATATGACACACTTGCTATACAACAAGTGGGAGATTGTTAGGATTATGCTCAATGGCAAGAGTGTAATATTGTAATTGACAATCTTCTCATATTAATAAAGTGAATTATGATTCTTACAATTACTTATAGCATTTATTATTATAATTGTCAAGGTAAATAATCATAAGGTCAAAAGACTATGAGACATGAATAATTGTTCATACATCCGGATATGTATGAGGTAGACACAATTCTTTAGTTAGTCTTGAATAACGTTCACAACTTAAGTTAAAGGTTAGGCACCTCTATCTTGTTAAAGTTGTAGAATTCTTTTACTAGCATTTGAGTGGGATCAAATGAATATGATAAGTCTAAAATCATCGAAAGGTTTTCGAGTAAAAGAATCTAGTGCACTAGGTGCATTGAAATGGATCACAATGAAATACTTTATCTAGAACCGTCACTAGATATAAGTCTTTTCATTAAAGAGGACAATCGGAGAGTCTATCTTAATCCTGAGATAAATGATGGACTTATGGTTGCAAGTGTTATCATTAGAGCTATCAATGAGTACGATTATATAGCATAGTCTATCCTCGATAGTTTGGTGGTATACATTTGTTAATCGATAGAGGACTTCATTTATAGATATGGACATCGTGGCTCCATTTATTAAATGAGAGTATAATATCATCATATGGATGTTTTGAGGTATTGGATATTAAATCTCAACGTTGAGTTTTCAATAATGATTATTGAAAACATGGCTTCTGGACAAGTCAAAGCATCCAAGTTCGAAATGTGGTCATATGAGGAAATATGGTAACTTGGAGAGCTATAGGCGGTCTATGAGTTCTTGGCGATTACTGATATTATTCACGAGGATACACCATCTCCTATAAGATTGTCTAGGGTATGAATGAGAAACATCTCCTTAATCTATCTTTATTTAAGAGTTCAATTTTAGCTCTTTAGTGGAATGAGTTAAAATTAATAGATTGGACCTAAGTGAATCATTTGTTGATTGTGATTAGGTTGTGTCTATTGAAGCTTAAATTTAGATAGCCCGCCAAGATCCCCAATCCACACGAATTTGCATTGATCACTTGATATATTCTACCAGGCCGATTTAAGGGTCCATCTAGAATTGTTTTTAATATATCAAGAATATAATATGTCTATTATTTAATTAATGGGCTGCACTATTATATTAATATATCAAAATGAGACATGTGAGCTTGTTTCTTTTAGTAAGAATGGGTCTGGTTCACATGTGGGCTTTTATTTAAAGTCCAATGGATTAAATGAAATAAGAAAATAATATATGGCCAATTTATATAAGTGGGGCGGAAAGGTGTATATATTAACCTAATATATTATTTTGTTTCATTGTTTTAATTAAATAAGAATTAGTTAATTTTTTAATTAATTGTTTAATTAAGAAACAAGTCTTTTTCTTATCAGGAAATATATTTCCTAAAGTTATACTATTGGTAGTAGTATATTAAAAGTAAAAGACTTGTTTAATAAGAAAATAAATAATTAATTTTATTTATTTAATCAAATAAGAAGTCTTTTTATTTAGTCAATAAAAGAATAAAAATATCTATGAGTTGGATTAAGTTTTGAAAGTCTAAAGGTTGATGGAAATTAGGGTGCAACAAAAACTCTTTTTGGTATGTGATTTGCGGCAACCCTAGTCCATTTAGAGGAAGATTTCGGCAATCCTAAATAGAAGAGGAAGCAAAATTTCGGCCACCTATATAATACCACTTATAGAATTCGGCCACCATAGTTGATTGAATAATTCAATTTTTCTTCTTCTTCTCAATTCATAGAAAAGGATAATTTTTATGCTACTAAACATAAAAGAGAGAAGAGATTATTCTTTGATAGTACACTGATTGCTTGTTCATCAATAAGCTTGTGTGTACAACATCGAATTAGGTTCACGCGAGTTTCGATCATTAGATTGAGAACTCAAAAGTGACCGGAATAATTTTTGTCTTCTTTTGATTGTTTTGTGACTAACAAAAGAAAAAGAAAACTTTGTTCATCCATTCTCAGGTTTGCAATTCAAAGAAAAAGGGAGACCACGCTCCTAGGTGATTCACGTACGTGTTCGGATTGGAAGATCTCGCGGTACTGTTCACGATCACTATTCACACGGGTACTGTTCACAATCACAGTTCATGCGGGTACTGTTCACGGGCATCGGAAAAGATTTTACGGATTACCAATCGACGTAAGTCAATCGGATCACGCGTCAAGAGGTATTTAACTCTAACCGTATATATTTGATTTTAATTAATTAAAAGGTTAAGGTTCAACTTTGAGAAAAATTTTAAAACCATACGAAATCTATTTTTCGTTTCTTCCGCTGCGTTTTATATCGATTTTTCCCTACAGAATGCTTCCAGGGAAACGGTCTACCTTGCTATACAAGATAAAGGGTTGCTCCAAAAGCCCGCTCCCATGAAGGCCCTAGCTGACAGGAGAAACCGGTACAAGTACTGAGACTTCCACGAAGACGTGGGCCACAACACCTCGGAGTGCTATAATTTGCGCAACCAGATTGAAGCCCTGATAAGGGGGGGATGCTTGATTGAGTTCTTACAACAGGTCAGAGATAACATTTGGACTGGAAGGGAGGTACAAGCTGAAATCCGTGAAGATGCAGAAAAGAGGAAAGGGGAACAGGCTGACTTAATACAACATATCCAGGTGATACACACTATCAGCGGAGGTCCTACACTGGCTGGCGTTTCCAATAACTCCCGAAAAAACCACGCAAGAAAGATTCCCCGCATCGGAGAAAGCCGGGGGATCTTCGAAGTCAGCCAGAGCCCGACAGAGCCCTCCCAGTCAGCGCAGATCATTTTCACTGAAGCAGATGTCTTCAACACTGTGCAACCTCATGATGATCCCATGGTAATCATGATACAGATCGCCAACTGTCTGGTCCATCGCGTGCTCGTGGATACAGGTAGCAGTGTAGATATCCTCTTCAAGGATACCCTGGAAAAATTAAACCTGAAGCAATGTTGTTACAACAGCTGTACCACTCCGCTTTATGGGTTCACTGGGGATTCGATCATACCAGTGGGGTCGATGATCCTCCCAGTAATCATCGGAATCACTCCTCTCCAACTGAATGTTATGACCGATTTTGTTGTGGTTGACACCCCATCGGCCTACAACGCCATCCTAGGGAGACTTTTCTTGTCCTCCTTGAAGGGAGTCTTGTCCATATACCCAACGTCCTGAAATTCCCGGTTGGAACCAAAGTAGGAGAGGTACGCGGGGACCAGCAGGCAGCCAGGAAATGCTACGCAGTATCTACCAATCCTACAGCCCTAGCAAAACAGTGTGTACATGTGACATTAATCCAGGAAGACATGGATACATCCCGGATAATCCAGGAGGAGAAGGAGCCCGCGGAACATCCTGGGCATCCGGAGAGCGAACCTATTATGCCTTACGAGGAAGAACAGAGTAAGGAATGGGCCAGCGGGCAGCCCGTAAATAAACTAGAAGAGATACCCATCAGAAATGACGATCCATCCAAGGTCGTTAAGGTCGAGGCCACCCTTGATCCAGAAGTGAAAAGAGGACTAATTGACCTTCTCAGGGAGTTCAGCGACATCTTCGCTTGGAACTATGATGAAATGCCTGGAATCCTGGTGTCATTGGCCACCCACCGACTAGCGGTAGATCCAACAGTCAAGCCCGTCAAGCAGAAGAGGCGTCACTTCAACGCTGATAGGAACGCTGCGGTACAGGAAGAGGTTGATAAATTGATCAAGGCAGGGTTTGTCAGAGAAGTACGCTACCCCGAATGGATCGCCAACGTCGTCATGGTCACAAAGGCAAATGGGAAGTGGCGTATGTGTGTCGATTACACCGACCTCAACCAGGCTTGTCCAAAAGACAGTTTTTCTTTACCAAAGATCGACTAGCTGGTTGACTCCACGTCCGGAAATAAACTTTTGAGTTTTATGGACGCATTCTCAGGATATAACCAAATTAAAATGCACCCGACTGACCAAGATAAAACTAGTTTCATTACTGGGCATGGCTTATACTGCTATAAGGTGATGCCGTTTGGTTTGAAGAATGTGGGGGCTACATACCAGCGGCTGGTTAACAAACTGTTCAAGCCCAAGATAGGAAGGACGATGGAAGTATATATCGACGACATGATCACGAAATCCCCAACTGCAAAAGGACATCAGGAAGAGCTTCGCAAAACCTTCCTCATAGTGAGGGAAAACCAAATGTGGTTGAACCCCTCCAAATGTGCCTTTGGGGTAACAGCGGGGAAGTTTATGGGCTTCATGGTTCATGAGAGAGGCATAGAAGCCAACCTAGAAAAAATCAAGGCTATCTTGGACCTGGAATCTCCAACCTCACTCAAGCAAGTACAGATTCTGACTGGACGCGTGGCGGCACTCAACAGGTTTATTTCTCGCTCCACCGATAAATGTCTCCTTTTCTTCAAAGCCATCAAACAAGGGAAAAACATGAAGTGGAGCAAGGAGAGCGAACGGGCTTTCCAAGCTTTGAAAGAATACCTAACAAGCCCCCCATTGTTAGTCAAGCAGTTCACGGAGATGAGTTGCAGATCTACCTGGCCGTATCAGAAACTGCAATAAGCGGGGCTTTAGCCAAGGAGTGTATCGACGGTTTTCAAAGACCCATATACTACGAGTCATGCTTTGAACAAATCAGAAAGGAGTTACATTCTCCTGGAAAAGCTCGATTATGCTCTGGTAATCTCTGCGAGGAAGCTCCGTCCCTATTTTCAAGCTCACACAATAGCAGTGGTGACGGACCAACCCCTCCGCCAATTCTTGCAAAGACCAGACGTGTCTGGAAGGCTAGTCTTATAGGCTCTAGAGCTCACTCAGTTCGATATAAAGTATAAGCCCCGGACTACGATTAAGGCACAGGCTTTAGCTGACTGTCAGGAAGAATTTTCAGCAATCCCAGATCAAGATGACCCCTCAGTATCAAATGAGGTCCCTGAAAGGATATCCGAGGTTGACAATTGGCCGGAAGGCTGCAGGCTATGGACCCTCTTTACAGATGGAGTGTCCGGGCAAGCGGGGGAGGAGCTGGCATAGTTTTAATAGATCCGGAAGGGACTGAATTCTGTCACTGTTTTAGATTCGAGTTTAAAGCTACCAATAATGAAGCGGAGTATGAAGCCCTCCTAGCCGGGATGAAGGTATCCATCGAACTAAAGGCCGATTACCTACAAATCAAGAGCGATTCATTGCTTGTTGTAAATCAGGTGACTGGGGTCTACCAGGCAAAGGGAGATAATATGGCTGCCTACCTAAAGCTAGCTCAGCTGCTAAAAAGTAAATTTAAGGGGCTCAAGATCGATCAGGTGCCTCGACACCAAAACCATCACGCAGATGTTCTGGCTAAAATAGCGGCGAACGGAGGCCAATCCCTACCACGGGGAATTCCCCTCCAAGTGATCACCTAACCCAGTACAGCCACAAATGGAGAAATCTGCTCCCTGGATCGCCTGCTTTGCTGGATGGACCCAATTGTTGCATACCTCCTTGAAGGAGAGCTTCCCGAAGGGCCTGACCAAGCCAAAAAGAATTAAAAGGCTCTCAGTCTGATATTGTATGGTGGATGGGTACCTCTAAAGGAGGGGCAGATCCCTCCCCTTACTTAGGTGCTTGCATCCCGATGATGCTAAATGGGCATTGAGAGAGGTCCACTCTGGGGACTGTGGAAACCACATAGGTGGGGAAGCTCTAGCCTATCAGGTGCTTCGTATGGGGTACTATTGGCCGATCATCCACCAAGACGCAAAGAGTTTTGTGCAATCTTGAGAGCCTTGTCAAAAAACTTCAAACTTGAACTACCAGCCACCCGAGCGACTGTCGTCCCTCAGTTCACCTTATCCCTTTGCCATGTGGGGAATCGACCTAATTGGGCCACTCCCGACCACTCCCGGACATATGAAACATGTTATCGTGGCTATCGACTACTTCACAAGATGGATCGAGGCAGGACCTCTTTCTCGGATATCAAAAAAGAAAATGACCAAGTTCATCAAGACCAACGTGGTATGCAGATTTGGGACCCCTCCCATCATTATAGCTGACCTAGGGAAGCAGTTCGACAACGCCCGGTTCAAAGACTTATGCAAGGGATTGGGGATCGACCTCAGGGTCGCTTCAGTGGCTCATCCCCAGACTAAAGGGCTAGTAGAATCCACCAACAAGACTATCAAGAAACTCCTAAAGAAAAAACTACAGCAGATGAAAGGTAAATGGGCCGAAGAGCTACCGGAAGTCCTCTAGGCATACCAGACTACAAAGAGAACAGCTATCGGGGAGACACCTTACTCACTGGCTTTCGGGGTTGAAGCAGTCCTCCCCATCGAGCATAAATTGACCTCATTCAAGGTACAGCACTTTGAGCCCGAAAGTAACGAAGTCAAGCTCCGGGCTAATCTAGACCTCTTAGAAGAAAAACAAGACTGGGTAGCAGAGAAAGTAGCGATCTACCAGAGCAAGATCGCTAAATACTTCAACCAAAAGGTCAGAGCCCGGAATTTCAAAGAAGGGGATCTGGTACTTAGGAAAGTGACCCTGAACACTCGAAAAAGGTCGGATAGAGTCTTAAGTCCCAATTGGGAAGGGCCATATTTGATAAAGCTAGTTGTTCGCAATGGAGCTTATAAACTCGAAGACATGGACGGACGATCCATCGACCACACTTGGAATGCAGATCATTTGAGAAAATTCTACCCTTGGAAAGGGAATTCTCAAGCAGACTACCCTCATTTAGTTTTCATTACGGACTCTAATAAAGATGTACTACATCTCGATCATCAATAAAGCCATTTTCTTTTTTCTCTTCCGTCTTTATCTCCAACTATGTTCAACATTAGTAACTACACCCTTGTGTGGGAAACTTAACATAAACACTTCAAGGCCAGGAAATAGCTCAATAGCCCTCATGATGCCTTGGTCGGGCTACCACCCCCAAGAAGGGTCTGAGTGTAAGAGCATAGTTGCCTTCCAGATCTCGAGACCAGGAAATAGCTTAATAGCCCTCCTGATGCCTTGGTCGGGCTACCACCCCCAAGAAGGGTCTGAGTGTAAAAGCATAGTTGCCTTCTAGATCTCCAGACCAGGAAATAGCTCAATAGCCCTCCTGATGCCTTGGTCGGGCTACCACCCCCAAGAAGGGTCTGAGTGTAAGAGCATAGTTGCCTTCCAGATCTCGAGACCAGGAAATAGCTCAATAGCCCTCCTGATGCCTTGGTCGGGCTACCACCCACAAGAAGGGTCTGAGTGTAAGAGCATAGTTGCCTTCCAGATCTCGAGACCAGAAATAGCTCAATAGCCCTCATGATGCCTTGGTCAGGCTACCACCCCTAAAAAGGGTCTAAGTGTAAGAGCATAGTTGCCTTCCAGATCTCGAGACTAGGAAATATCTCAATAGCCCTCCTGATGCCTTGGTTGTGCTACCACCCCCAAGAAGGGTCTGAGTGTAAGAGCATAGTTGCCTTCCAGATCTCGAGACCAGGAAATAGCTAAATAGCCCTCCTGATGCCTTGGTCGGGCTACCGCCCCCAAGATAAAAGAAAATAAATAAATAAATAAAATGTTTGTTTTCGTGTGTAGGATCAAGATCATCATAATTACCTACCCAAGTTTTAATTGCTACTACGGATGTAACTCTGGTTCCCATTCAAGACCTGAAATGAAACAAGAATTCTTAAAGCGATTCGATTTCTCATTAAAGATAAAGGGAGCCTATCCCCCGGTAAGGCTACATCCGTCAAACGAGGTGCCCACCCCCTTTTTTCCGGGCAATCAAAAACAAACCATGAACGAACTGCTTCAAGCTTTGGGACTCTCTCGGTTCTCCTCCGCCGGTCCTCCTCCTTCTTGTTGATCTTCGCCATCGCTCCCCTTTTCAGGTAGCTGTCCATCTTGGTTATCCTCATCGACCGCCCCTCTATTTAGAGGCTCCATCTGTTGATCAGCATGATCTTCCTCCAAGACTTCATTAATTACGTCTATAACCTCAGGCGGGATAGCCGCATCAAGAAGGGCAGCCATGGACCCCATCTGGCTCCTGTCGACCTCCATCTCTATTAAGGGAGGCTCCTCAGATGGGCTCCTAACCTCTTCACCAGCTCCCGACTGGTCCTCCTCGTATCGAGAGGACAAAACTTTACTGGAAGATTCTCCGGGACCTGAGGTAGTAAAGGTAGGAGGAGGGAATGGAGAATCTGTCTAGGCGGGATGTTTTCCAGCTCCTGCTTGGCTCGAAGGAACCATCTCATCGCCTTCGGGGCGAGATAACTCAGCAGCCTTAAGCATTATTTCCTGTCTATCCCAGCCGGCAATAGATGACAAATCAAAGGGAGGAGGAAGAGCTTCTGCAGCTTGAAAGGAAGCGTAGAAATATACATCCCTGAAGGAGGTCTCCGCTTCAGCTTGCAGCTTGGTCACCTGAGTAAACAGAGACTGATTCTTGAGGTCCAACTTTTTAGCCTCCGACCTCCAGGAATCCCTCTGTATGGCTCGCCAGAGAGATTGAAGATGCTCCTGATCATAAGATTGCTTCATCCTCTCATGGTCACAGCGAAGCTCAGCCATCTCGACCTCGACCTTTCCCTGGTTAGAAGTCATCTCTTCCACTAAAGATTGAGCCTGCTTGAGCAATTCCCTGGCTTTCTCGGCTTCAGCTTCGGCTTTTGCAGCCCGATCGCGGAGGAGGGCTACCTGTTGGCCCATCGTTACATTAAACTTGAAGGCCTACAAAGTACAGAACCCGAGTTAGAAACTGAACAAATTAACAAGAGTAGCACAAAGGAAATACAATTACCTTAGCTAAAATAGCAGACCCCTTGCTAATCAGGACGTCCACAGGCATGAAAGCCATCCTAGAGATCCCACCGCCCGGACAAGACGCGATGAATTGTTCCAGGACTTCATCCCGACCTGCCGAGCTCGACTGAGGCCAGGAACGGCTGGAAGGAACCCTTACGACACCCTTCCCAGAAACCTCCGAAGCTTTGGTTGTTGGAAGCACAGCGGAATCAGGAGGTTGAATCGAGGGGGTAGCAACTTTAGCGACCTCATCTGAAGGGACAGAAGCAGTCGGACCGACAACCTGGGGAGCTTTACCCAAAGCCCGGAAAGCCCGCGAAGCAAGAGTGGCCATCTTGGACCCAGCTGGAGAAATAGACGAAGCAAGAGCAGTTTTGACCTCAGTAAAGGGAAGAGAAACTCTACCTTGAGGAGAGCGTGAGACGTGGCGGGTAGCCACTTCAACGATAGAAACTGTGAATAAGCAAATTAAAAAGGAAAATGTTAGAACCAAGCTGAATAATAAGGCAAGGCAAGGCAACTCAATGACACTTAGGAGGAGTAGCGTCTGAGATCCACAAGTATTGGTTCACCCTATGAGGATCGAAGGCTTCAGCAGTAGGGAACTTCAGGTTCAAATAATTCCAGGCTAAAATAGCCTTCAAGATGGCTTCGGACTCAGAAGGCAGGGAGTCCTGGTCCCATGAGGGTTTGTCACTGAGACCGTGGGAACCTCAAATTCATGCCCTCCAATGAAAATCGAGCTCCCCCAGTCCTTCCCCGCCAGGATCCATTCTTTTTTCCAAACGGGGTCCTTCTTTGAAGCACCAGGAATGATGAAATTGAGCTTGTTCTTGGCCTTAGCATAGAACTGGCCTCGTGGAGCGCCAGACAGACTCCCAATCTGGAAAAGATAGGCCAACTCCTCTGCACCCGGCTCCCTCGTCACCTTACTAAACTGACATTGTTCCCTCCATAGTACGAGGAAATCAATCAGATGCCTCTAGAAGCCAGGAGTCAACTGGAAGGGAGCGAGCTGGATGGCGTTAAGAGCCCGCCGAAGAGTCTGATGAAGGGGAAGCCTGACCCCATTCTCGAGAGCTACCACATGAATCGGACGCACGCCTTTAGGGGGGTTGAAGAACTCGTAATTTTTGGGAGGCACCGAGATGGATACGCTGTCGGGGATGCCAAACTTCGACCTCAAGCGGTCAATCGAGACCAGGTCGACGGTGGAATCTGGGACAACCAGGAAATTATAAGGAGGGAGCCTCTCCAAAAGGGGGCCAGAAGCCGAGACCCGATGTTCTCCCGCGGCGTCACCGCCCACTTCTTTGTCGGAATCTTCGTTGGCGATATCCAAAGGATGGTCAGGATGGTTGGAGAACCCAGTCCCAATGGATACATTCCTACTTGACCACCGACGTTGCGGGTTAGGCAGGGAATCGTCGCCGTCTGAACTTCTCCTAGCACGTTTCCCCATAGCAAGACTGACGACCTCCTCACCGTCAACTATGGAGTCAACTGAATCGCGACTGGTGTTCGACATAGTAAAAGTTAATAAGGATGAAGAATGAAGAAAAAGGCAAGCTTGGAAAAAAGGCCATGAGAGAAAATATTTCTTAGCAAAAAATTTTAGTTCGAGAGATGTGAGGAAGACGTGGAGATAAATATATATATATATATATATAGGCAAGACGGCAACAGCGTGAGCTATCGAGATCCTCGGTTGGTAACGGTAAAGAATCTCAAGAACTACCGTAACGTAACCGGATTAACTCAAAGCAGGCTAATCAACTCACGCCACGTCACTTACGCAGTTAAGAGGGAGATCTCTCCAAGATTCTAGTAACGGTAAAAAATCTTGGGGACTGCCATAACGCAATCAGATTAATTCGGAGATAAATTAGTAAGTTCACATCACATCGCTTTAATGAGGAGATTTCCCCTATATTCTGGTATCGGTAAAAAAGGGAAGATTTCCCAAATAAAATAAAAATCTGACCCCAACCCCAAGCTCGACGTCTGGTGTTCAAGTTAGAGGGGACTTCTGTTAATAGCCAAAACTGGCTAAGGACCAAAGGAAAATTTTCCACCTTCCAGACCTGGCTCCATACCCGAAAGTTCCCCCCCGGAAACCATTCTACCCAAAGCCGAGCTACGATACCACCCCGCAGGAACAAGGACGGGCTCCGAAAACATCCGGGATAGAGGCCGAAACGATCAGATCTAGCCCGCATCACCAAAACTGAAAACAAGGAATTCCCCGAAGCCGAGGTCACCTCACAATTCCTCCAGAAACTCACCTATACCTCGCTGATACAAGGGGGTATCCCTAGGAAGCCGCACCTAGCTCCAAAAGGTCAGGGGAAGCCGCACCTAGCTTCGAAAGGTCAAGGGAAGCCAGATCTGGCTCCTAGCTGGACGAAACTTCTCAGATATCAAGGTTGAAACACTGATCGACCTCATTAGTTGATGCACCACACCATGATACATTCATCGACCCTTATGGAAATCAAGCCAGACCCGAAGATACACAGTATCACATCCACAGATATTATACACGTGCAGAACAAGTAATAGAGTTTGAATGGGAAACAAATTGATTTCCAAGATATCCTCAATGGAGCAATTAACTCAAAGTCAACTACATTTAAAGGTAAAAATCCCGTCCGATAAAAGGGGGATGAGAAAATGAAGGGGAAATGAATGAGTTCAAACCTATGAAGACATTGTATAAATGAGGGACTTCCTCCTTCAAAATGAAGAGACTGCTATTCGAAAGGCATACAAAAAAAAACCTGACCATACCCTAGAGAGAATTTAGAGCAATTTGAGAGAAATTTGTATACCATACATGTTCAATAAAGAAAATATTTTTTGCTTTCTTTTAGGTGACAAATTGTATCAGTATTACTTGTCATTTTGAAATGCATTGTTACACATACGATCAATCTTAGCCACCACCTACGTGGTAGTGGTCTCGAGGGTGTTAATTGAGGTTTCTCGTCTCGAGTAAAATTTCTGTTAACAAAGGGTTCAAGTTGAAATTAATAAACCAATGTGGGAGCTTTGTTGTAGACTCAAAATGAGTAGGTTCTCGCCCGTTTTATGAGCAATCTTGGCTTGCTTGTCCCTCCAAGACTTGCAAGTGGCCTGTGTGTCAATTCCAAGAGATGAAGAACCTAGCATTAAGCACAATATCTAACAAAAACAAACCAACCACATAAATATATCTCAAAAGAATATCCTCAAAATAAATCACTCTCCACAAATCTCAAAAATATTCAAACTAAACATCATCCACCAAAATTATTAGCAACTAAAAACATAAAAACAAAACAACAAATTTAAAATAGATTCCATAATTCATTTTCTCCCCCAAACCTAATTTTTACCCTAATAATGACAAGCACAAGTCAATCAAATAAAATGGGCAATAATGAGATTAAAAAGAGAAAATCAATTGTGTAATCCACATGTGCATCAAAAAATTTCAAGTGGATGCACTGGGTGATGGGCTAGGGTCCTCTAAGGGTGGTTTGACCAAATTTGGGAATTCCTTCTTCTTTTCAACCCAAATAGACTTAGGTGGACTTTTTATCTTTCCTTTTTCATATTTCTCACTAAGTGTATTTGGTCTTTTCTTACCCAAATCTTCTTAGCTTCAGGAGTATTTTTCCTACTCCTAGCACCTCTCCTTTTCCTATTTATATGCACTATATAATATTCATTTCTAAAATTCTCTTTCTTTGAACAAAAATAACACACGAGGGAAGAGTTAGGAATTCTCCCTTTCAATTGGTGACCTTGTGACTTTGAGTGAGAACTTATTGATATGGCCTTGACAGTATGGTCCCCTCGTCCCAACTTCATGATATAGTCACCTTTTCTTGCCTCGGCTATTTTGAGAGCTTCTTCCTTCATGTTCAGTGCATCATTGATTTCATCCAGGGCGGTGACCTTCAGCTCAATTTCCATTTGCATTTCCATATCAAGTGAGCTGCCTTGTGTTCAAACTCTTTTGATGCCCTTGCAAAGTTCAAGTATTCCTCCAATCTTGTACTCTTTGCGACTTCTAGCCTCTTAACTTGTTCCTCTAATTCTTTGTTTTTGTTGGAGACTTCGCCATTCTTCTTCTTGAGAGTACTGTTTTCTTTTCTGAGGGATTCCACCTTAAGTATGAGCTTTTTGTTTAGCTCTTGGAGCTTCTCTACCTTTGACACTTCTAAGGCCTCTTTGCCTTCTAGCTCCTTCCTCAATATTTGCACTTTTTTTCTTAAAATCCTCCCTCATATCCTCTTTTTCTCGGGAGACTTCTTCTACTTTCAGTTGAAGCACATCTTTTTCATTCTTCAACAACTCCATTAATGCCATTAGTTCTTTTTCGGCATCCATCAACTCCTTGCACATCTCTACTATCATTAAGCTATTATCTTCCTCAAGGGTCCTTTGTGGCTCGTCCCTTGGTAGGTATGAGACAGACTTGTAATCTTGACTTGATGCCATCTTGGAGGTGCTGAAATTTCCTTCAAAACTGGACTCTTGACTTTGTTCTAGCCAGCTAGGTAGCACATGTGTGTTGAAGTTCTGCTCTGCTACAATTTGCTCATTGGTGCGATTGCATTTTTGCATGAGTGCTCTTAACTCATTTTCTTCTGACATGCACATTTGTTGGTAGCTTGGCCTCGGTTCTTGCATGAAGAAATCCATAGAGTCCTGAAACCTGAAAAATCAAAAACAAAAACACCAAAAGAAGGAAAAACAAACAAAAAGACTAAAAACACTATCTAAGAAACAAGTAATATTAAAACTAATCTAAATGCTACTACGTTCGCCAATCCCCTGCAGCGGCGCCATTTTGACGAGAGCGTTTTTGTCATTAGAAAATGTCCATCAAAAGTAATTTATAAAAACCTCAAATGCCTTAAATTATTTATAAAACAAGTGCAATGGCAAGTAAGGGTATCGTTCCTCAGGGATTGGGGGAGTATATGACTAGATTAGGATTAATAATACTAGAATGCATAAAAGTAAAATGTCATGGTGGTTTGAAGAGGTTAACAACTAAAATGCAATTAAACTAGGTTATACTAAATGCAACTAGGTTAGAATGAATGCGAATTAATGATAGTGAGATGAGTGGGAGTCAATGCAATCATACACGAATAGTGGGCAATTCCATCAATCAATTAAGAATCGATTCAATCTATTTGGGCTAAATTCGCCTTTAGGCGTGATTCTAAGATCACTCAACTCTCCCCACATAACAATGATTGGTGTACTCTATTGAGTGTAGAGAGGGTTTCTCATGAAGCATAGATTGATTAAGGTAGTCGGGATGGCTTGGATTGGAATGCTCACAATCCACCCCTTCCACACTTTTAGCTGGGATGTGTCGGATTGGTGTGCTCACAACACATCCCTCCCATTCAAATTAGCTTGTTTAGTCACCTAAATGTGTGTATCTCAATTTAGATTGAGTGTTGGAATGCCTACTCAATCCAAGGAAATCCTTAAACCAATACCAACTTGAATTAGGAGTTGGAATGCCTACCCAATCAAGGAGATACCAAACATTCAAGATATTTGATATCAGGAAATATATTTCCTAAAGTTATACTATTGGTAGTAGTATATTAAAAGTAAAAGACCTGTTTGATAAGAAAATAAATAATTAATTTTATTTATTTAATCAAATAAGAAGTCTTTTTATTTAGTCAATAAAAGAATAAAAATATCTATGAGTTGGATTAGGTTTTGAAGTCTAAAGGTTGATGGAAATTAGGGTGCAACAAAAACTCTTTTTGGTATGTGATTTGTGGCAACCCTAGTCCATTTAGAGGAAGATTTTGGCAATCCTAAATAGAAGAGGAAGCAAAATTTCGGCCACCTGTATAATACCACTTATAGAATTCGGCCACCATAGTTGATTGAATGATTCAATTTTTCTTCTTCTTCTCAATTCATAGAAAAGGATAATTTTTATTCTACTAAACATAAAAGAGAGAAGAGATTATTCTTTGATAGTACGCTGATTGCTTGTTCATCAATAAGCTTGTGTGTACAACATCGAATTAGGTTCACGCGAGTTTCGATCATTAGATTGAGAACTCAAAAGTGACCGGAATAATTTTTGTCTTCTTTTGATTGTTTTGTGACTAACAGAAGAAAAAGAAAACTTTGTTCATCCATTCTCAGGTTTGCAATTCAAAGAAAAAGGAAGACCACGCTCCTAGGTGATTCACGTACGTGTTCGGATTGGAAGATCTCGCGGTACTGTTCACGATCACTATTCACGGGGTACTGTTCACGCGGTACTGTTCACGCGGGGGCACTGTTCACAATCACTGTGCACGCGGGTACTGTTCACGGGCATCGGAAAAGATTTTGCGGATTACCAATCGACGTAAGTCAATCGGATCACGCGTCAAGAGGTATTTAACTCTAACCGTATATATTTGAGTTTAATTAATGAAAAGGTTAAGGTTCAACTTTGAGAAAAATTTTAAAACCATACGAAATCTATTTTTCGTTTCTTCCGCTGCATTTTATATCTATTTTTCCCTACAATTGGTATCAAAGCCTTGGTTGTACCTTTTAATTAATTAATGTATATATACGTGAATCTATTTCTTTTTTATTGTGATTATACATGTTTTAGAAAGAGATGGCACTCTAGGTATTCACATATATAATTACATGTTGAATGTATGGATTTATATATGTTTTATAAAGTGAATTGTTATTGCTCGATTTTGGTCCTAGAATTTCAATGTAATTTTTGTTTCGGATTTGTAACAAGAAGGGTGGTCTATTATCGCCATAATTCCTTCTTGGTAGTTGCTAGGGTTTTATTTTTTTTTTTGTATGTAAAATAAGTGCAGTATTTTTTTTTTTGTAATCAGGTGCAATATTTTTTTTGTAAATCTTACTGCAGTAAATGTAAAATAAAATATAAAAAATTTGCTGCAGTAATTTATTCGTAATATGATGTAATGTATTCGGGTATTGAAAATTCGAAGACACGAAGAAAAACGAAGCAACCGGAACCGAGAACGAGCACCGTGCGCACCCTAGGACTGGTTTGGGCTGCGCTTGGCAAGCCCAATCCTTGGTGGGCTGCGCACGGCAGCCTTGTGTGGCCTTATGGGCTGCGCAAGGCAGCCCCTTTGTGGGGTTGTGGGCTGTGCACGTCCATGGGAGGAGGCCGAGGGATGAGCGTATGGTTGATGGCCACCTGAAGATCTTGTATTCCTAACAATTGTAATTTACTTGCTTTTCTAGGATGGGCCAAAATTGTTGCTATTTAATTTTTGCTTAAATATTACAATATTTGTTGTTGTATGATAACATTACATTTTAGAATAGGAGTGCCACTCATATATCTCTTTTGGTATGAACATGCATTGAATGATTTAGGTATCTAATTGGCATCTAGATAACTTGGTAAAAATCATTCTTTGGGATTTAATCACACACCTTAAATAATTGAGTGGGAGAAGGTGTGCAAGAACGCCTATGGCCTCCAAGATTAGTTGAGTTTTATTATTTTTGGTAAACCCCCCAAGGGGCGTCCATAAATGGAATTTAACAATATACTTCCTTACAAGGATAGACTAGACAATTGACTTAAACGAAATCTACTCCCCAATGAGGGATTTTCGTGAGAGAAAATTGAGGGTCGATATTTTGGTAACACACTCAATGTAATTTTATTAATATCCTCCCAAGAGTTCTTGTTAATAAAAATTACAAGGCTAAAATTAAAAACGCTAGTTGTTATTGAAAATACACTCTTAACGTGTGTCTACAACCTAGAGGGGGGGTGAATGGGTTGTTAATCGATTATTACCAATTTTTCGATTAGTCAATATTAATAATATAACCCAATATAAACAAACATACAAAATCAAGTAAAAGTGCGGAATATAAATAACACTTGATTTTTACGTGGAAACCTTTCAACAAGGGAAAAACCACGGGCTATCCTTCTAGCCACACACGATCCTCAAATCCACTATTGTAATGATGTTTACAACCTAGGTTGACCTCTAGTCACACCGTTCTCGGTCACTAACCCACCACTACTACCCAACGGGCCTTTATAGTGAATCCTTGATCACTTTGCTTGCCAACCACACCTTGGTTGCAAGACTTCACTTGCTTGTGCACTACACCTTGTAGTCACAAGACTTAACTCTCAAGAAGAGATTAACAACCTAAGTGAATATATGAATACTCAAAATACAAATAATGCTAGGCAACACTAAATGCTTATCTAGGGATTTAAGATGACACTAAGTACAAATCCTAGATATCAATGTCTATATGAATGCTCATAAAGACCTAACTAGATACAGATGTGCAAGTCTAAACTCTAGTCATCAAACAAAACCATATCAACATATGTTGTCATTAATCATGGCAAGGACAATAAATGCAATTAAAAAATGCAATCAATGAGTCCTAATTAGCTAGAGGGCAAATATGTCCTAAATGCAAGCTATGACAATACAAACCCAATCATACAAAGGAACTCATAAATATATGCATTAAATAGAGTCCTAGCATTTAATCAACTAATAAATGCAATAAAAACACAATCTTGGAAAGTATGAACAAATGATAAATATGGGGTTTTTGTTCAACTTACCAAGTCAACTAATGATGAAGACCCATGCCTTAAAGATGCTTAGAAATGCATGAAGGTAATGGGTTTTGGGTTTGGAGAGTCAAGGAACAAAGCTTGAAGCTTTCTCTCTCTAAGGGTTGTTCTCTCTCATAAAAATGGGTTCATGAAGCTCTAGAAACGAGTTGGGGAAGAAGAGAACATATATAGAAACCCTAGACAAAACTGCGTCGTTTTGGGTTTGAGAAACAAAATCCCGTCAATACCGCTTGCTGGACCGCGGCTCGGGTAAGTGCCCAGACCGTGGTACATGCAGCAGTGCACCGTCTACACAACAGCGCGGTGCAGGGCGCTGTGCATGCATGGTGCACAGGCCGCGGTATGGGCAACAGAGGCCTACTGGACAACACCGCGACTTGGGTCGCTTTGCGTGCAAGTGTACAGGAAGCGGTACAGGAAGCATGACCCTGCTGAGGTATACCGCTCTGTATGCCGCGGTGCAAGCATGTCTTGCCAAGCGGTCTAGGCCGCGCTAAGAGAAGAAATTCTCTTTTCTGGGCAAACTCAACACACTAAGTGATGTGCAAAATGTGCAAGTGTGGAGTGTGAAAAGAGGCATACAATGCATCATTCAATAGCATGTAATCAATAATATAATGCATGCAAGTGAGTGTGTGCAACTAAAATCTCTTCAAAAGAGTCAAGACAAGTAAACTACCTCTCTTGAAGCACTATGGGATCTTGGAAGCTTGTTGATGAAGAACCACAATAAAACCTAAGCTACCCATTACAAATAATCCCAATGTGATTCGTCATGAAATAAGCCAATCATAGAAATGAGGTTCTTACAGTTATATTAACAATTAGGTGGGACCTAGTCTAACTAGTAAATAGTGCGAACTCCCAAAGGAGACGTAATATTTATGGGTGTTGGATCACCGTTGAATTTTTATGATTGAATTATTTATTTTAATTTAAGATAAATTTTTAAAAGTGCTATTATCATGATTATTTACTTATATATGTTTTTGTTTTAATCAGAAATCATGACCCCATCACTTATGAACATCCTGAAAGATAACACCTTAACTGGAGATAACTACGTAACATGGAAAAGGAAAATTGGGTTGTTGCTGCAAAGTGAAAAACATAAGTTTGTTCTGACCACTACTAAACCACCCCTTCCTAATAATGAATCTAATGTGATGCAAAGAGATGAGTATGAGCAGTGGAAGACTTCTGATGATATGGCAAAATGTTACATTATGACCACTATCTCCGACGTGTTGCAACATCAACATGAAGGAATGGAGTCTGCTGCTGATATAATGATGTTTCTAGAGGAAATGTTTGCTATGAGGTCTAGGACAACTAAGAGAGAGGCAATGACTGCTTTTATGAATCTTAGGATGAAACCTGGACAATCTGTGAAAGATCACATGATGAAAGTCATAGCACATCTCAATATTGCTGAACTAAATGGTGCTGAGATTGATGGTGAGACCAAAATTGATATGGTAGTTAACTCACTGTCAGATTCCTTTGATCAGTTCAAGTTGGACTACACCTTGAACAAAAAGGAATACACCTTGCAGGGCCTGATGCAAGATGTTCAAAGCGCTGAAAAGATCCTTGTGAAAAACAAAGGTCAAGAGATTCATTTGGTTGGCAAAGTTGCTACTGTTAAGACCCGTAAGAAGGTCAAGAAACAACAGAAGAAAAAGCAACTTGGGCATACCAAGAAGGAAACCAAGAAAGTAACCAAGATCAAAGGGAAATGCTTCCTTTATGGTGAAAAGGGACATTGGAAAAGAGATTGCCAAAAGTCCCAGAAAAAGAAGGAAGAAGGTAATGTTAATTATCTAGAAACATGTTTTCTGGCAGATTCTACTGATTCTTGGATCATAGACTCTGGAGCCACTAATCATGTTTGTTATTCCTTGCAGGGGTTTCAGGAAAAAAGAAGGTTGAATGAAGATGAAGTCAATTTGCGCTTGGGCAACAGAACATTAGTGTCTGCATGTGCAGTGGGAGATATTAGAGTTATTTTAGATTCTAGTAGGCATTTAGATTTAATAGACGTTTATTATGTACCTCAAGTCAAGAGGAATTTAATTTCAGTTTCTTGTTTAAATAAGTTTGGATATTCGGTTACTTTTAATAAAACTTTTATTATTAGTAAGAATGACAAAGTTGTTTGCAAAGGTACATTGGAAAACGATTTATTCTTTTTGCATAGAAATATCTCTCACTCGTTAGACACAGAAATAACGGAACCTGATCATAAAAGAGTAAAATTATCAAAAGATGAAACTTATCTTTGGCATTTACGCCTAGGTCACATTAACCTTAATAGGATTAAAAGATTGGTATGTGACGGACCTTTAAGTGACTTAAAGGTTGATGATCTACCAACTTGTGAATCTTGTTTGGAAGGTAAAATGACCAAAAGGCCGTTCAATACCAAAGGTGCAAGAGCCACTGAATGTTTAGGACTAGTACACACTGATGTATGTGGTCCTATGAGCATTCAAGCTAGAGGTGGATATGAGTACTTCATCACCTTCACAGATGATTACTCAAGATTTGGTTACGTGTATCTCATGAGACATAAGTCGGATGCATTTGATATGTTCAAAGCATTCAAAGCTGAAGTAGAAAATCAGCTTAAGAAATATATAAAAATCTTAAGATCTGATCGTGGTGGAGAATATCTATCTGGAGAGTTTCAGCAATATCTTATTGATAATGGGATAGTTTCTCAGCTTTCTGCACCAGGTACACCTCAACAAAATGGGGTAGCAAAAAGGAGAAATAGGACTCTTTTAGAGATGGTTAGATCAATGTTGAGTTATTCAACACTTCCTATTTCTTTTTGGGGATATGCTCTACAAACAGCAATATATATTCTAAACGATGTACCATCTAAATCTGTCCCTAAGACCCCACATGAATTGTGGACTGGGCGAAAGCCTAGTTTACAACACATGAGGATATTTGGTTGTCCTGCACATGTGTTGAAAGGAAATACAGAAATGATGGAGTCTCGTTCGGAAACATGTATATTTGTAGGGTATCCAAAAGGAACTAAAGGATATTATTTCTATAGTCCTTCTGATCTAAAAGTATTTGTTTCAACAAATGCTTCATTTCTAGAAAAGGACTATATGAATAATTTTGTGCCCAAAAGTAGAATTGTCCTGAATGAGATGTCAGGAGATACAATTCCACAAGAGGTTTCACAACCTAGCCCAATTGTAAGTTCCACTCCAACACAAGATCAACAACCTACCATTCCTAGTCGTAGTGGGATGGTTAGAACACAACCCGAAAGATATATCGGTCTAGGAGAATCTGTTGAGAATCTCCCGGACGACGATGATCCCTACACGTACAAGGAAGCTATGGAGGATGTTGATTGTCGTCATTGGCAAAAGGCAATGCAATCCGAGATTGAATCGATGTTCAATAACAAATTCTGGTCCCTTATAGACTTGCCTAAAGGGATAAAACCCATTGGGTGCAAGTGGGTATACAAGAGGAAAAGAGGTATGGATGGTAAGGTGGAAACCTTTAAAGCTAGACTAGTAGCTAAAGGTTATACACAGAAAGAAGGTATCGATTACGAGGAAACCTTCTCACCTGTGGCCATGCTTAAATCCATTAGGATACTCTTATCCATTGCAGCATCTGTAGACCTAGAGATTTGGAAAATGGACGTCAAGACAGCTTTCCTTAATGGAAGTCTTGACGAGAGCATCTACATGATGCAACCAGAGGGATTCATTGAAAAAGGCCAAGAAGAAAGAGTATGCAAGTTGCAAAAGTCCATATATGGACTAAAGCAAGCATCCAGATCCTGGAACATAAGGTTCGATCAAGCTGTAAAGGGTTTTGGATTTATTCAAAACCCTGACGAACCTTGTGTATATAAGAGGATCAAAGGCGACAAGTTGGTTTTCCTCATTCTTTATGTTGATGATATACTACTCATTGGAAACGATGTAGGTGTATTGACATCAGTGAAAGAATGGTTAGCAAAACAATTTGATATGAAGGACTTAGGAGAAGCAAGTTATATTCTTGGTATCCAAGTAATAAGGGATAGAAAGAATAGAACGATTGCATTATCCCAAGCTTCATACATTGATAAAATCTTGTCTAGATTCACCATGCAAGATTCCAAGAAAGGTATGGTACCTTTTAGACATGGAATCAAACTTTCTAAAGGTCAAGCACCTAAGAATGTGCATGAAGAGCAATTCATGAGTAAAGTTCCATATGCCTCGGCAGTTGGAAGTCTCATATATGCAATGCTCTGTACTAGACCAGATATTTGTTTTGTTGTTAGCATAGTTAGCAGGTTTCAATCGAAACCTGGTCCTGATCATTGGACGACAGCCAAGCATATTTTCAAGTATCTCAAGAGAACTAGAGATTATATGCTTGTATACTCTGGAGGGGATTTAATTCCTGTTGGGTATACAGATTCTGATTTCCAGTCCGATTCTGACTCCAGAAAATCCACATAAGGATCTGTGTTTACCATTGGAGGAGGAGCAGTCATATGGAGGAGTATCAAGCAATCTTGTATTGCCGATTCCACCATGGAAGCTGAGTATGTTGCTGCATGCGAAGCTGCCAAAGAGGCTGTTTGGCTCCGCCAATTCTTGATTGACTTAGAAGTGGTTCCTAGTGCGAATAAGTAGATCATTATACACTGTGACACCAGTGGTGCAGTGGCTAATTCGAAAGAACCAAGAAGTCATAAGAGAGGTAAACACATTGAAAGGAATTATCACCTTTTGAGGGAAATTGTTCATAGGGGAGACGTGACGATCACCAAAATCGCGTCAGCAGAAAATCTAGCGGATCCTTTCACAAAGGCTCTACCTCAGAAGAGCTTTGAGGGACATCTAGAGAACATGGGAATGAGAGATATGACACACTTGCTATACAACAAGTGGGAGATTGTTAGGATTATGCTCAATGGCAAGAGTGTAATATTGTAATTGACAATCTTCTCATATTAATAAAGTGAATTATGATTCTTACAATTACTTATAGCATTTATTATTATAATTGTCAAGGTAAATAATCATAAGGTCAAAAGACTATGAGACATGAATAATTGTTCATACATCCGGATATGTATGAGGTAGACACAATTCTTTAGTTAGTCTTGAATAACGTTCACAACTTAAGTTAAAGGTTAGGCACCTCTATCTTGTTAAAGTTGTAGAATTCTTTTACTAGCATTTGAGTGGGATCAAATGAATATGATAAGTCTAAAATCATCGAAAGGTTTTCGAGTAAAAGAATCTAGTGCACTAGGTGCATTGAAATGGATCACAATGAAATACTTTATCTAGAACCGTCACTAGATATAAGTCTTTTCATTAAAGAGGACAATCGGAGAGTCTATCTTAATCCTGAGATAAATGATGGACTTATGGTTGCAAGTGTTATCATTAGAGCTATCAATGAGTACGATTATATAGCATAGTCTATCCTCGATAGTTTGGTGGTATACATTTGTTAATCGATAGAGGACTTCATTTATAGATATGGACATCGTGGCTCCATTTATTAAATGAGAGTATAATATCATCATATGGATGTTTTGAGGTATTGGATATTAAATCTCAACGTTGAGTTTTCAATAATGATTATTGAAAACATGGCTTCTGGACAAGTTAAAGCATCCAAGTTCGAAATGTGGTCATATGAGGAAATATGGTAACTTGGAGAGCTATAGGCGGTCTATGAGTTCTTGGCGATTACTGATATTATTCACGAGGATACACCATCTCCTATAAGATTGTCTAGGGTATGAATGAGAAACATCTCCTTAATCTATCTTTATTTAAGAGTTCAATTTTAGCTCTTTAGTGGAATGAGTTAAAATTAATAGATTGGACCTAAGTGAATCATTTGTTGATTGTGATTAGGTTGTGTCTATTGAAGCTTAAATTTAGATAGCCCGCCAAGATCCCCAATCCACACGAATTTGCATTGATCACTTGATATATTCTACCAGGCCGATTTAAGGGTCCATCTAGAATTGTTTTTAATATATCAAGAATATAATATGTCTATTATTTAATTAATGGGCTGCACTATTATATTAATATATCAAAATGAGACATGTGAGCTTGTTTCTTTTAGTAAGAATGGGTCTGGTTCACATGTGGGCTTTTATTTAAAGTCCAATGGATTAAATGAAATAAGAAAATAATATATGGCCAATTTATATAAGTGGGGCGGAAAGGTGTATATATTAACCTAATATATTATTTTGTTTCATTGTTTTAATTAAATAAGAATTAGTTAATTTTTTAATTAATTGTTTAATTAAGAAACAAGTCTTTTTCTTATCAGGAAATATATTTCCTAAAGTTATACTATTGGTAGTAGTATATTAAAAGTAAAAGACTTGTTTAATAAGAAAATAAATAATTAATTTTATTTATTTAATCAAATAAGAAGTCTTTTTATTTAGTCAATAAAAGAATAAAAATATCTATGAGTTGGATTAAGTTTTGAAAGTCTAAAGGTTGATGGAAATTAGGGTGCAACAAAAACTCTTTTTGGTATGTGATTTGCGGCAACCCTAGTCCATTTAGAGGAAGATTTCGGCAATCCTAAATAGAAGAGGAAGCAAAATTTCGGCCACCTATATAATACCACTTATAGAATTCGGCCACCATAGTTGATTGAATAATTCAATTTTTCTTCTTCTTCTCAATTCATAGAAAAGGATAATTTTTATGCTACTAAACATAAAAGAGAGAAGAGATTATTCTTTGATAGTACACTGATTGCTTGTTCATCAATAAGCTTGTGTGTACAACATCGAATTAGGTTCACGCGAGTTTCAATCATTAGATTGAGAACTCAAAAGTGACCGGAATAATTTTTGTCTTCTTTTGATTGTTTTGTGACTAACAAAAGAAAAAGAAAACTTTGTTCATCCATTCTCAGGTTTGCAATTCAAAGAAAAAGGGAGACCACGCTCCTAGGTGATTCACGTACGTGTTCGGATTGGAAGATCTCGCGGTACTGTTCACGATCACTATTCACACGGGTACTGTTCACAATCACAGTTCATGCGGGTACTGTTCACGGGCATCGGAAAAGATTTTACGGATTACCAATCGACGTAAGTCAATCGGATCACGCGTCAAGAGGTATTTAACTCTAACCGTATATATTTGATTTTAATTAATTAAAAGGTTAAGGTTCAACTTTGAGAAAAATTTTAAAACCATACGAAATCTATTTTTCGTTTCTTCCGCTGCGTTTTATATCGATTTTTCCCTACAGAATGCTTCCAGGGAAACGGTCTACCTTGCTATACAAGATAAAGGGTTGCTCCAAAAGCCCGCTCCCATGAAGGCCCTAGCTGACAGGAGAAACCGGTACAAGTACTGAGACTTCCACGAAGACGTGGGCCACAACACCTCAGAGTGCTATAATTTGCGCAACCAGATTGAAGCCCTGATAAGGGGGGGATGCTTGATTGAGTTCTTACAACAGGTCAGAGATAACATTTGGACTGGAAGGGAGGTACAAGCTGAAATCCGTGAAGATGCAGAAAAGAGGAAAGGGGAACAGGCTGACTTAATACAACATATCCAGGTGATACACACTATCAGCGGAGGTCCTACACTGGCTGGCGTTTCCAATAACTCCCGAAAAAACCACGCAAGAAAGATTCCCCGCATCGGAGAAAGCCGGGGGATCTTCGAAGTCAGCCAGAGCCCGACAGAGCCCTCCCAGTCAGCGCAGATCATTTTCACTGAAGCAGATGTCTTCAACACTGTGCAACCTCATGATGATCCCATGGTAATCATGATACAGATCGCCAACTGTCTGGTCCATCGCGTGCTCGTGGATACAGGTAGCAGTGTAGATATCCTCTTCAAGGATACCCTGGAAAAATTAAACCTGAAGCAATGTTGTTACAACAGCTGTACCACTCCGCTTTATGGGTTCACTGGGGATTCGATCATACCAGTGGGGTCGATGATCCTCCCAGTAATCATCGGAATCACTCCTCTCCAACTGAATGTTATGACCGATTTTGTTGTGGTTGACACCCCATCGGCCTACAACGCCATCCTAGGGAGACTTTTCTTGTCCTCCTTGAAGGGAGTCTTGTCCATATACCCAACGTCCTGAAATTCCCGGTTGGAACCAAAGTAGGAGAGGTACGCGGGGACCAGCAGGCAGCCAGGAAATGCTACGCAGTATCTACCAATCCTACAGCCCTAGCAAAACAGTGTGTACATGTGACATTAATCCAGGAAGACATGGATACATCCCGGATAATCCAGGAGGAGAAGGAGCCCGCGGAACATCCTGGGCATCCGGAGAGCGAACCTATTATGCCTTACGAGGAAGAACAGAGTAAGGAATGGGCCAGCGGGCAGCCCGTAAATAAACTAGAAGAGATACCCATCAGAAATGACGATCCATCCAAGGTCGTTAAGGTCGAGGCCACCCTTGATCCAGAAGTGAAAAGAGGACTAATTGACCTTCTCAGGGAGTTCAGCGACATCTTCGCTTGGAACTATGATGAAATGCCTGGAATCCTGGTGTCATTGGCCACCCACCGACTAGCGGTAGATCCAACAGTCAAGCCCGTCAAGCAGAAGAGGCGTCACTTCAACGCTGATAGGAACGCTGCGGTACAGGAAGAGGTTGATAAATTGATCAAGGCAGGGTTTGTCAGAGAAGTACGCTACCCCGAATGGATCGCCAACGTCGTCATGGTCACAAAGGCAAATGGGAAGTGGCGTATGTGTGTCGATTACACCGACCTCAACCAGGCTTGTCCAAAAGACAGTTTTTCTTTACCAAAGATCGACTAGCTGGTTGACTCCACGTCCGGAAATAAACTTTTGAGTTTTATGGACGCATTCTCAGGATATAACCAAATTAAAATGCACCCGACTGACCAAGATAAAACTAGTTTCATTACTGGGCATGGCTTATACTGCTATAAGGTGATGCCGTTTGGTTTGAAGAATGTGGGGGCTACATACCAGCGGCTGGTTAACAAACTGTTCAAGCCCAAGATAGGAAGGACGATGGAAGTATATATCGACGACATGATCACGAAATCCCCAACTGCAAAAGGACATCAGGAAGAGCTTCGCAAAACCTTCCTCATAGTGAGGGAAAACCAAATGTGGTTGAACCCCTCCAAATGTGCCTTTGGGGTAACAGCGGGGAAGTTTATGGGCTTCATGGTTCATGAGAGAGGCATAGAAGCCAACCCAGAAAAAATCAAGGCTATCTTGGACCTGGAATCTCCAACCTCACTCAAGCAAGTACAGATTCTGACTGGACGCGTGGCGGCACTCAACAGGTTTATTTCTCGCTCCACCGATAAATGTCTCCTTTTCTTCAAAGCCATCAAACAAGGGAAAAACATGAAGTGGAGCAAGGAGAGCGAACGGGCTTTCCAAGCTTTGAAAGAATACCTAACAAGCCCCCCATTGTTAGTCAAGCAGTTCACGGAGATGAGTTGCAGATCTACCTGGCCGTATCAGAAACTGCAATAAGCGGGGCTTTAGCCAAGGAGTGTATCGACGGTTTTCAAAGACCCATATACTACGAGTCATGCTTTGAACAAATCAGAAAGGAGTTACATTCTCCTGGAAAAGCTCGATTATGCTCTGGTAATCTCTGCGAGGAAGCTCCGTCCCTATTTTCAAGCTCACACAATAGCAGTGGTGACGGACCAACCCCTCCGCCAATTCTTGCAAAGACCAGACGTGTCTGGAAGGCTAGTCTTATAGGCTCTAGAGCTCACTCAGTTCGATATAAAGTATAAGCCCCGGACTACGATTAAGGCACAGGCTTTAGCTGACTGTCAGGAAGAATTTTCAGCAATCCCAGATCAAGATGACCCCTCAGTATCAAATGAGGTCCCTGAAAGGATATCCGAGGTTGACAATTGGCCGGAAGGCTGCAGGCTATGGACCCTCTTTACAGATGGAGTGTCCGGGCAAGCGGGGGAGGAGCTGGCATAGTTTTAATAGATCCGGAAGGGACTGAATTCTGTCACTGTTTTAGATTCGAGTTTAAAGCTACCAATAATGAAGCGGAGTATGAAGCCCTCCTAGCCGGGATGAAGGTATCCATCGAACTAAAGGCCGATTACCTACAAATCAAGAGCGATTCATTGCTTGTTGTAAATCAGGTGACTGGGGTCTACCAGGCAAAGGGAGATAATATGGCTGCCTACCTAAAGCTAGCTCAGCTGCTAAAAAGTAAATTTAAGGGGCTCAAGATCGATCAGGTGCCTCGACACCAAAACCATCACGCAGATGTTCTGGCTAAAATAGCGGCGAACGGAGGCCAATCCCTACCACGGGGAATTCCCCTCCAAGTGATCACCCAACCCAGTACAGCCACAAATGGAGAAATCTGCTCCCTGGATCGCCTGCTTTGCTGGATGGACCCAATTGTTGCATACCTCCTTGAAGGAGAGCTTCCCGAAGGGCCTGACCAAGCCAAAAAGAATTAAAAGGCTCTCAGTCTGATATTGTATGGTGGATGGGTACCTCTAAAGGAGGGGCAGATCCCTCCCCTTACTTAGGTGCTTGCATCCCGATGATGCTAAATGGGCATTGAGAGAGGTCCACTCTGGGGACTGTGGAAACCACATAGGTGGGGAAGCTCTAGCCTATCAGGTGCTTCGTATGGGGTACTATTGGCCGATCATCCACCAAGACGCAAAGAGTTTTGTGCAATCTTGAGAGCCTTGTCAAAAAACTTCAAACTTGAACTACCAGCCACCCGAGCGACTGTCGTCCCTCAGTTCACCTTATCCCTTTGCCATGTGGGGAATCGACCTAATTGGGCCACTCCCGACCACTCCCGGACATATGAAACATGTTATCGTGGCTATCGACTACTTCACAAGATGGATCGAGGCAGGACCTCTTTCTCGGATATCAAAAAAGAAAATGACCAAGTTCATCAAGACCAACGTGGTATGCAGATTTGGGACCCCTCCCATCATTATAGCTGACCTAGGGAAGCAGTTCGACAACGCCCGGTTCAAAGACTTATGCAAGGGATTGGGGATCGACCTCAGGGTCGCTTCAGTGGCTCATCCCCAGACTAAAGGGCTGGTAGAATCCACCAACAAGACTATCAAGAAACTCCTAAAGAAAAAACTACAGCAGATGAAAGGTAAATGGGCCGAAGAGCTACCGGAAGTCCTCTAGGCATACCAGACTACAAAGAGAACAGCTATCGGGGAGACACCTTACTCACTGGCTTTCGGGGTTGAAGCAGTCCTCCCCATCGAGCATAAATTGACCTCATTCAAGGTACAGCACTTTGAGCCCGAAAGTAACGAAGTCAAGCTCCGGGCTAATCTAGACCTCTTAGAAGAAAAACAAGACTGGGTAGCAGAGAAAGTAGCGATCTACCAGAGCAAGATCGCTAAATACTTCAACCAAAAGGTCAGAGCCCGGAATTTCAAAGAAGGGGATCTGGTACTTAGGAAAGTGACCCTGAACACTCGAAAAAGGTCGGATAGAGTCTTAAGTCCCAATTGGGAAGGGCCATATTTGATAAAGCTAGTTGTTCGCAATGGAGCTTATAAACTCGAAGACATGGACGGACGATCCATCGACCACACTTGGAATGCAGATCATTTGAGAAAATTCTACCCTTGAGAAGGGAATTCTCAAGCAGACTACCCTCATTTAGTTTTCATTACGGACTCTAATAAAGATGTACTACATCTCGATCATCAATAAAGCCATTTTCTTTTTTCTCTTCCGTCTTTATCTCCAACTATGTTCAACATTAGTAACTACACCCTTGTGTGGGAAACTTAACATAAACACTTCAAGGCCAGGAAATAGCTCAATAGCCCTCATGATGCCTTGGTCGGGCTACCACCCCCAAGAAGGGTCTGAGTGTAAGAGCATAGTTGCCTTCCAGATCTCGAGACCAGGAAATAGCTTAATAGCCCTCCTGATGCCTTGGTCGGGCTACCACCCCCAAGAAGGGTCTGAGTGTAAAAGCATAGTTGCCTTCTAGATCTCCAGACCAGGAAATAGCTCAATAGCCCTCCTGATGCCTTGGTCGGGCTACCACCCCCAAGAAGGGTCTGAGTGTAAGAGCATAGTTGCCTTCCAGATCTCGAGACCAGGAAATAGCTCAATAGCCCTCCTGATGCCTTGGTCGGGCTACCACCCACAAGAAGGGTCTGAGTGTAAGAGCATAGTTGCCTTCCAGATCTCGAGACCAGAAATAGCTCAATAGCCCTCATGATGCCTTGGTCAGGCTACCACCCCTAAAAAGGGTCTAAGTGTAAGAGCATAGTTGCCTTCCAGATCTCGAGACTAGGAAATATCTCAATAGCCCTCCTGATGCCTTGGTTGTGCTACCACCCCCAAGAAGGGTCTGAGTGTAAGAGCATAGTTGCCTTCCAGATCTCGAGACCAGGAAATAGCTAAATAGCCCTCCTGATGCCTTGGTCGGGCTACCGCCCCCAAGATAAAAGAAAATAAATAAATAAATAAAATGTTTGTTTTCGTGTGTAGGATCAAGATCATCATAATTACCTACCCAAGTTTTAATTGCTACTACGGATGTAACTCTGGTTCCCATTCAAGACCTGAAATGAAACAAGAATTCTTAAAGCGATTCGATTTCTCATTAAAGATAAAGGGAGCCTATCCCCCGGTAAGGCTACATCCGTCAAACGAGGTGCCCACCCCCTTTTTTCCGGGCAATCAAAAACAAACCATGAACGAACTGCTTCAAGCTTTGGGACTCTCTCGGTTCTCCTCCGCCGGTCCTCCTCCTTCTTGTTGATCTTCGCCATCGCTCCCCTTTTCAGGTAGCTGTCCATCTTGGTTATCCTCATCGACCGCCCCTCTATTTAGAGGCTCCATCTGTTGATCAGCATGATCTTCCTCCAAGACTTCATTAATTACGTCTATAACCTCAGGCGGGATAGCCGCATCAAGAAGGGCAGCCATGGACCCCATCTGGCTCCTGTCGACCTCCATCTCTATTAAGGGAGGCTCCTCAGATGGGCTCCTAACCTCTTCACCAGCTCCCGACTGGTCCTCCTCGTATCGAGAGGACAAAACTTTACTGGAAGATTCTCCGGGACCTGAGGTAGTAAAGGTAGGAGGAGGGAATGGAGAATCTGTCTAGGCGGGATGTTTTCCAGCTCCTGCTTGGCTCGAAGGAACCATCTCATCGCCTTCGGGGCGAGATAACTCAGCAGCCTTAAGCATTATTTCCTGTCTATCCCAGCCGGCAATAGATGACAAATCAAAGGGAGGAGGAAGAGCTTCTGCAGCTTGAAAGGAAGCGTAGAAATATACATCCCTGAAGGAGGTCTCCGCTTCAGCTTGCAGCTTGGTCACCTGAGTAAACAGAGACTGATTCTTGAGGTCCAACTTTTTAGCCTCCGACCTCCAGGAATCCCTCTGTATGGCTCGCCAGAGAGATTGAAGATGCTCCTGATCATAAGATTGCTTCATCCTCTCATGGTCACAGCGAAGCTCAGCCATCTCGACCTCGACCTTTCCCTGGTTAGAAGTCATCTCTTCCACTAAAGATTGAGCCTGCTTGAGCAATTCCCTGGCTTTCTCGGCTTCAGCTTCGGCTTTTGCAGCCCGATCGCGGAGGAGGGCTACCTGTTGGCCCATCGTTACATTAAACTTGAAGGCCTACAAAGTACAGAACCCGAGTTAGAAACTGAACAAATTAACAAGAGTAGCACAAAGGAAATACAATTACCTTAGCTAAAATAGCAGACCCCTTGCTAATCAGGACGTCCACAGGCATGAAAGCCATCCTAGAGATCCCACCGCCCGGACAAGACGCGATGAATTGTTCCAGGACTTCATCCCGACCTGCCGAGCTCGACTGAGGCCAGGAACGGCTGGAAGGAACCCTTACGACACCCTTCCCAGAAACCTCCGAAGCTTTGGTTGTTGGAAGCACAGCGGAATCAGGAGGTTGAATCGAGGGGGTAGCAACTTTAGCGACCTCATCTGAAGGGACAGAAGCAGTCGGACCGACAACCTGGGGAGCTTTACCCAAAGCCCGGAAAGCCCGCGAAGCAAGAGTGGCCATCTTGGACCCAGCTGGAGAAATAGACGAAGCAAGAGCAGTTTTGACCTCAGTAAAGGGAAGAGAAACTCTACCTTGAGGAGAGCGTGAGACGTGGCGGGTAGCCACTTCAACGATAGAAACTGTGAATAAGCAAATTAAAAAGGAAAATGTTAGAACCAAGCTGAATAATAAGGCAAGGCAAGGCAACTCAATGACACTTAGGAGGAGTAGCGTCTGAGATCCACAAGTATTGGTTCACCCTATGAGGATCGAAGGCTTCAGCAGTAGGGAACTTCAGGTTCAAATAATTCCGGGCTAAAATAGCCTTCAAGATGGCTTCGGACTCAGAAGGCAGGGAGTCCTGGTCCCATGAGGGTTTGTCACTGAGACCGTGGGAACCTCAAATTCATGCCCTCCAATGAAAATCGAGCTCCCCCAGTCCTTCCCCGCCAGGATCCATTCTTTTTTCCAAACGGGGTCCTTCTTTGAAGCACCAGGAATGATGAAATTGAGCTTGTTCTTGGCCTTAGCATAGAACTGGCCTCGTGGAGCGCCAGACAGACTCCCAATCTGGAAAAGATAGGCCAACTCCTCTGCACCTGGCTCCCTCGTCACCTTACTAAACTGACATTGTTCCCTCCATAGTACGAGGAAATCAATCAGATGCCTCTAGAAGCCAGGAGTCAACTGGAAGGGAGCGAGCTGGATGGCGTTAAGAGCCCGCCGAAGAGTCGGATGAAGGGGAAGCCTGACCCCATTCTCGAGAGCTACCACATGAATCGGACGCACGCCTTTAGGGGGGTTGAAGAACTCGTAATTTTTGGGAGGCACCGAGATGGATACGCTGTCGGGGATGCCAAACTTCGACCTCAAGCGGTCAATCGAGACCAGGTCGACGGTGGAATCTGGGACAACCAGGAAATTATAAGGAGGGAGCCTCTCCAAAAGGGGGCCAGAAGCCGAGACCCGATGTTCTCCCGCGGCGTCACCGCCCACTTCTTTGTCGGAATCTTCGTTGGCGATATCCAAAGGATGGTCAGGATGGTTGGAGAACCCAGTCCCAATAGATACATTCCTACTTGACCACCGACGTTGCGGGTTAGGCAGGGAATCGTCGCCGTCTGAACTTCTCCTAGCACGTTTCCCCATAGCAAGACTGACGACCTCCTCACCGTCAACTATGGAGTCAACTGAATCGCGACTGGTTTTCGACATAGTAAAAGTTAATAAGGATGAAGAATGAAGAAAAAGGCAAGCTTGGAAAAAAGGCCATGAGAGAAAATATTTCTTAGCAAAAAATTTTAGTTCGAGAGATGTGAGGAAGACGTGGAGATAAATAGATATATATATATATAGGCAAGACGGCAACAGCGTGAGCTATCGAGATCCTCGGTTGGTAACGGTAAAGAATCTCAAGAACTACCGTAACGTAACCGGATTAACTCAAAGCAGGCTAATCAACTCACGCCACGTCACTTACGCAGTTAAGAGGGAGATCTCTCCAAGATTCTAGTAACGGTAAAAAATCTTGGGGACTGCCATAACGCAATCAGATTAATTCGGAGATAAATTAGTAAGTTCACATCACATCGCTTTAATGAGGAGATTTCCCCTATATTCTGGTATCGGTAAAAAAGGGAAGATTTCCCAAATAAAATAAAAATCTGACCCCAACCCCAAGCTCGACGTCTGGTGTTCAAGTTAGAGGGGACTTCTGTTAATAGCCAAAACTGGCTAAGGACCAAAGGAAAATTTTCCACCTTCCAGACCTGGCTCCATACCCGAAAGTTCCCCCCCGGAAACCATTCTACCCAAAGCCGAGCTACGATACCACCCCGCAGGAACAAGGACGGGCTCCGAAAACATCCGGGATAGAGGCCGAAACGATCAGATCTAGCCCGCATCACCAAAACTGAAAACAAGGAATTCCCCGAAGCCGAGGTCACCTCACAATTCCTCCAGAAACTCACCTATACCTCGCTGATACAAGGGGGTATCCCTAGGAAGCCGCACCTAGCTCCAAAAGGTCAGGGGAAGCCGCACCTAGCTTCGAAAGGTCAAGGGAAGCCAGATCTGGCTCCTAGCTGGACGAAACTTCTCAGATATCAAGGTTGAAACACTGATCGACCTCATTAGTTGATGCACCACACCATGATACATTCATCGACCCTTATGGAAATCAAGCCAGACCCGAAGATACACAGTATCACATCCACAGATATTATACACGTGCAGAACAAGTAATAGAGTTTGAATGGGAAACAAATTGATTTCCAAGATATCCTCAATGGAGCAATTAACTCAAAGTCAACTACATTTAAAGGTAAAAATCCCGTCCGATAAAAGGGGGATGAGAAAATGAAGGGGAAATGAATGAGTTCAAACCTATGAAGACATTGTATAAATGAGGGACTTCCTCCTTCAAAATGAAGAGACTGCTATTCGAAAGGCATACAAAAAAAAACCTGACCATACCCTAGAGAGAATTTAGAGCAATTTGAGAGAAATTTGTATACCATACATGTTCAATAAAGAAAATATTTTTTGCTTTCTTTTAGGTGACAAATTGTATCAGTATTACTTGTCATTTTGAAATGCATTGTTACACATACGATCAATCTTAGCCACCACCTACGTGGTAGTGGTCTCGAGGGTGTTAATTGAGGTTTCTCGTCTCGAGTAAAATTTCTGTTAACAAAGGGTTCAAGTTGAAATTAATAAACCAATGTGGGAGCTTTGTTGTAGACTCAAAATGAGTAGGTTCTCGCCCATTTTATGAGCAATCTTGGCTTGCTTGTCCCTCCAAGACTTGCAAGTGGCCTGTGTGTCAATTCCAAGAGATGAAGAACCTAGCATTAAGCACAATATCTAACAAAAACAAACCAACCACATAAATATATCTCAAAAGAATATCCTCAAAATAAATCACTCTCCACAAATCTCAAAAATATTCAAACTAAACATCATCCACCAAAATTATTAGCAACTAAAAACATAAAAACAAAACAACAAATTTAAAATAGATTCCATAATTCATTTTCTCCCCCAAACCTAATTTTTACCCTAATAATGACAAGCACAAGTCAATCAAATAAAATGGGCAATAATGAGATTAAAAAGAGAAAATCAATTGTGTAATCCACATGTGCATCAAAAAATTTCAAGTGGATGCACTGGGTGATGGGCTAGGGTCCTCTAAGGGTGGTTTGACCAAATTTGGGAATTCCTTCTTCTTTTCAACCCAAATAGACTTAGGTGGACTTTTTATCTTTCCTTTTTCATATTTCTCACTAAGTGTATTTGGTCTTTTCTTACCCAAATCTTCTTAGCTTCAGGAGTATTTTTCCTACTCCTAGCACCTCTCCTTTTCCTATTTATATGCACTATATAATATTCATTTCTAAAATTCTCTTTCTTTGAACAAAAATAACACACGAGGGAAGAGTTAGGAATTCTCCCTTTCAATTGGTGACCTTGTGACTTTGAGTGAGAACTTATTGATATGGCCTTGACAGTATGGTCCCCTCGTCCCAACTTCATGATATAGTCACCTTTTCTTGCCTCGGCTATTTTGAGAGCTTCTTCCTTCATGTTCAGTGCATCATTGATTTCATCCAGGGCGGTGACCTTCAGCTCAATTTCCATTTGCATTTCCATATCAAGTGAGCTGCCTTGTGTTCAAACTCTTTTGATGCCCTTGCAAAGTTCAAGTATTCCTCCAATCTTGTACTCTTTGCGACTTCTAGCCTCTTAACTTGTTCCTCTAATTCTTTGTTTTTGTTGGAGACTTCGCCATTCTTCTTCTTGAGAGTACTGTTTTCTTTTCTGAGGGATTCCACCTTAAGTATGAGCTTTTTGTTTAGCTCTTGGAGCTTCTCTACCTTTGACACTTCTAAGGCCTCTTTGCCTTCTAGCTCCTTCCTCAATATTTGCACTTTTTTTCTTAAAATCCTCCCTCATATCCTCTTTTTCTCGGGAGACTTCTTCTACTTTCAGTTGAAGCACATCTTTTTCATTCTTCAACAACTCCATTAATGCCATTAGTTCTTTTTCGGCATCCATCAACTCCTTGCACATCTCTACTATCATTAAGCTATTATCTTCCTCAAGGGTCCTTTGTGGCTCGTCCCTTGGTAGGTATGAGACAGACTTGTAATCTTGACTTGATGCCATCTTGGAGGTGCTGAAATTTCCTTCAAAACTGGACTCTTGACTTTGTTCTAGCCAGCTAGGTAGCACATGTGTGTTGAAGTTCTGCTCTGCTACAATTTGCTCATTGGTGCGATTGCATTTTTGCATGAGTGCTCTTAACTCATTTTCTTCTGACATGCACATTTGTTGGTAGCTTGGCCTCGGTTCTTGCATGAAGAAATCCATAGAGTCCTGAAACCTAAAAAATCAAAAACAAAAACACCAAAAGAAGGAAAAACAAACAAAAAGACTAAAAACACTATCTAAGAAACAAGTAATATTAAAACTAATCTAAATGCTACTACGTTCGCCAATCCCCTGCAGCGGCGCCATTTTGACGAGAGCGTTTTTGTCATTAGAAAATGTCCATCAAAAGTAATTTATAAAAACCTCAAATGCCTTAAATTATTTATAAAACAAGTGCAATGGCAAGTAAGGGTATCGTTCCTCAGGGATTGGGGGAGTATATGACTAGATTAGGATTAATAATACTAGAATGCATAAAAGTAAAATGTCATGGTGGTTTGAAGAGGTTAACAACTAAAATGCAATTAAACTAGGTTATACTAAATGCAACTAGGTTAGAATGAATGCAAATTAATGATAGTGAGATGAGTGGGAGTCAATGCAATCATACACGAATAGTGGGCAATTCCATCAATCAATTAAGAATCGATTCAATCTATTTGGGCTAAATTCGCCTTTAGGCGTGATTCTAAGATCACTCAACTCTCCCCACATAACAATGATTGGTGTACTCTATTGAGTGTAGAGAGGGTTTCTCATGAAGCATAGATTGATTAAGGTAGTCGGGATGGCTTGGATTGGAATGCTCACAATCCACCCCTTCCACACTTTTAGCTGGGATGTGTCGGATTGGTGTGCTCACAACACATCCCTCCCATTCAAATTAGCTTGTTTAGTCACCTAAATGTGTGTATCTCAATTTAGATTGAGTGTTGGAATGCCTACTCAATCCAAGGAAATCCTTAAACCAATACCAACTTGAATTAGGAGTTGGAATGCCTACCCAATCAAGGAGATACCAAACATTCAAGATATTTGATATCAGGAAATATATTTCCTAAAGTTATACTATTGGTAGTAGTATATTAAAAGTAAAAGACCTGTTTGATAAGAAAATAATTAATTAATTTTATTTATTTAATCAAATAAGAAGTCTTTTTATTTAGTCAATAAAAGAATAAAAATATCTATGAGTTGGATTAGGTTTTGAAGTCTAAAGGTTGATGGAAATTAGGGTGCAACAAAAACTCTTTTTGGTATGTGATTTGTGGCAACCCTAGTCCATTTAGAGGAAGATTTTGGCAATCCTAAATAGAAGAGGAAGCAAAATTTCGGCCACCTGTATAATACCACTTATAGAATTCGGCCACCATAGTTGATTGAATGATTCAATTTTTCTTCTTCTTCTCAATTCATAGAAAAGGATAATTTTTATTCTACTAAACATAAAAGAGAGAAGAGATTATTCTTTGATAGTACGCTGATTGCTTGTTCATCAATAAGCTTGTGTGTACAACATCGAATTAGGTTCACGCGAGTTTCGATCATTAGATTGAGAACTCAAAAGTGACCGGAATAATTTTTTGTCTTCTTTTGATTGTTTTGTGACTAACAGAAGAAAAAGAAAACTTTGTTCATCCATTCTCAGGTTTGCAATTCAAAGAAAAAGGAAGACCACGCTCCTAGGTGATTCACGTACGTGTTCGGATTGGAAGATCTCGCGGTACTGTTCACGATCACTATTCACGGGGTACTGTTCACGCGGTACTGTTCACGCGGGGGCACTGTTCACAATCACTGTGCACGCGGGTACTGTTCACGGGCATCGGAAAAGATTTTGCGGATTACCAATCGACGTAAGTCAATCGGATCACGCGTCAAGAGGTATTTAACTCTAACCGTATATATTTGAGTTTAATTAATGAAAAGGTTAAGGTTCAACTTTGAGAAAAATTTTAAAACCATACGAAATCTATTTTTCGTTTCTTCCGCTGCATTTTATATCGATTTTTCCCTACAATTGGTATCAAAGCCTTGGTTGTACCTTTTAATTAATTAATGTATATATACGTGAATCTATTTCTTTTTTATTGTGATTATACATGTTTTAGAAAGAGATGGCACTCTAGGTATTCACATATATAATTACATGTTGAATGTATGGATTTATATATGTTTTATAAAGTGAATTGTTATTGCTCGATTTTGGTCCTAGAATTTCAATGTAATTTTTGTTTCGGATTTGTAACAAGAAGGGTGGTCTATTATCGCCATAATTCCTTCTTGGTAGTTGCTAGGGTTTTATTTTTTTTTTTGTATGTAAAATAAGTGCAGTATTTTTTTTTTTGTAATCAGGTGCAATATTTTTTTTGTAAATCTTACTGCAGTAAATGTAAAATAAAATATAAAAAATTTGCTGCAGTAATTTATTCGTAATATGATGTAATGTATTCGGGTATTGAAAATTCGAAGACACGAAGAAAAACGAAGCAACCGGAACCGAGAACGAGCACCGTGCGCACCCTAGGACTGGTTTGGGCTGCGCTTGGCAAGCCCAATCCTTGGTGGGCTGCGCACGGCAGCCTTGTGTGGCCTTATGGGCTGCGCAAGGCAGCCCCTTTGTGGGGTTGTGGGCTGTGCACGTCCATGGGAGGAGGCCGAGGGATGAGCGTATGGTTGATGGCCACCTGAAGATCTTGTATTCCTAACAATTGTAATTTACTTGCTTTTCTAGGATGGGCCAAAATTGTTGCTATTTAATTTTTGCTTAAATATTACAATATTTGTTGTTGTATGATAACATTACATTTTAGAATAGGAGTGCCACTCATATATCTCTTTTGGTATGAACATGCATTGAATGATTTAGGTATCTAATTGGCATCTAGATAACTTGGTAAAAATCATTCTTTGGGATTTAATCACACACCTTAAATAATTAAGTGGGAGAAGGTGTGCAAGAACGCCTATGGCCTCCAAGATTAGTTGAGTTTTATTATTTTTGGTAAACCCCCCAAGGGGCGTCCATAAATGGAATTTAACAATATACTTCCTTACAAGGATAGACTAGACAATTGACTTAAACGAAATCTACTCCCCAATGAGGGATTTTCGTGAGAGAAAATTGAGGGTCGATATTTTGGTAACACACTCAATGTAATTTTATTAATATCCTCCCAAGAGTTCTTGTTAATAAAAATTACAAGGCTAAAATTAAAAACGCTAGTTGTTATTGAAAATACACTCTTAACGTGTGTCTACAACCTAGAGGGGGGGTGAATGGGTTGTTAATCGATTATTACCAATTTTTCGATTAGTCAATATTAATAATATAACCCAATATAAACAAACATACAAAATCAAGTAAAAGTGCGGAATATAAATAACACTTGATTTTTACGTGGAAACCTTTCAACAAGGGAAAAACCACGGGCTATCCTTCTAGCCACACACGATCCTCAAATCCACTATTGTAATGATGTTTACAACCTAGGTTGACCTCTAGTCACACCGTTCTCGGTCACTAACCCACCACTACTACCCAACGGGCCTTTATAGTGAATCCTTGATCACTTTGCTTGCCAACCACACCTTGGTTGCAAGACTTCACTTGCTTGTGCACTACACCTTGTAGTCACAAGACTTAACTCTCAAGAAGAGATTAACAACCTAAGTGAATATATGAATACTCAAAATACAAATAATGCTAGGCAACACTAAATGCTTATCTAGGGATTTAAGATGACACTAAGTACAAATCCTAGATATCAATGTCTATATGAATGCTCATAAAGACCTAACTAGATACAGATGTGCAAGTCTAAACTCTAGTCATCAAACAAAACCATATCAACATATGTTGTCATTAATCATGGCAAGGACAATAAATGCAATTAAAAAATGCAATCAATGAGTCCTAATTAGCTAGAGGGCAAATATGTCCTAAATGCAAGCTATGACAATACAAACCCAATCATACAAAGGAATTCATAAATATATGCATTAAATAGAGTCCTAGCATTTAATCAACTAATAAATGCAATAAAAACACAATCTTGGAAAGTATGAACAAATGATAAATATGGGGTTTTTGTTCAACTTACCAAGTCAACTAATGATGAAGACCCATGCCTTAAAGATGCTTAGAAATGCATGAAGGTAATGGGTTTTGGGTTTGGAGAGTCAAGGAACAAAGCTTGAAGCTTTCTCTCTCTAAGGGTTGTTCTCTCTCATAAAAATGGTTGTTAAATACATTAAGAATAATTGAATAGAACTAAAATAGATCAAATATTCATAATATGTTGGAAAGCCCAAAATTCAAGTTTAATTACATCAACTCCCACAAAGGGATTAACTACTCATGCTAGATAAAAAATATATACTAAGAGATAAGAGATGGAGAAGACCCATGAAGAACTCATCCCTTTTTGAAGCTTGAATCCAACCTCCTAGTAGCCTCCTTGAGTAGAGATGGTGAGGATGATGGTTAGATTTGGTAAGGAATGATTCCTAAATCTAGGTTAGTGGTTAGGGTTTAGAAATGGGAGAAATTTCGTTCTTGTAAGAAGGTGGAAGATTTGAAGTGTGTAAGAGAGAGTTTTCAATATGAAAGTGGTGTATTTATAAGCTTGGGAGGTTAGGGCATGATTTGGGTATGAAAGGACATCATTACCCCTCTAAAATGACCCAAAAAAACTCGTCATTCGCTGGGCTAGACATTGCAGTGCACGGGTAGGTTACCCATGCAGTGTTTGTGGACAGCCGGGCAACAATACTAAAATGGTCATAACTTCCCCTAGACAACTTAGAATCGCAATCTGTAAAAACCGCTGGAAACTAGTCTCCCGGGGCTTTCCGAATATATGTAATCCGAAACATGGTTCCATCTGAAAATGGAGAAATTACTCTCCAAAGTTGGATTTGCGGCATAAGCTTTTCACAATTTCTGCACATTTTTCTATCAAACTTTTTGATAATTTTTGCCTCACAAACTCCTTTTTGCCTAAAAATGCTTGCATTGACAAGAATAGAGCCATTAGTCACAAAAACAAGCTAAAGGACCAATTGTAGTGAAAAATTTATATAAAACGCAGCGGAAGAAACGAAAAATAGATTTCGTATGATTTTAAATTTTTTTCTCAAAGTTGAACCTTAACCTTTTAATTAATTAAACTCAAATATATACGGTTAGAGTTAAATACCTCTTAACGCGTGATCCGATTGACTTACGTCGATTGGTAATCCGTAAAATCTTTTCCGATGCCCGTGAACAGTACCCGTGTGAACAGTGATTGTGAACAGTACCCGCGTGAACAGTGATCGTGAACAGTACCGCGAGATCTTCCAATCCGAACACGTACGTGAATCACCTAGGAGCGTGGTCTCATTTTTTCTTTGAATTGCAAACCTGAGAATGGATGAACAAAGTTTTCTTTTTCCTTTGTTAGTCACAAAACAATCAAAAGAAGACAAAAATTATTCCGGTCACTTTTGAGTTCTCAATCTAATGATCGAAACTCGCATGAACCTAATTCGATGTTGTACACACAAGCTTATTGATGAACAAGCAATCAGTGTACTATCAAAGAATAATCTCTTCTCTCTTTTATGTTTAGTAGAATAAAAATTATCCTTTTCTATGAATTGAGAAGAAGAAGAAAAATTGAATCATTCAATCAACTATGGTGGCCGAATTCTATATGTGGAATTATATAGATGGCCGAAATTTTGCTTCCTCTTCTATTTAGGATTGCCGAAATCTTCCTCTAAATGGACTAGGGTTGCCGCAAATCACATACCAAAAAGAGTTTGTGTTGCACCCTAATTTCCATCAACCTTTAGACTTCAAAACCTAATCCAACTCATAGATATTTTTATTCTTTTATTGACTAAATAAAAAGACTTCTTATTTGATTAAATAAATAAAATTAATTATTTATTTTCTTATCAAACAAGTCTTTTACTTTTAATATACTACTACCAATAGTATAACTTTAGGAAATATATTTCCTGATCAGAAAAAGATTTGTTTCTTAATTAAACAATTAATTAATAAATTAACTAATTCTTATTTAATTAAAACAATGAAACAAAATAATATATTAGGTTAATATATACACCTTGCCGCCCCACTTATATAAATGGGCCATATATTATTTTCTTATTTCATTTAATCCATTGGACTTTAAATAAAAGCCCACATGTGAACCAGACTCATTCTTACTAAAAGAAACAAGCCCACATGTCTCCTTTTAATATATTAATATAATAGTGCAGCCCATTAATTAAATAATAGACATATTATATTCTTGATATATTAAAAACAATTCTAGATGGACCCTTAAATCGGCCCGGTAGAATATATCAAGTGATCCACGCAAATACGTGTGGATTGAGGATCTTGGCGGGCTATCTAAATTTAAGCTTCAATAGACACAACCTAATCACAATCAACAAATGATTTACTTAGGTCCAATCTATTAATTTTAACTCATTCCACTAAAGAGCTAAAATTGAACTCTTAAATAAAGATAGAATAAGGAGATGTTTCTCATTCATACCCTATATAATCTTATAGGAGATGGTGTATCCTCGTGAATAATATCAGTAATCGCCAAGAGCTCATAGACCGCCTATAGCTCTCCAAGTTACCATATTTCCTCATATGACCACATTTAGAACTTGGATACTTTGACTTGTCCAGAAGCCATGTTTTCAATAATCATTATTGAAAACTCAACGTTGAGATTTAATATCCAATACCTCAAAACATCCATATGATGATATTATACTCTCATTTAATAAATGGAGCTACGATGTCCATATCTATAAATGAAGTCCTCTATCGATTAACAAATGTATACCACCAAACTATCGAGGATAGACTATGCTATATAATCGTACTCATTGATAGCTCTAATGATAACAGTTGCAACCATAAGTCCATCATTTATCTCAGGATTAAGATAGACTCTCCGATTGTACTCTTTAATGAAAAGACTTATATCTAGTGACAGTTCTAGATAAAGTATTTCATTGTGATCCAGTTCAATGCACCTAGTGCACTAGATTCTTTTACTCGAAAACCTTTCGATGATTTTAGACTCATCATATTCATTTGATCCCACTCAAATGCTAGTAAAAGAATTCTACAACTTTAACAAGATAGAGGTGCCCAACCTTTAACTTAAGTTGTGAACGTTATTCAAGACTAACTAAAGAATTGTGTCTACCTCATACATATCCGGATGTATGAACAATTCTTCATGTCTCATAGTCTTTTGACCTTATGATTATTTACCTTGACAATTATAATAATAAATGCTATAAGTAATTGTAAGAATCAGAATTCACTTTATTAATATGAGAAGATTGTCAATTACAATATTACACTCTTGCCATTGAGCATAATCCTAACATATGGAATTGAGGGCCAAAATGTATAACAATTTTGGTGCGATTAGGTTACAACACTGTACAACCCCATGATGATCCTATGGTCATCACCGTACAAATAGCTAACAATTATGTCCATCATGTACTGATTGACACGGATAACAGTGTTGACATTCTCTTTAAGGGTGCCTTGGAGCAATTCAACTTAAAAAATTCTTGCTACAACAGCTGCACTACCCCACTGTATGGATTCACAGGAGACTCGTTGATCCCCACCGGGTCCATGATCCTACGGGTGATAGTAGGAACAGCACCGCTACAGCAGAACCTAATGACAGATTTCGTCATGGTAGACACCCCATCCGCCTATAACGCCATCCTTAGGAGACCTTACTTGTCTGCCCTCAAGGGTGTCTTATCAATCTACCACAACGTCCTGAAATTCCCAGTAGGGGACAAGGTGGGCGAAGTACGAGGAGACCATCAAGCTGCGCGCAAGTGTTATGCAGTGTCCACTAACCCAATAGTGTGCGCAGATAACCATTGATCAGAATCAACAGTTATCAGAAGGGAACCTTGAAGGCGAGATAAATTCAGTAGGGGAGGAATCTGAGGTAGAGTCCCTAAGTATAGAGAAGAAGAGAGAGGATGGGCCAGTGTTCATCCTGTAGACAAGTTAGAGGAAATACCTATTAGGAAGGATGACCTTTCCAAGACAGTCAGGATAAGTTCAACATTGGAAGTAGGAGTGAAGAAAGATCTGGTAAAACTCTTACAAGAATATAATGACATTTTCTTATGGAGTCACGAGGAGATGCCAAGAATACCAGTTACCTTGACAGCTCATAGGTTAGCCGTAGATCCTACCTTCAAGTTGGTTAAACAGAAAAGGAGGCATTTCAACCCTGAAAGAAATGCCGCGGTGCAAGAGGAGGTAGAAAAGCTACTGAGGTAAAGTTCATCAAGGAATCCCAGTACCCTGAATGGATAGCCAACGTAGTCATGGTGACCAAAGCAAATGGGAAGTGGCGTATGTGCGTTGATTACACCGATCCTAACTGTGCCTGCCCGCAGGATAGCTTCCCGCTACCAAAAATTGACCAGTTGGTAGATTCGACCGCGAGTAACAAGCTACTAAGCTTCATGGATGCCTTCTCAGGGTACAACCAGATCATGATGCACCCTACTGACCAGGATAAAACCATTTTCATAACCGGGCAAGGCCTATATTGCTACAAGGTCATGCCCTTCGGACTCAAGAACGCAGGGGCTACCTACTAGCGTCTAGTCAACCGTTTATTCAAAGAGCTGATAGGAAAATCGATGGAGGTATACCTCGATGATATGATCACTAAGTCTCAAGTAGCCGAGCAGCACCAATACCACCTCTGCCAGACTTTCCAGATAGTCAGAGAAAATCAGATGCGGTTAAACCCTGCTAAGTGTGCTTTCGGGGTAGCTGCTAGGAAATTCCTCGAGTTTATGGTTCATGAAAGAGGGATCGAAGCAAACCCGGAGAAGATCAAAGCCATTCTGGACCTCGAATCACCCACCTCGCTCAAACAAGTACAGGGTTTGACCGGACGGATAGCAGCCTTGAACCGCTTCATATCACGATCAACTGATAAGTGTATTCTCTTATTCAAAGCCATCAAACAAGGGAAGAATATGGAGTGGGACCAAGACAGTGAGTTAGCTTTTCGATCACTGAAGAGATATTTAGCTAGCCCACCATTGCTAGCTAGCCCAGTACCAGGAGAAGAGTTACAGTTGTACCTGGCCATATTCGAGACAGCTGTTAGTTGAGCTTTGGTAAAAGAGTGCGGAGATGGAGCCCAACGGCATGTCTACTATGTGAGTCGTGCCCTGACCAAGTCAGAAAAGAATTATACTCTCTTGGAGAAGCTCGCTTTCGCACTAGTAACCACTGCTAGGAAGCTTCACCCATATTTCCTAGCTCATACTATGGTGGTGGTCACTAGTCAACCTCTACCCCAATTTCTTTAAAAGCCAGACGTATCAAGAAGACTTATACTGTGAGCCCTCGAGCTCACCCAGTTCGATATCAAGTACAAAGCCAGAACTACCATCAAAGCCCAAGCTTTGGTAGACTTCGTGGTGGAATTCAGTATAATACCCGATCAGGGTACCACCCTGACCTCGGATCCGACCCTTTAGAAGGAGCAAGAACATGCAGGTTGGCCCACCAACCAAGAAATCTGAACTTTATACACTGACGGGGCATCTAGTCAAGCAGGCAGCGGGGGTGGGATCATTTTAACCGATCTAGAGAAGGTTGAATGCTGTCATTGTTTCAGATTCGAGTTTAGCACCACCAATAACGAGGCAGAGTATGAAGCCTTGCTAGCAGGAATGAGGGTGGCAATAGAACTCGGAGCCGATTACCTCCGTGTCAATTGTGATTCACAGTTAATAGTCAACCAGGTAACAGGATTATACCAGGCTAAGGGAGACAACATGGCAGCTTACCTTAGGAAGGTCAAGGGGTTTAAGATTGAGCAGATACCCAGGCAGCAGAATCACCATGTCGACGTTCTAGCAAAGATAGCTGCAAACGGAGGACATATGCTGCCGAAAGGGGTAACTCTCCAACTAGTCTTTAAACCTAGCATAACAGAAGGAAAAAAAGTTAACCAGTGGAACAACTTCCATGTTGGATGGATCCCATTGTAGATTACCTCCAAGAAGAAAAGCTCCCTGAAAACTCTGATCAAACCTGCAAGATCAAGAGAACCTCAGTTTGATACTGTCTGGTGGAGGGGCACCTTTACCGTAGAGGAAAATCTCTCCCCTAACTCAGATGTTTACATCCTGATAACGCGAACTGGGCACTCAGAGAGGTACATTCAGGGGACTGCGGAAATCATACATGAGGAGAAGCACTAGCTTACCAGTTACTGCGCATGGGATACTACTGGTCGACCTTGCACCACAATGCAAGGCAGTTCGTGCAGTCTTGCGAACCATGCCAGAAAATAGCCAACTTGCACCATTTACCTCCAGAACGATGGTCTTCTATTAGCTCTCCATATCCGTTTGCCTTCTGGGGAGTAGATTTGATTGGACCGTTTCCAACTGCACCTGGTCAACAGAAGCACGCAGTGTTGGCCGTTGATTATTTTACTATGTGGGTGGAAGCGGAGCCCCTCTCCAAAATCACAGAAGCAAACACGACAGAGTTCATCAAGAAGAATGTGATCTGCCAATTCGGTACCCCGATGGTAATCATCATAGATCTAGGTAAGCAATTCGACAATGCTGAATTCTGAGGATTCTGCGGGGACCTAGGGATCGATCTCCAGTTTGTAGCATATCCTTAGACTAACGGTTTAGCAGAGGCCACAAACAAGACCATTAAGAGGCTCCTGAAGAGGAATCTCCAACAGAAGAAGGGTAGGTGGGCAGACGAGCTCATGGACGTGCTATGGGCCTACCTACCACCAGAAGGACGGCCACTGTAGAAACCCCAAATTCACTAACCTTCGGGGTAGAAGCTGTCCTTCCTATCGAGCACAAACTCATCTCCTTCCAGGTTCAACAATTTGACCCAGAAGGTAACGAAGGTAAATTGAGGGCTAACCTAGACCTCCTGGAGGAGAAACGGGAAAGGGTTGCAGGAAAAGTAGAGGTATATCAAAGCCGAATTGCCCGATGTTTCAACAAGAAAGTCAGAAACAGAAGTTTCAAGGAGGGAGATCTGGTTCTTAAGAAGGTCACCCAGAACACCCGCAAAAGGTCTGACGGGGTGCTATCATCCAATTGGGAAGGTCCATATCTAATAAAAATGGTGATCCGAAGTTGTGGCTACAAGTTGGAGAACATGGAAGGAAGTCCTATTGACCACACCTGGAATGCAGATCACCAGAAGAGGTTTTACCCGTAGGGCCTACAATGAACACCAACCAGTATCGCCCCATATCGATACTAGAAGATGTTGGAGCTCATGAGTATTTGTATTCCTTTTTGATTCATCAATAAAAAAAAGATCTTTTCTCCATCTACGTTTTCCTACATTTTCCTACATTTATATCGTTATATTTCGCCATGATCATCACCAAGACCAAGAAAGCAATATAGCTCTCCCGATGCCCTGGACCGGACTAGTCCGTCCAGGAGGGTCTCCTCGAAACCAGGATAGACCACAAGGCATTCCTGATACCCTGGCCAGGCACCACCACCCGCTAGGAAGGATCCGATACGTAAGAGCATAGCTGCCCGACAGATCTAACCTCGGCCGGGCACCACCCCCCGCCGAGAAGGGTCTGGAAAGTAAGAGCATAGTTGCCTGCCAGATCAAGGCCTTGGCTGGGTACCACCCTCTGCTAAGAAAGACCTAGTGCTAAAGTGGCCTTAGTAGCCTACCAAGATCTTGTTGCCAGTATTTTCACCATTATTCTAGCCACGGTACTGAGATTCCTGGGACAGGAATACGAGGTACCCGTGCTCGCCTCATTCTTGCCTTGGTACTAAGACTTCTTAAAATAGGAAGCGAGGTACCACAGGTCACCTGGATCTTTCGCATATATACCTAGGTTCCTAGAAACAGGAAGTCTAGCTACCAATGTATTCGCCAAGGTACCAAGATTCCTGAGACAGAAATGCGAGGTACGTAAATTCGCCAAGTATTTTCTCCGGTATCTCCACCAAGGTGTCAAAATTCCTAAAATAGGAATGCTAGATACCTAAATCAAGACCTTGGCCAGATACAATCCCTAGCTAGGATGTACCTGGAGTTGAAGTGGCTGTAATCGCCCACAAGGACTCATGAAAAACAACAGAAGTAGGAGAACCCCTTGAGATCCAAGGATCGGATATTGTGGTTTCGTGGTATTGTATCACGTCGGGGGCCTACCTACTTCATTACAAGATATTGGTTAATTCAGTTTCATGCTAGGGACTGACTCCTCCAGATTCTTACAACATCAGAATTATAAGCAGGCAACAAGAATATACCAGGGATGTATCTATATATATGGCTGATAAAAAAGAAAGGAAAAGCTTCATTGATCAAACCAGGGAGCCCAACCCTTTCTTTCAGGTTACATACATTCAAGCTACATACAAGAATGATGAAGACAACGATAACAGAAACGAGTGCGTTGATTTCTACCCTAACTTCCTGATCGATCGGTTAGCCCAGCAGAGACGATCTTCCTGGAATCAGGCATTCGCAACGTCGTCATGGTCACCGGAGGTAGGGGCAAGGGGGCAGCTTTGAAACCATCCACGTTCAAGATGCAACTGGATAGGAAGCTGCAACTTGGTTAGGCAACGTGTACACCATCGGTAAAGGTATAAAGCGGTGAACCACCCTTCCTCCTGGTTCTAGGAATTATGAGACGATATAGTCACGATTCTCTGGAAAATTAATCCATCTTGTGCTACTCCTTCAGCAATACCAAGCATCCTACCAATTGGAGAAATCAAATCTCCTATTTCTCTCACATTGCAAACCACGACGACAGTCATCAACTAGATTAATTAAGTCTTTCTACCCCACTGGAGGACAAGAAGGACAAGATAAAGAATAGCAAAGCAGGTAAGAATATTTATAGAATGGGAAGAGGGATCTTGGTGACAGGAATATGAGAGCATTGATCAGGCACGACACCCGAAATATGGGGAAGGACAACTTTGAGAAGCGGGAGCCTCCAGGGTTTAGTGTTTGAAGCAAACAAGCCTACCCAAAGTTGACACATGGAAGACCAATTTAATGCAATCCCCAAACCAAAGATTCCTGCGCGGAAACTCTGAGAAAAAGGATATCATCTTGGTAACCACGAGCGTATTAGGGACCCTGACAACCTCGACTACCCGATGCCGCGAAGCATGTTAAACAAATGACTTGGTACCACTCCTAGACCGGTTGCGAGGTTAAACCGGAGTTAGTTTGCCTAAGTATCAGGATCCTCAGGACCAGAGTACGTGATACCATGCTTTTTTCAAAGTTAGACCAATTGCTAGATCCCAAAGACCCTCGTACCGGTTACAAGATAAGCTATATCTTTCAATCTCACCAGATTTTAAAGCTTCTTCTGTTACTGGACAGAATTTAAGTCAAGTTTATATTGGGGACTCTTTCTTTAGATCAAGGTTGGATTCAACCAAGGGAATCAGCAAGCTAGATACATAAAGTGAAGAAAAATGACTGCTTCATTAATATGAAATTGGGAGCCCATCCCTCTATCTACGGGCTCTATATAAAAAAAAGAGCTGGGAAATGACTGAATTGGGTCACACATCTGCTTGCTCCTGGTTGGTTACTTCTCCTCCTGCTCCACTAGTGGAAGCATTATCTCCTTGACCATCTGGAACTTCACCTGCAGTTTTGATACATGCTTCCACTATGGGCTCTAATTGAGCAGATTCGAACTGGAGCTTCTCTGTTACTATGCTGGCTGATTCCGCCACCTCTTTGGCAAGAGCAGTTCGATCCCTACCTCGTTGATAGGGCTTGACAAGGGGACTGGAAAGCGGGATCCCCCATCCTTAGTGACAAGCTGGACTCTTGTCTCCTCAACTTATTTAGATGGAAGTGGGTCAAGAATCCTACCTTCAGCCTAGACCGCTGCTGCTTCAGAAGCCTCAAGATTTGGGTCCGTTCCGATATTGCTCGATGGGAGAGAGGAGATAGGTTGCTGACCTTCATTGACCTCTACGTTTTCCCCTGTAGCCTGAGAAGGCCTAACTACATTAGTAGGAGCGACCCCAGCTAGCTCAGCAGCTTTGGCCATGATCTCTTCCCTGTTCCACCACTCTATTTTCCTCATGTCAAATGGGGGAGGTAGAGCCAGAGCTACCTGGTAGCTAGCAAGGAAGTATCCATCTCTGAAGGCAGTGCCCACTTGGGTCTCCAAGCTAGCCACGTTGTCACGAAGAGTTTGAACCTCCTTCTCCAGCCTCACCTCCTTATCTTTCTCAGCATCCCTTTCGGTCTTACGGCACACAGACCTAAGGACCTCCGTATCTAAGGAACGCTGCAACCGCTCATTGTCTACTTTCTCCTTGTTTGCTCTCTCCTCAGCACTGGTTAGAGAGTGATTCAAAACTACCATGCCTCTAGTGGCCTTAGCGAGCTCTTCCTTGGATTTCTTGAGCTCAGCATTGGTTTCCTTAATCTGGTTCAAAAGGGAACCAACCTGGTGATTCATTGCTACATTAAACTTGAAGGCCTGCCAAACACAGAGAACGGGTTAAAATGTGACCATTTAAAGGTTACATAGAAGGCAAAACAGAACAACTTACCTCGGCCAGGAAAGCAGATCCCTTGGAGATTAGATAGTCGACTGGCATAGAAGTCATGGCCTCCAAACGTTCACCAGGGCAAGAAGCTGCAAATTTGGCCAAAACTTCATCCTGGCTGCCATCTTTCGACCTCAATCGGGACCTGTCAAGGGAAGTGACCTTAGCAGCAGCTACGGGTTCAGGACTCATCTCGACCAGGGTAGATCTCTTGGTCGCCACAAAAAGAGATGCAGCAGGGGTAGGTTGAGCTGCAGGTGTAGTGATAACTGGGATGATAGGTGATGAACCTTGCGCCTGACTGGAAGTACCTCGGACAAAGCCTACTCAGGCAGCAAAAGCCTCCAACAACCTAGATAGAAGAGAAACTAAAGCCCAATATACCTCGACCGGAGTCTTTCCAGGTTGAGTAGGAGTACTCATCCCTCCATCAGGGTCAGAGCCAGCTGGAGTAGGAAACCTGATGGGGGAGGTCGGTGGAGACTCGTTGATACTCTCAGCTTAGTTGAACCCTTCCACTGGGATGGACAGAGGCACTGAAGAGACTACCAAAATAGCTAACGTTAATATCTATAAAGCCACTTGATAGGAGCAAGGTTAAGAATATTTACTACCTGGGAAAGCACTGGAGATACAGAAATAGAATTCCACCCTTCCCGCTTCAAAGGCGTCCGCAGTGGGATACTTCATATTGGTATAATTACGAGCCATGATAGCTCTCAAAATCTTCTCCAACTCCGTAGAGAGTCTGTTCTTCTCAACGAAGGCTTCCCACTGAAACAAGTAGGAACCTTGAACTTGATTCCTCCGATGTGGACTGAACTGCCCCATTCGCCTTTGACGACAACCCATTCCTCCCTCCATGAGGTATCCTTCTTCGTGGCCCTAGATACCACAAATTTCAAATTGTTCTTCGCCCGAGCATAGAACTGGCCCTTTGGGCTGGGAGAATTGGCAGCAATCTGAAACACATACCCAAGCTCATCTGATCCCGGTTCCCGATTGATGTTATCTCTCTCACACTACTCTCTCCACTATACCAGAAACCCTACCAGGTGACTCCAAAACCCTGGTGTCAGTTGAAGTGGGGCGAGTTGCAAGGCATACAATGCCATACGCAAGGTAGGGTGGAGAGGTAGCCTGACTCCACTATCAAAAGCCACCGTATGAATTGGAAGCTCGCTAGGATTGGGGGTATATACGTCATACCCAGGAGAAGGTATGACGATTGAGATATCCTTAGGGATCTTAAAGTCCCTCTACAGACGCCTGATGGTATCGTCAGTGCTGATCGAATCGGGAATACACTGATATTCATAAGGGAGGGCGAGTACCCTCCCCACAGTGTCAGTAACTTCGGCAGCCTAACTCCCACCTACTCCAATAGCATCTGACTCTCCGCTTGACTCCTTGTCGACGTCAACCGTGCTATCGGGGTCATTCAAGAAGCCAGACCCGATAGCAATGGTCCTATTGGAGTGGTGGTGCTCGACGACGGGGGTGTCATCCCCACTATCAATATCGACTTGGGTTCTTTTCCTGGGAGCAAGACCCCCGCCAGTAGTCGTATCATCATCGAACAGCTGCTCGACACTATCGCTAATAGAGGAAGACATCGTAGAAGAAATAAGGCAGAAGTCTTGGCAAAAAGAAGGGATCGATATTGAGGAACGAAAAGAGAAGAAAATTAAGGTTTTTTCAAAGTTGGGAAATCTTACCTGAAGTGAGTCATATGTGGTAATGACAATGTTTATATAGAAGTGGCTACTTGTAACGGGTGGAGAAAATCATCAATGTCCCTGGATAATCGGTGACGAGGGGGAAACGGTTTAGAAAAACACACGCCTCTAAAATTTCCTTTTTGAATATAGCCTACCATGGTCAACCACATGGAAGATTCATTTAAACCAGCGTGCAAAGGGAAGATTACATTCTACAAGTCGGTTACAAGAAAATTCTCCATATGTTATGAATCCTGACTCCAACCCCGACCCAGAACTAGTGTTCAAGTCAGGGGGGACTTCTGTTAACAGGGTTTTTTTGGCAAGGGTCCAAATGAGAATTTTCCACCAAGTATCTACCTGGTAGGAACCAATCCTGGCTCCCAGGTACCTAGCAGGGCTAGTACCACGATCTTGAAGGAAGCAACCCGAAGTTCGACTACCCACCTACTTGGATAAGGCACCAGAAATGTTCAACCAGAAGGATCAGATACCTCGATGTACATCCATACTAGCACCAGGTGGAAGGGATATCGCGGTATCATACTTCTAGTACCTCGCGGGAACCTGATACTTCCCTCATGGTGTCTCGGTACCACGGGCTGGCGCCCGATATCCTAAAACACGTTGACGTTAGCCCAGAATCCAATCAGGATAGGCATTATATCCGTCTCACGGGACAAATACCGCTACAAGGTCGCTAGGGAGAGTAAAATAGGCACCACTCTGGGAAGTTAGATTAGTATATCGATGAACCGCATTACCAAGACGACGAGCCAGTATTCATCTCCAAATAATACCAGTAGAAAGGGTTGACTCCCTCGCCATTTAAAGTGCCATAAATGAGACCAAACGGTCAACCAAAATCAGGATTTAAATACGATAATAATCAACGGGATCAAATCCCGTGCCTTTAGCCCCACTGAATGCCTTTTCAATGCCTAAAATAGAACACCCAATAATCCTCATGAATACGACCGGATTCTGAGGGGATTTTCTGGGAAGCCTATATATACAGCCTTGAAGGATAAAGAAAGGAATCAAAAAATCATTTCTTATCGCTAGAAAAGAGAGTTTAATTTCCAGAGGAATTCCCTTTGAATTCTCAGAAGCTAGTGAGAGTCCATTGACAATCACTAGAAGAATATATCTACTTATCGACTTAAACAAAGGTTCCACCACCTTTCTATGTAAAAACCAAAGGAGAGCTAAGTGAGGGGAATGTACGTATTGTAACCATAATTTCAATACTCTTTCAATTAGACAGTGTTATTTCATATCTCGTTGTTCCCTTTTATTTATTTTTCGTTCATTTTTATCTACGTTACGAAGAGGGACCTCTGTACCAAAGGTACCTATCCCGCTACTGTCTACCGGTAGTGGGCTAGGGTGTTAACCGAAATTTCACTTCCCAAGTGGATTTTTCTGTTAACAAAAGCTTATCAACTTCCTTCTGAATTGCGACATTTTTGTTCTAGGTTGAAACGCCTCTACTTCTGTTTGATCGGCTTACAGGTGGGATCAACCGCCAATCTGTGAGTTGCCAAGGTGATTGGAATTCACAACATTTTCTCGTGGCTACAAGTAAAGATGTCGCTATATTCCTGAAGGAGTTCTATCAATCTCTCATTCACTCCTGCTTCCAACGTTGCCCCAATCTTGATCACCTTCGAAAGATCATCCTTTCTGATTGGTATTTCTTCCAAATCGTCTATAGGGCGACCACTGGCCCACCCCTTATCTTCCTCATCTTTGTCTTCTTTATCTGGAACTTCTACCTCGGGTTCTACTGCACCTATCTCATCTTTAAGGTCCTTCTCTGGTAAGGTTTGATCCTACATAATAGTTATCTATGCACACTGCTTGGAAAGCGCCATGGGGTTGGCAGATACTGCGTAACACTTGCGCGCTGCTTGCTGGTCTCCCCGTACCTCACCTACCTTGTCCCCTACCAGGAATTTCAGGACATTATGGTAGATTGATAGGACACCCTTGAGGGAACAAAATTAAGGTCTCCCAAGGATTACATTATAGGCGGATGGAGAGTCTGCCATGATGAAATCTTTCAGGAGATTCTGCTGGAGCGATGTTGTACCTACTATCACCGGTAGGATCATGGACTCGGTGGGGATCAATGAGTCCCTAGTGAACCCATACAAAGGGGTGGTACAGCTGTTGTAGCAGGGATTCTTTAAGTTGAACTACTCAAAAGCACCCTTGAAAAGAATGTCTACACTGTTACCAGTATCGATCAGGACACGGTAGACTAGACAATTTGCAATTTGCACAGTGACAACCATAGGGTTATCGTGGGGCTGCACAGTGTTGTACACATCCTCATCAGTTGAAGATGATCTGTGCTAAAAGAGGAGATTTAGACAATTCTTTGGTGACCTTAAAGACATCTTGGCCAGCATCTAGCCTAGGCAACTTCCTAGCGTGGTTCTTTCTGGAATTGTTGGAGATTACTGCCAGGGATGGACCTTCACTGATGGTGTGGACTATGTGGATCTGCTCCATCAGATCCTTTCCTTTTTCTTCCCTTCTCTCTTTGGTTGCTCTAATGTCTGCTTGTACATCCTTCCCAATTTGAATGCTATCATGCACATGTTGGAGAAATGCTGTCAAGCAACCTCCCCCTACCAGTGCCTCAATCTGGTTGCGTAAGCTATAGCATTCCGAGGTGCTATGTCTCACATCTTCGTGGAAGTCACAGTACTTGTAGTGGTTCCGTTGATCGGCTAGTGCCTTTATTGGACCAGGCTTTCTGAGTAGCCCCTTGTCACTGATGGCGAGATAGATAGTCTCGCGGGATGTGTTCAGAGGGGTATAATAGGTGTATCCCCCTTCTTCTTTAGCTATCCGCATCCCTTCCCCAGGTAGAGGTGTAGCTCTAAGAGGAGACTGTCTGGCTGGGTACCGGTTACGCTGAGGTTGATAAGGTGGTATCCGGTACGTAGACTTGTTGGGAGGTTTATTCTGGTTCTTCTGAATTTGAGCGGGCTTAAGCGCTTTTTTCTTTTAGCGCTCGGCGGATCTCATGTCATCATGCTCCATCTTGACATGGAGCTGCTCATCTATTTCCACATGTTCAAGAGCTCTATCGTAGGCCTCGTGATATGTCTCTGGTGGATGCTTTGCAAAGGATCTGAACAGTCTGCCTGCCCATAAATTTCTTTTGAAATTGGCCAAAGTTTTCTTCTCCGCAAAGACCCCCATCTGAATTACTTCATTGTGGAATCTTTCCACATAGGTTTTGAGTGATTCACACCGCCCCTGGATCACATACTGAAGATGAATGAGATCCTTAGGGCGAGGTTTGATGCCCTTAAACTGGGCGCAGAAGTCGGTAGTAAACTTGGTGAATGAGTTTAAGCTCCCTGCTGGTAGCTTCCTGAACCATATCTTGGCATAGTCAATTAGCACAGTAGAGAACATCCAGCACATAGCGGCCCTGGTAACGTTCTGGACCTCTATCTGTTGAACGAAGCTCTCAAGGTGGCTCAAGGGATCTTCAGTTCTAGAATATTTATCAGTTGGCATCATGATCCTTCTGGAGAAAAGAGCATTATTCTATCCCAAGGGATCCTTCTGATTTTCCAGGTGCCTGCCCTTCTTTAACTCTTGGATCTCCTTCGCCATTCTAGCTACCTGGTCCCGGAGGTGCTTGTTGCCATCATTCCCGGATTCTACTTTAGAGTCTCTATTATCAGACCCCTCTGATGGTACTGAAGTTTCACCCTAGTTCTCTCCCTGGGAGGGTTTTCTCGGGCGTTTCTAGTGGTACCTCTTGCCACTGACCGAGGTTTCCTCCTGGCCGCTTCTGGTTGAGGTCGTCTAGAAGCAGCTTCCGGTTGAACCGGGTAATGACGCTCTCTAAGGGGGAGGTCGATGGCGGATCTCACCTATCAAGGTTGGTATCCTTGAGGTTGTCCTAGAGTCGAGGGCATGGGCCCAAGTCTGTCATGGACCGATGGTATCAGGGGCACCGGCCTGAGCCTACCGTGGACCGGTATTGGAGGTGATGGTCCCAACCTGTCAAAGGGGAGTATCCTAGTACCCTGCCGACTTGCATCTCCCCTGGTATCAGGTACAGCAGGCTGACTAGCTCCACCTTCCGTAACCATTCGGAGGTGAATACTTTCTATGAAGGCCGCGACTAATTGGTCTAGACTAACAGAATTAACTGTCAGGGTGGCATGTATCTGGGGGGTAGCCCGTGCAGTAGCTGGTGGCTTTGGATCGGGGTTACGACTCTTTCCCCCTTTCTTTCGTTTCTGACCCTTCCGGGTTGAAGCATTTGATTGGTGCCCCGACGAATCAAGACGATCTTAAGAAGACTGGAGTTTCATACTGGTAATAATACAAGAAAACGAGGTTAACAAGCTTTCTTTTGAGGGTATGGTGTTTCCCACAGACGGCGCCAAAAAGTGTTAACCGGAAAATCCACTCGGGGAGGGAAATTCCCGTTAACATCCCCAACCACTACCAGTAAGTGGTAGCAGGATAGGTACCTTCGGTACCGAGGTTCTTTTCTTATATTGGAAATTAAGATGAACAAATACAAAGGAACCAGAAGGATATGAAAGATACTGTTTTATTGATAGTTTTTTGCAATACCCTATTTTCCCTCATTTCTCTCTTTTTTATACATGATGATGGTGGAGAATACGTTTATGTCGATAAGTGGCTATTTTCCTCCCAGTGATTGTGTCAAACTCTCACTGGCTTCCAAGAATTCAGAAGAAGATTCCTTGGAATTATGTCTCTCTTTCTTTTGGTGATCAAAAATCCGACCCTTACTTTGTCCTTCAAAGCCGTATATATAGGCCTCCCACATCCCTCAGAATCTGGTTGTATTAGTGAGGATTATTTGGAGTCTTATTTTAGGCGTTGAAATGAGTTTAGTAAGGCTAAAGGCACATGATTTGATTATGTTAATCATTATCGTGTTTAAACTCTGATTCGGTTGACTGTTTGGTCTCATTTATGGCGCTTTTGTTAATAGCCAAATTTGGCTAAGGACCAAAGGGAAATTTTCCACCCTCTAAACCTGGCTCCATGCCCGATGTCATCCACCAGGAGACCATGTTACCCGAAGCCGAGCTACGATACCGCCCCATAGGAATAAGGACGGGCTCTAGAAACACTCGGAGTAGAGCCTGGCTCGGTCAGATCGAGCCCGTATCACCGAACCTGAAACCAGGAAATTCCCCTGAAGTCGGGATTACCTCACAATTTCTCCAGAAACTCGCCTATACCTCGCTGACATAGTGGGGTATCCGTAGGAGGCCGCACCTAGCTTCAAAAGGTCAAGGGAGGCTAGACCTAGATTCTAGCTAGATGAAACTCCTTGATATCGGGGCTAGGACACTGATCGACCTCACTATCTGATATACCTCACCATAATACATACCATATTCAATGACCCCTATGGGAGAACATGCTAGACCTGAAGACACACAGGATCACATCTTAAGACGTTACATACGTACAGAACAAGTAATAGAGTCTAAGTAGGAAACAAATTGATCTCCACCAAGATATCCTCGACTCAGCAATTAACTCAAAGTCAATGACATTTAAATGTAAAATCTCGGCCGATAAGGAGGGAAGGGATGGAGAAAATCAAGGGGGAGAATCAATTAGTTTGACCTATGAAGACAATGTATAAAAGAAGGACTTGAGCCTTCTGAAAGAGGAGACTACTTTTCGACAGGCATACGACAAGTACCCAACTACACCCTAGAGAAAATTGAGAGCAATTTGAGAGAGATTTGTATATCACACACTATCAATAAAGAAAGTATTTTTTGATTCTTTCAGGTGGTTAATAGTATCATTGTTCCTTATCATTTTATTAGGCATTGTTACACATACGTTCAACCTTGGCCATCACCTACGTGGTAGTGGTCTCGAGGGTGCTAACTGAGATTTCTCGTCCTGAGCAAATTTCTGTTAACACTTTATGGCGCCGTCTGTGGGAACAAACCCTACACCCAGTTAATCAAGTCAACCATTTGCATTTGCATTTTCATTGTTTTACAGGAACCATGAGGCTCCACTTTTCCCAAGGCCAACATGGAGTTTCAGAACAACCCTCGGCGAGGCCTACGCGAAAGGCTCTAAGAAAGGGGAGGAAGTCTGGGGATAGCAATCAAACTCCAGTCCAAACAACTAATGCGCGGGCTTCTGGCAACCTTATCATAAGCCAGGCCGCGCTCGACCAACAAGAGGCCGCCTTCGTGGAAACCGTCTGCATCCGCCTACTCGCCGAAGGCATCACAATTCAACCAACAAACCCGAATGGTTAGGGAGAACCGAGCAGGTTCGGGACTAGGCAGCCTGCCTTCAACCGCCTGGGACCTTCTCCTCCAGAGCCAGCTCGAGACAGGACTGGGCCCTAACTTTCGATCCGGGATAGGCTGGGACCCATGCCCCCAGTTCCGAAAAGACCTTCAAAATATCAACCCAGGCGAGTTAAGTCTGCCGCAGATGCCTTAACCCGGGAGCAACGAGAGATACCTCGCCCAACGGAATCAAGGAGGAATGCCCGGGCCCAAGAGCAAGAGGATCGACAAACTTCCCGAGTGGATCATGTCCATGAAGGGGACCGGATAGAGGTCGCCAGTTCATCCGAGGGACTAGACAGCAAAGAATCATAGGTCAATTCAAAGAAACCTGGGAACAAGCGACTGAGGGATCAGCTGGCAAAGCTACAGAAGAAGGTCCAGCAGATAAGAAAAGGAAAGAACAAGGAGGATAAAAAGGATCCATTGAGCGAGATGAATGATCCCTTCACTAGGAGGATCCGGGAAGCGGAGCTCCCACCAAAATTTAAAATGCCAATAGATAAGTTCTCCGGAACAGAAGACCCTCTAAGCCACCTGGAGAGCTTCGTCCAACAGATGGAGGTCCAGAACACTACCTGAGCAGCTATGTGTAGGATGTTTCCAACGACCCTAACCGACTATGCGAAAACTTGGTTCAGGAAGCTGCCTGCTGGTAGCATGGATTCTTTCACGAAATTATCAACAGATTTTTGGTCGCAGTTCCAAGGGCTCAAACCTCGTCAGAAGGATCCCATACATCTCTAATATGTGATTCAGGAACGAAGTGAGACACTTCGATCGTACGTGGAACGTTTTCACAAAGAGGTCATTCAAATGGGAGTTTTCACCGAGAAAGAGACTCTCACCAATTTCAGGTGGAACCTATGGGCGGGAAAGCTTTTCCGTTCCTTCTCCAAGAGACCTCCCGAGACTTACTAGGAAGCCTACGATCGGGCTCTTGAGCAGGTCGAGATCGACGAGCAACTCAAAGTCAAGATGGAACACGACGATATGAGAACGGCGAAGCGTCAGAAAAAGAAGCCCCCAAATCTGAGCCAGCTCAGAGAACTCAGAATAAACCTCCCAATAGGTCAACCTATCGCTTCCCCGCTCCTCAGCACAGGCAAGAAAAACATCCAGCAAGACGAACCACTCATCGGGCTTTACCACCTCCCAGGACTGTAGCCCCCATAATACGAGGGGAGAAAATGTATGACTACTACATTCCCTTGAACACTTCCAAGGAAATGGTCTACCTTGCTATACGAGACAAGGGGCTACTCCAAAAGCCCGCTCCCATGAAAGTCCCAGTTGACAGGAGGAACCGGTACAAGTACTGCGACTTCCATGAAGACGTGGGCCACAACACTTTAGAGTGTTATAATTTACACAACCAGATTGAAGCCCTGATATGGGGGGGATGCTTGATCGAATTCTTACAACAGATCAAAGATAACATTCGGACTGGAAGGGAGGTACAAGCCGAGATCCGTGAGGATGCAGAGAAGAGAAATGGGAAATATACCGATTTAATGCAACAAATCCAGGTGATATACACCATCAGCGGAGGGCCCACACTGGCTGGCACTTCCAATAATTCCTGAAAAAACTACGCAAGGAAGATTCCCCTCATCGAAGAAAGCCAGAGAGTCTTCAAGGTCAGCCAAAACCCGATAGAGCCCTCCCAGTCAGCATAAATCATTTTCACTGAAGCAGATGTCTTCAACACCGTGCAACCTCATGATGATCCCATGGTGATCACAATACAAATTACCAATTGTCTGGTCCATCGTGTGCTCGTAGATATGGGCAGCAGTGTAGATATCCTCTTTAAGGATACTCTTGAAAAATTAAATCTAAAGCAATGGTGTTACGATAGCTGTACAACTCCACTCTATGGGTTCAGTGGGGATTCGATCATACCGGTGGGGGCAATGATCCTCTCAGTAATCGTCGGAACCACCCATCTCCAACAGAATGTTATGACCGACTTTGTTGTGGTTAACACCTCATCGGCCTACAACGTCATCCTAGGGAGACCCTTCCTATCCTCCTTGAAGGGAGTCTTGTCCGTATACCACAATGTCATGAAGTTTCCGGTTGGAACCAAGGTGGGGGAGGTACGCGGGGACCAATAAGCAGCTAGGAAGTGCTACACAGTGTCTACCAATCCTACAGCTTTAGCAAAACAGTGTGTGCAAGTTGCATTAGTCCAGGAAGACATGGAAACATCCCGGATAATCCAGGAAGAGATGGAGCCCACGGAGCATCCTGAGCATCCAGAGAGCGAACCTATTATGCCTTTTGAGGAGGAACGGAGCAAGGAGTGGGCCAGCAGGCAGCCCGTAGACAGATTATAGGAGATACCCATCATAAATGACGATCCCTCTAAGGTTGTCAAGGTCGGGCCACCCTCGAGCCAGAAGTGAAAGAAGGTTTGATCAATCTTCTCAGAGAATTCAGCGACATCTTCGCTTGGAGGCATGATGAAATGCCTGGGATCCCGGTATCACTGGCCGCCCATCGACTAGCGGTAGATCCAACAATCAAGCCCGTCAAACAGAAGAGGCATCAGTTCAACGCTGAGAGGAACGCCGCGATGCAGGAAGAGGTAGATAAATTGATCAAGGCATGGTTTATCAGAGAAGTGCGCTATCCCGAATGGATCGCCAACGTGGTCATGGTTACGAAGGCGAATGGGAAGTGCCGTATGTGTGTCGATTACACCGACCTCAACCGGGTCTGTCCAAAAGACAGTTTTCCTTTACCAAAGATCGACCAGTTTGTTGACTCCACGTCCAGAAATAAACTCCTGAGTTTTATAAACGCGTTCTCAGGATACAACCAAATTAAGATGCACCCAGCTGACCAAGATAAAACCAGTTTCATCACTGGGCAGGGCTTGTACTTCTACAAGGTGATGCCATTTGGTTTGAAGAATGCAGGGGCTACATACCAGTGGCTGGTTAACAAGCTGTTCAAGCCCGAGATAGGAAGGACGATTGAGGTATACATCGACGACATGATCACAAAATCACCAACCGCATAAGGACATCGGGAAGACCTTCGCAAGACCTTTCTCATACTGAGAGAAAACCAGATGCAGTTGAACCCCTCCAAGTGTGCCTTCGAGGTAACAGCGGGGAAGTTTCTAGGTTTCATGGTGCATGAGAGAGGCATAGAGGCCAACCCAGAAAAAATCAAAGCTACCTTGGACCTGGAATCCCCCACATCACTCAAACAGGTACAACTGACTGGACGTGTAGCGGTGCTCAACAGGTTTATCTCTCGCTCCACCAATAAATGTCTCCCTTTCTTCAAAGCCATCAAACAAGGAAAAAACATGGAATGGAGCCAGGAGAGCGAGCAAGCTTTCCAAGCCTTAAAAAAAATACCTAATAAGCCCACCGTTGTTAGTCAAGCCAGTTCCTAGAGAGGAGCTGCAGATCTACCTGGCCGTCTCAGAAACTGCAGTAAGCGGAGCTTTGGCCAAGGAGTGTGGCGACGGGATTCAAAGGCCCATATACTATGTGAGTCACGCTTGAACCAAGTCGGAGAAAAATTATATTCTCCTGGAAAAGCTCGCTTATGCTCTAGTGATCTCAGCGAGGAAGCTCCGTCCCTATTTTCGAGCTCATTTAATAGCAGTGGTGACGGACCAACCTCTCCGCCAATTCTTACAAAGACCAGATGTGGCCGGAAGGCTAGTCTTATGGGCCCTAGAGCTCACTCAGTTCGATTTAAAGTATAAGCCCCGGACCACGATTAAGGCATAGGCTTTGGCAGACTTCGTGGCAGAATTTTTGGTGCTCCCAATTCAAAAGAATCCCGCAGCACCAAATGAGATCCCTAAAAAGACATCCGAGATCGACAATTGGCCGGAAGGCTGCAAGTCCTGGACCCTCTATACAGATGGAGCATCCGGGCAAGCTGGGGGAGGAGCTGGCGTAGTTTTAATAAACCCGGAGGGGACTGAATTCTGTCACTGTTTCAGATTCGAGTTTAAAGCCATAAATAATGAAGCAGAGTATGAAGCCCTCCTAGCTGGGATGAAGGCAGCCATCAAACTAGAGGCCGATTACCTACAAATCAAGAGCGACTCATTGCTTGTTGTCAATCGGGTGACTGGGGTGTACCAGGCAAAGGGAGATAATATGGCTGCCTACCTAAAGCTAGCTCAGTTGCTAAAAATAAGTTTAAGGGGTTCAAGATCGATCAGGTACCTCGACACCAAAACTACTGCGCGGATGTTCTGGCTAAGATAGCTGCAAATGGAGGCCAATCCTTACCACAGGGAATTCCCATCCAAGTGATCTCCCAACCAAGCATAGCCACAAATAAAGAAATCTGCTCCCTAGATCGTCAGCCTTGGTGGATGGACCCGATCGTTGCCCACCTCCTGGAGGGAAGGCTCCCCGAGGAGCCCAATCAAGCCCGAAGAATTAAAAGACTCTCGGTCCGATATTGCTTGGTAGACGGGTACCTCTACAGAAGGGGTAGATCCCTCCGCTTACTTAGATGTTTGCATCCTAACGATGTTAAATGGGCACTAAGAGAGGTTCACTCTAAGGACTGCGGGAACCACATCGGTGGGGAAGCTCTAGCATATCAAGTGCTTCGTATGGGGTACTACTGGCCGACCATCTACCAAGACGCAAAGAGTTTTGTACAATCTTGCAAGCCATGTCAAAAGACTTCGAACTTGAACCACCCACCACCTGAGCCACTATCGTCTCTCAGTTCACCCTACCTCTTTGCCATGTGGGGAATCGACCTAATTGGACCGCTTCCTACCGCTCTCGGACAGATGAAATATGTTATCGTGGCTATCGACTATTTCACAAGATGGGTCAAGGCAAGGCCTCTTTCTCGGATATCAGAAAAGAATACGACCAAGTTCATCAAAACCAACGTGGTATGTATATTTGGGACCCCTCTCATCATTATAGCCGACCTGGGTAAGCAGTTCGAAAACGCCCGATTCAAAGATTTCTGCAAAGGATTGGGGATCGACCTCAGGCTCGCTTTAGTAGCCCATCCCTAGACTAACAGGCTGGTGGAATCCACCAACAAGACTATCAAGAAACTTCTAAAGAAGAAGCTACAGCAGAAAAAAGGCAAATAGGCCGAAGAGCTGCTAGAAGTTCTCTAGGCATACCAGACTACAAAGAGAATAGATACCGGGGAGACACCTTACTCCCTGGCTTTCGGAGTTGAAGCGGTCCTCCCTATAGAGCATAAATTAACCTCATTTAGGGTGCAACACTTTGAACCCGAGAGTAACGAGGTCAAGCTCTGGGCTAATCTGGACCTTCTAGAAGAGAAACAAGACTGGGTAGCGGAGAAAATGGCAATTTACCAGAGCAAGATCGCTAGATATTTCAACCGAAAGGTCAGAGCCCGGAATTTCAAAGAAGGGGATCTGGTGCTTAGGAAAGTGACCCTGAATTCTCAGAAAAGGTCGGATGGAGTCTTAAGCCCCAATTGGGAAGAGCCATATTTGATAAAGCTGGTTGCTCGCAATGGAGCCTACAAACTCGAAGACATGGATGGACAACCCATCGACCACACTTGGAACGCAGATCACTTGAGGAAATTCTACCCTTGAGCAGGGAGTTTTTAAGCAGATTAGCCCCATTTAGGTTTCATTAGAATCCCTTATAAAGATGTACTACATCTCGATCATCAATAGAGTCATTTTTTCTTTTTCCTTTTTATCTCCGACTATATTCAACATTAGTATCTACATCCTTGATTGGGAAATTCAACATAGACACCTCACGACCAGTGATTAGCTGGGGAAGCCCCCTCGCTACCTCCTGATGCCTTGGTCGGGCTACCACCCCAAAGAAGGGTCTGAGTGTAAGAGCATAGTTGCCATCCAGATCTCGAGACCAGGAAATAGCTAAACAGCCCTCATGATGCCTTGGTCGGGCTACCACCCCTAAGAATGGTCTGAGTGTAAGAGCATAGTTGCCATCCAGATCTCGAGACCAGGAAATAGCTAAACAGCCCTCATGATGCCTTGGTCAGGCTACCACCCCCAAGAAGGGTCTGAGTGTAAGAGCATAGTTGCCATCCAGATCTCGAGACAAGGAAATAGCTAAACAGCCGTCCTGATACCTTGGTCGGGCTACCACCCCCAAGAAGGGTCTGAGTGTAAGAGTATAGTTGTCATCCAGATCTCGAGACCAGGAAATAGCTAAACAGCCCTCCTGATGCCTTGGTCGGGCTACCACCCCCAAGAAGGGTCTGAGTGTAAGAGCATAGTTGCCATCCAGATCTCGAGACCAGGAAATAGCTAAATAGCCCTCCTGATGCCTTGGTCTGGATCACCCCCAATAAGGGTTGCCATCCGGACCTCGAGACCAGGAAATAGTTAAACTGCCCTCCCGATGCCTCGATCGGGCTACCTCTCCTAAGACGAATTTAAATATAAATATTTGTTTTTGTGTTCAGGATCAAGATCATCATAATAAGAATTCCCTACCAAAGTTTAAATGAAGTATGAACAAATTATCATTACTGATGCAATTCTGGTTCCTAGTCAGGACCAAGAATAAAACAAGAGTTTCTCAAAGCGAATCGGTTTCTCATTAAAGACAAGAGGAGCCTATCCCCCGGTAAGGCTACATCTATCCAACGGGGAGCCCAACCTCCGAGCACGGGCTATATAAAAAAAATAGCTAAACTAATCAAAAGCAAAACGGGGTGCCCACCCCCTTTTCCGAGCGATCAAGACAAATCATAAACAGACCACTTCAAGCTTTAGAACTCTCTTGGTTTTCCTCTGCTGATCCTCTTCCCTCACGTTGATCCTTGCCATCAACCCCCCCCCCCCTTCAGGTAGTTGCCCATCTGGGTTATCCTCGCCAACCATCCCTCCATTCAGAGGCTCCTTCTGTTAATCAGCAGGATCTTCCTCGCCATCAACTCCCCCTTCAGGTAGTTGCCCATCTGGGTTATCCTAGCCAACCATCCCTTCATTCAGAGGCTTCTCCTATTGATCAGTAAGATCTTCCTCCAGGACTTCGTTAATCACTTCCATAACCTCAGGCGGGATAGCCGCATCGAGTAGGGTAGCCATAGACCCCGTCTGGCTCCTGTCGACCTCCATCTCCATTATAGGGGTTCCTTAGACGGGCTCCTAGATCATTCCCTAGCTCTTGGCTGGTCTCCCTCGGATCGAGAAGACAGAACCTTACTTGAAGACTCCCCGAGACCTGAAGCAGTAAAGATAGGATGAGGAGGAAATAGAGGATCTGCCTGGACGGGTTGTTTTCCAACCCCTGCCTGGCTCGAATGAACCACCTCGTCATCATCAGGGCGAGACAACTCAACAACCTTGATCATTATCTTCTTTCTATCCCAACCGGCAATGGATGACAGATCAAAGGGATGAGGGAGAGCCTCTGCGACCTAAAAGGAAGCGTAGAAGTATACATCGCTAAAAGAGGTCTCCGCGTCAGCTTGCAGCTTGGCCACTTGAGCAAGCAAAGCCCGATTCTCGAGGTCCAACTTCTTAGCCTCAGCTTTCCAAGAATCCCTCTGTCTGGCCCGCCGGGTAGATTGGAGACGTTCTTGATCATAAGACTGCTTCGTCCTTTCATGATCACAACGAAGCTCGGTCAGCTCGGTCTCTATTTTTCCTTGGTTGGAGGTCATCTCTTCAATTAAGGTCTGAGCCTGCTTGATCAATCCCATGGCTTTCTCGGCTTGAGCTTCGGCCTTAGCAGCCCGGTCACGAAGAAGGGTTACCTGGTGGCCCATGGCTACATTAAACTTAAAGGCCTATAAAATACAAAGTCAGGGTTAGAAATTGAACAAATTGGCAGAAGCAGTACGAAGAAAGTACAATTACCTCAGCTAAGATAGCAGACCCCTTGGTGAGCAAGACATCCACGGGCATTGAGGCCATCCTAGAGATCCCACCGCCCGGACAGGACGTGATGAATTGTTCCAGGACTTCATCCTGCCCCGTCGAGCTCGACTGATGGCGGGAGTGGCTAGGAGGAATCCTTGTGACACCCATTTCAAAGTCCTCCGATGCTCGGGGGGTTGGAAGCGCAGCAGAATCAGGAAGGCGAATCGATGGAGTAGCAACTTTAGTGACTACAACAGAAAAGGTAGAAACAGTCGGACCAACAGCTTGGGGAGCTTTACCCAGAGCCCGAAAAGCCCGCCACGCAGGGTTGGCCATCTTAGACCCAGCTGGGGAGGTAGATTGTGCAAGAGCCGGTGCGACCCCAGCAAAGGGAAGAGGAGTTCGAGCCTGAGGAGAACGTTGTACGAAACAGGAAGTTGGCTCAACGACAAAACTGTGAGTAAACAAATCAAAAAGGAAAACGTCAGAACCAAGCTAGTCAACAAGACAAGGCAAGGCAACTCAGTAACACTTACGAGGAGTAGCATCTGAGATCCGCAGGTATTGATTCACCCTACGAGGATCGAAGGCTTCAGTTGTTGGGAACTTCATGTTCAAGTAGTTCCTGGCTAGAATAGCCTTCAAAATAGTTTCAGATTCAGAAGGCAGGGAGTCCCGGTCCCATGATGGTTTGTCACTAAAAGCTGTGGGAACCTCGAACTCATGTCCCCCAATGAAAATCGAGCTCCCCCAGTCATCCCCCGCAATGATCCATTCTTCCTTCCAGACGGGGTCCTTCTTCGAAGTGCCGAGAATAAAAAAGTTGAGCTTGTTCTTGGCCTTAGCATAAAACTGACCTCGAGGAGCGCCAAATAGGCTCCTGATTTGGAAAAGATAGGCCAGCTCCTCTGCTCCGGGCTCTCTCGTCACCTTGCTCAGTTGGCATTATTCCCTCCATAGCACGAGGAAACCAATCAAATGCCTCAAGAAGTCAGGCGTCAACTGGAAGGGAGCAAGCTGGATGGCATTGAGAGCTCGTAGAAGAGTCGGATGAAGGGGAAGCCTAACCCCATTCTCGAGAGCTGCCACATGAATTGGAAGCACGCCTTTAAAAAAGTTGAAGAACTCATAACCCTTGGAGGGTACCGAGATAGAAACGCTGTCGGGAATGCTGTACTTCGACCTCAAACGATCAATCACGTTTGGATCAACAGTGGAATCAGGGACAACCCTGAAGTCATAGGGATGAAGCCTCTCCAAAGGAGGGTCGGAAGCCGGGACTCGATGCTCCCCCGAGGCATCGCCACCAACCTCTTTATCGAAATCTTCATCGGCTATATCCAAAGGATGGTCAGGATGGTTAGAAAACCCTGTCTCAATGGACACATTCCTGTTCGACCGCCGACGTTGCGGATTGGGCGGAGAATTATCGCTGTTTAAGCTCCCCCTTGCCTGTTTTCCAGGGGCAAGGCTAAAGACCTCTTCGCCGTTAACCATGGAATCAACGGAATCGTGACTGGTTTTCGATATGATGAAATCGGTGAGGATAAGGAATGAAGCAAAAGATAGGCTTGAGAGAAAGTCTATGAGAGAAAGTTTATCTTGGGAAAAATTTGAAATTTGAGAGATATGAGAAAGACGTTGAGATAAACAAGTATATATAGGCAAGAGGGCAGCAACACGAGCTGTCGAGATCTTCGGTTAAGATCACAAAGATCTCGGAGACTGCCGTAACGTAACCGGATTAACTCGGAAACAAGTCAATCAGCTCACACCACGTCACTTGCACAGTTAATGAGGAGATTTCCCCAAGATTTTGGTAACGGTAAAGAGTCTCAAGGACTGCCGTAACACATCCGGATTAATTCGAAAATAAGTCAGTCAGTTCACCCCACGTCACTTGCGCAGTTAATGAGAAGATTTCCCCAATATTCTGGTAACGGTAAAGAAGGAAAGATTTCCCAAATAAAATAAAAAATTTGACCCCAACCCCAAGTTCGACAACCGGTGTTCAAGTCAGAGGGGACTTCTGTTAATAGCCAAATTTGGCTAAGGACCAAAGGGAAATTTTCCACCCTCTAAACTTGGCTCCATGCCCGAGGTCATCCACCAGGAGACCATGTTACCCGAAGCTGAGCTACGATACCGCCCCATAGGAATAAGGACGGGCTCTAGAAACACTCGGAGTAGAGCCTGGCTTGGTCAGATCGAGCCCGTATCACCGAACCTGAAACCAGGAAATCCCCCCGAAGTCGGGATTACCTCACAATTTCTCCAGAAACTCGCCTATACCTCGCTGACATAATGGGGTGTCCGTAGGAGGCCGCACCTAGCTTCAAAAGGTCAAGGGAGGCTAGACCTAGCTTCTAGCTAGACGAAACTCCTTGATATCGGGGCTAGGACACTGATCGACCTCACTATCTGATGTACCTCACCATAATACATACCATATTCAACGACCGCTATGGGAGAACATGCTAGACCTGAAGACACACAGGATCACATCTTAAGATGTTACATACGTAAAGAACAAGTTATAGAGTCCAAGTAGGAAAAAAATTGATCTCTACCAAGATATCCTCGACTCAGCAATTAACTCAAAGTCAATGACATTTAAATGTAAAATCCCGTCCGATAAGGAGGGAAGGGAGGGAGAAAATCAAGGGGGAGAATCAATTAGTTTGACCTATGAAGAAAATGTAAAATGGACTTAAACCTTCTGAAAGAGGAGACTACTTTTCGACAGGCATACGACAAGTACCCAACTACACTCTAGAGAAAATTGAGAGCAATTTGAGAGAGATTTGTATATCACACACTATCAATAAAGAAAGTATTTTTTGATTCTTTCGGGTGGTTAATAGTATCATTGTTCCTTGTCATTTTATTAGGCACTGTTACACATACGTTCAACCTTGGCCATCACCTACGTGGTAGTAGTCTCGAGGGTGCTAATTGAGATTTCTCGTCCTGAGCAAAATTTCTGTTAACAGCTTTAAATGGCGAATGAGTCAACTATCCCTGATTGTGTTGCTTGGAGAGATATAATGGCTTACTGGTGTGGTGCTTATTCTATCATGCTGGTGACTTCATGGTGATATTCGTCTTGCTGGGCAGGTAGGACGCCTGTATTGGTTGGATTCTAGGTTGATGTCTAGATGCTCTGGGATACCAGGTACCTGTCATGGTACCGGGGTACCAGGTATGAAGTACCAGATACTTGCGAGGTATGTGATATCTCGGTACCAGGTGTTAGAGTGGATGCTCAGCGTGGTACCTGCTCTTCCTGGTTCGTACCTCAGGTGCTTCATCTGGGACGGTAGGTGGTCGAGGTTCCGGCCTTACTAGATATTGATTTCCTCTAGGTTGTGGGACTGATCCCGCTAGGTATCGGGGAGCTGGGATTGGTCCCTCATAGGTAGGTACTTGTTGGAAAATTCTCTTTTGGTCCCTTGCCAAAAAACCCTGTTAACAACAGTAATTGGATGAATCAAATCCCACGCCTTTATCCTTACTCAACGTCTTTCAACGCCTAAAAAAGGGTTCCAAATAATTCTCAATAAAAAGACTGGATTCTCGGGAATAAAAGGGGTCCATAAATTCGGCCATGAAGGAAGAAGAGAAGGGGGATCGCTGGAGAAGCTTTTCTTTAGCTTCTAAAAAACAGTAGGAGGTTTCAGACCACCACTGAGAGTAAATATCCACTTATCGACAAGAACGATTTCGCCATCGCCGTTCTGTGTAAAATAGAGAATTACGAGCAATTGCATTGTGATCCTAAAATTTACCACCATTGTTACAAGTCCAGTGATCAATAAAATATCGCCCCTCGAACGATTTCGCCATCGCCGTTCTGTGTAAAATAGAGAATTACGAGCAATTGCATTGTGATCCTAAAATTTACCACCATTGTTACAAGTCCAGTGATCAATAAAATATCGCCCCTCTTTATTTATATATACATACCGTTATTCTCCTTTCTTCTCTATTACATCCAATCCATCCACATCACCACACGGGAGAGATATCTCCCCGACCGCGACCTATTGGGTAACAGTTTGAGGGTGTTAATTGAAATTCCTCACCCAGAACGAATTTTCGATCAACAATATTTTTTTCAACAAAATAAACCAATTTTTTATTTTATTTTTCTAACATTAGTCTACAAATTAAACGTGAGGACGCATGCAGCAGATCACACTTCTTTCCCTCCATTTCACAACAGCACCAAATGCTCCGATCACCAAACTAAACACGAATTACCATACCTTCATCTTTCTCCCAACACGTGTCACGCCTACCACTTGACCTCACAGTATCTCCGTGCACCCGCTCCTCTCACTCTGATTATTACCAACACAAAGACAACTCATTTTCTCGCTCTCTAACTCTAACTCTAAAATCTCCCTAAAACCCTAACCCTCTTTCTCTCTCTCTCTCTAAAGATGATGAAGCTAACTCGCTCGCTTCTTCTCTCCAGGTATCTCTCCCTGTGAAACCTAGAAAAGCCTAGTTTTATTGTATTTGACTTGTTTTTACTGTGTACGCTTTTGTGTTTTTTTTTTAAAAAAAATAAAAAATTGGGAGACAAAAACGGAACTTTCGTTTGTTTTGTGAGAAATATTCTGCATTTCGTGTTTGGTCGTCGAGAATATGTAGCGAAATAGACGATTACGAGGTTTTAAGTGTTTGGTTTTTGTTTTTAATGTTTCGCGAAGCTGGCAGCTTTTTATGAAAATTAGTATATCATTTTGTGTGGTTGTATTTAATTTTCTCTTGTTGGTGTTATTGTAATAGAGACTCTGATTTAATCTAACGAAACTAATGCGTGTGATGCTTCGAGCTTGAGTTGTGAAGTGGAGATTATTCGAAAATGGTTTTGATTTGCTCGCTGGGATTTTTGTTATGCTGTTGTTGTTAAGCATGGAATGCAGATGTAGGCGTATGTGATTTATCCGCCATTTTATTTTATTAGGCGGCTCCATTGTGACTTTTACTTTTGAAATCCGTATTTAGTGAGCCTTTTTGTTAATTTCGTGTTATCTTTTTTTAATGCTTAACAGTGTCAATTCGAATCACGACAAGTTTGTTAAGTTTTACTAGTGGAAGTAGCTGCAATTTATAACTTCTATAACATTCAGCACTGATAAGCTTTTAGATGGATATGGATCTATTTTGGCATTTTGTGGTTTATTGTTGAGTTTCTTTGCGGAAACAGGATTCTTTCGTCGGAAAAACTGTTAGTTGGAAAAGTTCATGACGTACAAGAGGCTTTATGTTTGCATTCCCTTTTATCCCGGGCTGGCATGTCAACTACTGGACAGAGATTTGGTGCCGGAGGTACTAGTGTACTGCATGTGATTTTTGACATGCATGTTTAGAGGATTTTTTTTTTTTTATCAAACTTTTGATAGTGTTGCTAATATTTTCTTACGGGCAGTCATCCATTGTTTTTTTTCTGTAGAGAATCCCGTGCCTCGAATATTTGCTCCGTATTCTATATACAAGGGCAAAGCTGCTGTTTGTGTCGATCCTATTCTTCCGACTTTCACTAAAATGGATGTATGTTTCTGAATCCCTATTGATATAAATTGTTTTATTTGTGTTTCTGCCATGGAGTATAAATGGTTTTCATTTTTCCTTCGTATTCTATAGTCTGGGCATTTTAGAGTTGATCGTAAAGGTTGCATTTTGTTGACTTTTTGGCCTGCTATTGGTGAGCGCAAGTATGATTGGGGAAAGAAGCAGGTAAGTTTTCTATATTCTGCGTAAATCTCTTTATCCTTTATTGTACATTCATCAATCAATCCATAAGCCATGTGAACATTTCTGTCTTACTTTACTGAATTATATATTGGTTGCCATGCTATTAGTTATTGTAATAACAGTAGGAGAATAACTACTAAGAACTTTCTTTATGGATGCATGTTCTCTATCTCTGTCTCTGATGTGTTATTGAATGACTTTGTTGAAATTTTGTAGGTGTTCGCTTTGTCAGCAACAGAAGTCGGGTCATTGATAAGCATGAGTCCTAAAGATTCTTCTGAATTCTTCCACGATCCTTCAATGAAATCAAGGTTGGTATCTTGACATACTTATCTTATATTTCATCATTGGTGGTGGTGAGAGAAGGGAAACAAGCAGTTTGACCTTTGGGCTTGATATGTGGTTGCCAAATTGTTTAATCAAGTAAAAAAAAAAGAGTATTCGAGTCAAAGTCTTGTGATATCATTCTATAGTTTTCTTAGCACAAAGTGTTTTGCTTTACTTTCTTGAATGCCGAAGTGTTTTTGACAAGCAATTTTTGGTACAGCAATGCTGGTCAAGTGAGGAAAAGCTTATCAATTAAGGCAGTTCCAGATGCAAATGGTTACTTCATTTCTTTGAGTGAGCACTCTATTCATGAATAACAGTGATTCGTTTGTTGTAAAGTTAGGGGGTTGGTTCCTTGTTATTTTCAGTTGGAATGATGTGGGCACATGTGGACTAAATTGAGGCTTATGAAACTTAATTATGTTAGCAAAATGATACCCTGGCTTATTATTTTGCTTGCATGCAGGATATTCAAAATATTGCTTTGACTTAATGTTAGCCTGAGCTACCATTTTCAATTTTTTCTATTAGAATTTCTAATCAGTATTGTAATCTTTTCCTTTGCAAATTTTTTACAGGTGTTGTCAACAACCTTTCAAAAACCACTGATCGCTTTGTTGTTCCTGTTACAACTGCCGAATTCGTAGTGATGAAGACTGCTTGCAGTGTACAATATTTAAACTTCTGGAATTTATTTTAGACTAACAAAATTGTTTTGGTATTCAATAATTTTGACAAAAAAAAAATGCTCTCCATTTGATATACATAATTAAGTTTCCAGTGAATAACAGCAGGATTGCCTAGCCGACTGAGTGAATGGACCCATAATGTGATTTTATAAATTCAATTCTTACTGGACGAATACATTTATGTGGAGTACCCAAGAAGAAAGTGCACATCATTTTATAGTTAAACTTACCCTTTTTTGTCTCCATTCAACATGGATATTGGAGTACATCCTTCTAATTTTAGGGTAAAGAAACACAACGAAAATAATGTGTCAGCAATATTCATCCCAAAAAAAGTGTTATTATCATGCACACTTTGGTTTTAATAGAATGTTGTTTACTTACATTTTATTATACAGGTATAGTAACACTATTCATTTATTTTGTCATGTTGGCTAATGCTATTTCAGTTCTAACATACATATGCATTATATTTCTGCATATTCTATCTTGTTCCCACAATTGGTATAGATGATGCAAGGTAGCATGCTACAATTTTGGACCGAAAAGACTTTTGAATTGTAGCCCCCACTCCCTTTTCTGACTGTTTTGGAAAATCGTTTCAGTAGAGCATCATACGCGGCACTTATGGAATCTCTTTATTGGTATCCCATCTTAGCAGTACTAAAAAGTTTTTATCCCTATCAAAAATAATTACATAGTAAAATGTTCATGGTATTAACATAGGACTAACCTAATCTGCTAATGATTAAACTTCGATTAATGATACTTGTTATTCAGACACTGATGTCATCAATACTACGTTTACTTATATTTCTGTTGCCCTAAGTTTTGCTTTCACGCTTTCTTTACCCTTTTTTTTTCATTATTTGAATTCACTAATTTGATCTCTGCTGCAGTATGCATTGCCCCACATCATGGGTTGGCACCGGTTAACCAATCCGCAGCTTGGAGACGGTGCGAAGAAGTCATCAAAGATTGATCCACAATTATTGGATTTAGAGTGGGATAAATGAACGCCTTTTAAGCCGAAAGCTATCTACACTGCCTCATCCGCTACCAATTCTAGGAGAAAGTGCATCGACCTTCTAAACAGTGTAATTTTGTGAATTCTGTATGTCATCGCAAACCTGTACTTGCTTGTGCTAATGCTTGGACTCTTAACAATCTAGATGATTTTCTCTCTGTGGGTTTTCTTCGGTACTTTGTTATCTTCTCTCGTTGTGATATGATTTGATTTGGTATTGCATCTCATGGTCGTATTGAGCATTCTAGGTGCTGTTTGGATCCGTTTTTAAAAACGGATGGAAGTCCTCAGATTCTCCACGATATGGGTCGTCCATCTAAACGCAATGACAAAGTCTGATTGAAATCAGCTCACTAAAGTTAGGTTTTCCGGTTCACTTCAATCTCAGTGTTTTATTATTTGGTGAATTATTATTTTGATCCCTATGGTTTTAGGCATTATGTGTTTTTTAACCGTTGATTTTTATGTCTTTTAAAATCCATCAATTTGGACCCTTTGACTATTTTTTCAACGGTCAACCCTCGCAAAAAAAAAAAGAAGCTAAAGTGATATTTTTACCCTTGACTAAAGAATTAAAGAAAAAGAAAAGAAAAATTAAAAAAAAAATAAAACCTAATTGGACCCGGATCCAAAAATGAACTCTTGCCTCTATTGAGATCCAATCATCCAGATGGAGATCCATTGTGCGATGGAAACTGAACTCTTGCCTCTATTGAGATCCAATCATCCGGATGGAGATCCATTGTGGGATGGAAACGCACTCCATCGGTTTGGGTGTGGTGATTGTGTGTGGATAAGTTTAAGTGGCGGTGGATTTTGGGCTTGGATTGTTGAATTAAATCTCATAGTAACATGCATAGTGATCAAAATGATAATACTCTATTATTTCTTTTCAAAATCAACCATAAGTATGGCAAATTCAAGCAATGTGGTGTTGGTGTTAACAATGTTGTTGGTTGTCAGCACAACGGCACAGTCTTTGGCATGTGACCTGCATCTATCGTTTTCCGTTGGCTTAGGGCTTGTTTGGGAAAGCTTTTGAGAGACTTAAAAGCTCTTATAAATGCCAAAAGCTACTTATGGAACTGTTTGAGTAAAATAAGAAAAAGGCTTCTTGAGTTTAAAAGCTCCCCTATCGGAAGCACCAACTTAGGTGCTTCTCTAGAAATGGCTTCTAAAAAACAAGCGAAGCCATTTGTACAGTTAAATGATTTTTTTATATTATCGATATTACCCCTCTAACTATAAAAACTAAACTAAAATTGACACTTATATCGTTTTATATTTTTCTCCTTCTTCTCCCCCCTTTCTTAGAGAAAGATGAACCCTAACCTTTTGGATTTGATCTGGGTTTTTGAATTTCACTAAGTCATGGCTAATCTGTTGAGAAGGTGAGAGAGAGAGAGAGAGAGAGAGAGAGAGAGAGAGAGAGAGAGAGAGAGAGAGAATGCGAAGGGGTTGGATGATAATGCAGGTTGCATGTGGGTCTTCAGTGGTGGAGCCACCCATGAGCCCCTGGTCTCCACCTGGAGGTGGTCTTGATTTGTACTGAAAAAGGAGACAGATGGTTAAAGTTCAGGTTTTGGAGAGAGAGATTGGCTTGCTTCAGGTATCTATTTCTCTTATCATTTTTTATTTTTATTTTGTTATTATTTGATTGGTTTAGTAGCTATTGATGATAAAATAAGTGGGGGTTTTTTGTTTTGGATATTTGATTACTAGTTTATTTCTATGATGGAAAAGAACAAGAAAATGTGTCAATGAATCAAGCATGAAGAGAATGAGATTTCATTTACAAATTAGCAATAATATTATTATTATTTGCAATGTTTGATACATAATCTGTATATGTGATTGTTTACAAATTTGCTTTGAATAAATAATTTGTAGGTATTGAATTTTCAATTTTGATTTGTTTATTGTGATTATTCAGGGGCTTTTTAAAAAAAAATTAAAGGGTTTCTCTCAGATAATAAGTGTGACTGTGTGACCACCTTATTGATCTAGTTAGCAAAAATTTCCCTTTTGTTTTCAGTTTAAGATGAAAATGTGATGACTATTAACTTTCTGGGACATTTTTTGTGATTTTTATAATGTGAAAATGGTTTGTGTTGAACCCGTGGATTAGGAACAGGACAAGCTTGAGAAGTCAATGGTGGCAGATAATGAGTCCGGTAAGAGTATAGAGAGTGAAGTTCGAACGAGTTTAGGAAATTTTCTTAGCAAGACTCAGATGGATAATTTTCTTTTTTCATAAATGACAGTGTTTTATTGGTTATTTTTGTCTGATTCAATGTTGTTAGCATGAAAATGGTAGATTCTTATTGTTATAGTAATGTACTACTTACTACCTAATGCGCGAAAAGATTAGTAATGTGCTTGTGACTTGTGGTTTGCTAATGGTGAATATTGATCTTAAGTTCTAGGGTGTATTATAGTTAGACAATAAGAAATTTAGAAGTTTTACAGAGCATGATCACTTGTTTCATTATCTGCATCGTTTGGGTTTATACTTGTAAATCAGGAGAGAGTGAATATGGACTAGATGTTCTTGGCTCGACTCTTTAGTTCTTATTTTATGGAACCTATAATGGAATGCTCGAGCTATTTAACCAGTATACTTTATTTGTCTGCAATCCAAATAAGCAGTGATTATGTTTATCATAAACCATGCTGGTTTCATGTTAATGGTTACATCTTTTTGTGTGAATACTTGTTGCCGTTCCTTCTAGGAGCTATTGTTAAGTTCAGAAGCTGCATTTGTGATTTCTAAGTAATCACTTGCTTGTCACAAATATACTGTTGTCTTGCCTATTTATTACCCTGTTAACTGAACTGTAAGATATCTATGTGTAGCTCTGTTACAGTTTCTTTTTCCTGATTCTTCTTCACGACTATATATGCCTTTTTATGATCTTTTGCAATGGGGTATTTTCACTTAAAAGTCATAATATCAAAGTTTAGGGTTGGTGGCATCCCGAATGTCTATTTGTTTTTTGGAAATTGGATATTAGGATAAGTGTATGTAGTAATTGTATCTATTAAGTTTGAGTAGGGTAAAGTTTTGTTCCAATTTTATGTGCATTTGTTGCTCTAGTGGTTGCATGCATTGTCTACAAATACAAAACTGATGTACGTGATGTGCGCCATTTCGCTCAGTATGCCCGAGCTGTATCTGCAGCTGCTACTGCTCACGAAAAGGGACTTGTCGAAACTGTTGCAAATGTATGGGACTTTCATGCCTCTGCCATGGTTGCTGCTTCAAGTCTTCAAGTCAGCTGCTTTATTGTCTCTTTGTTCAATGACTTCGAACAAATTGTGTACATCAACTTAGCAACTTGCCTTGAAATATAGTAGTAGTCTAAATTGGAGATGTAGTTTCAACATTTATGTACTTGGTAGTACTTCTGTAACTCAAAAACTACAATTCAGTTAAAAATAATAATTGTTTCTACATACAATATGAATGCTCTTATGTATGTTTTTATTACTTTATTTATTTTAGTATAATTTTTTAAGAAAATATAATTGAAAAAATGTTATCTTATATTCATCATTTATTAAAAAAAATGTGTGTGTATATATATATATATATATATATATATATATATTATTTATTCCAATTAAGGTACAAATGTCATATTATAATTAGAAAGATTTTAAATTATTACAACCAATTTTCAAAAAAAAGAAATTATTACAACCAAATAGGTTCAACAACTCTTCTTAAAGCGTAAAAAGGTCATACCATAATTATAAGAGTTTTTAAAAAGTTTCAATCAAACAGTCCCAAAAAGTTTTCTAAATACAAAAGCTCTTTTGGAACAGACCATCCAAACGGTAACTAAAAAGCTAGGGCTTTTACTTCTTACCTAAACGAGCCGTATTCATGTTAAAAGGTTTCAGTGAAGGAGCCTCCTACACTGAAATCTCTTCTTCTTCTCCAACTGTAACCTATACTTGTAGGGGTGGGCACAGTTCATTGAACCGAACCGAATCGACCAAAACTGAACCGAAATATGGTGTTTGGTTCGGTTTTAAGGTTGAGTCCGGTTCAATTCGGTTCGAACCGAATGAACTGCATAGAATATGGTTCGGTTTTGGTTTTGGACCTTCCAAAACCGAACCGAACCGACGAACCGAACTATAAATACAAAAAAAAACAAATTTTATTATGAATTGTATGTTGGATTATTTATGTATGATCTTATTTTATTTTAGACTTCTATCATTCTATGTAATGTATGTAATGAGTTTGGTAGAATGGTAACTATTGATTATGTACTTATGATTGAATTAGACTAAATTTGATTAGTTAAATAGTAATGTGGTCTATTTAGATATGTTTTGAATGTAAGAGATTGTTAAAAAAAATAGTCCAAAATCAATTGTCCAAAGACAAAAGGTCTAAATATAAAAATAGATCTGTTAAAAGATACAAAAAATGAAATAATATATAAAAAAACTTCAAAGCCCAATAGGCCCAAAACCGAACCAAACCGAGATAAAGGTGTTCGGTTCAATTCGGTTCTGTGGTCCAATACGGTTCAAACCGATTCAAATTTTCAAAAATCGAAAATATAACGGTTCAATAAAGTTTTGGCCAAAACCGAACCGAACCGAACCGCGCCCACCCCTATATACTTGTATCAAAATAAAATGCTGGAAATACCTCAAATCCTAACAATTATCATCACCTAATGTCAAACTGAAAAACCCTAGCTCACTGGAAATTCAAATATCAAATCATAATCAAAGAATGAACACGTCGCAGATCCTCCACGTCCCAGACAAACCTCCAATTCCTCCTCATCAACAACCCACGGGTCAGATTCTCCCTCTTTTTATTCCAATTTCGATTTTTTTTTTTTACCTGAACAAATTCAAATTTTGATTTTTTTTTTGGCAAATTATATTATACAGTCAATGTTCTTGCTTCAGTTATCGAACCAAAGCTTGCCAATACTATTATAAGGTTAGACTAATTAATAATTACTTGTTTTTTTTATTTTTGAAAATACTTTCCATTATTAAATAAACTGACATTTTTTTAGGCGTTTGAATCAAATATCGCCATTGGAGATTCTCCGCCACGTGAAGCGGATACAGAAGAAACATGTGGAAGAAGGTTCGTTGCGTGTAATGTACTAATGTATTGTTTTTTTATGTTTATTTAATTTTTTTATAACGTTTTTGGTGTCATTTTCGGGTTGATTTGGCAGGAAAAATTAAGTTGTTAGTGATCTTGTGTGTAGCTGGTGATGGTGAGAATGAATCAAACAACATTCCGGAGGGAGTGCAACAACTTATCAATTCCTACCAGTTGAGTCCTTTTATCACAAAAGTGGGTCATCCTTTCCACGTCTTGTAGAATTTTTTGTTTTGATTGATGATGCTTTACTGTTTTATTGGTGAACATGGAAATTATTAAGAGTTCAAAATGGGTTCTGGTGAGTTTTGTTGGTGTTTCTGTTAGAGGGTTTTGATCGGAAGGAGGAAAATGGTGAGAACATATCTAGATTGCTGTCACTTATGTGGCAATTGAAACAGGTTGGAGACATATTTGTGACAACTCTTAATTATTGATGATGTTTCAATGTTTTATATTCCTCTTGAGTTTGCTTGTTTGTGGGTGTAAGTACAATTTCTGGGGATTTCCCCTAATTACTCTTTTTAAATGAGTGTAGATGTGATCTGACATGCAAAATTTGTCTTACAAAATCTCTCTGGCATACATGGATTGCATTTAGGCCTGGCCTGCTGCATTTATGATATGTTTATATTAGTTCTTATATATTTTTATTGCTTGTTCGATTTTGTATTTTGGGTCCTTTCTTTTTTTGTGTATTCAAACATGATAGCATTCCTTGGTGTTTGTCAAGACAGCCATGTTTTACATTTGACTTTTAATTATTTTTAGGTTTGTCAATATGCTGCGACATCAAAAGAAGATTGGGAAGAACAATGCAAGCTATGGCCAACATCATTTCATCCACCAACCTAGTATGTTCTATTCATCTTTTACAAAATATTGGTTATTTCTGATATTGCTTGTGCAGTTGGGTCAAGTGAATTTTAAAATATGTTGTTTCTTCTTGATTCTATCTTACTACAATGCTGTTGATTTTGGACTGCTTGTTCACCGTAGCTGTTACATTTTCTCTACTGTTACTCGTACATTTTCTTACTGTTTGTAAAAACAAGCATGCCGTGGGATATTTCTCTAATCTCTTTGCATAGTAGATGTTTTTGTTTCTATCATATATTTGTCGAAAAGATAAAATCTTTCCTTTTTTTCTTACCTAGATTCTGCTATATTCCCATTTACAGTAATATTGATGGCATTGGTGGATTCATTGAAGAGGACTCTCACTCAGTTTTCGACTTCATGCAACTTACTTTAAAGATGGCAAGATCTGGTGATGGTCCGGTAAAGTTTTTATTTTCTCCTCTTGTATTGATCTCATGATCTCATCTCATGCATTTTTGGTATATTGCACCATGTCTACTTCAGTCCATCAATAGAATAGTCTACTTATGGTCTTATCAGAAGAATTGTCTACTTAGGGCACTTCCTAGCAAAGCTTATATTATGGTGTTCTTCACTGAAGCCGCTTCTTTTACTCTATTGTGCAGATAGTAAATGCAGCTGTTATAGTGGATCCTTCAGTTAATCAAATAATTGCAAGTGCATGCGATCAGACTTGCTCTTTGTATTCTTCCAAAGCAGAGTGCTGCATTCGAAACTGCACTAAGCAGCCAGAAGTATACGGTTCCCATCCTGATTCTAGTGTAGTAGCAGACCATGTAAATGTGTCTTCAGATGGTTCACGTGATGAACCCAAACAACGACATATTGGTGCTTCTTGTTTGAATCCTTGGCAGTGGGCGGCTCAGCAAAAATTACAGACAACTTCCAGTTCTTGGCATCCTTTACGGCATGCCTCTATCGTTGCTATTGAATCTTCTGCTACTAGGGACAGGCGCCTGTTCCTCAGCTTGGGACAAGATGGAGATAAGTCTAATGGAGTATATAGTATACAGTCTTCCTCCACCAGCACTACTCCTACGAAAAGACAAAAGACCGACTCTACAAATGTAAGCTACCATCTTTTGCTTGCAATTGACACTTCTATAATATTGAGTCTGTTTTGGGAGTAAGACAGGCTGATGGGGTTAGTCTGAAATTTTGAACCTGTAATCGATCTATGACAATTGCAAATCAAATCATTCTAACTATGCCATTTCCACTTTGTTTCTTGACAGGTTTTCCACCATTGTTTTAACAGTGCTAAACTTGACTTGTTATACTTCTGATAGACACCATAAATCTTATCTATAAGATCCTACACAAGATTTATTTTCCAAGGTTGGAATGATCGATTATTTAATTTTGAAAATATGATAGAAATCTGAAAACTTGTGTGTATATTTCAGGCAGAGAACGGTGACAAACTAGATGCTCATACTGAAGGTCTCCCATCCGTATCAGCCAGACCTTATCTATGTACTGGTTATGACATCTACCTTGTCTGGGAGCCGTGTGCAATGTAAGTTTATCAACCGCATATAGATCAATATCATCCTGCCTTTTGTTGTTTCACATGCCTTTTGTTGTGTACCAAATTGAGCTTTCTTTTCCCATTGTTCTTACTTTCAAACATGTTTTAGTATGATATGATACGTTTACATGTTTTCAATGTTAAAGGTGTGCAATGGCACTTGTTCATCAAAGAATTAGGCGGATATTTTATGCCTTCCTGAATCCACATGCTGGCGCATTGGGCAGTGTTCACAGACTACAAGGGGAGAAAAGCTTGAACCATCACTATGCTGTTTTCAGAGTTGTCCTGCCTAAAGAACTCTAGATAGGGATGAAATTGCAAGAACCTCAGAAAATGACAAAAGTGCAAATACCGGTTGTCAAAAAGACTAGTGAGGATCTATATTCAGCTAAATATAATTTAAAAACCAACAAGGAAGCTTCTCGAATGTGATAAGGTGTGTAGTCGGCAGTTTAGAATCCGGCAATCAAAGAAAGGTCGGTAGATTTTTGGGTTCATTTTTCCATACAAATTTTGCTTTGAAAGAATGGTCTCGACACTGACATCTATTGTATGGTGATGTACAATTAATTTGTATTATGTCTGTTATCTACACCATATAGAAGCTTTCATGGTTCATTTCTGAGCCTTGGTACTTCTTGAATTTTGTATCCTTTCATGCTTAACCTGTGTTGTATCGATTATATAATTTACATTGACCGACATAAAAATCAAAGATCATGTTTCTGTTTCACACAAGATTGAAGGTTTTACTGATTTTTGAATTTGAATCTTATCATATTCATGGTCAACTGCATATTATCAACGAAGTATACATTGCGGTCAACTGCATATTATCAATGAAGCATACACCAGTAACAGATTTCCTGCTGATACCCGATTCATCGATTGGGTTATATCATCTCATCCTACCACAACTGTAAATATATGCATGTGTGGTATTTGATTAAAATTGATATATCCTAACACATACATTACATACTGGAAAATATGGAATCGGAATGGGAAATACATTTTCTGCACTGTTTCTACGTGATTAATTTGCAAGCATACATGAACTAAACCAAACGCTCGCAAACTCTTCTCACCAAGTAAAGCTAGTTAGTACCTTCAACGATGACGATGAATTTGAATAATTATTCTGGTAGTGCTTTTCACAAGTGAATCACACACCTTGTTTCAAAGGAGACAGGACCTCAATTTTGCTTCTCTGTCTTGCTTCTCTTGTTCACCTCATTGTTATGCTTCTTTTCACTCTTTTTAACCTTCAACTTTTTTGAATGATGCTATTCTCCTGCCACAATTAATGGAAAAATAACCTCTAATCTTTCATATCACCGTTCGTAAAGTACTGCCAGTTCGATCACACTATACTATTGTATTGCTATAGCCTATATTTGTCCGAATCAAAGATGCAGCTACATTATTTAGATCAAGCTTGTTATATGACAAAGCACGGAACAAAAGCTGCTGTCATAACTCCAACATGTATGCTAAGTTCTAAATCATTAGAAAAATGTATAGCTTATAACTCTTTTAAGTTGAAATTGTTGGGAAAACACCCAACATACCACTACATGCTATTGAATGGACAAATATGAAATCTATATGACGACACAGTCCATATAAGAGGGGATGAGTATTGAAGCAGAAGCAACATATAAGTAGAAGGAACGGTTAGGAAATATTATACACAATATACATGGACGATTCAAAATATGAAGGCATTAAGAGTACACAATATCTCACAAAGTTTCTGCAAATGCAAAAACTACATAAATGCAGGAAATGGTATAGAAAACACCCGAAACAAGAGCTTAATAAGCTTATATAAAATTTCCGTCTACATATGCATTAACGATATGAACTACAGAGGATTTTCTATGCTCATGCCACTGAAAGTGTAAATTTCAATGACATACCTCCACAGATTTTGTAACACATTGATGAGACCGGTATGTTAGTTTCACTCTTCAAGGAAGCCTATTCTTACAGAACTGTGATGCGCAGTCTTTCAGAGTCGTGTAACTGCAAACTTGAAACTACAATTTTGGAATACTCAACGGATGCAAACAATACCCCTACAAATCACCAACCAAACCACGAATAATATCAAACACACGACCGCATCAATGGCAAGAACAATCCGTACTTGGCGCCACCACTTCTTACGAATGCTTTGAGAGCTTGATCTGATCCGCATTGAACCCAAATCCTTCTGCGATGAGTTTGAAGAGCCAGCTCCACTTTGGTTATTGGAATCCAAAGTTGCTGGATCAACCCTGACTCCTCTATCTGCAGATTTCCGGTGCTCCTCCAACTCAACATCTCTGACTGCAATCACATGATCCCTCGCCTTCTTTTTCTCTTGTTTGCTAGATTTGCCCAACAAAGGGGCTTTAGTAGAACTAGCAACTTCAATTTGTCCATTTACATTACTCGGTGATGGAGAGAGGCCAACATTATCTGACAATGGAGTCTCGGTATTCCAATTATTACTACTTTGAGCGACATTTTCCAACGAAGTTATCAATTGGCGGATAACAGGCACTAGTTGCTCTTGCATTCCAATAGCATTCATTCCCGAAAAACTTCCTCTAGAACCCTTTTTAGCTGCGTTTTTGAATTCCTCTCTCAAGTGCTCCAGAAACTGGAGTACACCGGGGCTTCCTAGACCCTCGTCAACAATCACGAAATAAACATACCCCCCATCTTCAATCAGAAACCCGTAAGTCCTTTTATCTACGGTCTCAAAGTACCACTTGTGGAATGGGGGTGTCTTTTCTAGGCACAACAAGGCCAAATTCTCAATCTCATGATCGCCTTCACTATACGCATACAGAATTCTGTTACCCTTCGATACAGAACAGTAATGAACAGTATTTTGAATCGAACCCATTGATCCGATAACGAAAACAGATTCAGTCTGCAACCAATTAAATCAAAAAACAACGGGGTTTACTACAAATTAAGTCGTTCCACCTACCGAAACATTCTATCTCTCAATGTTCAGCATTTTTAACAATCTAAGCAATCAATATTAGGCAAAAGATTGAACGAATAAACTCCTCGATCAAGGAAACAAAGACTAAACAAAATGCAATCACTTCTTCAGCAACAAATTCGAAACCACCCAAAACATACCAACCAATTTCTTCAGCTAAGTCTTCAAAATCAAGAATGAAGTCCCTCATGCCTGTCTAGGGTTTTTCCACAACCACACACATACCCACTTTGTATTATCCGCCATTGATTTTTTTTTTTTTTAATACAGACACCCATATTAGTATATCCCAAAATGTGGCACAAACCCATCTCAATTTATCAACTGAATTCTATTAAAGTGAATTTTTTTTGTTTTTTTTGAAAGATCGGTCCCAAGACAACTCACCAAACTATGTTTATCATCAACAACCAAAAAAAAAAATCACTGTCCAGATATAAAAAATGTCACAGTATAATAAACAACAGAGATTTCCAAGGAAAGTCAAAGATCCAGCACAAAAAATAGAAACTTGAAAGGTCAAAAAGACAAAACACAAGAATCAAACCCAAACCCAGTTCTGTTTCCTAGAGAGAGAAAAAAAAAAAAAAACATAACTTTGGCGAAGCTATTCAGATAACACAAAGAAGTTGACTTTGTCACAAATTTCTGAGCAATCAAACAGATCATGAAAAGGGTTGTCTTAAGAATCATTACCTGAGCTGTGAAGAAGCTCTTCCAACGAAAAAGAAGAGAAAAAGGAAGGATCTTTTTTGAATCAGACTAATTCAAAACTAAACACAAACAAAGAAACAAACAAAAAATGTTGTTCAATAAAGAGAGGAAGACTTTTGAATTATTATTTATTATTATTATTGGTGAGACTGTAAAAGATAATATTGCCATATAATATAATAAAATGGATTAATTATCATAATTGACCAAGTAATATTACTGCAATGGTGTAATATGATATCAGTATGCTGATTGCTGATTGCTGATTGCTGACCGCTGACTCTTTTGACTTCACCGATCATTAATTAGTGGGATATTATTTTTTACCTTTTGAGGTATTAGTCATTTTGGTCTTTCTTCTTTCTGTATTGGCCAAAAAGCACTTTATAGTTCAATTAATAGTCAAAATGCATACTCTCAATGCATACTCCCCTTAGTAATCTGTTAGTCTTTTATCTCTCTCTCTCTATATATATATTTGAAAATAAAAAAAAGAAAAAAGAAATGTCAACTAAAAACGTCAAGAGTATACAGACCCAACATAAAAAAACGAAGGCACGCAGACCACGATAAAAAAACAAAAAGAAAACTTTTAACGAAAATGGAAAGACTTTCGATTCATACAATCATTACCGGCCAAAGAAGAATAGAAAGCCAGAGTAGTAGACCTCCATAAAACAACATCCAAATCAAAAGCTCGTTTAGAAATATTGTCCGCCACCTGATTACCTTCATTGAAAATATGAAAATCTATTAGGCAAACATTAAATATTTAAAAATTCAAAGGGTAAATAGGTGACGTTACCCTAAAACATAAATTAAAAAATATATATAGAATTAGTTAAAATAATAATAAATAAAATTAAAAAACCTACCGCTTTCTCTCTCCTCACAGTTTCTCTTTATTTCTTTAATGTCTCTATGTTTTAACTCCCTCCAATCTCTCTCTTTCATCTCTTCGTTGGCAGTAAGTAGAGCTGATCTCCTCCGCTGAGAGAAGATCGACTATCTCTTCTCCCATTTCTCTCTTAGACCTCCCATCTATCTCTCTCTCCCTCCCTCTCTCTCTCTCTCCTATTGGCACTGGTGGTTGTTTGAGTTTGGGTTTGTTTGGCCGCCAAAATAGTGGGTTAGATTTGAGTTGTTGTGTTGATTTTAAGTGTGGTGGTGGTTGTATTTATGTTTGAATCTTGATTTGGTTTGGGTTTTGTTTGTCGGCGACAGTTAGGGGTGGGCACGGTTCATTGAACCGAACCGAACCAACCCGAACCGAACCAAAATATGGTATTTGGTTTGGTTTTAAGGTTGAGTTCGGTTCAATTCGGTTCGAACCGAATGAACCACATAAAATATGGTTCGGTTTCAGTTTTGGATCTTCCAAAACCGAAACGAACCGACGAACCGAACTATAAATACAAAAAAAAAATATAAATTTTATTATGGATTGTAAGTTGGATTATTTACGTATGATCTTATTTTATTTTGGACTTCCATCATTCTATGTAATGAGTCATATGGACTGAATTTGATAGAATGGTAGCTATTGAGCAGGTACTTATGATTGAATTGGACTAAATTTAGTTAGTTAAACAGTAATGTGATCTATTTAGATGTGTTTTGAATGTAAGAGATTGTTAAAAAAAAAGCCCAAAATCAATTGCCCAAAGGCCAAAGGTCTAAATACAAAAATAGGATTGTTAAAGGATACAAAAAATGAAAAACTATATAAAAAAACCTCAAAGTCCAATAGGCCCAACAGACCCAAAACCAAATTGAACTGAACCGAATTGAACCGAGATAAAGGTGTTCAGTTCAATTCGGTTTTGTGGTCCAATACGGTTCAAACTGATTCAGGTTTTCAAAAACCGAAAATATAACGGTTCAATACGGTTTTGGCCAAAACCGAACCGAACTGAACCGCGCTCACCCCTAGCGATAGTTGTTGTTGATGATAGTGGTATTTGTGAATTACGGTTTGGTGATTGAGATGGAAGAGGTGTGTTGATGATGACGGTGAAGAGATGAATTTAGGTTTTCATTTCCAGATCTTGTTTGTTTCAATTTTTTTTTACAGATCTTGTTTGTTTATTTTATTAGATCTCTACTGTTTTTATGTTTTAATTTTGTTTTGTTCTTGCATTTGGTGGAGATATAGATTGAAAGTCTCGTGACTTATAAAAACCTTTACTTTTTTTAGTTTCTGCAACAATGCTAGTGAATAAGTCTGTTTATTTTGTGTGCTGAGACTGCTCACTCTTCTTTTTATCTCTCAAACTTTTCACTTCTTCAACACAAAACACAGTCTCTTCTCAATCAAAACACAAGTCTATTTCATCTCTGAAACTTTCCTTTTCCACAACACAAAACAAACACAGTCAATATCTTTTAACTCAAAAATACAGATCTCTTTTATCTCTCAAACTTTTCACTTTCTCAACACAGAAAAGAGACACACACAGTCAATCTCTTCTCTCTTAAAACACAAGTCTCTTTTATCTCTCAAACTTTCATCTTCGACAAAAAAATAAACACCCACACACAGTCGATCTCTTCTCTCTCAAAATACAAGTTTATTTTATCACACAAACTTTCAACTTGTTCAACACAAAACAAACACACAAGCGATTTCTTCTATCTCAAAACACAAGTCTTTTTTATCTCTCAAACTGTCCACTTTGTGAACACAAAACAAACACACACACAGTTGATCTCTTCTCTCTCAAAACACAAGTCTCTTTTATCTCTCAAACTTTTCACTTCCTTAACACAAAACAAACACACATTTCATCTAAATATGTATGGAAATATTTACTTATATTATCAACAACACTACTAGATATGAATCTATTCAATTGTTTCATTTCAGAGAGAGATGTATACTTGATTAATTTGGTGATAATCTACCAACCTTATTACATATGAAAATATTAAAACCCATTTTTTTCAAAAACATAAATAACCATAATTCAGTATACCATTCCTATTACCTAAAAGGTGTTGGTCATAAAATAGTATTCAATATCAATCTTTAATAATTCTCCAATACATTTTTTGTCCCACCGTCGTCTCCCTTTTCTCAATTTCCTTGAGACTTTCATCTCTCTCCTTGTTGCTTGTTCAGTAGGTCTGCAGTTTTGTTTGCTTTCCACAAGCATAAATATCATAATGAAATTCACCAATGTAAAAAAAAAACGACAAACGTAGATAACCAAAAAAATGATTGTTCCACCATAGTCATAATAAAATTGGATGACACATCTCATGGCATTACTAAGGGTGATAAGCTTCTTAAAATCAATAATAAATTTAAATTTAACAACAATTATGGGCATAAATGGACCCATAAATATGTCCAAAAACTGTACCAACCAACTTCCATTTGGTTTTCATTGTGTTTATGAAAGTTGTTGAGGGGAACTAGTTGAAAATGTAAAAATGATTCTGTTAACCGAAAATTTGCTCTGGGTGAGGAATTCCAGTTAACACTCTCAAACCACAACCCGGTAGGTCGCAGTGAGGTAGCTACTTCGAACCGTGATTCTGGTAAGGTGAAACAGTAAGGTGCTGCAGTAGGTAGGAGAAAAATCATCTCGCCCATCTGATGCAGTAGGCTGGTACCAGGTTCCGGTACCTGGTCCTGGTACATGATCTCTTCTGTAGGTCTTCTCTATAGTTCCCCGATCTAGATAGCTAGCAAGGAGAAGGGATTGGTGTTCCTCGACGGTATTGGGGACCATCTGGTAGCGATCCTTCACCTCTGGGTCCTTCCGGTACCTGTCCCGATTCTTCTAGCTGGTTCAGATGGTTTTCTACCTCATTTATACGTGACTTGGCATGCAGATAGATGGATAAGAGAGAGCTAAGACCAGTGGGGTCGGATCTAGCTTCCATACATGCATAATAAAAGAGATAGATGAAAGTATGACAATTCTTTGATAGAATTGGACTGACCTAAGAGGAAAAAGCATCACGAATGATCATATGCTGAAAAACCCCCAGGTAGTATCCATAGGAAGGATAAATACCATTCTTTATATATATATATATATATATATATATCACAAGAGGTGCTCCAGAGAGTTTACATAAGTACAAACTGCGACCTGGTATGCCACAGTTGGAGGGGTACCACTTGGTACCGGTACATTCTTGGTGAAAATTGATATGTGTAGTAGACACTACAATGGTAGGAGATGGCGAACTGTATTTCTAGTGGTAAAGTGGGTGACATCTCTCGGCTCCTCATAGACGATGGTAGGTCCAGTTTTTTATATGTCCGAATCAAATCGGGGATCCCCCTGCTAGAGAAAGCTTTGTCATATCTATATCTTCTCATTCTTGTTGCCCACTCCATAAATTTAGTTAATCAATTCGCAATCATAGGAACATTGATTTGGCATTGATGGAGTTGACTCTCATTAATGGCATTGTAAATGGCCATCAAAGAGTTGACTGATCCCTCATTAATGGCGTTGTGAATGACCATTAAAGAGTTGATTGATTTCTCATTAATGGAGTTGTGAATGGCCATTAAAGAGTTGGCTGATTTCTCATTAATGGTGTTGTGAATAGCCATTAAAGAGTTGACTGATCCCTCATTAATGGGGTTGTGAATGGCCATTAAAGAGTTGACAGATTCCTCATATTGATTGAAAATTCACTCAGGGAGTGAAATTCCAATTAACACCCTCAACCGCTACCGATAAGTGGCACAGGGGTAGGTACCTTCGATACCAGGGTTTCTTTTTTACTGGAGAGTGAGAGGTGAGATCATAATAAGAGATATATGTAAAAATAAAAATGAATACGAATCGAAATAGGCACTGTTTATTGAACAATCATCTTTACAAGCATGATGAAAATACACTCTATTCGGGATTTTTCTCACACTATGGCTATGGGTATCTCGTTTGTGTCGATAAGTGGATATTTTCTCTCAGTGTCGGTCTGACACCCTTCACTGTTTTCCAAAAACTAAAGAAGAGCTTCCAGGGCCGAATTTATGGACCCCTTTTATGCCTAAAAATCTGGTCATTTTATTGAGGATTATTTGGAGTCCTTTTTTAGGCTTTGAAGACGTTGAGTGAAACTAAAGGCGTGGGATTTGATCCCTGAAATTACTGTAGCATTTAAACTCTGATTTGGTTGACCATTTGGTCTCATTTATGGCGCTTTAAATGGCTGAGAAGTCAACACTTCCTTCATATATTGCTTGGTGGAGAAATCTAGGACTATATCTCGATGGCGTGGTACGCTGGTGTACCGGCCTGCTCTTGTTAACATGGCGCTTATTCTAGCAGGCTGACATCATCATGGCAACATTCTTCTTGCTTGGCGAGTAGGGTGTCTATCTTGGTTCGATTCTGGGCTAATGTCGAGGTACTTGGGTACCAAGAGGGAGGTACCGGGTATATGCGAGGTACTGGGCACGTGTTATCGCACTACTGGTTCCACTTGGTATCGGGAGTAATGGCATGGCGTGGTACCTGTTCTAATTGGGTTGTAGTTTTGGTGTTTCATTTGGTATCAGGTAGACAATGCAATCGCAGTTCTGCCCCATAAGGTACCGATCCTTTCCTAGCCCACGGTGTCGATGCTTCTGGGAACTTGGGAGCTGGGAATGGTTCTCTTCAAGGTCCCACCAGGTATTAGCTTGATGGAAAATTCTCCTTTGGACCCCTGCCAAAAAAGGCTGTTAATAGGAGCCCTCTCTGACTTGAACACCGGTATCAGGTTGGAGTTGGAGTCAAGATTCGTCTTGGAGAATTTTTCGTAATCGCTTTCTGGAATGAAATCCTCCTCTTGCACGCCGATTTAATAGGTTTTCCATGTGCCTAACCAGGATAGGCCGAATTCAAAAAGGAAAGATTTGGGGGCACGCGTTTCTTGAAATCGTCTTTCCCACGTCTCCGATTATCCCGCATCATTAATTACCTTTTCTTCCCGTTGCAAGTAACCAATTTCTTTTCTATTTATACCTTTATCCTTCATGACTCATTCACACTGTTTTAACATTCTTCGCTTTCAAACAGAATCCCAATCCCTTGAAAACCTTAGTTTCTTCTTCACAACTTTCAGCTCTCTTTGTACTGCAAACATGTCGTCCAACACCCTTGATAAGATTTTCGAGTACCATGATGGTGATTCAGCTGACAGTTTGAGCATTTCTCTCCAAAGAAAGAGGAAGAATCGATGAGGTGACGATGGCGAATGCACCCTTGCCATTGCTCCGCTGATCGAATCGGAACTTGGCCGTCGGGTCGGGTTTTAGCAACGACCCTGGAACCCCGATTAATAACGACGATGACTCGATCAATGAATTCGGCAAGGTAGGAGAAGATGGGGGCCCGGTCGAAGATGTAGCAGTAGCGACTAGTGGGGTACTCTCCCTTTCTCACGAATTCTGATGTGTCCCGGACTCTACCTGTACTGTCGACACTGTCAGGATCTTAAATAGGGACTTTATGATCCCATCTGACATTACTCTTACCGTACCGCATTGGGGGTACGACATGTATTCCTCTCTAGGTCAACTCCCGATTCTTACTGCCATCTTTAAATGTGGAGTCAGACTACCCCTCCATCCTACCCTTCGTAGGGTGTTCTACGCTCTTCAGTTCGCCCAATTCCAACTCACACCAGGATTTTGAAGGAACCTTGCAGATTTCCTGGTACTGTGGAGGGAGTAGAGCGAGATGGACCAGGTCACCCGGGAACTAGGGATAGAGGAGCTCAGGTTCCTCTTCCAGATTGTGCCCAATGCTCTTGGTCCTAAGGGCCAATTCTATGTGCGGCCCAAGAATTCTCTAAAGTTCATGATACCCAGCGCTAGAAAAAAGGACAGCTCTTGGCATTCTGAGTGGATCGTGGTAAGGGGCGAATGGGGAAGTTCGGTACACATCGGGGAAGTCCGAGTTTGATATCCCCACGCGGTTTAGTGGAAGGACCGAATGGGAGAAGAGTAGTATTTCCACTAAGGCAGAAAAGATTGAAAATACACAAAGTGTGTCTAATACAACCTAGAGGGGGGGTGAATAGGTTTTAGTTGATTTATTACCAACTTTTCGACTTAATCAATTTTAATAACCTACTCCATATTAACAATCAATCAATCCAATATAAATATGCGGAAAACAATAAAAACACAAGGATTGATTTACGTGAGAAACCCTCCAACTGAGCAAAACTCACGGGCTATCCTCCTAGCCACAAACGGTCCTCAAATCCACTATTTGAACGAAAGTTTACAACCTAGGTTGACCTCAAGTCACACCTACTTGGTCACTAACCCTTTCACTCTACCCAACGGGCCTTTAATAGTGATTCTTGACCACAAGCTTGTGCACTAACTCACTTAGTCACAAAGCTTAACAATCAATGAAGAGGTTAAACAACCTAAGTGAATATGTAAAAGATATTCAAGTATGCAATTAATGCTAGGCAACAATAAATGCTTATCTAAGGATTTAAGGATGACAATAAGTGTAAATCCTAGATATCAATATCTAAATGCAAATGCATGAAGATTTACCTAGAAGGGTAAAATCGTCCTAAATGCTAGCTATTAATGAACAAGTCTCTCAACCAACACACAACAACTCAATCATGTTATAAATGCCAATAAACATAAAGATATGCAATAAAATCACATAAAAGAGCTAACCCTAGGCAAACAAGAACATAAATAAATACAAAGAGATTTAGGGCATGTTCAAGTTACCTAGTCAATGAAAGCAAGAAGAATCCATGATGCGATAATGCTTGAAGAGGTTAGATGCACATGGATTTGTGTTTGGTTGAGTAAAGATGAGTTCTTGGGAGTTTCTCTCTCTAAGGGAAGCTTGGCTTATCAAAAATGGCTTCTTCAACTCATAGAAACGAGCAAGGAAGAAGATAGAGCATATATATAGGAGCCCTAGTTGAAACAGCGTCGTTTTGAACTTAGGGCACGAAATCCCGTCAATACCGCTAGCTAGACCGCGTCGCAGGCAAGTGTCCAGACCGCGGTACACACAGCAGTGCACCGTCTGGACAACAACGCGGTGCAGGTCGCTATGCATGCAGGTGTACAAGCCGCGGTATGGGCAACAGAGGCTTACTGGACAACACCGCGACTTGGGTCGCTTTGCGAGCAAGTGTACAGGAAGCGGTACACGAAGCATGACACTGCTGAGATATACCGCTCTGTGTGCCGCGGTGCAAGCAAGTCTTGCCAAGCGGTCTAGGCCGCGCTAAGAGAAGAAATTGTCTTTTCTGGGCAAACTCAACACACTAAGTGATGTGCAAAATGTGCAAGTGTGGAGAGTGAAAAGAGGCATACAATACATCATTCAATGATATGAAGATAAGAACAATAATGCATGCAAGTGAGTGTGTGCAACTAGATCTCTTCAAAGAAAGTTAAACTGGTGAGATACCTTTGAAGTGCTCTTTGAGAGAGATGATGTCCTTGAAGCTTGATCACACTCAAGAGGCCTAAATTACCCTTACAAAGAATAATCCCCAATGTGGTTTGTCAACGAAATAAGCCAATCAAAATATGAGGAACTTACAATCTCCCCCTTTGGCTATTTCGTGACAAAACCACCACTCACAAATCATCCTCACAAAAAATAAAAACTAAAGGTCAACAAATAGATATTCCACATTACAAAAAGATACCTAGATACTAGGTCTTCAAAACTTCAAGCTCTTGTAGAATAGCCATCCCTACAAAACACATAGACTACACTTTCCAAGACAAGTGTATGTGAGGTGATCAAGAGAGATAGATAAATAAGAGCAATTTGCATAATAAAAGAAAACTTCAACAGCAAATGCTCTCCCCCTATATAGGTTACTCCCCCTCAATGGGACAATCTCTCCAAATATGCAATCCCCTTAAATAAAACCATTACTCCCCCTTTTTGTCATGAGATAGGCAAAGGAGTATTCCCCAACCGGGTCACTTTAGCAAAGAGAGCTATTTGCAAGATAAGTGCATAATCATATACAACAACGTTATGCAACTCAATTAATTGAGAGAGAATCATTTAGGGTTTTATTGTTTAGAAGAAGATGTGTGACTTAATTGCTTTGGATGTAAGACATGTAACTTCATGGTTCAAGCAAATGGTATTTGGCAAAGCAAACATCAAAAGGGTTTCCAAAAGAATTCAAACCAATTTATACCCTTTTGTTATAAGCAAACAAGATATAGTTTTTCAAAATGAATTTCAATTTAAAGAGCAACTATATCAAACCTTATGAGCAAAACAAGACATGAGTGACTTTTGCACCCTTTTTGATTTTTCCGGGTGGGATACCCGTATGATAGTAGTCTTGTTCAACTAATAAAGAGAGAGAGAAGACTAAATTTGGATGAGATATCCTTGTTTATTGCATGGATACTAGATCTTTATTTGGTTTAGTCTTCTCATTTGCGTTAACACATATTTTGCACTAGAGCAAACAAAAAACATTTCATGCATATTATTTTAAGCATGTCATTAAAGGTTCTCATGTCATGGAGTTAAATTATGGGTCATTCAAGTGTACTTTCCCAATCAAAATCTCCTAGTCCAAAAATGCATTTTTGAACATAGAGGTGACATGGATTACAAATCAAGCAAGGCACACTTATTAAATAAAAAGCCATATAAGAATATATATAAGCACAACCAAGAATACTCAAGCAATTAATAAAGAAGCATAAAGTTGATCAAGTTTTTGCTTATTCCAACATGCAAGGTTGCTCTCTTTGCTTGAGTTCCCCATTAGGGTCAATCACCAAAACACATCAAGGCATATGACAAATCCCAATAGACCTACTAAGTGACTTGAACCTAGTTGAGTCTAAGGGCTTTGTAAATAAATCTGCTAGTTGATCATTAGTGCCCACATGCTCAAGTGCAATGCATTTGTTTTCAACTAGTTCCATAATGAAATGATGCCTAATGTCTATATGTTTTGTCCTAGAGTGCTGAACAGGATTCTTTGAGATGTTAATTGCACTCATGTTATCACAATAAAGGGTAAGAATACCTTGATCAAAGCCGTAATCCACAAGCATTTGTTTCATCCAAAGGAGTTGTGTGCAAGCACTCCCGGCGGCTATGTATTCCGCTTCAGCTGTGGATAGAGAGATGGAATTTTGCTTCTTGCAAAACCATGAGACCAAGTTGTTGCCTAGGAAGAAGCAACCGCCCGATGTACTCTTCCTATCATCACAATTTCCTGCCCAATCTGCATCACTAAAGCCAACTAAGCTAGCATTAGTGTCAAAAGAGTACCATATCCCATAGCTGGATGTCCCATTCACATACCGAATGATTCTCTTCACGGAGGAGAGATGGGATTCCTTGGGATCCGCTTGGTACCTAGCACACACACCCATACTAAAGGCTATATCGGGTCTACTTGCGGTCAAGTAAAGCAAGCTACCAATCATACCACGATAAAGACTTTGTTCCACACTCTTGCCACTAGCAACCTTGCTTAGTTTCAAGGTGGTACCCATGGGTGTGTCACAATGTTTGGCATTCTCAAGGCCAAACTTCTTCACTAGGTTCTTAGCATACTTAGCTTGGGATATGAAAATCCCATCATTCAATTGCTTGATTTGCAAACCTAGGAAGTAATTGAGCTCCCCAACAAGACTCATCTCAAACTCATGAGACATGACATCAACAAATTTTTGGGCTTTTGTTGGTGGAGCCAAAAACAATATCATCAACATAAATTTGAGCTATGAAAAGCTCATCTTTGTTCCTCTTGATGAATAAGGTTTTGTCAACACTACCCCTAGTGTAGTCATTGTCAACAAGAAATTGAGTGAGGCGCTCATACCAAGCCCTAGGTGCTTGTTTCAACCCATATAAAGCCTTCTTGAGGCTATAGACATGATTGGGGTGGTGTGGATCCACAAACCCCTTGGGTTGCTCAACAAACACTTCCTCATGCAAGAGACCATTTAGGAAGGCACTCTTAACATCCATTTGATGCAATTTGAACTTGTGCACACATGATATGGACAAAAGAAGCCTTATGGACTCAAGACGGGCAACCGGAGCAAAAGTCTCCTCAAAGTCAATACCCTCAATTTGAGAGTATCCTTGTGCTACAAGTCTAGCCTTGTTGCGCACAATGTTGCCATTCTCATCCGACTTATTCCTATAAACCCATTTGGTGCCTATGACATTAGTATCCTTGGGTCTAGGAACAAGAGTCCAAACCTCATTTCTTTCAAATTGGTTTAGCTCTTCTTGCATGGCAAGAACCCAAAACTCATCATTCAAGGCTTCATCAACCTTTTTGGGTTCAATTTGAGAGGTGTAACAAGTGTAGCTAATTTGATTAGCTATTTGACGCCTAGTCCTAACACCCTCATTCATATCTCCAAGAATGTCATTCTTATTGTGGAGATGTCTAACCCATGGAGCGGGTTCTTTAGAGTCCAAAGATGGATCTCTATCAAGAGGTTGGATGACCTCTTCATCAAGACTTGACTTCACATCAATTGAAGTCTCAACATTCTTCTCCAAGAAAGGATCATCAAGCACAATGACCTCCTCATCATGGTCTCGAGTCTTAGGTCTACAATCATCTATGACGACATTAGATGATTCCATGACACTTCGAGTTTTTAAATTGAAAACTCTATAGGCCTTACTATTAAGGGCATAGCCAATAAAAATCCCCTCATCACTCTTGGCATCAAACTTTCCAAGTTGATCTCGGTCATTTAGAATATAGCATTTGCTCCCAAATGAGTGGAAGTAGCTAATATTTAGCTTCCTACCCTTCCATAATTCATAGGAGGTTTGCCTAGTACCGGGCCTTAGGAAGACTGAATTTCCTATGTAGCAAGCCGTATTGACGGCCTCGGCCCAAAGGTTCCTAGGGACATTGTTGCTAAGCAACATCACCCGGCCCATCTCTTGAAGGACCCTGTTCTTCCTCTCAACAACCCCATTTTGTTGAGGAGTTCTAGGAGCCGAAAACTCATGGGAAATGCCTAAGCTATTGCAATAGCTTTCAAAACAAGCATTTTCAAATTCCCTCCCATGGTCACTCCTAATTCTTTTAATGCTTTTAATGTGCGAGTTCTTTTTATTTTGAATTTTAGTGCAAAGCATTTTAAATTTTTCAAAAGTTTCAGATTTTTCTCTAAGAAAATATGTCCATGTGAATCTAGAGAAATCATCAACACATACAAAAATGTATCTCTTGCCGCCGAGACTCTCGGTTTGTATGGGACCCATAAGGTCCATATGTAGAAGCTCTAATGGCTCTTTGGTGGCGAGATACTTGCCTTTCTTGTGCATACTTTTGGTTTGCTTCCCTTGTTGACAAGGTCCACAAACGCCATCGACTTTCTTCCCAAGCTTAGGGAGGCCACGCACAACCTTGAACTTATCTAAGATCCTCAAATCTCGAAAGTTCATGTGGCCAAGTCTTTGATGCCATAACTCAATTTCCTCACATTTGGACATATTGCAAGAGATAGCACTAGATTCAAGACAATAGCAGTTGTCACTAGATCTCTTTCCTTTTAGCAAGGTTTGTCCATTTGGTATTAAAATAGAGCAATCATTTTTGTTAAACAATGCAGAGAGTCCATCATCATTAAGATGAGAAATGCTTATAAGATTGGCTTGCAAGCCATCAACAAGTAAAGCATTGGACAAGGAGGGTAAATCGGGAATGGAAATGGTTCCTTTCCCTATGACTTTCTTTCTAGATCCATCACCAAAGGTGACAAATCCTCCATCCTCCAAGACAAGGGATTTAAAGAAACTCTTGTTCCCCGTCATATGCCTAGAACACCCACTATCCAAATACCAAGTGTTAGAGGCATTTGCCTTCAAGGCAATTTGAGCCACATAGCAAGAATAGTTATCCCTTCTAATCCACCTAGGTGTAATTTTCTCATTCCTAGTGGTATTAGTCACATTGGCTCTAGATTTCCTAGGATCATGCAAATTTGCTCTAGATTTCCTAGGAACATGCATTTTAGCTCTAGCTCTATTTCTTTCAATCATGCTCTTGATTCTACACATTTCAATGTATTTGAAGCAATTTGGTCTAATGTGACCATCAACACCACAAAAGTGATAGGTGGGAATAAAATAAGAAGACATACCATACCCTTGTGAGTACAAAGGGGCTTTCCCACGCATTTGAGCTTGTCTTTGGTGTTGGATTGGTTCTCTTCTTCTTTGTTGTTGAGTTGGAATGAATTGCTTCCTTGGTTGACCTTGCATGAATTGCTTTCTGGCTTGATGGTATTTCGGTTGAGGGAAACTTGCTTGATGCACTCTTGTTGAATGAGCTTGAGCTTGTTTCCCTTGTGCAACCTTGACTTGAGGATCTTTAGAGCACTCTCCTAGTTCGATCTTCTTTCTAGGATATTGTGGGGGTGGAGGCTCTTTGTTATCCAAACTCTTGACAAACACAATCTTGCTTGAGGATGAGGTCTCCTTATCATCTTCATAGCCAAGACCTTTCTTATCACTTGGCCTCTTGCCAACTCCCAACATGTGGTCAAGTTTATTCGTGCTTGAAGTCATCTTAGCAATGATCTCTCTATCTTCTTCAAGCTCCTTTTCCATCAATTCCTCAGTCTTTTTGGCTATCTTCACTTCTTTATTTAAGTGGGTAGCTTCGGCGGATAGCTTGAGATTCTCTCCTTTTAGCCTTTGAATCTCTTTCTTCATCTTCAATCTTGAGCTTTGAAAATGCTCAATGAAGCCTTCAAGATCCATTCCTCCTACATCCATATTTGTTGAATGGGATGAAGAGTCACCATCGCTAGAGTCATCTTCACTTTGTTTCTCTACCTCTTCATCATCTAATGCTTCCTTACTCTTGAGAGAAGATGCGAAGGCAATAAAGTTTGCCACATGATCCTCATCATCTGAGGATTCTCCTTCTTCTTCCAAGTCATCACCATCGCTCCACGTGGCGGCCATTGCCTTTCCTTTCTTCTTATTTTTCAAATTTCCACAATCCGTGGAGATGTGTCCGAAACCTCCACATTCAAAGCATTGGATCCCTTTTCTTGTGGGCTTGTCTTCACTTGACTCAAACTTCTTGAAAGGAGTCTTCTTCTTTATTTCTTTTCCTTTGGATCCAAATCCCCTCTTCTCAAAATTGATGAACTTCTTGAATCTTTTCACCATGAGGGCCATTTCTTCATCTGAGTCTTCTTCCTCCTTCTCAACCTTAGAAGTCTTCAGAGCAATACTCTTTTGCTTCTTTTGAGGTGTAGGTGTGGGAGTCCATCTAGACTCATATGCTAGAAGCCTTCCAATAACTTCACTTGGCTTCATATTCCTGTAGTCACTATTCTCCTCAAGAGCCGTCACTTTTGACTCAAATCTTGCTGGAAGCGACCTCATAATTTTTTGCTTGATCCTCCTATCCGAATAGGGATCACCAAGTTGATGGCTCTGATTGACTATGTCCATCAACTTCACTTGAAAGTCGTTGAAGCACTCATCCTCCTCCATCCTAATTTGCTCGAATTGTGTTTGGAGGACTTGAAGCTTAGAGTCCTTGACCACCTCAGTTCCCTCATGGGCCGTCTCTAGAATCTCCCATGCCTCTTTTGCAATTCTTGTTGTTTGGATCAATTTGTACTGATTGTCATCCATTGCACAAAGAATAGCATGCATTGCCTTGTTGTTCCACTTGGATGCTTCAAACTCTTGAGTTGACCATTCCGACTTTGGCTTGGGAACTACACTTTCGTCTTCAAGAGTCTTTTCCGGAAGAGTGTAGCCATCTTCAATTTCCATCCATGCTCGGTCATTTATTTGGCAAATGTAAGACTCCATCTTGCCTTTCCAAGAGGCATAGTTTATTCCGGTGAGCAAAGGGGGTCTTGTGCTAGAGGCTCCCTCATTACCACTTCCGTTCCCACTCATAGTGTTTGGGTATGAATGAGATGAATGTTTATGATGCAACAAACACAAACAAAATGCAAGACACATAACGAGCAAGGATCACCTAAGTGTATCTAGGAACCCGCTCTGATACCAATTGAAAATACACAAAGTGTGTCTAATACAACCTAGAGGGGGGGTGAATAGGTTTTAGTTGATTTATTACCAACTTTTCGACTTAATCAATTTTAATAACCTACTCCATATTAACAATCAATCAATCCAATATAAATATGTGGAAAACAATAAAAACACAAGGAGTGATTTACGTGAGAAACCCTCCAACTGAGCAAAACTCACGGGCTATCCTCCTAGCCACAAACGGTCCTCAAATCCACTATTTGAACGAAAGTTTACAACCTAGGTTGACCTCAAGTCACACCTACTTGGTCACTAACCCTTTCACTCTACCCAACGGGCCTTTAATAGTGATTCTTGACCACAAGCTTGTGCACTAACTCACTTAGTCACAAAGCTTAACAATCAATGAAGAGGTTAAACAACCTAAGTGAATATGTAAAAGATATTCAAGTATGCAATTAATGCTAGGCAACAATAAATGCTTATCTAAGGATTTAAGGATGACAATAAGTGTAAATTCTAGATATCAATATCTAAATGCAAATGCATGAAGATTTAGCTAGAAGGGTAAAATCGTCCTAAATGCTAGCTATTAATGAACAAGTCTCTCAACCAACACACAACAACTCAATCATGTTATAAATGCCAATAAACATAAAGATATGCAATAAAATCACATAAAAGAGCTAACCCTAGGCAAACAAGAACATAAATAAATACAAAGAGATTTAGGGCATGTTCAAGTTACCTAGTCAATGAAAGCAAGAAGAATCCATGATGAGATAATGCTTGAAGAGGTTAGATGCATATGGATTTGTGTTTGGTTGAGTAAAGATGAGTTCTTGGGAGTTTCTCTCTCTAAGGGAAGCTTGGCTTATCAAAAATGGCTTCTGCAACTCATAGAAACAAGCAAGGAAGAAGATAGAGCATATATATAGGAGCCCTAGTTGAAACAGCGTCGTTTTGAACTTAGGGCACGAAATCCCGTCAATACCGCTAGCTGGACCGCGTCGCAGGCAAGTGTCCAGACCGCGGTACACACAGCAGTGCACCGTCTGGACAACAACGCGGTGCAGGTCGCTGTGCATGCAGGTGTATAAGCCGTGGTATGGGCAACAGAGGCTTACTGGACAACACCGCGACTTGGGTCGCTTTACGAGCAAGTGTACAGGAAGCGGTACACGAAGCATGACACTGCTGAGATATACCGCTCTGTGTGCCGCGGTGCAAGCAAGTCTTGCCAAGCGGTCTAGGCCGCGCTAAGAGAAGAAATTATCTTTTCTGGGCAAACTCAACACACTAAGTGATGTGCAAAATGTGCAAGTGTGGAGAGTGAAAAGAGGCATACAATACATCATTCCATGATATGAAGATAAGAACAATAATGCATGCAAGTGAGTGTGTGCAACTAGATCTCTTCAAAGAAAGTTAAACTGGTGAGATACCTTTGAAGTGCTCTTTGAGAGAGATGATGTCCTTGAAGCTTGATCACACTCAAGAGGCCTAAATTACCCTTACAAAGAATAATCCCCAATGTGGTTTGTCAACGAAATAAGCCAATCAAAATATGAGGAACTTACAAAGATCTTGAAAGGCATCATGGCCCGGTCTTACATTAACATGAGGTATCTTACCTCGTATGCTTTCGAGTCTAAAAGGGTAGATTTCTACCTTCGCATCTCCAACGCTTCACCAGGTAGCTTGATGTCTTATCTTCTTTATTTAGGATCTGTTCTGGGTAGGTATTACTCTTTCATCTTGGTAGTTTCTACAGTGCCTCCATCGATTCCAGATGTGCCCACTCCACCTGAGGATCTGCCCTCTTCTCAGCGAGCTTCCCATTCCAGGCTTCCACCTCACATCAAATCCGTTGTGGGGCCCAGTACCTCAACTAGATCAGGCAGGCAAACGTCTGTCCCAGTTGTGGTACCAAAAGTACCTCTCCCTTCTTCTCCTCCTTTATCTAGGCCTCATTTGGGGGAATTGGTGGCCATGATGGCGAGGGTTAGGGGTTCTCCTAGCCAAGTATGTGGTCAAGTTCCTACTATTCTTACTGCTGCTGAGGTTCAGCCAGTTCCCTCTCCCCATCATGTTAAAGTGACTGATCAATCAATCGGGGTTGAACAGGGTCTTGATTCTGCCACTGCGGCCTAGGTTGCTCCTCGTGCTAGGTCGTGATAGCAGTCGAAGGATAGCGGCCAAGATGAGGTCCTGGCCCAGTTCGATGCCTCCTGCCCAAGTGGAGGGCATAAGCCATGACCTCGAAGCCCGTTAACGCTCTGATCACCAAGGGGTCTGCCTTCCTGGCTGAGATACGTTACTTCATGGGCCTTTTATCTTGATTAAGTACCGAGGATTTTCTAATTTATCTTGATTAAGTACCGAGGATTTTCTAACCTATGTTTCGTATCTGGCAGGCCTTCAAGTTTAAAATGGCAATTAGCCATCAAGTTAGCTCTCTCTGGAAGCAGGTTGAAGAAGCTACCGCTGAGCTGAAGAAAGCCAATGAGGAGCTAATCAAGGCTATGAGGGGTGTGGTAGCTCTGAACTAGTTCTTGATCAGAGTGGAGAAGGTCGCCGCTTAGGCACAAGCGGACACGGATCAGATGTAGCGCACTTATAACACAGAGCTACTCAAGTCCCTACGTCACAGATCTCAAAGGGATGCCATGAATGAGAAGGCAATGGAGCTAGAAAATGAGGTTTAGGCTTCCCGCGTTAGCGTGGTTGGCCTGGAGGCCAAGGTGGACGCCTCCTTTAGTGATGGTTACTTCTTTGCAGGCTGCCATATGGCTCAAGCTATTTCTCTCCCGTTTGACCTAAGTATCATTGACGGATGGAGTAGGGAGGAGATTATGGCTAGAGCTATGGAGATGGCAGCGCCTACTTCCACTAAGGCTAGCCCCTCTCAGGCTGCTAGGACAAATGAAGAGGAGGATGACGAAGATCAGCGACCTATCTCCTCTCTTCTGCCAGGTTATGCTAGGGCAGATCCTGGTTTGAAGTTTCTTGATGCTGTAGTGGTCCAGGCTAGAGATGGAGCTATTGACCCGTCTATTCCTCCATCCGGGTAAGTCAGAGAGGTGGTGGACCAGCCTGTTTCTAAGGATGAAGATTCTAACATGCTTACCCCCCTTCTGGTTCTGCTAAGGAGATAAAGGTCCAAGTCTATTCTGCTTAAGGAAAGGAAGTCATGATGGAACCAATCGTGGTAGCGGGGGCCCAGGTCAGTCCTGTTGTCGTGGTTGAGCCCGGGCTAGCAAAACTGCGGTGGGGGATATCCCTACTGACCCAGCTCAAATAGAGACCACAACTGAGGTGGTTGTGCAGGTGGCAGGTGAGCCTCCACCTGGTCCAAGAGTCGTTGTTTTGGATAAGGGAGCAATTTCCACAGGGGAGAACCGGGAGCTGGTGGTGGCGTTGATTGTTCATTACTCTGATCCCCTTAGTTGAATCCTGTTGCATGTCTCTGACCCTGATGTAGTATTGATCTGAGGAGCAGCCCCAGTATAAACCTGACTTAACCCATCCCTAAGCCATGAATTCTGGTAATCTTTCCTGAGGAATACTATTACCACTTAGGCGAAAAAATGCACTTATAGAGCGTAGGTATTGGGAATTTGCACTTTTGGAACCCCGGTTCTGCTAGGTGTAGACTTGGTGGAAGACTCTTCTCCGGACCCCTATCAGAAACAACTGTTAACGAGATCAGTTCAAGTCAGGTACCGCGGTATTAGGGTATCAGGTAAACATGAACCACGGTACCGGTCTTCTTATGATATCACGGTAGCGGTTTGATGTGGCATCGAGACTCTGTTAGATCATAGCATCAATGTTTTTCTAGTATCGGGGAACCTAGATTGTCATGGTCCAAATCCTATTCAGAATCAGCCCGGTGGGAACGATGTCTTGAAATCCCTGTAAGGGAATTTTATGTTTGGACGCTATATTTAATGGTCATTCCAGGGGTCAGATCAGGAGAGGTTCGTTTATTTCAAAACTAGAGATTTTTGGCGACGCACGTTTCTCGAATCTGCTGTCCCTTCTCACGTTCCGAGTATCATGCGTCATTGATGATCCTTTTCTTTCGTTACCGGTAACCATTTCCTCATTCTATAAATACCTTGACCTGCTCATTTGTCCCTTATATTACTTCTTACCCTTCTGCGAAAGAGAAAGTTTCAGTAAATCGATCTACGGCTATCGGGGTGGGTTTCGAGAAAATGATCCCAAATCTCCAAGTGATATAGCCGATGATGATTTTTTCACCGTGGTTGGCGATGTGAGAGGAAGCGGAGATGCAATTTCTCTGACTGGCAGGATGATTGGTATTGTGGAGGGAGCAGTGCGAGATGGACAGAGTCATCAGGCGACCATGGGTTGGACGAATTTATGGTTCTTGGAACCAATAGGAGAGGTGGCTCACGGCTCTGTACCTTTGCCGATGGTGTAAACGTTGCTTAGTCGAGTTGTAACCTTGAGTCGAGTTGCATCTTGAATATGGATGGTTTCAAAGCTATCCTTCTGTTCCTCTCTATTTTTTATGGTTCCGACCTGGTCCATGTTCCTGCCTCAGGTGACTATGACGACATTGTCAACATCCAGCTTGATGAAGGACACAAAGGGTGGAGACCAGTGTCGCTGGGGGAGACAGCCAGAAAGGTGGGCAGGAAGTTGGAAAGGAAACCAGCATGCCCAGACTTTTTTTTTGTACTTGCTTTGGTTTTTCTTTTTCCGGATGTAGCCCGAAAGAAGGGTTGGGTTCCTTGACTGAATCAATAAAAAATCACCTCTCTTCGTGTCGGATTCCTGATTGTTCTAGTCCCAGTTCTAAGGTATTATTTTGTTTCTTACCTTGACTATAGTAGACACACAGGCTTGTATTTGGAGGGATTTGAGAGTCAATCCCTTGAACCTGAACAATCTAGACTTCTCGGCTGGTGTCTGGCACTCTTTTTTTTTTTTTAAAGAATTCTAGTACCTAGGTGAAAACCCCTAGGTGAACTTGGCACCTGGCGCTCTTGTTTTAAGAGTCCTGGTACTAGGTGAAAACATACTAGCCTTCCTGTTTCAAGAGTCTCGGTACTTAGGCGATAATACTGGCGAATCACGGTACCTAGCCTTCCTGTTTCAGGAATCTCGGTACTTAGGCGATAATACTGGTGAATCACGCCACCTAGCCTTCCTATTTCAGGAATCTTGGTACTTAAGCGATAATATTGGCGAATCATGGTACCTAACCTTCCTGTTTTAGGAATCTCAGTACCTAGGCGAAAACGACCCTGGTAGGCAACTATACCATTTAGGTACCAGGTTCTTCTTGGCGAGATTGAGCTCCGGCCAAGGCAGTAGGAGGGCCATTTGGCTTGTCCTGGTCTTGAGGAAGCGACGGGCAACCATGGCCAGAACTTCACAACCTTTAGCCTTCCTGTTTCAGGAATCTTGGTACTTAGGCGATAATACTGGTGAATCACGCCACCTAGCCTTTCTATTTCAGGAATCTTGGTACTTAAGCGATAATATTGGCGAATCATGGTACCTAACCTTCCTGTTTTAGGAATCTCAGTACCTAGGCGAAAACGACCCTGGTAGGCAACTATACCATTTAGGTACCAGGTTCTTCTTGGCGAGATTGAGCTCCGGCCAAGGCAGCAGGAGGGCCATTTGGCTTGTCCTGGTCTTGAGGAAGCGACGGGCAACCATGGCCAGAACTTCACAACCTTTAGCCTTCCTGTTTCAGGAATCTCGGTACTTAGGCGATAATACTGGTGAATCACGCCACCTAGCCTTCCTATTTCAGGAATCTTGGTACTTAAGCGATAATATTGGCGAATCATGGTACCTAACCTTCCTGTTTTAGGAATCTCAGTACCTAGGCGAAAACGACCCTGGTAGGCAACTATACCATTTAGGTACCAGGTTCTTCTTGGCGAGATTGAGCTCCGGCCAAGGCAGCAGGAGGGTCATTTGGCTTGTCCTGGTCTTGAGGAAGCGACGGGCAACCATGGCCAGAACTTCACAACCTTTAGCCTTCCTGTTTCAGGAATCTCGGTACTTAGGCGATAATACTGGTGAATCACACCACCTAGCCTTCCTATTTCAGGAATCTTGGTACTTAAGCGATAATATTGGCGAATCATGGTACCTAACCTTCCTGTTTTAGGAATCTCAGTACCTAGGCGAAAACGACCCTGGTAGGCAACTATACCATTTAGGTACCAGGTTCTTCTTGGCGAGATTGAGCTCCGGCCAAGGCAGCAGGAGGGCCATTTGGCTTGTCCTGGTCTTGAGGAAGCGACGGGCAACCATGGCCAGAACTTCACAACCTTGGTCTGGCAGACAACTATGCCTTAAATGAACCAGACCCTTCTTGTTGTAGGGTGGTTCCCGGCCAAGGCAGTAGGACAACCATTTAGCTTGTCCTGGTCTTGAGGCAGCGATTGGCAACCAAGGCCACAACTTCGCAACCTTGGTCTGTGATGCAGTATTTTATCTCTACTCAATTCAAAGAAAAGTTCGTTCACTGGGATCGGTGATTCAATTGGTTGAGACTAATTAATATGGTTAAAACCTAATCTAAATGCCTAAAAATTAAATGGCATAATGCTTGTTTTGATCGAAGATGATTAACCAACTAGATTGCAAGAAAAGTAAATTGCTAATTCTAAATACACACTAGAAATAAATATGGAAGGTCGTTAGGGAATTAATGTAACCTAATTAAACTACTCAATGCAATCCTCAAGTCTCATGAAGTTCTTGAATCCAATTGTTAGGGCTTGTTTGTTGAACCATGAAGTGCTTAACCTTTCCCACTACTCACACAAGGTCATGTAATGAGCAGTAGTTAGAACCAGTTTTTAATTAAAACTCTAAGCCAAATTAACATAGCATGGTCATGCATATGACAATCCTCTCAATTATTAAGCTTATAGTGTTGGACCCTAGGGTTACAGATTGCGCAGCGGAAGGTTTTAAAATTTTTTAATGCAATCATTAATCTAACCCATTTGTACAGTAATAATCAAATACAATAATAAAGTGAAGAAATTTATTTTTCATACCTACGTAGGAGGCTCCTTCACTTTGATACGAACTGCTCCTGATTTGAACCACGTGATCTTCCTCGCTATCTCCCGGAACTGGTAACAGCGTGTGGGCGCGTCACGATATTCAGGACCTGTAGGGAGGAAGAAGAGAAGAATACAAGCACAAAACAAACTCTAGAAGTGCAGCACTTGTGGTCTCACCACACCATAGCTTTTTCTCTCTTTTGTTTGTTTTTGCTTTTGCTGTGTGTATTCTTTTTGTGTGTCACGAACACCTTTTTTTTTTCTTCTCATTCAAAATCTCATTTTTAGTAATCTGATTACTTTTTGTGTTATATTTGTTATTCGGTTATCATATTTTAATTAAATATATATCTCATATATATCAAATAAAATCAAACCAAAATCTTATTTGATTTTTAAAAAACAAAGATATCTCATATCTTTCTTTTTTTTTAAATTAATTAAATATTTATTTTTGAATTCAAACATTTTAAATTCAAATTCAAATATTTAATTTAATAAAATAAAATAATCATATTATCTTATTTTATTCAAAATCAAATATCAACTAACACCCTCCATTTAGTGATTAACTACATAATTAAATAATCTTATTATTTAATTTATTTAATCACCATTATTCATTAATTAAATAATCCCATTATTCAATTAATTCCCAAATAAATACGTGTCACTTTCGTAACACAATTAATTGGACAATCCAATTAATTAACCGTGACCCTTGTTACCTAAATCGATCGGGCTAGCAAGGGGACCTAATGGACCCACAGTATTTAGAGCTCCAATAATCCTTAGAAATTATTAATTAAACTCTTTAATTAATATTTCATGATTATTAACTTCGGTGTTATTCCACTAAAAACCCAAAGCTGCACTCTCTCAACTGTAGACGTTTTTACACAAACCAATAACTCTCGGTGTCCATCGATATAGCTATTACATATGGTATAATCCTCCACAAGTAGTTCATAATTAGAGCTGGGTCATAATGTCCGTTATACCCCTCTAATCATATCTTTCCATTAAGTACCATAGATTCTCTAATGAACAATAAATCCTACATTCCTTACGGAATTAGGAGAGCGCTCATATTGTTCAAGCCCCGAATCAACCCTTAAAGGAACTACCATCTACTTCTCACAAGAAGGAGTGGATTCCACTATTGTGTACAAACCTTCCCAGCCACAAGCCAAACCGCGATCCCAACATACGGAGTATATTGATCGGGAATGCAACTCCGACCTCACCCATGGTATATCAAAGACCACGATCTAACCTGAAGGAGTTGATAAGACACTCAGGATTAAGATCACCCACATATAGCTATCATAAGTTGATATATATGAATCTCATTGTTAAACGGATCTTAGTGAGAGATTCATATAGATCATGGCCCAGTCCTATATGATCACATCATACAAGGTGCCTCCATTCTCATATCTACATATGAATGATCCAGGATAGGATCACCGTACACTACGAAATGGACCGTAGCTGTAGATTAACCACAAATAAAGTACCCAGCTTTATTTGCTATCTACGGACTCTTTAAATTGCTCGTTTCAAACTGAATCCATCTATATATGACACTCATATACTCAGTTCGAAATTACATCCGGCAATTTTGGATGTTAAGTGCACATGTTATATAAAGTATGACACAAAATGAATGAATATACTACTTCTTTTATTTATGTTCAAATTACATTTACATATTACAAGCTTTAGGGCAAAAACCCCAACATATAGTGAGGCCTAAATGGGATGGTCACCCACACTTAGTCCTCAATCCCATGGATAAACTACCTCTAAAACACACATCCATTGCGGTCACAAGTGAATATGAGTAAAGAGATTAGAGCAAGTATTGCAATAAAGGAGACTAACAATGAATTGAGTTAAAAAGATTAGACCTTTGGATTACAAGAGTTGTTTAATGTATTACATCAATTCCCCAACTTAGAAATTAGTTACACATCTCAAAAAGAAAAGAAAACATAGAAGATTTAAGGAAGAAACCAAGATGTGTCATCCAAGCTCCTTGACTTGTAGGCCCCTCTTCTTGCTTCAATCTTCCAAGATGGATGGTAATGTAAGGGAAAGTAGGGTGTGATGGTTGCTGGGAATTCTCTCTGTGTGTGAGAGCCCATTTCACGAATTTAACATTGAGAATTTATATGGGAGCCAAATGGGCCCACGAATCGACCTAGGAAATCGTGACGGCGTGCTGTCGCGATCATGAATGTGGCGGTTGTCCAAGACAACACAACACAGCGACAAAGCTTGATCTTCCATTTCGCATGTAGTTCGAGTGACAACAATAGCAACACTTGGGTCGCGAGAGTTGCTGTCGTGAGGTTTGTCGCGGTCTACCAAGACGACACTTCGACAGCGACACTTCTCTCTCTTTAGCTTCCTTGCAACAGCAGCGACACTTGGGTAGCGAGAGTTTCTGTCGCGAGGTTTGTCGGGTCTTCCAAGACGACACTTCGACAGCGACACTTCATTCTTCAAGGCTCTACTTCTTGATTTTGTGCTTTATGTCCCAATTTCCTTCTCTTCCTTCAGAAATGCCCTTGATACAAAGAATTACCTGTAAAATACCTACACAAGCCATTAAACACTCGATTTTACTCTAGAATTAAGCAATAAGCATAGGAAGGGGGACCCAAAATCTAGTGTTATCGTGGCTCGATCAGTCTGGCAGGCAACTATGCCTTCCTAGCGGGGGGTGGTACCCAGCCAAGGCAGCAGGACAGCCATTTGGCTTGTCCTGGTTCATGGCGATCATGGCGAATTTACGTGGCGAACATTGGCGACATAATGCAGACAAGTGTAGATTGGAGAAAAAAGGAGATTCTTCTTTATTAATAGATTAAATGGTGATATAATTATTGGTGAGGTACAAGCATCTGGTAGCACCTTATTGATTGGACATTTTTTCTAGTGTCGTTTTAAAAGAGCAATCCGTCAACAATATTTGTTAAAACCTCACGAAGCCTAAATTAGTTTGAAAACACAAGTATGGTGGCAAGTGGGGTGTCGTCCACATGGAGCGGAGTTAGCTAAAATTAGTTATTGCTAAAGTAATGTTAATGTATATATATAATAAACGAAACGTAAAATGGTGAAGATGTAGATGGTGAATTATCCTATTAATAACACTAAATTAATTATGCAAACTAAAGTGGGGAAAAATGGAATGAAGGATATATATAGATGATGTAAACTAAGGAGTTAACGGATACGAAAGTGAAAACTGGGCAATACAACAAACTTGTCAATAGCACGGCTATTCAAGGCAACCGACCTAGGATGTATAGAGTCGGTTATTTATCCCTAGAAAGTGGCCAACCTAGGATGTATAGTGCGGGCCACCTATTAGGGATTAATCCGTCGAAAACTACCAACCTAGGATGTATAGTGTTGGTGGTTCGTCGGATTCTGAAAATGAAGCTCGTCTACCTATCAATGACTCAACCGATTGTAAATGTAGTCAACCTAGGATGTAGAGTGATGACTTCTAATTCTCTCACGAGATCCGACCTAGGATGTATAGTGCCGAAAATTCGATCAAGGTTAGATTAAGACCGCGGTTTTAAGAGTCAGAATTCATGACGTTCCGTCCATTCATTAGAGCAAGATACAACTAAATAGGATGTATATCAGGATGCAATACTCTTACATAATACAAAGAGATCTTGCAAAAAGGATGTATCTACACAAGAAATCAATGGTAAACATTCATAACAAGAATAGATCAATGAAAGATAGACATGAATATCAATATAACATCAAGTTTATGTACAAGCCCAATATTCAACTAACTACTCCATGAACCCCTTAGAGGGTATTTAGCTACTCATTACAACTAGGAAAATAAGAGAAAGGAAAGAGAATGAACCCTTGGAGAACATCTCCTTCCTTGAAGTGGCTTCAATCTCCTAGCTTCCTTGAAGTTGAGTAGAGAATGTAAGGATGTGGGAGAGAGAGAGAGAGAGAGAGAGATTCTAGATCTAAGTGTGTAAAAACCTCTGAAAAACGGAGTCAAAGGCTTCTTAAAACATTTCCATCCTTTTCTATTTATACAACCAACAAAAATAGATCACTTAAACTTTAAAAATCAATCTGGCGAGCGTGGAGTAAGGGTGGAGTGCGGGTGACGTACCCGCACTGTATGGGTTATCTTCATCTTCAGTTCTCGGATCTGGGCAATAGTGGGGGTGGAGTGCGGGTGAATTACCCGCACTTGACTCCCACTTTACCCGTACTTGAGTCGCACTCTACTGTCAGGTGCAAAATCCACTCCTCTGTCTTGAGCAATAGTGCGGGTGGAGTGCGGTTGGATGACCTGCACTGAACCCGCACTCTACTATCAGGTGCAAAATGCACTCCTCTGTCTTGAGCAATAGTGCGGGTGGAGTGCGGTTGGATGACCCGCACTGAACCGCACTCTAATGTCAGGTGCATCTTCAAGTTCTCTTGTTTGGCATTAGTGCGGGTGGAGTGCGGGTAGAGTGCGGTTGGATGACCCGCATAGTACCTGCACTTTAACGTCAGGTCCATCTTCAACTTCTTTGGTTTGGCATTAGTGCGGATGGAGTGCGGTTGGATGACCCGCACTATACCCGTACTTTAACTCTTCTCTTGCATCAGGTCCAGGCTATGAGCAAGAGTGCGGTTGGAGTGCGGTTGCGACCCGCACTTGACCAGCACTGTAGAGCTGCTTATGGTCCTTTGTCTTTTCTTTTGCCCCCTTTTTTACCGGAACCACTGTAACACACTTCCAAACCCCTCATTGCACCATTTCCTACAATTACTCACAAAACAACCCATTAGAGATACAAAAATGGACGAAAACAGAACACAAGGTAAGGATTTGAGGGCTTAAATATACTACATATTTAGGCCCGATCAAACACCCCCAAACCAAACCTTTGCTCGTCCTCGAGCAAACATAATCTAAAACAATAAGACTCTAATTGATTGTAATTTCTAGACACCTAAACAATAATTCAACAATGCCGCAAGTCCAATATGTGATATGATACAAATAGGTGTGATAGAGAGGAGGAAAACATATGCACAAGATCAAGAGCAATTTGGAGACACCCAAGGGAGGCTCGTACGAACATGAATCCCACACCTAAAGGCATTCATGAATTAAGGACAACTTCCTCCCATACCTTAAGCATAATTTGCTTCAATTCTAAAGCTCACATGGATTCTCTCTTTTCTTTCCTCATAGAGTCCTAAGTTCCACACAAACGAGTATGCAAAGATAAATTCTGCACAAAATTTAAGCAAAGAACTATCCTAGGAAAGGATCACTATGCCATGGACGTGAAATATCGTGCTTCAACCGAAATTCCCAAACTAGACTTTATATGGATCAAATAGGGCTTTCTCACCGGTTATAATGTGGCTATGGGGTTTAATGAGGTTAGACAAGGAATATGGACATTTGGAGTTCAAACTCACCAATCATGCTAGAATATACCCCTACACCCATACAATGCTCTTTTATCACTCATATGCAAACCTCTAGGCAATCGTTTACCCCACATTCGTGCCTTCCATGTTGCACTCCGTTTAAGCGGTGTATTTAGCATAACACAATCACAATTATGGCACTTCAAGTACAATTTCTCTTTTGAATTTTTTTTTTACAATTTCCCAATCACAATGTTGTACTCCATTTTGAGTTGTTACAATTTTCCTTTCTTGGGCATTTATGGCACACAACTACAGTTCTTAGCCCTTTCCTTACATATTTTCAACAATTATTTCATTTTACCCGCTGTTGGACCATTTAGAGCTTAACTCCTTTCGTCACCACTATTTCATATCTTAACATGATTAGTACAAGGGTAGGCATGTGTTTAGGCTATTAGGTATATGATTGAATATGGTACAAAATAAAAGAGTAAGTGTTTGGCCTCAATCTTGGCTTTGGAGCACACAATATGGTATGAACGTGTTTAGGCTAGTAAAGGTAATTTAGTGCACACACATTCCCTAATATCACCTCCACAACCATCTAACAAGGGAATGAAAGCATCCATCACACACTTCACAAAATGATATGCAAGTCCTATGGCACATGACATAAATGACGAGAGGCGTGTTTAAGAATAATCAATAATACACTAAGAACACTCACTTTAATGCTTGTGTTTGTGACCTCACGTGCATCTCTACTATTAGAACAAGGTCATGGGAACATTGAGTCCCCAATACTTAACACCAATGGGTGGGACGACCCCATGGTGGTGCAAGCGAACCCTCAAGTAGCACCAAACTATATCACAAGGTCAGAGCACATACAAAGAACTCGCCAAAAGCACACTCTAGAGGCATCATACCCATACTGGTTACAGTTTGAAAAATAGACAAGCGACAAAATTGAAAAATTGGACACTATAAAACTATAATAACGACTATACAAGGCGTAACACACCCCCAAACCAAAATTCAACAATGTCCCTATTGTTGGAAACCACAAGGTATGTCCTAAAGGGGGAGAAACACCATAGATGACTCAAAAATGAAGAACATGCATGAAGCGCAACCAATAACAAGCATAATCTCAATAATTTGCGGAATAAGGGTTCAACACCCCCAAACCGGATCTAGACACAAGCTCAAAACTCGCAAAAGTATATGATCAATATGCACTCAACCATGATCATTCATGTTAACAAAATCTAAATTCGCATTCATCAAGAATAATACAATGAAGTACAAAATCGAAGGTAGAAACTCCCTTTAAAAGAAAGCTAGTTCTTTGTCCATGCGTGTTGGCGTGTGCGTCCCAAATGATGCCCAACCTAGCTTAAAACCACACAACAACGCTACTAAACGAAAATTAAATGGGAAAAGAAAAGAAAAGAAAAATAAGTCCAAGCCGTCAAAGGAAATTACAAATAAAAGAAATAAAAGTAAATAGTCCTAGAATAATAGCAATAAACAAAAAGGAACGGATGGCTAATCCTCGTCTGAAAACTCATTCTCTGGTTCACTGGAGATCTCTTTCCCCTTGGGGTTGAGTTCTGATCTGATCCGATCTTCATGTTCCCTCCTGAATCTCTCCATTGCAGCTCAAAGCTCTGCCCCATATGGGTCAATGGCTGGCCATCCTGAAGGTGGTAACAAAGCAGCTGGCCTCTTCTTTTTCTTTGGATAAACTGGGAGACTGAGTGCCTCCCTCATGTCGGTGAGGTTGCCCCAAATGTCAGTAAAATACTCACTGGCTTCCGCTCTGCTCTCAACAATCTGCTTCCTATTTTTGACGACCTCAGTTCTGAGGTTCTTCAATCATGTAAGCAAGGTCTGCCAAGATATCTCTCCAGAAGTCTCCTGCGGGGGTGGGGAAGCAGCGGGCCTGTAATCACCGTATTCTAATTAAACCGGTTCCAACTCTGGTTGTTCCGGAATGTCTTCAGCCTGTCTGCTTATGCTCCCCCCTCGAGCAGATTTTTTTCTCCCTGTTCTGACTCTGACACTGGAGGGGTCTCGCTCTCTCACTTGGTCATTCCATGTGAACCGCCTAAAATGCCCCAAACCACATTCAAAGGGATCGGATCCAAAATCCACCCATGTATTTCTGCAAAATGCAGTGATTAGGCTAGGGAAGATGAGTGGCTGCTTGTCTACTTTGACACCTCCCAGTTCAAGTATCTCTCTTTTGACCAGAAAGCCTATGTCGACCAATTGATTCTGCAGTATACAGTAAATGATCAATGCTGCATTGAAGTTGACTGAAGTCCTGTGCTTCCTGGGAATCAGGGAATGAGAGATGAACACATGCCAAAAACCCAACTCACTCTTCAAGTTGGTGTGCTTCATGCGGTGATCTGGTGCCACCCAAAAGTCCATTGGACAGATCACCAACTAGTTGGCAAACTCCACATTCTGTGTCACAAAGAACTCATTCCAAGTCACCCCCTGCCGTAGTCTTCCGACCACCTCGGGATCAACTGGAAGCTCTACCCTATAGTATTTGTTAATGTCCGCTATAGTCATTCAGACCTCCACTCTTCGGACCAAAACAGAGGAAGTTTGCTGAAAAGTCTCAGGTACCATTCCCGTAAAGAATTCCTCCACCACACTTCTGCAATATCGGGGGGGGGGGGGGGGGGGGGGGGGGCTAACGAAGGTTTCCCATCCTCTCGTTTCAACAACTTGAGGGATTGAGGTGCCCTCCAGCTCTTCAACTGCTATCCCCCTTTCCACCACGACGTCTCGTTCCCTAAAATATTCCAAACGGTCCTCGAACTCTAGGTGCCTGACACATGGTGGTGGAACTTGAGGTCCCCTCCTCGGTCTTCGTTCGGAACCCTGACTGCCTTACCTAGTTGATTGCCTGTTTCTTCCTGACATCTGCACAAGAAACAATAGTTTTAAGGGAATACTCATATCAAGGAACCATGAGGTTATGATGAAAGAATTGAAAGAACAAATATTCTGTAAGGATGATAAAGTGCAGGTTAAGTGCGGGTGACTGACCCGCACTGTACTCGCACTTTAACTAGTTACCAGATACCAGCACATGCAGAATCACCATTAACGCACACAATTCACACCCACAGCAAATCATAGACCCAACTCACAATAATATGACTCTAACCCAAGTATAGAACTTCCATTCAATAATATATACCCTAAATTCGGAATGTAAACATCCAATTGCACTAGATACTCAAAACAATAAACACTTCACATGTATAATTGGACAACAACCCATATGTTAAAAGGTTTTTCTGGCAAGGGACCAAAGGAGAATTTTCCAAACAGAACAGAGATCTATTCAGGAAGATTCATCCAGATACTCTAAGAGACCTGCGAGATCGGTACCTTCACCTAGATGGAGTTGATATCCGACGAGGTTGGAACCTCGACTATCCATCTATCTAGATATGATACCAGCTCTGAAAGCATGCATCTCGCCCTACTGAAGCTCCTGATACCTGTTCAAGACCAGTATGATGATAGCTTGCATGCCCAGAACCTCGCAAGCATCTCGACGTTGATCAAGGTACCAAGGTACCAGGTACCTCGATACCTACCTCGGTACCACCTGGATGTCTGCCTTGGTGCCACCATGATTCCTGCCTGGTACTTAGTATGCTTATCTAGAGCTCCTTCAAGGTAAGTATTCTACCCCCCAGGCAATACGATAGGGTACACGAAGACACAAGCACCATTCCAGCAGGAGGCAGAACAAGCTCATCAAAATGAGGTACCGGTACTACCCTCCGTTAGGACTCAAAGTCAGAATTTCCCTCCAAGCTCCACGATGAAGGAAAGTCGATTCCATCACCATCAAGCTCCACGAAGAGGGAAAGTTAACTCCATCGCCATCAAGCTCCACGAAGAAGGAAATTTGACTCCATCGCCAAAATAAAGCGCCATTAATGACCCAATGGTCGACCGAATCAGATTTTGAATTCACCATTGATTAATGGGATTTAATCCCGTGCCTTCAGCTCCAAGCAAACACCTTTCAACGCTTAAAATAGGACTCTCTATAATCTTCATGAGGGGGACCGGATTTTGGGGAGATTCTGGAGAGTACTATATAGACGGCATTGAAGGGTAAAGCAAGGGGAGACTTTTTCGAGTATTCTTGATAACCAGAATGAGAGAGAGATCCCGAGAGATTCCCCGAAGCCAGTGAGAGTCCATTGACAATCACTGGAGGAAAAATATCCACTTATCGATAAAAAAACGTTTCCTCCATCTCCATCCTGTGTAAAAGAGTGAAAAGAGAGAGAGATATGTATGTATTCATATTATAAACCTATCGTAGTAATTGACTGAATAAAACAGTATTCATTTTACATCTCCCGGTCCCTTTGTGTTCTTTATCCATTTTGTGGTATGTCGATCTCGATCATACTAAAAAAGGGACCCCGATACCGAAGGTACCTACCCCGCTGCTGCTACCGGTAGTGGGTGAGGGTGTTAACTGGGATTTTCACCCCGAGTGAATTTTTCCGTTAACATTTTTTTGGCGCCGTCTGTGGGAAACACCACACCTTCAAAAGAAAGCCTGTGTGCCTCGTTTTCTTACAAGATAATCAGAATGAAGCTCCGATCCTCTTAGGATCATCCTGACCCGTCAGGACATCAGTCGAACGCTTCAACCAGAAAGGGTCAGAAGCCGAAAAAGGGGGGAAAGGGTCGCAAACCCGCCTCAAAGCCGCCAGCTGCCGCGCGGGCTACCCCCCAGGTACCTACTACCCCAGTAGCTGGACCTGCCAACCTAGACCAACAGGTCGCAGCCTTTATAGAGAGCATTCACCTCCAAATGGTCGCCGAAGGCAGTACCAGCCAGCCTGCGGTACCAGATCCCAGGGGTGATGCCAATCAAAAGGGTACTAGGATACCTCCCTTCGATAGGTTAGGACCACCACCTCATATACCTGTCTATGATAGACTCGGGCCCATGCCTCCAATACCATCGGTCTATGATAGACTCGGGCCAGCGCCCCTGGTTCATGGAAATCGTACAGGTTACCAACCCCGACGCGCTAGATTCGCCATTGATCTCCGGTCTAGGGAGCGTCACCATCTGGTCCAACTAGAAGTTTCTTTTAGACAGCCTCGATAGGAAGAGACCAGGAGGCATCCTAGTTCAATGGCAGGAGGCAGCAACAGGGATGTCGGAGAAGACCCTCCATATGGAGAGAAGCAGGATGGAACCTCTGCGACATCGGAGGGATCTGACGACCGAGACTCTGAGGTGGAATCAGGAAATGATAGCAACAAGCGTATCCGGGACCAGGTTGCCAGAATGGCAAAGGAGATCCAAGAGCTGAAGAAGGGTAAACACCGGGAAAACTGGAAAGATCCTTTGGGAGAGATGAATGCTCCCTTCTCTAGGAGGATCAAGGAGGCAGAACTACCTCCCAAATTCTAGATGCCAACCGATAAATTTTCTGGAACCGAAGACCCCAGAGCCATCTAGTGAGTTTTGTTCACCAGATGGAGGTCCAGAATGCTACCCGGCCGCCATGTGCAGAATGATCCCTACCACGCTGACTGATTGTGCCAAGACATGGTTCAGGAAACTACCGGCGGGGAGCTTTGATTCATTCACTAGGTTGACCACTGACTTCTGTGCTCAGTTTCAGGGCATCAAACCTCACCCCAAGGATCCCATTCATCTCCAATATATAACCCAAGAGCCAGGTGAAACTCTCAAAGCCTACGTAGAGAGGTTCCACAATGAAGTGATCCAGATGGGGGACTTCGCGGAGAAGGAGACTTTGGCCAATTTCAGAAGGAACATATGGGCCAGCAGGCTATTCAGATCCTTCGCCAAACATCCCCTGGAGACCTACCAGGAAGCCTACAATAGAGCTTTAGAGCAAGTTGAAATAGATGAGCAGCTCCGAGTCAAAATGGAGCATGATGATATGAGAATCGCCAAGCGCCAGAAGAGGGAGGTGCTCAAGCCGGTACAAGTTCAGAAAAATAAGAATAGACCTCCCAACAAATCAACATACCGTTCACCGAACTACCTGCCCCCGAGGAACCGGTACCCTGTCAGGCGGACTCCGCCCAGAGCTACACCGCCGCCTAAGGAGGTAGCCCGGGTCGATAGAGATGAAAGGGGATACTCCCATTACACCCCCTTGAACACATCTTGCGAAACTATCTACCTCGCCATCCGTGATAAGGGATTGCTCAAAATGCCAGGTCCAATGAAGGTAACAGCCGATCAGCGGAACCGCTACAAGTATTGTGACTTCCATGAGGATGTAGGTCATAATACCTCGGAGTACTATAGTCTGCGGAACCAGATTGAAGCCTTGGTTAGGGGAGGTTGCTTGGAGGAATTCCTCCAATAGGTACCCGACAACATAAGCACTAGAAATGAGGTGCAGACCGATATCAAAGTATATGAAGAAGAAAGGAAAGCAAAAGGGAAGGATCTGATGGAGCAGATCCACATTGTCAATACCATTAGTGGAGGTCCCACCCTGGCAGGAACTTCAAACAATGCTCGAAAGAACCATGCCAGGAAAGCTCCCACAGATCAGCTTCACAGAAGAGGACGTGTATAACACCGTGCAGCCCCATGATGACCATATGGTTATCACTGTACAGATAGCCAACAACTTGGTCCATCGCGTCTTGATTGACACAGGTAGCAGCGTTGACATCCTCTTCAAAAGTGCTTTGGAGTAATTCAACCTGAAGAGACCTTGCTACAACAGCTGTACTACCCCATTATACGGGTTCACAAAAGACTCACTCATCCCCACCGGGTCTATGATACTACCCCATTCCGCACTTTTACTTGATTTTGTATGTTTGTTTATGTTGGGTTATATTATTAATATTGACTAATCGAAAAATTGGTAATAATCGATTAACAACCCATTCACCCCCATCTAGGTTGTTAGACACACGCTTAGAGTGTTTTTTCACTACTCATTACAACTAGGAAAATAAGAGAAAGGAAAGAGAAAGAACCCTTGGAGAACATCTCCTTCCTTGAAGTGGCTTCAATCTCCTTCCTTGAAGTGGCTTCAATCTCCTAACTTCCTTGAAGTTGAGTAGAGAATGTAAGGATGTGGGAGAGAGAGAGAGATTCAAGATCTAAGTGTGTAAAAACCTCTAAAAAATGGAGTCAAAGGCTTCTTAAAACATTTCCATCCTTTTCTATTTATACAACCAACAAAAATAGGTCACTTAAACTTCAAAAATCAATCTGGCGCCCGTGGAGTGCGGGTGAATTACCCGCACTGTATGGGTTGTCTTCATCTTTAGTTCTTGGATCTGGGCAATAGTGCGGGTGGAGTGCGGGTGAATTACCCATATTTGACTCGCACTTTACCCGCACTTGAGTCACACTTGAGTCGCACTCTACTGTCAGGTGCAAAATCCACTCCTCTGTCTTGAGCAATAGTGTGGTTGGATGACCCGCACTGAACCCGCACTCTACTGTCAGGTGTAAAATCCACTACTCTGACTTGAGTAATAGTGCGGGTGGAGTGCAGTTGGATGACCTGCACTGAACCCGCACTCTAATGTAAGGTGCATCTTCAACTTCTCTGGTTTGGCATTAGTGCGGGTGGAGTGCGGTTGGATGACCCGCACAATACCCGCACTTTAACGTCAGGTGCATATTCAACTTCTCTGGTTTGGCATTAGTGCGGGTGGAGTGCGGTTGGATGACCCGCACTATACCCGCACTTTAACTCTTCTCTTGCATCAGGTCCCGGCTATGAGCATGAGTGCGGTTGGAGTGCGGTTGCGACCCGCACTGTAGAGCTGCTTATGGTCCTTTGTCTTTCCTTTTACCCCCTTTTCTGCCGGAACCACTGTAACACGCTTTCAAACCCCTCATTGCACCATTTCCTACAATTATGCACAAAACAACCCATTAGAGATACAAAAATGCACGAAAACAGAACACAAGGTAAGGATTTGAGGGCCTAAATATACTACATATTTGGCCCGATCACTTATCCGGGGCGGTACTAATTACTCAAAATTCTCACTCTTCTACAGGTAGAATCTCTTCAGGTGATTTGCATTCCAGGTATGGTCGATAGGACGACCCTCCATATCTTCCAACTTGTAGGCCCCACCTAGGATTACCATTCTAATCAGGTAGGGACCCTCCCAATTTGGCGCTAGTACCCCGTTCGACCTCTTTCGGGTGTTCAGGGTTACTTTCATGAGGACCAGGTCCCTTTCTTTGAAGCTTCAGTTCCTGACTTTTATGTTGAAGTATCGGGCAATCTAGCTGTGGTAGATTGCTACCCTTTCCGTAACCCTGTCTTGCTTTTCCTCTAGGAGGTCCAAATTGGCCCTTAGCTTATCTTCATTGCCTTATGGCTCGAAATGCTGAACCCTGAAAGAGGTCAGTTTATGCTCGATAGGTAGGACATATTCTATCCCGAAAGCCAACCAGTTAGGGGTTTCTCCATTAGCAGTCCTTTTAGTTGTGCGGTAGGCCCATAACACATCAGGAAGCTCTTCTGCCCACTTACGCTTCCTCTGCTGGAGTTTCTTCTTTAGGAGTTTTTTGATGGTCTTGTTTGTTGCCTTTACCAGGCCATTAGTTTGGGGATTTGCCACTGATGCAAAGCAGAGCTCAATTCCTAGGTTCTCACAAAAATCCTGGAACCTTGCATTGTCGAATTGCTTGCCAATATCAGTGATAATGGCAATCAGGGTATTAAACCGGTAGACCACGTTCTTTTTGATGAACTCAGTTGTGTTCTCCTCCGTGATCTTGGAAAGAGGTTCTTCTTCTAACCAATTGGTAAAATAGTCGATGGCTATTATAGAGTGTTTCGCTTGACCAAGCGCGGTTGGGAGTGGTCCGATCAAATCTACTCCTAGAAGGTGAATGGATACGGTGAGCTAATAGGGGACAACCGCTCTGGTGGAAGGTGATTCAAATTGGCTGTCCTCTGACAAGGTTCACAAGACTGTACGAACTACCTCATATCGTAGTACAGGGTTGGCCAGTAGTACCCTATACGGAGTACCTGGTAAGCTAGTGCTTCTCCCCCGGTAAGATTTCCATAATCCCATGAGTGCATCTTTTTGAGTGCCCAGCTTGCATCATCAATGTAAGAACCTCACTTTTGTGATTAGCTTGTTTCATGACAAATCACATTGGGGATGTTTATGTAACGGGTAGCATAGGTTCTCGAAGAAATGCTTCCGATCATCCCAAAGAGCTTCAAGAGAGGTAGTTCACTTGTCCTTAACTCTTGAAGAGATTTAGTTGCACACACTCATATTCTATGCATTTGTATTGACATGCATGTATGGTTGAACACACATACACATACACACTTCTTGCATTTTAGAGTTGATGGACTGCACAGTGGGTTAGGCGACATGCAAGGCCACTTGTACATGTCGCCTGACAAGTTGCCTTAGACTTGAGTTTTTCCTACAGTGTGTTAGGCGACATGCAAGGCCACTTGTGCATGTCGCCTCCAATGTCGCCTTTGTCTTGTAAGTTTCCTCCAGTGTGTTAGGCGATTTCATAGGCGACTTGGGCATGTCGCCTTACATGTCGCCTCAGGCTACGTGTGTTTCTTTCCATTGTGTTAGGCGACTTATGAGGCGACTTGGTCATGTCGTCTTGCATGTCACCTCTGTCACCCGAACTGGGCATTTTCGTCTTTTCACGACAGCTCATTTTTTCTCCTTTATATATTTCATATTCTCCACCATTTAACCCTAGAGCTTCAAGAACCCATTCTTAAGAGAGAGAGAGAGAGAGAGAGAGAGAGAGAGAGAAAGCTTCAAGCTTTGTTCCTTGACTCTCCAAACCCAAAAACCCATCATCTTCATGCATTTCTAAGCATCTTTAAGGCATGGGTCTTCATCATTAGTTGACTTGGTAAGTTGAACAAAAACCCCATCTTTATCATTTGTTCATACTTTCCAAGATTGTGTTTTATGGCATTTATTAGTTGATTAAATGCTAGGACTCTATTTAATGCATCTATTTATGAGTTCCTTTGTGTGATTGGGTTTGTATTGTGATAGCTTGCATTCATGACATATTTACCCTCTAGCTAATTAGGACTCATTGATTGCATTTGTTAATTGCATTTATTGTCCTTGCCATGATTAATGACAACATATGTTGATATGGCTTTGTTTGATGACTAGAGTTTAGACTTGCACATCTATATCTAGTTAGGTCTTTATGAGCATTCATATAGACATTGATATCTAGGATTTGTACTTAGTGTCATCTTAAATCCCTAGATAAGCATTTAGTGTTGCCTAACATTATTTGTATTTTGAGTATTCATATATTCACTTAGGTTGTTAATCTCTTCTTGAGAGTTAAGTCTTGTGACTACAAGGTGTAGTGCACAAGCAAGTGAAGTCTTGCAAACAAGGTGTGGTTGGCAAGCAAAGTGATCAAGGATTCACTATAAAGGCCCGTTGGGTAGTAGTGGTGGGTTAGTGACCGAGAATGGTGTGACTAGAGGTCAACCTAGGTTGTAAACATCATTACAATAGTGGATTTGAGGATCGTGTGTGGTTAGAAGGATAGCCCGTGGTTTTTCCCTTGTTGAAGGGTTTCCACGTAAAAATCAAGTGTTATTTATATTCATCACTTTTACTTGATTTTGTATGTTTGTTCATGTTGGGTTATATTATTAATATTGACTAATCGAAAAATTGGTAATAATCGATTAACAACCCATTCACCCCCCCTTTAGGTTGTTAGACACACGCTTGAGTAGTATTTTCAATCAAGGTGTAGACATCTGAGTAGGGGGATGGATCTTCCCCTCCGGTAGAGGTGCCCTTTTACCAGGCAGTATCGAGCTGAGATCCTTTTGAGTTTGCAAGCTTGATCAAGATTTTCAGGAAGCTTTCCTTCTTGGAGGTCGTCTACTATCAGATTCATCCAGCATAGGAGGCGATCTACAGGGCTAACCTTCTTCCCTTTTGCAATGCTGGACTGGTAGATTACCTGGAGTGGTACCCCTTTTGGCAGCACCTGTCCTCCACTTACAACTATCTTGGTAAGGACATCGGCCCGATGGTTTTGCTGCCTATGTACTTGCTCGATTTTGAATCCCTTGAACCGAGCCATAAGCTTCTGGACCCTTCCAAGGTAGGCTGCCATGTTGTCTGTCTTTGCTTGGTATAGCTCTGCTACCTGGTTGACCACCAGTTGTGAATCACTTTTGATGTGCAGATTGAAAATACTACTCAAGCGTGTGTCTAAACAACCTAGAGGGGGGGGGGGGTGTATCGATTACCAACTTTTTCGATTAGTCAATATTAAACATATAACCCAACAAACAAATATACAAAATCAAGTAAAAGTGCGGAAATATAAATAACACTTGATTTTTACATGGAAACCCTTCAACAAGGGAAAAACCACGGGCTATCCTTCTAGCCACACACTATCACAGAAATCCACTATGTGAGTAAAAAGTTACACCCTCAAGTGATACTCGGACTCTCACTCTCGACAACCTTAGGCTATGGACACTACCACTCGCCACTCTTGGTTCAATCCCTAGTGATATCCCCTGATCCACTACTCCTGGTGTGAGCACCTTCTACTCTACCCCGCGGGCCTTTTACAGTGTCACTTGACCAATGCTTGCCAACCATACCTTGGTTGCAAGACTTGAATGCTTGTGCAACTTCACCCCGAAGCCACAAGACTTTGACTCAATGAAGAGTATAGAAGTCTAAGTGTATATATGACAATATACTTAATGCAATAATGTGCAAGAACAAACACAAAATGCTTAACTAGATGTTATAATGCAGTTGAACCACCTAGTTATCAAACAATGCCTACATGTACACACATGAGGTCTCAATTACTTGTAGAGAAATTCTAACAATCTAATTGTCAAATAAAACTCACATAAATATTCAAGAACTTGACTAGATGCACAAAGTCAACATAATCATCAATTAAGTATACATGAACATTTATGGATTAGATATTTAGGCATACATGACCTAATAATGCAAGCTATCACAAACAAACCCAATCATGCAATTTTGACTCATAAATATGTGCAATAAAGTGAGTCGGGGTATTTAATCAAGCAATAAATACCTAATCTAGAGTAAGTAGAACAATAAATGATATTCAATGAAGTTCTAACTTACCTTGTCATGAAACCATGAAGACTCATGCTCAAATGATGTTGAATGATGCAAGATGGAGATAGGTTTTGGGTTTGGAGAGTCAAAGAATAAAGCTTGAAGCTTTCTCTCTCTAGGGAGCTCTTTCTCTCACTATATTCTGGTTTTTAAGCTCTTGGGATGAAGTAAGGAAGAAAGAAACATATATAAAGAAGCCCTTTAATGAAACTACGTCGTTTTGGCAAATTAGGCACAAAACAGGCTCAATGCACGGGTAACTGCACGGGTAAGGGACCAGTGCACTACCCGTGCAGTTGCATGGACCCAAAACACTCATCTTCAGTGCATGGGTAATTGTACGGGTAATACCCATGCAAAAACCTGTGCAGTTGCACAAACCCGGAACACTCATCAGTGCACGGGTAACTGCACGGGTAACTGCACGGGTAAGACCCATGCAGTTGCACAAACTCGAATTCAAAGTGCTCAAAACATGACCAAACGACATCCAAACCTTTCGAATAATATACCGTTGGAAAGGTATGGAAGTCTAATTTCTACTACAATTAACAAAACCTAATTTGGATGTCTGTAGAAAGAGTTATAGTCAAATGAGTGACCAAAGGTCAAAATGGGTCAATAACAAAAATCCCCAAACTCGTGGTATAAGACCAAGTAACCAAATACCAATCCAAGAGAGCATAAATGAAGCCTCTTTATGGTCACAAATTGTGCTAAGACTCAAGCACACCAACGTGCAAGTGCGGACACAACACAAGCACACCATCGTGTGAGTGAGGACGTTTCCGAACACACAAAGAAAAACGTAAAACAAAACAACCACACATAAAGACAAACAAAGACGTGTTCGTATGAGTTGTGTAACAGAGGCACACATATACACAATAAAGAACACAAATGCAAGATGAACAAAGCATGCATGAAGTGTGTGTGTGTGTGTGTGCACCTAAACTCTTCAAGAGACAAAGTCAAGTGAGTATACCTTTTGCTCTTGAAGTTATGGAGATGCTTGGAAGCTTGCCAATGAGGACCATGATCCTACTAGTGATATTAGGGACAGCCCCGCTCTAGCAGAATCTCATGACAGATTTTTTTGTGGTAGACGCTTCATCCGCCTACAACGCCATCCTCGGGAGACCTTACTTATCCGCCCTTAAGGGTGTTCTATCAATCTACCACAACGTCTTGAAATTCCTAGTAGGGGATAAGGTAGGTGAGGTGCGGGGAGACCAGCAGGCAGCACGCAAGTGTTATGCAGTGTCCACCAACCCAGCAGCACTGGCAAAGCAGTGTGCGCAGATAACTATGGACCAGGATCAAAAGTTATTTGTAGAGGACCTGAAGGGTGAAGAGAATGCAATAGAAAAGGAACCTAAGGCAGAGTTCCCAGGTACGGAAGTCGAGAAAGAAGAAGATAGAGAATGGGCCAGTGGCCATCCTATGTTGGAACCCCGTTCACTGGTAACGCAGCGGAAATAGGTTTTAAAATGTTTTAGTACATAGCGTAAACGATCTGGAACTGGTGAACATGAGATCGTAATTATTTTTCGGAACTAATACATACAATATGTAAACACAGGAAATTGTAATCAATATATTAATATATATATATATATATAACCTTACCAACGTTTGGAGGCTCCTTCACTTTACGATATACTCCTGGTCTGTACCACTGATCTTCCTAGCTATTCCCGGAATTGGTAACTATGTGTGGGCGCGTCACGTACTCAAGAACTTTGGATTATGTAGAGAAAAGAAGAAGAAACAATTTCTTCCAAGAGAAAACAAACTAGAACAGTTCTCGTTGTTAAAAAAAATACCTTATATATATACATTTTTTAAAATTCGTGCACAGCTGCACCAAACCTTGTTTCTCTTCTTTTTCTCTTGTTGCATGAATGAAGTTCAAAAAACAAAAAAAAAATAGATAGCTGATCGATATTATCAGTTTTTTCTATTTTTCTTTTATTATATAGTTATATTAAATATATCTCTATAAAATTTTCAAACTAGACCATTATCTCTTTCCAAATATATCTTCATATATTCAAAAGATAATTAGTATTTAAGTGTTCTAGGTATAGTAGGATTCTAACTCACACATACCATAGTTGACTTAAACTTAAATACTATTCCTAACTAAGAATAAAATAATCTAATTATTTTATGTCTCAGTTATGATTTGAACCTACAACCTCCAATTAATAATTAATTCATAATTCATAATTAATTCATAATTCATAATTATTAATAAATTAATTAAATAATCTAATTATTTAATTAATTTAATTATTAATATATTAATTAAACAATCTCATTATTCAATTAATCACTGAATGAATACGTATCACTTTTGTAACACAATTAATTTGACAATCCAATTAATTAACCGTGACCCTTGTTACCTAAATCGATCGGGCTAGCAAGGGGACCTAATAAACCCACAGTATTTTGAGCTCCAATAATCCTCGGGATCATTAATTAAACTCTTTAATTAATATTCCTTGATTATTAACTCCGGTGTTATTCCACTAAAAACCCGAAGCTGCATTCTCTCAACTGTAGACGCTTTTACACAGACCGATACAACTCGGTTTCCATCGATATAGCAATTACACATGGTGTGATCCTCCACATTAGTTGATAATTAGAGCTGGGTCATAATGTCTGTTATACCTCTATAATTACATATATCCTTTAAGTACCGTTGATTCTCTAATGAACAATAAATCCTATTTCCTCGCGGAATTAGGAGAGCGCTCATATTGTCTAAGGCCAGAATCAACCCTTAAGGGAACTACCATCTACTTCTCACAAGAAGGAGTGGATTCCACTATTGTGTACATACCTTCCCAGCCCCAAGCTAAACCGCAATCCAAACATACGGAGCATACTAATCAGGAATTGCATCCAACCTCACCTATGGTATATCAAAGACCACGATCTAACCTGAAGGAGTCGATATGACACTCAAGATTAAGATCACCCACATATAGCTGTCATTAGTTGATATATATAAGAATCTCATCGGTAAACGGATCTTGGTGAGAAATTCATATAGATCATGGCCCGGTCCTATATGATCACATCATACAAGATGCCTCAATTCCCATATCTTCATATGAATGATTCAGGACAGAATCACCGTACATTACAGAATGGACTGTAGCTATAGATTAACTACAAATAAAGTACCCAACTTTATTTGCTATCTATGGACTCTTTAGATTGCATGTCTCTTACTGTATTCATCAGTATATGACACTCATATACACAGTTCGAGATGACATCTGGCAATCTAGGATGTTAATATGCACAAGTTATAAAATAAATAACACAACAAGAAAGAATTGAACTTTTTTTTATTCATTTCATAAACCATTTACAAATTACATCTTTAGGGCATAAACCCCAACATCCTATAGATGAGTTGGAAAAAATTCCTATCTGGAAGGATGACCCCTCTAAGACAGTCAGGATAGGTTCGAAGCTGGAGGCGGGAGTGAATGAGGGTCTAGTGAAACTCTTACAAGAATACGACGATATCTTCGCCCGGAGTCATGAAGAAATGCCTAGGATACCAGTTACCTTGGCAGCTCACAGATTGGTTGTAGATCCTACCTTCAAACCGGTTAAACAGAAGAGGAGGCATTTCAACCTATAAAGGAATGCCGTGGTATAAGAAGAGGTAAACAAACTACTAAAGGCAAAGTTCATCAGGGAGTCCCGGTACCCCGAATGGATTGCCAACGTAGTCATGGTGACAAAAGCAAACGAGAAATGGCACATGTACATTGACTACACTGATCTCAACCGCGCCTGCCCGAAGGATAGTTTTCCGCTATAGAAAATCGACCAGCTGGTAGATTCAACCGCAGGTAACAAGCTCTTAAGCTCTATGGATTCCTTCTCGGGGTACAACCAAATTATGATGCACCCCACTGATCAGGATAAAACCAGTTTCATAACTGGACACGGCCTATATTGTTATAAAGTCATGCCCTTCGGGCTCAAGAACGCATGGGTTACCTATCAGCCTCTGGTCAACCATTTGTTCAAAGATCTGATAGGAAATTCAATGGAGGTATACATTGATGACATGATCACGAAGTCCCAGGTAGCTGAGCAACACCAGGATCACCTCCGTTAGACTTTTCAGATTGTCAGAGAAAATCATATACGGTTAAACCCTGCTAAGTGTGCCTTCGGGGTCGCAACTGGGAAATTCCTCCGGTTTATGGTCAATGAAAGAGGGTTCAAAGTAAATCTGGGGAAGATCAAATCCATTCTGGACCTCGAATCGCCTACCTTGCTCAAGCAGGTGCAGGGCCTGACCGGACGAATAGTAGCCTTGAACCGCTTCATATCAGGATTGACTGATAAATGCATTCCCTTCTTCAAAGCCATCAAACAAGGGAAGAATATGAAGTGGGACCAAAATAATGAGTTAGCTTTCCAATCATTGAAGAGGTATCTTGCTAGCCCACCATTGCTAGCTAACCCAATACCATGAAAAGAACTACAGCTATACTTGGCGGTGTCTGAGACAGCCGTTAGCGGGGCCTTGATAAAGAATGTGGAGACGGGATACAGTGGCCTGTCTATTATATAAGCCGTGCTCTGAACAAGTCAAAAATGCATTACACTCTCCTAGAGAATCTCGTCAGCTCGTCTTCGCATTAGTAATCGCTGCGAGGAAGCTCCGCCCTTATTTCCTAGCTCACACCATCATGGTGGTCATTGATCAACCTCTGCCTCAATTTCTCCAAAGGCTGGACGTATCAAGAAGGCTTGTACTGTGGGCCCTAGAGCTCACCCAGTTTGATATCAAGTATAAAGCCAGAACTACCATCAAGGCCCAAGCTTTGGTAGACTTCATGGTGGAATTCAGTGTAATGCTTGATCGAGATGCTACCCCAAACTCAGATCAAGCCCCTCAGAAAGAACAAGAGCCTGTAGATTAGCCCACCAATCAAGAAACCAGGGTCTTATACACCGATGGGGCATCTAGTCAAGCAGGAAACGGGCGTGGAATCATCCTAACAGATCCGGAAAAAGCCGAATGCTGTCACTGTTTTAGATTCGAGTTCAGCGCCACTAACAACGAGGCAGAGTATGAGGCCTTGCTAGTAGGAAAGAAGGTGGCGGCAGAACTTCGGGCAAGTTACCTCTATGTCAAAGGTGATTCATATCTGGTAGTCAACCAAGTAACAGGTGTATACCAGGCCAAAGGAGATAACATGGCAGCTTACCACAAAAAGTCCAAGAACTCGTATCCCACATAAGGGGTTCAAGATCGAGTAGATACCCAGGCAGCAGAATCATCAGGCCGATGTCCTAGCCAAGATAGCTGCAAGCGGAGGACAGGCACTGCCAAAAGGGGTACCTCTCCAGATAATCTCTAGATCTAGTATAGCAGAAGGAAAAAAGGTCAACCCTGTGGATCGACTTCCATGTTGGATAGATCCCATCGTTGATTACCTTCAACAAGAAAAGCTTCCTGAAGATCTTAATCAAGCTCGCAAGATCAAGAGGACCTTAGCCCGATAATGCTTGGTGGAGGGACACCTTTAACGCGGAGGAAGATCTCTCCCCTTACTCAGATGTCTACATCCCGAAGATGCAAGCTGGGCTCTTAGAGAGGTGCATTCAGGGGACTATGGAAATCATACAGGAGGAGAAGCACTAGCTTACCATGTACTACGCATGGAATATTACTGGCCAACCTTGCACCACGATGCTCCATCTTAACTCGGAGATGTTCATCTATTTCAACCTACTCTAGAGCTCTATCGTAGGCCTCCTAGTTATTCTCCAGGGGATGCTTACCGAAGGATCTGAACAGTCTGCCTACCCATAGGTTTCTTCTGAAATTGGCCAAGGTTTCCTTTTCCGCGAAGACCCCCATCTGGATTACCTCTTTATGGAATCTCTCCACATAGGCTCTGAGCGATTCACCCCACTCCTGGATCTAGTATTGGAGGTGAATATGATTCACCACGTAGGTTGATGCCCTGAAACTGAGCACAGAAGTCAGTAGTCAACTTGGTGAATGAGTCAACGCTCCTCGCTAGTAGCTTCCTGAACCATGTCTTGGCATAGCCCGTTAACGTGGTTGGGAACATTCTGCACATGGTGGCCCTGGTAGCATTCTGAACTTCCATCTGGTGAATAAAACTTTCTAGATGGCTCAGGGGATCCTCGGTTACAGAATATTTATCGGTTGGCATCTTGAATTTGGGAGGTAGTTCTGCCTCTTTGATCCTCCTAGAGAAGGGAGCATTCATCTCTCCCAAGGGGTCTTTTCGATTTCCCCGGTGCTTGCCCTTCTTCAACTCCTAGATTTCTTTCACCATTCTGGCAACCTGGTCCAGGAGACGTTTGTTGCCATCATTCCCAGATTCCACTTCAGAATCTCTGTCCTCAGGCCATTCTGATGTCGCAGAAGCTTCATCCTGATTCTCTCCCTAGGGAGGGTCTTCTCTGGTGCCCCTGTTGCTACCTTCTGCCATTGAACGAGAGCGTCCTCTGGTCGCTTCTTGTTGATGCGGTCTAGAAAAAACTTCAGGCTGGACCAGGTGGTGGCGCTCTGATCGTGCCTAAATTGTTGTATATTTCGGCCCTCATTCCTATTCCATTGTCTCGTTCTTGTGTGTATTTTCTATATATTTTATGTCTAATAGGCTCGTTGGTGCTAATTGCAGGCAATAGATGTAATTTTGGTGTTAGAAGCTAATTGCGGTGGTTCCGGCAGAAAAGGGGCAAAAGGAAAGACAAAGGATCATAAACAGCTCTACAGTGCGGTTCAAGTGCGGGTCGCAACCGCACTCCAACCACACTCATTCCCACAGCCGGGACCTGATTCATGAAGTAAAGATAAAGTGCGGGTCATCCAACCGCACTCCACCCGTACTGTTGCTCAAGACAGAGGAGTGGATTTACACCTGACATTAGAGTGCGAGTATAGTGCGAGTATAGTGCGGGTCATCCAACAGCACTCCACCCGCACTTTTCCCAGATCAGAGAACTGAAGATAAAGATAACCCATACAGTGCGGGTATAGTGCGGGTAATTCACCCGCACTCCACCCGCACTTTGCACGCGACAGCTTCTGTTTTCAAGCTTAACTGACCTATTTTTCCATCCCCTATAAATAGAAAAGCATGGGAACGAACCAAATAACTCCCATATCTCCCAACACTTGTAGTCTAAGCTAGAAATACATCTCCCTATCATCCAAACAATCTCTACTCAATCAAAGGCAACTAGGAGACTTGGATTCAAGCTTCAAGGAAGGAGATCAATCTTCAAGGGTTTACTCTCTACACTCTCTCTTAGTTTATTGGTTTGTAATAGAACATGAGTAGCTAAAATACCCCACTATGGGGTTGATGTTATTTGTTTGATGGATATTTGGGCTTGTAAATAAACTCTATGTGTTATATCTATTCTATCTCTATGTTTTATTCCATTGCTTGAATTGATTTCCATTATTGATTTGCTTGGATACACCCTCCTTGCATGATTGATTTGGATTACTTTAGTAGGCAATTAGGTTGTCTAATGCTCCATTGAATGGAAGGATTTCTGGAAATCCGGCTCTACAACCATGCCCTTAATCTAATCTTGAATTAGTGGCTTTCACTATACACTCTAGGTTAGCCACTTGTGAGAGAATTAGAAGCCTCCACTATACACCCTAGGTTGGCTACTTTAGTGATTTTATGAGAACTAACCTTCGAGTAGAATTCGGTTGATAACCTCGTGCCTCATCCAATCTCAAATGGGTGGCCTTCACTATACATCCTAGGTCGGCCACTTGTGAGGGAATCGAAAGCCATCACTATACACCCTAGGATGGCTACATTAGTAATAGGTTGAGCCATAGCTAGATAGATGAGCATTCAAGGAAAAAGTCCCGATTGAGTAACTAGCCATTGTTTGTTGCTTTGGAGGGATTAATCGCCAGTAGGAGGTCTTCGCTATACACCCTAGGTCGACCTCTTGCTAGAGATATATACCAACACTATACACCCTAGGTTGGTTACATTTGTCAAAACGTGCTTAATTGAGAGTTTGTTGCAATTGCCCCAATATTCACTTACGAGTCCATCAACTCCGTAGTTCCATCATCATTCATTCATCACTCTATTATCATCCCATTTTATTTGCTTTCATAGTTTAGTTTATATTGTATTTTCATTCACCATCACTTTACTTTTATGCATACTAGTTATATTAATCCTAATCTTATCAGTGCTACCCCGATCTCAGTGGACGACACCCGTGCTTACCGCTTTACTTGTATTTCTACTTGTGAATTCATCGCATAGGTTTTATAAATTGTTTTGACGGACGGTTTTCTAACAGCAAAAACCTTCCCATCACGCTCTCTAGGCAGGAGATCGATGGCGGATCTCGCGCGCCGGGGTTGATAACCTGTAGGTTGCCCTAGAACCGGGGGCATGGGCCTGAGTCTGTCATGGACCGATGGTACTGGGGGCACGGGCCCGAGTCTATCATGAACCGGTACTGGAGGTAGTAGTCCCAATATATAAGATTTTAAATAAAAGAGGCTCATAAATGACTTTAAAAATGACCCACCAAACACATAGTTGTTTTTTGGGGTTTTAGCAAAACTGCCCTATTTCAGGGGCTGGATTGCTAATCTACCCTAAAACCAAAAAGAATTGCAAAAATATCCTAAAATTCCCAAAATACCCTCAGTTATAACTACACCCCATTTATTAATCTTATTTATTACATTATCAACCATCAACTAACAATTTACCAACTACCTCATAAAACCCTTAACAAAATAACATCTAACCTTTTTTTTTTCTCTACATCACCTTTCCTTTTTATATTTTATGTTTTAAAAATGTTAGAGAATTTATATAAAGTTGTTTAAAGGGTAAGTATTACATTGTAAAATTATTTTTCCAACCTCTTAATCCTTATTTTGATGATGGTATTCACATATCTTTGCTTCTTCTTTTCTTTCTTTTTTTAAAAAAAATTCGAATGAGGTATAAATCATATGAAAAACAACCATCGGGTCATGGTGACCCGATATCAGGTCACCATGACCCGATGGTTTTCTAACCTATGGAAAAATCCATCGGGTCACCCTGTCCCGAGGAAAAATTCCATCTGGTCATGGTGACCCGATGTCGGGTCGTCTTGTCCCGAGGAAAATATCCATCGGGTCACGGTGACCTGACATCGGGTCACCGTGACCCGATGGATATTTTCCTCAGGATAGGGCGACCCGATATCTGGTCACCATGACCCGATGGTGTTTTCCATAGGTCAGAAAACCATCGGGTCATGTCGGGTCGCCCTGTCCCGAGAAAAAAATCCATCGGGTCACGGTGACCCAATGGAGTTTTCAAGGTTTTCTAACCTATGCAGAAAACCATCGGGTCAGGGTGACCCTATGGTTTTTTCATAGGTCCAAATTTTATTTTTATTATAGATACATTTTTTTTCCTATTTATATTCTTTTAAATAATGATTATTTTAATGATGGATGATATTTGTTGAATTATTTTTCAGGATTGATGATGAAAAGTGTGCATTTGGTTTTGAATTGGGGTGGAGAATGGAAAAGTCATCATGGTGAGTATTGGTATGAAGGTCGAAGAGCGAAGGCGTTTGATTTTTCAAGGGATTCAAATTATGATCAATTGTTAGATAAGGTATACAACGTCACCGGAATTGATAGAGACCATTATCGGGTTAGTATGACGACTTTTCCACAAACTTTTCGTCCTAGCATGCCAATAGAGATTGTTGATGTTGAGGATGTTGCATTGTTGCTTCGTCGAGAGAATGTTGACCCATTACTTTGCATCAGTGTTGAGGAAATCGGTCATGAGTCTCCAAAAATGAAACATAAACCACCAGAATCCTCTCACAACCTACACCATGCAACTCCCCATTATGAATCTCACCATACACACAAAAACAACATACATGTCAGTATTATGGATGAGTTTCAAAGGTCGGATGTACCTAAGGCTGCTTGTTTGGATGATATTCGAGAGGGATTCACACCAATTGCCAACATTGATACATCTCCTCCTCATCATTTTAGTTTTCAAGGTATGACGAGTAATCAACACATCCCCGTGCATGATGAAACAGGACCACCGTTTAATTACAATCGTGAGCAAGTTCCCAATCGGTATGATGAGCAGTTTGCCCATGTCCAAAGGCTTGTTCCACCTTTATATGCATTTTAATCACAATACAATCGAATCACATATAATTCAACAGTTTTTTGAATCTTTTGTTAGGGTTCGAAAATTGAAAACCAAATCATTTCAACTATACAACCATAAAATCCTAAATCAATCCACTAAAGCAAACCAATCAAACTAAAAAATTGAAAACCCAAACAACAATTTCAACTCAAAACCATAATAGGGTTCGAAACTCAAATTACCTCGACTTAAACTCGAAACCACGCTGACGAAGGCAACGAATGCGGCTGCCATAAAATTGATGGCGATGCCGGCGACGGTGGCTGGAACAGGATGGAATGGGTTCGAGATAGGGTGGCTAGATGATTTGGGATTTTAGGGCAAATGTGAGTGAAATTGGTTTTTGTTTGTCGATCGCGATAGGGTGGCTAGAGGATTTGGGTGGGTTCGAAACTCAAATTACCTTGAATTAAACTCGAAACCACGCTGAGGAAGGCAATGACGACGGCTGGCGTGAACTCAATGGCGATGCCGGCGACAGTGGCTGGAATGGGATGGAGTGGGATCATGATAGGGTGGCCAGAGGAATTGGGATTTTGGGTGACCGTGAGTGAAATTGGTTTTTCTTTTAAGACAAGGGTAACAACATCATTTCAGGGCATTTTTGCAATTGATTTAGGTTTTAGGGCAGATTTGCAAATGGTCCCCTAAAACCAGGCATTTTTGCTAAAATCCTTTTTTTTAAAGCCCACCAATGGAAACTCAACCTATAAATGACTTTAAAAATGACCCACTATACACATAATTTTATTTTTTAAAGGCCCACCAATGAAAACACATTTATCATTCTTACAACAATAACATTGGATCAAGGGTGGTAGTGGGTTAAATCCTAACAACACTCTTGTTTGTTAAAAAATAATCCTCTTTTATATCTTTCAAAAAACAAAACCTCAAAACTCTCTTGATACGAAAATTCAGAAGTCGTTGTTTCGAAAGTAATTAAATCAATACACTTTATTTTGGTAACTTTTTATTTGCTATTTTGTTGTATTAGAGCTTTGAGTTTGAGCTATTATAAATCTAGTAAGATTGCAATATTTACACCACTCAAAATCATATGTACACCCTTTTTTGTACTTACACCCCATTAATTTTTTTAAAAGGATTATATCTTGTAAACACACCCCAAAAATGACCAAATATGTCTTTTATTTTAGGCTTAATTGCGCAAACATCCCATAATTTTAGACAAAATTGCACTCATATGCAACCTTTCCATTTATTGCACAAACATCCCCTGTAAGACGTTGACTTTTTGTTGACCAAAAGGGAATGACGAAAATACCCTTATATGAAATTATCAATTACCCCCTGAGCTTTGCCCTTAAATAAACTGGTCCCTCTATTCTCTATAATAGCATGTCAACCCCTGAAAACATTTGATCTCTAATTAAAAAAATTAAATGGTTATATTAGTAATTGAACCAACAACCTTAGTTAAAAGCCCTAACCAGCTGAGCTACACAAGCTTATTGATATAGAATTGTTGATTTAAATATATATATATATATATATACATATATCTAGTTATATAATGCATATATCTATAACTCTATATATATAGTTATATAATTATATTTTAAGTCTTAATTGTACAAAATAATTTAAATATGTATCTTTCCATAATTTATAAACTCACATTTAATAATAATATATAAAAATAGATTAATGAAAATGAAAAAGAAAATAAGAAAAAAAAGGAAAAAATCATTTTAAATCTGTTAAAATTATGGAAAGAAACAGATTTATATTATTTTATGCCATTAAGCCTTAAAAATAATTTAAATCTATTTATATAATTTAAAATGAACTCATAGATATATATATATATATATATAATATTTTAAATAAATTCATATTTAATAATAATAATATATAAAAAAAGATTTATGAAAAAGAAAAAGAAAATAAGAAAACAAAAGGAAAAGAATTATTTTAAATCTGTTAAATTATGGAAAGAAACATATTAAATTATTTTGTGTAATTAAGCCTTAAAATATAATTATATAACTATATATATAGTTATAGATATATATATATATATATATATATCAACAATTCTATATCACTAATCTTGAGTAGCTCAGTTGACTTAGGCTCTTAGCTAAGGTTGTTGGTTCAATCCCTATTAAAAACATTTAATTTTTTAATTAGAGGCCAAATGTTTTTAGGGGTTGTTTGCTATTATAGAGAATAGAGTTACCAGTTTATTTCAGGGCAAAGCTCAGGGGGATAATTGATAATTTCATATAAGGGTATTTTCGTTATTCCTTTTTGGTCAACAAAAAGTCAACGTCTTACAGGGGATGTTTGTGCAATAAATGAAAATGTTGCATATGAGTGCAATTTCGTCTAAACTTAGGGGATGTTTGTGCAACTAAGCCTTTATTTTAATTTGATGAAATAAAAATAAAAATAAAATATGGGAGAAACCACACCAATAGCCTTCTTATTAGACATGTTGACAGAGGAAGCAGTAGCCTTTTCCTCCATCTTTTCAAATCTAGACAGCCTTCTCCTCGGTCTTTTCCAGGTTTGGGGATCTCTACTATTTAATATTTGTTATTCGAGACTGCAAGGGTGAGATTATGGTTCTGGTTTTGTTGTCCCTTTGTGCCTAGATACTTGGCTATGTTAAGGGAAACAATCTCAGTGATCAAGCTAATCAAGAAGTTCATGACAAGCATGGAAACAATCCCTGTAATCAAGAAGTCTATGACAAGCATAGAAACAATCCTTGTGACCAAGCAAATCAAGACATAAAGCATGCAAACAATTTTTACAATCATGTAGCTCATTAATCAACTAATGTTTCTTTAGTTTAGGCTATTAGCTTTTATTATTTCTCCATGTAAATTTCTACCATCATGTATAAAAAATATGTATAAGTACACTCTGAAAATGCAATGAAAAACAAAGCCTTCATTCACCCTTTTGTTCAAATTATTTTCACATGGTATCAGAGCTAATACCCGTGAATCTCTCCAGCCATCCCAATATGTCTTCATCTTCTTCTTTTTCTCTCCCTAAAGAAGAACCTAAACTCCATCAGAAAGACTGGCAGGACATGTATTATTGTTATGTGCATCTATGTTTTTCATCACACTTCACACTTGCACAACATTCATATAGGTTATGTGTGGTTTAGTGTCGAAAAAAGAGTTTTTCTCTCTACCGTGGCTTGATCCACTGGGTGTACCATGGCATGTACACATGCCTACACTGCGGTTGTTCCCAATATGATTTACGCGGGTGATAGCACGGTAGGTGCTCAATGCATGAGCAGCGGTTTACACCGCGGTCGGCTCCAGAGAGGTTCCCGTTGTTGGTTACGCAGTGCATACCCCCTGGCTCATAGCGGCCCTAACCGCAATGCATTCCAGAAGATTGGTTCTTCTGTTGTGCGGTCTACACCATGGTCTAGACCTTTGCATGTACTGCAGTACAAACCACGGTCTGACGCTATGTTTTGAGAACTTGTTCAAAACAACGTCATTTAATCTAGGGCTGTTATATATGTATTCTTTTCTCTTCCATTTAGAAAATAACTCAAAACTTCCAGATCCTAGTGAGAGAAAGAGTTCCCTTAGTGAGAGAAAGCTCCGAGAAAGCTCCAAGAAAGCTTCTGTAACTCTCCAAACCTCAAACCTCATCTTTCATCTCTAGCATCATTCAAGCATGAATCTTCACTAATGTCTTCACTTGGTAAGTAGAACAAACATCTTAAATCATATATTGTTCTATTTCATCAAGACATGTCATTTATTACTTAAGTTAGCAAATCTTCATATTTATTGCATATCTATTGAAGTTATGACATGTTTGGGGTTTGTTTGTGATAACTAGAATTTAGGACCATATTGCCCTTCTAGCTAAGTCTTTATTTCTTGCATCTAGACTTCGATATTTAGGCCTCATTAATTGCATTTCTTGATTGTATATTATTGCCCTTGTTATATGTTGTTATAACTTGTATTGGTTGGACTTCATTTGACAATTAAGTTGTTAGATTTTATCTATATATCTAATTGAGTCTTTATATATGGGCATGTAGGCATTATTTGATAACTAGGTTGTCAAATTGCATTATAATATCTAGTTAAGCATTTTGTGTGTAGTCTTACACATTATTGCATTTGAGCATATTGTTATATTTTCACTTAGACCTTTATACTATTCATAGAGTCAAAGTCTTATGGCTTCTAGGTGAAGTTGTACAAGCAAGTGAAGTCTTGCAACCAAGGATGGGTTGGCAAGCATTGGTCAAGTGCCATTGTAAAAGGCCTGATGGTAGAGTAGGAGGTGTTAACGCCAAGAGTAGTGGATCAGGAGATATCACTAGGGACTGAGCCAAAAGTGGTGAGTGGTAGTGATCATAGCATGAGGTTGTCGAGAGTGAGTGTCCGTGTATCACTTGAGAGTGTAACCTTTTATTTATATAGTGGATTTTTGTGGCTCAAGTGGCTAGCGTAGCTAGTCCCGTGGTTTTTTTTCCACATTTAGAGTGATTTGAAATAAATCAATTTCTATATTTATAGTGATTTGAAATAAGTTAATTTCCACATTTAGAGTAATTTGAAATAAATCAATTCCACATTTAAAGAAATTTGAATATTTTAGCAAAATCAGTGGAATTGTATATCTTCATTATTTTTATAATTATTCATATGTGTGTATATATATTTACACAGTAATATCAATTAAATGCTTTCATACAAAAAACTCTCAATTTTCTATACTTGTTTCCCTACCAAAAGATCATAGCAAAATAATATCAATAAAAAGTATCAATTTCATTGTACATTTACTCTGAAACTCTTTGAAGGTACAAGTTCTTGAACTTTGTTTCATTTTTAATTTTGATTAAAGATGTATTCCTTTTTATACTCTTTGTTTTCTTTTAACACAAAACATCTCATCAATAAAATTTAGGCCTCTCCCTCGGGTCAAAAACTTAAATATCACTTTTTTGGGTGGGATTTGTACAAATAGCACCACATCAATAAGTCTTGTTTTAATAGCACTAAAAATTGATTTCAGACAAAAATACCCTCATATTAGGGCAACAAACATCTGAATTTCATAATTTACTTTTAACTTTTCCTCCTTTGAAATTTTTTACTTCGTTGACTAAGGAAAGTGTTTCTTCAACGAGAAACCCATCGACGGCGACGAACAAACAGCAATGAGAATCCATTGACGACGGCGACAAACATTACGGCACAGGCAGACAACCGTGAAGACTTCGACGGCAGCGGTTACACGCCAGCGACAAGTAGATCAAGAAACCCATTGACGGCGACGAAAAAATAGCAACGAGAATCCATTGACGACGGCGACGAACAGTACGATACCAGCAGACAACCGTGAAGACTTCGACGGTAGCGGTTACACGCCAGCGACAAGCAGATCGAGATCCCGTCGATAGAAACCAGCTTTGATTTGAGGTATTTTCGTTTGGGTTTTGTGTTCAAATTTGATATTGTTGATTTTTGTTTCGTTTTTGTTGATTTCGATTTAGTTTTTTGTGAATTTGATTTTCAATGGTCATGTTTTGTTGTTTGAATGAGTGGTGGTGTTATTGATTTCGATTTTGTTGTTTTGTTTTGAATTTGTTCTACTGTTTGGTAGATTTAGGTAGGTTGGGTGATTTCGTTGAATTTGTTGAATTATTTAGGTAGTTTGGGTGATTCAGGTAGTTTGGTAGATTTAGTTTGTTTGAATTTGTTCTACTGTTTGAATTTCTTCTCATAATCAGTTTCAGTTAAATTAGCATAAATCGAAACTTATTTGACATGTATTCTGGACTTTAATTCTGTGTAAGAGACTTAATTCTATATAATCTAAACTCATTTAATATGTATAAGAGACTTTAATTCATGTGGAATGGAGAATTAATTCGTGTGAAATCGATACTTATTTATGATTTATTCGAGACTATCTAGTATATATTCGGGACTTAATGGTATATATTCGGGTTCGGGACTTAATTGTGTATACTTGAGACGTATCTAACTTGTAATCGTGACTTAATTCATGTGTGTTCGAGACTTACCGGTGTATATATAGAAATAATTGTTTCATCGGAGACTTAATTGTTTGTAATATTATATATGCAGATGGTGAATCTTAAGAGGCTACTGAAAACTCCTGAATCGGATTGGTATAAAGGAACAATTACTCGCCACAATCACATCAAAATCCTTAAAGTAATAGACGATGCACTTTCCGACATAGATGATGGGGGGGTCCAAAAGCAAAGATTCATGGACTCATGTTTTGGACATTTCTTACTTATGCATCGAACCATGCAGTTTTCTGGGACGATTATGCATAGCTTGCTTTTGTGGGAGATACATCACGATGGCAGCCCAAATGAGATGCGGTTCTTGTTGGGAAACGTGAGTGTCCATTTTTCAAAAATTGAGTTTTGTCTAATTACAGGGTTGAAGTTTGGAGTCATGCCTGACACGACAGAGTATTTAGAGGTGGAGAATGGCATACACCAAAGGTGTTTTGGTGGTCGGAATGAAATAAAGTTTGAGGAAGTGAAGGAAAGGGTACAACAAGGTGAGTGGACATAGGAGTTTGACATTGTGAAGTTGTGTTTGTTGTTATTGCTTCATGTATTTTTGATCGGAGCGGATGAGAGAGGTAGAGTGCCTATATGGCAGGTGCGGCTTGTAGACAACTTGGACGCATTTGATAAGTTCCCATGGGGTTGCCTTGTCTACAGTTACTCTATATATGGGTTCAAAACTGCATTGTCCGGTCGGAGAGGGCGATCCAAAGGAAAGGATAAGCACTCGAAAGAGAAGTACAACATGTGGGGGTTTTCGTACGCTTTATTGGTGAGGCTTACAATATAATTATGAAACATTTTAGTTATAATTTTTACTTATCTATTATTATATTTGCTAACAATTTTTTATTACCTGAATGTTGTAGATATTCGCTCTAGAAGTGATTCCGGCATTGGCTAGGGAATTCGCCATTCATCATAACGTTGACCCATTTCCACGTATTCTGAAGTGGGAGTTCACGAGGCGACCCCGGCCGGATAAAGTCAAAAAAATTATTAAGAATAGGGTAATTTGTTTCTAACCTATTGGATATTATCATCGATTCGAATATTTTTTTTGGTTGTCTGTGTTTGTATCTTGTATTTGATTTTTGAATAAATTCAGATGTTTGTGGAACCGGAAATCACCCCTACGAATCAGGAGGTTGGAAAGTGGTACTATGAGGAGGTACAAAACGTTGAGGATTTGTATCCGGCTCCCGGTGCGTTAGAAAATATGTTAGATGAGTGTGATGCACATCAAGGCGGTTGTAGCACAGACAATCGTACACCTCGACAGACTAGACCCAGCAGCGCTGCTGAGCCTAGTGGGACTGCTATACCTACACCTACCACGGGTGTATGTGACATTCCTACCCCTCCACGACGATGTTTCAGAGCATGAACTGTAGGGGGGGCTAGTGTTACGTATAGTGGTACTGTGAGGTGGATTTTATGCATAATTTTAGTTATGTAATTTATATTAGTAACTTTTGAATGTTCATTTCAGGGACCACCTGGAGTTCATACGCATCAATTGGAGTCCGTGATGCAATCATTCCAAGAGTTACGGGACGAGTTTATGGATTATGAGTCACGTATACAGGATTGGCTTCAGATAGTCTTGGATGAGGTTCGAGATAGCAACCGACATAGAGAGGAACAACATGCTGAGATGATGCATATCATTCGTACATATAGGCATATCGATGAACAACACCATACTCCTCTGGGTGAATCATTTTACATGCCCCATCATGCTCGGTCTGATCCTCCATGTATGGACCATGGTCATCCATTGGATCCTCCAGTGATGGCCCAACAAACTTCAGAGGTCCAGGATCATCCACTCATGGCCCAACAGACTCCAGAGGTCCAGGATCCTCCAATGATGGCCCAGCAAACTTCAGAGGTCCAGGATCATCCATTGGTGGCCCAGCAGACTCCAGAGGTCCAAGATCCTCCATTGGTGGCCCAGCAGACTCCAGAGGTCCAGGATCCTCCATTGGTGGCCCAGCCGACTCCAGAGGTCCAGGATCCTCAACTGATTGCTCAAAAGGGTCGGGATACTTTGGCTAGTACAAGTATGGAGGAAATACCAGTACGCTTGCGGAAACGGGGCTGGCAGTTGACCACTCCATATACTGACCCATGTAAGACTAAGAGGGCTAGGTCAGCAGCCCATAAATTCAAGCCAAATGAACAGGTTGCTGCGGAAATGTTGGCGGAGTACGTAACATTTAAGGAGGACCCAACTGAGAGGTAATTTTAAGATACAAGTCTTTTACATATAGGTGTACTTAAATGCTGGCGGAGTACGTAACATTTATTTTGTTCACAGATGTGATGTAGACGTAAAAGTCATAGTTGATGTCCCTTGGTTCGTTCAATTTGAGTCCAACAACACTGTTTTGGAAGACACGGTATGAAGTATACAATTATTCAAGTTCTCTTTCATTGAAACTATGAGATTACATTGTCTAACAATCATGTATATGTCCATAATTTTTACAGCATCTGGAAGCCTATTTGAAGATAGTAAGGAAGCGTCAACGCATGTTTCCAGAAGTGTACCAACAGAACGTCAACATCATAGATCCGTATCTTTACGTAAGTACTTAGTTTTTCTATTACTATACAATTTAGCATATTTTTACTCTACCCATGCTTAAATTACAGTTTTACATGCTAAATTGGTGGGAGCAATTAATGCCTGCTGGAACGACGGATAAACCTTTTCTAGAATGGCCAGTGATATCTTACAAATGGACCAAAGAACAATTAGCATGGGCTAGAGGGAATAACGATAACGGCTGTCGTCCGTGGAAGGAGGTCGATACGATATGTTATGATAAGGATGGCATCTATTTATTGTTTTTACATCGGATAGCTCGCATTGTTATTTATCCTCTTTTGTTTGTGTTGGATCCAGCTCTTGATTCCGATGTATGTTGGAGGCGGTCATTGGTTAATGGCTAGCGTGGAGCTAACACTACGATCCATCCGTTTGTATGATCCGTGGCAGCAGGAGGTTCAATACGAAATCCGAAATCAACAAGTTGCTTGTTTACGGTATTCTCTGCCTTTGATGCTGAATCAAATTGGTTTTTACAAAAAGAGGCGGGGGAAGAACACAACGATGTCTCCGGAACCGTTTCATGTGGTTGTAGTAAGCAAACATAACATTCCCCAACAAAAAACTAGGTAAATAGCACAACTTTAATGATTATATACGGTATTGAATTCCTTATTTTGTTTATAAGGTAATTAACAGTTTCTGTACATCTTTATAGTGGCAATTGTGGAGCACACACTTTAGCTTTGATTGAGCATATTGTGGCAAAGAGAAAGAAGTTCAATTGGACTGATGACCAAATGCCACAGATGCGACAGAAAATGGCTGTGGAAGTATTTTCAAACTCCTCCATTGTTGAAGACTAGTGAAGTATGTTATGTATGGATGGACTTTTGAATGGTTATTGCAAATGTTATTATGGATGGATTTTTTGTTGATTATGAATGTTATTGTATGTTATGCATGGATGGACTTTGGAATGGTTATTGACCCAACGTTATTATGGATGGATTTTTTGTTAATTATGAATGTTATTGAACGAAATTTGGGGTGGATTTTTGAATGGTTCTATTGACAGTTGATTACATTTATATTGAATTGTGGATGGACTTCCAGTAATTCTAGAATTACGAAACTTATTAACTCTATTCGAGACTTATTATGTAAGTTCGAGACTTATTGTTATCAAATTCGGGACTTAATAAAACAATGCGTAAGTATTTCGAGACTTACTGGTACGTAATGACATCGTCAATTATTTAGTAAGTAAATTATTTAGTCATCCCAGTAAGTCTCGAATGGATTATAAATAAGTCTCGAAAGTTATATAAATAAGTCCCGAATTTGATAACATTAAGTCCCGGTATTGAATTAAACAAGTCCCGAAATTGGTATAAATAAGTCCCGACAATAAAATAATTAATTATTCACCATCCACTTAACTAGTCAAACAATAACATTAATTCTGATTGATGTCCCAGTAAGTCTCGAATTGATTATAAATAAGTCTCGAAAGTTATATAAATAAGTCCCGAATTTGATAACATTAAGTCCCGGTATTGAATTAAATAAGTCCCGAAATTGGTATAAATAAGTCCCGACAATAAAATAATTAATTATTCACCATATCAAAACTAGTCAAACAATAACATTAATTCTGATTGATGTCCCAGTAAGTCTCGAATTGATTATAAATAAGTCTCGAAAGTCATATAAATAAGTCCCGAATTTGACACCATCCACTTGCAAATTACAAACCAACAAATGTCTAGCTTTTACAAAATCCGCACATAACACCTACTAACCATCCACTTGCAAAATGAAAGCATTACAAGTTGTTGTCTCCAACGATCTCATCCCTTTTTGGGCAAGTTTGTTTGTTATGCCCGATTTCATGGCATACACTACATTTTCGACGATATGCATCTGGAATAGTACTACTGGAGCTGGGGCCAGGATTCGGACACCTCCTGGAATTGTGACCCTGTGTTCCGCATTTTTTGCATTTTTGTTTGCTAGGCCTCTCAGAGACGGACTGAAATCGACTTCTTCGGGGCCGACTAGATTGTGTTCTGATATCTGGCGTTAAGACAACCCGATTTTTGATGTCTGGAGGAATTACCCAAGTATTTGGATGGCCCACCGGCATGATCGGTATAGAATATGCATCGACAAGGACATCCTTTTTGTAGTAATCTGCACATAATGAAGTGTAATCCAAGTTTCGCTCCCTGTGAATTTAACAACAAATAACATTCACCGTAACTGCAATCATAAAATGTGCATGTATTTTCCGAAAACAATATATTACCTAGCAGCTGTGAGTGCATGAGCACAAGGTAGATGATCAAGATCGAAAACCTTGCATGTGCATGTCTTTTCCAACAGGTTTACTGTCCAATGGTCTCCCCGTAGCTTCACTAGAAATATGTTCCAATCAACGTGAGTCGCGGTCATATGATTACACTCAGCTATTCGCTCCAAAATCTCTGCATGTGCAGCGTCACTGAGTTGTGAACGCATGTTTACTGTAGCTTGGTGACGATTGTAAAACCATTTCTGGAGCATGTTCCTAATGAACTCTGCTAATGTCATCACTGGTAATTTGCGGGCAAATCGTAAGCATGAATTAAGACATTCAGCAACATTGGTTGTCATCATGGAAAATCTCCTCTGTGGACAATAAAGACGTGACCATTTATGAGGTCCGATTTCCAAGACATATTCATATGCATTCTTATGCAGCTTCTTTAACTCTTCCATCTCCCGGTCATAATCCACTTGTCTGTATGCTCTGGCAGCCCGTTGAAATAGTTCTGCAACATCCTTTCTATGGAACTTTTTCCTTACATTCTCGGAAATGTGCCAAATACAAAATACATGGGTTACATTTGGTAAGACTTTCTGTATCCCAACTTCAATGCTTGCATGACGATCAGACACCAAAACCAAATCGTCGATATGGCCAAGGGCATCCTTCAATGTCTGTAGAAACCACTCCCATGAACTGTTGTTTTCGGAATCCCCATAACCAAACGCTATAGGATATACTTGTTCATTTCCATCTTGTGCTGTGGCGACAAACATTGTACCTAAGTATCTCCCCTTTAAATGTGTACCATCAATGGCAATAACAGGACGCATACATCGGTGGAAACCTCGAATTGAAGCTCCAAACGACATGAAAAGTACAAAAATTGATTATCATCTGTGCATTGTATATCCGTGATCGTGCCATGATTTAGTTGTTCCAAAACATAAGCAAAAGATGGAAGCAACTGGAACGACTCCTCATGTGTTCCATATGTCAATGACAATGCATACTGCAAGGATGCATGTGCCTTACTGTACAAGAGTTGGATCCCATACATAGACTTCATATCTCCAATGATGTCTCTAGGACACATGATACGTCCGTCGTTATCTTGAAGTCTAGGGGCTATAACTTCACCAATGATGAATGCACTAGCTTGTCGGTGGCACCGGTGAACCTCTTCCAATGGACAGTTGTGCTTGTTTTCAAAACTTCTTACTTGAAAGTATGTCCCCTCGGACACCCTAACTGCTCTTAATTTCCAGGTACAATTTTCATGCTTGCAAACCAAATGTAAAACGGATTTGTTGGACCGTTTCACCTTCCATTCAAAATTCTCTCTCATCGCATGAATGCCTACTAACCGTTTTAAATCCTTCTTCCTTGGGAAAAATTGTCCCTTGTAAATCATAGTGTTAGGTGTACTAGAACCCATGGTGCTCATGTCGCCAAACGAAAATGACTCTGATCCAGGGATGACCCACGTTGTTTGATTGTTCGAACTAGAAATGTTATGCTCTCCTTCCACGCGTCTTCCCGATGCATCATGTTGTTCAGGACCATAACCAATATCAAAGCGGTCGTTTAACTGCGGTTCCAAGTCACGGTCAAAATGAGGTCCGGTATGAGGTGCATCAAGGTCAACTACCTAGTACGAATCATGGACAGCATTATTATCAGATTGCCGTGTTTCTACAGGAGTTTGATTGATTTGAATGTCTTCACCCATGACCCGTTCCTCGTATCTTCTTTCAACAAGTGTAACACACACTTTCGGAATTACCTTGTCTTCCCCTAATAGAAACTGAACGTCATCATCATCCGCTATCATAGTGCGACATGTACTGTCTGGACTAACAGATATTGATTCTATGTCAATTTCATATCTGTTCGGATCATGTTTGACAATGGCCTTCACAACCCCCAGCAGCTCTTCATATGTCAAATTCTTCCGGACATATACACCTTTATTAATGGCGCCGACATATCTTTGGCTTCCATCCGGTAGTTCATTCCATCGTCCATTATATGATATCAATATTCTAACTCGATCCATTGTCCTACAAACAAATAACAATATCAAATCAAATTGCTCACCATATGAAAACTAGTCAAAAAATAAAAGTAATTCGGATTCATCCCAGTAAGTCTCGAATTAATGGAATTAAGTCTCGATAATGATATAAATAAGTCTCGAAAGCGATAGAGTTAATTATTCACCATATAAAACTAGTGAAACAAACAACAATAACAGTAGTTCATCCCAGTAAGTCTCGAATTAATGGAATTAAGTCTCGATTTAATATATATATATATAAGTCTCGATAATGATATAAATAAGTCTCGCATGTGATATAAATAAGTTTCGATAACGATATAAATAAGTCTCGGCTTTGACATAAATAAGTTCCGAATAAATAAGTCTTGCTACGAGCATAAATAAGTCTCGACCATGATATAAATAAGTCTCGAAAGTGATAGAATTCATTATTCACCATATGAACACTAGTGAAACAAACAACAATAACAGTAGTTCATCCCAGTAAGTCTCGAATTAATGGAATTAAGTCTCGAATTAAATATATATAAGTCTCGATAATGATATAAATAAGTCTCGCATGTGATATAAATAAGTTTCGATAACGATATAAATACGTCTCGGCTATGACATAAATAAGTTCCGAATAAATAAGTCTTGCTACGAGTATAAATAAGTCTCGAACATTATTTAAATAAGTCTCGAAAGCGATAGAGTTAATTATTCACCATATAAAACTAGTGAAACAAACAACAATAACAGTAGTTCATCCCAGTAAGTCTGGACAATTAAATAATTAAGTCTAGAAACATAGATAAATAAGTCTCGAAAATAATATAAATAAGTCTCGAAACAAATACAATTATGTCTCGATACGAGTACACTTGTGTGTCGAAATCAAGACTTATTTTCTGGAAAACCAGTTTTCCAGAAAAGACAGTTTAACGACAAAAGACAGACTTTTCCACAAAACCAGATCGAAATGGAGAATTAGCTTCACTTCAACATATAGATCTAACAAATTGAAAGTGAAAGTTTCCATACCACAATTGAAATGGAGGAAATTTACCTTTTCAACTCTTCAATCTTCAAACCTTGGCATAAACTTATTGGATCTACTCTTCAAATCTGGGCATTTTTGAAAGATTACCTTGTGAATGAATGAAAAATTATGGAAAAGTTACTGGATCTACAAATGAATGGAGAGAAAATGATAAGTAGAAGAACGGTTGAAAGAAGAGAAAAAATAGAGAAAACGTTGACTGAGGAAATGATAAGTAAAAGTTGTAAAAGTAAAAGGAGGGGCATTTTCGTCAGCACACCCTTTTAGGTGCTAATAAAACAAGACTTATTATAGTAGTGCTAGTTGCACAACTCAACTTCCAAATGGTGCTATTTTGAACCATTCCCTCCCTCTAACAATTGCTCAACTTTATTTTATGGAGATGTTTTAATGAATGGATTTTGGAGTGAATAAAATAGAATTATAAATGAAGCTTTATAATTAATTACTGGAATTTTTGGAGTTCATTAAAGTGTTCAAGTTTGAGTGTTAGTGTAGGTTGAAATTGCGATATGTTTTAATATTGGTGAAGCAACTTACCGTGTTTTTTATTTTAGTTATATTTTTAGGTTGCAATTGATGCTGAATTTTGGTATAAGAATAGTAGACATATATATCTACTTGTGTTATAATTTTCGGAAGTTTTGGTGGTGTTCATATTAGGGAGACTTTAATTCTAAATCGATTACATATGCAGATTTTCTGAATCATCAAACTGACCTTATTGTATTGGAGTAATTTTAAATTACAATTGGGGATGTATTTAAGTTTGATTTTCAGTATTGTAATTTTAGAGGCATAATTGAATCAGGATATAAATTATCGTGAATTTTGGTGTCATATACGTATTTTAATTCTTTGAGTATATTTGATGTTTAAGCCATGATATTTAGGCTGACAGTCATGAGCTCTTGGTGTTGTAGGAATTTTAATTCTCAAAGAGAGATAGATAAAATTCTGATTTTCGGTATTGAGATAGATTACTGATATATTAGTCTATAAATAAAGTTTTGGAATTTTTTGTGGTCTGTAGGATTGTTAAATAATTATACGAAGTCTGATTGGAGGATCAAAATATATCCTGTCAGGATTTGACCCTTGTGTGTTTAGAATATCATAGGAAATTATCGGTGTTTGATAAAATTATGATATTTTGAGGGGAATTAGTAATATGATTTTTGAATTTATTGACTAAGTTTTGCAATTTGTTTTAGGCCCTTAAGATTTTCAAATCACTAACGTTTGAGCACTAAAAACTGTTTTTCTTAAATCTCTTCATGAAAATGAATAAAAAAATGTTCTTACAAAGTTGAGTTAGATTTCTTTTATTTGGCTGGTTTAATTGAGGGATTATATTCTATATGTTTAGGTTCCTCTCGTGATTTCCCAATATCGTTAGTGAAACCTTAAACTTGCTATCATCGGAGGTAAGTAGATTTCTTTTTTTGCATAGTATGTAATTGCACAAATGTTTTCTTAGAAACCAAATTTATTTATCATATTGTAATGTTCTGAAATATTTTATTATATACGTTTATAAACTCATTTTACTACTTAGTTTTTACTTACATATTTGTTACTTAATTCTTTTTAAATAAGTTTTGCCTTTACTAGACCTTTTTGCTTAAATGCTTAAATGTTTGGTCCTTTTATGATTTAGTAATGCAAATGTATTGTTATATATATATATATTTTTTTTTTTGAAAGTAATGTTTTAGCTCAACGTCAGTAGTAAATGAAATGTGAAATGAAATGTTGATCACCGGTGATAATGCAAATGCAACGTGCGCGACAAATGAAATGTTATGATTTTGGTCTTGTACCAATTTCTGAAATGTTATGATTTGGGTCTCGTACCAATTTCTGAAATATAAATGGCCGGGTCACCGGGAGTATTGGTGACACTACTTGACTTGAGCTTATTTTTATGAAATGTTATTAATCGTTATCGTACAATGAAAATGCTACTTTTGCAAGTTTTACTTGTATTTGAAAATGTTTACTTTTACAAACTTATTTGTATATTAATATGTTACTTTTATAAGTTTTACTTGTATTTGAAAATATTACATCTGCAAGTTTAATTGTATTTGAATATTTAAAAATTTATGTACTCTTTAAATGTCATTATTCATAAATGTTTTCAATTACGTATTATGCAATACTTATTGAGTTGACAGCTAACCCCTTGTCATTAACATTTTTTACGGACTGAGTTTTTAGAAGCTGATCTCTAGGGCATTAGACTTTCAGAAGTGGAAGTGATTGAGATTTTATGTAATGTTTTCCTCTTTTTTTTTGTTACTTAGAATTTGAGTTTAGGTGCATGGTATTGTTTTATTTCCCTTTAGAGCGTTTTGCACATTATTGTTGGATATATTTGGAGATATATTTTTCAGTAGAAAATGGTTTATTTGGAGTTATTCAATGATTATTATTTTGTTTTTGTGAAGTAATTAATAATTTATGACATAACATCTCATATCAAAGGGTTTAATTACTCTTGAATTTTGAGGTGTTATACTATCAGATTATCATTCAACAGAATGATTTCGTTCAAAACAGTTTGAAGGGTGCTATGGATTTGGTTGAGGTAGTCAAATCTGGACTCATGACGAGCCGTAATTTTTTAAACTCCATTACGGAATTCGGTATCCATAAGAACCGATCATGGCTCTGATACCAAATTGATATGTACCAATTAAGGTAAATACATAGAGAATTTAGGATAGCATTTCAGAATTGAAATACATAAAAAGAAATAGAGGAGAAATAGATACAAGGGAGATAATTTGCCTTAATAATTCGATGCATTTCATTGAATTCAAATGAGCCATTTATAAACTTTCAAACAACAAGTGGCCAGCCACAATTCCTGTGAATAAGGAACAACTACCCACTAACAAAATAATGCCAAAACAAAAGGAACCCACTAACAGCTAATAAACTAATGCTATGAATTCAAAACAACTAACTTATTGACCGCTACTTGATCTACCTAATAGCCTGACCCACAATCTCCGTCTTCCTGCATGTGCCACGTGTGAACTGCACACATCATCTTGTTAATGAGGCATGTTAATATATATATATATATATATACAATTTTTTTATTGTAAGTTCGTTCTGATATAAAATATATTAGGACGGAGAATGTAGACCATTAGATTTATATACTTTGACTCAAAATGTATGCACTTGTCAAAACTTCTTCATAATCTGTGATGGTCCACATTTTTCGTCATGATATATTTTATATCAAGACGAACTGACAGTAGAAAAACTCTGTATATATATATATATATATATATATATATATATATATATGTGTGTGAATTTAATTTAGTGGAATAGTTCACCAGGCTTAATTATTGGAGAGTTTTGTAGTTTTAGATTTTTATATATTAACTTTCTTCTATTCCTTTCATAAAAATTTCATAAATTGGTCTTATGATTTCTTACGAATTGCTTAAAAAATTAAAAAAAAATGATAAAAATACCATTATTTTGTTTTACAAGATTTCTTAATTACATAACTCTTATGATTTCCTAATTCGAATTACTGTGGAACTAACTATCCTAACAATGTTTATATTATTTTATCTAAGCAGGTCTGAAAAACCCCTAACTCGGTGTTAGTTTCAGAAAAAAAGGTACTCATAATTGAAAATAAATATAAGAGACCGTTTGGTATGAGGCAATCAAAATAATATGATTTCTGAGAAAGTTAAACACAGGAATGTGATTCTGGGAAACTTGTATACATGTGTTTGGTTGGGTATAGGAATATTATATCGGATTCCAGAGAATATCAAGTAAAAGTGTTTGGTTGTATACGGGAATTTGTTTATTTATGTATTTATTTATTAAAAACTAAAAAATTAAATAAATAAATTCAAAGCCCACTCCACTCTCTCTTTCTTTCTCTCCAGACACATCTCTATCTCTCTCTTTCCATCTATATCTCTCCGATCTTGTTCTTCTTCATTGTCGCTTCTGGCCAGGTACATCGTCGCCGTCGTTGTCACCTCCGGCCGGGTACGTCGTCGTCGTCGTTGTCGTCTCAGCTCGTCGTTGTCGTCTCAGCTCATCGTTGTCATCATCGAAGCTCTTCATCGCCTCCACATCATCGAAGCTCATCGTCGCCCAGATCTTCGTTGTCGTCTCCTCCGGCCAGGTATATCGTCTCGTCGTCGCATCGGGCCGAGTTCTTGATCTTCGTCGTCGTCTTCATCGAGCTCGTCGTCTGTAATTTTTTTTTGGTGTTCACTTGCTGTAAATTTTTGTTTTGGGTGTTGATGATGGTGTTTGATGATGCTGTTTTGATGAAGATGAAATTGAGCATGGTTTGGTTGATGAAAGTTAGGTTTTGAAATCTGAAAATTTTGTTTAGGTAATGAGAAAGTGTAAGAAAATGTGAGAATAAAACTGAACAAATTGTTTTTTAAATTATCAATTATTATTTTTACTTAAATGTGGGTCCCACGGTGGGAATATGATGAGGGGTAATATGAAACCCACATGTTAGGAAGGGTTTCAGATTACCTCCTTGGAGGGTAATGTGATTCCCATGAGATTCACTTTCCTGGGAAACCAAAAACCCAAACCTGCTACCAAACATGGGAATGCTATGAGATTTTCATTCCCATGTAAAGATGAATACATACCAAACGGCTCCTAAGACTTTTTCAGTCAAATTCTTATATAAAAATATTCTTCATGCAAGAATATTTATTTATTTATTGAATGTACACAGAAAAACATTTATTACGCACAAAAAAGTGTTGCATAGTAAAAACAAATTAACAAGCATGCCTCACACATGAATAGCAATCATCAATATTCGCTCTTCAAAAACTCGATCTCATTAACCCTTTCAGAAAAAAAAACAACAACTCTAATTAACTATATATGCATGCTTGACTCGATGATCATATATGCAGTGAGCCAGTGAACCCTCAAATGTCGTCTAGATTACTAGGAGTAAATCGAGCCACTGGAACACATAACAGATCATTAGCTCTCGGAGCAGTCAATCCTGGCCGTTCATTGATATCAACCACCCCATGATGATCACCATCAACCTTCCAATTAAAGCAGTGGATCATGGCTGCTAAAGTGGCAGGCAGTTCTCTCATGGCTAGAGAAATTCCGGGACACCCTCTTCTTCCACTTCCAAATGGCAATAACTGGTAATGCAAACCCTTCACATCAATATTATTAACCCCAGACGAAACGTTTTTTTCTCCGGATTGAAAGAAACGTTCCGGCTTAAACTCCAATGGATCTTCCCACACTTTTGGGTCCCTTCCCATACACCAAATGTTGACAAACAAGAGAGTACCTTCTGGGATTGTGTAGTTGTCTATTTCACAGTCTTGAATGGATTTTCTTGCCAGCATTGGGATTGGAGGGTGGAGCCGAAACGTTTCTTTTATGATGGCTTGGAGATACGGGAGATTGGGGATGTCGGATTCTTCGACCAGTCTGGTTTTTCCAATTACTTGATCGATCTCATTTTGGGCTTTTGTAAGTATTTTTGGATTGTTGATGAGTTCAGCTAATGTCCATTCAACTGCCATGGCTGTTGTGTCTGTGGCAGCTGTGAGAAAATCCTGCACAAATTAATGTACACCAAAGTCAATGCTGGAATTGGTTGATCAAGTCATTCTCTGCTACAATATAATAGTTATTAGTGAAATATAATTTTATGTCTTTTGATAAATTCTTTAAGTTCAATTAATTGAAGATTATGCATTTTTAATCATGCAGAATGGTCTTGATTTTTTTAATAATTTTTACTCATATATATATATAACAAGAATATAAATTTTAATCATGTCTCCAGTCTTAAGAAACAATAACATTGGAGCCTGTAAAGGTGTAACCAATATTACAAATTAGAAATTAATAATTAGTAGGCCCAAAATCTTAAATCATCAATCAGATCTGATAATCTCTTTTGTAGCGATTATAATCAGGTTTGATAATCTAGGATCTCATATCAAAAACAGTGTGAAATCCTAATATTGGAAAGAGAGTTGTAGGTGTTATTGCTTTTTTGGAAAGCAAAGTCAAACTAAAATAGACAAGAATATATATATATATATATATGAGATACTATTAAAGCATAATATTCAATTCTGAATACAAAGTTAGTTATAATGTGTACTATCAATTTTTTTTTGAGAAACAAATCCTGAAAATCAAGAATGTTAGTTAGGACTTAGGAGTACATGTTTGAAAAATAAGAATAACATAAAAGTCCTACTTTATGTTGTTTACTAAGCAAAGTAGCAAGAAAACATATATAAAGCCAAAAAAGTGATGGCGATTTGCATAAGATTCCGTGTTGAGCAAGTTTTTCTCATACTAATAGTTTTTAGGCGGCAGGAATCTCATAAAGGATCTCTATAACCACATACAAGCTAAGGAATATATATATTAGAAATTATTACACCGATTCCAAACAATTGGAATCAAAGTAATAATTTCTAATATATATATATCGGTATGAAAATTTTGTACCATGAATTAGAAAGTTAATATATATATATATATATATATATAGAGAGAGAGAGAGAGAGAGAGAGAACTGTGAATGTTTGAATTTAATAAAAAATCGGATCAAGTCATGAATAGTTGTCACCAGTCTTGATCTGAACTATAGTGGTTCATGTATGATCTTGATCATAATGACAACTTTGTTCAACATCATTAACAAATAACAACCATATATTAGGGATGTGTGGTGGATCGGATCCAATAGATTTGCCATGATTCAAGATCCGATCCGATCCGATTGGATCGAAAAAAATTACAATCTGATTCGATCAAATTTTATAACGGGATCCACTCTGATCCGATCCAATCTGATGGATCGAATTAATATAAAGTTGTTCTTAATATATAAAAAATTATTATTTGAAATAAATAAAATTAACAGTAAAAAAAATACATAACATAACTTGTAAACTTATATAGTTCAAAAAGTTTATAATCCTTAAACAACAGCTCCAACTAAAATCATCCAAATGTTGAACATTAAATAAAATCATCCAAACAACATCAACACAAGTTGCTGAATTTTCTTCTAAAAAACATGTGAAACAACACAACACCCAGGTTTTTATTGTCTAAAGAAAAGTAGAAACATAAACAACTAAACTAGTAACATTGTGGTCTTTGTTGTCTTGAATCTAGATTTTTATTTTTTAGTAATGTAGGTCTTGCTTTGTTTTGGGCTTTAATGTATTTGGTATTCTTATTTTGGACTTGTTGTGGCATGCTTTGGTCTTTTATACTCTTCTATAAATTGCTTTGTAAATTATTTTGTTCATGGATAAATAGGCAAATTGCCCAATATAAAAATAAGACCTAATATTTTAGGCGGATCGGCGGATTTGGCGGATTTTCAAAATTGAATCCAAGATCCGATCGGATCCGATCCAATGGATTTTAGAATTTATGATCCGATCCGAACATCCCTCCGGATCCAGTCCAATCCAATGTGGTCTTTGTTGTCATGAATCTAGATTTTTATTTTTTAGTAGTGTGAGTCTTGTTTTGTTTTGGGCTTTAATGTATTTGGTATTCTTATTTTGGGTTTGTTGTGGCATGCTGTGGTCTTTTATACTCTTCTATAAATTGCTTTGTAAATTGTTTTGTTCATGTATAAATAGGCAAATTGCCCAATATAAAAATAAGACTTAATATTTTAGACGGATTCGGCGGATTTTCAAACTTGAATCCAAGATCCGATCCGATCCAATGGATTTTAGAATTTAGGTTCTGATCCGATCATCCCCCCAGATCCAGTCCAATCCAATGGATTTGATCCGATCGAGTGGATACTATTGGATTGGATTGAATCCGATCCAGTGGATACTATTGGATTGGATTGGATCCTGCACACCCCTACCATATATAACAGTTTTGATCAAGACCATTCACGACGTAATCATGACTATGCAGATTGTTGATAAATCTAAATATCTGTTTCACCTGATGAGAGTATTTTATATGTATCCCCTGCTTGTTTTAATTTCATCAAAATGCAAAACATACAAGTGATCATAGAAATTAAATTTGGAAAACAAGTGGAGTACTTTTATACATACCAAAATCAAGGCCTTGATGTGATCTCTACTTAACTGGATCTCCGAATTCTCATTCTCCAAAACATCAAGCAGCATATCAAGAAAATCAATCACCTCCTCTTCACGATCATCATCATCATCTCCATTTTTCTTCTTCATCTTCTTCTCCTTTCTCACGTCTTCGCGGTCTGTGATGATCTTTTCAAGCAACGAGTCATACCTCCTATGAATGTCCTTAAATCTTTTTCGAAACCCCTGCAAGTCGACATTCTTGAAAATCCATATAATGTCAGACAGATTAAACTCTCCGAAAATCTCAGTCACTTGGCGAACCAATTTTCTAGCCTCCTCAGCTTGTCCCTCCGTCTCCGAACACTTGATACTGAACATCATTTGCGATATAACATTGTTCGTCAACTTCAATAGCTCCTCCGTCACGTTAACACTCTCACCACCTCTAGATTTCTCCTGAAGAAACTTGACAAGACAGTGCAATTCTCTCCTCCTGATCGGAAGAAACCGACCGAGAGTTCTGCTTCCCAAGAGCTCGACGGTGCTCAGCTTCTTGATGAATTTCCAGTAGGGTCCATAGGGTGCAAAGGCAAAGGAAGACTGGTAAGTGAGGTAATCGATGGCGGCGGAGTGTTTTCGAGAAGAGAAAGTGAGCTCATGTGTTTTGAGAAGCTCTTTTGCGAGCTGGGGAGTTGAGGCCACAACACAGTGGACAGAGCCGAGACGGAGGTGAATCAAAGGACCGTATTGTGATGAGAGTTTGTGAAAAGAGTGGTGCATGTGAGGCCCGAGGAGGTGGAGGTGGCCGATGATTGGCAAGGCTAACGGGCTCGGAGGAAGCTTTTTTGAAGGTCTTGTGAAGGATAAAATTGATTTCAGAATTAAGGTTGATAGGAGGAAGATGATAGCGTAACAAATCATTTGAAGCATCATGGTTTTAGGGATAATTTTTAGGCTCACGAAAAGAGTGCTACAAGGGACATATATTGACAAACTAGATTAATTCACTTATGGATGTAGAAACATAAATTTCAAGTATAAGTTAATTAATGTTTGTTTACACGACAGGTAATCGTTTGCATGCAAGTAGAAGTAGGTGATTGATAATATATGGGGAGTGGAGATGGAGGAACCACGGAGGCGAAACGAATAATGTCAGGTGATGGTAATTAATGAAATTGATATATTTACGATGATGAGCCATATTCCAACAAATTATTGATGATCATGAATTAATGTACATGCATATGAGTACATGAGCAGCAACATTAGTATAGCTTAACAATTAAGTATCACTCATTAACGTTTGGTAAGAGTGAAAAACTCAAGATAACCAATTTTATTGTCGACTAGATGATGCAGAGCGGATGGCGAGTTGGTATGGGTGGCGAATTCGTATTTGGGCCGCGTGGGACAACCAAATCTGGGTTGAACTTCGTGGGCCTCTACAGAGAGCAAATTGGGTCGGATTTGCTATTATAATATGTTTTCGGAAAGCTCAAGACAAGCCCTACATTTATTATGAAGACTTCGTCTTCTGTAATGGGCTGCAGTAGGCCCAAATTTGGCAATTTAGTTTCGTGTGCAACAAGCCGACTGTTTCCTATTTTATTTACAATTCGTTTTTGTTTCTTTATTTTGGGATTTTTTTTCCAATTTAGTTTAGTTGTTTTAGACCTCTTATTTAGGAGTTTTAGAAGATATTGAATCCTAGTGATTCGGTTGTTTTATTTTGTTTATGATTTTACGGGATATTGAATCATAATAGTTTTAGGTTGTTTTTCCTTATTTAATAGCTTGTATTAGGTTTAAAAAATCATAAATGGTTGAATGAATAAAAAAATTAGAGATTTTTCTCATTGTCTTCCATTTACGGCATTTTATGAAGATCAACATATTTGAAGTCTGTTATTCTGGTATTCGTGCACGGATCAACATCATAATAGTAGGTTTCGTTTCCAGTATTCGTGCGCGAATCAACGGATCCGATTCACTTATCCCTATCTTTATCGATTGGCGTTTGTGCCAATTTCTAATCTACATCAGTTGGTATCAAAGCCTTTGAGTTTACCGTTGTGCTAGGCTCATCGATCCACATATTATAACCAATCACTTTCCTGACTACTATCTCTTCACCTTCCATATTTCCCCATACAAAAAAAAAAAAACCATGAAACCCCAAACACAATTAGCCTCCTATCATCCAGTGTTTTTCGATGATACATATGTATCAGCAGAGGTTTTTTTCGATTTTGATCTGCCACCAATTTTTGATGAAGAGGAATCCGATGATAACTCTGGTAGCTGCGAGAATGTGGTGTCTGATGGGTTCAACTCCCAGGGATTGGCATCGTTTCATCATCGTCTAGGAATGATGAACCATCGAATTCGAGGACGAATTCCGTCTAGCTTTGAGAGCATGATACAGATTAGCTTAAGGCAAAAGGGTAATCAAATTGGTGAGAATGTCAACTCCAAACCCTACCGTCTTAGACTACTCAGTCATATTCGTACGGTTGATATTTTTAATGTGAAGCATCTCGTCCCTTACAACGGTGATCCACCTTTGGAGGACAAAGAGGTGCTGAATTCGAGGCCGAATTCTGTCCAACCTGAGGAGGATGATGCAGAGCAGATGGCGAGTTGGTATGGGTGACGAATTCGTATTTGGGTCGCATGGGACAACCAAATCTAGACTGAACTTCGTGGGCCTCTACAGAGAGCAAACGAGGTCGGATTTGCTATTATAATATGTTTTCGGAAAGCTCAAGACAAGCCCTACATTTATTATGAAGACTTTGTCTTCTGTAACGGGCTGCAGTAGGCCCAAATTTGGAAATTTAGTTTCGTGTGCAACAAGCCTACTGTTTCCTATTTTATTTACAATTCGTTTTTGTTCCTTTATTTTGGGATTCTTTTCCGATTTAGTTTAGTTGTTTTAGACCTTTTATTTATGATTTTTAGAAAATATTGAATTCTAGTGATTCGGTTATTTTATTTTGTTTAGGATTTTACGGGATATTGAATCCTGATAGTTTTAGGTTGTTTTTCCTTTTTTAATAGCTTGTATTAGGTTTGAAAAATCAGAAGTGGTTGAATGAATAAAAAAATTAGAGATTTTTCTCATTGTCTTCCATTTACGGCATCTTGTGAAGATCAATGTATTTGAAACCTGTTATCCTGGTATCCGTGCACGGATCAACATCATAATAGTAGGTTTCGTTTCTGGTATTCGTACGCGAATCAACGGATCCGATTCACTTGTCCCTATCTTTATCGATCGGCGTTTGTGCCAATTTCTAATCTACATCACTAGACATTCATGTATTAACTCACCTTTTTTTCCCAACAAAGTGATGAACATCTTCCCTTTCACATTTTGTTGTATCATTCAGACACATTATGCTGAATATTCCACCACATGAGTTTTTCATTACAAAACCTTATCCGATTTCATTTTTTCAAATTCATCACTATCATCAAAGCTCTTTTTGTCAAACAATCTACTAATATTCTGACTAACAATCAATCAAAGGAACAAAAATCAATTTGGGGTCAAAAGATATATAGCGAAAATCAATAGGATGCTACTGCCATTATATAGGTGAAGTGAATTAATAGCGTTGAAACTCCATAACTCAAAACACAGTTGGGATTTCAAGTTCAACACCTTGACATGCATGTTGTCTTGATGATTATGAGATGTACAATGCATTTTACAACAACTGATCATTCATAAATTCAAATCACAGAGTTGGAGCTCTCTCTACGTTTCCGGAAATGACGGTAAGCAAATTGTTGGCAAAAGGGTCGCTGAGATGCTTTGCAAGGTTCTCAACTGGACCTTCACCTGTTACATAAGCTTGGAAGTAGAAACCAAGCATCGCAAACATTGCAAGTCTACCATTCTTTATCTCCTTCACTTTTAGAATCGCTGCCTGGTCCGGGTCCTTCGCCAGCCCCAATGGGTCAAATGGACCACCCGGGTGCAGCTTGTCTTCAAAATCCTGCCATCAAACGACCAAATCAATCAGAGTATTCCAAAGTTTTGTTGTTTCTCAAAAGAGTATGCTACAACACTTCAATGAAATTCAAATAAATATCAATTTTACAAGGTTAATGTTAAAGAGTCCTATTCCAAGTATTAATTCCATTAAAAGTTGCACGTTCATTAAGATATAGATGTAATCAAAATCTATCTCAAAAGCATAAAAATTAAGGTATGCTTACATTCATTTAAGATATCAGATGTAATCAGAATCTATCTTGAAGTTTATATTAAGCTCTAATCTCAACAATTGAAGAATATATATAGTATAAGAAGAATCGGAGCATACCAAACCATTGGTAATTCTGTAATATTCAGCACCACCAAGAAGGATAACCTCAGCAACAACAGCTAGAACAAGATTTATGGGGATGTTCTTTCCAAAGTAACTCAATGTGTTCCCATCAAGGAGTAGAGCTCCAGTCTGCATTTTATCTCAAATCATCAACAATTAATCCCAACTTAAAATACTTGTGATTCACATGATTAAGGACCAAAAATGAATTGATCTAATTAATCAAGGATTCAAACCTTGAACCAAACGGCTTCTGGGCCACAGTTGGCACCAAATTTGTTGAAGGCTTCAGGGATGATGAACCCGGCTGCACCAAGCATGGCCCATCTGGCATGAATTAATTCAAATGCCTGGTATCTGCAATCAAATTGAAAACCCTGATTATTATTTCTTAATCAACAATTAAGCAACTTTTTAGTTTGATTTTGAAGATACCAAAAATATATATTATTAGCATAACATACTTGGCGAAGTCTTCTGGCTTCTTGCTTAGTCCAAAAGGATCATAACCATAACTGCATGCAATCAATACAATAATCACTAAGTCAAAGAAATTCCTCAAATATACTTGGAACATCAAACTAAAACAACCCATCAAAGGGAAGATCAACAATCTTACTCTCCGGGAACCTCTCCGGTCAAGTACTCAGGAATCTCAGATCGGTCCAAGAGACCATCCGGCAAGAAAATTCTTCTGTCAGGACCTGAGAACCCACCATGCAATATATTAAAAATTCACTTAAACTGATCGCATTTTATTTCTATCTAGACCTCATATCTCAACAATTCAATCATAGTTATGACTTATGTTATGTGTTGAGTGAATGTTTGAAGAGTTTACTGAGAATCTTGTGAATGGAAATGAGTGAATTTGGTGTATATACTCACCATACCACTTGGCGAGCTCTTCGTTGACAGGAGAGATGGAGGCGGGCTTGGCCTTTGGAGCAGCCTTCTTCTTGGAGAAGAGTGCAACAGTCTTGAAAGTTGCAGGGTTTGATGAGCTTGGAGCTGAAGACCTCACTGCACTGCTCACATTGAGAGGGTTTCCAAGCATCTCCTTGACTCCTAGGGAGGCGGCAGCGGTGGTTGCTGCCAAAGAAGCCATCTTCAATGTTGGTGGTGGTGGTGGCCCTTTAGATTACTGAGATGGGTATGCAGCTGAATTGAACTCTGAAGAGTGAAGAGTGAAGAGTGAAGACTGAAGAGAATGAAGATGTAGATACTATAAGCTTGAACTAATGGATGTGGACAAGCCACTTAGGATGCTTGTGATTGGTTGGCTGTGGAACATGTGAAATCTGATACTGAAATCTGATAGGGCGGATTTGATGAAGTGGCAGATCATAGTGCTGATTCTTGCTTAGCTTAGGTTTGGATAACATGTCCTATCCATCTTCTTTTTATGTGGTTATCATATTCCCATCCTCCGTGGGGTCTCATACAACGGTCTACAAGTTGCTTATACAGATTCATCTCATGAAATGATATTTCATTAACAAAACAATCACAGCACATATTCAGTCATCTCGTCATCTCATTTACAAAACTATCCCAAATAGCTTCATTTTAATAAGTGATGAATCTAGACAAGTAACTTTGCAGTGTCTGGATAACAAATATTAACTTTGGTTATATGTGACCTAAACAAATAATATTTTTTTTCACAAATGTCATCGGATAACCCGATATGTTAAGTACATACTCAAGAATAGTTCATTCATTTGTACATAATCTAGCTAAAATACTGTATTTAAAAATTCTTCCTCGATGCAAATTATATAACCAAGAAACCCATCAAACTTAGCTCATCTTCTCCACTTGTCAATCTCTCTTGAAGTTGCTCGGACCATCTTCTTGGTATTGAGGACAAACTCATCAACAATAGCACCAATGTCATCCCTGATGGCGCCAAGCCATGAACAGTATTAGATATGTAATCAGTCCCAAATTTACAGTTGAATAAAAGAAACTAGATAGAAAATCAAAGATAATCTTGTTACTTTTTGCCTAGTAAGGTAGCTTCTTTACAATTGATGAACGTAATCTAAATAGTAAAACAAAGATACCATTATCTCACCACCGAACTTGCTCACCGTTTGATACCAGTGACCAATGTTCAATCACATGTTAGGTTAATGTAGATTTTCATAACAAAAACTCAATAATGTCAAAAAGAGTTGCCAATCTCAATATGCTCGGTACCAGTTTCCAGATAAACTGGAATATCATATAGAAGGCACAAGTACATATAAACATGCACCGCTTGAGGATTTTAGAATCAGACAGAGAATTCTATGTAGATAAATACATGATAAAAATACGAACATTTAAAAATGATAAATATTTGCCAAAAAAAAAACACGAAAGACTTGAAACTTTAAAAATCAAGTAAAGTGGTTTAGATATTCCAAATATATATCATCTAAATTTCAGCCCAGCTTCTATGCTTTGTGCCAGTGCTTTATCTGCCTATTGAATAGGAGAAAATCTACTTACTGAGAAGGAAGATATCCTGGACCATGAAACAGCTTCCCAACATTAGAGTATTTTCGGTTCTCATCATGAGCCACGCCCTTACCAACACCATAGCCAAAACCCATACCAACCCCACATCCTGCACCAAGCCCAAATCCGAATTGCAGACCTGGAAATCCAGGACCAATGCCTACACCTGAACAAAAGCATTAACATTTCAAAGCGTAAGAGATATTCAGACAAACAAACTACCAACTAGTTCACTTTTGCTAATTTGACTTAGCCACTTAGATCAAAACTATTGTCCATTGCATTTGACAATCTCCCTAATAATAAAGTTAGGAGCCTTGTTTTCATTTGTAAGTTTGATTGAAATTGAACTGACACAAAAATCCAAATCTGACCATTACGCATCTCAATATATATATATATATATATATATATATTTGATCCAAACATGAGTTTTTAAAACAGTAAAATCTGGAATCCAAATGAAATAATATAAGAAAATCGAGATCAGTTGGGGATTGGGCCTCAAAAGTAATCAAATCATCCAAAGAAGAAACCTCTCTGTTCTAATACAAAAATATCATCTTTCCACTTTCCAGGAGAGAAAAAGCAGTAATAGTTTTTAGTTTTTACCTCCGACGACACCAAGGCCGAAGCCGACGCCGCAGCCGACGCCGGTGCCGAAAGCGGGACCGAGTTTTCCAAGGTCCTTCATTTTGATCTGAGGAAGCTTCCAGATTAAGCCCTTGTCTTCATCGTCTCTTCTGCTGCCGTACCTGTCCATCGCGCTCTCTCTCTCTCTCTCTCTCTCTCTCTCTATGTTTATCAAACTAGTATAAGACTACAAGTAATTAAGTAAAGCCAAAGCCCAAACCTACGATTTTGCTTTGATTTTGCCATTTCCAAATTCCAACGCTGAGATTTCCTGCTTTTCCAATTTCAAATACTATTATGGCCCAATCATAATTTACCACCTCACCTATATATACCATTTTTATTTTATTTCTTTTATAAATTGATGTGATAATTCATCTAACACAATTACACATATAAATATTTCAAATATTTCAACAGCGAAAATATTGGAAACATTTATTCTTTATTGCTTTAAATTAAAACAGGACCCCAATCACCCCACTTTTTTTTTTTTTTACAGCAGAATTTTACATAAATCACTACTTTAGTACATTTGACTAAATATTTGAAAGTCAATTATTTTAAAACTTGTGTAAGTACACTTTTGTTCTTATTACTATTTAATTTAGCTAAAATAATTATCTTAACTTTAAACTAAAATGAAAAACATTAAAATTTTCAATAATAAAATCTTAAAAATATATATATTTCAAAAAAAAAACTCTTAAATAAATAATTAAAAAATCCATTAATTTTTTCTTATTTTGTATTTTTTTTTTCATAATGAATTTTTATTTAGCTAAAATGATTATCTTATCTTTAAATTAAAATGAAAAACAATAAATTCTCAATAATAAAATCTTAAATAAATAGATTACAAAAAAAAATTATGAAAAAAAAATCATTTAAAGTTAAGATAATCATTTTAGCTAAATAAATATCCGTTATGAAAAAAATAAAAATTAATGGATTTTATTTATTATTATTTATTTAAGATTTTTTGTAATATAATTATTTAAGATTTATTATTGAGAATTTATTATTTTTCATTTTTCATTTAAAGCTAATATAATCATTTTAGCTAAATTAAATAGTAATACGGGTAAAAAATGTACTTTCACAAGTTTTAAAATAGTTGACTTTCAAATATTTGATCAAACGGACTAAAGTAATAAGTTTTAGAAAAAATAAGGACTAATGTGATGAATATGGAAAGATATTTATAAATGTGACAAATCACCAAAAAAGTAGAATTTGTATGAAATATTGCCTTTCTTTTTATTTAAGCTTTCTCTTTTTTCTTTTTCCTTTTTTTCTTAAAAAAAAATTGTGGCATCTTTAGATCATGTTAACCATTCAACATAGAATTATAGAGAAAATAGTTAAAATCTTAAAATACAACACATTGGACACATTTTTAAATTGATTTAGAAATATTTGTCACGTTTTCGAGTAAAAATTAAGTGACGAAAATTGAGATGGTTTCACAATAAACCTCTTGCCCTACATCAGTAATTTTATGAATTCATGAATTCTAGTTTAAAAAATGTGTAGTTGAATGTGAAATACATCGAAAACGAGACGATATGAGGTTGACTCAATCACCTAACACCTACATCAGAAAGGTTATGGATTCGAGTACTTTTTTCCAATCCTGAAATGTTGTAAGAGTGGTGATATTTGCAGTCTTCAAAAATCGAATGTATACCCCAAATTAGTATTTAAAAATAAAAATAAAAATCCAATAACCCTTGATTAATTTTACTAAAATAACTAAATAGTTTGTTAGTACATCCACAAATTATTATTAAAGTTTCCTTTTTTTTTGAGTAAATATTAAAGTGTCCTATTATTTGTTTGATTTTCACATATATATCATAAAACCTTTTCTATTTTCTCAAACCCTAACTTCTATTCTAAATTTCTAAATACTAATTCCAAATATATTTTTGTTATAAATTAAAGCCTAAAAGTAAGAATATATAATAAAACACTAAGCAAGAGAGAGAAATGGAGGAAGAAAACACTTATGTCAATTTTATTGAGTCTTCATGAATGATTACATAATAGGCATATATATATATATATATATATATATATATATAGGCATATGGAAGATTATCTCTACAATTAATATCTCTTAAATTGGAGATAATAACAGATAATTATCTAGGTGGTGATATTATCACAACACTCCCCCTTGGACGTATGCCACCTTGATAAAACCCTCAAAGCTTCATGAAAAATATATTGCACATGCTTAAATACTGCCTCATTAAAAAACTTGACAAGAAACACAGTGGGATAAACCCTGATCAAGGGAAAAAGAGTACAGTGCAAATATCTCCAAAGTGAAGAATACTCCCCTTGAAAAAACTATGTTATGAGTCTTGTAGTTGGCAAAGTCGACACATATCAATGCTATTTACCAACTTTCTTAGAGTGTATACGAACTTTGATGATAACTTGTGCATTGTGCATAGAGGTGCCCACGGTTTGGTTAAACCGTGGGTACCAAACCGAAACCGTAACCGTAATCGCCGGTTACAAAACCGGTTGGAAACCGATTTCAAACCGGTTCGGTTATGGTTAAGGTTGGTAAAAAACCGAGCAAAACCGGCGGTTAACCGACGGTTTTGATCGGTTTTTGACATTTAATATATTAAAAAAAATTGTCACCATTGACAGCTCACCATGTGGACAAAAATGGAAAAGAATTTCAATAGTATCAGACTAACCCAACACATTTTCAATATGAATACTAAGACAAGTAAATGAAACAATAGTATCAGGCTTCATGATTTTTTATGGTTGAATTCTTTCATTGATCATAACTTTTTTTTATTGGCCTAATATAGTAATACTTGTTGGCCTAATATAGTAATTCATGATTGAAAATAATAATAAAGAAATAAAGAAATTAGTAGAAGACAATGGGAGATTCCTGATTGAGTTGAAAATTTGTTGGATTGGTTTACTGATTGATGAGTTGGATTACTTGGATAGATTGGCCTTATTACTATATAAAATGTTAAATGTCCCACAAATTTTCTTAATTTGTCAATTTTTTTGTTGTTGTTGGGACATACTTTTTAAGTTAAGTTTTGTAAAAAACAAATAATAATAAAACCTAAACCGAAACTGAACCGCCTAATCGGTAGTTCGAAACCAAAAACCAAACCGGTTTTCTCAATTCGGTTACGGTTTCGGTGGCCACGGAACCGAAACCGAACCGTAGCCACCACTAATTGTGCACCAATAAGATTCGGTACTTTTAGACCAAGTATTATTTCATCATTATCTTTTAGGTCAGAATCAATCTTTTCTAAGATCTAAAGACCATATAACCATCGAGGTGTTCAAAGAATGAGACTTATCCATATTGAATATTTTCATAATCTTTGAATATAAGCAGATTGATGGAAAAGTATTCCATTATGCTCGATCTCCAGGCATGGCAATATATTGTTTTCCCCAAAACTTTCTGTTAACGAAAAAATCCACTCGGGGAGTGAAATTTCGATTAACACCCTCGTCCACTACCGGTAGACGATAGCGGGATAGGTACCTTCGGTACCGAGGTTCCTTTTTATGCTGGAAATTAATATGAACAAATATGAAAGAACCAAAAGGATATGAACAACACTGCTTTATTGAATAAATACTTGTGTAAATGTTACATCACTCTCTCTTCACTCTCTCTAACACAAAATGGAGATGGAGAATTCCGTTTATGTCGATAAGTGGCTACTATCCGTCAATGATTGTCTTAAACTCTCACTGACTTCAGAGAACTCCCAAGAAGTTTCTCTGGGTATAGAAATCTCTCTCTTTTGGAGATAAAAACACGATCTTGGGATCCTCACTTTGTCCTTCAAGGCCGTATATATAGGTCTCCAATATCCCTTAGAATCTGGTCGCATTCATGAGGATTATTTGGAGTCCTATTTTAAGCGTTGAAATGAGTTGAGTGAGGCTAAATGCGCGGGATTTGATCCCGTTAATCATTATCATATTTAAATTCTGATTCGGTTGACCGTTAGGGCTCATTTATGGCACTTTAAATGGTGGTAGAGTCAACTCTTCCTGCTTCCGTTGTTTGGAGGAGAATACTGATCTCATGGTGTGATATACTGACATGCTGGTCTGATTTTGTTGTCGTAGTGCTTGTTTTAATCATACTGGCGACCTTGTAGTGATATTTGTCCTGCTGGACAGATGGGATGTCTGTCTTGATTGGATTCTGGGCTGGTGTCGAAGTATTCTAGGATATTAGGTGCACGTCGAGGTACCGGGGTACTAGGTAGGAAGTATCGGGTACTTACGAGGTACTGGGAGTGCAATATCGCGATACCCACTCCATTAGGTGTTAGCGTAGATATACAACGTCCTTCCTGGATCATACTCCTAGTGCCTCGTCTAGGTAGTGACTCCTTCAAGGTCGCGGTATTGGTCTCGCTATGTGCTTGGGAGTTGGGGCTGGTTCCTACCAGGTGGTTGCTAGCTGGAAAATTCTCCTTTGGATCCTTGCCAAAAGACCCTGTTAACAGAAGTTCCCCCTGACTTGAACACCGGTGCCAGGTTGGGGTTAGAGTCAGGATTTAGTACACATGGAAAATTTCAGAAACCGTCTAAAAGAACGGAATCTTCCTCTTGCATGCTGACTTAAATGAGTCTTCCAGGTGGCTAGTTGGGGTAGGCCGAATTCAAAAAAGGAAATATTCTGGAGGCGTGCATTTCTCGAAACAGTTTCCCCCAAGTTACCGATTATCTCGCGACAATAGTTACCTTCTCTGCTCATTAAAAGTAGCTGCTCCTATATATACCTCGCTCCTTCACGACACACTCATTCGTTTTTCAAGCAACTTCTTAAACTTTTCACACCTATGCCAACCCTAGTCTTCTTCTTCTTCATCTCTTATCCCCGATTCCTTCTATTTCAAAAAGTTCCTGCTTTGATTCTGCTATAATGTCTTCTCCAGACAATGACAGTGTCGAACAATTCTTCACTGACGATGTGTCTGCAAGCGGGAACCTCGCCTATAGAAAAAGGACCTGCGTCGATAATGACAGTGGAGATGTCGTTCCTCTTCAGCGCCGCTGTTCAAACAGAAACGTCGCAATCAGGACCGATTTTTCAAGCGATCCCAACACTCAAATTGATGTCGACAAGGAGTCGAGCGGAGAGTCAGGCGCTGTCGAGGTAGGTGGAGACCCAAATGCTGTCGGGGCAGGTGGAGTCGAAATGCTATCGGGGTAGGTGGAGACCAGGCTGGCGAAGTCATGGACACCATAGGGAGTGTTCTCGCCCTTCCTTATGACTATCGATGTATCCTGATTCTACTAGCACCAATGATACTATTAGGCGCTTGAGGAGAGATTTTTCGATCTCTAAAGATATCTCGATCACCGTACCTCTTCGTGGGTATGGCATATATACTCCCAATCCTGGCGAGCTTCCGACATATATGGCAGCCTTCGACCGTGGTGTCACGCTACCCTTTCACCCCACTATGTGCCAGGCGATGTACGCCTTGCAGCTTGCTCCTCTTCAACTAACACCGAGATTTTAGAGGCACTTGGTCGGGTTCCTCATGTTGTGGAGGGAATAATGTAAGAAGGACAACATTGACTGGGAACCGGGATCGGACGAGATAGGATATGTGCTCCAGATTGCTGCCAACTCTCCCGGTCCAAAGGGGCAATTTTACGCTCGGGATAAGAAAAACCTGAAGTTCTTGGCACCAGGGGCCACGAAGAAGGATACCTCCTAGAAGTAGGAGTGGGTGATCGTTAAGGGCGAATGGGGCAGCTCGGTCCACATCGGGGGATCCGAATTTAAAGTTCCAACTTGCTTCAGTGGTAAACCCTCGTAGGAGAAAAACAATCTCTCTGTTGAGTCTAAGAAAATTCTGAGGGCCATCATGGCCCGTAATTACATTAACATGAGGTACCCTACCACGGAGGCCTTTGAAGCAAATAGGTTCTCTAAGTGCGGTGTTCTCGAAGACATGCTTCCGGTCATCCTAAAGAGCTTCAAAAGAGGTAGTTCACTTGTTCTTAACTCTTGAAGAGATTTAGTTGCACACACTCATATCTCATGCATTTGTATTGACATGCATTGATTGTTGCACACACAAACACTTACATGCATTTGAGTTGTTATGCATTTGTTTCTTATTGCTCATGTGTGTATTTCTTCACAATCACACTTGCACTTCATTTCTGGATTTAAGTGTTGTTTTGTGTTGTGTCCGTACTTGCACAATGGTGTGCTTGTTTTAGCTTGTTGAGTGACCATTTAAGAAGATCTTTTTCTTCTCTTGTTTTGGTCTTTGGTCACTTGGTCTTTTCCATGAGTTTGGGCATTCTTGTTGTTGTCCCAATCAGACCTTTGGTCACTCTTTTGACCATAAATCTTTCTACAGTTATCTAAATCTTGTTTTTTTAAATTGGAGTAGAAAGTAGACTTCCATACCTTTCCAACGGTATATTATTCGAAAGGTTTGGATGTCGTTTGGTCATGTTTTGAGCCCTTTGAATTCGGGTTTGTGAAACTACACGGGTCTTCTACCCGTGCAGTTACTCCGTGTACTGATGATGAGTGCTTCAGGTTTGTGCAACTGCATGGGTAGTGCACGGGTCTTCTACCCGTGCAGTTACCCGTGCACTGAGCCCGTTTTGTGCCTATTTTTTGCCAAAACGAAGTAGTTTCATTTAAGGCTTCTATATATATGTTCTTTTCTATCCCAACTCATTTTTAGAGCTTCAAGAACCTATTTTTAAGAGAGAGAAAAACCCTTAGAGAGAGAAAGCTTCAAGCTTGGTTCTTTAACTCTCTAAACCCCAAAACCAATCATTATCTTGCATATATAGCATCATTCAAGCATGGGTCTTCATTAATATCTTTACTTGGTAAGTAGAATGTAAGGACCTCAATTTTATGATTGGCTTATTTCATGACAAACCACACCACATTGGGGATGATTGTGTAATGGGTAGCTTAGGTCCATGTTGGCAAGCTTCCAAGCATCTCCATGACTTCAAGAGCAAAAGGTATACTCACTTGACTTTGTCTCTTGAAGAGTTTAGGTGCACACACACACACTTCATGCATGCCTTGTTCATCTTTCATTTGTGTTCTTTATTGTTTATATGTGTGCATCCATTATACAACTCACAACGAGCACGTCTTTGTTTGTCCTTACGTGTGGTTGTTTTTGTTCTACGTTTTCCGTGTGTGTTCAGAAACGTCCTCACTCGCACGATGGTGTGCTTGTGTTGTGTCTGCGCTTGAACGTTGGTGTGCTTAAGTCTTAGCGCGATTTGTGACCATAGAGAGGTTCCATTTGTCCTCTCTTGGATTAGTATTTGGTTACATGGTTTTATACCATGATTGTGGGAATTTTGTTATTAACCAATTCTGACCTTTGGTCACTCTTTTGACCATAAATCTTTCTACGTTTATCCAAATCTTATTTTGTTAATTGGAGTAGAAATTATACTTCCATACCTTTCTAACGGTATATTATTCGTAATATTTTATGACCGTTTGGGTTGGTTTTGAAGTCTCCAAAGAGACCACTAAAATAGAGCATCTCTGTTGTTATCCGGTTTTGACCTTTGGTCACTTAAATGACCATAACTCTTTCTACAGACATCAAAATCTCATTCTGTAAATTGGAGTAGAAATTAGACTTCTATACCTTTCGAACGGTATATCATACAAAAGGTTTTGATGTCGTTTGGTCATGTTGTGGGTCGCTTGTTTCTGGAGCTGGAGTGCTGTCCAGTGTGTTAGGCGACATGCAAGGCCACTTGAGCATGTCGCCTCCAATGTCGCCTCAGACATGTTTTTCTTCTCCAAAACGTTAGGCGACATGTTAGGCGACTTCCATGTAGCCTCTTAGGCGACTTCCATGTAGCCTCTCATGTCGCCTGACACCAAAACGGGGCATTTTGGTCTTTTCGAATCAGCCCATTTTTCCCACCTTTAAAAACCCCTCTTTCTCTTCTTCTTCCCCAACTCTCCTAAATTTAAAGAAACCCTAGAGAGAGAAAGAGAGAGTCTTGAGAGAGAAAGCTTCCTTTAAGCTTCATTAACTCTCCAAACCCAAAACCATCTCATTCTTGCATCATTCCATATCATTTTAGCATGGGTCTTCATTGTTTCATGACTAGGTAAGCAAGAACTTCCTTGAATATCATTTATTGTTCTTCTTACTCTAGATTAGGTATTTATTACTTGATTAAATACCTTGACTCACTTTATTGCATATATTTATGAGTCTAAATTGCATGATTGGGTTTGTTTGTGATAGCTTACATGATTAGGTTGATTTTCCCTAAATAGCTAACCCTAGAACATTCTTGTGATATTGGTTGATGATTAGGTTGATAGATTAATGTTTATTTATCTAGTCAAGCTTTATTGAATGTTCATGTGGATTTAATTGACAATTAGGTTGTTGGAAAATCTCTACACAACTAATTGAGTTTCTTATTGATAGTTAGAATTTGGGACCACATTGCCCTTCTAGCTAAGTCTTTATGTTTTGCATTTAGACATTGTTGTGTATGCCTCATTGATTGCATTTCTTGATTGAACATTTATTGCCCTTGTTCTTTATTGTGACAACTTGTGTTGGGTGGACTTGTTTGACAATTAGGTTGCTAGAATCCCTTTGCATCTAATTGAGTCCTTATGTATGGGCATGTAGGCATTATTTGATAACTAGGATGTTGTATTGCATTATCTACATCTAGTTAAGCATTGTATGTTTGGTCTAACATAGTTTGTGTTGAGCATTCATTGATTGTTCACTTAGACCTTATACTCTTCTTGAGTCAAAGTCTTGTGGCTTCGGGGTGAAGTTGCACAAGCATTGAAGTCTTGCAACCAAGGTGTGGTTGGCAAGCATTGGTCAAGTGCCACTATAAAAGGCCCGTGGGGTAGAGTAGGAGGTGCTCACGCCAAGAGTAGTGTATCAGGGGATATCACTAGGGATTGAACCAAGAGTGGTGAGTGGCAGTGTCCATAGTCTGAGGTTACCTAGAGTGAGAGTCCGAGTATCACTTGAGGGTGTAATCTTTTATTCATATAGTGGATTTCTATGATCGTCTGTGGCTAGAAGGATAGCCCGTGGTTTTTCCCTTGTTGAAGGGTTTCCACGTCAAAATCAAGTGTTCTTTATATTTCCGCACTTTACTTGATTTTGTATGTTTGTTTATGTTGGGTTAATTGTTATTAATATTGACTAATCGAAAAATTGGTAATAATCTATTAACAACCTATTCACCCCCCCTCTAGGTTGTAGACACACGCTTAGAGCTGTATTTTCAATTGGTATCAGAGCGGGTTCTTAGACATACTTAGGTGATCCTTGCTCGTGATTGTGTGTCTTGCATTTGTGTGCATTTTGCTTGTTGCATTCATTTGCATTCATCTCATTCCCTAAACACTATAAGTGGCATTGAGATGATAGAGGGTGATTTGACCTCTAAAGTTGAAAGGAAGATATATGACTCCGATGAGGAGATGACTCTCATGGTTGAGAGATTTAGGAGATTCACAAAATCTCACAAGAAGAAGTTGACCTTACTAAAGAAGAATGAAGCAAGTAAGGAAAAATCCTCAAGGATAGATGGTCAATGCCTTGAGTGTGGTTGAATTGGCCACAATGCCTCCAAGTGTGGTAACTTGAAGTTCAAGAAGGGAGGTTTAAATATGATCGCTACTTGGAGTGGTAGCGAAGTTGAAGTAGTTGAAGAAAGTTCCACAAGCTCGGTTGAGGGTGAGAACAACTACTTCGCATTTCCGGTTTCCTACCATGAAGAAACACAAGCCATCACTAAATGTGTGTCACTTGAAGATTTCAAGATTGGTGACTTGGAGTTTGGAAACCGAAGTGGAGCAAACTTGAGAGAAGCAAGTGATGATGATATAAGTCACGAATCCACTAGTGGTAGATGCTTCGAACATGGGAGTTCATGCTCCGGGAACTCTTGTGAAAATATGGTGGACAACCAAGAGTTCATTGACTACCTTCAAAAATGTTTGGAGGAGAAAAATGAGGAAGTTCTAAGGTTGATGAAAGAAAATCTTCAACTAAGAACTAAAGTGACTCAGTTAGATGAAGAAGTGTCACTTGTTAAAGTGAATGAAGTGATGATGGAGAAGGAACTTGAAGAGGTAAGAGATACACTTGCTAAGGTGACTTCAAGTTCGGAAAAGATTGACCATATGTTGGGTATTGGAAAGAAGCCAAATGACATGAGAGGACTTGGCTTTGTAGATGATGAGCCCACGCCATCCTCGGACAAGACAACTTTTGTGAAGGAATGTATTCCTATGTTGTCTCCTCCATCTCAACATTTGATGAATACCTCCATTGATGACTCATTGATGATGGACAAGATTGATGTGTCCAAGTATGAGAAGGAGATTGAAGATTGCCACCAATGGATGAAGGCCATGAAAGAAGAGCTTGCCAACAAAGAAAACTCCTTAAAGATTGTTAAGGAAAAAGAGAATAAGTGCCTTGAAAAATTAAAGAAGGCCAAGGTTAAACAACCTCAAGCTCAAGGCAAGGGCAAAGCTTCATGCAAGCAATCTTCCACTCAAGGAAAGTCCACACAAGCCTTGGCAACTCAACCAAAGCCTAGGCAATCCAAGAAGAAAGGACAAGTCCTTGAAAAGTCAATCACCTCTTCCAACAAGCCAATTATGAAGAAAGAAGGTGATCATAAGAAGCATGACCAACCAAATAGGCAAATTCAACTGGCTCAACCACCTCAACAAGCTCAACCACAAAGGCATCACCAATCGGCTGAAGTTCCAAGGACAAGCCAACCGGTGCATCATCAAAGACAACCTCATCAACATGGCGATGCCTCGATGAGATCTCAATGTAATGGTATAAACTCTTCTTTTATACCTACTTGTCATTATTGTGGTATGATTGGTCACTTAAGACCAAATTGCTTTAAATATATTGAGAGGTGTAGATTAAAGGGCATGAAAGAAAAACGGTTGAAAAATATGGCAAGTTTGCATAAATCTAGGGAACCTAGAAACATGTCTATGACCATTAAAAATGTTAAAGTGGAACCTAGGTGGGTTAGAAAGAATGAACCCGCTTGCCTTAGTGCCCATGTGACACCCGTAGATGCAACTAGGTCCATCGGATTTGGTAAGTCTATAAGGGCTCATGCCTCTCATTGACTTGTTGGATTTGACCTCATTTGGGGAGCTCAAGCAAAGAGAGTGAACTTGCATGATTTGTCATATGCAAAAAGTTGATTAATTTTATGCTCTTTTTATAATTGCTTGAGATGATTGGTTGTACATATGCTTATATGTTCTTTTCTTGATAAGTGTGCAACCTTGCTTTGTTTGCAATCCATGTCATATTTTAGTTCAACTATGCATTTTTGGACTAGGAGATTTTGATTGGGAAAGTACATTTGAATGACCCATAATTCAACTCCATGACATGAGAACTTTTAATGACATGCTTAAAATGATATGCATGAAATGTTTTTGATTGCTTTAGTGCAAAATATGTGTGAAAGCAAATGAGAAGACTAAACCCAATAAGGATCTAGTATCCATGCAATAAATAAGGATGTCTCATCCAAATTTAGTCTTCTCTCTCTCTTTATTAGTTGAACAAGGCTACTGTCATACGGGTATCTTACCCGGAAAAATCAAAAAGGGTGCAAAAGTCGCTCATGTCTTGTTTCGCTTATAAAGTTTGATATAGTTGCTCTTTAAATTGAAATTCATTTTTGAAACACTATATCTTGTTTGCTTATGACAAAAGGGTACAAATTGGTTTGAATTCTTTTGGAAACCCTTTTGATGTTTGCTTTGACAAATACCATTGCTTGAACTTGAATGATATATGTCTTGCATGCAAAGCAACAATTCCACACATTTTTTTTATTGTAAATAAAACTCCTTGAATCTCTCTCAATTATTTAAGTTGAATAAAGTTTGTGTATATGATTATGCAATGTAATTGTGAGAATAGCTCTCTTTGCTAAAGCAACCCGATAGGGGGAGCTCCTTTGCCTATCTCATGACAAAAAAAGGGGAGAAGTCTTGAGAGATATAGAGGGAGCATTGTTTATGCTTTAGGGGAGATATCATGAGAGAGAGTAACCTTTTAGGGGGCGCATTGCACATGCATTACTTTGTATTGCTTTATTTGTTATTGAGTGCAATGCTTGTTTTTATTTGTTCACCTCACGTGCACTTGTTCTTGGAAAGTGCCTCTTGCTTTTGTGTGTAGGTACATTGATGATTCTACAAGGAGATAGAAGATATTGAAGATTTAGATTCTAGGAATCTCTTTTGTAATGTAGAAGTGATCATGGACAATAGCTTTATTTTATTTTGTGAGGAATGTTTGTAAGTGGTTGTTTTGTCATGAAATAGCCAAAGGGGGAGATTGTAAGGACCTCGATTTCCGCACTTTACTTGATTTTGTATGTTTTTTTTATGTTGGGTTAATTGTTATTAATATTGACTGATCGAAAAATTGGTAATAATCGATTAACAACCCATTCACCCCCCCTCTAGGTTGTAGACACACGCTTAGAGCTGTATTTTCATAGAACTCACATCCTTGCCCATTTATTGTTTTAGCTTATCAAGACATGTCATTTATTGCTTATGTTAGCAAATATTCATATTTATTGTATATCAATTGTAGTTATGACATGTTTAGTGTTTGTATTGTGATAGCTAGCATTTAGCACCATTTTTCCCTCTAGCTAAATCTACATGCTTTGCATTTAGATATTATTATTTAGGACCTCATTAATTGCATTCATTGATTACATTTATTGTCCTTGTCATATTTAATGACAACTTGTGTTGATTGGCATTTGTTTCATAACTAGAGCTTATATTTGCATATCTTTATCTAGTTAAGTCTTTATATTTTTATGTAGACATTGATATCTATGATTTGTACTTATTGACATCTTATAATCCTTAGATAAGCATTTAGTGTTGCCTAGCATTATTTTCATTTTGAATATTCATATATTCATATAGGTTGTTAATCTCTTCTTTGAGAGTTAAGTCTTATGACTACAAGGTGTAGTGCACAAGCAAGTGAAGTCTTGCAACCAAGGTGTGGTTTGCAAGCAAAGTGATCAAGGATTCACTATAAAGGCCCATTGGGTAGTAGTGGTGGGTTAGTGACTGAGAATGGTGTGACTAGATGTCAACTTAGGTTGTAAACATCATTACAATAATGGATTTGGGGATCAGTGTGGCTAGAAGGATAGCCCGTGGTTTTTCCCTTGCTGAAGGGTTTCCACGTAAAAATCAAGTGTGTTATTTAATTTCCGCATTTTACACTTGATTTTGTATGTTTGCTTGTGGGGTGATTTTTAATATTGACTAATCGAGAAAAGTTGGTAATAATCGATTAACAACCCATTCACCCCCCTCTATGTTGTTTAGACACACGTTTGAGTAGTATTTTCAATTGGTATTAGAACGGGTTCCTAGACATACTTAGGTGATCCTTGCTCCTTGTTTGTGTGTCTTGCATTTGTGTGCATTTTGTTCTTTACATTTCATTTGCATTCTTTCACTCACTTCACCTATACACCATGTGTGGGAGTGAAACACTTAGAGTGGGATTTGCTTCGATGACCTCTAATGTTGAGAGGAAGATAGATGACTCCGATGAGGAGATGACTCTCATGGTGGAGAGATTTAGGAGATTTATGAAATCTCAAAAGAAGGGTTTGGTCTCCAAAGTGAAGGAGGAGAAATGTACGACCTCAAAAGTTAAGAAGGAAAAGAAAATGTCGAGGAAAAGTGACCCTTGCCTTGAATGGGGTGGAATTGGCCATATTGCCTCCAATTGTGGCAACTTGAAATACAAAAAGGGAGGAGTTAGTATGATCGCTAATCTGTGTGATAGCGAAGTTAAAGCAGTTAATGGAAGTTTCACAAGCTCGGTTGAGTGTGAGAACAAATACTCTACCTTTTCGGTCTCCTACCATGAAGAAGCTCAAGCCGTCACCAAGTGTTTGTCACTTGAAGGATTCAAGAAGGATGACTTGAAGTGTGAAAGCCAAAGTGGAGAAAGATTAAAAGAAGCTAGCATTGAAGATATGACTCTCACAAGCACAAGTGGGAGAAGCTTCGATAGTGATAACTCATGCTCCAAGAACTCTTGTGATAATGTGGTTAATTATCAAGAGTTAGTTGATTCTCTTCAAAAGTCCTTGAAGGAGAAAGATAATGATATCCTTAGATTGGAAAAGGATAACCTTCAACTAGAAGCCAAGGTGACTCACTTGGATGATGAAATGAGGAGAGTCAAAAAAAGTGAAGACATGTTGAAGAAAGAAAACCTTCACCTAAAGATCAAGTTAGATGACTCCATGAAGATAGACATGGTTGATGTGTCCAAATATGAGAAGGATATTGAAGATTGCCTCCAAAGGATGAAGGCAATGAAGGATGAACTTGCCAACAAAGTGAATTCCATGAAGATTGTCAAGGATAAAGAAATGAGGTACATTCAAGACTTGAAGAAGGATAATATCAAACAACCTCAGTCTCAAGGCAAAAGCAAAACTTAACCTCCTCAACATCATAGGAGGAATATTGATCTTGGGGAGTCATCCAAGAGTGGCCAAGTGAAGATGCCAATAAAGAATGGAGCTCAACCTCAATAACCAAGAGCTCCACATCCAAGCTTCCCTAAACCAAGAAGGCAAGACAAGCAAACTCAACCAAGGAAGCATGGCAATCCGGTTCAACAACATAGAAGGAGAGAACCGGCTCAACACCAAAGGCAACATCAAATGCATGACAAGTCTTCAATGACCTCACAAGGATATGGTATGATTTCTATTTTTATACCTACTTGTCACTTTTGTGGTGTTGATCAGCACATTAGGCCAAATTACCATAAGTACGTTAAGATATGTAGGGTTGAGAGCATGATTGAGAGGAATAGGCTTAGAAAAGCCAATATGCATGTGCCTTGGAAATTTAGAGTTATTGATCCTAGGAAATCTAGTAACATGATGACCATAACCGCTAGGAATGAAAATGTGTCACCTAAGTGGAGCAGTAAAAATGAACCCGCATGCTATTGTGCCAACATGCCTCTCGTTGACTTGGTTGGTATTGACCCCATTTGGGGAGCTCAAGCAAAGAGAGTGAACTTGCATTTTTGAAATGTGCAAAAATTTGATATACTTTATGCCTCTTTATTAATTGCTTGAGATACTAGGTTGTACATATGTGCGTATATGGTATTTTTGCTCAATAAGTGTGTAACCTTGCTTTGCTTGTAATCCATGTCACATTTATGTTCAAACATGCATTTTTGGACTAGGAGAATTTATTGGGAAGTACTTTTGAATGACCTGCAATTTATCTCTATGACATATGAACTTGATTTTATGACATGCTTTAAATGATATGCATGAAATGCTTTTGATTGCTTTAATGCAAATGTGTGTGAATGCAAATGAGAAGACTAATCAATAAGGATCTTATATCCATGCAATCAATAAGGATTTTATATCCAAATTAGTCTTCTCTCTCTTCTTAATGGCTAAACAAAACTACTATCATACGGATAATTATCCGAAAAAATCTAATAGGATCTCTTGATCCAATGTCTTGATTGGCCCTTAAGGATTGATATAGTTGTTTGTCTGCTAAAACTTTTATTCTCAAAACTATATCATGTTTGCTTGTGACAAAAGCGTACAAATTGGTTTGAATTCTTTTGGAAACCCTTTTGATGTTTGCCTTGCCAAATACCATTGTTTGAACTTTGATGTTATATGTCTTGCATGCAAAGCAACACCTTCACACATTCTCCTTAAAATAAAACTCCTTGAATCTCTCTCAATTATTCAAGTTGCATAAAGTTTATGCATATGACTATGCAATCAACTTTTGTGCAAATATCTCTCTTTGCTAAAGCAACTCGATATGGGGAGCTCCTTTGCCTATTGACGAGTGGATTTTTGTGTCGTTGAAAACATCGTCAAGAATTTATAAAATCAACCTCGCTATAATGCACGAGTAAAAAGACATATATAGAAATAAAACTAGTACAGCGTGTAAGCAAGGGTATCGTTCCGCAGAGATGTGTTGTTAACCGTTTCAAGTTCTAGAGTTTAGGGAAAATATGTAAATAGAATGTGGAGAGGTGAGAATGGTGTGTGAAGTGGTGTTGTGTGTGTGTAAAAAATGTAAAGGAAAATAATGCAAACAAAGAGAATGTGGAAGGGTGAGAATGGTGATTAAGTGAGAAATAATAAAATGGTGGATTGGACAGATGCATGAAAGTGGTCACACAAGGGTTTACAAGTTCACCATACATAAGTGCATACAAGTGGGTTGTTAGACATTAAGTTCATCCAATTTAGGTTAAGGGTTCATTCTTGCCTCAATTCGATTTATACCCATTCATAGAGCTAACGGTTGAAGAGTGTGTCGAGAGCCTCTCAAACACGAAACTGCAACCAACATATGTGAACCAATCCTACAAACCAATGCTAGATTGAGCCTCAATACTAACATGGTAATGTAAAATGGCAACGTTAAGTCTAATGAATGTGGAAAGAGTAATTATTCCTCCAACCATAACTTGCCTAGAGGCCCTAATGCAAGAAATAGCCGGATTCCCAATTATTGTAACTCCAACCACAACTCACCTAGAGCCCCTAGCGTGAGAAGTAGCCAAAGTCCAATATATAACAAAAACAATGAACCAAACCTCTTTAAATATGGCAATTAACAAGTTCATTCATTCTTCCTAGCTACTTAGCCAAGACGAACCCCGGATGGCCTTCCTAAAGCACAATCCTAACTCTAATTCACTCAAACCCATCCATACACATGCAATTCGACCTTCCATCAACATACACACACAAATGGGAATTTTGATTACAACTACTCCTACAATTACATTAATCTACTCCTAATTCCATTCATGAACACATATTAATTTCTAATCTCCATACACAAGCATTTCAAGATAAGAGATATAATAAATGATAACAAGAATGAATCAAAACACAAATTAGATATATAAACAACCACACATTATATTGAGCACAAATTAGGTTCACAAATATTCCCAAGTGGGGTTTACACAATTAAGAAAACAAGAAACACAAAGAGATGAGTTAATAGAAATACAACCCTTGAAGAAATCCCTCCAAGAGCTCCTTTCCCTTGCCTAGCTCGAAATTGGACATAGACCACTCCTATCTCTATGTAATCTACTCTCAAATGTGGTGGGTGATGGGTAGAAATGGTGTGGGAGAGACATCCATGGAGGAAAACCTCCATGGATGCTCTTGGAAGCTTCTCTCTCTCTTTTGAAATGGAGAAAATGAAGAAGAAGAAGTTTGGGAAAGAAGAAGTCTGAAGAGAAGAGGAGAAGAGGTGAATTTATAGTGTTGGGAGGTTAGGGCTGGAAATGATGGTGAAAGGACGAAACTGCCCCTGAAAATTTGCCAGAATTGGCCTCTCGCTGGTCGATCGGCGGTTGGGGTGACCGTCGAACTGACCGCCGAATTGCTGGTGTTCTTCTGGACTAAAACGGCTGTTGAAATGGCGGTCATGGTGTTACTGCCGAATTGGGCGCCGAACTTCTGGAACCTACTGCCATGAAACGGCGGTTGTGGTGACCGCCGAACTGACCGCGGAATGTCTTCTTTTCTGCACTCGTTCCGTAAGCTGCTGGAAGTCAGAGGGGGTTCTGCCACGGGCTCGGTGTCACGTTCTGGATTGGCAACGGATCAACCGTGGAACACCGCTGGGCTTAGATCGTGTCGCTGTCTATGTCAACGGTGAGGCGCGGCACTCTGAATCTTCCAATTTATTCTTTTTTCGGCACGTTTTTGCCTCCCAAACTGTTCTCTAAGCTTAAAACCAAAATGTAGGGAATATGTACCTACACATGGCTCAACAACCACATTATATACAAAATATGCTCGAAAATGAGAACAAACGATAGGAAATTGGGGACCTAAAATAGGTATAAAATAGTCCGATCATATACCCCCAAACCTATCCTTTGCTCGTCCTCGAGCAAAACAACAAAAGAATAACAATCGAACAAACATATAACATTAAAAATAAATAAAAACTAGGCTAGTCCACTTTCGTAGGAAATACGATGGCACTTAGCACGTGCCACAAGCCTTTGAACCTATAGGCGGCCCTAATAGGAGGAGTTATAGTCTCCTGAGGGTTTACAGTTACGACACCCACAAACGTATACTCTGCAAGAAAATTGGTTGAGTTGCAATCCAAACATACCAAGCAAAAACAACACTTGCATGCTAGAATCTCAAATATACCAATCAATAAACATGTATCACATAATGCAAGTATGCCAATACTTAGGAAGTTTTCGGTTTACCACACAACTATTCTCGAATGCCCAAGACAAAATTTGCCTCGACTCTAATCCTCACCGGATTTCAGTCATATATTTTCACTCAAAATCCTAGGTGCACTCTCTAGCAAACATATGCGAATGAGTTTAGGTACATGGAATCAAATATAATCGCATATGAGTATTTTCCAATAACGCACATTTTCTGAAAATCGATCTCATGAAAGAATTGAAATGCTATGAACGTGGAAAGAGCATGCATCGACTCACATTCCCAAGATAGACTTCCTAAGAGATCAAATGGACTTCCCTAATTTATATTGTGGCCAAGGTGATTTGTGGTGATGTATGGAGGATATGGTAGGAGTGGGAAGATAAAGCTACTAACAATGCCAAGGTGTTTACATTACATTTACATCAATTTGAGCTCATTTACACTTTACATTACAATTCAAGCGTCTAGGCTATAAACCTTTACATTGCACATTTTGTGCTACATTTGTACTCAAATTTTTAGAGTAACTTTACATTTGAAGAATTTGAAGGCTTTAATGTTTATATTTCACACTATTTCTTTTTAAAGCCTTTGCCTTTGCACAATTACATACATTTGCCTAAGTACACGCTTTACACAATTTAGAGCTACATAACTTATCCAAAGCTATACACCTTAACATGATCCATAACTAGGGTATGTGAAAGTGTTTGGGTTATGTATGTGGTGGAGGTTTAGTGTTTGGCCTCAATATTTTCCAATGAATGCACACATCAAGGGACAAGTGTTTAGGCTATTTAGTAGTTACGCACATACTCAAGTCCAAAATCATTTCTAAAAGTCCATCTAGCAAGGGAATGCAAATCTCAAACAAGCAGTCCACATGATGATGTTCTATGGCAATCAATGAAAGAAAATTGATGTACAATGAGATCACTAAAAATTAAGTACAAGTTCGAAGAGTGTTTAAGAGTAGAAATGACATAACCCTCACAAATAAAACGTTTATAAGGCACAATATCTCACAAGGGTAGTCTCCACTATTTTCCTAAGCGAAATAAGAATAGAGGTCTAATCCACCTCAACATCAAAAGATTGGCACTGTACAAGCATATTTAAAGTGATGCATGGAGCTAAAAGCATACATGATATGTCTCAACCGGCACACGAAGAAAAACAACTCAACAAAACCGGAACTATTACAAAATTTCAAAAATGACCGGTTTGCAGAGATTTGAAAATTTTCTAAACATAGAAACAAAACAAAAATAAAAACACGAAAGTGTCCACACCCCCAAACCTAAACTCAACATTGTCATCAATGTTGCTCAAATCATAAAATATGGACAACGTTTCGTAAGATTCGGGAGATAGAACAAAAACATCACAAAATAGTAAAAACAAAAAAAAACATCAAATCCTAAGATCTAAGCACAATACAAATCCACTCTTAGATCTAAACAAAAATAAAAGTCACAAACACTACAAACATAGCATTCCTATCATTAAGCGCATGGGTGGTTTCCGCCCAATTCGACAACTAATCCACAAGCACTTCAAAATTAAGCACAAAGTTTAAAGGGTACCTCTTGTGGCTGCAACCACGTGGCCTTTGTGGCACTGCCGTTTCACTCGGGGAGTTGTTGTGGTGCGATACGCGCACTCTTACCGTTCTCATGAGTTGTGCGGTGCATCCGACCTGAAATTGTTCTTTCCTAGCACAAGCACAACTCAAAAACAATCAAATGCATATGCCATATATAAAAAGAAATAAGTAAAAGAAAAATCTAACCGCATACATATATATCCGCAAAGTAATTGAATCTAACATTTACAGAACCTAAACTAAAACCAGAAACAATCAACGAATACACATCCCTGGCAGCGGTGCCATTTGACGAGATTTTTGTGTCGTTGAAAACATCGTCAAGAATTTATAAAATCAACCTCGCTATAATGCACGAGTCAAAAGACATATATAGAAATAAAACTAGTACATCGTGCAAGCAAGGGTATCGTTCCGTAGGGATGTGTTGTTAACCGTTTCAAGTTCTAGAGTTTAGGGAAAGCATGTAAATAGAATGTGGAGAGGTGAGAATGGTGTGTGAAGTGGAGTTGTGTGTGTGTAAGAATTGTAAAGGAAAATAATAAAAACAAAGAGAATGTGGAAGGGTGAGAATGGTGATTAAGTGAGAAATAATAAAATGGTGGATTGGAGAGATGCATGAAAGTGGTCACACAAGGGTTTACAAGTTCACCATACATAAGTGCATACAAGTGGGTTGTTAGACATTAAGTTCATCCAATTTAGGTTAAGGGTTCGTTCTTGCCTCAATCCGATTTATACCCATTCATAGAGCTAACGGTTGAAGAGTGTGTCGAGAGCCTCTCAAACACGAAACCGCAACCAACATATGTGAACCAATCCTACAAACCAATGCTAGATTGAGCCTCAATACTAACATGGTAATGTAAAACGGTAACGTTAAGTCTAATGAATGTGGAAAGAGTAATTGTTCCTCCAACCATAACTTGCCTAGAGGCCCTAATGCAAGAAATAGACGGATTCCCAATTATTGTAACTCCAACCACAACTCACCTAGAGCCCCTAGCATGAGAAGTAGCCAAAGTCCAATATATAACAAAAACAATGAACCAAACCTCTTTAAATATGGCAATTAACAAGTTCATTCATTCTTCCTAGCTACTTAGCCAAGACGAACCCCGGATGGTCTTCCTAAAGCACTATCCTAACTCTAATTCACTCAAACCCATCCATACACATGCAATTCGACCTTCCATCAACATACACACACAAATGGGAATTTTGATTACAACTACTCCTACAATTACATTAATCTACTCCTAATCCCATTCATGAACACATATTAATTTCCAATCTCCATACACAAGCATTTCAAGATAAGAGATATAATAAATGATAACAAGAATGAATCAAAACACAAATTAGATATATAAACAACCACACATTATATTGAGCACAAATTAGGTTTACAAATATTCCCAAGTGGGGCTTACACAATTAAGAAAACAAGAAATACAAAGAGATGAGTTAATAGAAATACAACCCTTGAAGAAATCCCTCCGAGAGCTCCTTTCCCTTGCCTAGCTCGAAATTGGTCATAGACCACTCCTATCTCTATGTAATCTACTCTCAAATGTGGTGGGTGATGGGTAGAAATGGTGTGGGAGAGACATCCATGGAGGAAAACCTCCATGGATGCTCTTGGAATCTTCTCTCTCTCTTTTGAAATGAAGAAAAGGAAGAAGAAGAAGTTTGGGGAAGAAGAAGTCTGAAGAGAAGAGGAGAAGAGGTGAATTTATAATGTTGGGAGGTTAGGGCTAGAAATGATGGTGAAAGGATGAAACTGCCCCTGAAAATTTGCCAGAATTGGCCTCTCGCTGGTCGATCGGCGGTTGGATCGGTGGTTGGGGTGACCGCCGAACTGCTTGCCGAATTACTGGTGTTCTTCTGGACTAAAATGGCGGTTGAAACGGCGGTCATGGTGTGACCGCCGAATTTGGCACCGAACTTCTGGAACCTACTTCCATGAAACGGCGGTCAAAACGGCGGTCGTGGTGAACGGCGGTCAAAACGGCGGTCGTGGTGACAGCCGAACTGACCACCGAATGTCTTCTTTTCTGCACTCGTTCCGTAAGCTGTTGGAAGTCAGAGTGGGTTCTACCACGGGCTCGGTGTCTCGTTCTGGATTGGCAACGGATCAACCGTGGAACACAGCTGGGCTTAGATCGTGTCGCGGTCTATGTCAACGGTGAGGCGCGGCACTCTGAATCTTCCAATTTATTCTCTTTTCGGGACGTTTTTGCCTCCCAAACTGTTCTTTAAGCTCAAAACCAAAATGTAGGGAATATGTACCTACACATGGCTCAACAAACACATTATATACAAAATACGCTCGAAAACGAGAACAAACGATAGGAAATTGGGGACCAAAAATAGGTATAAAATAGTCCGATCACCTATCTCATGAAAAAAAGGGGGGGAAGTCTTAAGAAATATAGGGGGAGCATTTTTATGCTTTAGGGAGAAGTCTTGAGCGAGAGTAACCATTTAGGGGGAGCTTTGCATTGCACTACATGATATTGATTGTATTAATTTTCTTCATGCAAATGTTTGTTTTGGTTCACCTCACATGCACTTGTTCTTGGAAAGTGCTTTCTTGCTATTGTGTGTAGGTACGATGATCTACGAAGAGATTGATGACCTTGAAGACTTAGATCTTAGGTTTCTCTTATTGTAACGTAGAATTACTTGTTGACCAATAGCTTTGTTTTTGTTTTGTGAGGATTATTTTGTGAGTGGTGATTTTGTCATGAAATAGCCAAAGGGGGAGATTGTAAGAACCTCATTTCTATGATTGGCTTATTTCATGACAAATCACATTGGGGATGTTTGTAACGGGTAGCATAGGTTCTCCAAGTGCGGTGTTCTCGAAGACATGCTTCCGGTCATCCTAAAGAGCTTCAAGAGAGGCAGTTCACTTATTCTTAACTCTTGAAGAGATTTAGTTGCACACACTCACATCTCATGCATTTGTATTGACATGCATTGATTGTTGCACACACAAACACTTACATGCATTTGAGTTTTTATGCATTTGTTTCTTATTGCTCATGTGTGTATTTCTTCACAATCACACTTGCACTTCATTTCTAGATTTAAGTGTGGTTTTGTGTTGAGTCCGCACTTGCACGATGGTGTGCTTGTTTTAGCCCGTTGAGTGATCATTTGAGAAGATCTTTTTCTTCTCTTGTTTTGGTCTTTGGTCACGTGGTTTTTTCCATGAGTTTGGGCATTCTTGTTGTTGTCCCAATCAGACCTTTGGTCACTCTTTTGACCATAAATCTTTCTACAGTTATCTAAATCTTGTTTTTTTAAATTGGAGTAGAAAGTACACTTCCATACCTTTCCAACGGTATATTATTCGAAAGGTTTGGATGTCGTTTGGTCATGTTTTGAGCCCTTTGAATTCGGGTTTGTGAAACTACACGGGTCTTCTACCCGTGCAGTTACTCCGTGTACTGATGATGAGTGCTTCGGGTTTGTGCAACTGCACGAGTAGTGCACGGGTCTTCTACCCGTGCAGTTACCCGTGCACTGAGCCCGTTTTGTGCCTATGTTTTGCCAAAACGACGTAGTTTCATTTAGGGCTTCTATATATATGTTCTCTTCTCTCCCAACTCGTTTTTAGAGCTTTAAGAACCTATTTTTAAGAGAGAGAACAACCCTTAGAGAGAGAAAGCTTCAAGCTTGGTTCTTTAACTCTCCAAACCCCAAAACCCATCATTATCTTGTATACATAGCATCATTCAAGCATGGGTCTTCATTAATGTCTTTACTTGGTCAGTAGAACTCATATCCTTTCTCATTTATTGTTCTAGCTTATCAAGACATGTCATTTATTGCTTATGTTAGCAAATATTCATATTTATTGTATATCAATTGAAGTTATGACATGTTTGGAGTTTGTATTGTGATAGCTAGCATTTAGCACCATTTTGCCCTCTAGCTAAATCTACATGCTTTGCAATTAGATATTGTTGTTTAGGACCTCATTAATTGCATTTGTTGATTGCATTTATTGTCCTTGCCATGTTTAATGACAACTTGTGTTGATTGGCATTTGTTTGATAACTAGAGCTTATATTTGCATATCTTTATCTAGTTAAGTCTTTATATTTTCATATAGACATTGATATCTAGGATTTGTACTTATTGACATCTTATAATCCTTAGATAAACATTTAGTGTTGCCTAGCATTATTTGCATTTTGAATATTCATATATTCACATAGGTTGTTAATCTCTTCTTTGAGAGTTAAGTCTTGTGACTACAAGGTGTAGTGCACAAGCAAGTGAAGTCTTGCAACCAAGGTGTGGTTGGCACGCAAAGTGATCAAGGATTCACTATAAAGGTCTGTTGGGTAATAGTGGTGGGTTAGTGACCGAGAATGGTGTGACTAGAGGTCAACCTAGGTTGTAAACATCACTACAATAGTGGATTTGAGGATCGGTGTGGCTAGAAGGATAGCCCGTGGTTCCTTGTTGAAGGGTTTCCACGTAAAAATCAAGTGTGTTATTTAATTTCCGCATTTTACACTTGATTTTTTATGTTTGATTGTGGGGTGATTTTTAATATTGACTAATCAAGAAAAGTTGGTAATAATCGATTAACAACCCATTCACCCCCCCTCTATGTTGTTTAGACACACACTTGAGTAGTATTTTCATTTTGCTTCCACTATACGGCTTCATTAATTCTGTAGACATTAACTTTTAGCTGTCTCGGTAGTCTTTGCAGTTCCTCCATCGGTTCCAGAAGGGGAGCTCAACCGGGCTGGTGGCAGAGATGATTCCCTACTGCTCTCCCCTATCAGGCTTCCTGCTGGCTCTGAACACGAAGGGGGGGTGGGTACCCGCGCTGGATCTAGCAGGACCCCGACCGAGGTACCTGGGTCTTCAGCTCCTCTTTTTGTGAGATTGCTGGAAACTTTTACAGCCAGAGTGGGGAGGTACCGAGGTGCTCATAGTCGGGTGCAAGACATGCCACCCATCGCCCTAGTTACTGTCGTTGCTGCTACTGCTGCTGATCAACCAACTCCCTTTGCCTCTCCTGTTGTGGCAACCGATCGATCTACCCAGGTAGAGAGAGGTTCTGATCCTGCTGCTGCTAACCGGGTGGTACCTTATGATAGGTCGCGATCGAGGTCGAGAGATAATAGCCAGGATGAAGTCTTAGCTAGGTTTGCAGCTTTCTGCTCAGGTGGGAGTTTAGAGGCCATGACTTCCATGCCCATTAATTACATAGTGTCCAAAGGTTCTGCTCTTCTGGCTGAGGTAAGCTATCTTGTTTGGTCTTTTATCTTGATTTCATAACTGGCAATATTCCAACTCATGTTTTGTACTTGGCAAACCTTCAAATTCAGCGTAGCTATGAACAATCAAGTTAGCTCCCTCTGGAACCAGGTTAAGGAGGCTAATGTCAAGCTGGAAAAGGCCAAGGAGGAGCTCGCTAAGGCTGCTAGAGGCTGATGAGAAGGTTTTTGCCGTCAGAAAACCGTCCGTCAAAACAATTTATAAAACCTATGCGATGCGTTCACAAGTATAAATACAAGTAAAGCAGTAAGCACGGGTGTCGTCCACTGAGATCGGGGTAGCGGTGATAAGATTAGGATTAATATAACTAGTATGCATAAAAGTAAAGTGATGGTGAATGAAGATACAATATAAACTAAACTATGAAAGCAAATAAAATGGGATAACAATGGATTGATGAATGAATGATGATGGAACTATGGAGTTGATGGACTCGTAAGTGTATATTGGGGCAATTGCAACAAACTCTCAATTAAGCACGTTTTGACAAATGTAACCAACCTAGGGTGTATAGTGTTGGTATATATCTATAGCAAGAGGTCGACCTAGGGTGTATAGCGAAGACCTCCTACTAGAGATTAATCCCTCCTAAGCAACCAACAGTGGCTAGTTACTCAATTGGGACCTATTCCATGAATGCTCATCCATCTAGCTATGGCTCAACCTATTACTAATGTCGCCATCCTAGGATGTATAGTGATGGCTTCCAATTCCCTCACAAGTGGCCGACCTAGGATGTATAGTGAAGGCCACCCGTTTGAGATTGGTTAAGGCTTTAGGTTATCAACCGAATTCGACTCGAAGGTTAGTTCTCGTAGAATCACTAAAGTAGCCAACCTAGGGTGTATAGTGGAGGCTTCTAATTCTCTCACAAGTGGCTAACCTAGAGTGTATAGTGAAAGCCACTAATTCAAGATTAGATTACGGGCATGGTTATATAGCCGGATTTTCGAAAATCATTCCATTCAATTGAGCATTAGACAACCTAATTACCTACTCAAGTAATCCAAATCAATCATGCAAAGAGGGTGTATCCAAGCAAATCAATAATGGAAATCAATTCAAGCAATGGAATAAAACATAGAGATAGAATAAATATAACACATAGAGTTTATTTACAAAGCCCAAATATCCATCATACAAATAACATCAACCCCATAGTGGGGTATTTTAGCTACTCATGTTCTATTACAAACAAATAAACTAAGAGAGAGTGTAGAGAGAACCCTTGAAGATTGATCTCCTTCCTTGAAGCTTGAATCCAAGTCTCCTAGTTGCCTTTGATTGAGTAGAGATGGTTTGGATGAGAGGGAGATGTGTTCCTAGATTATATTACAAGTGTTGGGAGGTATGGTGACGATTTGGTTCGTTCCCATCCTTTTCTATTTATAGAGGATGGAAAAATAGGTCACTTAAGCTTGAAACCAAAAACTGTCGCGCGCAGAGTGCAGGTGGAGTGCGGGTGAATTACCTGTACTATACCCGCACTGTAAAGGTTTTCTTCATCTTCAGTTCTCTGATCTGGGCAACAGTGCGGGTGGAGTGCGGTTGGATTACCCGCACTTTACCCGCACTTTACTCTCATTATACTCGCACTCTGGTGTCAGGTGTAAATCCACTCCTCTGTCTTGAGCAACAGTGCGGGTGGAGTGCGGTTGGATTACTCGCACTTTACCTGCACTTTATCTGTCAGGTATGAATCAGCTCCTCTGTCTTGAGCAATAGTGCGGGTGAAGTGCGGTTGGATGACCCGCACTTAACCCGCACTTTATCTTTCCTTCATGATTCAGGTCCCGGCTGTGGGAAGGAGTGCGGTCGCGACCCGCACTTGACCTGCACTGTAGAGCTGGTTATGATCCTTTGTCTTTCCTTTTGCCCATTTTCTCCCGGAACCACTGTAACTAGCTTCTAACACCAGAATTACATCTATTGCCTGCAATTAGCACCGACGAGCCTATAAGACATAAAAGACATAAAATATATAGAAAATACACTCAAGAACGAGACAAAAGAATAGGAACGAGGGCCGAAATATACAACAATTTAGGCACGATCAAACACCCCCAAACCAAACCTTTGCTCGTCCTCGAGCAAACATAATCTAAAACAAAATAAGACATAAACTAAAAACGACTCAAACTAAGAATTTCCTAGACACAAAGAAAAACTTGCTGCAGAACCAAATAGCAGAGAAATACGCAAAAGCAATATGGGAGTGAGGAATGAGCATATGCAAAATGTTTTAAACAACTCGAAGGCACCTCAAGGGAAACTGGCACAACATGACTCCCACACTTAAAATGCCCGCGCCTCAGAAACTACTCACTCTCACACCTCGAGCATAATTCGCTTCGACACTAAGTTCTCACATGGATTTTCTCTTATCTTTCCTCTCAGAACCTAGGTTCACACTCATGCAATATGTATGCCAATGAATTTATGTAACTGAATCAACTTAGTTGCATACATTTAGTGTAGAATAAACGCTGTTTTCAGTGAGTGAGTCTCATGAAAGAATCACGTGTCATGAACGTGGAAAGAGCATTCATCAACTAATATTCCCAATCTAGACGTCCCCTAAGATCAATTAGGTCTTTCCATTTGGTTGTAACGTGGCCACGGTGAATGGTGATTAGAAGAATGAGAAATTTAGGCACAAGCACTAATCAACCAAGTTAAGGCAATACATTCTACACTTAAGCATTTAATTTCTCGTGCAACTCCACTTCCAAATACAATATGGCGTCCAGGCATACAATTAGACTCTACGTGCAATCTTTAACTACTAATGTTACCCATTTGAGTAGCATTTACAATTTACACAAGGCATTTGAAGCATATTTTTCTTTTGTTACTTTTTGCTTCTTTTCTTTTCTTTTCTTTTCATGCCTTTTTACTATGCACATTTTCACAACTCATTATTCTTGCCTAGGTACACGCCATTTATCAAATTAATGCACAACTTTACATTCCTAAGCCTTAACAAGATCAATTAAGAGAGGGTTGGCTAAGTGTTTAGGTTGCTTGGGTTATGGATAATGTGGGTGTAGAAAGGAAAAATCTATATGTGTTTGGCTTCAAAATTGGCTTGGGAGCACACATATTATGGGAATGGGAAGTATTTAGGCTTTCTTTTTGAGTGGCTAAAACACACATTGCCTAATATCACTTCAAAGGATCAATCTACCAAGGGAATAAAAGTTTCCGTCAAGCAGTCCATATATATTGCATGTTCAATGACAAATGATGATTTTTGATGTAGTGAGACTATGCATGGTGTTTGAATAGTGTTTACAGATTTGAAAAACATTTTCCCTCAAATATACACGCTTTTGGCTTGTGTTTGTGATCTCACAAGGGAAATCTCAACTATTAGAACAAGGCGCTTGAGCACCGAGTTCCCTAAACTTGGACACTAGAAGATGAGACTAGCCCATGAAGTGCAAGTGAGACCCCTAAAGTGACTAAGAGTTATTGAATAAGCACACAAAGCATACACATATTTGCCACAAACACTATGCTCTAGGTATCTCACCAAGCTAAATAAGCTCAAAATTTTGGCTAAGCAGCAACTTTTTCGAAAATAAGACACAAAAATGACTCAAGACACAAAAGACGACTCAAAAAGGCGTCTACACCTCCAAACCAAAACCCAACATTGTCCTCAATGTTGAAGACAAGAGAATCCGGCCAAGCGGTATGCACCTAACATGACTCAAACAAACCTAGGCACTAATCAACCACAATCAATGCCCCAACAAAATAAAACTGACTCAAACAAGGCTCACAAAATAAAGGCAATTCATGCAATATATCATTGAAGAACAAGTCAAGCTTAACATCATGCATTTTATCAAAAATAATGGAATGGGGCATGAACCCCCAAACCGAATTAAACAATATAAAGCACATGCATTCATACTTGCACAAGAGCCTCCGGCTCTTTCATCCACCAATATAATCAATAAATTCAATGTGCAAATATCCACAAAATATAACATTCTAACCAAACTATCCCAACATCACAATTTATTGAATTTAAACAACATAAAACATAAAACTAACTACATGCATCAAAGTTACTCAATGGGATGCATACATGGAGAGGCTAGGGTCCTCTAAGGGTGGTTTGACCAAGTTAGGAAATTCCCTATTTTTCACTACCCAAATAAATTTAGGTGCCTTCATTATCTTTTCCTTTAACATATTTCTATATAAGTGCACTTGGTCTTTCCTTACTGAAAATACACTCTAAGCGTGTGTCTACAACCTAGAGGGGGGGGGGGGGGGTGAATGGGTTGTTAATCGATTATTACCAATTTTTCGATTAGTCAATATTAATAATATAACCCAACATAAACAAACATACAAAATCAAGTAAAAGTGCGGAATATAAATAACACTTGATTTTTACGTGGAAACCCTTCAACAAGGGAAAAACCACGGGCTATGCTTCTAGACGATCCTCAAATCCACTATTGTAATGATGTTTACAACCTAGGTTGACCTCTAGTCACACCATTCTCGGTCACTAACCCACCACTACTACCCAGCGGTCCTTTATAGTGAATCCTTGATCACTTTGCTTGCCAACCACACCTTGGTTGCAAGACTTCTCTTGCTTGTGCAATACACCTTGTAGTCACAAGACTTAACTCTCAAGAAGAGATTAACAACCTAAGTGAATATATGAATACTCAAAATACAAATAATGCTAGGCAACACTAAATGCTTATCTAGGGATTTAAGATGACGCTAAGAACAAATCCTAGATATCAATGTCTATATGAATGCTCATAAAGACCTAACTATATATAGATGTGCAAGTCTAAACTCTAGTCATCAAACAAAGCCATATCAACATATGTTGTCATTAATCATGGCAAGGACAATAAATGCAATTAATAAATGCAATCAATGAGTCCTAATTAGCTAGAGGGCAAACATGTCCTAAACATTAGCTATCATAATACAAAACCCCAAACATGTCATGACTTCAACTGATATACAATAAATATGAAGATTTTCTAACCTAAGCAATAAATGACATGTCTTGATAAGCTAGAACAATAAATGAGCAAGGATGTGAGTTCTACTTACCAAGTAAAGACATTAATGAAGACCCATGATTGAATGATGCTCTATATGCAAGATGATGATGGGTTTTGGGGTTTGGAGAGTCAAGTAACAAATCTTGAAGCTTTCTCTCTCATGAAAGATGGGTTCTTGAAGCTCTCTCTCTTGGAGTCACCTTCTATCACTAAGGATGTATATTTCTAAGCTCTAGGGTTAAATGGTGGAGAAGAAGACATATATATAGGAGAAAAAATGAGCAGTCATGAAAATACGAAAATGTCCAGTTCGGGTGACAGAGGCGACATGCAAGGCGACATGACCAAGTCGCCTCGTAAGTCGCCTAACACACTGAAAAGAAACACACGTAGCCTGAGGCGACATGTAAGGCGACATGCCCAAGTCGCCTATGAATTCGCCTAACACACTGGAGGAAAATTACAAGACAAAGGCGACATTGGAGGCGACATGCACAAGTGACCTTGCTTGTCGCCTAACACACTGTGGGAAAAACTCAAGTCCAAGGCGACTTGTCAGGCGACATGCACAAGTGGCTTTGCATGTCACCTAACCCACTGTGCAGCCCATCAACTCCAAAAAGTAAGAAGTGTGTGTGTGTGTGTGTGTGTGTGTGTGTGTGTGTGTGTGTGTGTGTTCAACCATACATGCATGTCAATACAAATGCATAGAATGTGAGTGTGTGCAACTAAATCTCTTCAAGAGTTAAGGACAAGTGAACTACCTCTCTTGAAGCTCGTTGGGATGATCGGAAGCATGTCTTCGAGAACCTATGCTACCCGTTACATAAACATCCCCAATGTGATTTGTCATGAAACAAGCCAATCACAAAAGTGAGGTTCTTACAATCTCCCCCTTTGGCTATTTCATGACAAAATCACCACTCACAAAATAATCCTCACAAAACAAAAAAATAAAGCTATTGGTCAAGAAAATACATTCTACGTTACAATAAGAGAAACCTAAGATCTAAGTCTTCAAGGTCATCAATCTCTTCGTAGATCATCAAACCTACACACAATAGCAAGAAAGCACTTTCCAAGAACAAGTGCATGTGAGGTGAACAAATACAAAAGGCAATTGCACTCAATAACTGAATATAAAGAAATGCATGTGCAATGCTCCCCCTAAATGGTTACTCTCTCTCAAGGCTTCTCCCCCAAATCATAACCAATGCTCCCCCTATATCTCTCAAGACTTCTCCCCCTTTTTGTCATGAGATAGGCAAGGGAGCTCCCCTTATCGGGTTGCTTTAGCAAAGAGAGATATTTACACAAAAGATGATTGCATAATCATGTACATAAACTTTATGCAACTCAATTAAGTAAGAGAGATTTTAAAGAGAATGTGTGACGGTGTTGCTTTGCATGCAAGACATATAACATCAAAGTTCAAAAACAATGGTATTTGGCAAAGCAGACATCAAAAGGGTTTCCATAAGAATTCAAACCAATTTGCACCCTTTTGTCATAAGCAAACATGATATAGTATTTTGAAAAGAAATTTTCAACGCACACAAAACTATATCAATCCTTAAAAGCAAATCAAGACATTGGATCAAGAAATTCTTTTAGATTTTTCCGGATAATTATCCGTATGATAGTAGTCTTGATTAACAATTAAGAAGAGAGAGAAGACTAATTTGGATATAAAATCCTTATTGATTACATGGATACAAGATCCTTATTGATTAGTCTTCTCATTTGCATTCACACACATTTGCATTAAAGCAATCAAACCATATTTCATGCATATCATTTTGAGCATGTCAGAATCAAGTTCACATGTCATGGAGATAAATTATAGGTCATTCAAGTGTACTTTCCCAATCAAATCTCCTAGTCCAAAAATGCATGTTTGAACATAAATGTGACATGGATTGCAAACAAAGCAAGGTTACACACTTATTGAATAAAAATACCATATAAGCATATATGTACAACCTAGTATCTCAAGCAATTGATAAAGAAGCATAAAGTATATCAAATTTTTTGCACATTTCAAAAATGCAAGGTTGCTCTCTTTGCTTGAGCTCCCCAAATGGGGTCAATTCCAACCAAGTCAACGGGAGGCAAGAGCCCCTATAGACATACCAAGCCCATTAGACCTAGTTGAGTTTATGGGTGACATATTATCACAATAGCATGCGGGTTCATCTTTTCTGATCCACTTAGGTGATATACTTTCATTCCTAGTGGTCTTAGTCAACATATTGCTAGACTTCCTAGAATCATTTTCTCTAGCTTTCACAGGCACATGCATATTGGCCTTTTTAAGTCTATTCCTCTCCCTCATGCTCTCAACCCTACATTTCTTAATGTACCTATGGCAATTAGGCCTAATATGCCCATCAACACCACAAAAATGACAAGTAGGTATAAAGTGAGGAGTCATACCATATCCTTGTAAGGTCATTGGAGACTTGTCAAGCATTTGATGTGGCCTTTGGTGTTGAACCGGTTCTTTCCTTCTTTGTTGTTGAACTGGGTTGGGATGTCTCTTTGGTTGAGGTTGCATGGCTTGCCTTCTTGGTTGGTCATGACGAGAATGTTGAGATTGAGCTCCATTCTTTGTTGGCATCTTCACTTGGCCACTCTTGGATGACTCTCCAAGCTCAATCTTCCTCCTTGGATGTTGTGGAGGTGAGGCTTCCTTCACGCTATTTCCTTTGACAAACACCGTCTTGCCTATGGAGGGAGTTTCCTTGTCATGAACATATCCAAGCCCCTCTTATCATTGGACGTCTTTCCAATGCCCAACATATGGTCAATCTTTTCGGTGCCGGAGGTCATTTTGGCAAGCAACTCCTTAGCTTCCTCAAGCTCCTTCTTCATCTTGTCTTCACTTTCGTTGACTCTCCTCACTTTTTCATTCAAGTGAGTTACCTAGGTTGAAAGATTGAGATTCTCCTCCTTTAATTTTTGAATCTCCTTTTTCTTTTTCAATCTAGAGTCTTCAAAGTGTTTGATGAAGCCTTCAAGGTCCATGCCTTCACAAATTCCTCTAGAGTGAGGAGAAGACTTCTCATCACCAGAGTCATTCCCTACACTAGGGAATGAGACACTCTTTTCACTTTTCCTCTCATCAAATGAGTCAACTTCCTCATCAAGACTTTCACCTTGGTCACAAGACAAGGCACTCTTGCCTTCTTCTACTTCCACATATGAGGCTCCAAAGGCCGTGTAGTTAATGGCAAGTTCTTCATCATCCGAGGAATCTTCTACACTCTCACTATCACTTGATAAGATAGCCATTGCCTTTCCTCTTCTCTTGTCCTTCAAGTTAGTACAATCCTTAGAGATATGCCCGAATCCTTCACATTCAAAGCATTGAATCCCTATTCTTGAAGGCTTCTCTTGACTTGGCTCAATCTTCTTGAAGTGGGTTTTCTTCTTGAAGTCATTTTCCTTAGAGCCATGGCCACTCTTTTGTAGCTTCAAGAATTTCTTGAATCTCTTCACCATTAGAGCCATGTCTTCATCCGAGTCATCATTCCCCTTTCCAATCTTGGAGGTCTTCAAGGCTAACCCCTTTTGCTTCTTGGGAGGTGTGGAGGTAGGAGCCCGTCTAGACTCATAGGCAAGTAGCCTTCCAATCACTTCACTTGGCTTCATAGTCTTGAAGTCCTTGTTTTCTTCAAGAGCCGTCACTTTGGATTCGATTCTAGCGGGAAGTGACCTAATGATCTTTTGCTTAATCCTCCTATCTGAATAGGGGTCACCTAGTTGATGGCTTTGATTCACAATGTCCATCAACTTCACTTGGAAGTCATTAAAACACTTATGCTCCTCCATCTTGATCATCTCAAATTGTGCTTGGAGGACCTGGAGCTTGGAATCCTTGACCACTTCGGTTCCTTCATGTGTCGTCTCTAGGATCTTCCCAAGCTTCATGTGCATTTTTAGTGATTTGGATGAGTTTATATTGGCTCTCATCCATTGCACAAAGCAAAGCATGCATTGCTTTGTTGTTCCACTTTGAAGCTTCAAATTCTTCGGAACTCCATTGAGCCTTGGGCTTGGAGACTTCACTTCCATCTTCGGTGGTCATAGTTGGAGGCGTGTAGCCATCCTCAATTGCCATCCATGCACGGTCATCTATTTGGCAAATATAGGACTCCATCTTGCCTTTCCATGAGGCATAATTGTCCCTCTTGAGCAAAGGAGGTCGTGTGCTCGATGCTCCCTCATTACTCATCCCAAAGTCACTCATAGTGTTTGGGTAATATGAATGCATGTGAATGCAACCAACAAAATGCACACAAATGCAAGACACACACAATCAAGAGCAAGGATCACCTAAGTATATCTAGGAACCCGTTCTGTTACCAATTGAAAATACACTCTAAGCGTGTGTCTACAACCTAGAGGGGGGGGGGGGGTGAATGGGTTGTTAATCGATTATTACCAATTTTTCAATTATTCAATATTAATAATATAACCCAACATAAACAAACATACAAAATCAAGTAAAAGTGCGAAATATAAATAACACTTGATTTTTACGTGGAAACCCTTCAACAAGGGAAAAACCACGGGCTATCCTTCTAGCCACACACGATCCTCAAATCCACTATTGTAATGATGTTTACACCCTAGGTTGACCTCTAGTCACACCATTCTCGGTCACTAACCCACCACTACTACCCAGCCGGCCTTTATAGTGAATCCTTGATCACTTTGCTTGCCAACCACACCTTGGTTGCAAGACTTCACTTGCTTGTGCACTACACCTTGTAGTCACAAGACTTAACTCTCAAGAAGAGATTAACAACCTAAGTGAATATATGAATACTCAAAATACAAATAATGCTAGGCAACACTAAATGCTTATCTAGGGATTTAAGATGACACTAAGTACAAATCCTAGATATCAATGTCTATATGAATGCTCATAAAAACCTAACTAGATATAGATGTGCAAGTCTAAACTCTAGTCATCAAACAAAGCCATATCAACATATATTGTCATTAATCATGGCAAGGACAATAAATGCAATTAACAAATGCAATCAATGAGTCCTAATTAGCTAGAGGGCAAACATGTCCTAAACATTAGCTATCACAATACAAAACCCCAAACATGTCATGACTCCAATTGATATACAATAAATATGAAGATTTGCTAACCTAAGCAATAAATGACATGTCTTGATAAGCTAGAACAATAAATGAGCAAGGATGTGAGTTCTACTTACCAAGTAAAGACATTAATGAAGACCCATGCTTGAATGATGCTCTATATGCAAGATGATGATGGGTTTTGGGGTTTGGAGAGTCAAGTAACAAAGCTTGAAGCTTTCTCTCTCTCATAAAAGATGGGTTCTTGAAGCTCTCTCTCTTGGAGTTACCTTCTATCACTAAGGATGTATATTTCTAAGCTCTAGGGTTAAATGATGGAGAAGAAGACATATATATAGGAGAAAAAATGAGCAGTCATGAAAAGACGAAAATGTCCAGTTCGGGTGACAGAGGCGACATGCAAGGCGACATGACCAAGTCGCCTCGTAAGTCGCCTAACACACTGGAAAGAAACATACGTAGCCTGATGCGACATGTAAGGCGACATGCCCAAGTCGCCTATGAAGTCGCCTAACACACTGGAGGAAAATTACAAGACAAAGGCGACATTGGAGGCGACATGCACAAGTGGCCTTACATGTCGCCTAACACAATGTGGAAAAAACTCAAGTCCAAGGCGACTTGTCAGGCGACATGCACAAGTGGCCTTGCATGTCACCTAACCTACTGTGCAACCCATCAACTCCAAAAAGCAAGAAGTGTGTGTGTGTTCAACCATACATGCATGTCAATACAAATGCATAGAATGTGAGTGTGTGCAACTAAATCTCTTCAAGAGTTAAGGATAAGTGAACTACCTCTCTTGAAGCTCTTTGGGATGATCGGAAGCATGTCTTCAAGAACCTATGCTACCCGTTACATAAACATCCCCAATGTGATTTGTCATGAAACAAGCCAATCACAAAAGTGAGGTTCTTACACTTACCCATATTTGCTTGACCCTAGGTGGACTCCATCTATTCCTAGGACCTCTAGTTTTCCTATGTTGATTAGGCTTGTAATTTGTATCCTTAAAATGCTCTATCCTAGAACATGCATAGCAAAAGATATTAGAGTTAGAGGAACTCCCTTTTGATGTTTGGTCTTGAGGACGTTTGATTTGTTTCACATGTAACGCCTTGGCCTCCTTCTCCTTTTTGCTTAGTGCTACCTTTGCATCCTCTAAGGCATTGGATTTTTGATCAACCTCCATTTGCATCTTCATTAACTTGTGAGCTATCTCATCTTCAAAATCTTTTGATAGCCTCACTAAGTTCTCCAAATCCTTCGATGCGGTACTCTTTTCGGCTTCAAATCTCTCAATTTGTTCTTCCAATTCTTTGTTCTTGTCGGAGACTTCGCCATTAGTCTTCTTGAGAGTACCACTCTCAACCCTGAGCATCTTTACTTCATATAATAGTTTCTCATTCAACTCTTAGAGATTACTCGCCTTTTCCATTCCCAAGGCTTCTCTCTCTTGAAGTGCTTCATTCTCTTCCTTCAACACACCCCTTTCCAACACTAGCTCTGTGCTCACGCTCATAAGCTCTTAGTTCATCTTGATCATCCTGTCCATCTCGTCCATTCTCTTGCTTCGCTCCACTTCAAATTCTATTCGGAGCTTATACACTTCTTCTTGTGAGAAATTAGAGGAATCCACCGGTTTGGTTGCTTTAACTTGGAAACAACTCTGATTTACCGGGGTGGACTGCTGGGTGGATTCGAGCATTTGGGTGGTTTTCTCTTCTATGAAGGCTTGAGTTTCTTGTTGAGAAGCTATCATTTGCTCAGTCTCTTGCACATGATTCTTCATGAAATTTCTTAGTTGATCTTCAACGGAATTTGACTGGAATGACAAGATGTAGGTGTTCTCGTTAGGCTCGTAGCTTGACCCTGAATTTTGCCAAAAGGAATCCATAGAGTCCTGAAACAAACAAAAAAAAACTACCAAAATAATAAAAAGAAACTAACAAGACTAAAAACAACTAATAAACTAATAAACTAATAGTATTAAAACTAATCTAATCACTGCTACACACACCGATCCCCGGCAGCGGCGCCATTTGATGAGAAGGTTTTTGCCGTCAGAAAACCGTCGGTCAAAACAATTTATAAAACCTATGCGATGCGTTCACAAGTATAAATACAAGTAAAGCAGTAAGCATGAGTGTCGTCCACTGAGATCGGGGTATCGGTGATAAGATTAGGATTAATATAACTAGTATGCATAAAAGTAAAGTGATGGTGAATGAAGATACAATATAAACTAAACTATGAAAGCAAATAAAATGGGATTACAATGGAGTGATGAATGAATGATGATGGAACTATGGAGTTGATGGACTCGTAAGTGTATATTGGGGCAATTGCAACAAACTCTCAATTAAGCACGTTTTGATAAATGGAACCAACCTAGGGTGTATAGTGTTGGTATATATCTATAGCAAGAGGTCGACCTAGGGTGTATAGCGAAGACCTCCTACTAGAGATTAATCCCTTCTAAGCAACCAACAGTGGCTAGTTACTCAATTGGGACTTGTTCCATGAATGCTCATCTATCTAGCTATGGCTCAACCTATTACTAATGTCGCCATCCTAGGATGTATAGTGATGGCTTCCAATTCCCTCACCAGTGGCCGACCTAGGTTGTATAGTGAAGGCCACCCGTTTGAGATTGGTTAAGGCTTTAGGTTATCAACCGAATTCGACTCGAAGGTTAGTTCTCGTAGAATCACTGAAGTAGCCAACCTAGGGTGTATAGTGGAGGCTTTTAATTCTCTCATAAGTGGCTAACCTAGAGTGTATAGTGAATGCCACTAATTCAAGATTAGATTAAGGGCATGGTTATAGAGCCGGATTTTCAGAAATCCTTCCATTTAATTGAGCATTAGACAACCTAATTGCCTACTCAAGTAATCCAATCAATCATGCAAAGAGGGTGTATCCAAGCAAATCAATAATGGAAATCAATTCAAGCAATGTAATAAAACATAGAGATAGAATAAATATAACACATAGAGTTTATTTACAAAGCCCAAATATCCATCAAACAAATAACATCAACCCCATAGTGGGGTATTTTAGCTACTCATGTTCTATTACAAACAAATAAACTAAGAGAGAGTGTAGAGAGAACCCTTGAAGATTGATCTCCTTCCTTGAAGCTTGAATCCAAGTCTCCTAGTTGCCTTTGATTGAGTAGAGATGGTTTGGATGAGAGGGAGATGTGTTCTTAGATTATATTACAAGTGTTGGGAGGTATGGTGATGATTTGGTTCATTCCCATCCTTTTCTATTTATAAAGGATGGAAAAATAGGTCACTTAAGCTTGAAACCAGAAACTGTCACGCGCAGAGTGCGGGTGGAGTGCGGGTGAATTACCTGCACTGTAAAGGTTTTCAGCATCTTCAGTTCTCTGATCTGGGCAACAGTGCTAGTGGAGTGCGGTTGGATTACCCGCACTTTACCCGCACTTTACTCGCACTGTACTCGCACTCTGGTGTCAGGTGTAAATCCACTCCTTTGTCTTGAGCAACAGTGCGGGTTGAGTGTGGTTGGATTACCCATATTTTATCTGTCATGTACGAATCAGCTCCTCTATCTTGAGTAAAAGTGCGGGTGAAGTGCGATTGGATAACCCGCACTTAACCCGCACTTTATCTTTCCTTCATGATTCAGGTCCCGGCTGTGGGAAGGAGTGCGGTTGCGACCCGTACTTGACCCGCACTGTAGAGCTGGTTATGATCCTTTGTCTTTCCTTTTACCCCTTTTCTTCCGGAACCACTGCAACTAGCTTCTAACACCAGAATTACATATATTGCCTGCAATTAGCACCAACGAGCCTATTAGACATAAAAGACATAAAATATATAAAAAATACACTCAAGAACGAGACAAAAGAATAGGAATGAGGGCCGAAATATAAAACAATTTAGGCACGATCAGAGGCGTGGTAGTTCTGAACGTCTCTGACTAACGCTCAGAAGGAAGCGGATGCGGTAAAGGTAGATAGGGAGCAGATGTAGGACGCTTTGGACATAGAGAGACTCGGGTCCCTCCGTCGTAGAGAGGAGAGGGAGATTGCGAAGGATGGAGTAGCGGAGCTAGAGAAATAGGTTTAAGTTCTTCGTGATAGCATGGCTAGCTTGGAAGCCCATGTGGATACTGCCTTTGGGGATGGCTATTTCTTTGTTGGTTACCAGGTAGCTCTGGCTCTCCCTCTTCCGTTTGATATGAGGGTCATCGATGGGTGGAATAAGAAGGAGATTATGGCTAAAGCCGCTGAACTAGCTGGGGTTGCTCCCTCCGATGTAGCTGGACCTTTTCGGGTTGCTGGGGCGAGTGGAATGGTAGGTGGTGAAGACCAGAGTTCTATCTCCTTTCCTCTACCATGCAATGTTGGAGCAGATCCTAATCTGAAGGCTCCTAAAGCTGGAGTGGTTCAAGTTGAAGGAGGGGCTTCTGACCCACCTGTCTCTCCAGCCAAATCCGTCAAACTAGTAGGAAGCCAGCCGGCTTCAAAAGAGAGAGAATCTGCCATGCCCATCTCTCTTTGTGATTCTGCCCAGGTAACGGAGGACCAGACTGCTTCGTCCAAGGAGGTGGGGGAGCATTATGGCCAAGTGGTAACAAGGAAGCTTCAGGTCGATCCGTTTCCAGTGGAGCCTCTGGTTGTGATAGGTACCCAGGTAGCAGGCGAGGCTCTAACTTGTCTCAAAGATGGTGAGAATCTAACTAGTGGAGCTGGAGAGAAGATGGCCAACCAGGAGCAGGAGGATGCATGATCCAGTTTGATCCTTACCCAGTCAACTTTATCTTTCCCTAATTTTGTAGCCTGTGATCGGGGGATGGGCTCCCTGATTTGATCAATGATGAAACCCTTTTTTCTGTGCTTGTCTGGATATTCTATATGTTTTCCTTGCTTGACTTTTGTTGCATGCTTCTAACTGTGGTATGAAATTCGAACAAGAACCCCCAACATAAATCTGCCTTAACCAAAATTTGGTAATGCGAGGAACTTGATATGAACATGAGTATAGCATGATAAGCAACTGGTACCAAGGTACTTAGCCAATGGATCTGTGGACACCTTTCTAGGTGTAAGCACTCCTTTGCACATGGTACCACAAATCCTAGTTGATATCACGATCGAGGTACCCGATATCCTTTCATCGAGGATTTTGGTACATAGGTGAATATACTTAATTGAACCTGGTACCTGGCGCTCTTGTTTTAAGGGTTCTAGTACCTAAGCGAATAATTTGGCAAATTTAGGTACCTCGCATTCTTGCTTTAGGAATCTCGGTATCTAAGTGAACATACTGGCGAAAACATTATCGAAATTGAGTACCTCGCATTCCTATTTTAGGAATCTTGGTACTTTGGCGAATAATCTGGCGAATCGTGGCACCTCGCATTCCTTTTCAAGGAATCTTGGTACCATGGTGAACATGATGGCAGATCTAGGTACCTCGCATTCCTTTTCAAGGAATCTTGGTACCATGGCGAACAATCCGGTGAATCTAGGTACCTCGCATTCCTTTTAAGGAATCTTGGTACCATGGCGAACAATCCGGCGAATTGAGGTACCTTACATTCCTATTCTAAGGAATCTTGGTACCATGGCGAACAATTAGGCAAATCTAGGTACCTCACATTCCTGTTCTAGGGAATCTTGGTACCATGGCGAACACGATGGCGAACATATTGGCAGCAAGATCCTGGTAGGCGACTAAGGCCACTTTAGCACCAAGCCTTTCTTGGCGGGGGTAGTGCCCGGCCAAGGCCTTGATCTGGTAGGCAACTATGATCTTACAAACTAGACCCTTCTTAACAGGGGGTGGTGCCCTACCAGGGTTTGATCCGTTAGGCAACTATGCTCTTACGTACTGTATCCTTCCTAATGGGGGTTGTGCCCAGCCAAGGCATTAGGAATGCCATGTGGCTCGTTATGGTTTTAAGGAGATCCTCCTGGAGGGATTAACCCAGACCAGGGCATCAAGGGAACTTTGTAGCTCTCCTGGACTTAAGGCGAACATGGCGAGTTTATGTAGATAGATGTAGATGGAGAAAAGATATTCTTTATTGATGAATCAAGAGGTGATACAAATATTCATGAGCACTAATATCCACTAGTACCTATTCAAAGCGATTCCGGTCGGTCTCCATTGTAGGTTCTTTAGGTAGAACCTCTTCAAATGATCTGCATTCCAGGTGTGGTTGATAGGGCCTTCTTCCATGTCCTCTAACTTGTAGGCCCCGTTCCAGACTACCATTTTAACTAGGTGTTAACAGAAATTTAGCTCGGGGCAATAAATCTCAGTTAGCACCCTTGAGATCATTACCACGTAGGTGATGACCAAGGTAGAACGTATATATATATATATATATTAATGCCTAATGAAATGATAAGGAAATAACGATATTATTAGCTATTCAAAAGAATCAAAAAAGGTTTCCTCTATTGATAATATGTGATATACATCTCTCTCTCTCTCTAATTGATCTCACTTTTCTCTAGGGTGTAGTTGGGTACTTGTTGTGTGCCTGTTGAATAGTAGTCTCTTCTTTCAGAGGGAGGAAGTCCCCCTTTTATACAATGTCTTCATAGGTTTAAACTCATTGATTCCCCCTTGATTTTCTCATTCCTCCCCTCCTTATCGGACGGGATTTTTATCTTTAAATGTCATTGACTTTGAGTTAATTGCTCAGTTGAGGATATCTTAGTGGAAATCATTTTGTTTTCTACTCAGACTCTATTACTTGTTCTGTACGTATGTAACATCTTTAGGTGCGATCCTGTGTATCTTCAGGTCTAGCCTGTTTTCCCATAGGGATCGTCGAATATGGCATGTAATGTGGCGGGATACATCAGGTAGCGAGGTCGATCATTGTTCTAGTCCTGATATAAAGGAATTTCGTCTAGTTAGAAGCTAGGTCTATCCTCCCTTGACCTTTTAAAGCTAGGTGCGGCCTCCTGCGGACACCATACTATGTCAGCGAGGTACTGGCGAGCTTCTAGAGAGAATACGAGGTAATCCCGACTTCGGGGGGGGGGGGGGGGGGATTTCCTGTTTTTAGGTTCGATGACGCGGGCTTGATCTGATCATTCCTGGCTCTATTCCGGATGTTTCTGGAGCCCGTCCTTGTTTCTGCGGTTAACATGGTCTCCTGGTGGATGATCTCGGGTATGGAGTTAGGCCTGGAGGGTGGAAAATTTCCCTTTTGTCCCTAGCCAATTTTGGCTATTAACAGAAGTCCCCTCTGACTTGAACACTGGTTGTCGAGCATGGGGTTGGGGTCATATTTTTTATTTTATTTGGGAAATCTTTCCTTTTTTACCGTTACCAGAATATTGGGGAAATCTTCTCATTAACTGCGTAAGTGACGTGGCGTGAACTGACTAATTTATTTCAGAATTAATTTGGTTACGTTACGGCAGTCCTCGAGATTCTTTACCGTTACCAGAATCTTGGGGAGATCTCCTCATGAACTGCACAAGTGACGTGGCGTGAGCTGACTAGCTTGTTTCTGAGTCAATCCGGTTACGTTACTGCAGTCCCCGAGATTCTTTGTGATCTCAACTGAAGATCTCGACAGCTCGTGCTGCTGCCCTCTTGCCTATATATACCTATTTATCTCAACGTCTTCCTCACATCTTTCAAACTCAAATTTTTCCCAAGATATACATTCTCTCATAGCCTTTCTCTCAAGCTTATCTTTTTCTTCATTCTTCATCCTTACTGACTTCACCATGTCGAAAACTAGTCATGATTCAGTTGACTCCATAGTTGATTGCGAGGAGGTCTTTAGCCTTGCCCCGAGGAAACGGGCAAGGAGGAGCTTAGACAGCGACGATTCCTCGCCCTACCCGTAACATCGGCGGTCAAACAGGAATGTGTCCATTGGGACCGGGTTTTCTAACCATCATGATCGCCCTTTGGATATAGCCAACGACGACTCCGATAGAGAGGTGGGCGTCGACACCGCGGGGGAGCATCGAGTCCCAGCTTCCGGCCCCCCCCCCTTGGAGAGGCTTCCTCCCTATGATTTCTGGGTTATCCTTGATTCCATCGTCGATCCGGTCGTGATTGACCGTTTGAGGTCGAAGTATGGTATTCCCGACAGCGTTTCCATCTTTGTACCTCCCAAGGGTTATGAGTTCTTCGACCCCTCTAAGGGCGTCCTTCCAATTCATGTCGTGGCTCTCAAGAATGGGGTAAGGCTCCCCCTCTATCCTACTCTTCGGTGAGCCCTCAACGACATCTAGTTAACGCCCAGCTTCTAGAGGCATTTGATCGGTTCCTTCTTGCTATGAAGGGAATAATGCCAGCTAAACAAGGTGACTAGAGAGCCTGGAGTGAAGGAGCTAGCCTATATTTTCCAAATTGGGAGTCTATCTAGCGTTCCTCGAGGTCAGTTTTACGCTAAGGCCAAGTACAAGCTCAACTTTGTTATTCCCGGCTCTTCGAAGAAGAACCTCGCCTGGAAGGAAGAATGGATCCTTGCGGGGGATGATTAGGGGAGCTCAATTTTCATTGGAGGGCATGAGTTCGAGGTTCCCACAACTTTCAGTGACAAACCCTCGTGGGACCAGGACTCCCTGCCTTCTGAGTCTGAAGCTATTTTGAAGGCTATTTTAGCCAGGAACTACTTGAACCTGAAGTTCCCAACCGCTGAAGCCTTCGACCCTCGTAGGGTGAACCAATACCTACGGATCTTAGACGCTACTCTTTGTTAGTGTCATTGAATTGCCTTGCTTTGTCTTGTTGATCAGTTTGGTTCTGACGTTTTCCTTTTTGATTTGTTTACTCACAGTTTTTGTCATTGAACCAGCTTCCCGCTACGTCCAACGTTCTCCTCAAGCCAGAATTCCTCTTCCCCTTGCTGGGGTCGCACCAGCTCTTGCTCCATCTACTTCCTCACCTGGGTCCAAGATGGCCAACCTTGCGTCGCGGGCTTTCCGGGCTTTGGGTAAAGCTCCCTAGGCTATTGGTCTGATTGCTTCTGCCCGTTCTGCTGTAGTCGCTAAAGTTGCTACCCCGTCGATTCACCCTTCTGATTTCGCTGCGCTTCCAACCCCCCAAGCTTCTGAGGATTTTGGAAGGGGTATCGTAAGGACTCCTTCCAGCCGTTCCTGCCCTTAGTCGAGCTCGGAGGGGCAGGACGAATTCCTGGAATAATTCATTGCTTCTTGTCCGGGCGGTGGAATCTCCAGGATGGCCTCCATGGGCGTGGATGTCCTGATCACCAAAGGGTCTGCTATCTTAGCTGAGGTAATTGCATTTCCTTCATACTGCTTTTGCTAATTTTTTCAGTCTCTAACTCTGGCTTTGTCTTTTGTAGGCCTTCAAGTTTAATGTAGTGATGGGCCAGTAAGTAGCCCTCCTTCGCGACCGGGCTGCAAAAGCTGAAGCCGAAGCCGAGAAAGCCATGGGATTGCCCAAGCAGGCTCGTGGAAGATATGACCTTTAACCAGGGAAAGGTTGAGATTGAGATGGCTGAGCTTCATTGGGACTATGAGAGGACGTAGCAATCTTATGATCAAGAGCATCTTAAATCTACCCGGTGGGCCAAACAGAGGGATTCTGGGAAAGCTGAGGCCAAAAAGTTGGACCTCTAGAATCAGGCTTTGATTGCTCAGGTGACCAAGCTGGAAGCTGACGCAGAGACCTCCTTCAGCGATGGATACTTCTACGCTTCCTTTCAGACCGCAGAAGCTCTTCTTCTTCCCTTTGACCTGTCATCTATTGCCGGCTGGGATAGACATGAAATAATGATTAAGGCTACTGAGCTATCTCGCTCTGATGGCGATGAGTGATGAGAAGGTTTTTGCCGTCAGAAAATCGTCCGACAAAACAATTTATAAAACCTATGCGATGCGTTCACAAGTAGAAATACAAGTAAAGCTGTAAGTACGGGTGTCGTCCACTGAGATCGGGGTAGCGGTGATAAGATTAGGATTAATATAACTAGTAGGCATAAAAGTAAAAGTGATGGTGAATGAAAATACAATATAAACTAAACTATAAAAGCAAATAAAATGGGATGACAATGGAGTGATGAATGAATGATGATGGAACTACGAAGTTGATGGACTCGTAAGTGAATATTGGGGCAATTGCAACACACTCTCAATTAAGCACGTTTTGACAAATGTAACCAACCTTGGGTGTATAGTGTTGGTATATATCTATAGCAAGAGGTCAACCTAGGGTGTATAGCGAAGACCTCCTACTAGAGATTAATCCCTCCTAAGCAACCAACAGTGGCTAGTTACTCAATTGGGACTTGTTCCATGAATGCTTATCTATCTAGCTATGGCTCAACCTATTACTAATGTAGCCATCCTAGGATGTATAGTGATGGCTTCCAATTCCCTCATGAGTGGCCGACCTAGGATGTATAGTGAAGGCCACACATTTGAGATTGGCTGAGGCTTTAGGTTATCAACCGAATTCTACTCGAAGGTTAGTTCTCGTAGAATCACTGAAGTAGCCAACCTAGGGTGTATAGTGGAGGCTTCTAATTCTCTCACAAGTGGCTAACCTAGGATGTATAGTGAAAGCCACTAATTCAAGATTAGATTAAGAGCATGGTTATAGAGCCGGATTTCCGGAAATCCTTCCATTCAATTGAGCATTAGACAACCTAATTGCCTACTCAAGTAATCCAAATCAATCATGCAAAGAGGGTGTATCCAAGCAAATCAGTAATGGAAATCAATTAAAGTAATGGAATAAAACATAGAGACAGAATAAATATAACACATAGAGTTTATTTACAAAGCCCAAATATCCATCATACAAATAACATCAACCCCATAGTGGGGTATTTTAGCTACTCATGTTCTATTACAAACAAATAAACTAAGAGAGAGAGTAGAGATAACCCTTGAAGATTGATCTCTTTCCTTGAAGCTTGAATCCAAGTCTCCTAGTTGCCTTTGATTGAGTAGAGATGGTTTGGATGATAAGGAGATGTGTTGCTAGATAAAAATACAAGTGTTGGGAGGTATGGTGATCTTTTGGTTCGTTCCCATCCTTTTCTATTTATAGAGGATGGAAAAATAGGTCACTTAAGCTTGAAACCAGAAGCTGTCGCGCTCGGAGTGCGGGTGGAGTGCGGGTGCTTTATCCGCACTGTACCCGTACTGTATGGGTTGTTTGCAATTTCAGTTCTCGGATCAGGGCATTGGTACGGGTGGAGTGCGGTTGAATCACCCGCACTTGACCCGCACTTGGAATCGCATTGTGATCGCACTTGAATCGTACTTCCCTGTCAGGTGCAAAATCTACCTTCTGTTATTGGTGCAAGTGCGGGTGGAGTGCGGTTTGGTGACCCGTACAGTACCCACACTCTACTGTCAGGTACAATTTTGCTCTTCTGTTCTTGATGCAAGTGCGGGTGGAGTGCTGTTTGATGACCCGCACTCTAACGTCAGGTGCAATTCTACTCTTCTGTTCTTGGTGCAAGTGCGGGTGGAGTGCGGTTTGATGACCCGCACAGTACCCGCACTCTAACGTCGGGTGCAATTCTGCTCTTCTGTTCTTGGTGCAAGTGCGGGTGGAGTGCGGTTGGATGACCCGCACTATACCCGCACTTTATCTCTTTACTGCATCCTGTCCCGGCTATGAACATGAGTGCGGCTGGAGTGCGGTCGGAGTGCGGTTGCGACCCGCACTGGACCCGCACCGGACCTGCACTGTAGAGCTGTTTGTACTCTTTTGCCTGTACTTTCATCCTTTTTCTGCCTGAATCACCGCAACAAGCATCCAAACCCAGAATTACATCTATTGCCTGCAATTAGCACTAATGAGCCTATTAGACATAAAAAAATATAGAAAATACACACAAGAACGAGACAAAAGAATAGGAATGAGGGCCGAAATATACAACAATTTAGGCACAATCAATGAGGGGGTTCCTTCGAGCCAAGCAGGAGCTGGAAAACAGCCCGTCCAGACTAATCTTCCATTTCCTCCTCCTACCTTTACTACTTCAGGTCCCGGGGAGTCTTCCAGTAAAGTTTTGTCTTCTCGATCCGAGGGGGACCAGTCAGGAGCTAAGGAAGGGGCTAGGAGCATGTCTGAGGAACCCCCTATAATGGAGATGGAGGTCGACAGGAGCCAGACGGGGTCCATGGCTGCCCTTCTTGATGCGGCTATCCCGCATGAGGTTATGGAACTAATTAATGAAGTCCTGGAGGAAGATCCCGCTGACCAACAGCTGGAGCCTCTAAATGGCGGGATGGTTGGTGAGGACAACCAAGATGGACAACTACCTGAAGGGGGGGTCGATGGCAAAAATCGGCGTGAAGGAGGAGGATCGGCAGAGGAAAACCAAGAGAGTTCCAAAGCTTGAAGCAGCTCGTTCATGACTTGTCTTGATTGCCCGGAAAAGGGGGTGTGCACCTCATTTTGCTCTTATTTAGTTTATCTTTCCTTTTTTTTTAATAGCCCGAGCTCAGGGTTGGGCTCCCCGTTGGATGGATGTAGCCTTACCGGGGGATAGGCTCCTCTTATCTTTAATGAGAAATCAAATCACTTTGAGAACTCTTGTTTCATTCCTGGTCTTGAATAGGAACCAGAATTGCATCCGCAACAACAATTTGTTCATACTTCATTACAACTTTGGTAGGGAATTCTTATTATGATGATCTTGATTCTGCACACGAAAACAAACATTTGTTTTTAAATTCGTCTTGGGGGTGGTAGCCTGACCAAGGCATCAGGAGGGCTATTTAGCTGTTTCCTGGTCTCGAGATTTGGATGGCAACTATGCTCTTACACTCAGACCCCTCTTGGGGGTGGTAGCCCGACCAAGGCATCAGGAGGGCTAGTTAGCTATTTCCTGGTCTCGAGATCTGGATGGCAACTATGCTCTTACACTCAGACCCTTCTTGGGGGTGGTAGCCCGACCAAGGCATCAGTAGGGTTATTTAGCTATTTCCGGGTCTCTAGATCTGGATGGCAACTATGCTCTTACACTCAGACCCTTCTTGGGAGTGGTAGCCCGATCGAGGCATCAGAAGGACTATTTACCTATTTCCTGGTCTCGAGATCTGGATGGCAACTATACTCTTCCCCTCAGACCCTTCTTGGGGGTGGTAGACCGACCAAGGCATCAGGAGGGCTATTTAGCTATTTCCTGGTCTCGAGATCTAGATGACAACTATGCTCTTACACTCAGACCCTTCTTGGGGGTGGTAGCCCGACCAAGGCATCAGGAGGGCTATTTAGCTATTTCCGAGTATTCAGGGTCACTTTCCTAAGCACCAGATCCCCTTCCTTGAAATTTTGGGCTCTGACCTTTTGGTTGAAATATCTAGCGATCTTGCTTTGGTAGATTGCCACCTTCTCCACTACCTGGTCTTGTTTCTCTTCTAGGAGGTCCAGATTAGCTCGGAGCTTGACCTCGTTACTTTCGGACTCAAAGTGCTGTACCCTGAACGAGGTTATTTTATGTTCGATGGGGAGGACCGTTTCAACTCCGAAAGCCAGGGAGTAAGGTGTCTCCCCGGTAGCTGTTCTTTTTGTAGTCCGGTATGCCTAGAGGACTTCTGGCAGTTCTTCGGCCCATTTGCCTTTTTTTTGCTGTAGCTTCTTCTTTAAAGTTTCTTGATAGTTTTGTTGGTGGATTCCACCAGCCCGTTAGTCTGGGGGTGGGCTACTGAAGCGAGCCTGAGGTCGATCTTCAATTCTTTGCAGAAATCTTTGAATCGGGCGTTGTCAAACTGCTTCCCCAGGTCAGCTATGATGATGAGAGGGGTCCTGAATCTACATACCATGTTGGTTTTGATGAACTTTATCGTATTCGTTTCTGATATCCGAGAAAGAGGCCCTGCTTCGACCTATCTTGTGAAGTAGTCGATAGCCACGATAGCATGTTTCATTTGTCCTGGAGCGGTAGGAAGTGGTCCAATTAGGTCGATTCCCCACATGGCAAAAGGGTAAGGTGAGCTGAGGGACGACAGTCGCTTAGGTGGCTGGTGGTTCAAGTTTGAAGTTCTTTGACATGGCTTGCAAGATTGAACAAACTCCTTGCATCTTGGTAGATGGTTGGCCAATAGTACCCCATACGAAGCACCTGATATGCTAGAGCTTCCCCACCTATGTGGTTCCCACAGTCCCCAAAGTGGACCTCTCTTAATGCCCATTTAGCATCGTCAGGATGCAAGCATCTAAGTAAAGGGAGATATCTGCCCCTTCTGTAGAGGTACCCATCTACCAAACAATATCGGACTGAGAGTCTTTTAATTCTTCGGGCTTGGTCGGGCTCTTCGGGGAGCTCTCCCTCAAGGAGAAAGGCAGCGATCGGGTCCATCTAGCAAGGCTGGCAATCTAGGGAGCAGACTTCTTTATTTGTGGCTATGCTTGGTTGGGAGATCACTTGGAGGGGAATTCCCCGTGGTAAGGATTGGCTTCCATTTGCAGCTATCTTATCCAGAACATCTGCGCGGTGGTTTTGATGTCGAGGCACCTGATCGATCTTAAACCCCTTAAACTTATTTTTTAGCAACTGAGCTAGCTTCAGGTAGGCAGCCATATTATCTCCCTTTGCCTGGTACACCACAGTCACCTGATTGACAACAAGCAATGAGTCGCTCTTGATTTGTAGGTAATCAGCCTCTAGTTTGATGGCTACCGTCATCCCGGCTAGGAGGGCTTCGTACTCTGCTTCATTATTGGTGGCTTTAAACTCTAATCTGAAACAGTGGCAGAATTCAGTCCCCTATGGATCTATTAAAACTATGCCAGCCCCTCCCTCAGCTTGCCCGGATGCTCCATTTGTAAAGAGGGTCCATGGCTTGCAGCCTTCCGGCCATTTATCGATCTCGGATGTCTTTTCAGGAGTCTCATTTGGTGCTGAGGGATTCTATTGATCTGGGAGAGCTGAAAATTCTACCACGAAGTCAGCTAAAGCCTATGCCTTAATCGTGGTCCGAGGCTTATACTTTAAATCGAACTGAGTGAGCTCTAGGGCCCATAAGACTAGCCTTCTGGACACGTCTGGTCTTTGTAAGAATTGGCGGAGAGGTTGGTCCGTCACCACTGCTATTGTGTGAGCTTGAAAATAGGGACGGAGCTTCCTCACTGAGATCACTAGAGCATAAGCGAGTTTTTCCGGGAGAAGGTAATTCCTCCCTGACTTGGTTAAAGCATGACTCACATAGTATATGGGTCTTTGAAACCCGTCGCCACACTCCTTGGCCAAAGCTTCGCTTATTGTAGTTTTTGAGACGGCTAGGTAGATCTGCAGCTCTTCTCCGAGAACTGGCTTGACTAATAACGGTGGGCTTGTTAGGCATTCTTTCAAGGCTTGGAAGGCTTGCTCGCTCTCCTGGCTCCATTTCATGTTTTTCCCTTGTTTGATGGCTTTGAAGAAAGGGAGACATTTATCGGTGGAGCAAGAGATACACCTGTTGAGTGCCGTAACACGTCCAGTCAGAATTTGAACCTGTTTAAGTGATGTTGGGGATTCTAGGTCCAAGATAGCTTTGATTTTTTTTTTCTGGGTTGGCCTCTATGCCTCTCTCATGAACCATGAAGCCTAGAAACTTCCCCGCTGTTACCCCGAAGGCACACTTGGAGGGGTTCAACCGCATCTGATTTTCTCTTAGTCTGAGAAAGGTCTTGCGGAGGTCTTCCCGATGTCCTTCTGCGGTTGGTGACTTTGTGATCATGTCGTCGATGTATACTTCCATCGTCCTTCCTATCTCGGGCTTGAACAGCTTGTTAACCAGCCGCTGGTATGTAGCCCCCGCATTCTTCAAACCAAATGGCATCACCATGTAACAATAGATGCCCTGCCCAGTAATGAAACTGGTTTTATCTTGGTCAGCCGGGTGCATTTTAATTTGGTTGTATCCTGAGAACGCGTCCATAAAACTCAAGAGTTTATTTTCGGACGTGGAGTCAACCAGCTGGTCTATCTTTGGTAAAGGAAAATTGTCTTTTGGACAGGCTCGGTTGAGGTCGGTGTAATCGACGCACATACACCACTTCCCATTCGCCTTCGTAACCATGACCACGTTGGCGATCCAAACGGGATAGCGTACTTCTCTGATAAACCCTGCCTTGATTAATTTATCTACTTCTTCCTGTAGCGCAGTGTTCCTCTCAGCGTTGAAGTGACGCCTCTTCTGTTTGATGGGCTTGAATATTTGATCTACCACTAGTCGATGGGCAGCCAATGATGCCGGGATTCCATGCATTTCATCATGGCTCCAAGCGAAGATGTCGCTAAATTCTCTAAGAAGATTCGTTAATCCTTCTTTCATTTCTGGTTCAAGGGTGGCCCCGACCTTGACAACCTTGGAGGGATCGTCATCTCTGATGGGTATCTCTTCTAGTCTATCTACGGGCTATCCGCTGGCCCACTCCTTGCTCCGTTCCTCCTCATAAGGCATAATAGGTTCACTTTCTGGATGCTCAGGATGCTCTGCGGGCTCCATCTCTTCCTGGATTATTCGGGATGTTTCCATGTCCTCATAGACTAATGCCACTTGTACGCACTGTTTTGCTAAAGTTGTAGGATTGGCAGACACTGTGTAGCACTTCCTAGCTACCTACTGGTCTCCGCGTACCTCCCCCACCTTGGTTCCAACCGGGAATTTCAGGACGTTGTGGTATATGGACAAGACTCCCTTCGAGGAAGATAGGAATGGTCTCCCTAGGATGGCGTTGTAGGCCGATGGGGTGTCAACCACAACAAAGTCGGTCATAATATTCTATTAGAGAGGGGTGGTTTCGATGATTACTGGGAGGATCATCGACCCCACTGGTATGATCGAATCTCCAGTGAACCCATAAAGTGGGGTTGTATAGCTATTGTAACACCGTTGCTTCAGATTTAATTTTTCCAAAGTATCCTTGAAGAGGATATCTACTCTACTACCTGTATCTACGAGCACGCGATGGTCCAGACAGTTGGCAATCTGTATTGTGATCACCATGGGATCATCATGAGGTTGCACCGTGTTGAAGACATCTGCTTCAGTGAAAACGATCTGTGCTGACTGGGAGGGCTCCATCGGGCTCTGGCTGACCTTAAAGACTCCTCGGCTTTCTTCGATGCGGGGAATCTTCCTCGCGTGATTTATTCAGGAATTATTGGAAGTGCCAGCCAGTGTGGGACCTCCGCTGATGGTGTGTATCACCTGGATCTGTTGCATTAAGTCAGTTTGTTCCCCCTTTCTCTTCTCCGTATCCTCACGGATCTCGGTTTGTACCTCTCTTCCAGTCCGAATATTATCTCTGATCTGCTATAGAAACTCAATCAAGCATCCCCCCCCTTATCAGAACTTCAATCTGGTTGCATAAATTATAACATTCTGAAGTGTTATGGCCCACGTCTTCATGGAAGTAGCAGTACTTGTACCGGTTCCTCTTGTCAACTGGGGCTTTCATGGGAGCAGGCTTTTGAAGTAGCCCCTTGTCTCGTATAGCAAGGTAGACTGTTTCCTTGGAAGCGTTCAAAGGAGTGTAGTAGTCATACCCTTTCTCCCCTCGTATTATGGGGGCCACGGTCCTAGGAGGTGGCGAACTGGAGGAGGGGTTCGTCTTGCTGGGTATTTTTCTTGCCTGTGCTGAGGAGTGGGAATGCGATAGGTCGACCTATTGGGAGGTTTATTCTGAGCTTTCTGAGCTGGCTCAAATTTGGGGGCTTCTTTTTTCAAACGCTTCATCCTTCTCATGTCGTCGTATTCCATCTCGACTTTGAGTTGCTTGTCGATCTCGACTTGCTCAAGAGCCCGATCATAGGTGTCCTGGTAAGTCTCAGGAGGTCTCTTGGCGAAGGAGCGGAAAAGCTTTCCCGCTCATAGGTTTCGCCTGAAGTTGGTGAGAGTTTCTTTCTCGGTGAAAACTCCCATTTGTATGACCTCATTGTGAAAACGTTCCACGTACGATCGAAGTGTTTCACTTCGTTCCTGAATCACATATTGAAGGTGTATGGGATCTTACGGATGAGGTTTGACCCCTTGGAACTATGAGCAAAAATCTGTTGATAACTTCGTGAAAGAGTCCACGCTACCAGCAGGCAGCTTCCTGAACCAAGTTTTAGCGTAGTCGGTTAGTGTTGTTGGAAACATCCTACACATAGCTGCTCTGGTAGTGTTCTGGACCTCCATCTGCTGAACAAAACTCTCCAGGTGGCTTAGAGGATCTTTCGTTCCGGAGAACTTATCTGCTGGTATTTTAAATTTTGGTGGGAGCTCCGCTTCTAGGATCCTCCTAGTGAAGGGAGCGTTCATCTCACTCAAGGGATCCTTTTTATCCACCTTATTTTTTCCTTTTCTTATCTGCTGGACCTCCTTCTGTAGCTTTGCCAGTTGATCCCTCAGTCGCTTGTTCCCAGGTTTCTTTGAATTGACCTCGGATTCTTCACTATCGAGTCTCTCTGATGAACCGACAACCTCTATCCGGTCCCCTTCATGGACATGATCCATTTGGGAAGTTTGTCTACTCTCCTCCTTTAGGGTCCGGGCGTTCCTCCTTGATGCAGTTGGGTGGGATAGCTCTCGTTGTTCCCAGGTCAAAGCATCTGTGGCGGACTTAACTCGCCTGGGTTGATATTGTGAAGGTCTTTTTGGAACTGGGGGCATGGGTCCCAGCCTATCCCGGATCGAAAGTTGGGGCCCAGACCTGTCTCGAGCTGGCTCTGGAAGAGGAGGTCTCAGGCGATCGAAGGCAGGCTGCCTAGCTCCGAACCTGCTTGGCTCTCCCTGATCATTCAGGTTGGTTGGCTGGATCATGATGCCTTTAGCGAGCAGGCGGATGCGGACGGTTTCCACCAAGGCTGCCGCTTGGTGGTCGAGCGCGGCCTGGCTTATTATAGGGTGGCTAGAAGCCCGCGCATTAGTTGTTTGGACCGGAGCTTGACAGACATATCCTGACTTTCTCCCATTTCTTGGGGCTTTTCACGTAGGCCTCGCCGCGGGTTGCTCCGAAACTCCATGTTGGCCTTGGGAAGAGTGGAGCCTCATAGTTCCTGTAAAACAACGAAAATGTAAATGCAAATAGTTGATCTGATTAACTGGGCGTAGGCTTTTTTCCCACAGACGGCGCCCGAAAGTGTTAACAGAAATTTAGCTCGGGGCAATAAATCTCAGTTAACACCCTCGAGATCATTACCACGTAGGTGATGACCAAGGTAAAACATATATATATATATATATATATATATTAATGCCTAATGAAATGACAAGGAAACGACGATATTATTAGCTATTCAAAAGAATCAAAAAAGGCTTCCTCTATTGATAATAAGTGATATACATCTCTCTCTCTCTCTCTCTCTAATTGATCTCACTTTTCTCTAGGGTGTAGTTGGGTACTTGTTGTGTGCCTTTCGAATAGTAGTCTCTTCTTTCAGAAGGAGGAAGTCTCCCCTTTATACAATGTCTTCATAGGTTTAAACTCACTGATTCCCCCTTGATTTTCTCATTCCTCCCCTCCTTATCGGACGGAATTTTTATCTTTAAATGTCCTTGACTTTGAGTTAATTGCTCAGTTGAGGATATCTTGGTGGAAATCAATTTGTTTCCTACTCAGACTCTATTACTTGTTCTGTACGTATGTAACGTCTTTAGGTGCGATCCTGTGTATCTTCAGGTCTAGCCTGTTTTCCCGTAGGGATCATCGAATATGGCATGTAAAGTGGCGGGATACATCAGGTAGCGAGGTCGATTAGTGTTCTAGTCCTGTTATAAAGGAATTTTTTCTAGTTAGAAGCTAGGTCTATCCTCCCTTGACCTTTTGAAGCTAGGTGCGGCCTCCTGCGGACACCAGACTATGTCAGCAAGGTACTGGCGAGCTTCCTGAAAGATTACGAGGTAATCCCGACTTTGGGGGGGATTTCCTGTTTTTAGGTTCGGTGACGTGGGCTTGATCTGATCATTCCTGGCTCTATTCCGGATGTTTCTAGAGCCTGTCCTTGTTTCTGCGGGACGGCGCCGTAGCTCGGCTTCGGGTAACATGGTCTCTTGGTGGAAGATCTCGGGCATGGAGCCAGGCCTGGAGGGTGGAAAATTTCCCTTTGGTCCCTAGCCAATTTTGGCTATTAACACTAGGTAAGAACCTTCCCAATTGGGCGATAGTACCCCATCAGACCTCTTTCAGGTATTCTGGGTTACCTTTCTGAGAACCAAGTCCCCTTCCTTGAAGCTTCGGTTCCTGACTTTCCTTTTGAAGTACCGAGCAATCCGGCTTTGGTAGACTGCTACCTTCTCTACGATCCTATCATGTTTCTCCTTAAGGAGGTCTAAGTTGGCTTTTAGCTTGTCCTTGTTCCCCTCTGAGTCAAAGTGCTGAACCCGAAAAGAGGTGAGTTTATGCTCGATGGGGAGGACAGTTTCTACCCCGTAAGCTAGTGAGTAGGAGGTTTCTCCAGTGGCAGTCCTTTTGGTGGTGTCGTAGGCCCAGAGCACATCAGGGAGTTCGTCTGCCCACATACCTTTCTTCTGCTGAAGCTTTCTCTTTAGTAGCTTCTTGATAGTCTTATTTGTGGCTTCTACCAAGCCATTAGTTTGGGGATGTGCTACAGATGCAAAATGAAGCTCGATTTCCTGGTTCCCGTAGAATTTCTGAAATCTGGCATAATCAAATTGTTTGCCCAAATCCGTGATAATGACCATCGGGGTGCCAAACCGGCAGACCATATTTTTCTTAATGAACTTAGTCGTGTTTGCCTCTGTGATTATGGAGAGGGGCTCCGCTTCTACCCATCTGGTAAAATAATCAATGGCCACAATCGCGTGCTTCTGTTGACTAGGTGTGGTTGGAAGAGGTCCAATTAAGTTTACTCCCCAGTAGGCAAATGGATATGGTGAGCTGATTGAGGACAGTCGTTTTGGAGGTAAATGGTGCAAATTGGCCATTTTCTAGCATGGTTCGCAAGATTGCATGAACTTCCCGCATTGTGGTGCAAGGTTGGCCCATACTATCCCATGCACAACACCTGGTAAGCTAGCGCTTCTCCTCCGGTGTGATTCCCACGGCTCTTGAATGTACCTCTCTGAGTGCCCAATTTGCATCATCAGGATATAAACATCTGAGTAAGGGGATAGATCTTCCTCTTCGGTAAAGGTGTCCCTTCACCAAGTAGTATCAGACAGAGGTTCTATTGATCTTGCGAGCTTGATCATGATCTTCAGGGAGCTTTTCTTCTTGGAGGTAATCTACGATGGGATCCATCCAGCACGGAAGTTGTTCCACAGGGTTGACTTCTTTTTCTTCTGCTATGCTAGGTCTAGAGATTATCTGGAGAGGTACACATTTTGGCAGTGCCTGTCTTCCGCTTGCAGCTATCTTAGCTAGGACATCGGCCCGATGATTCTTTTGCCTGGGTACTTGCTCGATCTTGAACCCCTTGAAGTGGGATACAAGTTCTTGGACCTTTTCGAGGTAGGTTGCCATGTTTTCTTCTTTGGCTTGGTATAGACCTGTTATCTGATTAATTCCAACTGCGAGTCACACTTAGTAAGGAGGTAATCAGCTTCTAGCTCTGATGCTGTTCTTATTCATGCTAACAAAGCTTCATACCCAGCTTTGTTGTTGGTGGTGTTAAACCCGAATCTGAAACAGTGACATCATTCGACTTTTTCTAGATCGGGTAGAACGATTCCACCCCCGCTTCCTGCTTGACTGGATGCCCCATCTGTGTATAAGACCTTGGTTTCTCAATTTGTGGTCCAATCTTCAGGTTCTTGCTCCTTCTGAGGGGTCAGATCCGAGATCGAGGTGGTATCGTGATCAGGTGTTGTACTGAATTCTACCATGAAATCTACCAAAGATTAGGCCTTGATGGTAGTTCTAGCTTTATACTTGATGTCGAACTGGTGAGCTCGAGGGCCCATAGTACAAGTCTTCTTTATACGTCCAGCCTTTGGAGAAATTGGTATAAGGGCTGATCATTGACCACCGCGATTGTATGAGCTAGGAAGTAGGGGCAGAGCTTCCTAGCGGTGGTTATTAATGCAAAAGCGAGCTTCTCTAGGAGAGTGTAATTCTTTTCTGACTTGGTCAGGCGTGGCTCACATAGTAGACTGGCCGCTGAATCTTCTCCTAGTAGCGGGTTAGTTAGCAGTGGTGGGCTAGCAAGATATCTCTTTATTGATTGGAAAGCTAACTCCCTGTTTTGGTCCCACTTCATATTCTTTCCTTGTTTGATGGCTTTGAAGAAAGGAATGCACTTATCAGTCGATCATGATATGAAGCGTTCAAGGCTGCTATCCGTCCGGTCAGGGCTTGTACCTGTTTGAGCGAGGTAGAAGGTTCAAGGTCCAGGATGGCTTTGATCTTCTCCAGCTTTGCTTCAATCCATCTCTCATAGACTATAAACCAGAGAATTTCTCGGCTGTAACCCGGATGGCACACTTAGCAGGGTTTAACCGCATTTGATTTTCTCTGACTATCTGGAAAGTCTGACGGAGGTGATCCTGGTTTTGCTCGGCTACATGGGACTTCGTGATCATGTCATCGATGTATACCTCCATTGACTTTCCTATCACTTCATTGAACAAACGGTTGACCAGACGCTGGTAGGTAGCCCCTGCGTTCTTGAGTCTGAAGGCTTTGACCTTGTAATAATATAGGCCATGCCCGGTTATGAAACTAGTTTTATCTTGATCAGCAGGGTGCATCGTAATCTGGTTGTACCCCGAGAAGGCGTCCATAAAGCTTAGGAGCTTGTTACACGCGGTCGAATCTACCAGCTGGTCGATTTTCTGTAGCGGGAAGATGTCCTTCCGGCAGGTGCGGTTGAGATCAGTGTAATCAACGCATATGCGCCATTTCCCGTTCGCTTTGGTCACCATGACTACGTTGGCAATCCATTCAGGGTACCGGGACTCCCTGATGAACTTCGCCTTTAGTAGCTTGTTTACCTCCTCTTGTACTGCGGCATTCCTTTCTGGGTTGAAATGCCTCATCTTCTGTTTAACCGGCTTGAAGGTAAGATCTACAGCCAACCTATGAGATGCCAAGGTAACTGGTATCCCTGGCATCTCTTCGTGACTCCAAGCAAAGATGTCACTGTATTCTTGTAAGAGCTTTACCAGACCCTCCTCACTCCTGTTTCCAGCTTAGAACCTATCCTGACAACCTTGGAAGGGTCATCCTTCCTGATAGATATTTCTTCTAACTCATCTACAAGATGGCCACTGGACCATCCTCTCTCTTCTTATTTCCTGACTTCCATGTTTGGGAATTCTACCACAAGTTCTTTTCTACTGTATTCTTTTCGCCTTCAAGGTCCTTTTCTGATAGCTTTTGATCCTGTAAAACGGTTATCTGTGCACACTGCTTGGTAAGTGCCGCTGAGTTGGTGGACACTGCATAAAACTTGTGGGCTGCCTGCTGATCTCCCCGTACCTCCCCTACCTTGTCCCCTACCGGGAATTTCAGGACATTATGGTAGATCGACAGGATGCCATTGAGAGTGGATAAGTAAGGTCTCCCAAGGATGGCATTGTAGGCGGACGAAGTATCCACCACGACGAAATCTGTCATGAGATTCTGTTGGAGAGGGTCTGTTCCTGCTATCACCAGTAGGATCATGGACCTGGTGGGGATCATTGAGCCCCCAGTGATCCCATATAACGGGGTAGTGCAGCTGTTGTAGCAAGGATTCTTTAAGTTGAATTGCTCCAAAGCACCCTTGAAGAGAATGTCGACACTGCTATCGGTGTCAATTAGGACGTGATGGACCAAATTGTTAGCTATTTGCACAGTGACGACCATGGGGTCATCATATGGTTGCATAGTGTTGTACACATCCTCCTCAGTAAAGATAATCTGTGTTGAAGGAGGAGATCTAGGCGATTCTCTGGTGAACTTGAAGACATCTTGGCCTGTATCTATCCTAGGCACTTTCCTGGCATGGTTCTTTCTGGAATTCTTGGAGGTTCCCTTCAGAGTAGGACCTCCACTAATGGTGTTGACTATGTGGATTTGCTCCATCAGATGTTTTCCTTTTGCTTTCCTTCTCTCCTCCATTTCTCTACTATCTGCTTGCACCTCCTTTCTAGTGTGAATGCTATCGCGCACCTATTGGAGGAATTCTACTAGGCATCCTCCTCTTACCAGTGCCTCAATCTGGTTACGTAAACTGTAGCATTCCGAGGTGTTATGACTCACATCCTAGAGGAAATCATAATACTTATAACGATTTCGCTGATCGGCTGGTGCCTTTATTGGGCCAGGCTTTCTGAGTAGTCTCTTGTCGCGGATGACGGGTAGACAGTCTCGCAAGATGCGTTCAGAGGGGTGTAGTGGGAGTACCCCCCCTTCTTCTCTATCTATCCGCGCTACCTCCATAGGTGGAGGTGTAGCTCTAGGAGGAGTCGTCTAAATGGGTACCAGTTCCGCGGAGGTTGGTATGGTGGCGACCGGTACATATACTTATTGGGAGGTTTGTTCTGATTTTTCAGAACTGGTGTAGGCTTGAGCACCTCCTTCTTTTGGTTCTTGGCAGATCTCATATCATCATGCTCCATATTGACACAAAGTTGTTCATCTATTTCCACATGTTCAAGAGCCCTATCATAGGCCTCTTGGTACGTCTCTGGAGAACGCTTGGCAAAGGATTGGAATAACCTGCCTGCCCCCAAATCCCTTCTGAAATTGGCCAAGGTCTCTTTTTCCGTGAAGACTCCCATTTGGATAACCTCTTTATGGGATCTCTCCACATAAGCTTTGAGTGATTCTCCCCACTCTTGGATCACATACTGGAGGTGAATGGGATCTTTGGGGCGAGGTTTGATGCCGTTGAACTGAGTGTAGAAGTCGGTAGTCAACTTTGTGAATGAGTCGTCGCTCCCTGCTGGTAGCTTTCTGAACCATGTCTTAGCATAGTCAGTTAGCGTGGTAGAGAACATCTTGCACATGGCGGCTCTGGTAGCATTTTGGACCTCCATCAGGTGAACGAAGCTCTCCAGGTGGCTTAGGGGGTCTTCAGTCCCTGAATATTTATCGGTTGGCATCTTGAACTTGGGAGGTAGTTCTGCCTCCCTAATCCTCCTAGAGAAGAGAGCATTCATCTCTCCTAAGAGATCCTTCCAGTTTTCCTGGTGCTTGCCATTCTTTAACTCCTGGATCTCTTTTGCCATTCTGGCCACCTGGTCCCAGAGGTGATTATTGCCATCATTCCCAGATTCCACTTCAAATTCTACCTCAGAAGATCCCTCTGATGTTGTAGAAGTTTCATCTCGGTTCTCCCCCTAGGGAGGCTTTTCTTTTGCGCTTCTATTGCTACCTTCTGCCACTGATCGAGGCCGTCTCCTGATCGCTTCTTGTTGAGGTTGTCTAGAAGAGGCTTCTGGTTGGACCGGGTGGTGGCGCTTCCTAGATGGGAGATCGATGGCGGACCTCACTCGTCTGGGTTGATAACCTGCAGGTTGTCCTGGAATCTGGGCAAGGGCTCGAGTCTGTCGTGGATTGGAAGTATCTGGGGGATGGGCCCGAGTTTGTCATGGACCTGTACGAGAGGTAGTGGTCATAACCTGTCGAAGGGGGGTATCCTAGTACCTTGCCTACTGGCATCTCCTCTAGGATCTGGTACCGTGGGATGGCTGGTACTACCTTCCGCGACCATTTGTAGGCGGATACTTTCTATAAAGGCAGCGACTTGTTGGTCTAAACTGGATGGGCCAACTGCTGGGGTGGTAGGTACCTGGCGGATAGCCCGCGCGGTAGCTGATTGCTTCGAATTAGGTTTACGACCCTTTCCTCCTTTCTTTTGCTTCTGGCCCTTCCAGGTTGAAGCGTTAGATTGGTGCCCCGACAGGTCGGGGTGATCTTGAAAGGATCGGAGCTTCATTATGATAATGATGTAAGAAAACGAGGTCAACAGGCTTTCTTTCTAGGGTGTGGTGTCTCCCACAGACAGCGCTAAAAAGTGTTAATGGAAAAATCCACTCGAGGAGTGAAATTTCGATTAACACCCTCGTCCACTACCGGTAGGCGATAGCGGGATAGGTACCTTCGGTACCGAGGTTCCTTTTTATGCTGGAAATTAATATGAACAAATACGAAGGAACCAAAAGGATATGAACAACACTGTTTTATTGAATAAATACTTGTGTAAATGTTACAACACTCTCTCTTAACTCTCTCTAACACAAAATGGAGATAGAGAATTTGGTTTATGTCGATAAGTGGCTACTATCCGTCAATGATTGTTTTAAACTCTCACTGACTTCAGAGAACTCCTAAGAAGTTTCTCTGGGTATAGAAATCTCTCTCTCTTGGAGATAACAACATGATCTTGGGATCCCCACTTTGTCCTCCACGGTCGTATATATAGATCTCCAATATCCCCTAGAATTCGGTCGCAGTCATAAGGATTATTTGGAGTCCTATTTTAGTGTTCAAAGGAGTTTAGTGAGGCTAAATGCGCAAGATTTGATCCCGTTAATCATTGTCGTATTTAAATTCTGATTCAGTTGACCGTTAGCTCTCATTTATGGCGCTTTAAATGGTGATGGAGTCAACTCTTCCTGCTTGCGTTATTTGAAGGAGAATACTGATCTCATGGTGTGATATACTCACATGCTGGTATTATTTTGTTGTCATGGTGCTTGTTTTAATCATATTGGCGACCTTGTAGTGATATTTGTCATGTTGGACATATGGGATGTCTATCTTGATTGGACTCAGGGCTGGTGTCGAAGTGCTCTGGGTTATCAGGTGCACGTCGCGGTACCAGGGTACTAGGTAGGAAGTACCGGGTACCTGCGAGGTACTGGGAGCGCAATATCACGATACCCACTCCATTAGGTGCCAGCGTAGATATACAGCGTGGTACCTGTCCTCCCTGGATCATACCTCTGGCGCCTCGTCTAGATAGATAGGTAGCCGAGGTCATGTCTTGCTAGGTAATTACTCCTTCAAGGTTACGGTATTGGTCTGGCTATGTGCCTGGGAGTGGGAGCTGGGGCTGGTTCCTAACAGGTGGTTGCTTGCTGGAAAATTCTTCTTTGTACCCTTGCCAAAAAACCCTGTTAATACTTTCATCTCAAATTCAAATTTTAAATATTCAGCAGTTTTATAAACTCTTTAGGAGTACCAATTAAATTCATGTCATCGACATATAATACTTCAATTGCAAATCCAGATTCGATGTCTTTATGAATACACATGAGACATATATGAACTTAAATATACCCATTTTTATGAGTTGTGTTCATTACGACGATCATACCACATTCTTCCGAATTGTTTTAAACCATATAAAAATCGATGTAACTTTATTGAGCACAAGTTAAGAGAATTCTAATTATATGCTTATGGCATTTTGAATATGTTATTGGTAAAAACTGGAGGACTGATAGGTTAGCAATATTGCTAGAAAATACGGTAATTTGATATGCCATGTCGTCAAAAGTCAACCAAGAGAAACCAAGCCAAGTTGACTGATAGATGTGTTAACTGTAAAAAATGGCCATAAAATCAAACAAGTAGTTTACCCGGTACCTAGTACAGGGACCTTGACTGGACCCGGTCCTTATCAAACTCTGATCCCTCGTACAACAGATCTCTACCGAGGTACCATGGTACCAGGATACTAGAGTACCGGATCTTAACTGAGCAGTGGGTCCACACAAGTGCAGCTCTTCTATATTAGGCCGTCAGGGCCATCAAAGACGCTAGAGTACCAAGGTACCGAGATATCATGGCGTCGGGATACCGTGGTACCGGGATACCATGGTACCAGATCCCTCCAAGGGAGTAGCTCTTTCCATATGAAGAAATCAGAGTTAAATCACACCTCATAGGTTGGAAAAGTCAGCCAAGGTATTGGTGTGACCAAAGGTACACATCAAGACGATCCGATGACTTAGAATCGAAGCCTTTTGACCAAGTAACGGATCAACGGTGAGGGGCTGAGCCAACTCAACTTATTAGAAGATAAATGAGATGTTCTCCATGAGAAGAAATGGGTCAAACGAACTAAGACCCCTCATATTTGCATAGGGGGAAACAAAGGAGGTCATATGGGAGTTTTTCATCATTTTATAGAGGGCAAGGGGGGCCCACGACTTGCAGCTCTTTAGTAGCTTCCCTATAGCATTTATTGCTCTCTCACATCCCCATGTGATGGTCATTTGGTCTAAGAGCCATATAGGTACCTCCCTCCAATGGAAAGTCACTAAAATGACACATAATCGCCTCGTTATTGCCATGTCATCACCACATGTGCCCTACTTCAACATGGCACGTCCTGCACCACTTGAGGAGTGTGTTACATGTGGGAACCATCAGCCAATTTTTTCCAAACACATGCCCTCCATATCACCACTCAAACTCACTATATAAGTGAAATCTTAGGTCTCACTTAAGGGGACTTTGGGCACCTCCACGGACTACATTCATTTTAGACCATTTTGAAGTGTTCTCCAGCAGCTTAACCTCCTTGAGAGACCATACACCTAGTGGGAGGTATCACTCCAATGGGCAGCACATATGCATCTCTCTATTCTTTTGGACTTGGGCTCTCTTCTACACTATATGAGAGTGTTCTCCAGCAATCTCACCTTAAAGAAATCCCCTTCACATGGTAGAGGGACCTCATGCTCCCCTTCTTGATAAAAATGGAATGCTATTATAGAACGATTGGTTTTCTAGAGAAAACCCCCTATTAGCCTTCATGCCACATAATTATTTATCTACTAAAATCCTCTACAATCAGTTCTAGGGAGATATTGTAAGCTCTCCGGAGCACCTATGTTCTAATACTTGGCTACATGTGTAAGCTCTCCGGAGTACTTCTTGTTCACATATATAAAGAATGGCCTTTCTTCCTCATCTGGATACTGCCTAGGGGTTTTAAAGCATATGATCACCCGCGATGCTTTTTCCCCTAGGTCAGTCCAATTATATTAAAATAATTATCATTCTCACATATATCTCCTTTTTTATGCATGTATGGGAGCTAGGCTCTGACCATACTAGTTCTTGCTCTCTTATTAACCTATTTCCATGTCAAGTCACACATAAAGAAGGGGAAAGACCTTTTGGACCCGCTAGAAAAGAGTCGGGGAACCGGGGAGCAGAGGAGCTCCCCCGTATCTTTTCTATAGGAGCGAGCAACCTTCTTGAGGATCTACCACCAGAATTAGTGGGGCAAGGCCAAATCCATGCTTAAAACCAGAAGAGCCCCGATAGGACCAATCAAGCTCAACCACCCATCCGAGCAATCCCGATACCTTTTTTGAGGATCTGACACTAGGACTAGAGAAGCCTGCTCGAGCACACCCTAGAAGAGCTATTGGACCAACTGGAAGAACCGAGATAGGTTTCGTCTCTAACTAGAAGGACCTAGAGGCTAATAATCACTACCGGGTGGTCTCATCCTTCATGACCACATCTATATCATTGAGGATAACCAATCCCTCCTCCTTGCAAGCTATTTAGGTTGGGGAACTACAGAGGAGACCTAGAGAAGAGATCGGGTACCGGGACCGGGTATTAGGATCGAGTACCGGAACTGGGTACCAAGACCAAGGATTGGGGAACAGGACCAACCCATCATACCAGCAAGGGAACCTCAAGCATCATCTCTTCTCTTTATCCTTGAAGCCCCGATGGATGGGGTACCCCTACCCCTCCCGTTTTGACCATGTAGCACCACTCCATCCGGTCTAAATGTTGTACAGAAAGTCTCTGCATTAATTTTTGGGATAACATTTTGGCGCCATCTGTGGGAAGCTCACTAGACCAACGTGGCTTCCTTGTCTCTACATGAGAGTATATTTCTTTATCCCTTAAACCTTATCACTTTACATGTGATTTAATGCATTCCACTGCTATATTTGTTGCATAAAAAAGTTTGCATGGATCTTGTGAGCTAAATGAACTCCTACTATGATTGGTTGACATTTAGCCTTAAATATTTTGCTACTTAAATATGTTGAACATGTGGAGTGCGTCATGTTGTAGATCCATGAGATCTATCTAATTCATTGCCATGTAAGCTCAACTTTCTACTATTGAGGTGATGGATTCATTATTCATGGCATATTATTCATTATTTGAGATTTCTTTTCTCTATATTTGTATATACCGCCTATACACCACGTGTAGTGCTCATTTTCTCATTTGACAACTTTTGTTTGTTGTAGAGCAAATATGGTGTGTGGGATTCCTAGTGGAACCGGTCTCCTAAGATGCCCCTTTGTAGCAAGTTTGCTCATATACTTGTGGAGCTCCGCTATAGCAGCTCTGCCCTTAGAGGGCTTCTCTACAGCAGATCTGATCTGGTACCTTTAGAGCTCATATGCAGCAAAGCTGCACCTGTCCTGCTTCCTTATAACAGATTTGCTCCTGATTTGCACTTAAACATACGGATTACCTCATGTCACCGGATCCACTCTTCTAGAGCTCCTAGGTAGCATGTCAATAGATGTACCCGAGAAGCCAACTCAAGTGTGTGGTCGTAGAAGCATCATGACCGGTAGAAGACCAGTGGCTTCTAACTTTTTATACCGGGCCATTTACCGCCCAAGTGAGCAATTGCGGTTCCGATTCATTCTAGGAGGGTCCAAAGCCTCATTTTAGTTGCTGGGGATTTCTAGTATCCTAACCATGCCTCTTGACAAGTATCATGCCAGTGGCCCTTCTCGGTTTGTACCGGGCCATTCAACCCCCAAGTGAGCCACAACGGTTCCGATTCATTCAGGAGGGTCTAGAGCCTCATTTCAGTTGCTGGGGACTTTAAGGATCCCAAGCATCCTCTGGACTAGTATCATGCCAGTAGCTCATATCTTTTGGTACCGGGCCCTTCAGCGCCTTAATTAGCCACCGAAGTCCGGATCCATTCGAGGAGAGCCTAGAGGCTTCCCACATTTGCTGAGACCTCTTACATGCCTAAGCAAGCCTCTGGAGCAGCAACACTGCTGCAAGACCAGTGGATCCTCACTTTTTGTACCAAACCATTCAACGCCCAAGTGAGCCATTATGGTTCCGATACAATCGAGGAGGGTCCAGAGCCTCATTTCAGTTGCTGGGGACTAATAGTATCTCAAACATGCCTTTGGAATAGTATAATACCAGTAGCTTCTCTCTATTTGTAGAGGGGCAATCAACGTCCTAGTAAGCCACCAAAGTCCCGATCCGTTCAAGGAGAGCCCAGAGGGTTCCCACATTTGCTGAGGCCTCTTACATGCCTAAGAAAGCCTCTGGAGCAGCAGCACCGCTGCAAGACCAGTGGCTCCTCACTTTTTGTACCTGGACATTCAACGCCCAAGTGAGCCACTACGGTTCCGATACATTCGTGAAATGTCTAGAGCCTCATTTCAGTTGTTGGGGACTTCTAGTATCCTAAGCATGCCTTTGGACTAGTATCATGTCGGTGGCTTCTCCCCATTTGTACCGGGACACTCAACGCCCTAGTAAGCCACTGAAGTCCTGATCTATTTGAGGAGACCTCAGAGGATTCCCACATTTTCAGGGGCCTCCTACATGCCTAAGCAAGCCTATGGAGCAGCAACACCGCTGCAAGACCAATGGATCCTCACTTTTTGTACCAGACCATTCAACGCCCAAGTGAGCCACTATGGTTCCGATACATTCGAGGAGGGTCCAGAGCCTCATTCCAGTTGTTGGGGGCTTTTAGTATCCCAAGCATGCCTCTGGACTAGTATCATGCTGGTGGTTTCTCTCAGTTTGTACCGGGACACTCAACGCCCTAGTAAGCCACTAAAGCCCCGATCCGTCGTGGAACCCCAGAGGATTCCCACATTTGATGGGGCCTCCTACATGCCTAAACAAGACTTTGGAGTTGCAACACCGCTGCAAGACTAGTGGCGCCTCACTTTTTGTAACGGGCCATTCAACCCCCAAGTGAGCCAATGTAGTTCCGATACATTCGAGGAAGGTCCAAAGCCTCATTTTAGTTGCTGGGGACTTTTAGAATCCCAAGCATACCTCTGGACCAGTATCATGATGGTGACTCCTCTCCATTTGTACCTGGCCACTCAACACCCTAGTAAGCCACCACAGTCTCGATCTGTTCTAGGAGAGCCTAGAGGGTTCCCACATTTGTTGAGGCCTCCTACATGCCTAAGCAAGCATTTGGAGCAGCAGGACCTCTATAAGACCAATGGCTCCTCACTTTTTGAATTGGGCCATTCAACACCCAAGTTAGCCATTGTGGTTCTGATACATTATAGGAGGGTCTAGAGCCTCATTTTAGTTGCCGGGGACTTATAGTATCCCAAGCATGCCTCTAGACTGGTATCATGCTGGTGGCTCCTCTTCGTTTATACCGAGCCACTTAATGCCCTATTAAGCCACCAAAGTCCCGATCCGATCGAGGAGGGCCTAGATGGTTCATACATTTACTGAGGCCTATTACATGCCTAAGCAAGCCTCTGGAGAAGCAGCACCGCTGTAAGACCAGCGGCACCTCACTTTTTATAATGGGCCATTCAACGCCCAAGTTAGCCACTGCTGTTCCGATACATTCGAGTAGGGTCCATGGCCTTATTTCAGTTGCTGGGGACTTCTAGTATCCAAAGCATGCCGCAGGACTAGTATCATGCCGGTGGCTTATCTTGTTTGTACCGGGTCACTCAACGCCCTATTAAGCCACCACAGTCCTGATCCGTTCAAGGAGAGCCTAGAGGGTTCCAACATTTGCTGAGGCCTCCTACATGCCTAAGCAAGCCTCTGGAGATGCAGCACCGCTGCAAGATCAGTGACTCCTTATTTTTTATACCAAGCCATTCAACTCCCTAGTTAGACACTGCGGTTCCGATACATTCGAGGAAGGTCCAGAGCCTCAATTCAGTTGATGGGGACTTCTAATATCCCAAGCATGCCTCTGGACTAGTATCATTCTGGTGGCTCCTCTCCATTTGTACCGGGCCACTCAACGGCCTAGTAAGCCAACAAAGTCCCAATCCGTTCGAGGAGAGCCCAAAGGGTTCCCACATTTGCTGAGGCCTCTTGCATGCCTAAGCAAGCCTCTGGAGCGACAGCACCACTGCAAGACTGGTGTCTCTTCACTTTTTGTACCAGGTCATTCAACGTCCAAGTTAGCCACTACCGTTCCGATACATTCAAGTTGCTAGGGACTTCTAGTATCCCAAGCGTGCCTCTGGAATAGTATCATGCCAGTGGCTCTTTTCCGTTTGTACTGGGCCACTCACCGCCCTAGTATGCCACCAAAGTCCCAATCTGTTCGAGGAGAGCCCATAGGGTTCCCACATTTGCTGAGGCCTCCTACATGCCTAAGCAAGCCTCTGGAGCAACATCACCGCTACAAGATCTGTAAGTGCCTCACTTTATGATTGGCTTATTTCGTCGACAAAATCACAATTGGGGTTAATCATTGTAATAGGGTATATTAGGAATTGAAGATCTTCCATTGGACTCCAAGTGCTTCAAGGAAGGTAGATTACTTGACTCTACTTTTACTTGAATGGATATAGTTGCACACACTCACTTGCATGCATTATATTCTTGTTTACATGTAATTAGATGATGCATTGTATGCCATTTATCACACTCCACACCTGCACATATTGCACATGACTTAGTGTGTTGAGTCTGTCTGGAAAATAGAGTTTCTTCTCTTACCGCGGCCTAGATCGCTTGGCAAGCGCTGCTTGCACCGCGGCATACAGAGCGGTAAACATCAGTTGGCCCATGCTGCCATGACCCGTCCTGTACTCATGTACGCCCAGCGGTCCCTGACGTGGAAAATATCAGTAGGCCCCTGCTGCCTTGACGGCGGCCTATGCACTGCATGCACAGCGGTCCCAACCGCGATGGTGTCTAGTAGGCACACTGCTACGTGTACCGCGGTCTGGACAACTTGCCCGAGCCGCGGTACGCACAGCGGTAATTACGGGATTTTGTTACAGTTTTTCAAAATGGTGTCATTTCGTCTAGGGCTTCATATATATATATGCCATTTCCTCTTCTTTGCCTCTTTAGAGCTTCAGAATCCATTCTCTTTCATTCCTTTTAGAGCTCAAGAGTGTCTTGCAAGAAAAGATAACAAGAAACCAGTTTTATTGTCCAAAACCCAATCACCCATCATTCATTCATGGTTCTATCATCATCTAGTTTCATCTAGGATGTTTCTAAGCATGGGTCTTCATCAACATAGCTTACTTGGTACGGAGAACGCCACTCTCATCCATCTTTGTGTTCTTGCTTAACAAGAAATCTCTTTTATGTTTCTTTTGCATCTAGATTATAATTTTTATTATAAATAGAGATTTTTGTTGATGTTTGGGTTGTTGTATTGTGTGAGCTATTGCATCTAGGAATGCTTTGATTTCATATAGCTTGGTTATATGTGTGTCATATAGAAGCATGATATCTAGGATTGTTTGAAGCATTCATACATGACTAGATAAGCATTAAATGTGTTGACCTTGCATTTTGTGTATTTAGAATATCATCATATTCACTATAGGTTTCATATCTCTTCATTTAAGAGTTAAGTCTTGTATTTGCCTTTGGTAGTACATAAGCAAGAGCCTAAAATCATTATTAAAGGCCTGCGGGTAGCAAGGACGGATTAGTAACCAATTAGGTGTAATATGGTCAACCTAGGTTGTAATCGTTTCTGTAAATAGTGGATTTGAGGGTTCGATTGGCGATTAGGCCCGTGAGATTTTACCCAGTTGAAGGGTTTCTCACGTAAATCATATCATTGTGTCTTTTTGTTTATTCCGCATTTTTATTATGGCAATGATTGATTGTGTTAGAGATTAGGGGTTGTGTTGTTTAATTTTGATTAATCAAAAATATGGCATTTAATTTAATTAAAACCTATTCACCCCCCTCTAGGTTAGTTTTATCACTCTTAGTGTATTTTCAATTGGTATCAGAGCGGGTTCCGTAACATAATTAGGAGATCCTTTGCTCTCTAAGAGTGTTTTGCATTAGATTGATTTTTGATTAGTGTGTCTTGCTAGTTTTCCTTTTCTTTTTGTTTGATTGATTGCATTCATCTCATTTACCCTGAAACACCATGAGTGGAAACGCATATGAGCAAGAGGGAGCATCGAGTTCAAGACCTCCACTTCTGACGGGGGTTAATTACTCATCATGGAAAGGAAAAATGGAATCCTACCTATGCCAAATTGACGATCGAGTTTGGATGGTGATTGAGGATGGTTACACATCACCTACCAAGATTCTCGAAGATGAAAGCATTGTGCCCAAGCCTAAATCGGAATGGGATACAAAAGACTTTAAAGCCTCCAAATGGAACAACAAGGCCATGCATGCAATCTTGTGTGCGGTGGATGAGAGTCAACAAAAGCTAATCCAAACCACAAGAAATGCACATGAAGCATGGACAATATTAGAGATGGCACATGAAGGAACCGATGTAGTAAAAGACTCTAAACTACAAGTCCTTCAAACTCAATTTGAGTCTTTGAAGATGGAAGATCACGAGTGCTTCAATGACTTTCAAGTGATGCTAATGGATATCGTCAACCAAAGTCATCAATTAGGCGATCCATATACGGACAAAAAATTATGAGGTCTCTCCCAAAGAGATTTGATGCAAAGGTGACGGCTATTGAGGAAAATAGCGAATATAAGAAGATGAAGCCAAATGAGATAATTGGCAAGTTGATGACTTTTGAGTTAAGAAGAGCCCTTACTTCAACAACACCTCAAAAGAAGCAAAAGAGCATTGCATTGAAGTCCTCCAAGGAAGAAAAGGAGGAAGAAGATTCGGATGAAGAAATGGCTCTTATGGTGAAGAGGTTCAAGCAATTCATGAAGTTTGAGAAGAAGGGGATAGGCTCCAAGGGAAAATTTGTGAAGAAGAAGACTCCTTTTAAAAAGGTGGAGAAAAATGAAGAGAAGGACTCCAATAAGAGTATTCAATGCTATGAGTGTAGTGGGTATGGTCACATTGCCCCCGAATGTGCCAACTTACGGAAGAAGAAGAAAGGAAAGGAGATGACAGCTACTTGGAGTGATAGTGAATACTTAGAGGAGGAAGAAAAGTCTTTGGATGATGAAGACCAAGTTGCAAACTTCATTGCCTTCTCATCATCTCACTATAGCAAGGAAGTGAGTAACCAAGAAGAGGAGAACAACAAACTAGAAGAAGAAGAAGATGACTCAAGTAATGGGAGTACTTCATCCGAGTCCAAGCATGAATTTGATAAGGAGATGGACTATGAAGACTTCATGGAATACATCAAAAGTTTTAGAGCTAAGAAGAAAAAAGAGATTCAAGAGTTGAAAAGGAAGAACTGATCGTGCCTAAATTGTTGTATATTTCGGCCCTCATTCCTATTCCTTTGTCTCGTTCTTGTATGTATGTTCTATATATTTTATGTCTAATAGGCAAGTTTGTGCTAATTGTAAGCAATAGATGTAATTTTGGTGTTAGAAGCTAATTGCAGTGGTTCCGACAAAAAAGGGGCAAAAGGAAAGATAAAGGATCATAAGCAGCTCTACAGTGCGGGTCAAGTGCGGGTCGCAACCGCACTCCAACCGCACTCCTTCCCACAGCCGGGACCTAAATCATGAAGGAAAGATAAAGTGCGGGTAAAGTGCGGGTCATCCAACCGCACTATTGCTCAAGACAGAGGAGCTGATTCGTACTTAACAGATAAAGTGCGGGTCAAGTGCGGGTTGAGTGCGGGTCAAGACAGAGTTGGATTCATTAAAGTGCGGGTCATCCACCCGCACTCCACCCGCACTCCAACCGCACTCCACCTGCACTGTTTCTCAAGACAGCTCCACCTGACACTAAAGTGTGGGTAAAGTGCGGGTAATCCAACCGCACTCCACCCGCACTGTTGCTCAAGACAGAGGAGTGGATTTACACCTGACACCAAAGTGCGAGTACAGTGCGAGTAAAGTACGGGTAAAGTGCGGGTAATCCAACCGCACTCCACCCGCACTGTTGCCAAGATCAGAGAACTGAAGATGAAGAAAACCCATATAGTGCGGGTACAGTGCGGGTAATTCACCCGCACTCCACCCGAACTCTGCCCGCGACAGTTTCTGGTTTCAAGCTTAAGTGACCTATTTTTCCATCCTCTATAAATAGAAAAGGATGGGAACGAACCAAAAGATCACCATATACCTCCCAACACTTGTATTCTAAGCTAGTAACACATCTCCCTATCATCCAAACCATCTCTACTCAATCAAAGGCAACTAGGAGACTTGGATTCAAGCTTCAAGGAAGGAGATCAATCTTCAAGGGTTCTTTCTACACTCTCTCTTAGTTTATTTGTTTGTAATAGAACATGAGTAGCTAAAATACCCCACTATGGGGTTGATGTTATTTGTTTGATGGATATTTGGGCTTTGTAAATAAACTCTATATGTTATATTTGTTCTATCTCTATGTTTTATTCCATTGCTTTAATTGATTTCCATTATTGATTTGCTTGGATACACCCTCTTTGCATGATTGATTTGGATTACTTGAGTAGGCAATTAGGTTGTCTAATGCTCAATTGAATGGAAGGATTTCTGGAAATCCGGCTCTACAACCATGCCCTTAATCTAATCTTGAATTAGTGGCTTTCACTATACACTCTAGGTTAGCCACTTGTGAGAGAATTAGAAGCCTCCACTATACACCATAGGTTGGCTACTTTAGTGATTCTACGAGAACTAACCTTCGAGTAGAATTCGGTTGATAACCTAAAGCCTCATCCAATCTCAAACTGGTGGCCTTCACTATACATCCTAGGTCAGCCACTTGTGAGGGAATTGGAAGCCATCACTATACACCCTAGGATGGCTACATTAGTAATAGGTTGAGCCATAGCTAGATAGATGAGCATTCATGGAAAAAGTCGCGATTGAGTAACTAGTCATTGTTGGTTTCTTAGGAGGGATTAATCGCTAGTAGGAGGTCTTCACTATACATCCTAGGTTGACCGCTTGCTAGAGATATATACCAACACTATACACCCTAGGTTGGTTACATTTGTCAATACATGTTTAATTGAGAGTTTGTTGCAATTGCCCCAATATTCACTTACGAGTCCATCAACTTCGTAGTTCCATCATCATTCATTCATCACTCCATTGTCATCCTATTTTATTTGCTTTCATAGTTTAGTTTATATTGTATCTTCATTCACCATCACTTTACTTTTATGCATGCTAGTTATATTAATCCTAATCTTATCACCGCTACCCCGATCTCAGTGGACGACACTCTTGCTTACTGCTTTACTTGTATTCTACTTGTGAACGCATCGCATAGGTTTTATAAATTGTTTTGACGGACGGTTTTCTGATGGCAAAAACCTTTTCATCAAGAACCTTGAATTGACCTCCAAGATGATTCACTTGAGTGAAGAAGTGAAAAGAACAAGAGAAAGGGAAGAAAGCTTGAAGTTGGAACTTGTTGTGGTCAAGAAAAGTGAAGAATGCTTAAGGAAGGAGCTTGAAGAGGCAAAAGGAGTAATTGCCAAGATGACCTCCGGAATCGAGAAGCTTGACAAGATGCTATCAATTAGAAAGAGCCCTAGTGATAAGATGGGTTTGGGATATGAGGAAGATGTGAGTACTACCTCTTTGAAAAAGACTACTTTTGTCAATAGTTAAGAAGTTGAAGAAGTCAAAGTCCCACAACAAATTACAAGAAGGATTGAAATTGGAGAATCCTCAAAACATGCTCAAGCCAAGATTCCAACAAGGGCTCAACCACAACAAGTTAGAGCATTTCAATCAAGACCTCCACATGAAAGGATCCCTCCTCCACGATCAAGGATCATGTATGCTTAACAAGGAAGACATGCTACTTTTGCTCAACCACAAAAGAAAGAGTTTGTTCAACATCAAAGGACTACACAAAAGAGAAGAAAACCTCAAATGGTTGCACAAGGCTATGGTATGAACTCATACTTCACTCCTACTTGTCATTATTGTGGTATTGAAGGCCATATAAGTCCTAATTGCTTTAAGTATATCAAATTGTGTAGATTTGAGAACATGATTGAGAAAAATATGCTTAGAAGAGCCAAAAAGCATGAACCTAGGGAACTTAGAGCAAATGAACAAAAGGCTCCTAGGATTGAAAATGTTGCTCCTAGGTGGACTAGAAAAAATGAATATTTTTGCTATGTGGCTCAAGTGGCTTTGAAAGCAAAGGCCTCCAACACTTGGTATCTTGATAGTGGGTGTTCTAGGCACATGACCAAAAACAAGAGTTTCTTTGAGACTCTTGTGATGGAGGATGGTGGATTTGTCACCTTTGGTGATGGTTCGCGGAAAAAGGTCATATGGAAAGGTAATATATCTATTCCCGGCTTGCCCTCCTTGCTTAATGCTCTCTGTGTAGATGGCTTGCAAGCCCATCTCATAAGTATATCACATTTAAGTGATGAAGGGCTTTCGGTTATGTTTGGCAAAGTTGATTGCTCTATTCTTAAGGAAAATGGGCAAGTTGTTTTAAAAGGCAAGAGATCAAGTGACAATTGTTATTGTCTTGAGTCTAGTAACATCTCTTGTAACTTGTCTAGTAGTGAGCAAGTTGAGTTGTGGCATCAAAGATCTGGCCACATGAATTATAGTGACTTGAAAGTCATTGAGAGGTTGAATGTTGTGAGAGGCCTTCCTAAGCTTGGGAAGAGGTTTGAGGGAGTTTGTGGACCTTGTCAACAAGGGAAGCAAACCAAAAGTGTGCACAAGAAGGGAAAATTCCTTTGTACCAAGGAGCCATTGGAACTCCTTCATATGGACCTCATGGGTCTTATGCAAACCGAGAGTCTAGGTGGTAAAAGGTATATCCTTGTAGTGGTTGATGACTTCTCTAGGTTCACATGGACTTACTTCCTTAGAGAGAAGTCTGAAGCTTTTGAGAAATTCAAAATGCTATGTGTCAAAATTCAAAATGAGAAAAATTCTCACATTAGGAGCATTAAGAGAATTAGAAGTGATCATGGGAAAGAATTTGAGAATAGTAGCTTTGAGAGCTTTTGTAATGGTCTAGGTATTTCCCATGAATTCTCGGCTCCTAGAACTCCCTAACAAAATGGAGTTGTGGAAAGGAAGAATAGGGTTCTACAAGAGATGGCTCGGGTGATGTTGCTTAGCAACAAGGTTCCTAGGAATTTATGGGCCGAAGCCGTCAATACGGCTTGTTATAAAGGGAATAGAGTTTTCCTTAAACCCGGGACCAAACAAACATCCTATGAGTTATGGAAAGGAAGAAAACCAAATGTTAGCTATTTCCATATCTTTGGTAGTAAGTGTTATATTCTTAATGACCGTGATCAATTTGGCAAGTTTGATGCCAAGAGTGATGAGGGTATTTTCATTGGATATGCACTCAATAGCAAGGCCTATAGAGTTTACAATCTAAAAACTCGAAGTGTCATGGAATCATCAAATGTTGTCATTGATGATTGTAGGCCCAAAAATGTTGACCATGAGGAGGATGTTTATGAGAATGGTGACCTTTCTTTGAAGGAGTGTGGTGAGACTTCAAGTGATGTGAAGTCAAATCATAGTGAAGAGGATGATGAACCTCTTGATAGAGATCCTTCTTTGGACTCTAAAGAACCCGCTTCATGGGTTAGACATCTCCACAACAAGAATGACATTCTTGGAGATGTGAATGAGGGTGTTAGGACTAGGCGTTAAATAATTAATCAAATTAGCTATACTTGTTACACCTCTCAAGTTGAACCCAAAAAGGTTAATGAAGCCTTGAATGATGAGTTTTGGGTTCTTGCCATGCAAGAAGAGCTAAACCAATTTGAAAGAAATGAGGTTTGGACTCTAGTTCCTAGACCCAAGGATACTAATGTCATAGGCACCAAATGGGTGTATAGGAACAAGTCGGATGAGGATGGTAACATTGTGCGCAACAAGGCTAGGCTTGTGGCACAAGGATACTCTCAAATTGAGGGTATTGACTTTGAGGAGACTTTTGCTCCCGTTGCCCGTCTTGAGTCTATAAGGCTTCTCTTATCCATTTCGTGTGTGTACAAGTTCAAACTACACCAAATGGATGTTAAGAGTGCCTTCCTCAATGGCTTCTTGCATGAGGAAGTGTTTGTTGAACAGCCCAAGGGGTTTGTGGATCCACACCACCCCAATCATGTCTATCACCTCAAAAAGGCACTTTATGGGTTGAAACAAGCACCGAGGGCTTGGTATGAGCGCCTCACTCTTTATCTTGTTGACAATGGCTACCCAAGAGGTAGTGTTGACAAGACTTTGTTCATCAAGTGCAACAAAGATGAGCTTTTCATAGCTCAAATTTATGTTGATGATATTGTATTTGGTTCCACTAATGAGTCAAAAGTGAGACAATTTGTTGATGTCATGTCTCTTGAATTTGAAATGAGCATGGTTGGTGAACTAAATTACTTCCTAGGCTTGCAAATTAAGCAAATACATGATGGGATTTTCATATCCCAAGCTAAGTATGCCAAAAGCCTAGTGAAGAAGTTTGGTCTTGACAATGCCAAACATTGTGACACACCCATGAGTATCACTTTGAAGCTAAGCAAGGATGCTAGTGGTAAAAGTGTTGATCAAAGCGTGTATCATGGCATGATAGGTAATTTGCTATACTTGACGTCAAGTAGGCCCGATATCTCCTTTAGTGTGGGTGTTTGTGCTAGGTACCAAGCCAATCTCAAAGAATTTCACCTTGTTGATGTGAAGAGGATCATTCAATTTGTGAATGATACCTCCAATCATGGAATTTGGTACTTCTTTGATACTAATCCAAGTCTTGTTGGATTTAGTGATGCCGATTGGGCGGGAAATTGTGATGATAGGAAGAGTACATCGAGTGGTTATTTTTTTCTAGGCAACAACTTGGTGTCTTGGTTTTGCAAGAAGCAAAACTCAATTTCCCTATCCACGGCCGAGGCGGAATACATAGCCGACTATGGCTTAGAGCAAGGCACTCTCACTTTGTTTTGTGACAACATGAGTGCCATAAACATTTCTAAGAATCTCGTCCAACATTCTAGGACAAAGCACATTGACATTAGACATCATTTCATTAGAGAGCTAGTTGAGAGCAAAACTATTGCATTGGAGCATGTGGGAACTAATGACCAACTAGCGGACTTATTTACAAAGCCCTTAGACACCATTAGGTTTGGCAACCTTAGTAAGTCTATTGGGATTTGTCATTTGGCTTGAAATGGTATGTCTTGACCCTATATGGGGAGCTCAAGCAAAGAGAGCAAGTTGGCATGAAAGTGCATTGTGCTACATTGATATATTTTATGCTCCTTCATTAATTGATTGAGATGATCAGTTGTGCATATGGTTATGTTATTTTCTTAATAAATGTGAAAATTGCTTTTCTTGCAATCCATATTATATTTATGTTCAAACATGCATTTTTGGACTAGGAGATTTACTTTGGAAGTACAATTTGAATGACCTATAATTGATCTCCATGACATGATGTTTTTATTAATGACATGCTTCAAGTTGATATGCATGAAGACATATTTTTTTTATTGCTTAAACATGAATGCAAAACTGTATGCATAAGCAAATGAGAAGACTAAACTAAATAAGGACCATGTGTCTATTCAATAAATAAGGATGTCTCATCCAAATTTAGTCTTCTCTCTCTCTCTCTTTATTAGTTGAACAAGGCTACTATCATACGGGTATCCTACCCAGAAAATCAAATAGGGTGCAAAAAGTCGCTTATGTATTGTTTCGCTTATAAAGTTTGATATAGTTGCTCTTTAAATTGAATTTCTTATAAAATATCTATATCAGTGCTTGAAATCAAGACAAAGGGTGAAAATTGGTTTGAATTCTTTTGGAAACCCTTGTTGTTTGCTTTGCCAAATACCATTGTTTTTGAACTTGAATGCAACATGTCTTGCTTGCAAAGCATCGTGTCACACATTTTCATAAAATAAAACTCCTTGATTCTCTCCTACTTAATTGAGTTGCATAAAGTTGCTTATATGAACTTGCATATGTTTTGAGCTATAAGCTCTTCTTGCCAAAAGCTTACCCGTTAAGGGGGACTCCCTTTGCCTATCTCATGACAAAAAGGGGGAGAAGAGATGTGAGCTTCAGTGGACTTGTAGTATCTTGTTTAGGGGGAGTTGAGAGTTGAGAGCTATCATGTAGGGGGGGTATTGCATTGCATAGCATGATTACATTATTTGATTGTATTGGTTTATTTTGTTAAGGCTATTGCAAATGTTTCTTTTGTTGTCATTTATGGTTATTGAAAGCACCTCTCACACACTTGATCTTGGAAGGTATCTTTGTTTGTTTTGTTGATTGTGTGTAGGTTGGATGGTTCTACAAACTTTGGATTGACTTGAAGATGTTCAAGACTATAGGCTTTATTGTAATGTAGAAAATTTTGTTGATCGATTTTTTGTATTTGTGAGGTTGCTTTGTGAGTGGTGGTTTTGTCACGAAATAGCCAAAGGGGGAGATTGTAAGTGCCTCACTTTATGACTGGCTTATTTCGTTGACAAAATCACATTTGGGGTTAATCATTGTAAAAGGCTAGATTAGGAATTGAAGATCTTCCATTGGACTCTAAGTGCTTCAAGGAAGGTAGATTACTTGACTCTACGTTTACTTGAAGGGATATAGTTGGACACACTCACTTGCATGCATTATATTCTTGTTTACATGTAATTGGATGATGCATTGTATGCCATTTATCACACTCCACACTTGCACATATTGCACATGACTTAGTGTGTTGAGTCTGCTTGGAAAAGAGAGTTTCTTCTCTTACCGCGGCCTAGACCGCTTGGCAAGCGCTGCTTGCACTGCGGCGTACAGAGCAGTAAACATCAGTTGGCCCATGCTGCCTTGACCCGTCCTGTACACATGTACGCCCAGCGGTCCTTGACGCTGAAAACATCAGTAGGCCCCTACTGCCTTGACCGCGGCCTGTGCACTGCACGCACATCAGTCCCAACGACGATGGTGTCTAGTAGTCACACTGCTGCAAGTATCGCGGTGATCGGGCCAAATATGTAGTATATTTAGGCCCTCAAATCCTTACCTTTGGTTCTGTTTTCGTGCGTTTTGTATCTCTGATGAGGTTGTTTTGTGTGGAATTGTAGGAAATGGTGCAATGATGGGTTTGGAAGCATGTCGCGGTGATTCCAGCAGAAAAGGAGCTAAAGGAAAGACAAAGGAGCACAGGCAGCTCTACAGTGCGGATCAAGTGCAGGTCAAGTGCGGGTCGCAACCGCACTCCAACCGCACTCCAGCCGCACTCATGCTCATAGCTGGGACATGATGCAAGTGAAGAGATAAAGTGTGGGTCAAGTGCGGGTCATCCAACCGCACTCCACCAGCACTGTTGCCAAACCAGAGAAGCTGAAGTTGCACCTGATGATAAAGTGCGGGTACTGTGCGGATCATCCAACCGAGCTATACCCGCACTAATGCCAAACCAGAGAAGTTGCAGATGCACCTGATATTAGAGTGCGGGTACTGTACGGGTCATCAAACCGCACTCTACCCGCACTATCACCAAGACCAGAAGAGCAGAATTGCACCTGACATTAGAGTGCGGGTACTGTGCGGGTCATCCAACCGCACTCTACCCGCTCTATTGCTCAAGACAGAAGGTAGATTTTACACCTGACAGGGAAGTGCGATTCAAGTGCGATCACAGTGCGATTCCAAGTGCGGGTCAAGTGCGGGTAATTCAACCGCACTCCACCCGCACTTCTGCCCAGATCCGAGGACTGAAGATGAAGACAACCTATACAGTGCGGGTACAGTGCGGGTAATTCACCAGCACTCCACCCGCACTCCGCGCGCGCCAGTTTGATTTTTGAAGCTTAAGTGACCTATTTTTGTATGTTGTATAAATAGAAAAGTATAGAAATGTTTTAAGCAGCCTTTGACTCCGTTTTTCAGAGGTTAAACACATTTAGACCTAGAATATCTCTCTCTCTCTCTCTCATCCTTACATTCTCTACTCAACTTCAAGGAAGTTAGGAGATTGAAGCCACTTCAAGGAAGGAGATGTTCTCCAAGGGTTCTTTCTCTTTCCCTTCTCTTAGTTTCCTAGTTGTAATGAGTAGCTAAATCCCCTCTAAGGGGTTGATGGAGTAGTTAGTTGAATATTGGGCTTATACATAAACTTGATATTATATTGATATTCATGTCTATCTTTCATTGATCTATTCTTGTTGTGAATGTTTACCATTGATTTCTTGTGTAGATACACTCTCTTTGCAAGATATCTTTGTATTATGTATGAGTATTTCATCTAGATATACATCCTATTTAGTTGTTTAATGCTCTAAAGAATAGACGGAATGTCATGAATTCCGACTCTTAAACCGCGGTCTTAATCTAACCTCGATCGAGTTTTCGGCACTATACATCCTAGGCCGGAACCCGTTAGAGAGTTAGAAGTCATCACTATACATCCTAGGGTGACTACATTTAATCGGTTGAGTCATTGGTAGGTAGACGAGCTTCATTTCCAGAATCCGATAAACAACCAACACTATACATCCTAGGTTGGTAGTTTACGACAGATTAATCCCTAATAGGTGGTCCGCACTATACATCCTAGGTTGGCCACCTTCTAGGGATAAATAACCGACTCTATACATCCTAGGTCGGTTACCTTGAATAGACGTGCTATTGACAAGTTTGTTGCATTGCCCAGTATTTACTTTCGTATCCATTGACTCCTTAGTTTCCATAATCTATATATATCCTTCATCCCATTTCCCCCTTCATTTAGTTTGCATAATTACTTTAGTGTTATTGATAGTGTAATTCACCATCTACATTTTCCCTATTTCATGTTTCGTTATTATATATATACATAACATTACTTTAACAATAACTAATTTTAGCTAACTCCGCTCCCTGTGGACGACACCCCACTTGCCACTATAATTGTATTTTCAAACTAATTATGGCTTTGTGAGGTTTTATCAAATATTATTGACGGATTGATCTTTTAAAACGACACTATAAAAAACATCTTGTCACGCGGTCTGGACAACTTGCCTGAGCCGCGGTACGCACAACGGTAATTATGGGATTTTGTTACCGTTTTTCAAAATGGTGTCATTTCGTCTAGGGCTTTATATATATGCCCTTTCCTCTTCTTTGCCTCTTTAGAGCTTCAGAATCCATTCTCTTTCATTCCTTTTAGAGCTCAAGAGTGTCTTGCAAGAAAAGATAGCAAGAAACCATTTTTATTGTCCAAAACCCAATCACCCATCATTCATACATGGTTCTATCATCATCTAGTTTCATCTAGGATGTTTCTAAGCATGGGTTTTCATCAACATAGCTTACTTGGTATGTAGAACACCACTCTCATCCATCTTTGTGTTCTTGCTTAATAAGAAATCTCTTTTATGTTTCTTTTGAATCTAGATTATAAATTTTATTATAAATAAAGATTTTCGTTGATGTTTGGGTTGTTGTATTGTGATAGCTATTGCATCTAGGAATGCTTTGATTTCATATAGCTAGGTTATATGTGTGTCATATAGCAACATGATATCTAGGATTGTTTGAAGCATTCATACATGACTAGATAAGCATTAAATGTGTTGACCTTGCATTTTGTGCATTTAGAATATCATCATATTCACTTTAGGTTTCATATCTCTTCATTTAAGAGTTAAGTCTTATATTTGCCTTTGGTAGTATACAAGCAAGAGCCTAAAATCACTATTAAAGGCCTGCGGGTAGCAAGGACGGATTAGTAACCGATTAGGTGTGATGTGGTCAACCTAGGTTGTAATCGTTTCTGCAAATAGTGGATTGAGGGTTCGATTGGCGATAAGGCCCGTGAGATTTTACCCAGTTTGAGGGTTTCTCACGTAAATCATATCATTGTGTCTTTTTGTTTATTCCGCATTTTTATTATGGCAATGATTGATTGTGTTAGAGATTAGGGGTTGTGTTGTTTAATTTTGATTAATCAAAATGATGGCATTTAATTTAACTAAAACCTATTCACCCCCCCCCCCCCTCTAGGTTAGTTTTATCATTCTTAGTGTATTTTCAAGACCAATGGTTCCTCATTTTTTGTACCGGGCCATCTAACATCCAAATGAGCCACCGCGATTCCGATACATTCGAGGAGGGTCCAGAGCCTCATTTCAATTGCTGGGGACTTCTAGTATCCCAAACATACCTCTGCAATAGTATCATATCGGTGGCTCCTCTCTGTTTGTACCGTGCCACTCAATGCTCTAGTAAGCCACCAAAGTCCTGATCTATTCGAGGAGGGCCCAGACTGTTCCCACATTTGCTAAGGCCTCCTACATGTCTAAGCATGCCTCTACAGCAGTAGCACTGCTGCAAGACCAGTGGCTCATCACTTTTTGTACCGGACCATTCAACGCCCAAGTGAGCTAATACGGTTTTGATACATTCGAGGATGGTTTAGAGCCTCATTTCAGTTGCTGGGGACTTTAAGTATCCCAAGCATTCCTCTGGACTAGTATCATGCCGGTGGTTCCTCTCCATTTCTGCTGGACCACTCAACACCCTAGTAAGCCACCTAAGTCCTGATCCGTTCGAGGAGAGCCCAGAAGCTTCCCACATTTTCTAAGGCATCCTACATGGCTAAGCAAACCTCTAGAATAGCAGCACCGCTGCAAGACCAGTGGCTCCTCACTTTTTTTACAAGGCCATTCAACGCCCAAGTGAGCCAATGTGGTTTTGATACATTCGAGGAAGGTCCAGAGCCCTATTTCAGTTGTTGGGGACTTCTAGTATTCCAAGCATACCTCTAAACCAGTATCATGCCGGTGGCTCCTCTCCATTTGTATCGGGCCACTCAATGCCCTCGTAAGCCACTGAACTCTCAATATGTTCTTGGAGAGCCTAAAGGCTTCCGGTATTTTTGAGGCCTATTATATACTTAAGCAAGCCTATGGAGTTGCAGTGTCGCTGTAAGACCAGTGGCTCCCTACTTATTGTATCGGGCCCCACACATAGCACATGTGAGCCACCGAGGTCCTGGTTTGTTCAGGCAAAGTCTAGAGCCTCATTTTAGTTGCTAGGGTTCTTGTGAAGCCTAAGCATACCTCTGGACCAGTAACATCAGATGTGGACCAGCGATTCCTCACTTATTGTACTATGCCCCTCACAGATCCCATGTGAGCCACTAACGTCTCGGTTCGTTCGGGCAAAGTCCAAAGTCTTATCTCAGTTACTAGGGTTTTTTTGAAGCCCGGGCATGCCTCTGGACTAGTAATATCAGACGATGACTAGCGGTTCCTCACTTATTGTATCGACCTCCTCACACAGCCTAAGTGAGCCATTAAGGTCCATGTTCGTTCAAGTGGAGTCTCGACCTCCATTATGATTATTGGAGACTCTTCTTTACCTTAAGCAGGCCTCTGAACTAGCTACATTACTTGGTGACTAGAAGCTCACCATTCTCTCTAGTACTCCTGTGGGAGAGGCAGTGACCGGTCCACAATAAAAACCTCCTTTTGTGGAAGATTTGATCTAGGTACCAATCTAAGATAAAGCTCCTGTATACTGAGATTCCTAGTGTAGGAAGGCCCGATGCCTTGGACTAGGACTAGACTCTTTCCAAGAAGTGATCTGGTGCTAAAGTGGCCTTAGTTGCCTACCACGATCATCACCTATACCTAGATTCCTGGTGCAAGAAGGCCCGATGCCTTGGACTAAAACTAGACCCTTTCCAAGAAGTGATCTGGTGCTAAAGTGGTCTTAGTTGCCTACCACGATCATCGCCTATACCGGGATTCCTGGTTCAAGAAGGTCTGATGCCTTAGACAGGGATTAGACCCCCTTCAAGAAGTGATCAGGTGCTAAAATGGCCTTAGTTTCCTACCACGATCATCGCCTATACCGGGATTCCTGGTACAGGAAAGCCTAATGCCTTGGAGTGGGACTAGACCCCCTCCAACAAGTGATCTGGTGCTAAAGTGGCCTTAGTTGCATATCACGATCATCGCCTATACCGGGATTCCTAGTGCAGGAAGGCCAGATGCTTTTGACTGGAACTAGACCCCCTCCAAGAAGTGATCAGGTACTAAAATGACCTTAGTTACCTACCACGATCATCACCTAAACCGGGATTCCTGGTGCAGGAAGGCTCGATGCCTTGGACTGGGACTAGACCCCCTCCAAGAAGTGATTTAGTGCTAAAGTGGCCTTAGTTACCTAGAAGATCATCGCCTATGCCGGGATTCTTGATCCCTTGAATAGGAATGCCAGGTACCAAGATTCGCCTAAGCCAAGAATGCCAGATACCGGTTACCAGTAAAAGGCGATAAGTAAAATTCTTCAAGTAGTACAAGATCCTGACTCCAACCCTAACCAGGTACCAGTGTTATAGTCAGTGGGGACTTTTGTTAACAGCCTTTTTTGGCAGTGGTCCAAAGAAGAATTTTCCATCTGCCTAGAGCCTGGCAGAACCTATATCGTAACCGGTACCCAGATACCGAAAATACTTGACACCATGAACCGAAAAGAAGTCAATACCACATCTTACATTCTACCAAGTACCATGCAGGGCCAGTACCATGGTACCTCCTACTTGGTACCTAGGTATCACGACATCTACCCAGTACCTAGGTACCATGACATCTACCCGGTACCTATGTACCGCGATACCAATCCATTATCACACTGGAATATGTATCCTACCCTCCAAGCAAGAAGAATGGAACCATGAAGGTACCAGCATGCTAGTACAAGCGCCAAGCCAACAAGAGCAGACCGGTATTATCAGGGTTCCATGCCATCAGAGTACAGAGTCAGAACTTTACTCCAAGCGACGTAGAAGAGAAAGTTGACCTCTCTGGTTATTAATGGAGATAGTCAACCTTATTAATGGAGATAATCAGCCCCATTAATGAGGAGATTAGTCAACTCTTTAATGGCCATTCACAACGCCATTAATAAAGATAGTCAACCCTATTAATTGAGATAATCATCCTCATTAATGAGAAGATCAGTCAACCCTTTAATGGCCATTCACAATGCCATTAATGAATAAATATTCAACTCCATTAATGCCAAAGTAATGGAGTGGGCAACAAGAATCAGAAGGTATAAATATGACAAAACTCTCTCTAAGAAGGGGGTTTCAAGTTGAAATTCGCAGCCGAAATCAAGAAATAAATGAGAGAGAAATATATAGAGAGTATTCGCCATCACCGAGAGAGAGTTTTTTGCCATCACCATAGAGGAATCATCCACTTCTCCACCAGAAATACCATTGTATCAACTACTACACACATCGATTTTCTTTAGCATTATATCGGTATCGGGTGCTACCTTTCCAAACTGTGGCCTACCATGTTGCAGTCCATATTTGTATAAGCTCCTCAGAGCATGCTTCTAGTGTAAGCTCTCCGGAGCACCTCTCCTGATATATAAAATATAGAGAATAGTCTTTCTTCTTTCTCTGGATACTGCCTGTGGGTTTTTCAGCATATGATCATTCGTGATGCTTTTTCCCCCTGGGTCAGTCCAATTCTATCAAAGAATTGTCACTCTCCCGTCTCTTTCCTTATTATGCATTTATGGAAGCTGGGTTCCGACTCCACTGGTCCTAGCTCTCTTGTCCACCTATCTGTATGCTTAAGCACATACCTAGAGGATTCACAGAACCAGCTAGAAGAGACCGGGTACCAGGACCAGATACCGAGTCCAGGTACCCGGACCAGGCATCATAGACCAGGTATTACATACCAGGACCAGCCTTTCATACCAGTAAAGGGACATCAAGCACCATTTCTTCTACCTATCCTTGAAGCAATATCGGGCAGGATGGTTGTTCTCTTACCTCCAGCACCTGCTGGGTCACGTTACCAGAACCACGGTATGAAGTACCTACCCCTGTTGCGACCTCCGGGGTAGCGGGTTGAATGTGTTGATCAGAATTTTCACCCAGAGTGAATTTTCGATTAACAATTTTGATTCCAATATTTGGATTTGTTTTGATTAGCTTTCAAAATTAGTTCGTGTATTTTGATTGAATATCATTTTTTCTAATTGTTAATGGGAAACATCACTTAGGGAGTACAATTCCAATTAACACCATCAACCACTATCGGTAAGTGGCAGCAGGGTAGGTACCTTCGGTACCATGATTTTCCTTACAAGGTGTTAACGGAAAATTCGCTCTAAGTGAGGAATCGCAATTAACACCCTCAACCAGCTACCTCGGAGGTCACAGCGGGTGTGGTAGGTAGTTCATACCGTGGTTATGGTAAGGTGAAAGCGAGATAGATGCCATGGTAGGAGAACAATCATCCCTCCCATCTGGTGCAGTAGGCTGGTACCCGGTCTTGGCATCTGATCCTGGTACCTAGTCACCTTTCTAGGTGCCTTCAATATTCCCCCGACCTAAATAATGAGCCAGGAGAGGTACGTAAAAGCTAGGACCAGCATGGTCGGTACCTAGCACGCATACATAACAAAGAGATAGATGGGAGAATGACAACTCTTTTAGTAGTGGTGGACTGACCTAGGGGGAAAAAGCATCACGATTGATCACATGCTAAAAAACACCCAGGCAGTATCCATAGGAAGGGAGAAAGACCCTTCTTTATATTTAAATATCTTGAGAGGTGCTCCAGAGAGCTTACATTAGTACAAACTGAGTTCTGATAGGTCAGAGTTGGAGGGGTACCATTTGGTGCCGGTATATTCATGGCAAAAATTGACATACATAGTAGTCGATACAATGGTGGTGTAGAGGGAATTCAGGCAGGGTTTCTTTTACACTCCAGGCAATGGCAAACTCATGCTTGGAGATATGGAGATACTGGAGGATGTTCATAAGCTATTGGAGAATGTTCGATCCTAGATATGTTGGACCCCTTGAGATGGAGAAATCCGAGAGAGCTGGTGGCGAAGTCAGAACCAGAGCTGGTGAATTCTGTTTATTGTTCGAACCCACTGTTGGAGAAATGTTTGACCGAAGAAATATTGAGGAATCGACCCTTTTCTTGGAGAGTGACTTGTTATATTTATATCTGTTCATCCTTCTTGCCCACTCCATTGGTTTATCGACATTAATGAGTTGAATATCTTCTTATTAATGGAGTTGAATATCTTCTCATTGATGGAGTTGAATATCTTCTCATTGATGGAGTTGAATATCTTCTCATTGATGGAGTTGAATATCTTCTCATTAATGGAGTCTGATTATCTTCATTAATGAAGTTGACTCCCTTATTAATGGCATTGTGAATGGCCATTAAAGAGTTGAGTGATCTTCTCATTAATGGGGCTGATTATCTCCATTAATAGAGTTGACTGCTTCCTTCATTAATGGTGTAGTGAATGGCCATTAATGGAGTTGACTGATTCCCTCATTAATGGTGTTGATTATCTCTATTAATTACTAGAGAGGTCAACTTTCTCTTTTACGTTGCTTGAAGGAGAATTTTGACTCTGTATCCCGGTGGTATGGTACACTGGTGTACCGGAGTGCTGCGCTGGCGTGGTACTTTTTCTAGCATACTGGTACCTCTTCCTGGTTCCATTATTCTTACTTGGCGGGTAGGATATACATTCTGGTTAGATCCTGGACTAATATCGCGGTACTTGGGTACCGGGTAGATGTCGCAGTACCTAGGTACCAGGTAGGAGGTATGATGGTACCTAGGAGCCAGGTAGGAGGTATGATGGTACCTAGGAGCCAGGTAGGAGGTATCGTGGTATAGCCTTGCTTGGTACCTAGTAGACTGTGAGACGTGGTACTGAATTCTTTCCGCTAGAGCATCCCTGGTATCTAGTTACCGGTCTCGATCTAGGTCCTACCAGGTACCTGCCGAATGGAAAATTCTTCTTTGGACCCCTGCCAAAAATGATTGTTAACAGAAGTGTTAAAGAAAAAATTCACTCAGGATGAAAATCTCAGTTAACACCCTCACCCACTATCGGTAGCAGCAGCGGGGTAGGTACCTTCGGTATTGGGGTCCCTCTTTTTTGTATGATTGAGATCGATAGATCAAAGAATGGAGAAAGAACACAAATGGACTGGGGAATGTAAAATAAACACTGTTTTATTCAGTCAATCACTACGGTTGGATTACAATATGTATACATGCATATTTCTCTCTACTTTCACTCTTTTACACAAGATGGAGATGGAGAAACCGTTCATGTTAATAAGTGGATATTTTTCCTCCAGTGATTATCAATGGACTCTCACTGGCTTCCGGGAATCTCCCGGGATCTCTCTGGTTGTGGCGATCAAGAATACTCGAAAAATCCTTCTTTATTTTACCCTTCAATGCCGTCTATATAGTACTCTCCAGAATCTCCCTAAAATCTGGTCTGTCTTAATGAAGATTATAGAGAGTCCTATTTTAAGCTTTGAAAGGCATTTGCGTGGAGCTAAAGGCGCGGGATTAGATCCCGTTAATCAATGGTGAATTCAAATTCTGATTCGGTCGACCATTGGGTCATTAATGGCGCTTTATTTTGGCGATATAGTCAACTTTCCTTCTTCGTGGAGCTGGATGGCGATGGAGTCAACTTTCCTTCTTCGTGGAGCTTGATGGCAATGGAATCGACTTTCCTTCTTCATAGAGCTTAGAGGGAAATTCTGACTTTAAGTTCTGATAGAGGGTAGTGCTGGTACCTCATTTTGATGAGCTTGTTCTGCCTCCTGCTGGAATGGTGCTTGTGTCTTCGTGTACCCCTTCGTATTGCCAGGGGGGGTAGGATACTTGCCTTGAAGGAGCTCTGGATAAGCATACTAAGTACCAGGCGGGAGTTAGGGTGGTACCGAGGTAGGTATCGAGGTACCTGGTACCTAGTTCAACGTCGAGACGCTTGAGGGGTGCTGGGCGTGCAAGCTATCATCGTACTAGTCTTGAACTGGTATCAGGAGCTTCAGTAGGGCAAGATACATACTTTCAGAGCTAATATCCTATGTAGATAGATGGATAGTTGAGGTTCCAACCTCATCTGATATCGACTCTATCTAGGTGATGGTACCGATCTCGCGGTTCTCTTGGAGTATCTGGATGAATCTTCCTGGATAGGTCTCTGTTTGGAAAATTCTCCTTTGGTCCCTTGCCAGAAAAAACCGATTAACAGAAGTCCCCCCTGAGTTAAACACCGGTATCAGGGTTTTTTCGTAACGTCTCATATGAGGGAATCTTCACTTTGCACGCTGATTTAAATTCCACGTGGCTGATTAGGGTAGGCCGAATTCAAAAAAGGAAAATATTTTGGGGGCTCACGTTTCTCGAAACCGATCCCTCCACGTCGCTGATTTTACCATGACATTAATTACCTTTTCTGCCAGTTACAAGTAATCGTCCCTATATAAACTCTGGTGCCTTCGCAAGTGATTCGTATCAAGCAAACTTCCCGATTGAGATTTTCTAGCAAAAAGAAAACCTAGCCTCAATCTTCAACTTCCCCCTTTTCTTTAGAAATCAAACTCTGAAACTTTCATTATGTCTTCAGCTGGTGGCAATAGCATTGAGCAGCTCTTCGATGACGACGTGGTGGCTAGCAGGAGCCTCGCCCCTAGAAAAAGGGCACGCGATAGTAGCGACAGCGGGGACGACGGTCCCATTCAATGACGTCGTTCCAACTGGAACGTTTCAATCGGGGCGAGCTTCTCGAACAATCCCGATGCTCTGGTTGATGTCGACCAGGAGTCGAGTGGAGAAATAGGAACAGATGTCGGGGTAGGTAAAGACCGGGCCGGCGAGGTCACAGACAGTATAGGGAGGGTACTGGCCCTTTCGTATGAGTATAGATGTGTCCCTCCTTCTACCAGTACTCCGGAAACCATCAAACGTTTACGGAGAGATTTCAAGATCCCCAAAGAGATCACTATCGTCATCCCTCCACGGGAGTATGATATGTATTCTCCTTCTACCGGTGAGGTCCCGATTCATACGGCAGCCTTCGATTGTGGAGTCAGGCTACCGCTCCACCCCACCTTACGTAGGGCGCTACATGCCTTACAGTTAGCTACCCTCTAGTTGACACCAGGATTTTGGAGGCATTTGGTGGGGTTCCTCGTGTTGTGGAGGGAGCAATGCCAGAAGGATAACATCGATCGTGAACCAGGTCTAGATGAGATTGGATATGTGTTTCAGATTGCTGTTAATGCCCAGGTCCAAAGGGGCAATTCTATGCTCGAGCCAAAAATAACTTGCAATTTGTGGTACCGGGGGCCACGAAAAAGGATACCTTCTGAAAGGAGGAATGGATCATCCTCGGAGGTGAATGGGGAAGCTCGGTTCATATCGGAGGGTCTGAGTTCCGAGTTCCCACTATTTTCAGTGCCAAGCCCGCGTTAGAGAAGAGCAAGCTATCTGGAGAATCTGAGAAAATCTTACGGGCTATCATGGACCGTCATTATGTTAACACGAAGTTTCCCATCATGGAGGCCTTCGAGGCAAAGAGGGTAGATCACTACCTTCGCATTTCTGGAGCTTCTCCAGGTAGAAAACTTTTCTGACTTTGCTCCTATTATATTGCTTTATTGATTCTGCGAATATTGACTCTGGCTATCTTTGTAGTTTCAGCAGTATCTTCATCAGTTCCTAAGGTGTAGCCCCACCAAGCCGTCGGTACTGTTGATTCTCCTCCAACTTCCCCTGTCAGGCTTCCAGCCAGTTCTGGTCTTGATGCAGGGGTTGGTGTATCTGCTAGCTCTGATAGGACCCCAGTCGGGGTATCTGGACCATCGGCTCCCCCTCTTCCTACCTCGGCTAGGTCGCTGGAGGCTTTTACAGCCATAGTGGGGAGGTATCGAGATACTTCCATTCGAGTGCAAGATGCTTCGCACCTCAGACCAGTTAATGTTGCAGCTGCCATTGATGCTGATGCCTCAGCTTCTTTCTGCTTCTCCCGTCTTGGCAACTGGTCAATCTAAGCCGGTTGAGAAGAGTTCTGACTTTGCTATGGCGAGGCGGGTGGTATCTCGAGATAAAGCGCGGTCGAAGTCGAAGGACAGCAGCCAGGATGAAGTTCTGGCCCACTTTGCTTCTTCTTGCCGAGGTGGGAGTCTGGACGTCATGATAGCCATGCCCTCTGAGCTTTTGATTAGAAAGGGGTCTGCCCTTCTGACTGAGGTAAGCTGTTTCATTTTAATCTTCTATCCAGGTGAAAGGTTGAAAATAACCTAACAAGTGCTTTGTAAGTTCCTCATATTTTGATTGGCTTATTTCGTTGACAAACCACATTGGGGATTAATTTTGTAAGGGTAAATTAGGCATCATTGGGTGTGATCAAGCTTCAAGGACATCATCTCTCTCAAGAGCACTTCAAAGGTATATCACATGCTTATTTCTCTTTGAAGAGGTTTTAGTTGCACACACTCACATTCTATGCTTTTGTATTGACATGCATGTATGGTTACACACACACACACACACTTCTTGCATGCCCATTTTCCTTGCATCCTAGTTGGCATAGGATAGATTATCCTACAAAAAGCCTGATGACCGATGTGAATTATCACAGTGGTAGACACATCGGTCCTTCATCAGTAAGGCATCGCTGTCTCATCGCTCTTTTTGCACTGAGAATTACTCACAGCGGTGAGTCCTCCAGTTGGTCACCGCTGTGTGATCGCTGTGATACCACTGTGAATTATCACAGTGGTGGGCAACACAGTGTGTCACCGCTGTGTGACCGCTGTGCCTACCCACAGCGGTACTTACAGCGGTCGAGCCCTGTTTTGCCCAAAACAATGCCGTTTTGCCCAAAACAATGCCGTTTTGCTTTGACCTGGTATATATACTTTGTTATCTCTCCCATTTCGTTCTTGTGAGTTCAAGAAGCCATTTTTGTGTGTCCAAGCTTTCTTCAAGAGAGAGAAACTCCCAAGAACTCATTTTTACTCAACCAAACACAAATCCATGTGCATCTAACATTTTACAAGCATCATCTCATCATGGATTCTTCTTGCTTTCATTGACTAGGTAACTTGAACATGCCCTAAATCTCTTTGTATTTATTTATGTTCTTGTTTGCCTAGGGTTAGCTCTTTTATGTGAATTTATTGCATATCCTTATGTTTAATGGCATTTATAACATGTTTGAGTGGTTGTGTGTTGGTTGAGAGCCTTGTTCATTGATAGCTAGCATTTAGGACGTTTTTACCCTTCCAGCTAAATCTTCATGCATTTGCATTTAGATATTGATATCTAGGATTTGCACTCATTGACATCTTTAAATCCTTAGATAAGCTTTTAGTGTTGCTTAGAATTAATTGCATGTTAGAATATTTTTGCATATTCACATAGGTTGTTTAACCTCATCATTGATTGTTAAGCTTTGTGACTAAGTGGATTAGTGCACAAGCTTATGGTCTAGAATCACTATTAAAGGCCCGTTGGGTAGAGTGAAAGGTTTAGTGACCAAGTAGGTGTGACTTGAGGTCAACCTAGGTTGTAAACTTTCAATCAAATAGTGGATTTGAGAACCGTATGTGGCTAGAACGATAGCCCGTGAGTTTTGCCCAGTCGGAGGGTTTCTCACGTAAATCAATCCTTGTGTTTTTATTGTTTTCCGCATGTTTATGTTGGATTGGTTGATTGATAATATGGGGTAGGGCTATAAAAATTTGATTAAGTCGAAAAGTTGGTAATAAATCAACCAAAACCTATTCACCCCCCCTCTGGATTAGTAGACACACGCTACGTAGTATTTTCAATTGGTATTAGAGCGGGTTCCTAAATACACTTAGGTGATCCTTGCTCTTTGTGTGTCTTGCATTTCTGGTTGTGTTTGTTGCATCATTAACATTCATCTCATTCATACCCAAACACTATGAGTGGGAACGGAAGTGGTAATGAGGGAGCCTCTAGCATAAGACCCCCTTTGCTCACCGGAGTAAACTATGCCTCTTGGAAAGGCAAGATGGAGTCTTACATTTTCCAAATAAATGACCGAGCATGGATGGCAATTGAAGATGGCTACACTCCTCCGGAAAAGACTCTTGCAGATGAAAGTGTAGTTCCCAAGCCAAAGTCGGAATGGTCAACTCAAGAGTTTGAAGCATCCAAGTGGAACAACAGGGCTATGCATGCCATTCTTTGTGCAATGGATGACAATCAGTACAAATTGATCCAAACAACAAGAATTCCAAAAGAGGCATGGGAGATTCTAGAGACAGCCCATGAGGGAACCGAGGTGGTCAAGGACTCCAAGCTTCAAGTCCTCCAAACACAATTCGAGCAAATTAGAATGGGGGAGGATGAGTGCTTCAACGACTTTCAAGTGAAGTTGATGGACATAGTCAATCAAAGCTATCAACTTGGTGACCCCTATTCTGATAGGCGAATCAAGCAAAAAATTATGAGGTCGCTTCTAGCAAGATTTGAGTCAAAAGTGACGGCTCTTGAGGAGAACGGTGATTACAAGAACATGAAGCCAAGTGAAGTTATTGGAAGACTTCTAGCATATGAGTCTAGGTGGACTCCTACACCTACACCTACACCTCCAAAGAAGTAAAAGAGTATTGCTTTGAAAACTTCCAAAGTAGAGAAAGAGGAAGATGACTCAGATGAGGAGATGGCCCTCATGGTGAAAAGATTCAAGAAGTTCATCAATTTTTAGAAGAAGGGATTTGGATCCAAAGGAAAGGAAATGAAGAAGAAGACTCTTTTCAAGAATTTTGAGTCAAGTGAAGACAAGCCCACAAGAAGAGGGATTTAATGCTTCGAATGGGGAGGTTTCGGACACATCTCCACGGATTGTGGAAATTTAAAAAACAAGAAGAAAGGAAAGGCTATGGCCGCCACGTGGAGTGATGGTGATGACTTGGAAGAAGAAGGAGAATCCTCGGATGATGAGGATCATGTGGCAAACTTTATTGCCTTCGCATCTTCTCTCAAGAGTAAAGAAGCAATAGATGATGAAAGGGAAGAGAAACATAGTGAAAATGACTCTAGTGATGGTGACTCTTCATCCCATTCAACAAATATAGATGTAGGAGGAATGGATCTTGAAGGGTTCATTGAGCATTTCCAAAGCTCAAGATTGAAGATGAAGAATGAGATTCAAAGGCTAAAAGGTGAGAATCTCAAGCTATCTACCGAAGTCACTCACCTAAATAGAGAAGTAAAGATAGCAAAAAGAAATGAGGAATTGATGGAAAAGGAGCTTGAAGAAGCTAGAGATATCATTGCTAAGATGACTTGAAGTACGAAGAAACTTGACTACATGGTGGGAGTTGGCAAGAGGCCAAGTGATAAGAAGGGTCTTGGCTATGAAGATGACAAGGAGACCTCATCCTCAAGCAAGACTGTGTTTGTCAAGAGCTTGGATATCAAAGAGCCTCCACCCCCACAACATCCTAGGAAGAAGATTGAACTAAGAGAGTGCTCTAAGGATTCTCAAGTCAAGGTAGCACAAGGGAAACAAGCTCAAGCTTAATCAATAAGGGTTCATCAAGCAAGTTTCCCTAAACCCAAATACCATCAAGCCAAGAAGCAATTCATGCAAGGTCAACCAAGGAAGCAATCCATTCCAACTCAACAACAAAGAAAGAGAGAACCAATCCAACACCAAAGGCAAGCTCAAATGCGTGGGAAAGCCCCTTTGTATTCACAAGGGCATGGTATGTCTTCTTATTTTACTCTCACTTGTCATTTTTGTGGTGTTGATGGTCACATTAGACCTAATTGCTTCAAATACATTGAAATGTGTAGAATCAAGAGAATGATTGAAAGAAATAGAGCTAGAGCCAAAATGCATGTTCCTAGGATATCTAAAGCCAATTTGCATGATCCTAGGAAATCTAGAGCCAGTGTGACTAATACCACTAGGAATGAGAACATTTCACCTAGGTGGATTAGAAGAGATGACTATTTTTGCTATGTGGCTCAAATTGCCTTGAAGGCAAATGCCTCTAACACTTGGTATTTGGATAGTGGGTGTTCTAGGCATATGACGGGGAACAAGAGTTTCTTTAAATCCCTTGTCTTGGAGGATGGAGGATTTGTCACCTTTGGTGATGGATCTAGAAAGAAAGTCATAGGGAAAGGAACCATTTCCATTCTCTATTTACCCTCATTGTCCAATGCTTTACTTGTTGATGGCTTGCAAGCCAATCTTATAAGCATTTCTCATGTTAATGATGATGGACTCTCTGTCTTGTTTAACAAAAATGATTGCTCTATCTTAATGGCAAATGGACAAACCTTGCTAAAAGGAAAGAGATTTAGTGACAACTGCTATTGTCTTGAAGCTAGTGCTATCTCTTGCAATATGTCCAAGTGTGAGTAAGTTGAGTTATGGCATCAAAGACTTGGCCACAAGAACTATCGAGATTTGAGGATCTTAGATAAGTTCAAGGTTGTGCGTGGCCTCCCTAAGCTTGGGAAGAAAGTCGATGGCGTTTGCGGACCTTGTCATCAAGGGAAACAAACCAAAAGTATGCACAAGAAAGGCAAGTATCTTGCCACCAAGAAGCCGTTAGAGGTTCTACATATGGACCTTATGGGTCCCATGCAAACCGAGAGTCTCGGTGGCAAGAGATACATTTTTGTTTGTGTTGATGATTTCTCTAGATTTACATGGACATATTTTCTTAGAGAAAAATCTGAAACATTTGAAAAATTTTAAATGCTTTGCACCAAAATTCAAAATGAAAAATTCTCACACATTAAAAGCATTAAAAGAATTAGGAGTGACCATGGGAGGGAATTTGAAAATGCTTGTTTTGAAAGCTATTGCAATAGCTTAGGCATTTCCCATGAGTTTTCGGCTCCTAGAACTCCTCAAAAAAATGGGGTTGTTGAGAGGAAGAATAGGGTCCTTCAAGAGATGGCCCGTGTGATGTTTTTTAGCAACAATGTCCTTAGGAACCTTTGGGCAGAGGCCGTCATTACGGCTTGCTACATAGGAAATAGAGTCTTCCTAAGGCTCGGTACTAGGCAAACCTCTTATGAATTATGGAAGGGTAGGAAGCCAAATGTTAGCTACTTCCACTCATTTGGGAGCAAATGCTACATTCTAAATGACCGAGATCAACTTGGCAAATTTGATGCCAAGAGTGATGAGGGGATTTTCATTGGCTATGCCCTTAATAGTAAGGCCTATAGAGTTTTCAATTTAAAAACTCGGAGTGTCATGGAATCATCTAATGTTGTCATAGATGATTGTAGGCCTAAGATTAGAGACCATGATGAGGAGGTCATTGTGCTTGATGGTTCTTCCTTGGAGAAGAATGGTGAAACTTCAATTGATGTGAAGTCAAGTCTTGATGAAGAGGTTCTTCAACCTCTTGATAGAGATCCATCCTTGGACTCTAAAGAACCCGCTCCATGGGTTAGACATCTCCACAACCAGAATGACATTCTTGGAGATGTGAATGATGGTGTTAGGACTAGGCGTCAAATAGCTAATCAAATTAGCTATATTTGTTACACCTCTCAAATTGAACCCAAAAAGGTTGATGAAGCCTTGAATGATGAGTTTTGGGTTCTTGCCATGCAAGAAGAGCTAAACCAATTTAAAAGAAATGAGGTTTGGACTCTAGTTCCTAGACCCAAGGACACTAATGTCATAGGCACCAAATGGGTGTATAGGAACAAGTCGGATGAAAATGGTAACATTGTGAGCAACAAGGCTAGACTTGTGGCACAAGGATACTCTCAAATTAAGGGTGTTGACTTTGAGGAGACTTTTGCTCCGGTTGCTCGTCTTGAGTCCATAAGGCTTCTTTTATCCATATCATGTGTGCATAAGTTCAAATTGCGTCAAATGGATGTTAAGAGTGCCTTCCTCAATGGTGTCTTGCATGAGGAAGTGTTTGTTGAGCAACCCAAGGGGTTTGTGGATCCACATCACCCCAACCATGTCTATCGCCTCAAGAAGGCTTTATATGGGTTGAAACAAGCACCGAGGGCTTGGTATGAGCACCTCACTTAATTTCTTGTTGACAATGACTACACTAGGGGTAGTGTGGACAAAATATTATTCATCAAGAGGAACAAAGATGAGCTTTTCATAGCTCAAATCTATGTTGATGATATTGTCTTTGGCTCCACCAACAAATCCAAAGTCCAACAATTTTTTGATGTCATGTCTCATGAGTTTGAGATGAGTCTTGTTGGGGAGCTCAATTACTTCCTAGGTTTGCAAATCAAGCAATTGCATGATGGGATTTTCATATCCCAAGATAAGTATGCTAAGAACCTAGTGAAGAAGTTTGGCCTTGAGAATGCCAAACATTGTGACACACCAATGAGTACCACCTTGAAACTAAGCAAGGATGCTAGTGGCAAGAGTGTGGAACAAAGTCTTTATCGTGGCATGATTGGTAGCTTGCTTTACTTGACCGCAAGTAGGCCCGATATAGCCTTTAGTGTAGGTGTGTGTTCTAGGTACCAAGCGGATCCCAAGGAATCCCATCTCTCCTCAGTGAAGAGAATCATTCGATATGTGAATGGGACATCCAACTATGGGATATGGTACTCTTTTGGCACTAATGCTAGCTTAGTTGGCTTTAGTGATGCAGATTGGGCAGGAAATTGTGATGATAGGAAGAGTACATCGGACGGTTGCTTCTTCCTAGGCAACAACTTGGTCTCATGGTTTTGCAAGAAGCAAAATTCCATCTCTCTATCCACAATTGAAGCGGAATACATAGCCGCCGGGAGTGCTTGCACACAACTCCTTTGGATGAAGCAAATGCTTGTGGATTATTGTTAGGATTATGCTCAATGGCAAGAGTATAATATTGTAATTGACAATCTTCTCATATTAATAAAGTGAATTCTGATTCTTACAACTACTTATAGCATTTATTATTATAATTGTCAAGGTAAATAATCATAAGGTCAAAAGACTATGAGACATGAAGAATTGTTCATACATCCGGATATGTATGAGGTAGACAAAATTCTTTAGTTAGTCTTGAATAACGTTCACAACTTAAGTTAAAGGTTGGGCACCTCTATCTTGTTAAAGTTGTAGAATTCTTTTACTAGCATTTGAGTGGGATCAAATGAATATGATGAGTCTCAAAATCATCGAAAGGTTTTCGAGTAAAAGAATCTAGTGCACTAGGTGCATTGAACTGGATCACAATGAAATACTTTATCTAGAACCGTCACTAGATATAAGTCTTTTCATTAAAGAGGACAATCAGAGAGTCTATCTTAATCCTGAGATAAATGATGGACTTATGGTTGCAAGTGTTATCATTAGAGCTATCAATGAGTACGATTATATAGCATAGTCTATCCTCGATAGTTTGGTGGTATACATTTGTTAATCGATAGAGGACTTCATTTATAGATATGGACATCGTGGCTCCATTTATTAAATGAGAGTATAATATCATCATATGGATGTTTTGAGGTATTGGATATTAAATCTCAACGTTGAGTTTTCAATAATGATTATTGAAAACATGGCTTCTGGACAAGTCAAAGTATCCAAGTTCGAAATGTGGTCATATGAGGAAATATGGTAACTTGGAGAGCTATAGGCGGTCTATGAGCTCTTGGCGATTACTGATATTATTCACGAGGATACACCATCTCCTATAAGATTGTCTAGGGTATGAATGAGAAACATCTCCTTATTCTATCTTTATTTAAGAGTTCAATTTTAGCTCTTTAGTGGAATGAGTTAAAATTAATAGATTGGACCTAAGTGAATCATTTGTTGATTGTGATTAGGTTGTGTCTATTGAAACTTAAATTTAGATAGCCCGCCAAGATCCCCAATCTACACGTATTTGCATGGATCACTTGATATATTCTACCGGGCCGATTTAAGGGTCCATCTAGGATTATTTTTAATATATCAAGAATATAATATGTCTATTATTTAATTAATGGACTGCACTATTATATTAATATATTAAAAGGAGACATGTGGGCTTGTTTCTTTTAGTAAGAATGGGTCTGGTTCACATGTGTGCTTTTATTTAAAGTCCAATGGATTAAATGAAATAAGAAGATAATATATGGCCCATTTATATAAGTGGGGCGGCAAGGTGTATATATTAACCTAGTATATTATTTTGTTTCATTGTTTTAATTAAATAAGAATTATTTAATTAATTAATTAATTGTTTAATTAAGTAACAAATCTTTTTTTGATCAGTAAATATATTTCCTAAAGTTATACTATTGGTAGTAGTATATTAAAAGTAAAAGACTTGTTTGATAAGAAAATAAATAATTAATTTTATTTATTTAATCAAATAAGAAGTCTTTTTATTTAGTCAATAAAAGAATAAAAATATCTATGAGTTGGATTAGGTTTTGAAGTCTAAAGGTTGATAGAAATTAGGGTGCAACACAAACTCTTTTTGGTATGTGATTTGCGGCAACCCTAGTCCATTTAGAGGAAGATTTCGGCAATCCTAAATAGAAGAGGAAGCAAAATTTCGGCCACCTATATAATTCCACATATAGAATTCGGCCACCATAGTTGATTGAATGATTCAATTTTTCTTCTTCTTCTCAATTCATAGAAAAGGATAATTTTTATTCTAAAAAAAACATAAAAGAGAGAAGAGATTATTCTTTGATAGTACACTGATTGCTTGTTCATCAATAAGCTTGTGTGTACAACATCGAATTAGGTTCACGCGAGTTTCGATCATTAGATTGAGAACTCAAAAGTGACTGGAATAATTTTTGTCTTCTTTTGATTGTTTTGTGACTAACAAAAGAAAAAGAAAACTTTGTTCATCCATTCTCAAGTGATTCACGTACGTGTTCGGATTGGAAGATCTCGCGGTACTGTTCACGATCACTGTTCACACGGGTAATGTTCACAATCACTGTTCACACGGGTACTGTTCATGGGCATCGGAAAAGATTTTGCGGATTACCAATCGACGTAAGTCAATTGGATCAATCATCAAGAGGTATTTAACTCTAACCGTATATATTTGAGTTTAATTAATTAAAAGGTTAAGGTTCAACTTTGAGAAAAATTTTAAAACCATACGAAATCTATTTTCGGTTCTTCCGCTGCGTTTTATATCGATTTTTCCCTACAATTATGGCTTTGATCAAGGTATTCTAACCCTTTATTGTGATAACATGAGTGCAATTAACATTTCAAAGAATCCGGTTCAGCACTCTAGGACAAAGCCTATAGACATTAGGCATCATTTCATTAGAGAACTAGTTGAAAACAAATGCATTGCACTTGAGCATGTGGGCACTAATGATCAACTATCGAATTTATTTACAAAGCCCTTAGACTCAACTAGGTTCAAGTCACTTAGTAGGTCTATTGGGATTTGTCATATGCCTTGATGTGTTTTGGTGATTGACCCCTTATGGGGAGCTCAAGCAAAGAGAGCAACCTTGCATGTTGAAATAAGCAAAAACTTGATCAACTTTATGCTTCTTTATTAATTGCTTGAGTATTTTTGGTTGTGCTTATATATATTCTTATATGGCTTTTTATTCAATAAGTGTGCCTTGCTTGGTTTGTAATCCATGTCACCTCTATGTTCAAACATGCATTTTTGGATTAGTAGAATTGATTGGGAAGTACATTTGAATGACCTACAATTTATCTCCATGACATGTGAACTTGATTATGACATGCTCAAAATGATATGCATGAAATGGCTTTTGATTGCTTTAATGCAAATCAAAAATGTGAATGCAAATGAGAAGACTAATCAATAAGGATCTTGTATCCATGCAATTAATAAGGATTTTATATCCAAATTAGTCTTCTCTCTCTTCTTAATGGTTAATCAAGACTACTATCATACGGATATTTATCCGGAAAAATCGAATAGGATCTCTTGATCTAATGTCTTGGTTGTCCTTTAAGGATTGATATCGTTATTTGTGTATTGACTATTCTTGTTTATTTATGACAAAAGGGTGCAAATTTGTTTGAATTCCTTTGGAACCCTTTTGATATTCACTTTGCCAAATACCATTTGCTTGAACTATGATATTACATGTCTTACATTCAAAGCAACTAAGTCACACATTTTCTTCTTAAAAATAAAACCTCAATGATTCTCTCTCAATTAATTCAATTGCATTAAGTTGTTGTATATGATTATGCACTTATCTTGCAAATAACTCTCTTTGCTAAAGTGATCCGTCTGAGGAAAAGCTGCCTTACCTATCTCGTGACAAAAAGGGGGAGTAGTGTGGTTTATTTAAGGGGGTTGCATTCTTGCATTCTTGGAGAAATTGTCTCGTTGAGGGGGAGTAACCTATTTAGGGGGGTGCATTTGCATTGGTTGCATGTTGCATGTTGTATTTTTCTTTTATTACACAAATTGCTTTTAGTTATTATCTCTCTTGATCACCTCACATACACTTGTCTTGGAAAATGTAGTCTCATTGTTTTGTAGGGATGATGGCTATTCTACAAGAGCTTAAAGATTTGAAGACCTAGTATCTAGGTATCTATTTGTAATGTAGAATATCTTTTTGTTTATCTCTAGTTTTTTTTTTGTGAGGATGACTTGTGAGTGGTGGTTTTGTCACGAAATAGCCAAAGGGGGAGATTGTAAGTTCCTCATATTTTGATTGGCTTATTTTGTTGACAAACCACATTGGGGATTAATTTTGTAAGGGTAAATTAGGCCTCATTGGCTGTGATCAAGCTTCAAGTACATCATCTCTCTCAAGAGCACTTCAAAGGTATATCACATGCTTATTTCTCTTTGAAGAGGTTTTAGTTGCACACACTCACATTCTATGCTTTTGTATTGACATGCATGTATGGTTACACACACACACACACTTCTTGCGTGCCCATTTTCCTTGCATCCTAGTTGGATAGGCATAGGATAGATTATCCTACAAAAAGCCTGATGACCGCTGTGATGACCGCTGTGAATTATCACAACGGCAGACATAGCGGTCCTTCATCAGTAAGGCATCGCTGTCTCATCGCTCTTTTTACTTTGAGAATTACTCACAGCGGTGAGCCCTCTAGTTGGTCACCGCTGTGATACCGCTGTGAATTATCACAACGGTGGGCAACACAGTGTGTCACCGCTGTGTGACCGTTGTGACTACCCACAGCGGTACTCACAGCGGTCGAGCCCTGTTTTGCCTAAAACGATGCCGTTTTGCTTTAACCTGGTATATATACTTTGTTATCTCTCCCATTTCGTTCTTGTGAGTTCAAGAAGCCATTTTTATGTGTCCAAGCTTTCTTCAAGAGAGAGAAACTCCCAAGAACTCATTTTTAATCAACCAAACACAAATCCATGTGCATCTAACATCTTACAAGCATCATCTCATCCTGGATTCTTCTTGCTTTCATTTACTAGGTAACTTGAACATGCCCTAAATCTCTTTGTATTTATTTATGTTCTTGTTTGCCTAGGGTTAGCTCTTTTATGTGAATTTATTGCATATCCTTATGTTTAATGGCATTTATAACATGTTTGAGTGGTTGTGTGTTGGTTGAGAGCCTTGTTCATTGATAGCTAGCATTTAGGACGTTTTTACCCTTCTAGCTAAATCTTCATGCATTTGCATTTAGATATTGATATCTAGGATTTGCACTCATTGAAATCTTTAAATCCTTAGATAAGCATTTAGTGTTGCCTAGCATTAATTGCATGTTAGAATATTTTTACATATTCACATAGGTTGTTTAACCTCTTCATTGATTGTTAAGCTTTGTGACTAAGTGGATTAGTGCACAAGCTTGTGGTCTAGAATCACTATTAAAGGCCCGTTGGGTAGAGTGAAAGGGTTAGTGACCAAGTAGGTGAGACTTGAGGTCAACCTAGGTTGTAAACTTTCAATCAAATAGTGGATTTGAGGACCGTATGTGGCTAGAAGGATAGCCCGTGAGTTTTGCCCAGTTGGAGGGTTTCTCACGTAAATCAATCCTTGTGTTTTTATTGATTTTATTGTTTTCCTCATGTTTGTGTTGGATTGGTTGATTGCTAATATGGGGTAGGGCTATTAAAATTTGATTAAGTCGAAAAGTTGGTAATAAATCAACTAAAACCTATTCACCCCCCCTCTAGGTTAGCAGACACACGTTACGTAGTATTTTCATGCTTTATTTTTGTAGGCTTTTAAGTTCAATGTGGCCATGAGCCAACAGGTCGGTTCCCTCTTAGAGCAAGTCAGAGGTGCTACCGCATAGCTGGAGAAGTCTAAAGATGAGCTTGCTAAGGCTGCTCGAGGAGTGGAAGCTTTGAACCAATCGCTGGCAAATACCCAAAAGGAAGCTGACGAGGTGAAGGTTGACAGGTAGAGGATGCAGCATGCTTTGGATATGGAGAAGCTCAGGTCCCTTCGCCGTAAGGAGGAGAGGGATATTGCGAATGAGAGAATAGTGGAGTTAGGGAAAGAAGTCCAGTCCCTTCGGGGTAGCGTGGCCAACCTAGATGCCCTGATAGACACCGCATTCAGGGACGGTTACTTTTTTGCTGGCTATTAGGTGGCTCTAGCTCTCCCTCCTCCGTTTGATCTCGGTGACATCGCATGATGGAATAGGGAGGCGATCATGGCAAAGGCTGCTGAACTAGCTAGGGCAATGATCGGTCTATTTTTATACATATTTTAGGTCCCCATTTCCTATTATTTGTGCTTTGTTCTTGGGTGAAATTAGGTATTTTATGTGTTTGTTGAGCATTTATAGGTCACATTCCATGGAAGAGGTGTTAGAAGTTATTTTGAAGAAAAGGAACAAAAAGCTGAATTTCGGCCAGTGCAGATCACCCAGATTACGGGCCCCATATCTCTCTCCTCGGTTTAAATTGTGTGTCCTACCACCTATGGATGGAAAGCCCTGGAAGTCTAGTTTCCGGCGCACTTTTCGGATTGCAATTATGATATTCCTAAAAGAAGTTATGCCCAATTTAGTAACCGAAGGTCGAGCTGGAGAAGCTGACCGCGGGCCAGACCGCGATTCGTGCAATTTCCTACCTAGCAGTCTACGTGGCGGTACATATCAGTACAGCACTGCGGTGCTGACCGCGGGCGACCTGCGGAGCGACCTAGGCAGCGGTTTTGACGTACTTTTGCGGATTCCATTCCGAATTGGTCCAGAACTGTTCCAAAACTTCCCAAATCAAATTCTAATGATTTTAGAAGATCAAAACATGTTTGGGAAACTTCCTAAACTCAAATTAGGAGACAATTATCAAGAAAGGAAATCTAATTTAGGAAAGGATTCCAATTCCTTCTCTCATTCTACTTTCCTACTTTGTGAGTTTCCTACAACAAAGCAAATTGAGAGTTCATAAGGAATTATCACCTATAAATATCATGAGTTTCTTGAAGAAGAAAAGAAGAGAAGCCAAGGGAGGTCCCAAGCCACCAAGGGGGCCGTCCCCCACCACTCCACCACCATACATCACCACACACTCATCCATCTTTACACATTGACGATTAGAAGACGAAGGAGAATTCATCATTGGAGATCTTAATGGGTTTTATCTTTTCTTTCTCTTCTCTTTTTATTTTCAACATGTGTAACTAATCCCATAACTAGAGAATCAATGTGAACCTTTTGTGAATGCTCATATATGGATTAATTATTATTTCATCAATTTAATTCTTGATTTATTCATTGTTCTTAATTGCTTACCTCCTCATTAGTTTTAATATTTATTCACACCATAGACCAAGGGTGGATGATTATTTGGCATGATTTTAGGGTTAAGACTATCTGAGAATTAGGGTTAGAGTATAGACCAAACCTAACTTTGATTAATGCTCTTTTGAATGAATGAATTTTATCTTTAGCATAGGCCAAGCAAAGTATAGAATTTGGTTCTTATTTCTTGCACTTAAAGGGTTCTAATCGTTGTTTACACCATAGACCAAGGGTGAATAATAATTGGGAACACGTGACTCATCCCATGACCATACGGTAATAGTCACATTAAAGACAAAGAATGAACCCTAGAATTGATTGAATCTTGTTTACAAATTAATTCCATACATTAAGTGTTCATAATTGGGGATCATTGATGACTTAGTGTTTTCTATCTTTTGATCACAACCATATTTTCTTTAATTGTTTTCTTAGCTTAATTTAATTTAGTTTTAGTTTAATTAAATCATCAACAAATCTTTGGTTACTTTAATTTAACTTTAATTAGAATTAGTTTTAATTAATAAATCTTTTTTCCTCGTGGGAACGATCCTTACTTGTCACTGTGCTAATCTTCACGATTCGTGCACTTGCGAGTGAGTATTTTATAACACGATTTTTCACCATCAAGTTTTTGGCGCCGCTGCCGGGGAATAGTTGAATTTATTGATTAATTCTAGTTTTAGTTTTAGTTAATAGTTTTAGTTTAATTTTTTTTTTAGTTAATAGTTTATTTTTATTTTTATTTAGATTTTGTTTTCTTTTTATTTCCTTTTTCTTTTCTTTCTTTTAGGTATAATGGATTTCTACCGGCAAAACACTTATGATGAGGAAAGTGAAACACTTCAGGGATTTGCTATGCAACTGGCGGCTTTAGTGCCACAAATGGAGAGATTGATAGTTTCAGAAAGAGCACAAGCCCGAGCAATGAATTCCTACAATCCGTATCCTATCAATGAACCATATGGAAATTCCCACTGTCAGTGGTCGAGTTATGAACCATATGACAATACTTACAACCCGGATTGGAGGAATCATCAAAACTTCTCAAGGAGCTACAATAAAGTCCATACCTATGAGCAACTGATCTCACCGTCACTTGAACAGACAATGAAGCAATTCATACAGAATATGGATCAGAGATTGAATCAAAGTGAACAAGACACTAATATGAGGTTTCAAAACATTGAAGCTTCGATAAGGAAGATACAGGTGAAAATTGGGCAATTGGATGAATCTTTTCAACTGGAGGAAAGGTTCTTACCTCCTCTGCTCCTCCAGTAGAGTCTGTCAAGAAGGTAGGAGATCGGCCTGCTACTGATGATGGACGAGCTGCCCTGCCTGTCTCATCTTCTAACCCTGCCTAGGAAAAGGAAGGTCAGGCTGCTCTGATCTAGGAAGTTGGAGGGGATTTTGATCGAGTAGCCGCAGGGGAGCTTCAAGGAGGTCCATCTCCAATGGAAATTCCGGTTGCTGTAGGTCTCCAGGAAGCAAGCGGGGCTCCATTCAGTATTAAAGAAAGAGAAACCATAACTGGTGAAGCGGGTGAAGAGACAGCCACTTAGGAGCAGGAGGATGCTTGATCCAGCTTGATTCCTCATTCGGTCTTATTTTTTTATTTATATTTTTCTTTTGTAGCCCGTGATCGGGGAATGGGCTCCCCAGTTTTAGAAATGAGAACTTTTTTGGTTTTTTTTTCTCCTTGGCTTCGCATATGTGTAGTCATTAAAACTCTTGACCGAACCTCGCTTTAATCTGAAGTGAAATCCCCAATGTGATTTTGATTGCATAGATGTTTGTCCTCGGATGAATCCTGATTTGATCAGTGAAGGGAAAATCCCTTTTCATTTATATCTGCTGATAGAATTTCGTCGCACATTTTCTGATTATAGCATCACTTCGAGCACTAGTCCCCTGCGTAAAATCTGACTTAATTAGTACTTGGTAATGCAAGGAACCTGATAAGAAGAAGCGCATAAAGAAATCTGTGGGTGACTGGTACCATGGTACCTCGCCAAAAGAACTTCTTTGATAGCCTCGCAGAAATTTAGCCAAGAGTAATCTGGGTATTGGAGATCCTCATATTTTCTGTTCCAGGAATCCTGGTTCCTTGACGATGGTGAGCATATCGGTGGACAATCTCGCACTCCAGGTACCTTGCATTCCCATTCTAGGAACCTCGGTAGCATGGCGCGTAGTCCGGCGAAACTAGAAACTTTGCCGAATGATTGAGTACCTAGCTTTCCTGTTCATGGAACCTAGGTCTCCAGATGAGTATTCTGGCGAAACTGGGCACCTCGTACCTCTATTTGTAGGAGCTTTGGTGACTTGGCGAACAAAATTTGGTGAATTTCGGTACCTCGCCTTCCTGCTTTAGGAATCTTGGTACTCTGGCGAAAACAATGGTAGAAAAGGGTACCTCGCATTCCCGTTTGTAGGAATCGTGGTACTTTGGCGAAAACAATGGCGGAAAAGGTACCTCGCATTCCTGTTTGTAGGAATCGTGGTACTATGGCGAAAACAATGGCAGAAAGGGTACCTCGCATTCCTGTTTGTAGGAATCGTGGTACTCTGGTGAAAACAGTGGCAAATATGTACTGGCAGCAAGATCCAGGTAGGCAACTGGAGCCACTTTATCACCTGGTCTTTCTTAGCGGATGGTGGTACTCGGTTAAGGCCTTCATCTGGCTAGCAACTATACTCTTACTATCCATATTCTTCTTGGCGGGAGGTGGCACCCAGTCAAGGCAGCAGGAAGGCCATATGGTCCTTTCTGGTCTTGTGGCGATCATATCCGGGTACCTTGCATTCCTATTTATAGGAATCGTGGTATTCTGGTGAAAAAACACTGGCAGCAAGATCCAGGTAGGCAACTAAGGCCACTTTAGCACCTGGTCTTTCTTACCGGGGGGTGGTACCCGGCCAAGGCCTTGATCTGTCTGGCCACTAGGCTCTTACTATCCAGATTCTTCTTAGCGGGGGCTAATGCCCGGCCAAGGTCTGATCCATCAGGCAACTATGCTCTTACGTACTGGATCCTTCCTAGCAGGGGGTGGTACCCGGCCAGGGCAGCAGGAAGGCCATATGGTCCTTTCTGGTCTTGAGGCGATCATACGTGGGTATCTCACATTTCTGTTTACAGGAATTTTGGTACTCTAGCGAAAACAATGGCGAATAAACTCTGGCAGCAAGATCTAGGTAGGCAACTAAGGCCATTTTAGCACCTGGTCTTTCTTAGCGGGGGGTGGTACCCAACCAAGGCCTTTATCTGGCTGGAAACTATGCTCTTACTATCCAGATCCTTCTTAGCAGGGGGTGGTGCCGGGCCAAGGTCTGATCCATCGGGCAACTATGCTCTTACGTACTGGATCCTTCCTAGAGGGGGGTGGTGCCCGGCCAGGGCAGCAGGAAGGCCATATGGTCCTTTTTGGTCTTGAGGCGATCCTCGTAGATGGACTAATCCAATCTAGGGCATCATGAGTGCTATGTAGCTTTCCCGGATTTATGGCGATCCTTCTGGACGGATCTACCCGGTCCAGGGCATAGAAGTGCTATATAGCTCTCCTGGTCTTAAAGTGATAATCATGGGGGATTCAATTGGCGACATAAAGCAGGTAGATGTAGACAAATGTAGGCAGGAACAAATGAAGAAAGAAACCTTTTTTTTTGATGATCAAAGAAAAAGGAATACAAGCACTCACGACTACTAACATCTTCTAACAGCTGTTTAGGAGTAATCCTGGCCGATTTGCATTGCATGACTTATGGGTAGAACCTCTTGAGGTGATCAGCATTCCACGTGTGGTCTACTGGATGTCTGTCCATATCATTCAACTTGTAGGCCCCACCCTGGATCACCATTTTGATTATGTAAGGACCTTCCCAATTAGGTGATAGTACTCCGTCCGACCTCTTCCGGGTATTCTGGGTAACTTTTCTGAGCACCAGATCCCCTTCTTTGAAGCTTCAGATTCTCACTTTCTTGTTAAAGCAACGAGCAATCCAGTTCTGGTAAACTGCTGCTCTTTCGGATATCATGTCCTACTTCTCCTCTAGGAGGTCCAGGCTGGCCCTCAGCTTGTCCTCATTTCCATCTGGGTCAAAATGCTGCGCCCTGAAAGAGACGAGCTTATGCTCTATAGGAAGGGAGGCTTCTACCCCGAAAGCTAGTGAGTATGGGGTATCTCCGGTAGCGGTCCTTTTGGTGGTACGATATGCCCATAGTACGACCGGGAGTTCATCAGGCCATCTTCCTTTCTTCTGCTGAAGTTTTTTCTTGAGGACCCTCTTGATAGTTTTGTTTGTGGCCTCCACTAGGCCATTATTCTTGGGGTATGCCACGGACGCGAAGCGGAGTTCAATCCCCAAACTTCCACAGAATTCCTAGAATCTGGCGTTGTCGAACTGCTTACCCAGATCCATGATGATGACCATCGGAGTCCCGAATCGGTAAACCACATTTTTCTTGATAAACTCTGTTGTATTTGCTTCGTGAATTCTGGAGAGGGCTTCTGCTTCCACCCATCTGGTGAAGTAATCAATAGCCACAATTGCATGCTTCTGCTGACCTGGCGCGGTTGGAAGAGGTCCAATTAGGTCCACTCCCCAGAATACAAACGGATACGGTGAGTTGATGGTTGATAACCGTTCTGGAGGTAGGTGATGCAGGTTGGCCATTTTCTGACATGGTTCACAAGACTGTACGAAACTGCCTTGCATCATGGTGCAAGGTCGGCCAGAAATATTCCATGCGTAGCACCTGGTAAGCCAATGCTTCTCCTCCGATACGATTTCCACAGTCTCCCGAGTGCACATCCCTCAATGCCCAATTCGCATCCTTAAGATGTAGGCATCTGAGCAAGGGGAGTGACCTACCTCTATGGTAAATGTGCCCCTCTATCAAGCAGTATTAGATCGAGGTTCTGTTGATCTTGCGAGCTTGATCGGGATTGTCAGGGAGCTTTTCTAATTGAAGGTAATCCGCAATAGGATCCATCCAGCATGGAAATCGCTCAACGGGGTTGACTTCCTTACCTTCAGAGATTCTTGATACAGTGATTATCTGGAGCGGAACTCCTTTCAGTAGCACTTGTCCTCCATTGGCAGCTATCTTGGCTATGACGTCAGCTCGATGATTCTGCTACCTAGGTACTGCTCGATCCTGAAACCCTTGAAGCGAGGCAACGGTTCTTGCACTTTTTTGAGGTAAGCATTCATGTTATCCCCTTTGGCCTGTTATAAACCAGTTATTTGGTTGACTACCAATTGCGAATCACATTTGGCAAGGAGGTAATCAGCTCCCAGCTCTGCTGCTGTTCTCATCCCTGCTAACAAGGCCTCATACTCAGCCTCGTTATTGGTGGCATTAAACCCAAATCTAAAACAGTGGCAGCATTCGACTTTCTCCAGGTCAGTTAGAATGACCCCACCCCCACTTCCTGCCTGATTCAATGCTCCATCGGTATACAAGATCCAGATGTTTCGATCGGTAGGCCAATCTGCAGGCTCTTGTTCCTTCGGAGGAGCTCGAATCAGGCTCAGGGTAGCATCTTGATCGGGGATCGCATTGAATTCTACCATAAAATCTGCCAAAGCCTGGGCCTTGATGGTAGCCCTGGCTTTGTATTTGATGTCGAACTGGGTAAGCTCGAGGGCCCACATCACGAGTCTTCCTGATACATCCAGCCTTTGAAGAAATTGTCGCAAAGGTTGATCAGTGACTACGACAATGGTGTGAGCAAGGAAATAAGGGTAGAGCTTCCTGGCTGCTACTACTAGTGCAAAGGCGAGCTTCTCCAGGAGAACATAGTTCTTTTCTGATTTGGTTAGGGCGCAGCTTACATAGTAGATAGGGCGCTGGGCTCCATCCCTGCACTATATCACCAATGCTCCGCTGGCGGCGGTTTCAGACACTGCCAGGTAAAATTGTAGTTCTTCTCCTAGTACCGGGCTAGCTAGCAGGGGTGGGCTAGCGAGGTACTTCTTTAACGATTGGAAAGCTTGCTCACTGCCTTGGTCCCATTTCATGTTCTTCTCCTGTTTGATTGCCTTGAAGAACGGGATGCACTTGTCAGTCGATCGTGATATGAAACTGTTCAGGGCAGCGATTCGCCTAGTCAAACCTTGCACTTGTCTGAGTGAGGTGGGAGATTCAAGATCCAGGATGGCTTTGATCTTTTTAGGATTAGCTTCAATCCCTCTCTCGTGGACCATGAATCCGAGAAATTTCCCGGCTGTAACCCCGAAGGTGCATTTAGCCGGATTCAGACACATCTGATTTTCCCCGACTATCTGGAAAAATTGGCGGAGGTGGTCTTGGTGATGTTCAGCTATCTGAGACTTCATGATCATATCATCGATATATACCTCTACTGACTTTCTTATCAGTCCCTTGAATAAGCGGTTGACCAGGCGCTGGTAGATAGCCCTAGTGTTCTTGAGTCCGAAGGGCATTACTCTATAGCAGTACAGGCCTTACCCGGTTATGAAACTGGTTTTATCCTGGTCAGCTGGGTGTATCAGGATCTGGTTGTTGCCCGCAATTGAATCTACCAGTTGGTCGATTTTCGGTAGCGAGAAGCTATCCTTCGGGCAGGCGTGGTTGAGATCTGTGTAGTCAACGCACATGCGCCACTTCCCGTTCACTTTGGTCACCATGACTACGTTGGCAATCCATTCGGGGTACCGAGACTCCCCAATGAACTCTGCTTTTAGTAGTTTATGTACCTTCTCTTACACCACAGCATTTCTTGCTTGGTTGAAATGCCTTCTTTTCTGCTTGACTGGCTTGAAGGTGGGATCCACTACTAACCTGTGTGCTAAGGTAGCGGGTACTCCCGGAATCTCCTCATGAATCCATGCAAAGTCGTCATTATATTTTTCGCAGGAGCTTTATCAGAGCCTCATTTACCTCCGTCTCCAATGTTGAACCTATCTTGACGACCTTGGAAGGATCTGCCTCCCTGATAGGTACCTCTTCTAACTCTTCTGCAGGATGGCTACTGGCCTATCCTTTTTCTTCTTCTCCCCTGATTTTTATATCGGGGAGCTCTGGCGTGGATCCTATTTCATCTGAATCCGTTTTGCCTTCGAAATCTTCCTCCAAGAACTGGTGATCTTGGTTGATGGTTATCTGCGCGCATTGCTTAGCCAGCATTGCTGGGTTGGTTGACACTGCATAGCACTTATGAGCAGCCTGCTAATCCCCCCGTATTTCGCCCACTTTGTCTCCCACTTGGAATTTTAGGATGTTATGGTATATTGACATGACCCCTTTGAGGGCAGACTAGTAGGGCCTTCCCAGTATAGCATTGTAGGTGGACGAGGTATCTACCACAACGAAGTCTGTCATTAGGTTCTGCTGGAGTGGCGCTGTTCCCTCTATCACTGGTAGGATCATAGACCCGGTGGGAATCAACGAGTCCCCTGTGAACCCGTACAATGGGGTAGTGCAGCTTTTGTAGCAAGGTCTCTTCAGGTTGAATTGCTCTAAAGCACTTTTGAAAAGGATATCAACGCTGCTACCTGTGTCAATCAAGACATGATGGACCAAGTTGTTGGCTTTTTGCACAGTAATGACCATGGGGTCATCGTGAGGCTGGACGGTGTTGAATACGTCCTCTTCTGTGAAGACTATTTATGCAGTAGGAGGAGACTGAGGTGAACCCCTAGTAACTTTGAAGACACTCTAGCTTGCTTCTACTCTAGGAATTTTCCTGGCGTGGTTCTTTCGAGCATTGTTAGAAGTTTCTGCCAGGGTGGGACCTCCACTGATGGTATTGACAATGTGGATCTGCTCCATCAGATCCTTCCCTTTTACTTTCCTTCATTCTTCATATGCTTTGATATAGGCCTGCACCTCTTTTCCAGTGCCTATGTTGTCGCGTACCTGTTGGAAGAATTCCTCCAAGAAACCTCCCCTAACCAAGGCTTCAATCTGGTTCCGCAGACTATAGCACTCTGAGGTATTATGACATACATCCTCATGGAAGTCATAATACTTGTAGAGGTTCCGCTGATCAGCTGGTACCTTTATTGGACCTGGCTTCCTGAGCAACCCCTTATCGCGGATGGCGAGGTAGATTATCTCACGGGATGCATTCAAGGGGGTATAGTTGGAGTACCCTCTTTCATCTCTATCGACCCGGGCTACTTTCTTGGGTGGAGGTGTGGCTCTGGGTGGAGTCCGCCTGACAGGGTACCGGTTCCGCGGGGGCTGATAGTGCGGCGACCGATATGTAGATTTGTTGGGAGGTCTATTCTAACTTTTCTGAACTAGTGCCGGCTTGAGCGCCTCCCTCTTCTGGCGCTTGGCAATTCTCATATCATCATGCTCCATTTTGACTCGGAGCTGTTTGTCTATTTCAACCTGCTCTAGAGCTCTGTTGTAGGCTTCCTGGTAGGTCTCCGGGGGATGTTTGGCGAAGGATCTGAACAACCTGCCTGCCCATTTGTTCCTTCTGAAATTGGCCAAAGTCTCCTTTTCCGCGAAGACCCCCATCTGGATCACTTCCTTGTGGAACCTCTCTACGTAGGCTCTGAGCGTTTCATACCGCTCCTGGATCATATATTGGAGGTGAATGGGATCCTTGGGGTGAGGTTTGATGTCTTGAAACTGAGCACAAAAGTCAGTAGTCAACCTGGTGAATGAATCAACGCTCCCCGCCGGTAGTTTCCTGAACTATGTCTTGGCACAGTCAGTCAGCGTGGTAGGGAACATTCTGCACATGGCGGCCCGGGTAGCATTCTGGACCTCCATCTGGTGAAAAAAACTTTCTAGATGGCTCAGGGGATCCTCGGCTCCAGAAAATTTATCGGCTGGCATCTTGAATTTGGGAGGTAGTTCTGCCTCCTTGACCCTTCTAGAGAAGAGAGCATTCACCTCTCCCAAAGGATCTTTTCGGTTTTCCCGGTGTTTACCCTTCTTCAGCTCCTGGATCTCCTTTGCCATTCTGGCGACCTGGTCCTGGATACGTTTGTAGCCATCATTTCCTGATTCCACCTCAGAATCTCGGTCGTCAGATCCCTCCGATGTCGCAGAGGTTTCATCCTGCTTCTCTCCATGGGGAAGGTCTTCTTCGACGCCCCTATTGCTACCTCCTGCCATTGAACGAGGGCGCCTCCTGGTCGTTTCCTGTTGAGGCTGTCTAGAAGAAGCTTCTGGTTAGACTAGATGGCGACGTTCCCTAGGCGGGAGATCAATGATGGATCTAGCGCGTCGGGGTTGATAACCTATAGGATTCCCTGGAATCAGGGGTGCTGGTCCGAGTCTATCATGGATCGATGGTATTGGGGGCATGGGCACGAGTCTATCATGGACAGGTACGGGAGGTGGTGGTCCCAACCTGTCGAAGGGAGGTATCATGGTACCCTTCTGATTGGCATCACCCTTCGGATCTGGTACCGCAGGCTGACTAGTACTGCCTTCGGTGACCATTCGGAGGCAAATGCTCTCTATAAAGGCCGCAACTTGTTGGTCTAGGTTGGCAGGTCCAACTGCTGGAGTAGTAGGTACCTGGGGGGTAGCCCGCGCGGCAGCTGACGGCTTTGAGGCCGATTTGTGACCCTTTCCCCCCTTCTTCGGCTTCTGACCCTTTCGAGTTGAAGCGTTTGACTGATGTCCTGACGGGTCAGGATGATCCTGAGAGGATCGGAGCTTCATTTTGATAATCTGGTAAGAAAATGTGACACACATGCTTTCTTTTAAAGGTGTGGTGTTCCAACAGATGGCGCCAAAAAGTGTTAACAAAAAAATTCACTCTTGATGAAAATCTCAGTTAACACCCTCACCCACTACCGGTAGCAGCAGCGGAGTAGGTACCTTCGGCACCGGGGTCCCTCTTTTTTGTATGATTGAGATCGATAGATCAAAGAATGGAGAAAGAACACAAAGGGACTGGGGAATGTAAAATAAACACTGTTTTATTTAGTCAATCACTACGGTTGGATTACAATATGTATACATGCATATTTCTCTCTATTTTCACTCATTTACACAGGATGGAGATAGAGAAAACATTCGTGTCGATACGTGGATATTTTTCCTCCAGTGATTGTCAATGGACTCTCACTGGCTTCCGAGAATCTCCCGAGATCTCTCTGGTTGTGGCGATCAAGAATACTAAAAAAATCCTTCTTTACTTTACCCTTAAATGCCGTCTATATAGTACTCTCCAAAATCTCCCCAAAATCCGGTCTGTCTTAATAAAGATTATAGAGAGTCCTATTTTAAGCGTTGAAAGGCATTTGCGTGGAGCTAAAGGCGCGGGATTAGATCCCATTAATCAATGGTGAATTCAAATTCTGATTCGGTCGACCATTGGGTCATTAATGGCGCTTTATTTTGGTGATGGAGTCAACTTTCCTTCTTCATGGAGCTTGATAGCGATAGAGTCAACTTTCCTTCTTCGTGGAGCTTGATGGGGATGGAATCGACTTTCCTTCTTCGTGGAGCTTGAAGGGAAATTCTGACTTTGAGTTCTGATGGAAGGTAGCGATGGTACCTCATTTTGATGAGCTTGTTCTGCCTCCTGCTGGAATGGTGCTTGTGTCTTCGTGTACCCTATCGTATTTCCTGGGGGGTAGGATACTTGCCTTGAATGAAGCTCTGGATAAGCATACTAAGTACCAAGCGGGAGTCGGGGTGGTACCGAGGTAGGTATCGAGGTACCTGGTACCTTAATCAACGTCGATACGCTTGCGGGGTGCTGGGCGTGCAAGCTATCATCGTACAAGTCTTGAACAGGTATCAGGAGCTTCAGTAGGGCGAGATACATACTTTAAGAGCTAATATCCTATGTAGATAGATGGATAGTCGAGGTTCCAACCTCTTCGGATATCGACTCCATCTAGGTGATGGTACCGATCTCGCAGGTCTCTTGGAGTATCTGGATGAATTTTCCTAGATAGGTCTCTGTTTGGAAAATTCTCCTTTGGTCCCTTGCCAGAAAAAAACCTGTTAACAAGAAGTCCCCCTTGACTTGAACACCGCTATTAAGTTGGGGTTGAAGTCAGGATCTTATACTGCTTGAAGAATTTTTTCTCGTCGTTTCTTACTTGTAGCTATTACTAGAAAAGAGAAAACGTTCCCAGCACTCTTGGCTTTGGCGAATCTGGGTACCTGGTATTCCTGTTTAGGGGATCCTGGTGCTGTGTCTATAATAATAGCGAATCAAGGTACCTAGCCTTCCATTTTTCAGGAATCTAGGTACATAGGCGAAAACGATCCTGGTAGGCAACTATGCCATCCAAATCCTTCCTGGAGGGGGGTGGTACCCGGCTAAGGTAGCAAGAGGGACATTTAGTTGTCCTAGTCTTGAGGTGAAAACGCGTAGGTGAACATATTGGCAAAAATGGGTACCTTACATTCCTGTTCTAGGAATCCTGGAATTCTGGCGAGCACATGGCGAACATATTGGAGAATCTGGGTACCTCGCATTCCTGTTCTAGGAATCTTGGTACCTTGGCGAACACATGGCGAACATTCAGGAGATTCTAGGTACCTCGCATTCCTGTTCTAGGAATCTTGGCACCTTGGCGAACACATGGCGAACATTCTGGCAACAAGATCCTGGTAGGCAGCTAAGGCCATTTTAGCACCAGGTCTTTATTAGCAGGGGGTGGTGCCCGGCCAAGGCCTTGATCTGGCTGGCAACTATGCTCTTACTATCCAGACCCTTCTCAGCAGGGGGTGGTGCCCGGCCGAGGTTTGATCCGTCGGGCAACTATGCTCTTATGTACCAGATCCTTCCTAGCAGGGGGTGGTGCCCGGCCAGGGTAGCAGGAATGCCATGTGGCTTTTCCTGGTCTTGAGGAGATTCTCCTGGATGGATTAATCCGGTAAAGGTCATCAGGAGAGCTATCTAGCTATCCCAGTCTTTAAGGCGATCCTTCTAGAGGGATTGACCCGGTCCAGGGTATTAGGATAGCTATCTTGCTATCCTGGTCTTTAAGGCGATCCTCCTAGAGGGATTGACCCGGTCTAGGGTATCAGAAGAGCTATCTAGCTATCCTGGTCTTTAAGGCGATCCTCCTGGAGGGATTAATCTGGTCCAAGGCATCAGGTGTGCTATGTGGCTCTCCTAGTTTTATAGCGATCCTCCTGGAGGGATTAATCCAGTCCAGGGCATTAGGAGTGTTATGTAGCTCTCCTGGTTTTATGGCGATCCTCCTGGAGGTATGAATTCGGTCCAGGGCATCAGGCATTCCTGTGCAAGGGATCTCGGTATTCAAGTGATGGTCCTGGTAGGCAACTAAGGCCACTTTAGCACCAGGTCTTTCTTGGCGGGGGGTGGTACCCAACCAAAGCATCAGGAATGCCATGTGGCTGTCCTGGTATCGATCATAGGCAAAAATCGATCAAATGAGAACTATCAAGGCGATCGTAAAAGAACTACCAAGGCGATCATAGGAGAACTACCAAGGTGATAATAGTAAAACTACCAAGGCGATAATACTCAAGGCGATTTTGGTTAATGCTCACCCCGTAGGCTTTATTGGTGAGACCTTCTGGGGTAATCTGTGTTCCGGGTATAAGTAATAGAGTGACGTTCCGTAAAGGAGCTTTTATCTTGGACCGATCATAATGAGAACTCTTTCCATGTTGAGGTCACTACCACTCCCACAGGAATACTAGGGAGAATGGTGAGCTTGTAGCCCCCAAGTGATGTAGCTGGTTCAAGGACCTACTTGGAGTAGCTGAGCATCTTTAACAATCATAATGGCGTTCGAGACTTTGCTTGAACTAACCTTGACCTCGGTAGCTTGCTGGGGGCGCTGGATAGCCCAGTATAAAAAATCAGGAACCCTAATCTTGCAGTAGTGATCTAGGTAGCTCACATGAGCGCTGTGAAAGGCCCAATACGATAAGTGAGGAACTTCTGATCTTGCAGTAATGCTGCTGCTACAGAGACTTACTTAGGCATGTAGGAGGCCTAAGTAATGCACGAAGCCTCTAGGCTCTACCCGAGCGGATTTGGACATAGGTGGCTCAATAGGGTGTTGAAGGGCCCGGTACAAGAAGTAGGGAGCCACCTGCATGATACTGGTCCAGAGGCATGCAAGGGATCCTAGAAGTCCCCAGCAACTGAAATGTGGCTCTAGACCATCTTGGAATGAATCGGGACACAGTGGCTCACTTGGGCGTTGACTAGCCCGATAAAAGAAGTGAGGAGCCACTGCGCCATGCAGCTAGGCTGCTGCTCCAGAGGCGTGCTTAGACATGTAGAAAGCCATAGCAAAGTGGGAAGCCTCTGAGCTCTACCCGAACGGATCAGGACATAGGTGGCTCACTATGGCGTTGAAGGTCCTGGTACAAGAAGTAGAGAGCCACATGCATGATACTAGTCTAGAGGCATGTGTGGGATCCTAGAAGTCCTCATCAACTGAAATGTGGCTTTAAACCATCCTGGAATGAATCGGGACACAGTGGCTCACTTGGGCGTTGACTAGCCCCGTACCAGAAGTGAGGAGCCACTGGGCCATGCAGTTGGGCTGCTACTCCAGAGGCTTACTTTGGCATGTAGGAGGCCTCAGATATATGGGAAGCCTCTGGATCTCCTAGAACAGATCAGAACATCAGTGGCTCTCTAGGGCGTTGAATGGCCCAATACAAATGAAGTGAAGCCACCGGCCTTGTACTAGTCTAGAGGAAAGCTTGGGATCCTAGAAGTCCCCAGCAACAGAAATGAAGCTCTGGACCATGCTCGAATGAATCGGGGCATAGTGGCTCACCTGGGCATTGACAGGCCTGGTACAGTATGTGAGGAGCCGCTAGGCCATGCAGCTGGGCTGCTACTCCAGAGGCTTGCTTAGGCATGTAAGAGGCCATAACAATGTGGGAAGCCGCTGAGCTCTCCCCGTAAGGATCGGGACATCGGTGGCTCACTAGGGCGTTTAGGGGCCCAATACAAGAGGTAGGGAGCCACCGGAATGGTACTGGTCCAGAGGCATGTTTGGGATCCTAGAAGTCCTCGGCAACTGAAATATGGCTCTGGACCGTCCTGGAATTAATCGGGACACAGTGGCTTACTTGGGCTTTGACCGGCCTGGTACAAGGAGTGAGAAGCCAATGGGCCATGCATCTGGGAAGCCTCTAGGATCTCCCCGAACAGATCGGGACATCGGTTGCTCTCTAGGGCGTTGAATGGCCCAGTACAAATGAAGTGAAGCCACCAACCTGGTACTGGTCAAGAGGAAAGCTTGGGATCCTAGAAGTCTCCAGCAACTGAAATGAAGCTCTAGACCATGCTCAAATAAATCGGGGCACAGTGGCTCACCTGGGCGTTGACCGACCCAGTATAATTTGTGAGGAGCCACTGGGCCATGAAGCTGGGCTGCTACTCCAGAGGCTTGCTTTGGCATGTAGGAGGCCTCAACAATCTGGTAAGCCTATGGGATCTCCCCGAACAGATCGGGACATCGGTGGCTCTCTAGGGCATTGAATGGCCCAGTACAAATGAAGTGAAGCCACCGGCCTGGTACTGGTTCAGAGGATAGCTTGGGATCTTAGAAGTCCCCGGCAACTGAAATGAAGCTCTGGACCATGCTGGAATGAATCGGGGCAAAGTGGCTCACCCGGGTGTTGACCGGCCCGGTACAATATGTGAGGAGCCACTGGGCCATGCAGCTGGGCTACTACTCCAGAGGCTTGCTTAGGCATGTAAGAGGCCATAACAATGTGGGAAGCCTCTGAGCTCTCCCCGTACGGATCGGGACATCGATGGCTCACTAGGGTGTTGAGGGGCCCAACACAAGAGGTAGGGAGCCACCAAAATGGTACTGGTCCAGAAGCATGTTTGGGATTCTAGAAGTCCCCAGCAACTGAAATGTGGCTCTAGACCATCCTTGAATTAATCGGGACACAGTGGCTTACTTGGGCGTTGACCGACCCTGTGTAAGGAGTGAGAAGCCATTGGGCCATGCAGCTGGGCTGCTACTCCAGAGGCTTGTTTTGGTATGTAGGAGGCCTCAGCAATTTGGGAAACCTCTGGGATCTCTTCGAACAGGTCGGGACATTGGTGGCTCTCTAGAACATTAAGTGGCCCGGTATAGGAGGTGGGGAGCCACCGGAGTGATACTGGTCCAGAGGCATGCTTGGGATCCTAGAAGTCCCCAACAACTGAAATGTAGCTCTGGACCATGCTCGAATGGATCGAGGCTCAGTGGCTCACCTGAGCGTTGACCGGCCCGGTACAAGGAGTGAGAAGCCACTGGGCCTCTACCGGTCGCGATACTCCTATGATCATACGGTTGAGTTTGCTTCTTGGGTACATGCGTTGACCTGCTACCTTGGAGCTTTTAAAGAGTCGATCCGGTGACATGAGGGGATTTACATAAACAAGTGAAAATCTGATGGATCACAGTGGATCTGCTGCATAGGAGATCTGCTGAGAGCGGAGTAAATCTTCTGTAACGAAGCATGAGAGGTGTAGCTGTACTGCATAACAGGTCTAGATGTACCGGAGAAGATCTGCAGCGTAGAAGATCATGGCGGATCTGCTACATAGGAGATCTGCTGATAGCAGAGAAAACCCTCCGTAAGGTAGCAGGAGAGGTGCAGCTTTGCTACATAGAAACTCTAGATGTACCGGAGAGAATCTGCTATAGAGAAGTACTGCAAGTATATGAGCAGATTTGTTGCATATGGGCAGCATAGTAGACCGGTTCTGCCAGTAGTCCCACGTACCATATCAATAGCAGAAAGTCGATCTTGCATGTAGAGATAAGGATGCTCATGTAAAGACATGGAAGCCACGCTTGTAAGCTTCCCACAAACGGCATGAAAAAGTGTTAACAGAAAAATCACTCGGGGAGCGAAATCTCAATTAACACCATCGACCCGCTACCCCAAAGGTCGCAGCGGGTGGGTAGGTACTTCGTACCGTGATTCTGGTAAGAGTGAAAGAGAGGTATTTGATAGATCAACATCCTCAAACGGGATAGATACCACAGAGAGGTAAGGTAAGTAAGAGAACAATCATCCTATTAACGAAAAATTCGCTCTAAGTGATGAATCTCATTAACACCCTCAACCCGCTACCCCGGAGGTCGCACCGGGTGTGGTAGGTACTTCGTACCGTGGTTCTGGTAAGGTGAAAGCGTGATAGATGCCAAGGTAGGAGAACAACATCCCTCCCATCTTGTGCAGTAGGCTGGTACCCGGTATTGGTATCTGATCCTGGTACCTAGTCACCTTTCTAGGTGCCTTCAATATTCCCCCGACCTAGATAATGAGCCAGGAGATGTAGGTAAGAGCTAGGACCAGCATGGTCGGTGCCTAGCACGCATACATAACAATGAGATAAATGGGAGAATGACAACTCTTTTAGTAGTGGTGGACTGACCTAGGGGAAAAAAACATTATGATTGATCACATGCTGAAAAACCCCTAGGCAGTATCCATAGGAAGGGAGAAAGACCCCTCTTTATATTTATATATCTTGAGAGGTGCTCCGGAGAGCTTACATTATTACAAACTGAGTCCTGATAGGTCACAGTTGGAGGGGTACCATTTGGTACCGGTATATTCATGGCGAAAATCGACATACATAGTAGTCGATACAATGGTGGTGTAGAGGGAATTCAGGCAGAGTCCCTTTTACACTCCAGGTGATGGCGAACTCATGCTTGGAGATATGGAGATACTGAAGGATGTTCATAAGCTATTGGAGAATGTTTGATCAGAGAAATGTTGGACCCCTTGAGATGAAGAAATCCGAAAGAGCTGGTGGCGAAGTCAGAACCAGAGCTGGTGAATTCTGTTTATTGTTTGAACCCCATGTTGGAGAAATGTCCAACCGGAGAAATATTGAGGAATTGACCCTTTTCTTGGAGAGTGACTTGTTATATTTATATCTGTTCATCCTTGTTGCCCACTCCATTGGTTTATCGACATTAATGAGTTGAATATCTTCTCATTAATGAAGTTGAATATCTTCTCATTAATGGAGTTGAATATCTTCTCATTGATGGAGTTGAATATCTTCTCATTAATGGAGTTGAATATCTTCTCATTAATGGAGTCTGATTATCTTCATTAATGAAGTTGACTCCCTCATTAATGGCGTTATGAATGGCCATTAAAGAGTTGACTGATCTTCTCATTAATGGGGCTGATTATCTCAATTAATAGAGCTGACTGCTTCCTTCATTAATGGCGTAGTGAATGGCCATTAATGGAGTTGACTGATTCCCTCATTAATGGAGTTGTGAATGGCCATTAATGGAGTTGACTGATTCCCTCATTAATGGTGTTGATTATCTCCATTAATTACCAGAGAGGTCAACTTTCTCTTTTACGTTGCTTGAAGGAGAATTCTGACTCTATATCCCGGTGGTATGGTACACTAGTGTATCGGAGTGCTCGCTGGCATGGCGCTTGTTCTAGCATGCTGGTACCTCTTCCTGGTTCCGTTCTTCTTACTTGGCAGGTAGGATATACATTCTGGTTAGATCCTGGACTAATATCGCGGTACCTAGGTACCGGATAGATGTCGCGGTACCTAGGTACTAGGTATGAGGTATGATGGTACCTATGAGCCAGGTAGGAGGTATCGTGGTATAGCCTTGCTTGGTACCTGGTAGACTGTGAGACGTGGTAATGACTTCTTTCCGGTAGAGCATCCCCGGTATCTAGTTACCGATCCCGATCTAGGTCCTACTAGGTACCTGCAGGATGGAAAATTCTTCTTTAGACCCCTGCCAAAAATGACTGTTAACACAAGGCAGTAGGGAATTGATCTTTAAACAGAGAAATCTATGAAAGAATGGTATATGTGGAAATAATGTGGATGGTTCTATTTTATTAATCCCAGTATTGTTTATAAGAAAAATGGTTTTGATAACAATACAAAAGTGTGACTTTCTTCTTTCTCTCTCTACACAGAATGGAGATGGAGAAATCATACGTGTCGATAAGTGGCTAAAAATCATTTCAGTGGTGGTTTTAAGCCTCTCACTAACTTTAGAAAACTTGAGAAAAGCTTCTGAAGAGATCCCCCATCTCCGTCCTTCATGGTCGTATTAATAGACCCCAATATTCCTGAGAATTCGGTCGCATTAATGAGGATTATTTGGAGTCCTTCTTTAGGCATTGAAAGACGTTAAGTGAGGCTAAAGGAGTGGGATTTGATCCCTCCAATTACTGTATTATTTAAACTCTGATTTGGTTAACAGTTTAGTCTCATTTATGGCGATTTGAATGGCGAAGAAGTCAACTTTTCCCTCTTACGAAGCAGAAACCGACTCTGTATCCTGGTGGCACGGTGCACTGGTGTACTAGCCTGCTTCTGCTGGCTTGGTGCTTGTTCGATTCTTTGTCTCGGTGGCGTGGTACATCGATGTACCAATTTTCTCTTGCTGGGATAAGGTTTGTTCTCGACAGAGTGTTGGTATCATCGTGGCAACACTTTTTCTGTTTGGCGAGTAGGACGCTTACCTTGGCTTGATTCTGGGCTGATGCCGAGGTACTTGGGTACCGGGTAGACGTCGCAGTACCTAGGTGCCAGGTAAGAGGTACCAGATTCATGCGAGGTACTGGGTACGTGGTATTGCAGTACTGAATGCCCTTGAAATTAGCAGTAATGGAACATCATGGTACCTGTCCTTCTTGAGTAACAGTTCCGATACTTTATCTGGCACTAGGTAAACAAGGCAGTTATGGTTCTGGTCCTACCAGGTATCGAATCCTCCTGGATCACGGTGTTGATGCTACTGGGTACCTAGGAACTGGTTATGGTTCCGACCAGGTAGTAACTCGGTGGAAAATTCTTCTTTAGACCCTTGCCAGAAAAGGCTATTAACAGAAGTCCCCTCTTACTTTAACACCGGTACCAGGTTGGGGTTGGAGTTAGGATTTGTAACACTTGGAGAATTTTCTGTTACCGTTTTGTATAATGAAATCTTCCTTTTGCACACTGCCATTTATGTTCCTTCCACGTGTCTAGCTAGGAGAGGCGGAATTCAAAAAGAAAATATTTTACAGGGTGCGTTTTTCGAAAACATTTCCCCCACGACTCCGGTTATCCTACGTCATAATTATCTCGACCCATCTTACCTTTTTTCACTACTCATTCCAATTGCTTTTTTCTGCTTTCACGAGACTCTCAAACTCTTGCAAACCCTATCTTTCTTCTCTTCATTTTTCAGCCTTCAATCTCTCATGTTTTTCAAAAACCCTTCAATTCTGCTATCATGTCTTCCCCTGATAATGACGGTATCGAGAGATTCTTCACCGATGATGCTACCGTCGATGGGAGCCTCGCTTATGGGAAGAGGACTCACATCGACGACGATAGCAGAGATGACATCCCTACTCTTCAGCGCCGCTGCTAAAAAAGGAACGTCGAAATGGGAACATGTTTCTTGAATGATCCCAGCGCTCTGGTTTGTCAAGCGAGGGGTCGAGCATCGCCATGGTAGGTGAAGGTCTGGCTGGGGACGCTGCAACCTCAATAGGAGGGGTACTCTCTCTTTCTTATGAGTACCGGTGTATTCATGACTCTACCTGTACCACAGACATGATCAAGCGGTTGAGGAGAAATTTTTAAATCTCCAACGACATTTCCATCACCGTCCCTCTTCAAGGGTATGATGTGTACACCCCCCTACTGGTAAGCTTTCAATTCCGGAGCCTTTGATAGTGGAGTCAGGCTACCTCTCCACCCTACCTTGCGCAGGGCGCTATATGCTTTGCAGCTTGCCCCCCTCTAGCTGACACATGGGTTTTGGAGGCACCTAGTTGGGTTCCCTATGCTGTGGAGGGATCAATGTGAAAAGGATAAGATCGACCGGGAACCGGGTTCGGACGAGGTATGATTCATCTTTCAAGTCGCTGCCATTTTCTAGGTCCAAGAGGGCAGTTCTATGCCCGGACCAAGAACAGTCTGAAGTTTGTAGTACCGAGAGCCACGAAGAAAGTCACCTCCTAGAAGGAGGAATGGGTCATTGTCAAAGGTGAGTGGGATAGCTCGGTCCACATTGAAGGATCTAAGATCCTGGTTCCCACCAGTTTCAGCGGTAAGCCCGCATGGGAGAAAAGCAATCTCTCCGCTGGGTCAGAAATTTTTTTGAAAGCCATTATGGCTCGATCCTATGTCAATACGAGGTATCCTACCTCAAATGCCTTCGAGGCAGGGAAGGTAGATCTCTACCTTCGTGTTTCCAATGCTTCTCTAGGTAAACAACAATCCTGATTTTGTCTCAATAGCATTTCTTCGTTGATTCTATAGGTGCTAACTATTGTTGTTTTGGTAGTTTCTGTAGTGCCTTTGTCAAATAAGGAGCTCAACCAAGCTGGTGTTCAGTATGCTTCCCCACCGGCCTCTCATACAGACCCTTCACTTCGACCTAATCCTGTTACAGAGACTGACACCTCCACTGGGTCTAGCAGGCGTGTATTGATCCCATCCGGGTACCCTGGCCATCTCCTCTGCCTCACTCCTCCTACTTCAGCTGTATCACCTCTGGTGGACTTTGTAGCCAGAGCGGCTAAGGTCTGGGGTGCTTCAGGCAAGTACAGGGTCGGAAGTCTACTGTCCCAGCCACTGCTGCTTCTGCTGCTATTGTTGCTCAACCAGTACCCATTTCCCCTCCTACCATAGTGACTGAGCAACCTACCAGGATTGGGAGGGGTCAAGGATTTGTTCCTGCTGCTCAAATTGAACCTTGCGATCGGTCCGATCGTGGTCAAGGGACATCAGCCAAGACGAGGTTCTGGCTAGGTTCACTGCTTTCTGCCCAGGTGGGGGTTTAGAAGCTGTTAACTGAAAATTGCTCTTGATGAGAAATCTCAATTAACACCCTCGAGTCCGCTACCACGAAAGTGGTGGCCATGGTCTGATATACTTTATACCTAGCTTGTTCAAATGACAATTTAAAAATACTAATATTGGTACAATCAAAAGAGAATAAAGATGATTTTATTATCAATGGTATATCATGTACAAATATCTCTCAAATGCTCTCAATTTTTCTAGGGTGTAGTTGGGTTGTTGTCGTGTGCTTGTCAAAAAGTAGTTTTTCTCCCCTCGGAGGTTCCTTTTTTCCTCCTATTTATACATAGTTTTGGTAGGTTAAATTTGTAATTCTCCCATTGATTCTCTCAATCTCTTCCCTCCTTATCGGACGAGATTTCTCTTTTAAACGTCATTAACTTTGTGTTAATAACCGAGTTGAGAATATCTCGGTGGAGATCAGTTTGCTTCCTCTTTAAACTCTATTACTTGTTCTACACATACGTAATGTTTCTAGATATGATCCAGTGTATCTTTGTACCTTTACCGATGGTGTACACATTGCTTAATCGAGTTGCAGCCTCGTGTACAGCCATATCTTGAACATGGATGGTTTCAAAGCTGCCCTTCTGTTCCCCTCCGTTTTTGATGGTTCTAACACAGTCCATGTTCCTACCTCCGGTGTTCATGACGACATTGTCAACATCCGACTTGATAAAGGACATAAAGGGTGGAGACCAGTGTTGCTAGGCGAGCTGGTCAAGAAGGTGGGCATGAAGTTGGAGGGGTAGCCAGCATGCCTAGGCTTTCATTTTTTTTGCCTTCCTTTTTTTAAATTTTTGGTATGTAGCCTGAAAGAAGAGTTGGGCTCCTTGACTTGATCAATGAAGCATTCCCTCTCTTTTTCCTCTATTGTATATGTCTGGCTAACCTTCATTATAACCCCCTCTGGTCGAATTCTGTTGCATGCTTCCAACTTCGAGATAGCATAAATCTGAGAAACAGTCCCCGACATAAATCTGACTTAACCAATACTCGGTAACACGAGGAAGACTTAAAACTTGATAAGGACAAGAATACGGGGCGATAGGTGACTGGTACCAGGTTGCTAGGGTACTTAGTCAATGAGTCTTCAGAACATCTCTCTAAAATACATCATTAGCACTGACTGTTCCATCCAGGAGAATTGAGGTACCAGGTGTTTCTTCTTGGGAATCCCGGTACTTAGGTGAAAATTTAGTTGTAAGAATCTAGGTACCAGGAATCCTTGCTCTTTTGGGATCGCGGTACCTAGGTGTAAGGCACTCATGTATAGATAGGCGCACGAGAGGATCCAGGTACTTGGCATTCCCTTATACATAGTATCCCGGTACTTAGTCCATATTATGATCGGGGTACCTAACGCCCATGTATCAGGAGTCCTAGTATATAGGTGATAAATCTGCTGGCGAAACTGGGTACCTGCTATTCCTTAGGAATCATGGTACATAGGCGAAATTGATCCTGGTAGGCAACTATACCATCAAGATCCTTCCTGCCAGGGGGTGGTACTCTGCCAAGGCAATAGAATGGCCATTTGGCTTGTCCTGGTCTTGAGGAAGCGACGGGCAACCAAGGCCATAACTTCGCAACCTTAGTCTCTCAGGCAACTATGCTCTTACGAATCAGGCCCTTCTTGGAGAGCGGTGGTGCCCGACCAAGGTTTTGATCTGTCAGACAACTATGCTCTTACGAACAAGATCCTTCCCGACGGAGGGTGGTGCCAAGCCAAGGCATTAGGAGTGCCATGTGGCTCTCCTGGTCTCGATCATAGGTGAATTTACATGGCGAACACTAATGATAGAGTGTAGACAAATATTGATGGAGAAAAAGACATTATTCTTTATTAATATATCAAATGGTGTTAATAGCCAAATTTGGCTAGGGGCCAAAGGGAAATTTTTCACCCTCCTAGTGTGACTCCATGCCCGAGGTCATCCACCAGAAGACCACGCTTCCCAAAGTCGAGCTACGGTACCACCCCACAGAAATAAAGACGAGCTCCGGAAACACCCGGAATAGAACCCGACGAGATCAGATCGAGCCCGAGTCACCAAACCTGAAATCAGGAAGCTCCCCCGCTGTCATAGAGGAGTATCTGCAAGGGGTCGCATCAAGCTCTGAGAAATCAAGGGAGGTCAGATCGAGCTCTTGGCTAGATTAAGCACCTAAATATCGGAACCAAGACATTAATCTACCTTGCCATACATACCGTAGTCAACGACCTCTATGAAGGATCATGCTATAAAGATACAAAGATACACTGGATCATATCTGGAAACATTACGTACATGCAGATTAAGTATTAGAGTCCAAAGAGGAAACAAACTGATCTCCCCCAAGATATTCTCCATTCAGCTATTAACTAAAAGTCAATGACATTTAAACAAGGGATTCTGCCCGGTAAGGAAGGGAGAGACTGAGAAAATCAAGGGGAGAATCAATTGATTTAACCTACAAAAACTATGTATAAAAGAAAGGGACTACTTTTCGAAAGCCATACGACAACAACCCTACTACACCCTAGAGAAATAGAGAGCCATTGAGAGATATTTGTACATGATACACCATTAATAAAAATAAAGAAAGCATGTTCATTCTTTTTTGATGTTACTGATAGTCTTACCTTTTGTCATTTTGAACAAGCACTAACTAGAATACATTCTACCTTAACCACCACCTCCGTGGCTGTGGTTTTGAGGGTGTTAATTGAGATTTCTCACTCCGAGTAAAATTTTCGTTAACACTTTCTGGCGCCGTTTGTGAGAAAACACCCACACCAGTAAATCAAATCAACCATTTGCATTTTCATTTGTTCAACAGGAACCATGAGGCTTCGCACTCCCTAGGACAGCACGGAGCTTCGGAACAACCTTTGGTGATGCCAACATGAAAGGCCCCAAGAAAAGGGAAAAATCTGGACATCGCGGTCAAGCTCCGATCAAGACGACTAAGGCACGGGCTTTTGGCCACCCTATGATAAGCCAGGCCGCGCTCGACCAACAAGCGGCAGCCTTCGTGGAAACCGTTCACCTCCGCTTGCTCGCCGAAGGCATCACAATCCGACCAACAAACCCAAATGATCAGGGAGAGCCGATCAGGCCCGGGACCAGACCACCTACTTTCGACTGCCTTGGACCTCCTCCAGAGCCAGCTCGAGATAGGACTGGGCCCCAACCTTCGATCCGGGATAGGCTAGGACCCATGCCTCCAGCTCTGAGAAGACCTTCACAATACCGGCCCATGTTAGTTAAGTCTGCAGCAGATGCATTAACCAGAGAGCAATGGGAGGCACCTCGCCCGATGGTCTCAAGAAGAGAAGCCCGGGCCCAAGAGGAAGGAAACCGACGAACCTCTCGAGTGGATCCCGCCCATAAAGAGGGTCGGGTAGGCGCCAGTTCATTGGAGGGATCCGACCATGAAGAATCTGAGGTCAATTCAAAGAAACCTGGGAACAAGCGACTGAGGGATCAGCTGGCAAAGCTATAGAAGGAGGCCCAGCAGATAAGAAAAGGAAAGAACAAAGAGGATAAAAAGGATCTATTAAGCGAGATGAACGCTCCCTTCACAAGGAGGATCCAGGAAGCGGAGCTCCCACCAAAATTTAAAACGCCAACAGATAAGTTCTCCGGAGAGGAAGACCCTTTAAGTCACCTGGAAAGCTTCGTCCAACAAATGGAGGTCTAGAATACCACCAGAGCAGCTATGTGTATGATGTTCCCAACGACCCTAACTGACTACGCGAGGACCTGGTTCAGGAAGCTGCCTGCTAGTAGCGTGGATTCTTTCACAAAGTTATCAATGGATTTTTACTCGTAGTTCCAAGGAGTCAAACCTCGTCCAAAAGATCCCATACACCTCCAATATGTAAATCAGGAGCGGGGTGAAACACTTCGATCTTACATGGAACGTTTTCACAAAGAAGTCATACAAATGAGAGTCTTCACCGAGAAAGAGACTCTTACCAATTTCAGGCGGAACGTGTGGGTGGGAAAGCCTTTCCCTTCCTTCACCAAGAGACCTCGAGAGACTTACCAGAAGGCCTATGATCGGGCTCTTGAGCAGGTCGAGATCGACGAACAGCTCAAAGTCAAGATGGTACACGATGATATGAGAACGGCAAAGCGTTAGAAAAAAGAAGCTCCCAAATCTGAACCAGCTCAGAAAAATCAGAATAAACCTCCCAATAGATAGACATACCATTTCCCCACCGCTCAACTCAGGCAAGAAAGATATCCAGCTAGACAAACCCCTCCACGAGCTTTGCCTCCTAGGACCGTAGCCCCCATAATGCGAGGGGAGAAGGGGTATGATTATTACACCCCCCCTGAATGCCTCTCGAGAAACAGTCTACCTTGCTATACGGGATAAGGGGCTACTCCAAGAGCCCGCACCCATGAAAGCCCCCGTGGATAGGAGGAACCGGTACATGTACTGCGACTTCCATGAAGATGTGGGCCACAACACGTCAGAGTGTTATAATTTACGCAACCAGATCGAAGCCCTGATAAGGGGAGGATGTTTGATTGAGTTCTTGCAGCAGGTCAGAGACAATGTTTAGACTGGAAGAGAGGTACAAGCTGAGATTCATGAACACACGGAGAAGAGAAAGGGGGAACAAACTGATTTAATGCAACAGATACAGGTGATACATACCATCAGCAGAGGTCCCATATTGGCCGGTATCTCAAATAATTCCAGTAAAAACCATGCAAGGAAGATTCCTCATGTAGAAGAAGGTCGGGGCATCTTCAAGGTCAGCCAAAGCCCGGCAGAGCTCTCCCTGTCAACACAGATCGTTTTCCCTGAAGCAGATGTCTTTAACACCATGCAGCCTCATGATGATCCCATGGTCATCACGATACAGATTGCCAACAGCATGATCCATTACGTGCTCGTTGATACGGGCAGTAGTGTAGATATCCTCTTTAAGGATACCTTGGAAAAACTAAACCTGAAGCAATGGTGTTACAATAGTTGTATAACTCCGTTTTATGGATTCACCGGGGATTCGATCATACCGGTGGGATCGAAGATCCTCCCAATGATCGTCGGAACCATACCTCTCCAACAGAATGTTATGACAGACTTTGTTGTGGTTGACACCCTATCTGCCTACAACGCCATCTTAGGAAGACCATTCCTCTCTTCCTTGAAGGGAGTCTTGTCTAATACCATAATGTCTTGAAGTTCCCAGTAGGAACCAAGGTGGGAGAGGTACACGGAGATCAACAAGCAGCTAGGAAATGTTACGCAATATCCGCCAATCCTACAGCTTTAGCAAAACAGTCCGTATAGGTTGCATAAATCCAGGACATGGAGGCGTCCGGGATAATCCAGGAAGATATGGAGGCATCCCGGATAATCGAAAATGATATGGAGCCCGCGGAGCATCTAGAGAGCGAACCCATTATGCCTTATGAGGAAGAACAGAGCAAGGAATGGGCCAGCGGGCAAACCGTAGATAGACTAGAGGAGATACCCATCAAAAATGACGATCCCTCCAAGGACATCAAGGTCGGGGCTACCGTCGAGCCAGAAGTGAAAGAACGTTTGATTGGGCTTCTCAGAGAATTCAGCGACATCTTCGCTTGGAGCCACGATGAGATGCCCGGGATCCCGATATCATTGGCCGCCCATCGATTAGTGGTAGATCCAACAGTCAAGCCCGTCAAATAGAAGAGGTGTCACTTTAACGCTGAGAGGAGCGTTGTGGTGCAGGAAGAAGTAGACAAATTAATCAAGGCAGGGTTTATTAGATAAGTGCGCTACCTCGAATGGATCGCCAACGTAGTCATGGTTACGAATGCGAATGGAAAATGGCATATGTGTGTCGGTTACACCGACCTCAACCGGGCATGTACAGAAGACAGCTTTCCTTAACCAAAGATCGATCAGCTAGTCAACTCCACGTCAGAAAATAAACTTCTTAGTTTCATGGACGCGTTCTCGGGGTATAACCAGATTAAGATGCACCCAGCTGACCAAGATAAGACCAGCTTCATTACTGGAAGAATACGGGGGCTACATACCAGCGGCAGGTTAACAAGCTGTTCAAGCCCGAGATTGGAAGGACGATGGAGGTATACATCGACGACATGATCACAAAATCACCAACCGCAGAAGGACATCAGGAAGACCTTCGCAAGACCTTTCTTATCCTAAGAGAAAACCAGATGCAGTTGAACCCCTCCAAGTGCGCTTTTGGGGTAACATCGGGGAAGTATCTAGATTTCATGGTTCATGAGAGAGGCATAGAGGCCAACCCAGAAAAAATCAAAGCTATCTTGGACTTGGAATCCCCCACATCACTCAAACATGTGTGAATTTTGACTGGGCGTGTAGCAGCGCTCAACAGGTTCATCTCTCGCTCCACAGATAAGTGCCTCCCATTCTTCAAAGCCATCAAGCAAGGGAGAAACATGAAATGGAGCCCGGAGAGTGAGCAAGCTTTTCAAGCCTTGAAGAAATACCTAATAAGCCCACCATTGTTAGTCAAGCCGGATCCTAGAGAGGAGCTGTAAATCTACCTGGCCGTCTTAGAAACTGCAGTAAGCGGAGCTTTGGCCAAGGAGTGTGGTGACAGGATTCAAAGGCCCCATATACTATGTGAGTCATGCTTTAACCAAGTCAGAGAAAAATTATATTCTCCTGGAAAAGTTCGCTTATGCTCTGGTGACCTCAGCGAGAAAGCTCCATCCTTATTTTCAAGCTCATTCAATAGCAGTGGTGACGGACCAACCTCTCCGCCAATTCTTACAAAGACCGGATGTGTCTGGAAGGCTAGTCTTATGGGCCCTAGAGCTCACTCAGTTAGACTTAAAATATAAGCCTAGGACCACGATTAAAGCGCAGGCTTTGGCAGACTTCGTTGTAGAGTTTTCAACGCTCCCAGGCCAAGTGAATCCCGCAGCACCGAATGAGATCCCTAAGAAGACTTCCGAGATCGATAATTAGCCGGAAGGCTGCAAGTCCTGGACCTTCTATACAGATGGAGCATCTGGGCAAGCTGGGGGAGGAGCTGGCATAGTTTTAATAGACCGGGAGGGGACCGAATTCTCTCACTCCTTCAAATTCGAGTTTAAAGCCACAAATAATGAAGCGGAATACGAAGCCCTCCTAGCCGGGATGAAGGCAGCCATCGAACTAGAGGCCGACTACCTACAAATCAAGAGCGACTCATTACTTGTAGTCAATCAGGTGTCTGAGGTATACCAGGAAAAGGGAGATAACATGGCCGTTTCTCTAAAGCTAGCGTAGTCGCTTAAAAATAAATTTAAGGGATTCAAGATCGATCAGGTGCCTCGACACCAAAACCATCGCGCGGATGTTCTAGCCAAAATAGCCGCGAATAGAGGCCAATCCTTACCATAGGGAGTTCCCCTCCAAGTGATCTCCCAACCAAGCATAGCCACAAGTAAGGAAATATTTTCCCTGGATCGTCAGCCTTACTGGATGGACATGATCGTTGCCTACCTCCAAGAGAAAAAGCTTCCCGAGGAGCCCCATCAAGCCCAAAGAATTAAAAGGCTCTCTGGCCGATATTGCCTTGTAGACGGGTACCTCTACAGGAGGGGTAGATCCCTCCCCTTACTTCGATGTTTACATCCTGATCATGCTAAATGGGCACTAAGAGAGGTTCATTATAGGGATTACGGGAAATACATCGGTGGAGAAGCTTTAGCGTATCAAGTGCTCCGTATGGGGTATTACTAGCCAACCATCCACCAAGACATAAGATGCTTTGTACGATCTTGCGAGTCATGTCAAAGGACTTCAAACTTGAACCACTTGCCACCAGAGTGGCTTTCCTCTCTCAGTTCACCCTAACCCTTTGCCATGTGGGGATCGACCTGATTGGACCACTTCCCACAGCTCCTAGTCAAGTTAAATATGCTATCGTGGCTATCGGTTATTTCACAAGATGGGTCGAGGCAGGGCCTCTTTCTCGAATATCAGAAAAGAATACAACCAAGTTTATCAAAACTAACGTAGTCTGTAGATTCGGGACCCCTATCATCACTGTAGCCGACCTAGGCAAGCAGTTTGACAACGCCCGATTCAAAGACTTCTGCAAAGGATTGGGAATCGACCTCAGGCTCGCTTCAGGAGCCCATCCTCAGACCAACAGGCTGGTGGAATCCACCAACAAGACTATCAAGAAGCTTCTGAAGAAGAAACTACAGTAAAAAAAAGGCAAATGGGCCGAAGAACTGCCCGAGGTTCTCTAGTATATCGAACTACAAAGAGGACAGCTACCAGGGAGACACCTTACTCCCTGGCTTTCAGAGTTAAAGCGGTCCTCCCCATCAAGCATAAATTAACCTCATTTAGGGTGCAGCATTTTGAACCCGAAAGCAACAAAGTCAAGCTCCGAGCTAACCTAGACCTCCTAGAAGAGAAACAAGACCAGGTAGCTGAGAAAGTAGCGATCTACCAGAGCAAGATCGCTAGGTATTTCAACCTAAAGGTTAGAGCCCGGAATTTCAAAAAAGAGGATCTGGTGCTAAGGAAAGTGACCTCGAATACTCGGAAAATGTCAGATGGAGTCCTAGGCCCCAATTGGGAAGGGCTATACTTTATAAAGGTAGTTGCTCGCAATGAAGCCTACAAACTCGAAGACATGAATGGACAACCCATCAACCACGCCTGGAACGGAGATCATTTGAGGAAATTCTACCCCTGAGCAGAGAGTTGTCAAGCAGACTACCCCCATTTAGGTTTCAATAAAATCCCTAATAACAATGTACTACATCTTAACCATCAGTAAAGTCTGCGTTTTTTCTTTATCTCCGATTATGTTCAACCTTAGTATCTACATATTCGACTGGAAACTTTGACATCATCACCTCAAGACAAGAGGTGAGCCGGGGAAACCCCCTCGTTGCCTCGAATGCCTTGGCCGGGCACCACCTCCCGCCAAGAAGAGTCCAAGCGTAAGAGCATAGTTACCAGCAGAACCTCGAGACTAGGGACTAGCCGGGGAAGCCCCCTCGTTACCCCTGATGCCTTAGTCGGGCTATCACCCCAAGAAGGGTTTGAGTGTAAGAGCATAGTTGCCATCCAGACCTCGAGACCAGAAAATAGCTAAACAACCCTCCTGATGTGTTGGTCGGGCTACCACCCCTAAGAAGAGTCTGAGTATAAGAGCATAGTTGCCATCTAGACCTCGAGACCAGGAAATAGCTAGACAGCCCTCCTGATGCCTTGGACGGGCTATCACCCCCAAGAAAGGTGTAAGTGTAAGAGCATAGTTGCCATCCAGACCTCGAGACCAAGAAATAGCTAGACAGCCCTCCTGATGCCTTGGTCGGGATACCACCCCCAAGAAGGGTCTGAGTGTAAGAGCATAGTTGCCATCTAGACCTCGAGACTAGGAAATAGCTAGACAGTCCTCCTGATGCCCTGGTTGAGCTACCACCCCCAGGAAAGGTCTGAGTGTAAGAGCTTAGTTGCCATCAAGATCTCGAGATCAGGAAATAGCTAGACATCCCTCCTGATGCCTCGATAAGGTTACCTCTCCTGAAACTGATTTAAACATAAATATTTGTTTCGTTCACAGGATTAATATCATCATGATAAGAGTTCCCTGTGAAGCTAGATTGAAGTATGAACAAATCGTCATCAAAGATGCAGGTTTGATTCATAGTCAGGATCAGGAATAAAGCAAGAGGTTTTCAATCGGGGTAGAAGCTCGTAATCAAGGTAAATCAAAACAAATATGAAGGAAGTTATATCAGTTTCTCATTAATAACAAATGAGCCTATCCCCAGTAAGGCTACATCCATCAAACGGGGAGCCCAACCCCCGAGTCTGGGCTACAAAAAAAAGACCAACTAAACTAATCATGAGTAAAGCGGGGTGCCCACCCCCTGTTCTGGATAATCAAAGCCAATCATAAATAGGTAGCATCAAGCTTCAGAGCCCTCCTGATTTTCCCTTGCTGCTCCCCCTCCCTCATGCTGATCCTCGCCATCAACTCCTCCTTCAGGTGGTTGCCTGTCTTAGCTACCCTCGACAACCATCTCTCATTTCAGAGGTTCCTTTTGCTGATCAACATGATCCTCTTTCAAGACTTCATTGACCACTACCATGACCTCAGGAGGGATGGCCGTATCAAGAAGGGTAACCATGGATCCCGTCTGGCTCCTATCGACCTCTATTTCCACCTTAGAGGGCCCCTCACATAGGCTCCTTGCTCCTTCCCCAGCTTTTGTTTGATCTCCTTCGGACCACACGGGTAGAACCTTATTTAAAGATTCCCCAGGACCTGAAGTAGTAAAGATATGAGAAGGAATGGGAGGATCTGTCTGGACGAGCTGCTTTCCATCTCCTGCCTGGTTAGAGAGAACCGCTCGGTCATCGTCAGGGCGAGACAACTCAGCAACCTTAGTCATTATCTCCTCTCTACCCCAATTAGTGATGGATGATAGATCAAAGGGAAGGGGGAGAGCCTCTGCAACCTGAAAGGAAGCATAGAAATATCCATCACTAAAGGAGGTCTCCGCATCAGCCTGTAACTTGGCCAGCTAAGCAATCAAATCCTGATTCTCGAGGTCCAACTTCTTAGCCTCAGTTTTCCAAGAATCTTTCTGCTTGTCCTGCCGGGTAGATTGGAGAATTTCTTGATCAAATGACGGCTTCGTCCTCTTATAATCACAACGAAGCTCGGCCAGCCCTGTCTCCATTTTCCCTTGGTTGGAGGTCATCTCTTGTACTAATGTCTGAGCCCGCTTGAGTAATCCCATGGCTCTCTCAGCTTCGGCTTTAGCCTTAGCAGCTCGATCAAGAAGGAGGGCTACCTGGTGGCCTATTGCCACGTTAAATTTGAAGGCCTACAAGATACAAAGCCAAGGTTAGAAACCAATTAAGTTGGCAGTCTCAGAAGTAATACAGAGAAAGAACAATTACCTCAGCTAAGAGAGCAGACCCCTTGGTGAGCAAGACATCAACGGACATCAAGGCCATCCCAGAGAGCCCGCCACCCGGGCAAGATGCGATGAATTGTTCCAAGACCTCATCCTACCCCGTCGAGCTCGAATGAGGGCGAGAGCGGCTAGGAAGAATCCATGCGACACCCGCTTTAAAGTTTTTTGGAGCTCGGGGGGTTGGAATCACAGCGGCATCAGATAGATGAGTAGGTGGGGCAACAGTAGCAGCAGAGGGAGCAGAAGAAGCATGAGCAGTAATGCCAGCTACCTAGGAAATAGGAGCCCTCTGTTTATCACTTTGGAAGCCCACGACGCGAAGGTAGCCATCTTAGATTTTTCCTAGGAAGGCGATGGAGTGGGAGCAGGCGTAATCCCGGCTGACAAAATTAGCCTTTCCTTCTCCGAGGTAGCAAGGGAAGCCCCCCGCGTTCGTCTGATGGATGGGGGAGGAGTGCGAGCTTGTCGGAGCTGCTGAGCTTCACGAGAAGCTGGCTTAACAATAAAAACTATAAGTAAATGAAACAAAAAGGGAAACGTTAGAACCAAGCTGGTCAACGAGACAAAGCAAGACGGTTCGGTGATACTTACGGGGAATAGCATCAGAGATCCGCATGTATTGATTTACCCTACGAGGATCGAAGGCTTTAGCGGTTGGAAACTTCAGGTTCAAGTAGTTCCTGACCAGAATAGCCTTCAAAACGGCTTCAGACTCAGGTGGCAGGGAATCTCGGTCCCACTATGGTTTGTCACTAAAAGCTTTGGGGACCTCTAACTCGTGCCCTCCGATAAAAATTGAGCTCCCCTAGTCGCCCCCTGCCAAGATCCACTCTTTTTTCTAGGCAGGATCTTTCTTTGAAGCCCTGGGAATGATACAATTGAGCTTGTTCTTGGCTTTTGCATATAACTGACCCTGGGGAGAGCCGGAGAGGCTCCCTATTTGAAAAGGGTAGGCCAGCTCCTCTGCACCGGGCTCTCTAGTCACATAGCTCAGCTGGCATTGTTCCCTCCACAGCATAAGGAAACCAATCAAATGCCTCCAGAAGCCAGGCCTCAGCTGGAGAGGGGCAAGCTTGATGGCGTTGAGAGCTCGTCGAAGGGTAGGATGAAGGGGGAGCCTGACCCCATTCTCGAGAGCCGCAACATGAATTGGAAGCACGCTGTCGGAGGGATTAAAGAATTTGTAACCTTTGGGAGGCACCGAGATAGAAACACTGTCAGGAATACCGTACTTGGGCCTCAAACGATCAATTGAGTTCGGATCAACGGTAGAGTCAGGGACAACCCTGAAGTCATAGGGAGGAAGCCTTTCAAAAGAGGGACCAATAGCCGGTACTTGACGCTCTCCCGCGGCATCGCCAACAACCTCTCTATCAGAATCTTCGTCCACTAAATCTAGAGGATGGTCGGGATGATTAGAAAACCAAGTCCTAATGGACACGTTCCTGTTCAACCGCCGACGTTACGAATTTGGCAAGGAGTCATCGTTATCTAGGCTCCTTCATGCTCGTTTTCCATGGGCGAGGCTGATGACCTCCTCGCCGTCGACAATAGAGTCAACAGAGTCGTGACTGGCTTTCGACATGATGGAATGAAGTCGGTGAGGATAAAGAACGAGAAAAGAGATGTGCTTGAGAGAAGGTTTTTTCTTGGAAAAATTTGAAATATGAAAGGTATAAGGAAGGCGTTGGAATAACCAAGTATAAATAGGTAATAGAGCAGCAGCATTGGCCGTCGAAGTTTTCCATTTAAGATCACCTCGAATCTCTGGAACTGCCGTAACACAGTCGGATTAACTTGGGAATAAACCGGTCAGCTCTCGCCACGACACTCGTGTAATTAATGGGAAGATTTCCCCCAAGATTCTTGTAATGGTAAAGAAGGAAAAATTCCCTAAACAAAACAGGAAATCTGACTCCAACCCCAAACTCATTCACCGGCGTTCAAGTCGGAGGGGACTTCTGTTAATAGCCAAATTTGGCTAGGGACCAAAGGGAAATTTTTCACCCTCCTAGTCGGACTCCAGGACCGAGGTCATCCACCAGGAGACCACGCTTCCTAAAGTCGAGCTACGGTACCACCTCAGAGAAATAAAAGGCGAGCTCTAGAAACACCTGGAATAGAACCCGACGAGATCAGATCGAGCCCGAGTCACCAAACCTGAAATCAGGAAGCTCCTTAGAGGTCGAGATTACCTCGCAACCTCTCTAGAAGCTCGCCTAAACCCTGATGTCATAGAGGAGTATCCGCAAGGGGTCGCATCAAGCTCCGAGAAATCAAGGGAGGTCAGATCGAGCTCCTGGCTAGATTAAGCACCCGAATATCGGAACCAAGACATTAATCTACCTCGCCATACATACCGTAGTCAATAACCTCTATGAAGGATCATGCTATGAAGATACAAAGATACACTGGATCATATCTGGAAACATTACGTACGTGCAGAACAAGTTATTAATAGCCAAATTTAGCTAGGGACCAAAGGGAAATTTTCCACCCTCTAAGCCTAGCTCCATGCCCGAGGTCATCCACCAGGAGACCATGTTACCCGAAGCCGAGCTACGATATCACCCCACAGAAATAAGGACGGGCTTCAAAAACACCCGTAGTAGAACCCGGCTCGGTCAGATCAAGGGCGCATCACCGAACCTGAAACCAGGAAATCCCCTGAAGTCGGGATTACCTCGCAACCTCTCTAGAAGCTCGCCTATACCTCGGTAACATAGTGGGATGTCCGTAGGAGGCAACACCTAGCTCCAAAAGATCAAGAGAGGTCAGACCTAGCTCGTGGCTAGGCTAAGCTCCTTAATATCGGGGCTAAGACACTAATCGACTTCACTATCTGATGTACCTCACCATAATATACACCATATTCGATGATCCCTATGGGGGATCATGCTAACAAAACATGAAGATACACTGGATCATATCTTAAGACGTTACATACATACAGAACAAGTAATAGAGTCCAAGTAGGAAACAAATTGATCTCCACCAAGATATTCTCAACTCAGCAATTAAAGCAAAGTCAATGATATTTAAATGTAAAATCTCGTCCGATAAGGAGGGAAGGGATGGAGATAATCAAGGGGAGAATCAATTAGTTTAACCTATGAAGACAATGTATAAAAGAAGGACTCCAGCCTTCAGAAAGGGGACTACTTTTCAACAGGCATACAACAAATACCCGACTACACCCTAGAGAAAATTGAGAGCAATTTGAGAGAGATCTATATATCACACACTATTAATAAAGAAAGCATTTTTGATTCTCTTCGGTGGATAATAGTACCAATATTCCTTGTCATTTTACTAGGAACTATCACATATACATTCAACCTTGACCACCATCTACATGGTATGTTAGGATTATGCTCAATGGCAAGAGTGTAATATTGTAATTGACAATCTTCTCATATTAATAAAGTGAATTCTGATTCTTACAATTACTTATAGCATTTATTATTATAATTGTCAAGGTAAATAATCATAAGGTCAAAAGACTATGAGACATGAAGAATTGTTCATACATCTAGATATGTATGAGGTAGACACAATTCTTTAGTTAGTCTTGAATAACGTTCACAACTTAAGTTAAAGGTTGGGCACCTCTATCTTGTTAAAGTTGTAGAATTCTTTTACTAGCATTTGAGTGGGATCAAATGAATATGATGAGTCTAAAATCATCGAAAGGTTTTCGAGTAAAAGAATCTAGTGCACTAGGTGCATTGAATTGGATCACAATGAAATACTTTATCTAGAACCGTCACTAGATATAAGTCTTTTCATTAAAGAGGACAATCAGAGAGTCTATCTTAATCCTGAGATAAATGATGGACTTATGGTTGCAAGTGTTATCATTAGAGCTATCAATGAGTACGATTATATAGCATAGTCTATCCTCGATAGTTTGGTGGTATACATTTGTTAATCGATAGAGGACTTCATTTATAGATATGGACATCGTGGCTCCATTTATTAAATGAGAGTATAATATCATCATATGGATGTTTTGAGGTATTGGATATTAAATCTCAACGTTAAGTTTTCAATAATGATTATTGAAAACATGGCTTCTGGACAAGTCAAAGTATCCAAGTTCGAAATGTGGTCATATGAGGAAATATGGTAACTTGGAGAGCTATAGGCGGTCTATGAGCTCTTGGCGATTACTGATATTATTCACGAGGATACACCATCTCCTATAAGATTGTCTAAGGTATGAATGAGAAACATCTCCCTATTCTATCTTTATTTAAGAGTTCAATTTTAGCTCTTTAGTGGAATGAGTTAAAATTAATAGATTGGACCTAAGTGAATCATTTGTTGATTGTGATTGGGTTATGTCTATTGAAGCTTAAATTTAGATAGCCCGCCAAAATCCCCAATCTACACGTGTTTGCATGGATCACTTGATATATTCTACCGGGCCGATTTAAGGGTCCATCTAGGATTATTTTTAATATATCAAGAATATAATATGTCTATTATTTAATTAATGGACTGCACTATTATATTAATATATTAAAAGGAGACATGTGGGCTTGTTTCTTTTAGTAAGAATGAGTATGGTTCACATGTGTGCTTTTATTTAAAGTCCAATGGATTAAATGAAATAAGAAGATAATATATGGCCCATTTATATAAATGGGGCGGCAAGGTGTATATATTAACCTAATATATTATTTTGTTTCATTGTTTTAATTAAATAAGAATTAGTTAATTTATTAATTAATTGTTTAATTAAGTAACAAATCTTTTTTTGATCAGGAAATATATTTCCTAAAGTTATACTATTGGTAGTAGTATATTAAAAGTAAAAGACTTGTTTGATAAGAAAATAAATAATTAATTTTATTTATTTAATCAAATAAGAAGTCTTTTTATTTAGTCAATAAAAGAATAAAAATATCTATGAGTTGGATTAGGTTTTGAAATCTAAAGGTTGATGGAAATTAGGGTGCAACACAAACTTTTTTTGGTATGTGATTTGCGGCAACCCTAGTCCATTTAAAGGAAGATTTCGACAATCCTAAATAGAAGAGGAAGCAAAATTTCGGCCACCTATATAATTCCACATATAGAATTCAGCCACCAGAGTTGATTGAATGATTCAATTTTTCTTCTTCTTCTCAATTCATAGAAAAGGATAATTTTTATTCTAAAAAAAAAACATAAAACAGAGGAGATTATTCTTTGATAGTACACTGATTGCTTGTTCATCAATAAGCTTGTGTGTACAACATCGAATTAGGTTCACGCGAGTTTCGATCATTAGATTGAGAACTCAAAAGTGACCGGAGTAATTTTTGTCTTCTTTTGATTGTTTTGTGACTAACAAAAGGAAAAGAAAACTTTGTTCATCCATTCTCAGGTTTGCAATTCAAAGAAAAAGGGAGACCACGCTCCTAGGTGATTCACGTACGTGTTCGGATTGGAAGATCTCGCGGTACTGTTCACGATCACTGTTCACGCGGTATTGTTCACGATCACTGTTCATGCGGGTACTGTTCACAATCAATGTTCACGCGGGTACTGTTCACGGGCATCGGAAAAGATTTTACGGATTACCAATCGACGTAAGTCAATCGGATCACGCGTCAAGAGGTATTTAACTCTAACCGTATATATTAGAGTTTAATTAATTAAAAGGTTAAGGTTCAACTTTGAGAAAAATTTTAAAACCATATGAAATCTATTTTTCGTTTCTTCCGCTGCGTTTGATATCGATTTTTCCCTACATGGTAGTGGTCTCGAGGGTGTTAACCGAGATTTCTCACCCTGAGCAAATTTTCTGTTAACACTTTCTGGCGCCGTCTGTGGGAACTTGGTTCAGGAAGTTACCTGCTGGTAGCGTGGATTCTTTCACGAAGTTATTAGCAGATTTTTGCTCGCAATTCCAAGGGGTCAAACGGGTAACGGAGAAAGTGGCAATCTACCAGAGCAAGATCGCTAGATATTTCAACCGAAAGGTCTGAGCCCGAAATTTCGAAGAAAGGGATCTAGTGCTTAGGAAAGTGACCTTGAATACTCGAAAAAGGTCAGATGGAGTCCTAATCCCCAATTGGGAATGGCGATATTTGATAAAGTTAGTTGCTCTCAATAGAGCCTACAAACTCGAAGACATGGATGGACGACCTATCGACCACACTTGGAACACAGATCACTAGAGGAAATTCTACCCCTGAGCAAGGAGTTTTCAAGCAGATTACCTTCATTTAGGTTTCATTAGAATCCCTAATAAAGATGTACTACATCTCGATCATCAATAAAGTAATTTTTTTTTATCTCCGACTATGTTCAACATTAGTATCTACAAATTCGACAGGGAAATTCGACATAGACACCTTAAGACTAGTGACTAGCCGGGGAAGCCCACTCGCTACCCCTGATGCCTTGGTCGGGCTACCACCCTCAAGAAGGGTCTGAGTGTAAGAGCATAGTTGCCATCCATATCTCGAGACCAGGAAATAGCTAAACAGCCTTCCTGATGCCTTGGTCGGGCTACCACCCCATAGAAGGGTCTGAGTGTAAGAGCATAGTTGCCATCCAGATCTCGAGACCAGGAAATAGCTAAACAGCCCTTCTGATGCCTTGGTCGGGCTACCACCCCCAAGAAGGGTCTGAGTGTAAGAGCATAGTTGCCATCCATATCTCGAGACCAGGAAATAGCTAAACAGCCCTCCTGATGCCTTGGTTGGGCTACCTCCCCAAAGAAGGGTCTGAGTGTAAGAGCATAGTTGCCATCATTATCTCGAGACCAGGAAATAGCTAAACAGCCCTCCTGATGCCTTGGTTGGGCTATCACCCCCAAGAAGGGTCTGAGTGTAAGAGCATAGTTGCCATCATTATCTCGAGACCAGGAAATAGCTAAACAGCCCTCCTGATGCCTTGGTCGGGCTACCACCCCCAATAAAGGTCTGAGTGTAAGAGCATAGTTTCCATCCAGATCTCGAGACCAGAAAATAGCTAAACAGCCTTCCTGATGCCTTGGTCGGGCTACCACTGTTGGGGTTTTTGCCCTAAAGCTTGTAATATGTAAATGTATTTTGAACATAAATAAAAGAAGTAGTATATTCATTCATTTTGTGTCATACTTTATATAACATACGCACTTAACATCCAAGATTGCCGGATGTAATTTCGAACTGAGTATATGAGTGTCATATATAGATGGATTCAGTTTGAAACGAGCAATCTAAAGAGTCCGTAGATAGCAAATAAAGCTGGGTACTTTATTTGTGGTTAATCTACAGCTGCGGTCCATTTCGTAGTGTACGGTGATCCTATCCTGGATCATTCATATGTAGATATGAGAATGGAGGCACCTTGTATGATGTGATCATATAGGACTGGGCCATGATCTATATGAATCTCTCACTAAGATCCGTTTAACGATGAGATTCATATATATCAACTAATGATGGCTATATGTGGGTGATCTTAATCCTGAGTGTCTTATCGACTCCTTCAGGTTAGATCGTGGTCTTTGATATACCATGGGTGAGGTCGGAGTTGCATTCCCGATCAATATACTCCGTATGTTGGGATCGCGGTTTGGCTTGTGGCTGGAAAGGTTTGTACACAATAGTGGAATCCACTCCTTCTTGTGAGAAGTAGATGGTAGTTCCCTTAAGGGTTGATTCGGGGCTTGAACAATATGAGCGCACTCCTAATTCCGTAAGGAATGTAGGATTTATTGTCCATTAGAGAATCAATGGTACTTAATGGAAAGATATGATTAGAGGGGTATAACGGACATTATGACCCAGCTCTAATTATGAACTACTTGTGGAGGATTATACCATATGTAATAGCTATATCGATGGACACCGAGAGTTATTGGTTTGTGTAAAAACGTCTACAGTTGAGAGAGTGTAGCTTCGGGTTTTTAGTGGAATAACACCGAAGTTAATAATCATGAAATATTAATTAAAGAGTTTAATTAATAATTTCAAAGGATTATTGGAGCTCAAAATACTGTGGGTCCATTAGGTCCCCTTGCTAGCCCGATCGATTTAGGTAACAAGGGTCACGGTTAATTAATTGGATTGTCCAATTAATTGTGTTACGAAAGTGACACGTATTTATTCGGGAGTTAATTGAATAATGGGATTATTTAATTAATGAATAATGGTGATTAAATAAATTAAATAATAAGATTATTTAATTATGTAGTTAATCACTAAATGGAGGGTGTTAGTTGATATTTGATTTTGAATAAAATAAGATAATATGATTATTTTATTTTATTAAATTAAATATTTGAATTTGAATTTAAAATGTTTGAACTCAAAAATAAATATTTAATTAATTTAAAAAAAAGATATGAGATATCTTTGTTTTTTTAAAAATCAAATAGTTTTCGGTTTTGTTTTTAAAAAGATATATGAGATATATATTTTTGAATAAAAAGCAAGAGTGAACCGAATTAAATACTAACACAGCAAATTGAAAAAGTAATTTGATTACTAGAAAAAAAAAAGAGAAGTGTGATCGTGATCATCTTACACAGCAAATTGAAAAAGTAATTTGATTACTAGAAAACAAATTGAAGAGAAGTGATCGTGCACAGAAAAATTGAAAAGCAAACAAAAAGAAAGAAAAAAAATTAGTGTGCGGTGAGACCACAAGTGCTACACTTCTATTTTTTGTTTTTGCATGTGTATTCTTCTCTTCATCCTCCATACAGGTCCTGAATATCGTGACGCGCCCACACGCTGTTACCAGTTCCGGGAGATAGCGAGGAAGATCACGTGGTTCAAATCAGGAGCAGTTCGTATCAAAGTGAAGGAGCCTCCTACGTAGGTATGAAAAATAAATTCCTTCACTTTATTATTGTATTTGATTATTACTCTACAAATGGGTTAGTTTAATGATTGCATAAAAATATTTAAAACCTTCCGCAGCGCAATCTGTAACCTTGGGTTCTAACAATTGGTAACAGAGCCAATTTTTGTACAGTATAATCGAATTCGATTACTCTTGATATGTATGAATGTGTAGGCACATATTTTTTTGATGAGTGTATGATGTTTTTTAATTAAATTGTTTAATTTAAAAAACATGGTTGATCGTAATTTTTTATGTTGTTGTGGATTTAGAGTGTTTCTGGGTTGTATCAAGTTGTTATATTTTTTTTATTTTTTTTACTGTTGTATTAAAAAAAAATGTAAAAGAAGACCTGGTAGTGCAACGTGACAGCGAGCATGTAGAGCGTGCAAGCTTACCATCGCGCGATCTACCAGAGCGCATGCCACCAGCCACCAGCGCGCAGGCACACAAGCACATGTTATATAGCGATGCCTTCCCACGCTACCTACTTGTGCACATGCAGACAATCGCATGACCAGCGCTCAATGTGCAGCGCCTACCAGCGCGCAACAGACCAGTCCAGCGATGCCTCAGCGCGCACACTACCCACACATGCTACCAGCGCACATGACCCGAAGAGAATATGGAAATCTTGGAAATTACAAGAAGACCAAGGGATGCCTTGGGAATATTTTTTGTAATTAGATTCCAATTTTTAGGTTAAATAATCCACAACACTCGGTCAACTCATATATGTTTTAATTATTTGATGATTAAGCATTGCCATGCATATACATGTCATTTAAATTAGTTGTGCCTACACATATATATATATATATATATATATGTTGATATATCATACATGCATAATAGCCATCCATATTATGTGTTTAATTTTTTTAATTTGATTAAAATGGGTTATTCACATAATTGGCTATTTTTAATGGGATTAGTTTTTAGGTGTAAAAACTTGGTAAATCTCATTAATTACTAATCTTTTTATTAAAGAGTTTAAATACTTAGAATAGTAGGGTCCTTAAAATATATATTACGATTAATTTGATTAAGCTCCTAATAATAATTGGACCTAATAATGTGTTTAGTTTTAATAGTTAAAACTTGGTAAATACACATTTAATAATAATTCTAGTCTTAGTAAACAGTTTACATAGATTTGAATTATCACTAATGAACTAAATTTTTTAAGTGTTAAAAATCAATTTAGTTTATTAGTTATTGGAATAGGATTCTAATAATTTGTGATTAATGCACTTGACGCTTAGATTAAAATTAGCCGTTTAATCTAGTTTAATTTAGGTGCATTAATATTAATAGAAAACCCTTAATATAAAATAGTGAGTGGGAGAGGGATATATGACATTATATCCCGCGGTCTCCATCATTAGTTCAACACCGTGAGATTCGAGTAGGGCCTCGTGACGGCTTTGTTTTCGTCCTCCCTAAGGAGGGTTTCCATAAGAATCAATACCAAGGTTGACTTCCTAACAGATAGGATTTCGGAGGGGATTTCGTGATTGACTGACCCTAAGGCGGCAATTTTCGAGTTAAGCTCCTGAGATCTGAAATGATGGGTTACACTCACAAGGTTTTAATTAAATTGGTTAATTAAAAACCTGACCTAATAAACGATGGTTGAATGATATTGGCATAAGAGTTATTCTAGTATATCCTTTGACTGAGAAGGTCTCGATTCAACATGCAAGAATTTGACCGACCCTAAGGCGGCACTTGCTTGTGGTATGTTGGATTGTTGTGGCATAGAAACATTGTTTTTAGGGTTGTTCTTGTTCATTAAACATTTTCATGCATCATGTTTAATTTTATGCCGAACATTAGCACATGTTTAGAATGTATGACTGAATGAATCTTTAATTTATGTTTTTTCAGCCATGTCATCTGCACTATTACAAATACTTGCAAACGATAAGTTAACTGGTGATAACTACACAAAATGGAAACTTAACATTAATGCAATACTGGTCACCAAAGACCTCAAGATTGTGCTTACGGAGGAATGTCCTCCGGTGCCTACTGCCAATGCCACACGAACTGTTCGTGAGGCATACCAGCGATGGGTCTCATCTGATGAGAAGGCCCAAACATATCTGTTAGCTTCTATGACAGACGTGCTAGTCACAAAGCACGATGCAATGACTACATCATTCGATATTATGGAGTCATTGCAAGCTATGTTCGGGCAACCCTCCGAGCAAAAGCGACACGAAGCTGTTCGTTCCGCTATGCTCGCTCGCATGAAGGAAGGTACATCAGTTCGGGAACATGTCCTGAGCATGATGTCCTACTTCAACACGGCAGAAGTCAATGGCGGGGCCATTGATGAACCCAGTCAAGTGAGCATCATACTGACGACTCTTCCGAAGAGTTTCGATCAGTTTAAGAACAACTACGGGATGAACAAGTTAAGGTTTAGTCTCACACAGTTGTTCAATGAGCTCGCTACTTTTGAGTCCATGACCAAGGACAGCAAAAGTAAGACCGGTGAGGCAAATGTTACCGAACCATCTTCCTCCAATAATAAGAAGAGGAAGAGGTCTGTTGGAAAGGCGAAGGGTAAGCCCAAACCCATGAAGGCCCAAAGCAAAAAGAAGGGCACCTCCACCGACCAAGACAAAGCAAAATGTTTCCATTGTAACAAGGTCGGGCACTGGAAGAGGAACTGTCCTCACTACCTGGAGGAGGTAGCCAAGAAGAAGAAGAAAGGTAAATATGATTTACTTGTTCTTGAATCTTGTTTAGTGGAAGATGATTCTTCACCTTGGATTGTTGATTCGGGGGCCACTAACCATGTTTGTTCTTCTTTACAGTGGACTGATTCTTGGACACAGCTAGAGGAGGGAGCCTTCTCCATGCGTGTGGGGTCGGGGGATGTCGTGTCGGCCAAAGCAGTGGGAGCAATAAGATTGCAATTTTGTAATAATAATAGTTTTTTATTATTGAACAATGTTTTTTATATTCCTGGATTTACACGGAATTTGATTTCCGTTTCTAAGTTGTTAGAACAATTGTATTCTGTTTCTTTTAATAATAAGTTTGTTATTATTGGAAAGAATGGTCTGAATATTTGTTCAGGAATTAATAAAAACAATTTGTATGTGTTACGACCGTTAATACATGCTACATTGCTTAACACCGAAATGTTTAAGGATGAAAAACCTAAAACTAAACGACATAAGATTTCTCCAGATAATGACACGTATCTTTGGCATCTAAGGCTTGGTCATATCAACCTTGACCGGATAGACAAACTAGTAAAAAGTGGACCTTTAAGTGAGTTAAAGGTTGGCACCTTACCTGTCTGCGAATCCTGTTTAGAAGGTAAGATGACTAAGAGACCTTTTACTGGAAAAGGGCTTAGAGCTATAGAGCCACTAGAACTCATACATACAGACGTCTGCGGACCGATGAATGTTAGAGCTAGGGGTGTCTATGAGTATTATGTCACATTTATAGATGACTACTCAAGATACGGATATGTCTACCTAATGCAACGAAAGTCGGAAACATTTGAAAAGTTCAAAGAATTCCGAGCTGAAGTTGAGAATCAATTAGGTAAGACTATCAAGTCACTACGATCAGATCGTGGAGGTGAGTACCTTGACCAAGAGTTTGAAGACTTCATGGTCGAGCATAGGATAGTTTCCCAACTCACAGCTCCTGGTACACCTCAGCCAAATGGTGTAGCGGAGAGGAGAAATAGAACCCTGATGGAAATGGTGAGATCTATGATTAGTTTCTCATCATTACCAAATTCCTTCTGGGATATGCGTTAAAAACAGCGGCATACATTTTGAATGTAGTGCCATCCAAATCTGTTCCTAAAACTCCCCTAGAGTTGTGGAATGGTCGTAAAGCTAGTTTACGACATTTTCGCATATGGGGGTGTCCAGCACACGTGCTGAAGAATAGAACTGGAAAGCTAGATCCCAAGTCTGTGGTCTGCTTGTTTGTAGGATACTCCAAGGAGACCAGAGGTGGATACTTCTATAGTCCTGAAGATAACAAAGTATTTGTATCGACAAATGCAACGTTTCTTGAGGATAACTATATAAGTGATCATAAACCTCATTCTAAAATTGTATTAAATGAGTTGGAGCCTGGTGAGACCAGTACTCAGTCAACTAGAATTGTTAATCCATTAATATCTGAAAGTCACATAATTCCTAGTCAGGATACACTACCACCTAGACGAAGTGAGAAGGTTGTGAGACAGCCTGAACGCTATTTGGGTGTAAGTGAGGGACAAGATCTTGTCTCTGCTGATAGTGTGGATGATCCATTGACATTTAAGAATGCAATGGAAGATCCTGATAAAGAGGAATGGCTTAAAGCCATGAATCTCGAGATGGAGTCTATGTACTCTAACTCAGTCTGGGAACTTGTAGACTTATCGAATGGGGTAAAACCCATAGGATGTAAGTGGATCTACAAGAGGAAGAGAGGAGTAGACGGGAAGGTAGAGACCTTCAAGGCAATGCTAGTGGCCAAGGGTTATACCCAGAAAGAGAGGGTCGATTATGAAGAGACCTTCTCGCCAGTAGCCATGTTTAAGTCTATTCGGATTCTCCTATCCATTGCTACCTATTTAGATTATGAAATTTGGCAAATGGACGTCAAGACTACATTCTTGAATGGCAATCTTGATGAAAGCATATACATGATGCAACTAGAGGGATTTGTGTCTCCAGATCAAGAGCAAAAGGTTTGTAAGTTGCAAAGGTCCATTTATGGACTTAAGCAAGCATCTAGATCTTGGAACATAAGGTTTGATGATGTGATCAAAACCTATGGCTTCGAGTAAAATGTTGATGAGCCTTGTGTCTACAAGTGCATCATTGACAAGAAAGTAGTTTTCTTGGTCCTATACGTAGATGACATCTTACTCATTAGGAATGATATAGGAGTGTTGTCTAATGTAAAGGGCTGGCTGGCTAGCCAATTCCAAATGAAAGATTTGGGAGAGGCGAGTTATGTTCTAGGGATCCAACTTATAAGGGATCGTAAGAACAAACTCATAGCATTGTCTCAGGCATCATATATCGACAAGATTCTTATGCGATTTTTGATGCAAAACTCCAAGAAAGGTAATTTACCTTCTACACATAGGGTTCACTTGTCTAAGGAACAGTGTCCTAAGACACCTCAAGAAGTTGAGGATATGAGACGTGTGCCATATGCATCAGCAGTAGGTAGTCTCATGTATGCTATGTTATACACGAGACCGGACATCTGCTACGCAGTGGGAGTAGTCAGCAGGTACCAGTCCAACCCAGGATTAGATCATTGGGTTGCTGTCAAGACTATTCTCAAGTATCTTCAGAGAACGAGAAACTATATGCTAGTGTATTCCGGACAGGATTTGATCCCGTTAGGATATACAGATTCTGATTTTCAGTCAGACAGGGATTCTAGAAAATCCACGTCTGGATCAGTATTCACCCTAGGTGGTGGAGCCATTGTGTGGAGGAGTGTAAATCAATCTTGCATTGCTGACTCCACCATGGAAGCCGAATATTTAGCCGCTTGTGAAGCTGCTAAAAAGGCTGTTTGGCTCCGTAGGTTCTTGAGTGATATGCAAGTTTTTCCAGATCTGGATAAGCCCATCACACTTTATTGTGATAACAGTGGTGCTGTGGCTAATTCCAAAGAACCAAGAAACCACAAGAGAGGGGAGCATATAGAGAGAAAGTATCATCTCATTAGAGAGATAGTGCAAAGAGGAGATGTGATCGTCACCAAGATAGCCTCACAAGACAATCATGCTGATCCATTTACGAAGACCTTACCGGCTAAAGTGTTTGAAGGTCACCTAGAAGGTCTAGGGTTACGAGACATGACTCACATGCTTTAGTGCAAGTGGGAGATTGTTGGGGTTTTTGCCCTAAAGCTTGTAATATGTAAATGTAATTTGAACATAAATAAAAGAAGTAGTATATTCATTCATTTTGTGTCATACTTTATATAACATGTGCACTTAACATCCAAGATTGCCGGATGTAATTTCGAATTGAGTATATGAGTGTCATATATACATAGATTCAGTTTGAAACGAGCAATCTAAAGAGTCCGTAGATAGCAAATAAAGCTGGGTACTTTATTTATGGTTAATCTATAGCTGCGGTCCATTTCGTAGTGTACGGTGATCCTATCCTGGATCATTCATATGTAGATATGAGAATGGAGGCACCTTGTATGATGTGATCATATAGGACTGGGCCATGATCTATATGAATCTCTCACTAAGATCCGTTTAACAATGAGATTCATATATATCAACTAATGATGGCTATATGTGGGTGATCTTAATCCTGAGTGTCTTATCGACTCCTTCAGGTTAGATCGTGGTCTTTGATATACCATGGGTGAGGTCGGAGTTGCATTCTCGATCAATATACTCCGTATGTTGGGATCGCGGTTTGGCTTGTGGCTAGGAAGGTTTGTACACAATAGTGGAATCCACTCCTTCTTGTGAGAAGTAGATGGTAGTTCCCTTAAGGGTTGATTCGGGGCTTGAACAATATGAGCGCTCTCCTAATTCCGTAAGGAATGTAGGATTTATTGTTCATTAGAGAATCAATGGTACTTAATGGAAAGATATGATTAGAGGGGTATAACGGACATTATGACCCAGCTCTAATTATGAACTACTTGTGGAGGATTATACCATATGTAATAGCTATATCGATGGACACTGAGAGTTATTGGTTTGTGTAAAAACGTCTACAGTTGAGAGAGTGCAGCTTCGGGTTTTTAGTGGAATAACACCGAAGTTAATAATCATGAAATATTAATTAAAGAGTTTAATTAATAATTTCAAAGGATTATTGGAGCTCAAAATACTGTGGGTCCATTAGGTCCCCTTGCTAGCCCGATCGATTTAGGTAACAAGGGTCACGGTTAATTAATTGGATTGTCCAATTAATTGTTTTACGAAAGTGACACGTATTTATTCGGGAGTTAATTGAATAATGGGATTATTTAATTAATGAATAATGGTGATTAAATAAATTAAATAATAAGATTATTTAATTATGTAGTTAATCACTAAATGGAGGGTGTTAGTTGATATTTGATTTTGAATAAAATGAGTTAATATGATTATTTTATTTTATTAAATTAAATATTTGAATTTGAATTTAAAATGTTTGAATTCAAAAATAAATATTTAATTAATTTAAAAAAAAGATATGAGATATCTTTGTTTTTTTTAAAAATCAAATAGTTTTCGGTTTTGTTTTTAAAAAGGTATATGAGATATATATTTTTGAATAAAAAGCAAGAGTGAACCGAATTAAATACTAACACAGCAAATTGAAAAAGTAATTTGATTACTAGAAAAAAAAAAGAGAAGTGTGATCGTGATCATCATACACAGCAAATTGAAAAAGTAATTTGATTACTAGAAAACAAATTGAAGAGAAGTGATCGTGCACAGAAAAATTGAAAAGCAAACAAAAAGAAAGAAAAAAAATTAGTGTGCGGTGAGACCACAAGTGCTACACTTCTATTTTTTGTTTTTGCATGTGTATTCTTCTCTTCTTCCTCCATACAGGTCCTGAATATCGTGACGCGCCCACACGCTGTTACCAGTTCCGGGAGATAGCGAGGAAGATCACGTGGTTTAAATCAGGAGCAGTTCGTATCAAAGTGAAGGAGCCTCCTACGTAGGTATGAAAAATAAATTCCTTCACTTTATTATTGTATTTGATTATTACTGTACAAATGGGTTAGTTTAATGATTGCATAAAAATTTTTAAAACCTTCCGCTGCGCAATCTGTAACCCTGGGTTCCAACAACCACCCCCAAGAAGGGTCTGAGTGTCAGAGTATAGTTGCCATCCAGATCTCGAGACCAGGAAATAGCTAAAAAGCCCTCTTGATGCCTCGATCGGGCTACCTCTCCTGAAACGGATTTAAATATCTCCTAATGCCTCGATCGGGCTACCTCTCCTAAAATGGATTTAAATATAAATATTTGTTTTCATTTGCAGGATCAAGATCATCCTGGTAAGAATTCCCTACAAAGCCTGAATGAAGTATAAACAAATCATCAGAGTAAAGTATGAACAAATTATCATCAAGGATGCAGTTTTGGTTCATAGTCAGGACCAGGAATAAAACAAGAGTTTCTCTAGGGAGTCAATTTTTCATTAAAGACAAAGGAGCCTATCCCCCGGTAAGGCAACATCTATCAAAAGTAGAGTCCAACCTCCGAGTACGGGCTAAAAAAAATAACTGTTAATAGAAAAATTCACTCGGGGTGAAAATCTCAGTTAACACCCTCACCCATTATCAGTAGCAGCGGCGGGGTAGGTACCCTCGGTACCGGGGTCCCTCTTTTAGTATGATCGAGGTCGACTGACCAAAGAATGGATAAAGGACACAAAGGGACCGGGAGAAGTAAAACGAACACTATTTTATTTAATCAACTACTACCATAGGTTTACAATATGAATACATATATATCTCTCACTCTTTTTCACTCTTTTACACAGGATGGAGATGGAGAAAACGTCCGTGTCGATAATTGGATTTTTCTCCAGTGATTGTCAATGGACTATCACTGGTTTCCAGGAATCTCCCGGATCTCTCTTTCTTTCTGGTGATCAAGAATCTTTGAAAAGTCTCCCTTTCTTTACCCTTCAATGCCGTATATATAGCACTCCCCTAATCTCCTCAAAATCAGATCATTTTCAATGAAGATTATAGAGAGTCCTATATTAAGCGTTGAAAGGCATTTGCGTGAAGCTGAAAGCTCGGGATTAGATCCTGTTAATCAATGGTGAATTCAAATTATGATTCGATCGACCATAGGGTCATTGATGGCGCTTTATTTTGGCGATGGAGTCAACTTTCCTTCTTCGTGAAGCTTAATGGCGGTAGAGTCAACTTTTCTTCTTCGTGGAGCTTGGAGGGAGATTCTGATCGTGAGTTCTGATGGAAGGTAGCGCTGACACCCCATTTTGATGAACTAATTCTACTTCCTGCTGGAATGGTGTTCGTGTCTTCATGTTCCTTATCGTATTGCTTAGGAGGTAAGGTACTTGCCTTGGAAGAGCCCTGGATGATCATACTGAGCGTCAGACGGGAGTCGAGGTAACACCAAGGTGGGTATCGAGGTAGGTATGGAGGTACCTGATACCTTGATCGATGCCGAGATGTTTACGGGGTGCTGGGCGTGCGAGCTATCATCGTGCTAGTCTTGAGCTGGTATCAGGAGCTTCAGTAGGGCGAGATACATACTTTTAGGGATGATATCCTATCTACATTGATAGATAGTTGAGGTCCTGACCTTATCAAGTATCGGTTCCATCTAGGTAGTGGTTTCATTCTCACTGGTTATCTTGAATATCAAGATGATCTTTCCTAGATAGATTCTCGTTGGAAAATTCTCCTTTGGTCCCTTGCCAGAAAAAACTGTTAACAGAAGTCCCCTCTGACTTGAACACCAGTATCGGGTTGGGGTTGGAGTCAGGATAGATAGCACTTGGAGAATTTTTCGTAACGTCTCATAGGAGGGATTCTTTTCTTTGCACGCTGATTTACATCCCACGTGGCTAATCAGGGTAAGCCGAATTCAAAAGGGAAATATTTTGGGGGCACACATTTCTCGAAACTGATCCCTCCATGTCACCAATTTTACCGCGGCATTAATTACTCTTTCTGGCCGTTACAAGTAATCATCCCTATATAAACTCTGGTGCCTTCGCAAGTGATTCTTATGAAGCAAACTTCCTGATAGAGGTTTTCTAGCAAAAAGAAAAACCTAGCCTCAACCTTCAACTTCTCCCTTTTCTCTAGAAATCACTCTCTGAAACTGTCATTATGTCTTCACCTGGTGGCGATAGCATTGAGCAGCTCTTTGACGGCGACGCGGTGGCCGGCGGGAGCCTCGCCCCTAGGAAAAGGGCTCACAATAGCAGTGACAGTGGGGACGACGTTCCTTTTCAACGTCGCCGTTCCAATCGGAACATCGCAATTGGGACAGGCTTCTCGAACAACTCTGAGACTCTGGTTGATGTCAACCAGGAGTCGAGTGAAGAAGTAGATGCCGTCGGGATTGGTGGGAGCCAGGCCGGTGAAGTAACTAACACCGCTGGAAGAGTACTAGCTCTTCCATATGAGTATAGATGTGTCCCTCCTTCTACTAGTACTCCGGAAACTATTAAACGTTTACGGAGAGATTTCAATATCCCAAAGAGATCATTATTGCTATCCCTCCACGGGAGTATGATATGTATTCTCCATCTGCCGGCGAGGTCCCGATTCATACGGCAGCCTTTGATTGTGGAGTCAGGCTACCCCTCCACCCCACCTTATGTAGGGCGCTACATGCCTTATAGTTAGCTCCCCTCCAGTTGACACTAGGATTTTGGAGGCATTTGGTGGGGTTCCTCATTTTATGGAGGGAGCAATGTCAGAAGGACAACATCGATCGGGAACCAAGTCCAGATGAGATTGGATATGTGTTCCAGATTACCGCTAATGCCCCAGGTCCAAAGGGGCAATTCTACGCTAGTGCAAAAAAAAAGTTTGCAATTTGTGGTACCGGGGGCCAAAAAAAATGATACCTCCTGGAAGGAGGAATGGGTCATCCTCGGAGGTGAATGGGGAACCTCGGTTCATATCTGAGGGTCTGAGTTTCGAGTTCCCACTATTTTCAGTGGCAAGCCCGCGTTGGAGAAGAGCAAGTTATCTGGAGAATCGAATAAAATCTTGCGGGCTATCATGGCCCGTCATTATATTAACATGAAATTTCCCATCACGGAGGCTTTCGAGGCAAAGAGAGTGGATCACTACCTTTGCATTTCTGGAGCTTTTCCAGGTAGAAAACTTTTCTGACTTTGCTCAGTTTATCTTTTTTTATTGACTCTATGAAATTGACTCTGGCTATCTTTGTAGTTTCAGCAGTATCTCTATCGGTTCCTGAGATGGAGACCCACCAAGTAGGCGATACTGTTGATTCTCCTCCGTCTTCCCCTATCAAGATTCCAATCAGTTCCGATCTCGATACAGGGGTTGGAGTACCTACCAGCTCTGATAGGATCCCGGTCGGGGTATCAGGATCGCCAGCTCCGTCTCTTCCTACCTCGGCTAGGTCGCTGGAGGCTTTTACAGCCAAATTGGGGAGGTATCGAGGTGCTTCCAGCCGGGTACAAGAGGTTTCACCCCTTAGACCAGTTAATGCTGTAGCAGCCATTGATGCTAGTGCCTCAGCTTATTCTGCTTCTCCCGTTGTGGCATCTTGTCAGCCTAAACCGGTCAAGAAAAACTCTGATTCTGCTATGAAGAAGCGGGTCGTACCTCGAGATAAGGCACGGTTGAGGTCGAAGGACAGCAGCCAGGATAAAGTTCTGGCCCACTTCGTTGCTTCCTGCCCAGGTGGGGGCCTAGATGTCATGACCGCCACGCTGACTGAGCTTCTAATTTGAAGGGGTCTGTCCTTCTAGCTGAGGTAAGCTGTCTTATTTTAATCCTTTGTTCAGGTAAGAGGTTAAGAATATTCTGACAAGTGCATTGTTTTTGTCAGGCTTTTAAATTCAATGTGGCCATGAGCCAATAGGTTGGCCTCTTTCTAGAGCAAGTCAGGGGTGCTATAGCAGAGCTGGAGAGGTCTAAAAGGGAGCTTGCTAAGGATGCTCAGGGAATGGAAGTTCTAAACCAGTCACTGGCGAATACCTAAAAGGAAGCCGACGAGGCGAAGGTTGACAGGGAGAGGATGCAGCATGCCCTGGATATGGAGAAGCTCAGGTCCCTCCGTCGCAAGGAGGAGAGGGATATTGCGAAGGAGAGAGTAGTGGAGCTGGAGAAAGAAATCCAGTCCCTTCGAAGTAGCATGGCCAATCTAGATGCCCAGGTAGACACCGCCTTCGGGGACAGTTACGTTTTTGCTGGCTACCAGGTGGCTCTAGCTCTTCCTCCTCCGTTTGATCTAGGTGACATCGCTGGCTGGAATCGGGAGGAGATCATGGCAAAGGCTGCTCAGCTAGCTAGGGTAGCACCTTCTGATGTGGCTGGGATCTCCCAGGTTGTTGGAGATATTGGAGTAGTAGGAGGACCGGACTAGGGCTCTATCTCCCTTCTTCCACCAAGCAATGCTGGGTCAGCTCCAAATCTGAAGGATCCTGAGGTTGGTGTGGCTCAGGCGGGAGGAGGGGTTTCTGCCTCCCTTTCTTCTCCAGTAGAGTCTGGTAATGAGGTAGAAGATCGGCCTGCTACTGATGATGGAGAAGCTGTCTTGCCTATCTCATCATCTGACCCTGCCCAAGAAAAGGAAAGTCAGGCTGCTCTGATCGAGGAAGTTGGAGGGGAGCTTCAAGAAGATCCATCTCTAATGGAAATTCTGGTTACTGTAGGTGCCCAGGAAGCAGACGGGGCTCCATCCAGTATTAAAGGAGGGGAAACCATAACTGGTGGAGCTGGCGAGGAGACGGCCACTCAGGAGCAGGAGGATGTTTGATCCAGCTTGATCCCTTATTCAGTAGCACCTAGATAATGTTATCTTTTTATAGCCCGTGATCGGGGGATGGGCTCCCCGGTTTTAGTAATGAGAACTTCTTTATTTTTCTTGACTTCATGCGTGTACAGTTTATCTCATCCCAGGTTGAAATGCTTGTTCCGGGATGATTCTTAGTACCCAAGTGGGAATTTGGTGATCTGGGAGTTAATACCGCGAATGGTCCGGGAAAAGTACCAAGATCTCAACCGGTCATAGATCGGGGCGCTTCATTTTTTATAGGTTTCCATATAGGCATTATTGGTTCGGATTTTGTATTCAACTGTCCTTCCAGATGTCGATCCAGGATAGGTTCGATTATCCCGATCATTAAGCCTTGAGGGGAAAGCACACTTCGTGAGGCTTCCCCTTCCCGTGTATCGAACGTTGTGTACATAAATGACTTTATCCTCTCATTTTCAATATTCGATCTTTCCCTTTATTAATACCCCTTATCTATTAGATAGGTCTTCAAACAATCCCTTTTTCCTTTGTAGCATGCAGTCTCAATAGGTTAACCGATGATCGTCGTATCACCTGACATTGTGGGAGGGGGAGGAGGTGTCGGCTCTGTTTCTAGCAGAATGCTTGGTATTGTGGAAGGAGCTGTACTTGGTGGATTTAATTACCAGAGGAACAGGGAAAGTAGAGATTCCCAGGATCAGGATGAATGGTGGGCTCTGATGCTGCGGCCTTGCCAATGGTATAGGCATTACCCGGTCGAGCCACGCCTCTGTGCCCCGTTGCATCTTGGACGTGGGGGAGGGGGGGGGGGAATCCTTATTTCCTTTTTATTCTTACTGATCCTAAAACGGCCTCTGCTTCTACCTCCGGGGTTTGTGGCAGCACCGTCCATATAGATTCTGATTTAAATCAATGTTGCTAGGTAGGCAGATATAGTAAGTAGGTGAGAAGTTAGAGAGGGAACTGGCTGTTTTAGACCTCCAATTTATTTTCTTGTCTCTTTCTTTCTTGTATCTTGTATGTAGCTTAAAATAAGGGCAGGGTTTCCCGATTTGATCAATGAAAAGAAAAACTCACTTCCATCTATATCTGTCGATTTAATTTAGTCATACGCTTCTGATTGTAGCATAGACTCGGGCAAGAGTCCCCAGCATAAACTTGACTTAATAAAAACTTGGTAACTCATAAAATCTGATGAGAATGAAGCAGTTGATCGGTACCATGGTACCTCGCACTCAAGTTCTGAGAGTCTTGGCGGCATGGCGAGTAGTCTGGCAAAAATAGGAAACTCGTCGAATGATTGAGTACCTAGCTTTCCTGTTCATGGAACCTGGGTCCCCAGGGAAGTATTCTGGCGAAACTGGGTACCTCACTATTTTATTTGTAGGAGCGTTGGTGCCTTGGCGAATCAAAAATTTGGTGAATCTCAGTACCTCGCCTTCCTGTTTTAGGAATCTTGGTACTCTGGCGAAAACGACGGCATACGAGGTACCTCGCACTCCTGTTTGTAGGAATCGTGGTATCCTGGCAAAACAAATTGGCGAATAAACACCGGTAGCAAGATCCGGGTAGGCAACTAAGGCCACTTTAGCACCTGGTCTTTCTCGGCGGGAGGTGGTGCCCGACCAAGGCCTTGATCTAGCTGGCAACTATGCTCTTACTATCCAGATCCTTCTTAGCGGGGGATGGTGCCCGGCCAAGGTCTGATCCATCGGGCAACTATGCTCTTACGTACTGGATCCTTCCTAGCAGGGGTGGTACCCGGCCAGGGCAACAGGAAGGCCATATGGTCCTTCCTGGTCTTGAGGCGATCATACTTGGGTACCTTGCATTCCTGTTTGGAGGAATCTTGGTATCCTGGCGAAAACGATGGCGAATAAACACTGGCAGCAAGATCCAGGTAGGCAACTAAGGCCACTTTAGCACCTGGTCTTTCTCGGCGGGGGGTGGTGCCCGGCCAAGGCCTTGATCTAGCTGGCAACTATGCTCTTACTATCCAGATCCTTCCTAACGGGGGCTGGTGCCCGGCCAAGGTCTGATCCATCTGGCAATTATGCTCTTAAGTACTGGATCCTTCCTAGCGGGGGGTGGTACCTGGCCAGGGCAGCAGGAAGGCCATATGGTCCTTCCTTGTCTTGAGGCAAACCTCTTAGATTGACTGATCCGATCTAGGTTATCGAGAGTGCTATGCAGCTATCCTGGTTTTATGGAGATCCTCTTGGAGGGATCTATCCGGTCCAGGGCATCAGGGATACTATACAGCTCTTTTAGTCTTAAAGCGACAATCATGGGGAATTCAATTGGTGACGTAAAGCAAGTGGATGAAGACAAATGTAGGCAGGAACAAATGGAGAAATAAAACTTCTTTATTGATGATCAAAGAAAAAAGGAATACAAGTACTCACGACTATTAGTATCTTCTGACAGTCGTTTAGGAATAATCCTGGCCGACTTGCCTTGCAGAATTTATGGGTAGAATCTCTTGAGATGATCAGCATTCCAAATGTGGTCTACTGGATATCCGTCCATATCATTCAACTTGTAGGCCCCACCCTGGATCACCTTTTTGATTAGGTAAGGACCTTCCCAATTAGGTGATAGCACCCCGTCCGACCTCTTCCGGGTATTCTGGGTAACCTTTATGAGCACCATATCCCTTTCTTTAAAGCTTCGACTTCTCACTTTATTGTTAAAGTAACGAGCAATCCGGTTCTGGTAAACCGTTACTCTTTCGGCTACCCTGTCCTGCTTCTCCTCTAGGAGGTCCAGGCTGGCCCTCAGCTTGTCCTCATTTCCATCGAGGTCAAAATGTTACACCCGGAAGGAGACGAGCTTGTGCTCTATAGGAAGGATGGCTTCTACCCCGAAAGCTAGCGAGTAGGGGGTTTCTCCCGTAGCGGTCCTTTTGGTGGTGCGATATGCCCATAGTACGTCCGGGAGTTCATCAGCCCATCTTCCTTTCTTCTGCTGAAGTTTTTTCTTGAGGAGCCTCTTGATGATTTTGTTTGTGGCCTCCACTAGGCCATTAGTCTGGGGGTGCGCCACGGACGCGAAGCGGAGTTCAATCCCCAAACTTCCACATAATTCCTAAAATCTGGCGTTGTCGAACTGCTTACCCAAATCTGTGATGATGACCATCGGAGTCCCGAATAGGCAAACCACATTTTTCTTGATGAACTCTGTTGTGTTTGCTTCAGTAATTCTGGAGAGAGGTTCTGCTTCCACCCACCTGGTGAAGTAATCAATAGCCATGATTGCATGCTTCTGTTGACCTGGCGCAGTTGGGAGGGGTCTAATTAGGTCCACTCCCCAGAATGCAAACGGATACGGTGAACTGATGGTTCATAACCGTTCTGGAGGTAAGTGATACACGTTGGCTGTTTTCTGACACGGCTCACAAGACTGTACGAACTGCCTTACGCCATGGTACAAAGTTGGCCAGAAATATCCCATGCGTAGCACCTGGTAAGCCAATGCTTCTCCTCCGATATGATTTCCACAGTCTCCGGAATGCACTTCCCTCACTGCCCAACTCGCATCCTCAAGATGTAGGCATCTGAGCAAGGGGAGTGATCCACCTCTGTGGTAAAGGTGCCCCTCTATCAAGCGGTATCGAACCGAGGTTTTTTTGATCTTGCGAGCTTGATCGAGGTTTTCTGGGAGCTTTTCTAATTGAAGGTATTCCACGATAGGATCCATCCAGCATGGAAATCGCTCCACGTGGTTTACTTCCTTGCCTTCAGAAATGCTTGATACAGTGATTACCTGGAGCAGAACTCCTTTCGGTAGCGCTTGTCCTCCATTGGCAGCTATCTTGGCTAGGACTTCAGCTCGATGATTCTACTACCTAGGTATCTGCTCGATCCTGAAACCCTTGAAGTGAGGCAATAGCTCTTGCACTTTTTCGAGGTAGGCTATCATGTTATCCCCTTTGGCCTAGTATAAACCAGTTATTTGGTTGACTACCAGCTGTGAATCACATTTGGCAAGGAGGTAATCAGCTTCCAGCTCTATTGCCGCTCTCATCCCTGCTAACAAGGCCTCATATTCAGCCTCATTATTGGTGGTGTTAAACCCGAATCTGAAACAATGGCAGCATTTGACTTTCTCTAGGTCTGTTAGAATGACCCCACCTCCACTTCTTGCCTGATTTGATACTCCATCGGTATACAGGATCCAAATGTTTCGATTGGTGGGCCAATCTGCAGGCTCTTGTTCCTTCGAAGGAGCTCGAATCGGGCTCGGGGGAGCACCCTGATCGGGGATCTCACTGAATTCTACCATGAAATCTGCCAAAGCCTGAGCCTTGATGGTAGTCCTGGCTTTGTATTTGATGTTGAACTGGGTAAGCTCAAGGGCCCACAGCACGAGTCTTCCTGATACATCCGGCCTTTGAAGAAACTGTCGCAAAGGTTGATCAGTGACAACCACGATGGTGTGAGCAAGGAAATAAGGGCGAAGCTTCCTGGCTGCTACTACCAGTGCAAAGGCGAGCTTCTCCAAGAGAACGTAGTTCTTTTCTGATTTGGTTAGGGCGCTGCTCACATAATAGACAGGGCGCTGGGCTCCATCTCCGCATTCTTTCACTAAAGCTCCACTGGCGGCGGTTTCAGACACTGTCAGGTATAACTGTAGTTCTTCTCCTGGTACCGAGCTAGCTAGCATGGGCGGGCTAGTGAGGTACTCTTTTAATGACTGCAAAGCTTGCTCACTGCCTTGGTCCCATTTCATGTTCTTCCCCTGTTTAATTGCCATAAAGAACGGGATACACTTGTTAGTGGACCGCGATATGAAACGGTTCAGGGCTGCGATCCGCCCAGTCAAACCCTGCACTTGTCTGAGTGAGGTGGGAGATTCAAGATCCAAGATGGCTTTGATCTTTTCGGGATTAGCTTCAATTCCTCTCTCGTGGACCAAGAATCGGAGAAATTTCCCGGCTGTAACCCCAAAGGCTCATTTAGCCGGATTCAGACGCATCTGATTTTCCCTGACTATCTGGAAAGTCTGGCGGAGGTGGTCTTGGTGATGTTCAGCTATCTGAGACTTCGTGATCATATCATCGATATATACCTCCATCGACTTCCCTATCAGGCCCCTAAATAAGCGGTTGACCAGGTGCTGGTAGGTAGCTCCAGCGTTCTTGAGCCCGAAGGGCATAACTCTGTAGCAGTACAGGCCCTGCCCGGTTATGAAACTGGTCTTATCCTGGTCAGCTGGGTGCATCACGATCTGGTTGTATCCTGAGAAGGCATCCATAAAGCTTAGGAGCTTGTTGCCCGCAGTAGAATTGACCAGTTGGTCGATCTTCGGTAGCGGGAAGCTATCCTTCGGTCAGGCGCGGTTGAGATCTGTGTAGTCGACACATATGTGCCACTTCCCGTTTGCTTTGGTTACCATGACTACGTTGGCAATCCATTCGGGGTACCGAGACTCCCTGATGAACTCTGCCTTTAGTAGTTTGTGTACCTCCTCTTTCACCGCAGCATTTCTTGCTTGGTTGAAATGCCTTCTCTTCTACTTGACTGGCTTGAAGGTGGGATCCACCGCTAACCTATGTGTTGCTAAGGCAACCGGTATTCCCAAGATCTCCTCATGACTCCATGCAAAGATGTCGTTATATTCTCGCAGGAGCTTTATCAGAGCCTCTTTTACTTTTGTCTCCAATGCAGAACCTATCCTGACAACCTTGGAAGGATCGGCCTCCCTGATAGGTATCTCTTCTAACTCTTCTGCAGGATGGCTACTGGCCTATCCTTTTTCTTCTTCTTCCCTGATTTCTTTGTCGGGGAGTTTGGAGTAGATCCTATTTTAATTGAATCTGTTTCACCTTCAACATCTTTTTTTGGGAACTGGTGACCTTGGTTGATGGTTATCTGCACGCATTGCTTAGCCAGGGCGGCTGGATTGGTAGATACTGCATAACACTTGCGTGCAACCTGTTGATCTCCTCTCACTTCACCCACATTGTCTCCTACTGAAAATTTTAGGACGTTATGATATATTTATAGACTCCTTTAAGAGCAGATATGTAGGGTCTTCCCAGTATGGCGTTGTAGGCGGGCGGGGTGTCTACTATAACGAAATCCGTCATCAGGTTCTGCTGTAGTGGCACTGTCCCTACTATTACCGGTAGGATCATAGACCCGGTGGGAATCAGTGAGTCTCCTGTGAACCCGTATAATAGGGTAGTACACCTATTGTAGCATGGTCTTTTCAGGTTGAATTGCTCCAAAGCACTTTTGAAGAGGATATCAACGCTACTGACTGTGTCAATCAAGACACGATAGACCAAGTTGTTGGCTATCAGCAAAGTGATGACCATAGGGTCATCGTGGGGCTGTACGGTGTTGTACACATCCTCTTCTATGAAGATGATCTGTGCAGTAGGAGAAAACTGAGGTGGTCCCCTAGTAACTTTGAAAACATTATGGCTTGCTTCCAATCTGGCAGCTTTCCTGGCATGGTTTTTTCGAGCATTGTTAGAGATTCTGGCTAGAATGGGACCTCCGCTGATGGTATTGACCATGTGGATCTGCTCCATCAGATCTTTCCCTTTCGCTTTCCTTCCTTCCTCATATGCCTTGATATCGGCCTGGACCTCCTTTCCAGTACGTATATTGTCGCATACCTGTTGGAGGAGTTCCTCGAAGCAACCTCCCCTAACCAAGGCTTCGATCTGGTTCCGCAGACTATAACACTCCAAGGTATTATGACCCGTATCCTCAAGGAAGTCACAATACTTGTAGCGGTTCCGCTGATCAGCTGGTACCTTCATTGGGCCTGGCTTTCTAAGCAGTCCCTTGCCGCGGATGGTGAGGTAGATAGTTTCACGAGATGCGTTCAAGGGGGTGTAATGTGAGTATCCCCTTTCATCTCTATCGACCCGGGCTACTTCCTTAGGTGGAGGTGTAGCTCTGGGTGAAGTCCGCCTGACTGGGTACCGGTTCCGCTGGGGCTGGTAATGCAGCGACAGATATGCAGACTTGTTGGGAGGTCTGTTCTGACTTTTCTGAACTGGTACTGGCTTGAGCGCCTCCCTCTTCTGGCACTTGGCAATCCTCATATCATCATGCTCCATTTTGACTCAGAGCTATTAGTCTATCTCGACCTGCTCTAGAGCTATGTTATAGGCTTCCTGGTAGGTCCCTGGGGGATGTTTGGCAAAGGATCTGAACAGCCTACCTGCCCATATGTTCCTTCTGAAATTGGCCAAAGTCTCCTTTTCCACGAAGACCCCCATCTAGATCACTTCCTTGTGGAACCTCTCTACGTAGGCTCTGAGCGTTTCACCTCGCTTCTGGACCATATACCTGAGATGAATGGGATCCTTGGGGTGAGGTTCGATACCCTGAAACTGGGCACAGAAGTCAGTAGTCAATCTGGTGAATGAATCAACGCTCCCCGCCGGTAGTTTCCTGAACCATGTCTTGGCACAGTAAGTCAGCGTGGTAGGGAACATTCTGCACATGGCGGCCCGGGTAGCATTCTAAACCTCCATCTGGTGAATAAAACTCTCTAGATGGCTCAGGGGATCCTCGGTTCCAGAAAATTTATCGGTTGGCATCTTGAATTTGGGAGGTAGTTCTGCCTCCTTGATCCTCCTCGAGAAGGGAGCGTTCATCTCTCCCAAAGGATCTTTCCTGTTCTCCCGGTGCTTACCCTTCTTCAGCTCCTGGATCTCCCTTGCCATTCTGGCGGCCTGGTCCCAGATATGCTTGTTGCCATTATTTCTTGATTCCACCTCAGAATCTCGGTCGTCAGATCCCCCCGATGTCGCAGAGGTTTCATCTTGCTTCTCTCCACGGGGAGGGTCTTCTCCGACATCCCTGTTGCTATCTCCTGCCACCGAACGAGGGCACCTCCTGGTCGCCTCTTGTCGAGGCTGTCTAAAGGAAGCTTCTGGTTGGACCAGATGGTAACACTCCCTAGGCGGGAGATCAATGGCGGATCTAGCGCGGCGGGGTTGATGACCTATAAGATTTCCTGGAACCAGGGGTGCTTGTCCGAGTCTATCATGGACCGATAGTATTGGGGGCATGGGCACCAGTCTATCATGGATTGGTATAGGAGGTGGTGGTCCCAACCTGTCGAAGGTAGGTACCCTGGTACCTTGCCGATTGGCCTGTCCCCTGGGATCAGGTAGCGCAGGATGATTGGTACTGTCTTCGGCGGCCATTCAGAGGCGAATGCTCTCTATAAAGGTCGCGACCTGTTGGTCTAGGTTGGTAGGTCCAGCTGCTGGGGTAGTAGGTACCTGAGGGGTAGCCTGCACGGCAGCTGACAGCTTTGAGGCGGGTTTGTGACCCTTTCCTCCATTCTTCGGCTTCTGACCCTTTCGGGTTGAAGCGTTCGACTGATGTCCTGACGGGTCAGGATGATCCTGAGAGGATCGGAGCTTAATTCTGATAATCTAGCAAGAAAATGAGACACACATGCTTTCTTTTGAAAGTGTGGTTATCCCATAGACGACGCCAAAAAGTGTTAACAGAAAAATTTACTTGGGGTGAAAATCTCAGTTAACACCCTCACCCACTACCGGTAGCAGCGGCGGGGTAGGTACCTTCGGTACCGGGGTCCCTCTTTTATTATGATCGAGGTCGACTGACCAAAGAATGGATAAAGGACACAAAGGGACCGGGAGAAGTAAAACGAACACTGTTTTATTTAATCAACTACTACCATAGGTTTACAATATGAATACGTACATATCTCTCACTCTTTTTCACTTTTTTACACAGGATGGAGATAGAGAAAACGTCTATGTCGATAAGTGGATTTTTCTCCAGTGATTGTCAATGGACTCTCACTGGCTTGCGGGAATCTCCCGGGTCTCTCTTTCGTTCTGGTGATCAAGAATCTTTGAAAAGTCTCAATTTCTTTACCCTTCAATGCTGTATATATAGTACTCCCCTAATCTCCTTAAAATCCGGTCGTTTTTAATGAAGATTATAGAGAGTCCTATTTTAAGCATTGAAAGGCATTTGCGTGGAGCTGAAGGTGTGGGATTAGATCCCGTTAATCAATGGTGAATTCAAATTATGATTCGATCGACCATAGGGTCATTGATGGCGCTTTATTTTGGCGATGGAGTCAACTTTCCTTCTTCGTGGAGCTTGATGGCGATGGAGTCAACTATCCTTCTTTGTGGAGCTTAGAGGGAGATTCTGATCGTGAGTTCTGATGGAAGGTAGCACTAACACCCCATTTTGATGAACTGGTTCTGCTTCCTACTGGAATGGTGCTCGTGTCTTCATGTTCCTTATCGAATTGCCTGGGAGGTAAGGTACTTGCCCTGGAGGAGCACCGGATGATCATACTGAGCATCAGGCGGGAGTCGGGGTAACACCAAGGTGGGTATCGAGGTAGGTACGGAGGTACCTGATACCTTGATCGATGCCGGGATGCTTGTGGGGTGCTGGTGTAGGGAAAAATTAACTAAAACCGCAGCGGAAGGCGAAAAGTAGATTTTCGTATAGTTTAAAATTTTTCTAAAGATTTGAACCTTAACCCTTTAATTAATTAAACACAAATATACGGTTAGAGTTAAATACCTCTTGTCGCGTGATCGATTGACCTACGTCGATGGTAATCCGCAAGATCTTCAATCCTAGCACGTACGTGAATTACCTAGGAGCGTGGTCTCCCTTTTTTTCTTTGTATTGCTTACCAGAGAATGGATGTATGGAACTTCTGATCCTGATCTTCAATCCCAAAACAACAAGAGCCTAGAAAAATAGTTCCGGTCACTTTTGAATTCACAATCGATATGATTGGAACTCGCGTAACCCTAAATCGAAAGTGTGCACAAAACCTTTTGATGTTAAAGGCTTGCAAGTGCACTATCGAATTAAAACTTATTTTTCTTTTACTCTCTTGGTCGAAATTCTACGTATATTGAGTAAGATTTTTATTTTTCAAAGCAAACAAAAATCTCTCTCACTCAAGCTTCTTGGTGGCCGAAATTTATCACCTTATATTTATAAGGTGACCAAAATTTCTCCTTCTCAAAATAGGGTTGGCCGAATTCTTTGTGTAGGAAATCTAGGGTTGGCCAATTTCCTTACTTGAAAAAGAATTGTGCTTTTCCCTAATTCCTGTCAATTTAAGAATCCTAACCCTTATAGGACTAGGGTGGCCGAATTCTTTGTGTGGTATGGAGTGTATGTGGACTTAATTCTTACCACATTAGGACTCCTATCACTTAAAAGAATTCTAACCCTAATCCAACACATAGTATTTTATTTACTGATCAGGAAAAGATTTTGATTTAAACTATTAATTAATTAAATAATTCATTAATTTCCATTTAATCAAAACAATAAAATAAAATAATATCTTGGGCTATTTTATTAGCCTTGCCGCCCACACCATATATACATGGGCCTAATATTATTTTTCTTATTTTATTTAATCCATTAGACTTTAAATAAAAGCCCACATGTGAACCAGACTTATTCTTACTAAAAGAAACAAGCCCACATGTCTCCTTTTAATATATTAATATAATAGAGCAGCCCATTAAATAAATAATAGACATATTATATTCTTAATATATCAAATGCAATTCTAGATGGACCCATAAATTGGTTTGGTAGAATATATCAAGTGATCCATGCAAGTACATGTGGATTGTGGATCTTGGCGGGCTATCTAAATTTAAGCTTCAATAGACATAACCTAATCACAATCAACAAATGATTCACTTAGGTCCGATCTATTAATTTTAACTCATTCCACTAAAGAGCTAAAATTGAACTCTTAAATAAAGATAGAATAAGGAGATGTTTCTCATTCATACCCTAGACAATCTTATAGGAGATGGTGTATCCTCGTGAATAATATCAGTAATCGCCAAGAGCTCATAGACCGCCTATACCTCTCCAAGTTACCATATTTCCTCATATGACCACATTTTGAACTTGGATATTTTGACTTGTCCAGAAGCCATATCTTCAATAATCATTATTGAAAACTCAACGTTGAGATTTAATATCCAATACCTCAAAACATCCATATGATGATATTATACTCTCATTTAATAAATGGAGCCACGATGTCCATATCTATAAATGAAGTCCTCTATCGATTAACAAATGAATACCACCAAACTATCGAGGATAGACTATGCTATATAATCGTACTCATTGATAGCTCAAATGATAACACTTGCAACCATAAGTCCATCATTTATCTCAGGATTAAGATCGACTCTCCGGTTGTCCTAATAATGAAAAGACTTATATCTAGTGACGGTTCTAGATAAAGTATTTCATTGTGATCCAGTTCAATGCACCCAGTGCACTAGATTCTTTACTCGAAAACCTTTTAATGATTTTAGACTCATCATAACTCATTTGATCCCACTCAAATGCTAGTAAAAGAATTCTACAACTTTATCTAGATAGAGGTGCCCAACCTTTAATTAAGGTATGAACGTTATTTAAGACTAACTAAAGAATTGTGTCTACCTCACACATATCCAGATGTATGAACAATTCTTCATTTCTCATAGTCTTTTGACCTTATGATTATTTACCTTGACAATTATAATAATAAATGCTATAAGTATTTGTAAGAATCAGAAAACACTTTATTAATATGAAAAGATTGTCAATAACAATATTACACTCTTGCTATTAAGCATAATCCTAACAGCTGGGCGTGCGAGCTATCATCATGCTAGTCTTGAGCTGGTATCAGGAGCTTCAGCAGGGCGAGATACATACTTTCGGGGATGATATCCTGTCTAGATTGATAGGTAGTCGAGGTCTTGACCTTATCAAGTATCGGCTTCATCTATGTAGTGGTATCAATCTTACTAGTTATCTTGAATATCAAGATGATCTTTCCTAGATAGATTTTCTGCTGACGCGATTTTGGTGATCGTCACGTCTCCTCTATGAACAATTTCCCTTAAAAGTTGATATTTCCTTTCTATGTGTTTACCTCTCTTATGACTTCTTGGTTCTCTCGATTTAGCCACTGCTCCACTGTTGTCACAGTGTATAGTGATATGCTTATTCGCATTAGGAACCACTTCCAAGTCAATCCAGAATTGGCGGAGCCAAACAGCCTCTTTTGCAGCTTCGCAGGCCGCAACATACTCAGCTTCCATGGTGGAATCAGCAATACAAGATTGCTTGATACTCCTCTATATGACTGCTCCTCCTCCAATGGTAAACACATATCCTGATGTGGATTTTCTAGAGTCAGAATCCGACTGGAAATCAGAATCTGTATACCCAACGGGAATTAAATCCCCTCCAGAGTATACAAGCATATAATCTCTAGTTCTTTTAAGATACTTGAAAATATACTTGACTGCCGTCCAGTGATCAGGACCAGGTTTCGATTGAAACCTGCTAACTATGCCAACAGCAAAACAAATATCTGGTCTAGTACAGAGCATTGCATACATGAGACTTCCAACTGCCGAGGTATATGGAACTCTACTCATGAATTGCTCTTCACGCTCATTCTTAGGAACCTGTTCCTTAGAAAGTTTGATTCCATGTCTAAAAGGTAACATACCTTTCTTGGAATCTTGCATGGAAAATATAGACAAGATTTTATCAATGTATGAAGCTTGGGATAATGCAATCGTTCTATTCTTTCTATCCCTTATTACTTGGATACCAAGAATATAACTTGCTTCTCCTAAGTCCTTCATATCAAATTGTTTTGCTAACCATTCTTTTATTGATGTCAATACACCTACATCGTTTCCAATGAATAGTATATCATCAACATAAAGAATGAGGAAAACCAACTTGTCGCCTTTAATCCTTTTGTATACACAAGGTTCGTCAGGGTTTTGAATAAATCCAAAACCTTTCACAGCTTGATCGAACCTTATGTTCCAGGATCTGGATGCTTGCTTCAGTCCATATATGGACTTTTGCAATTTGCATACTCTTTCCTCTTGGTCCTTTTCAATGAATCCTTCTGGTTGCATCATGTAGATGCTCTCGTCAAGACTTCCATTAAGGAAAGTTGTCTTGACGTCCATTTGCCAAATCTCTAGGTCTAGAGATGCTGCAATGGATAAGAGTATCCTAATGGATTTAAGCATGGCCACAGGAGAGAAGGTTTCCTCGTAATCGATACCTTCTTTCTGTGTATAACCTTTAGCTACCAGTCTAGCTTTAAAGGTTTCCACCTTACCATCCATACCTCTTTTCCTCTTGTAAACCCATTTACACCCAATGGGTTTATCCCTTTAGGCAAGTCTACAAGGGACCAGACTTTGTTATTGAACATCGATTCAATCTTAGATTGCATTGCCTTTTGCCAATGGCGACAATCAACATCCTCCATTGCTTCCTTGTACGTGTAGGGATCATCGTCGACCAGGCACAGATTCTCCTAGACCGATGTATCTTTCGGGTTGTGTTATAACCCTCCCACTACGACGAGGAATGGTAGGTTGTTGAATTTGTGTTGGAGTGGAACTTACAATTGGGCTAGGTTGTGAAACCTCTTGTGGAATTGTATCTCCTGACATTTCATTCAGGACAATCCTACTTTTGGGCACAAAATTATTCATATAGTCCTTTTCTAGAAATGAAGCATTTGTTGAAACAAATACTTTTAGATCATTAGGACTATAGAAATAATATCCTTTAGTTCCTTTTGGATACCCCACAAATATACATGTTTCTGAACGGGACTCCATCTTTTCTGTCTTTCCTTTCAACACATGTGCAGGATAACCAAATATCCTCATGTGTTGTAAACTAGGTTTTCGCCCAGTCCACAATTCATGTGGGGTTTTAGGGACAGATTTAGATGGTACATCGTTTAGAATGTATATTGCTGTTTGTAGAGCATATCCCCAAAAAGAAATAGGAAGTGTTGAATAACTCATCATTGACCTAACCATCTCTAAAAGAGTTCTATTTCTCCTTTCTGCTACCCCATTTTGTTGAGGTGTACCTGGTGCGGAAAACTGAGAAACTATCCCATTATCAATAAGATATTGCTGAAACTCTCCAGATAGATATTCTCTACCATGATCAGATCTCAAGATTTTTATATGTTTCTCAAGCTGATTTTCTACTTCAGCTTTGAATGCTTTGAAAGCTTTGAACATGTCAAAAGCATCCGATTTATGTCTCATGAGATACACATAACCAAATCTTGAGTAATCATCTGTGAAGGTGATGAAGTACTCATATCCACCTCTAGCTTGAATGCTTATAGGACCACATACATCAGTGTGTATTAGTCCTAAACATTCAGTGGCTCTTGCACCTTTGGTATTGAACGGCCTTTTGGTCATTTTACCTTTCAAACAAGATTCACAAGTTGGTAGATCATCAACCTTTAAGTCACTTAAAGGTCCGTCACATACCAATCTTTTAATCCTATTAAGGTTAATGTGACGTAGGCGTAAATGCCAAAGGTAGGTTTCATCTTTTGATAATTTTACTCTTTTATGATTAGGTTCCATTATTTCTGTGTCTAACGAGTGAGAGATATTTCTATGCAAAAAGAATAGACCGTTTTCCAATGTACCTTTGCAAACAATTTTGTCATTCTTACTAATAATAAAAGCTTTATTAAAAGTAACCGAATATCCAAATTTATTTAAACAAGAAACTGAAATTAAATTCCTCTTTAATTGAGGTACATAATAAACATCTAATAAATCTAAATGCTTGCTAGAATCTAAAATAACTCTAATATCTCCCACTGCACTTGCAGACACTAACTTTCTGTTGCCCAAGTGCAAATTGACTTCATCTTCATTCAGCCTTCTCCTTTCTTAGAACCCCTGCAAGGAATAACAAACATGATTAGTGGCTCCAGAGTCTATGATCCAAGAATCAGTAGAATCTGCCAGAAAACATGTTTCATGATAATTAATATTACCTTCTTCCTTCTTATTCTGGGACTTTGGGCAATCTCTTTTCCAATGTCCCTTTTTACCACCAAGGAAGCATTTCCCTTTGATCTTGGTTACTTTCTTGGTTTCCTTCTTGGTAGGCCCAAGTTGCTTTTTCTTCTGTTGTTTCTTGACCTTCTTACGGGTCTTAACAGTAGCAACTTTACCAACCAAATGAATCTCTTGACCTTTATTTTTCACAGGGATCTTTTCAGCGCTTTGAACATCTTGCATCAGGCCCTACAAGGTGTATTCCTTTTTGTTCAAGGTGTTGTCCAACTTGAACTGATCAAAGGAATCTGACAGTGAGTTAACTACCATATCAATTTTGGTCTCACCATCAATTTCAGCACCATTTAGTTCAGCAATATTGAGATGTGCTATGACTTTCATCATGTGATCTTTCACAGATTGTCCAGGTTTCATCCTAAGATTTATAAAAGTAGTCACTGCCTCTCTCTTAGTCGTCCTAGACCTCATAGCAAACATTTCCTCTAGAGACATCATTATATCAGCAGCGGACTCCATTCCTTCATGTTGCTGTTGCAACACGTCGGAGATTGTGGCCATAATATAACATTTTGCCATATCATCAGAAGTCTTCCACTGCTCATACTCATCTCTTTGCATCACACTAGATTCTTTATTAGGAAAGGGTGGTTTAGGAGTAGTCAGAACAAATTTATGTTTTTCACTTTGCAGCAACAACCCAATTTTCCTTTTCCATGTGACATAATTATCTCTAGTTAAGGTGTTATCTTTCAGGATGATCATAAGTGATGGGGTCATGATTTCTGATTAAAACAAAAACATATATAAGTAAATAATCATGATAAAGCACTTTTAAATATTTATCTTGAATTAAATAAATAATTTAATCGTAAAAATTCAACGGTGATCCAACACCCATAAATCTTACGCCTCCTTTGGGAGTTCGTACTATTTACTACTTGGACTAGGTCCCACCTAATTGTTAACATAACAACCAGCGTTTTCAATTTTAGCCTTGCAATTTTATTAACAAGAACTCTTGGGAGGATATTAATAAAATTACATTGAGTGTGTTACCAAGATATCGACCCTCAATTTTCTCTCACGAGAATCCCTCCTTGGGGAGTAGATTTCGTTTAAGGCAATTGTCTAGTCTATCATTGTAAGGAAGTATTTTGTTAAATTCCATTTATGGACGCCCCTTGGGGGGATTACCAAAAATAATAAAACTCAACTAACCTTGGACGCCATAGGCGTTCTAACACACCTTCTCCCACTCAATTATTTAAGGCGTGTGATTAAATTTCAAAGAATGATTTTATCAAGTTATCTAGATGCCAATTAGATACCTAAATCATTCAATGCATGTTCATACCAAAAGAGATATATTAGTGGAACTCCTATTCTATATGACATGTTATCATACAATAACAAATATTGTAATATTTATACATAAAAAAAAATAGCCACAATTTTGGTCCATCCTAGAAAAGCATGTAAATTACAATTGTACGGAATACAAAAACTCATTTCTTGGCGGACAAGACTTCAAGCGACCATCTCACGCCCGAAACTCGCGCGCCCAAAGATCACCACAGCAGCCCATGCGCACGCTTAGCCCATGCAAGGGCATGAGCTGCCGCACGGCCAGCCTATGCATGGGTTGCGCGCTGCTGCACTGCAACAAGCGCAGCTGCAGGCTTGGTTGCGTGCGCGCTTGTTGTCTCGGTGCGCGCGGGTGCCAAGACGGGTTCCGGATGCTCCAATTTCTTCAAATCTTCGAGTTTTCGAATCTTGAATTTATTACAGCTTATTTTATACAATAAAATACTGTAGTAATTTTTTTTTTCTTTTTTTTATTAACCACTGCAGTATTTTTTTTTACAAATAAAAAACTGCACTAAAAAAAACTGCAGTATTTTTAATACATTAAAAAAAACTGCACTATTTTATACAACAACAAAAAAAATTAAGCAACTATCAAGAAGGAACTTGTGACGATAATAGGCCACCCTTCTTGTTACAATTCCGAAACAAAAATTACATGGAAAATCTAGGACCAAAATTGAGCAATAACAATTCACTTTATAACAACATATATAAATCCATACATTCGACATGTAATTATATATGCGAATACCTAGAGTGCCATCTCTTTCTAAACCATGCATAATCACAATAAAAAGAAATAGATTCACGTATATATACGTTAATTAATTAAAGGGTACAACCTGGCTCTGATACCAATTGTAGGGAAAAATTAACTAAAACCGCAGCAGAAGGCGAAAAGTAGATTTTCGTATAGTTTAAAATTTTCTAAAGATTTGAACCTTAACCCTTGAATTAATTAAACACAAATATACAGTTAGAGTTAAATACCTCTTGTCGCGTGATCGATTGACTTACGTCGATGGTAATCCGTAAAATCTTCAATCCTAGCACGTACGTGAATTACCTAGGAGCGTGGTCTCCCTTTTTTCTTTGTATTGCTTACCTGAGAATGGATGTATGGAACTTCTGATCCTGATCTTCAATCCCAAAACACCAAGAGCCTAGAAAAATAGTTCCGGTCACTTTTGAATTCACAATTGATATGATTGGAACTCACGTAACCCTAAATCGAAAGTGTGCACAAAACCTTTTGATGTTAAAGGCTTGCAAGTGCACTATCGAATGTGAACTTATTTTTCTTTTTCTCTCTTGGTCGAAATTCTATGTATATTGAGTAAGATTTTTATTTTTCAAAGCAAACAAAAATCTCTCTCACTCAAGCTTCTTGGTGGCCGAAATTTATCACCTTATATTTATAAGGTGACCGAAATTTCTCCTTCTCAAAATAGGGTTGGCCAAATTCTTTGTGTAGGAAATCTAGGGTTGGCCAATTTCCTTACTTGAAAAAGAATTGTGTTTTTCCCTAATTCCTATCAATTTAAGAATCCTAACCCTTATAGGACTAGGGTGGCCGAATTCTTTGTGTGGTATGGAGTGTATATGGACTTAATCCTTACCACATTAGGACTCCTATCACTTAAAAGAATTCTAACCCTAATCCAACACATAGTATTTTATTTACTGATCAGGAAAAGATTTTGATTTAAACTATTAATTAATTAAATAATTCATTAATTTCCATTTAATCAAAACAATAAAATAAAATAATATCTTGGGCTATTTTATTAGCCTTGCCGCCCACACCATATATACATGGGCCTAATATTATTTTTCTTATTTTATTTAATCCATTAGACTTTAAATAAAAGCCCACATGTGAACCAGACTTATTCTTACTAAAAGAAACAAGCCCACATGTCTCCTTTTAATATATTAATATAATAGAGCAGCCCATTAAATAAATAATAGACATATTATATTCTTAATATATCAAATGCAATTCTAGATGGACCCATAAATTGGTTTGGTAGAATATATCAAGTGATCCATGCAAGTACATGTGGATTGTGGATCTTGGCGGGCTATCTAAATTTAAGCTTCAATAGACATAACCTAATCACAATCAACAAATGATTCACTTAGGTCCGATCTATTAATTTTAACTCATTCCACTAAAGAGCTAAAATTGAACTCTTAAATAAAGATAGAATAAGGAGATGTTTCTCATTCATACCCTAGACAATCTTATAGGAGATGGTGTATCCTCGTGAATAATATCAGTAATCGCCAAGAGCTCATAGACCGCCTATAGCTCTCCAAGTTACCATATTTCCTCATATGACCACATTTTGAACTTGGATATTTTGACTTGTCCAGAAGCCATGTCTTCAATAATCATTATTGAAAACTCAACGTTGAGATTTAATATCCAATACCTCAAAACATCCATATGATGATATTATACTCTCATTTAATAAATGGAGCCACGATGTCCATATCTATAAATGAAGTCCTCTATCGATTAACAAATGAATACCACCAAACTATCGAGGATAGACTATGCTATATAATCGTACTCATTGATAGCTCAAATGATAACACTTGCAACCATAAGTCCATCATTTACCTCAGGATTAAGATCGACTCTCCGATTGTCCTAATAATGAAAAGACTTATATCTAGTGACGGTTCTAGATAAAGTATTTCATTGTGATCCAGTTCAATGCACCCAGTGCACTAGATTCTTTTACTCGAAAACCTTTCGATGATTTTAGACTCATCATAACTCATTTGATCCAACTCAAATGCTAGTAAAAGAATTCTACAACTTTATCAAGATAGAGGTGCCCAACCTTTAACTTAAGTTGTGAACGTTATTCAAGACTAACTAAAGAATTGTGTCTACCTCACACATATCCGGATGTATGAACAATTCTTCATTTCTCATAGTCTTTTGACCTTATGATTATTTACCTTGACAATTATAATAATAAATGCTATAAGTATTTGTAAGAATCAGAAAACACTTTATTAATATGAAAAGATTGTCAATTAAAATATTACACTCTTGCTATTGAGCATAATCCTAACTGCTGGGCGTGCGAGCTATCATCATGCTAGTCTTGAGCTGGTATCATGAGCTTCAGTAGGGCGAGATACATACTTTCGGGGATGATATCCTATCTAGATTGATAGGTAGTCGAGGTCTTGACCTTATCAAGTATCGGCTCCATCTATGTAGTGGTATCAATCTTACTAGTTATCTTGAATATCAAGATGATCTTTCCTAGATAGATTCTTGTTGGAAAATTCTCCTTTGGTCCCTTGCCAAAAAAAACTGTTAACAACAACTAAACTAATCATGAGTAAAAAGGGTGCCCACCCCTTTTTCCAGGCAATTAAGGGCAATCATGAACAGGCAGAGTCAAGCTTTGGAGCTCTCTTGATTTCCCACTGCTGGTCCTCCTCCCTCATGCTAATCCTCGCCATCAACCCCCCCTTCAGGTGGTTGCATGTCTTGGTTATCCTCGCCAATCATCCCTCCATTCAGAGGCTCCTCCTGTTGATCAGCAGGATCTTCCTCTAGGACTTCGTTAATCACTTCCATAACCTCAGATGGGATAGCCGCATCAAGAAGGGCAGCCATGAACCCCGTCTGGCTCCTGTCGACCTCCATCTACGTTATAGATAGTTCCTCAGACGGGCTCATAGCTCCATCCCCAGCTCCTAGTAGATCTTCTTCAGATCGCGAGGACAGAACCTTACTTGAAGATTCCCTAGGACCTGAAGTAGTAAAGATGGAGGAGGAAATGGAGGGTCTGCCTGGACGGGCTGCTTTCTAGCACCTGCCCGGCTCGAGGGAACCGCCTCGCCATCATCAGGGTGACACAACTCAGCAACCTCAATCTTTATCTCCTTTCTATCCGAACCGGCGATGCATGATAGATCAAAGGGAAGAGGGAGAGCCCCTACGACCTGAAAGGAAGCGTAGAAATATCCATCACTAAAGAAGGTCTCCGCATCAGCATGCAGCTTGGTCACCTGAGCAATCAAATCCTGATTCTCGAGGTCCAACTTCTTAGCCTCAGCTTTCCAAGAATCCCTCTGCCTGGCCCGCCAGGTAGATTGGAGACGTTCTTGATCATAATACTGCTTCTTCCTCTCATGATCACAATGAAGCTTGGCCAGCTCGATCTTAACTTTTCTTTGGTTGGAGATCATCTCTTCTACTAAGGTCTGAGCCCGCTTGAACAATCACATGGCTTTCTCGGCTTCGGCTTAAGCCTTAGCAGCCCGGTCATGAAGGAGGGTTACATGGTGGCCCATGGCTACATTTAACTTGAAGGCCTATAAAATACAAAGCCAGGGTTAGAAATCGAACAAGCTAGCAGAAGCAGTACGAAGAAAATACAATTACCTCAGCTAAGACAGTAGACCCCTCGGTGAGCAAGACATCCACGGGCATTGAGGCCATCCTGGAGAGCCCACCTCCCGGACAAGATGCGATCAATTGTTCCAGGACTTCATCCTGCCTCGTCGAGCTCGATTGATGGCGGGAACGACTAAGAGGAATCCCTCCGACACTTGTTTCAAAGTCCTCCGAAGCTCGGGGGGGTTGGAAGCGTAGCGAAATCAAGAAGACGAATCGTGGGAGTAGCGATGTTAGTAACAACAATAGAATAGGAAAAAGTAGTTGAACCAACAGCTTGTGGAGCCTTACTCAAAGCCCGAAAAGCCCGCGATGCAAGGTTGGCCATCCTAGACCTAGCTAGGGAGGTAGATTGAGCAAGAGCCGGTGCGACCCCAGCAAAGGGAAGAGGAGTTCGAGCCTGAGGAGATCATCGGACGTCGCGAGAAGCTGGCTCAATAACAAAAACTGTGAGTAAACAAAACAAAAAAATAAATGTCAATGATTCAGTGACACTTACAAGGAGTAGCATCTGAGATCCGCAGGTATTGATTCACCATACGAGGATTGCAGGCTTCAGCGGTTGGGAACTTCAGGTTCAAGTAGTTCTTGGCTAGAATAGCCTTCAAAATAGTCTTAGATTCAGAAGGCAAGGAGTCTCGGTCCCACGATGGTTTATCACTAAAAGCTGTGGGAACCTCGAACTCTTGCCCCCTAATAAAAATCGAGCTTCCCCAGTCACCCCCCACAAGGATCCACTCTTCCTTTCAGGCGGGGTCTTTCTTCGAAGCGCCAGGAATGACAAAGTTGAGCTTTTGCTTTGCTTTAGCATAAAAATGAGCTCGGGGAGCACCAGATAGGCTCCTGATTTGGAAAAGGTACGCCAGCTCATCAGCTTCGGGCTCTCTCATCACCTTGCTCAGCTGGCATTGTTCCCTCCACAGCACGAGGAAGCCAATCAAATGCCTTCAGAAGCCGGGCATCAACTGAAGGGGAGCAAGCTGGATGGCATTGAGAGCTCACCGAAGGGTAGAATGAAGGGGAAGCCTAATCCCATTCTTGAGAGCCGCCACATTAATTGGAAGCACGCCTTTGGAGGGATTGAAGAACTCATAACCTTTGGGAGGTACTAAGATAGAAACGCTGTTGGGAATGCCGTACTTAGACCTCAAACGGTCAATCACGTTTGGATCAACAGTGGAATCAAGGACAACCCTGAAGTCATAGGCAGGAAGCCTTTCCAAATGGGGGCCGGTAGCCGGGACTCGATGCTCCCTTGCGGCATCGACGCCAACCTCTTTATCAGAATCTTCATCGGCTAGATCCAGAGGATGGTCGGGATGATTAGAAAACCCAGTCCCAATGGACACGTTCCTGTTTGACTAACTACGTTACGGATTGGGCGGAGAATCATCGCTATCTAAGCTCCTCCTTGCCCGTTTTCCAGGGGCAAGGCTGAAGACCTCTTCGTCGTCAATCATGAAATTAACGGAGTCGCGACTGGTTTTCGACATGATGGAATGAAGTCGGTGAGGATGAGGAATGAAGAAAAAGATATGCTTGAGAGAAAGTTTATCTTGGGAAAATTTGAAATTTGAGAGATATGAGGAAGACGTTGAGATAAACAAGTATATATAGGCAAGAGGGCAGCAGCATGAGCCATCGAGATCTTCAGTTAAGATCACCTAAAATCTCGGAGACTGTTGTAACGCAGCCGGATTAACTCGGAAATAAATCAATCAGCTCATGCCATGTCACTTACGCAATTAATGGGAAGATTCCCCCAAGATTCTGGTAACGGTAAAAAAGGATAGATTTCCCAAATAAAATAGAAAATCTGACTCCAACCCAAAGCTCGACAACCGGTGTTCAAGTCAAAGGGGACTTCTGTTAATAGCCAAATTTGGCTAGGGAGCAATGGAAAATTTTCCACCCTCTAAGTCTGGCTCCATGCCCGAGGTTATCCATCAGAAGACCACGTTACCCGAAGCCGAGCTACGATATCGCCCCACCGAAATAAGGACAGGCTCGAGAAACACCCGGGGTAAAACCCGACTCGGTCAAATCAAGCCCGCATCACCGAACCTGAAACCAGGAAATCCCCCCGAAGTCGGGATTACCTCGCAACCTCTCCAGAAGCTCGCCTATACCTCACTGACATAGTGGGGTATCTGTGGGAGGCCGCACCTAGCTCCAAAAGATCAAGGGAGGTCAGACCTAGCTCCTGGCTAGACTGAGCTCCTAAATATCGGGGCTAAGACACTGATCGACCTCACTATCTGATGTACCTCACCACAATATACACCATATTCAACGACCCCTATGGGGGATCATGCTAACAAGACATGAAGATACACTGGATCATATATTAAGATGTTACATACGTACATAAAAAGTAATAGAGTCCAAACAGGAAACAAATTGATCTCCACCAAGATATTCTCAACTCAACAATTAACGCAAAGTCAATGACATTTAAATGTAAAATCCCGTCTGATAAGGAGGGAAGGGATTGAGAAAATCAAGGGGAGAATCAGTTAGTTTAACCTATGAAAACAATGTATAAAAGAAGAATTTTGGCCTTCAGAAATAGGAGACTACTGTTCGACAGGCATAGGACAAGAACCCAACTACACCCTAGAGAAATTGAGAGCAATTTGAGAGCAATTTGAGAGAGATCTGTATATCACACACTATTAATAAAGAAAGCATTTTTTATTCTCTTTGGTGGATAATAGTACCAATATTCCTTGTCATTTTACTAGGCACTGTCACACATACATTCAACCTTGGCCACCGTCACATATACATTCAACCTTGGCCACCATCTACGTGGTAGTGGTCTCGAGGGTGTTAACTGAGATTTCTCACCCTGAGTAAATTTTCTGTTAACACTTTCTGGCGCCGTCTGTGGGAAAACCATACACCCAGTTAATCAAGCCAACTATTTGCATTTGTATTTGCATTTTAGTTGTTTTACAGGAACCATGAGGCTCTTCTCCTCTCCTCTCAATGATAACATGGAGCTTCGGAACAACCTTCGGCGAGGCCAATACGAAAGGCCCCAAGGAAGAGGAAGAAGTCTGGGTATAGTAATCAAGCTCCGGTCCAAACAACTAATGCGCTGGCTTCTTGCCACCCTATAATAAGCCAGGCCGCGCTAGACCAACAAGCGGCTGCCTTCGTAGAAAACGTCCGCATCTGTCTGCTCGCCAAAGGCATCACAGTCCAACCAACAAACCCGAATGATCAGGGAGAACCAAGCAGGTTCGGGGCTAGGCAGCCTGCTTTCAACCGCCTGGGACCTCCTCTTCTAGAGCCAGCTCTAGACAGGACTTGGCCCCAACTTTCGATCCGGTATAGGCTAAGACCCATGCCCTCATTTCCGAAAAGAAGTTCACAATAATAGCCCAGGAGAGTTAAGTCTGCCGCAGAAGCTTTGACCCCAGAGCAACGAGAGTTACCTCACCTAACGGCATCGAGAAGAAACGCCCGGGCCCAAGAGGAAGAGAATTGAAAAACTTCCTGAGTGGATTCTGTCCATGAAGGGGATCGGGTAGAGGTCACCAGTACATCAGAGGGACTCGACAGCGAAGAATCCGAGGTCAATTCAAAGAAACCTGGGAATAAGCGACTGAGGGATCAGCTGGCAAAGCTACAGAAGGAGGTCCAGCAGATAAGAAAAAGAAAGAACAAGAAGGATAAAAAGGATCCATTAAGTGAGATGAACGCTCCCTTCACTAGGAGGATCCAGGAAGTGGAGCTCCCACTAAAATTAAAAATGCCAACAGATAAGTTCTCTGAAACAGAAGACCCTCTAAGCCACCTGGAGAACTTCGTCAAACAGATGGAGGTCCAAAATACTATCAGATCAGCTATGTGTAGGATGTTTCCAATGACCCTAACCGGCTACGAGAAAACTTGGTTCAGGAAGCTGCCTGCTGGTAGCGTGGATTCTTTCAGGAAGTTATCAACAGATTTTTACTTGTACTTTCAAGGGGTCAAACCTCGTCCAAAGGATCCCATACACCTCCAACATGTGATTCAGGAGTGAAGAGAAAAATTTAGATCGTACGTGTAATGTTTTCATAAAGAAGTCATGCAAACGGGAGTTTTCGGCGAGAAAGAGACTCTTGCCAATTTCAGGCAGAACCTGTGGACGGGAAAGCTTTTCTGTTCATTCTCCAAGAGACCTCCCAAGACTTACCAAGAGGCCTTAGATTAGGCTCTTGAGCTGGTCGAGATCGACGAGTGATCGGGCCAAATATGTAGTATATTTAGGCCATCAAATCCATACCTTGTGTTCTGTTTTCGTGCGTTTTTGTATCTCTAAAGGGTTGCTTTGTGCGTAATTGTAGGAAATAGTGCAATGAGGGGTTTGGAAGCGTGTTACAGTGTTTCCTGCCGAAAAAAGGGCAAAATGAAAGACAAAGGACCACAAACAGCTCAAAGTGCGGGTCAAGTGCGGGTCACAACCGCACTCCAGCCGCACTCATGCTTACACCCGGGATCTGATGCAAAGTGAAGAGTTAAAGTGCGGGTATAGTACGGGTAATCCAACCGCACTCCACCCGTACTAATACGAAACCAGAGAAGTTGAAGTTGCACCTGACATTAGAATGCGGGTACTATGCGGGTCATCTAACCACACTCTACCCGCACTGTTGCCAAACCAGAGAAGTTGAAGTTGAAGTTGCACCTGACATTAGAGTGCGGGTAAAGTGTGGGTCATCCAACCGCACTCTGCCTGCATTGTTGCTTAAGACAGAAGAAAGGTTTTTCACCTGACAGTGAAATGCGACTCAAGTGCTATCACAGTGCAGTTCCCAGTGCAAGTCAAGTGCGGGTTATCCAACCGCACTCCACCTGCACTGGTTCCATATCCGAGAGCCGAAGATGAAGACAACCCATACAGTGCTGGTACAGTGTGTGTAATTCACCTGCACTCCACCAGCACTCCGCGCGCGCCAGATTGATTTTTGAAGCTTAAGTAACCTATTTTTGTATGTTGTATAAATAGAATAGTATGGAAATGTTTTAGATAGCCTTTGACTCCATTTTTCAGAGGTTTTACACACTTAGATCTAGAATCTCTCTCTCTCTCTCTCACATTCTTACATTCTCTACTCAACTTCAAGAAAGTTAGGAGATTGAAGCCACTTCAAGGAAGGAGATGTTCTCCAAGGGTTCTTTCTCTTTCCTTTCTCTTATTTTCCTAGTTGTAATGAGTAGCTAAATCCCCTCTAAGGGGTTGATGGAGTAGTTAGTTGAATATTGGGCTTGTACATAAACTTGATGTTATATTGATATTCAGGTCTATCTTTCATTGATCTATTCTTGTTATGAATGTTTACCATTGATTTCTTATGTAGATACATCCTTTTTGCAAGATCTCTTTGTATTATGTATGAGTATTGCATCTAGATATACATCATATTTAGTTGTTTATTGCTCTAATGAATGGACAGAACGTCATGAATTCCGACTCTTAAACCGCGTTCTTAATCTAACCTCGATCGAGTTTCCAGCACTATACATCCTAGGTCGGAGCCCGTGAGAGAGTTAGAAGTCATCACTATACATCCTAGGGTAACTACATTTAATTGGTTGAGTCATTGTTAGGTAGATGAGCTTCGTTTCCAGAATCCTATAAACAACCAACACTATACATCCTAGGTTGGTAGTTTACAACGGATTAATCCCTAATAGGTAGTCCGCACTATACATCCTAGATTGGCCACCTTCTAGGGATAAATAACCGACTCTATACATCCTAGGTCGGTTGCTTTGAATAGCCGTGCTATTGACAAGTTTGTTGCATTGCCCGGTATTCACTTTCGAATCCATTAACTCCTTAGTGTCCATCATCTATATATACCCTTCATCCCATTTCCCCCTTCATTTAGTTTGCATACTTATTTTAGTGTTATAATAGGACAATTCACCATCTACGTCTTCATCATTTATGTTTTGTTTATTATATATATACATTAACATTACTTTAGCAATAACTAATTTTAGCTAACTCTTCTCCCTGTGGACGATCCCCCACTTGCCACCATATTTGTGTTTTCAAACTAATTTAGGCTTCGTGAGGTTTTAACAAATATTGTTGATGGATTGCTCTCTTAAAACGACAGTAGAAATACGACCGGTCAAATGGCGCCGCTGCCGGGGAGCGGCAAGTTTAGTTTTATTAGTTTCGCATGAGTAATAGTTAGTCTAGTAACATTTCTGATCTACCTTATTTGTGTCTCTTTACGTTGTGCGTTATTTGTTGTTGAAATCTCAGGATTCTAGGTATATGCACCGAAGAAGATCATTAAGAGGAATAGTGTTGCCAGTTATCGACATCATAAATCAGTTGGGTAGAAGAGCCGGTCAGTTAGAGGGAAACATGGAAGCTGGTGTTCCTATGGATTACCCTGGGCAGAATAGGGAAGACAGAAACGATCAGAATAAGAATGAGCAGCAGGCTCGAGAGCATGAGGGCAGTGTACGTGGAGATGAACAGCTAAGTCTCACCATGGGCGAGTACACCATCCCCTTTGTAGGTAATGTGCCCACTGCCATAGTACTTGATGATGTGACAAGGCAGTATGAGTTGAAGACTATGCATATTAGCCTCCTCCCATCTTTTAGTAGGAGAGTTACCGAGGATTGCCTTCAATTTATGAAACAGTATGAAGCCACCCTAGAAACCTTTCCGGTAATGGCTCGCCAAGCACTGCTGACAAGAGAGCAGCTCTACCTTAGGTGTTTCCAGTACTGTCTGAAAGATGCCGCCATGACATGGTATATGAATTTGAGGTCAGGATCACTTGTTACATGGAGTCAGGTGTGCAAGGTCTTTTTCAACAAGTATTTTCCGTCACAAAAGGCGAAGGACCTAAGGTTGAAAATAGCATCCTTTGTCGAGGAGGACGGAGAGCCTTTCCATGAGGTATGGGAGAGGTTTAACTTCTTGTTAGCACAAATGCAGTCGCATACATACCACCCAGAGTTGAAGGTTAATTCCTTCTATAGTGGACTTTCACCGATCATACAAATGCTAGTGGACAATGCGTGCGGAGGTACAATAGCAGACAAGAGAGCAGTTGAGGCATATGACATCTTAGAGAAGATTGCCCAGAACTCACAGCAGAGGACATCACACTTGAGAAGGGGTGAAAGGATAGAAGTGGGTCAGGATACCTAAGTTCAAATTCAGATGTCCAGAATGAACAAAGAGCTCCAATCGATCAAGGAGCTTATAACTGGAAAGCCGGGGGAGATAAAAGAAGGAGAAGGGCAGTTGGGTCAAGAAGAGCAAGCCCAGACCCTTAGGGAATTTCCAAGGCCAAGGAATGACCTGTATTCAAATACGTACAACCCAGGGTTGAGAAACCACCCAAACTTGTCTTGGTCCAACAACAACCACCTAGGGGCAACAAATTACCAAGGTGGCAACAATAATTTCCAAGGTGGAAACAACAATCAGGGGTACCAAAACCGTGGGTACAATAGGTACACCCAAGGAGGGCCTAACAACAACAACCCATGGGGAAGTTCAAGTAGTAACCCACAATCCAACTTTAATTCCCAAGCATCCGCTAACTAACAAAAGGACAAGTCCCTAGAGGAGATAGTGAGCACATTGATCAAAACGGTTGGTATCGGGTCAAAAGCCCTCAAGAACACCTTGCATGCCTCTGAGCAACGAATGACCGCTTACATGCAGTCTAATGATCAAAGGGAAAATAGTCATGGAGCGTCACTGAAGAAGATGGAAACTCAGTTGGCACAAATTTTCGATGCATTGGTCAAGAATAAGGGGAAGGCATCAAGCACCGATGAGCATGTTAACGTGTTAGAGGTCGTCAAGTTGGGAGTTGAAGAGACTGAGAAAAGTGTGGTAGAGGTCACAGAGAATGAAGATAGGGGAAGTGGCCTAGACTCCCCCATTAAACTTTCGGACCTAGGAAGTTTCGTCATAGAGGTACGAATTGAGAACTCACCAAGGATGGGAGCAGTGCTTGATATGGGGGCTAGTATCAATATGATGCCATTGGAGGTATATGAATAGTTGAAGATTCAGTCAATCAAGCCTACTTCCCAGACTCTCATCATGGCGGACAATTCTTCCGTCACCCCAGTTGGTATTGTGGAGGAAGTCTACGTGAATGTGCATGGTTTGATGGTGCCAGCAGAATTTGTGGTGTTGAATTGCAAGCGAGGAGAATCCAGTGGTAGGGACTGGAAATTGCTTTTGGAGAGGTAATTCATGGCCACAGTGGGTATGGTAGTCGATATTTGTTCTAGGGACATTTCCTTCAGCTGTGGAGGAAAAAGTGTTAACTTCAAGGTAAAATCCCCCGAAGCAAGCCAAGTCGAAGATTGTTTGGTCTTGGAAGCACAAAATTCAAGAAAGAAAAGAAGCCGGGTGCTTACCCTTGTGCAAGCTTTTGAGGGTGTGAAGGAGATGGAAATGGGAAACCAAGACTGCATTAAAGAAAGGCAAGAATCTGAACTTGAAGAAGATGAATCAAATACTGAAATTTTTGAACAGCTAGGTGAGCTTGAGCAAGACAACATGAAGCTCAAACTAGAGGTTTATTTGCTCAAGGCTGAGAATGGACTGTTGAAGAAGAAATTGCATGACCTCTCAACATTGAACAACGGTTTAAAGGAGCAAGTAGTGGAGCTTGCTACAAAAGAGGAGTTAGTCTCAAAGAACCTAGAAGAGTTGGCAAAGCTCTCGAAAGAATTCGAGGAGGATAATGGGAGAAGGTCAAGAAAACTTCAGCTAGGTGTTGAGGAGTCCGCAAAAGCGGTAAGGGAATTGCAAGAACGGTTGAGCATAAAAGAAGATGAGTTGAAGCGGGCCAAAGTCAAGGAGTGTGATTTGATTGAGCAACTCGAAGTGACAGAAAATGAGGTCAAATCCCTCAAATACGGGCAACAAAAAGGGGCCCACACCAACAACCGAACAGAGAGTTTCCCTAACCATTATGTTACTTGTTATTTTTGTGCTAAAAGAGAGCACACTAAGGCTTATTGCATTAGTTTCCAAAGGTTCAAGGCAAGTAGAGTTTGGTCTAGGATGAACCCAACAAAGGTCAAACAAATATGGGTTAGAAAGGACCTAGTTGGACAAGTGAGGAAGGTGGGGAGAGATGCAGTACATAGGCATTTGGCACCGGTTTAGGTGGCCAAGTTGAATGTGCTCCCCATTCCGGTCAAACCTCATTTGGTGGACTGGGTCCCACTTTGAGTGCATTGCACTCACTTTTGAATTCGTTTTCGTATTTTTACTTTTCAGATGGGTAGTTTTTTGTCTTTGTAAATATTTGGAACATAGTGCTTGTTAATGTGTTATGTATAGTTTTGGTGCAGATACAGTTGCAGGGCAGAGTCCAGGAATCAGTCCAGGGAAACAGTGCGGTTATAGTACGGGTCAGTCACCCACACTCTTCCCGCACTCCGAAGGCATCAGGTAATAAAGTGCGGGTAAAGTGCAGGTCAGTCACCTGCACTTTGGTCGCGCAGTATATATACTGCCTATCTTTCTCTAGGGCTCCACTTTGTCACAAAAACAAACAAACAGATACTTTCAAATTTTTTCCTCGTCTCAACTGAAAAGTATTCTGTGTGTGCCACGTTTTCAATTTTCGGCAACCAAGGTATGAATTCTTCCTCCAATTTCATTACATATCACTCTAATCTCCAATTCTGAACCATTTGTCAACAATTTTTCCCTCTTTTTGCATGAACTTCATTGTTCAAGGATGGGCCACGATTTTTGTGCCCTTTTCCCTTGCTTATTGGGATTGTGTATGATGCTTTAATTATAAAGAATGTGGAGAATTTCGGTTTCAATTATCTCAATCCTTGATTTCACATAATCACATATTCAATTCCGGAACTTTTGAACTCTTGATTGAATACCTATGAGATTAAATGATAAGTTGTTGTCTAATTATGCATGTGAAATGTTCTATACATGGGTTATGACCATATTATTGTGATTTGACTCACTGAATTGCTGTGAGTGTCAAGTGTGGGTGTTGTTTGTGTTTCTGCCTGCGCAAGGTAACTGGAAATGAGTTAAAGTGCGGGTCCAGTGCGGGTCAGTCACCCGCACTCCACCCACACTCTATCTGCCTTGTAGATTTTTCGTTCTTTCAATTGTTTCATCATAATCTCATGGTTCCTTGATGTGAGTATTCCTTTAAAACTATTGTCTATTGTGCAGATGTCAGGAAGAACTAGGCAAAGCAGTCAGGGTTCCGAACGAAGACTGAAGAGGGGACCTCAAGTTCCACCACCATGGGTCAGGCACCCAGAGTTCGAGGACCGTTTAGAATATTTCAGGGAACGAGACGTCGTGGTAGAAAGGGGAATAGCAGTTGAAGAGCTAGAGGGCACCTCAATCCCTCTAATGGTTGAAACAAGGGGATGGGAAACCTTCATTAGCCCCCCTCTGATGTATTGCAGAAGTGTGGTAGAGGAATTCTTTGCTGGAATGATACCTGAAACTTTTCAGCAAACTTCTTCTGTTCTGGTCCGAGGGGTGGAGGTCCGAATGACTATAGCAGATATTAACAAGTACTATAGGACAGAGCTTCCAGTTGATCCCGAGGTGGTCGGAAGACTAAAGCAAGGGGTGACATGGAATGAGTTCTTTGTGACACAGAATGTTGAGTTTGCCAATCAGTTGGTGATCCGTGCAATGGACTTTTGGGTGGCACCAGATCACCGCATGAAGCACACCAACTTGAAGAGTGAGTTGGGTTTTTGGCATGTGTGCATCTCTCATTCATTGATCCCTAAGAAGCACAGAACTTCAGTAAACTTTAATGCAGCAATGATCATGTACTGTATACTGCATAATCAATTGGTCGACATAGGCTATCTGGTCAAAAGAGAGATACTTGAACTGAGAGGTGTCAGAGTAGACAAGCAGCCACTCATCTTCCCTAGCATAATCACGGCATTTTACAGAAATGCAGGGGTGGATTTTGGATCCGATCCCTTTGAATGTGGTTTGGGGCCTGTTGGGCGGTTCACATGGAATGACCAAGTGAGAGAGCGAGACCCTTCTGGTGTCAGAGTCAGAATAGGGAGAAAAAAATCTGCTCGAGGGGGAAGCACAAGCAGACAAGTTGAAGACATTCTGGAACAACCAAATTTGGAACCGGTTTATTTAGAATACGGTGATTACAGGCCCGCTATTTCCCCACCCCCACAGGAGACTTATGGAGAGATCCCTTGGCAGACCTTGCTTACAGGATTGGAGAACCTCAGAACTGAGGTCGTCGAAAACATGAAGCAGATTGTCGAGAGCAGAGCGGAAGCCAATGAGTATTTTACTGACATTTGGGGCAACCTCACCGACATGAGAGAGGCACTCAGTCTCCCAGTTTATCCAAAAAAGAAGAAGAGGCCCGCTGCTTTCTCACCACCATCAGGAGCCCCAGCCATTGACCCATATGGAGCAGAGCTCCGAGCTGCAATGGAGAGATCAAGGAGGGAACATGAAGATCGAATCAGATCAGAACTCGACCCCAAGGGGAAAGGGATCTCCAATGAACCAGAGAAGGAGTTTTCAGATGAGGATTAGCCATCCGTTCCTTTTTGTTTATTACTATTGTTCTAGGACTATTTGATTTTATTTCTTGTATTTGTAATTTCCTTTGATGGCTTGGACTTATCTTTCTTTTCTTTTCGCATTTGATTTTCGTTTGGTAGAGTTGTTGTGTGGTTTTAAGCTAGGTTGTGCATCTTTTGGGAAGCACATAACAACACGCATGGACAATGAACTAGCTTTCTTCTAAAGGGAGTTTTCTACCTTCGATTTTGTACTTCAGTGCATTAAGCTTTCAATGAATGAGATTTAGATTTTTGTTATTATGAATGAGCATGGTCGAGCGTATGTCTAGATCCGATTTGGGGGTGTTGAACCATCATTCAGCAAATTATTGAGATTATGCTTATTATTGGTTGTGCTTTATGCATGTTCTTCATTTTTGATTCGTCTATGGTGTTTCTCCCCCTTTAGGACATACCTTGTGGTTTCCAACAATGGGGACATTGTTGAGTTTTGGTTTGGGGGTGTGTTATGCCTTGTACAGTCATTATTAGAGTTTTATAGTGTCCAATTTTTCAATTTTATCGCTTGTCCAATTTTCAAACTGTAAGCAGTATGGGTATGATGCCTCTAGAGTGTGCTTTTGGCGAGTTCTTTATATGTGCTTGGACCTTATGGCATAGTTTGGTGCTAATTGAGGGTTCGTTTGCACCACTATGGGGTTGTCCCACCCGTTGGTGTTAAGTATTGGGGACTCAATGTTCCCATGACCTTGTTCTAATAGTGGAGATGCCCGTGAGGTCACAAACACAAGCATTAAAGTGCGTTTTCTGAGTGTATTGATTATTCTTAAACACTCCTCTCATCATTTATGTTATTTGCCATAGGACTTGCATATCATTTTGTGAATTGCGTGATGGATGCTTTCATTCCCTTTTGAGATGGTTGTGGAAGTGATATTAGGGAATGTATGTGTATTGAATTACCTCTATAGCCTAAACACCACATACCATATTGTGTGCTCCAAAGCCAAGTTTGAGGCCAAACACTTACTCTTTTATTTGGTACCACATTCAACCATATACCTAATAGCATAAACACATGCCTACCCTTGTACTAATCATGTTAGGATGTGAAATGGTGGTGATGAAAGGATTTAAGCTCTAAATGGTCCAACAGCAGGTAAAATGAAATAATTGTTGAAAATATGAAAGAAAGGGGCTAGAACTGTAGTTGTGTGCCATAAATGCCCAAGAAAGAGAAATTGTAACAACTCAAAATGGAGTACAACATTGAGATTGGGAAATTGTAAAAAGAAAATTAAAAGAGAAATTGTACTTAAAGTGCCATAATTGTGATTGTGTTATGATAGATACGTTCAAACAGAGTGCAACATGGAAGGCACGAATGTGGGATAAACGATTGCCTAGAGGTTTGCATATGAGTGATAAAAGAGCTTTGTGTGGGTGTAGGGATATATTCTAGCATGATTGGTGAGTTTGAACTCCAAATGTCCATATTCTTTGTGTAACCTCAGTCAACCCCACAACCACACTATAACCAGTGGAAAAGCCCTATTTGATCCATATAAGTCTAGTTTGGGAATGTCGGTTGAAGCACGATCTTTCACATCCATGGCATGATGACTCGTTCCTAGGATAGTTCATTGCTTAAATTTTGTGCAAAAATCATCTTTGCATACTTGTTTGTGTGGAACTTAGGACTCTGTGAGGAAAGAAAAGAGAGAATCCATGTGAGTTTTAGAATTGAAGCGAATTATGCTCAAGGTATGGGAGTAAGTTGTCCCTAATTCATGAATGCCTTTAGGTGTGGGATTCATGTTGGTACGAGCCTCCCTTGGGTGTCTCCAAATTGCTCTTGATCTTGTGCATATGTCTTTTCTCCTCTCTATCACACCTATTTGTATCATATCACACATTGGACTTGCGGCATTGTTGAATTATTGTTTAGGTGTCTAGGATTTACAATCTGTTGGCGTCTTATTGTTTTAGATTATGTTTGCTCGAGGACGAGCAAAAGGTCAGTTTGGGGGTGTTTGATTCGGCCAAATATGTAGTATATTTAGGCCCTCAAATCATTACCTTGTGTTCTGTTTTCGTGCGTTTTTGTATCTCTAAAGGGTTGTTTTGTGCGTAATTGTAGGAAATGGTGCAATAAGGGGTTTGGAAGCGTGTTACAGTGGTTCCGACCGAAAAAAAAGGGCAAAATGAAAGACAAAGGACCACAAACAGCTCAAAGTGTGAGTCAAGTGCGGGTCGCAACCGCACTCCAGCCGCACTCATGCTGACACCCGGGACCTGATGCAAAGTGAAGAGTTAAAGTGCGGGTATAGTGCGGGTCATCCAACCGCACTCCACCCGCACTAATGCCAAACCAGAGAAGTTGAGTTGCACCTGACATTAGAAGGCGGGTAATGTGCCGGTCATCCAACCGCACTCTACCCGCACTGTTGCCAAACCAGAGAAGTTGAAGTTGCACCTGACATTAGAGTGTGGGTAAAGTGCGTGTCATCCAACCGCACTCTGCCCGCACTGTTGCTCAAGATAGAAGGAAGGTTTTGCACTTGACAGTGAAGTGTGATCACAGTGTAGTTCCCAGTGCGGGTAATCCAACCGCACTCCACCCGCACTGGTTCCATATCCGAGAGCTGAAGATGAAGACAACCCATACAGTGCGGGTACAGTGCGGGTAATTCACCCGCACTCCGCGCGCGCCAGATTTATTTTTGAAGCTTAAGTGACCTATTTTTGTATGTTGTATAAATAGAATAGTATGGAAATGTTTTAGACAGCCTTTGACTCCGTTTTTCAGAGGTTTTACACACTTAGATCTAGAATCTCTCTCTGTCTCTCTCTCTCTCTCTCACATCCTTACATTCTCTACTCAACTTCAAGGAAGTTAAGAGATTGAAGCCACTTCAAGGAAGGAGATGTTCTCCAAGGGTTCTTTCTCTTTCCTTTCTCTTATTTTCCTAGTTGTAATGAGTAGCTAAATCCCCTCTAAGGGGTTGATGGAGTAGTTAGTTGAATATTGGGCTTGTACATAAACTTGATGTTATATTGATATTCATGTCTATCTTTCAATGATTTATTCTTGTTATGAATGTTTACCATTGATTTCTTGTGTAGATTACATCCTCTTTGCAAGATCTCTTTGTATTATGTATAAGTATTGCATCTAGATATACATCATATTTAGTTGTTTATTACTCTAATGATTGGACGGAACGTCATGAATTCCGACTCTTAAACCGCGTTCTTAATCTAACCTCGATCGAGTTTCCGGCACTATACATCCTAGGTCGGAGCCCGTGAGAGAGTTAGAAGTCATCACTATACATCCTGGGGTGACTACATTTAATCGGTTGAGTCATTGTTAGGTAGATGAGCTTCATTTCCAGAATCCGATAAACAAACAACACTATACATCCTAGGTTGGTAGTTTACGACAGATTAATCCCTAATAGGTGGTCCGCACTATACATCCTAGATTGGCCACCTTCTAGGGATAAATAACCGACTCTATACATCCTAGGTCGGTTGCCTTGAATAGCCGTGCTATTGACAAGTTTGTTGTATTGCCCAGTATTCACTTTCGAATCCATTAACTCCTTAGTGTCCATCATCTATATATACCCTTCATCCCATTTCCCCTTTCATTTAGTTTGCATACTTATTTTAGTGTTATAATAGGACAATTCACCATCTACATCTTCATCATTTATGTTTCGTTTATTAGATATATACATTAACATTACTTTAGCAATAACAAATTTTAGCTAACTCTGATCCCTGTGGACGATCCCCCACTTGCCACCATATTTGCGTTTTCAAAATAATTTAGGCTTCGTGAGGTTTTAACAAATATTGTTGATGGATTGCTTTTTTAAAACGACACTAGAAATATATCCAGTCAACGAGCAACTCGAAATCAAGATGGAACACGACGATATGAGAACGGCGAGGCGTCAGAAAAAAGAAGCTCCCAAATCTGAGCCAGCTCAAAAAACTCAGAATAAACCTCCCAATAGGTCGACCTATCGTTTCCCTGCTCCTCAGCACATGCAAGAAAAATATCCAGCAAGACGAACCCCTCCTCGGGCTTCGCCACCTCCCAGGACTGTAGCCCCCGTAATGCTAGGGGAGAAAGGGTATGACTACTACACTCCCCTGAACGCTTCCAGGGAAACGGTTTACCTTGCTATACAAGACAAGGGGCTACTCCAAAAGCCCGCTCCCATGAAAGCCCCAGTTGACAGGAGGAACCGGTATAAGTACTGCGGCTTCCATGAAGACGTGGGCCACAACACTTCAGAGTGTTATAATTTGCGCAACCAGATTGAAGCCCTGATAAGAAAGATATGGAAACATCTTGGATAATCCAGGAAGAAATTGAGCCCTCGGAGCATCCAGAGAGTGAACCCATTATGCCTTATGAGGAGGAACAGAGCAAGGAGTGGGCCAGCGGGCAACCCGTAGATAGACTAGAGGAGATACCCATCAGAAATGAGGATCCCTTCAAGGTCGTCAAGGTCGGGGCTACCCTCGAGCCAGAAGTGAAAGAAGGCTTGATTGGTCTTCTAAGAGAATTCAGCGACATCTTTGCCTGGAGCCACGATCAAATGCCCGGGATCCCGGTATAATTGGCCGCCCATCGACTAGCGGTAGATCCAACAGTCAAGCCCGTCAAACAGAAGAGGCATCACTTCAACGCTGAGAGGAACGCTGCGGTATAGGAAGAAGTAGATAAATTGATCAAGGCAGGGTTTATCAAAGAAGTGCGCTATCCCAAGTGGATCGCCAACGTGGTCATGGTTACGAAGGCGAATGGGAAGTGGCGTATGTGTGTCGATTACACCGACCTCAACCGAGCATGTCCAAAAGACAATTTTCCTTTACCAAAGATCGACCAGCTGATTTACTCCACGTCCGGAAATAAACTTCTGACTTTTGCGGACACGTTCTCAGGATACAACCAAATTAATGCACCCAGCTGACCAAGATAGATCAAGTTTCATTACTGGGTAGGGCTTGTACTGCTATAAGGTGATGCCATTTGGTTTGAAGAATGCAGGGGCTACATACCAGCGGCTGGTTAACAAGCTGTTCAAGCCCGAGATTGAAAGGACGATAGAGGTATACATCAACGACATGATCACAAAATTACCAACCGCATAAGGACATTGGGAAGACCTTCGCAAGACCTTTCTTATACTGAGAGAAAACCAGATGCGGTTGAACCCTTCCAAGTGTGCCTTCGGGGTAACAGCGGGGAAGTTTCTAGGTTTCATGGTTCATGAGAGAGGCATAGAGGCCAACCTAGAAAAAATCAAAGCTATCTTGGACCCGGAATCCCCCACATCACTCAAACAAGTACAAATTATGACTGGGCATGTAGCGGAGCTCAACAGGTTTTTCTCTCGCTCCACCGATAAATGCCTCCCTTTCTTCAAAGCCATCAAACAAGGGAAAAACATGAAATGGAGCCAGGAGAGCGAGCAAGCTTTCCAAGCCTTGAAAAAATACCTAACAAGCCCATCGTTGTTAGTCAAGCCAGTTCCCGGAGAGGAGCTACAGATCTACCTGGCCATATCAGAAACTGTAGTAAGCGGAGCTTTGGCCAAGGAGTGTGGCGACGGGATTCAAAGGCCCATATACTATGTGAGTCATGCTTTAACCAAGTCAGAGAAAAATTATATTCTCCTGGAAAAGCTCGCTTATGCTCTAATGATCTCGGCGAGAAAGCTCCGCCCCTACTTTCAAGCTCATTTAATAGCAGTGGTGATGGACGAACCTCTCTACCAATTCTTACAAAGACCATATGTGTCCGAAAGGCTAGTCTTATGGGCCCTAGAGCTCACTCAGTTCGATTTAAAATTTAAGCCCCGGACAACGATTAAGACACAGGCTTTGGCAGACTTCGTGGCAGAGTTTTCAACGCTCGCAGGTCAAGAGAATCCCGCAGCACCAAATGAGATCCCTGAAAAGAGCTCCGAGATCGACAATTGGCCGAAAGGCTGCAAGTCCTGGACCCTCTATACAGATGGAGCATCTGGACAAGCTGGGGGAGGAGCTGGCGTAGTTTTAATAGACCCGGAGGGGACTGAATTCTGTCACTGTTTCAGATTCTAGTTAAAGCCACAAATAATGAAGTAGAGTACGAAGCCCTCTTAGCCGGGATGAAGGCAGCCATCGAACTAGAGGCAGATTACCTACAAATCAAGAGCGACTCATTGCTTGTTGTTAATCAGGTATCTGGGGTGTATCAGGCAAAGGGAGATAACATGGCTGCCTACCTAAAGCTGGCTCAGTTGCTTAAAAATAAGTTTAAGGGGTTCAACATCGATCTGGTGCCTCGACACCAAAACAACTGCGTGGATGTTCTAGCTAAGATAGCTGCAAATGGAGGCCAATCCTTACCACGGGGTATTCCCCTCTAAGTTATCTCCCAACCAAGCATAGCCACAAATAAGGAAATCTGCTTCCTAGATCGTCAGCCTTGCTGGATGGACCCGATCGTTGCCTACCTCCTAGAGCGAGAGCTTACCGAGGAGCCAAATCAAGCCCGAAGAATTAAAAGACTCTCGGTCCGATATTTCCTGGTAGACGGGTACCTCTACAGAAGGGGTAGATCCCTCCCCTTACTTAGATGTTTGCATCCTGACGGTGCTAAATGGGCACTAAGAGAGGTTCACTCTGGGGACTGCGGAAACCACATCGGTGGAGAGGTTCTAGCATATCAAGTGCTTCGTATGGGGTACTAGTGGCCGACCATTCACCAAGATGCAAGAAGCTTTGTACAATCTTGCGAGCCATGTCAAAGGACTTCAAACTTGAACCACCAGCCACTTGAGCGACTGTCGTCTCTCAGTTCACCCTACCCCTTTGCCATGTGGGGGATCGACCTAATTGGACCGCTTCCCACCGCTTCCGGACAGGTGAAATATGTTATCGTGGCTATCGACTATTTCATAAGATGGGTCGAGGCAGGGCCTCTTTCTTGGATATCAGAAAAGAATACAACCAAGTTCATCAAAACCAACGTGGTATGTAGATTTGGGAAACCTCTCATCATTATAGCCGATCTGGGCAAGCAGTTCGACAACGCCCGATTCAAAGATTTCAGCAAAGGATTTGGGATAGACCTCAAGCTCGCTTCATAGCCCATCCCCAGACTAACGGGCTGGTGGAGTCCACCAACAATACTATCAAGAAGCTTCTAAAGAAGAAACTACAGCAGAAAAAAGGCAAATAGGCTGAAGAGCTGCCAGAAGTCCTCTGGGCATACCTGACTACAAAGAGAACAGCTACTAGGGAGACACCTTACTCCCTGGCTTTCGGAGTTGAAGCGGTCCTCCCCATCGAGCATAAATTAACCCCCTTCAGGGTGCAGCATTTTGAACCCGAAAGTAATGAGGTCAAGCTCCTGGCTAATCTGGACCTCCTAGAAGAGAAACAAGACCTGGTAGCGGAAAAAGTGGCAATCTACCGGCGCAAGATCGCTAGATATTTCAACCGAAAGGTCAGAGTCTGGAATTTCAAAGAACGGGGTCTGGTGCTTAGGAAATAGACCTTGAATACTGAGAAAAGGTCAGATGGAGTCCTAAGCCCCAATTGGGAAGGGCGATATTTGATAAAGTTAGTTGCTCGCAATGGAGCCTACAAACTCGAAGACATGGATGGACGACCCATCGACAACACTTGGAACGCAGATCATTTGAGGAAATTCTGCCCCTAAGTAGGGAGTTTTCAAGCAGATTACCTCTATTAAGGTTTTATTAGAATCCCTAATAAAGATGTACTACATCTCGATCATCAATAAAGTCATTTTTTTTTATCTCCGACTATGTTCAGCATTAGTATCTACATATTCGACTGGGAAATTCGACATAGAAACCTCAAGACCGGTGACTAGCCGGGGAAGCCCCCTTGCTACCCCTGATGCCTTGGTCAGGCTACCACCCCACAGAAGGATCTGAGTGTAAGAACATAGTTGCCATCCAGATCTCGAGACTAGGAAATAGCTAGACAGCCCACCTAAAGCCTTGGTCAGGCTACCACCCCTAAGAAGGGTCTGAGTGTAAGAGCATAGTTGCCATCCAGATCTCGAGACCAGGAAATAGCTAAACAACCCTCATGATGCCTTTGTCTGGCTACCACCCCCAATAAGGGTCTGAGTGTAATAGAATAGTTGCCATCCAGATCTCGAGACCAGGAAATAGCTAGACAGCCCTCGTGATGCCTTGGTCGGGCTACCACCCCCAAGAAGGGTCTGAGTGTAAAAGCATAGTTGCCATCAGAATCTCGAGACTAGGAAATAGCTAACAGCCCTCCTGATGCCTTGGTCAGGCTACCACCCCCAAGAAGGATCTGAGTGTAAGAGCATAGTTGCCATCCGGATCTCGAGACCAGGAAATAGCTAGACAGCCCTCCTGCCCTCATGATGCCTTGGTCAGGCTACTACCGCCAAGAAGGTTCTGAGTGTAAGAGCATAGTTGCCATCCGGATCTGGAGACCAGGAAATACCTAGAAAGCCCTCCTGATGCCTTGGTTGGGCTACCACCCCCAAGAAGTGTCTGGGTGTAAGAGCATAGTTGCCATCCTGATCTCGAGACTAGGAATTAGATAGACAGCCCTCATGAAGCCTTGGTCGGGCTACCACCCCCAAGAAGGGTCTGAATGTAAGAGCATAGCTGCCATCCAGATCTCGAGACCAGGAAATAGCTAGACAGCCCTTCTGAAACCTTGGTCGGGCTACCACTCTCAAGAAGGGTTTGAGTGTAAGAGCTTAGTTGCCACCCAGATCTCGAGAGCAGGAAATAGCTAGACAGCTCTCCTAATGCCTCAATCGGGCTACCTCCCCTGAAACGGATTTAAATATAAATATTTTTTTTCGTTTGCAGGATCAAGATCATCCTGATAAGAATTCCCTACAAAGCCAGAGTGAAGTATGAATAAATCATCAGAGTGAAGTATGAACAAATCGTCAAAATGAAATATGAACAAATCATAATCAAGGATGCATTTTTGGTTCCTAGTCAGGACCAGGAATAAAAAAAGAGGTTCTCAAGCGAGTTGGAAGCCCATAATCAAGGTCAATCAAAACTAATATGAAGGAAGTTATGTCAGTTTCTCATTAAAGACAAAGAAGCCTATCCCCCGGTAAGGCTACATGATCAAAGGGAAGGGGGAGAGCCTCTGCGACCTGAAAGGAAGCGTAGAAATATCCATCACTAAAGGAGGACTCGGCGTTAGCTTGCAGCTTGGTCACCTGAGCAGTCAAATCCTGATTCTCGAGGTCCTACTTCTTTTGTCAGCAGTCAAATTAGACATAGACACCTCAAGACTAGTGACTAACGGGGAAGCCCCCTCGCTACCCCTGATGCATTGGTCGGGCTACCACCCCCAAGAAGGGTCTGAGTGTAAGAGCATAGTTGCCATCCAGATCTCGAGACCAGGAAATAGCTAAACAGCCCTCCTGATGCCTTGGTCGGGCTACCACCCCAAGAAGGGTCTGAGTGTAAGAGCATAGTTGCCATCCTGATCTCGAGACCAGGAAATAGCTAAACAGCCCTCAGATGCCTTGGTCGGGCTACCACCCCCAAGAAGGGTCTGAGTGTAAGAGCATAGTTACCATCCAGATCTCGAGACCAAGAAATAGCTAAACAGCCCTCATGATGCCTTGGTCGTGCTACCACCCCTAAGAAGGGTCTGAGTGTAAGAGCATAGTTGCCATCGGGATCTCGAGACCGGGAAATAGCTAAACAGCCCTCCTGATGCCTTAGTCTGGCTACCACCCCCTAGAAGGTTTTGAGTGTAAGAGCTTAGTTGCCACCCAGATCTCGAGACCAAGAAATAGCTAGACAGCTCTCCTAATACCTCGATCGGGCTACCTCTCCTAAAACAGATTTAAATATCTCCTAATGCCTCGATCGGGCTACCTCTCCTAAAATAGATTTAAATATAAATATTTGTTTTCATTTGCAGGATCAAGATCATCCTTCTAAGAATTCCCTACAAAGTCAAAATGAAGTATGAACAACTCATCAGAGTAAAGTATGAACAAATTATCATCAAGGATGCAGTTTTGGTTCCTAGTCAGGACCAATAATAAAACAAGGGTTTCTCAAGCGAGTCAGTTTCTCATTAAAGACAAAGGAGCAGATCCCCCGGTAAGGCTACATCTATCAAACGTAGAGCCCAACCTTCGAGTACGAACTAAAAAAAAAACTAAACTAATCATGAGTAAAACGGGGTGCCCACCCCCTTTTCCAGGCAATCAAAGGCAATCATGAATAGGCAGAGTTAAGCTTTGGAGCTCACTTGATTTCCCTATGCTGATCCTCCTCCCTCATGCTGATCCTCGCCATCAACTCCCCTTCAGGTGGTTGCCCGTCTTGGTTATCGTCGCCAACCATCCCTCCATTCAGAGGCTCCTCCTATTGATCAGCAGGATCTTCCTCCAGGACTTTGTTAATCACTACCATAACCTCAGGCGGGATAGCCACATCAAGAAGGGCAGCCATAGACCCTGTCTGGCTCCTATCAACCTCCATCTCCATTATAGAGGGTTCCTCAGATGGGCTCCTAGCTCCTTCCCCAGCTCCTGGCTGATCTCCTTCAGATCGCTAGGAAAAAACCTTACTTGAAGATTCCTCAGGACCTGAAGTAGTAAAGATAGGAGGAGGAAATTGAGGGTCTGCCTGGATGGGTTGCTTTCTAGCTCCTGCCTGGCTCGAGGGAACCGCCTCGCAATCATCAGGGCTAGACAACTCAGCAACCTTAATCATTATCTCATTTCTATCCCAACCAGCGATGTATGATGGATCAAAGGGAAGAGGGAGAGCCTCTGCAACCTGAAAGGAAGCGTAGAAATATCTATCACTAAAGGAGGTCTCCGCGTCAGCTTGCAGCTTAATCACCTGAGCAGTCAAATCCTGGTTCTCGAGGTCCAACTTCTTAGCCTCGGCTTTCCAAGAATCACTCTTCCTGGCCCGCCTGGTAGATTGGAGACGTTCTTGATCATAAGATTGCTTCATCCTCTCATGATCATAACGAAGCTCGGCCAGCTCGATCTTAATTTTGCTTTGGTTGGAGGTCATCTCTTCTTCTAAGGTCTGAACCCGCTTGAGCAATCCTATGGCTTTCTCGAGTTCAGCTTCAGCCTTAGCAGCCCGGTCACGAAGGAGGGTTACTTGGTAGCCCATGGCAACATTTAACTTGAAGGCCTATAAAATACAAAGCAAGGATTAGAAATCAAACAAGCTGGTAGAAGATGTACGAAGAAAATACAATTACCTCAGCTAAGACAGCAGACCCCTTGGTGAACAAGACATCCACGGGCATTGAGGCCATCCTGGAGAGCCCACCGCCCAGACAAGATGCGATGAATTGTTCCAGGACTTTATCAAGCCCCGTCGAGCTCGACTGAGGGCGGGAACGACTAGGAGGGATCCCTCCGACACCCGTTTCAAAGTCCTTCTAAACTCGGGGGGTTGGAAACGTAGCGGAATCAAGAAGACGATTCGTGGGAGTAGCAACTTTAGTAATAACAACATAAGGGGCAGAAACAGTTGGACCAACAGCTTGGGGAGCCTTACTCAAAGCCCGAAAAGCCCACGATGCAAGGTTGGTCATCCGAGACCCAGCTGGGGAGGTAGATTGAGCAAGAGCCAGTGCGACCCCAGCAAATGGAAGAGGAGTTCGAGCCTGAGGAGATCGTCAGACGTCACGAGAAGCTGGCTCAACAAGAAAAGCTGTGAGTAAAAAAAACAAAAAGGAAACATCAGAACTAAGCTAGTCAACAAGACAAAGCAAGACGATTCAATGACACTTATAAGGAGTAGCATCTGAGATCCGCATGTCTTGATTCACCCTGCGAGGATCGAAGGCTTCATCGGTTGGGAACTTTAGGTTCAAGTAGTTCGTGGCTATAATAGCCTTCAAAATAGTCTCAGATTCAGAAGGCAGAAAGTCCCAGTCCCACGATGGTTTGTCACTAAAAGCTGTGGGAACCTCGAACTCATGCCCCCCAATAAAAATCGAGCTTCCCCAGTCACCCCCTGCAAGGATCCACTCTTCCTTCTAGGCGGGGTCCTTCTTTGAAGCGCCAGGAATGACAAAGTTGAGCTTGTTCTTTGCTTTAGCATAAAACTGACCTGGGGGAGCGCCAGATAGGCTCCCAATTTGGAAAAGGTAGGCCAAGTCCTCTGCTTCGGGCTCTCTCGTTACCTTGCTCAGCTGGCATTGTTCCCTCCATAGCACGAGGAAGCCAATCAAATGCCTCTAGAAGCCGGGTGTCAACTGGAGGGGAGCAAGCTGGATGGCGTTGAGAGCTCGCCGAAGGGTAGGATGAAGGGGAAGCCTAACCCCATTCTCGAGAGCCGCCACATGAATTGGAAGCACACCTTTGGAGGGATTGAAGAACTCATAACCTTTGGGAGGTACTGAGATAGAAACGCTGTAGGGAATGCCGTACTTAAACCTCAAACGGTCAATCGCGTTCGGATCAAGCTGCACCTTGGAAAAGGGTGAGTAGTGCTTGAAAGCACGTGGTTAAACCCGGGTAGGAATAACAGTAACACCATAATTAAGATGAGAATGAACCTTGAATTTGGATTGACTTTGTTAATGGAGTTAATTGATGAACATTGAGTATTATATATAGGGAGCATCGGTTACCTAGTCTTTCATCCATTGATCACAACCAATTCTTTTAAATTGCTTTCTTTGATTAATTTAATTTAGTTTTTAGTTTAATTCAATCACCAACAATTTTCTGGTTACTTGTGCTTGGTTAGAATTAGAACTAGTTTTTAATTAACGAATCACTTTTCCTTGTGGGAACAATCTCTACTTGCCAATGTATTTATTATCTTCACGATTTGTGCACTTGCGAGTGAGTATTTTATAACACTATTTTACACATCACCGGTCAACGCCTATGTGAGCCACTGCGGTTCCAGATCTTTCCAGGACGGTCTTGAGCCATATTTCAGTTGCTGGGGACTTCTAGGATCTCAAGCATGCCTCTGGACAAGTATCACACCAGTGGCTCCCTACCTCCTGTACCGGGCCACTCAACTCCCTTGTGAGCCACCGAAGTCCAGATCCATTCGGATAGAGCCTAGAGGCTTCCCACATTGCTGAGGCCTTCTACACCCCTAAGCAAGCCTCTAGAGCAGCAGCACCGTTGCAAGCCCCAGTGGCTCCTCACTTATTGTACCTGGCCGATCAACGCCCAAGTGAGCCACTACAGTTTCGGATCTTTCCAGGACGGTCCAGAGCCACATTTCAGTTGCTGGGAACTTCTAGGATCCCAAGCATGCCTCTTGAACAGTATCACACCGGTGGCTCCCTACCTCATATAGTGGGCCACTCAATGCCCTAGTGAGCCACCGAAGTCCCAAACTGTTCCGGGAGAGCCCAGAGGCTTCCCACACTTACTGAGGCCTCCTACATGCCTAAGTAATCCTTTGGAGCAGCAGCATCGCTACCAGTGATTCCTCACTTATTTTATTGGGCCCCCTCACAGCGCCCATGTGAGCTACCTAGGTCCCGGTTTGTTTGATCTAAGTCCATAGCCTCATTTTCTTTGCTAGGGTCCTTTTGAAGCCCAAGCATGCCTCTGGATCAGTGTTATCAAAGGAGGACCAGTGGTTCCTAACTTTTTATACCGAGGTACCCAATGCCATAGAGAGCTACCGAGGTCCAGGTTCGTTCAAGCAGAGTCTCGATTGTTAAAGACTCTCAACTACTCCAAGCAGGCTCCTAAACTGGTTACATCACTTGGGGACTAGATGCCTACCATTCTCCCTAGCACTTATGTTGGAATGGTAGTGACCTCAGCATGAGAAGAGTTCTCCTAATGACCAGTCCATAATAGAAGCTCATTTGCGGAAGGTCGCTCTATTACTTATACCCGGAACGCGGATCACCTCAGAAGGTATTACCAATGAAGGTTGCAGGGTGACCATTGACCAGTATCACCTTGAGTATGATCACCTTGGTAGTTCTCAGATTATCACCTTTCACCTATGATCGAGACCAGGAAAGCTACACGGCATTCCTGATGCCTTGGACAGGACCCACCCCTCTTTAGGAAAGGTCTGGTACATAAGTGGCCTTAGTTGCCCACCAGGACTATCGCCCTAACAATAGAAGAGCTATACAACACTCATGATGTCCTGGACCAGATTAATCCCTCCAGGATGATCGCCTTGAAACCATGAGAGCTACACAGCACTCCTGATGCCCTAGACCGGATTAATCCCTCTAGGAGGATCGCCTTAAAACCAGGAAAGCTACACAACACTGCTGATGCCCTGGACCGAATTAATACCTCTAGGAGGATCGCCTCAAGACTAGAAAAAGCCACATGGAATTTCTACTGCCCTGGCCGGGCACCACCCCCCACTAGGAAGGATCTGGATCGTAAGAGAATAGTTACCTGACATATCAAAACCTTGGCCGGGCACCACCCCCCGCTAAGAAGGGTCCGGTTCGTAAGAGCATAGTTGCCTACCAGAATCATTTTCACCTAAGTACCGAGCTTCCTTGAAATAGGAAAGCTAGGTACTATGATCGCCAGTATTATCGCCTAAGTACCAAGGTTCTTTGAAATAGGAAGGCTAGGTATAGTGATTTGCCTAACTATTTTCGCCTAAGTACCAGGATTCCTGAAACTGGAATGCCAGGTACCCAGATTCACCAACGTGTTTTCACCCATGTACCAAGATTTCTGGAATAGGAATGCCAAGCACCTAGATTGACCACTGGAGCCTCATCCCAAATAATCTAGCAGGATGACTGGTACCCGGATTCACCTATGTTCTGCCTGTTTTTCACCTATGAATTCTCACCTAAGTACCAGGATTCCAGGAACAAGAATGCCAGGAATGCAGATGATAGTTACTAGTAAGAAGCGATAAGTAAAATTCTTCAAGACTTACAAGATCCTGACTCCAACCCCTACCAGGTACCGGTGTTAAAGTCAAGGAGGACTTCTGTTAACAACCTTTTTTGACAGGGTTCCAAAGAAGAATTTTTCTTCTGCCTGGAGCCTGGTAGAACCTAGATAGGGACAGGTACCTAGATACCAGGATACTCGACACCATGAACCGGAAAGAAGTCAGTACCACATCTCACATTCTACTAGGTACCACGCAAGGCCAGCACCGTGATACCTCCTACCGGGTACCTAGGTATCACAACATCTACCCAGCATCTAGATACCATGACATCTACCCAGTACCCAAGTGCCTCGACATCAGTCTAGAATCCGACCAAGATAGGCATCATACCCGCCTAGCGGGAAGAATGTCACCGTGAAGATACCAGCATGCTAGAACAAGAACCAAGTCAGCAAGAGCAGACTAGTAGACCAGTATACCACGCAATCGGGATACATAATCAGAATTCTCCTCCAACCAACATAGAAGAGAAAGTTGACCTCTTTGGTTATTAATGGAGATAGTCAACGTTATTAATGAAGATAGTCAACCCTTTAATGGCCATTCACAATGCCATTAATGGAGATAATTGTTAACGGAAAAATCACCCAGGGAGCGAAATCTCAATTAACACCCTCGACCCGCTACCCCTGAGGTCGCAGCGGGTGGGTAGGTACTTCGTACCATGATTATGGTAAGAGTGAAGGTGAGATAGATGCCATGGTAGGAGAACAATCATCCCTCCCATCTGGTGCAGTAGGCTGGTACCCGGTCTTGGTATCTGATCCTAGTACCCAGTCACCTCTCTAGGTGCCTTCAATGTTCTCCCGACCTAGATAATGAGATATGAGAGGTACATGAGAGCTAGGACCAACATGGTCAGTGTCTAGCACACATACATGCATTCATAACAAGGAGATAGATGGGAGAATGACAACTCTTTTAGTAGTGGTGGACTGACCTAGGGGGAAAAGCATCACGATTGATCACATGCTGAAAAACCCCCAGGCAGTATCGATAGGAAGGGAGAAAAATCCTTCTTTTTATTTATATATTATGAGAGGTGCTCCGGAGAGCTTACATTAATACAAACCGAGTCCAGGTAGGTCACAGTTAGAGGGGTACCATTTGGTACAAGTATATTCATGGCTAAAACGGACATACATAGCAGTCGATACAATGGTGGTGTAGAGGGAATTCGGGCAGGGTCTTTTTTACACTCCAAGCGATGACGAACTCATATTCCTAGTGGAGAAATGGGTGAAATTTGGGATCAGAGACATGGAGATGTTGGAGAGATGTTGAAGATATGGAGATACCGGAGGGCTGTTGGACTGTGTCTATTGTTCGAACCTCATGTTGGAGAAATGTCCGACTGGAGAAATATTGAGGAATCGACCCTTTTCTTGGAGAGTGACTTATTATATTTATATCTGTTCATCCTTGTTGCCCACTCCATTGGTTTATCGACATTAATGAGTTGAATATCTTCTCATTGATGGAGTTGAATATCTTCTCATTAATGGAGTTGAATATCTTCTCATTGATGGAGTTGAATATATTCTCATTGATGGAGTTGAATATCTTCTCATTAATGGAGTTGAATATCTTCTCATTGATGGAGTTGAATATCTCATTAATGGCGTTGTGAATGGCCATTAATGGAGTTGACTGATTCCCTCATTAATGGAGTTGTGAATGGCCATTAATGGAGTTGACTAATTCCCTCATTAATGGTGTTGATTATCTCCATTAATAGAGTTGACTGATTCTTTCATTAATGGCGTTGATTATCTCCATTAATTACCAGAGTGGTCAACTTTCTCTTTTATGTTGCTTGAAGGAGAATTCTGACTCTGTATCCCGGTGGTATGGTACACTGGTGTACCGGAGTGCTTACTAGCATGGAGCTTATTCTAGCATACTGGTTCCTCTTCCTGGTTCCATTCTTTTTACTTGGCGGGTAGGATATAAATTCTGGTTAGATCCTAGACTGATATCGCGGTACTTGGGTACTGGGTAGATGTCGTGGTACCTAGGTACCAGATAGGAGGTATCGTGGTACCTAGGAACCAGGTAGGAGGTATCATGGTATAGCCTTGCTTGGTACCTAGTAGACTATGAGACGTGGTACTGACTTCTTTTCGGCTCATAGTGTAGAGCATCCCCAGTATCTAACACTGGTCCCAATCTAGGTCCTACCATGTACCTGCCGGATGGAAACTTCTTCTTTGGACCCCTGCCAAAAATGACTGTTAAACAATAATAAACCCTATTAATGGAGATAATCAGCCTCATTAATGAGAAGATCAGCCAACTCTTTAATGGCCATTCACAACGCCATTAATGAAGATAGTCAACCCTATTAATGGAGATAATCTGCCCCATTAATGAGTAGATCAGTCAACTCTTTAATGGCCATTCACAATGCCATTAATGAGAGAATATTCAACTTCATCAATGCCAAATCAACGTTCATTTGATTGCTAATTAACTGAATCAATTGAGTGGGCGACAAGAAAAAGAAGAAATAAATATGACAAAACACTCTCCACGAAAGGGCTCTCGAACATCTTCCAATATCTCCATATCTCCAAGCTATCTCCAAGGTCTCTCCAATCTCTAGTTTGTGATTGAATCCAAAAATCAACTAGAGAGACGATAGATTTCACCCACTTTTCCACCAGAAAAATAGTTCGCCATCTCCTACCATTGTATCGACTACTATATGTCAATTTTCACTATGAATGTACCTGTACAAAGTGGTACCCTTCCAATTGTGACTTACTAGGTCGCGGTTTGTACTTATGTAAGCTCTCCGGGGTACCTCTCATGATATATAAATATAAAGAAGGGTCTATCTCCTTCCTATTGATAATGCCTGGGGGTTTTTCAACATATGATCAATCGTGATGCTTTTTCCCCTAGGTCAGTCCACCTCTACCAAATGAATTGTCATTCTCTCATCTATCTCCTTATTATGAATGCATGGAAGCCACGTTCCGACCCTACTGGTCCTAACTCTCTCATCCACATATATGCATGCTCAATCACATACCAAGAAGATCCACTAGACCAGCTTAAAGAACTGGGACAGGTACCGGAAGGACCCAGAGGTGAAGGATCACTACCGAGTGATCCCATCCTTCTTGACCATATCTACCTTAAGGAGGAATACCGATCTACCGATCCTACTTTGATACTTGGGTTAGGAAACTACAGAAGAGTACTGATCCTACCTTCTTATTTGGGTCGTGGAACCACAAAGGAGATGTAGAGAAGCGACCGGGTACCGGAACCAGGCATCATGGACAAGGTATCATAGACTAGGGACCAGGACTAGGACCAGTCTCCTATACCAGCAAGGGGACTTCAAGCACCATCTCTTCTACCTATCCTCGAAGCCTCGATGGGTGAGATGATTAGTCTCCTATCATGGCACCTATCTCGCTTTCACCTTACCAGAACCACGGTACGAAGTATCTACCCCGCTGCGACCTCTGGGGTAGCGGGTTGAGGGTGTTGATCAGAATTTTCACCCAGAGAGAATTTTCCCATTAACACTTTCTATTAAAGGGTGTGGAGATTCCCACAGACAACGTCAAAAAGTGTTAACGAGAAAATTCACTCAGGGAGTAGAATTCTAGTTAACCCCCACAACCACTACCGGTAGGTGGCAGCGGAGTAGGTACCTTCAGTTCAGCGATTTTCCTTACAAGGCAATAGGGAATCGATCTTTAAACAGAGAAATCTATGATAGAATGGTATATGTGGAGATAATACGGATGGTACTATTTTATTAATCACAAGATTGTTTATAAGAAGAATGGTTTTGATAACATTATAACACTATCACTCTCTTTTCTCTCTCTCTCTCTCTCTCTCTACGCAGAATAGAGATGGTGAAATCATACGTGTCGATAAATGGCAAAAAATCCTCTCAGTGGTGGTTCTAAACCTCTCATTGAATTCAGACAACTCGAGAAAAGCTTCTAAAGAGACCCCCCCTTCTTTGTCCTTCATGGCCGTATTTATAAACCCCTAATATTCCTAAGAATTCGGTCGCATTAATGAGGATTATTTGGAGTCCTTCTGTAGGCATTGAAAGACGTTGAGTGAGGCTAAAGGCATGGGATTCGATCCCTCCAATTACAGTCTTATTGAAACTCTGATTTGGTTGACCGTTTGGTCTAATTTATGAAGCTTTAAATCATGAAGAAATCAACTTTTCCCTCTTATATTGCTTGGAAGGAGAAACCGACTCTGTATCCTGGGGGCGCGGTGCACTGGTGTACCAGTCTGCTTTAGTTGGCTTGGTGCTTGTTCTATTCTGTGTCTCGGTGGTGTGGTACATCGATATACTGGTCTTCTCTTGTTGTGATAGGGTCTGTTCTTGACAGAGTGCTAGTATCATCGTGGTGACACTCTTCCTATTTGGCGAGTAGGAAGCTTATCTTGGCTTGATTATGGGCTAATGCCGAGGTACTTGGGTACCGTGTAGACGTCGCAGTACCTAGGTGCCAGGTATATGGTACCGGGTTCATACGAGGTACTGGGTACGTGGTATTGCGGTACCGACTGCAATTGATATCAGGAGTAATGGCATAGCGTGGTACCTGTCCTTCTTGAGTCGCAATTATGGTACTTTATCTGGTACCAGGTAAACAAGGCAGTTATGGTTTTGGTATTACCAGGTATCGAATCCTCCTAGATCATGTTGTCTATGCTACTGGGTATTGGGAACTGGTAATGGTTCTTACCAGGTAGTAACTGGGTGGAAAATTCTTCTTTGGACCCTTGCCAGAAAAGGCTATTAACACTAATCTTGAAGAACATGAGTTTGAATCTAGAATCTCTTTGAGTATTTGATCATTATTGTTGATTTCGAGATTTAATTACATGTTTTGAGAACTAGAATTTCTTAATTGAGATTTTGATTTTCTATAACCTAGTTCTTGATTTTTTATTTTTGATTGTTGAATATGTTGAATACCTCAAGTGTTAACTTTTCACTTGATTTCAAAGTTAGTTGTGTGATTTACTTTGAAAAACTTGTCATACTAACTTTGATTAATATGTTTAGGTTTCTAGATATTTTTGTGAATGAGCTTGAATGTTTAATCTTGTTAATAGCAAAATTTGGCTAGGGACCAAAGGGAAATTTTCCACCCTCTTAGTCTGGCTCCAAGCCCGAGGTTATCCACCAGGAGACCACGTTACCCAAAGCTGAGCTACGATACCGCCCCACAGAAATAAGTGTTAGGATTATGCTCAAAAGCAAGAGTGTAATATTGTAATTGACAATCTTTGCATATAAATAAAGTGATTTCTGATTCTGCAAAATCTTATAGCATTTATAATTATAATTGTCAAGGTAAATAATCATAAGGTCAAAAGACTATGAGATATGAAGAATTGTTTGTACATCCGGATATGTATGAGGTAGACACAATTCTTTAGTTAGTCTTGAATAACGTTCACAACTTAAGTTAAAGGTTGGGCACCTCTATCTTGATAAAGTTGTAGAATTCTTTTACTAGCATTTGAGTGAGATCAAATGAGTTATGATGAGTCTAAAATCATCGAAAGGTTTTCGAGTAAAAGAATCTAGTGCACTGGGTGCATTAAACTGGATCACAATGAAATACTTTATCTACAACCGTCACTAGATATAAGTCTTTTCATTATCAGGACAATCGGAGAGTCTATCTAAATCCTGAGATAAATGATGGACTTATGGTTGCAAGTGTTATCATTTGAGCTATCAATGAGTACGATTATATAGCATAGTCTATCCTCGATAGTTTGGTGGTATTCATTTGTTAATCGATAGAGGACTTCATATATATATATGGACATCGTGGCTCCATTTATGAAATGAGAGTATAATATCATCATATGGATGTTTTGAGGTATTGGATATTAAATCTCAAAGTTGAGTTTTCAATAATGATTATTGAAGACATGGCTTTTGGACAAGTCAAAATATCCAAGTTCAAAATGTGGTCATATGAGGAAATATGGTAACTTGGAGAGCTATAGGCGGTCTATGAGCTCTTGGCGATTACTGATATTATTCACGAGGATACACCATCTCCTATAAGATTGTCTAGGGTATGAATGAGAAACATCTCCTTATTCTATCTTTATTTAAGAGTTCAATTTTAGCTCTTTAGTGGAATGAGTTAAAATTAATAGATCGGACCTAAGTGAATCATTTGTTGATTGTGATTAGGTTATGTCTATTGAAGCATAAATTTAGATAGCCCGCCAAGATCCACAATCCACACATACTTGCATGGATCACTTGATATATTCTACCGGACAAAATTTATGCGTCCATCTAGAATTGCATTTAATATATTAAGAATATAATATGTCTATTATTTATTTAATGGGCTGCACTATTATATTAATATATTAAAATGAGATATGTAGGCTTGTTTCTTTTAGTAAGAATAAGTCTGGTTCACATGTGGGCTTTTATTTAAAGTCTAATGGATTAAATAAAATAAGAAAAATAATATTTGGCCCATATATACATGGTGTGGGTGGCAAGGCTAAATAAAATAGCCCAAGATATTATTTTATTTTATTGTTTTGATTAAATGGGAATTAATTAATTATTTAATTAATTAATATTTAAATCAAAATCTTTTCCTGATCAGTAAATTAAATACTATGTGTTGGATTAGGGTTGGAATTCTTTTAAGTAATAGGAGTCCTAATGTGGTAAGGATTAAGTCCACATACACTCCTTATTATACAAAGAATTCGGCCACCACTAGTCCTACAAGGGTTAGGATTCTTGAATTGATAGGAATTAGGGAAAAGGACAATTCCTTTTCAAGTAAGGAAATTAACCAACCCTAGATTTCCTATTCAATGAATTCGGCCAACCCTACTTTGTGAAGGAGAAAATTCGGCCAACCTATAAATATAAGGTTATGAATTTTCGGCCACCTAGAAGCAAAATAGAGAGAGATTTTTGTTTGTTTTGAAAATAAAAATCCTACTCTATACACATAGATTTTCGGCCAAGAGAGAAAAAGAAAATAAGTTCTCATTCGATAGTGCACTTACAAGCCTTTAACATCAAAAGGTTTTGTGCACACTTTCGATTTAGGGTTACGCGAGTTTCAATCATATTGATTGTGAATTCAAAAGTGACCGGAACTATTTTTTTATGGTCTTGGTGTTTTACTATTGAAGATCAAGATCAGAAATTCCATACATCCATTCTAAGGTAAGCAATTCAAAGAAAAAGGGAGACCACGCTCCTAGGTGATTCACGTACGTGCTAGGATTGAAGATCTTGCGGATTACCATCGACGTAAGTCAATCGGATCACGCGACAAGAGGTATTTAACTCTAACCGTATATTTGAGTTTAATTAATTAAAGGGTTAAGGTTCAAATCTTTAGAAAAATTTTAAACTATACGAAAATTATTTTGTTCGCCTTCCGCTGCGGTTTTAAGCAATTTTTCCCTACAATTGGTATCAGAGCCTTGGTTGTACCCTTAATTAATTAACGTATATATACGTGAATCTATTTCTTTTTATTGTGATTATGCATGTTTTAGAAAGAGATGGCACTCTAGGTATTCGCATATCTAATTACATGTGGAATGTATGGATTTATATATGTTGTTATAAAGTGAATTGTTATTGCTCGATTTTGGTCCTAGAATTTCAATGTATTTTTTGTTTCAGAATTGTAACAAGAAGGGTGGTCTATTATCGCCATAATTCCTTCTTGGTAGTTGCTAAGTTCTTATTAATTTTATTGTAAAAATACTGCTGTTTTTATTGTATTAAAATTTAGTGCAGTTTTATTTTTATTGTATTAAAATAAGTGCAGTTTTTTATTTGTAAAAAAAAATACTGCAGTAGTTTAAATTAATATATATATATATATATATTTCTGCAGTATTTTATTGTATAAAATAAGTTGTAATATATTCAAGATTCGAAGACTCGAAGATTTGAAGATATTGGGGCATCCGGAACCGAGCTTGGCACCCGCGCGCACCGAGACAACAAGCGCGCATGCAACCAAGCGTGCAGCTGCGCTTGTTGCGATGCAGCAGCGCACGCGACCCATGCATGGGCTGGCCATGCGGCAGCTCATGCCCTTGCATGGGCTAGGCGTGCGCATGGGCTGCTTGGTGATCTTCGGGCGCACGAGTTACGTGCGCGAGATGGTCGCTTGAAGTCTTGTTCGCCAAAAAAGGAGTTTTTTGTATTCCGTACAATTGTAATTTACATGCTTTTCTAGGATGGACCAAAATTGTGGCTATTTATTTTTATGTATAAATATTACAATATTTGTTATTGTATGATAACATGTCATATAGAATAGGAGTGCCACTCATATATCTCTTTTGGTATGAACATGCATTGAATGATTTAGGTATCTAATTGGCATCTAGATAACTTGGGAAAAATCATTCTTTGAAATTTAATCACACGCCTTAAATAATTGAGTGGGAGAAGGTGTGTTAGAACACCTATGGCCTCCAAGGTTAGTTGAGCTTTATTATTTATTGGTAATCCCCCCGAGGGGCGTCCATAAATAGAATTTAGCAAAATACTTCCTTACAAGGATAGACTAGACAATTGACTCAAACGAGATCTACTCCCAGAGGAGGGATTTTCGTGAGAGAAAATTGAGGGTCGATATCTTGGTAACACACTCAATGTAATTTTATTAATATCCTCCCGAGAGTTCTTGTTAATAAAATTGCAAGGCTAAAATTGAAAACGCTGGTTGTTATGTTAACAATTATGTAGGACCTAGTCCAACTAGTAAATGGTGCGAACTTCCGAAGGAGGCGTAACATTTATGGGTGTTGGATCACCGTTGAATTTTTCACGATTGAGTTATTTAATTAATTCAAGATAAATATTCGAAAGTGCTTTATCATGATTATTTACTTATATATGCTTTTTGTTTTATTCAGAAATCATGACCCCATCACTTATGAACATCCTGAAAGATAACACTTTAACTGGAGATAATTATGTCACATGGAAAAGGAAAATTGGGTTGTTGCTGCAAAGTGAAAAACATAAGTTTGTTCTAACTACTCCTAAACCACCTGCTCCTAATAATGAATCAATTATTTTGCAAAGAGATGAGTATGAGCAGTGGAATACCTCATATGATATGGCCAAATGTTACATTATGGCTACTATCTCTGACGTGTTGCAACAGCAGCATGAAGGAATGGGGTCTGCTGCTGATATTATGATGTCTCTGAAAGAGATTTTTGCTATGAGGTCTATGACGACTAAGAGAGAGGCAGTGACTGCTTTTATGAATCTTAGGATGAAACCTGGACAGGCTGTGAAAGATCACATGATGAAAGTCATAGCACATCTAAATATTGTAGAATTAAATGGCGCTGAGATAGAAGGTGAGACAAAAATTGACATGGTTGTCAACTCACTATTAGATTCCTTTGATCAGTTCAAGTTGGACTACACCTTGAACAAAAAGGAATACACCTTGCAGGACCTGATGCAAGATGTTCAAAGCATTGAAAAGATCCTTGTGAAAAGCAAAGGTCAAGAGATTCATATGGTTGGTAAAGTTGCTACTGTTAAGACCCGTCAGAAGGTCAAGAAACAACAGAAGAAAAAGCAACTTGGGCATACCAATAAGGAGACCAAGAAAGTAACCAAGATCAAAGGGAAATGCTTCCTTTGTGGTGAAAAGGGACATTGGAAAAAAAATTGCCCAAAGTCCCAGAACAAGAAGGAAGAAGGTAATATTAATTATCTTGAAACATGTTTTCTGGCAGATTCTACAGATTCTTGGATCATAGACTCTGGAGCCACTAATCATGTTTGTTATTCCTTAAAAGGGTTCCAAGAAAGGAGAAGGCTGAATAAGAACGAAATCAATTTGCGCTTGGGCAACGAATCGTTAGTGTCTACAATTGCAGTGGGAGATATTAGAGTTATTATAGATTCTAGTAGGCATTTAGATTTAATAGACGTTTATTATGTACCTTAATTCAAGAGGAATTTAATTTCAGTTTCTTGTTTAAATAAATTTGGATATTCGGTTACTTTTAATAAAGCTTTTATTAATAGTAAGAATGACAAAATTGTTTGCAAAGGTACATTGGAAAACGGTCTATTCTTTTTGCATAGAAATATCTCTCACTCGTTAGACACAGAAATAACGGAACTTAATCATAAAAGAGTAAAATTATCAAAAGATGAAACCTACCCTTGGCATTTACGCCTAGGTCACATTAACCTTAATAGGATTAAAAGATTGGTATGTGAAGGACCTTTACTTAAAGGTTGATGATCTACCAACTTGTGAATCTAATTTGGAAGGTAAAATGACCAAAAGGCCATTCAATACCAAAGGTGCAAGAGCCACTGAATGTTTAGGACTAATACACACTGATGTATGTGGTCCTATGAGCATTCAAGCTAAAGGTGGATATGAGTACTTCATCACCTTCACAGATGATTACTCAAGATTTGGTTATGTGTATATCATGAGACATAAGTCGGATGCTTTTGACATGTTCAAAGCATTCAAAGCTGAAGTAGAAAATCAGCTTGAGAAATGCATAAATATCTTGAGATCTGATCGTGGTGGAGAATATCTATCTGGTGAGTTTCAGCAATATCTTATTGATAATGGGATAGTTTCTCAGTTTTTTGCACCAGGTACACCTCAACAAAATGGGGTAGCAGAAAGGACAAATAGAACTCTTTTGAACATGGTTAGGTCTATGTTGAGTTATTCAACACTTCCTATGTTGTGTTAAAAGGAAAGACAGAAAAGATAGAGTCCCGTTCGGAAAAATACATATTTGTGGGGTATCCAAAAGGAACTAAAGGATATTATTTCTATAGTCCTTCAGATCTAAAAGTGTTTGTTTCAACAAATGCTACATTTCTGGAAAAGGAATATATGAATGATTTTGTTCCCAAAAGTAGAATTGTCCTGAATGATATCTCAGGAGATACAATTCCACAAGAGGTTTCACAACCTAACCCAATTGTAATTTCCACTCCAACACAAAATCAACAACCTACCATTCCTCGTCGTAGTGGGAGGGTTAGAACCCAGCCTGAAAGATATATCGGTCTAGGAGAATCTGTTGAGAATATCCCTGACGACGATGATCCCTACACGTACAAGGAAACAATGGAGGATGTTGATTGTCACCATTGGAAAAAGGCAATGCAATATGAGATTGAATCCATGTTCGATAACAAAGTCTGGTCCCTTGTAGACTTTCCTAAAGGGATAAAACCCATTGGGTGCAAGTGGGTATACAAGAGGAAAAGAGGTATGGATGGAAAGGTGGAAACTTTTAAAGCTAGATTGGTAGCTAAAGGTTACACACAGAAAGAAGGTATCGATTATGAGGAAACCTTCTCTCCTGTGGCCATGCTTAAATCCATTAGGATACTCTTATCCATTGCAGCATCTTTAGATTTAGAGATTTGGCAAATGGACGTCAAGACAGCTTTCCTTAATGGAAGTCTTGACGAAAGCATCTATATGATGCAACCAGAAGGATTCATTGAAAAGGGCCAAATGGAAAAGGTATGCAAGTTGCAGAAATCAATTTATGGATTAAAGCAAGCATCCAGATCCTGGAACATAAGGTTCGACCAAGCTTTAAAAGGTTTTGGATTTTTACAAAACCTTGTGTATACAAAAGGATCAAAGGTGACAAGTTGGTTTTCCTTATTCTTTACGTAGATGATATATTACTCATTGGAAACGATGTGGGAGTATTGACATCAGTAAAAGAATGGTTAGCAAAACAATTTGATATGAAGGACTTAGGAGAAGCAAGTTTTATTCTAGGTATCCAAGTAATAAGGGATAGAAAGAATAAAACGATTGCACTATCCCAAGCTTCATACATAGACAAAATCTTGTCTAGGTTTTCCATGCAAGATTCCAAGAAAGGTATGTTACCTTTCAGGCATGGAATCAAACTTTCTAAGGAACAAGTTCCTAAGAATGAGCATGAAGAGCAATTCATGAGTAGAATTCCATATGCCTCGGCAGTTGGAAGTCTCATGTATGCAATGCTCTGTACTAGACCAGATATTTGTTTTGCTGATGGCATAGTTAGCATGTTTTAATCGAAACCTGGTCCTGATCACTGGACGGCAGTCAAGCATATTTTCAAGTATCTTAGGAGAACGAAAGATAATATGCTTGTATACTCTGGAGGGGATTTTCCCCGTTGGGTATACAAATTCTGATTTCCAATGGGATTATGACTCTAGAAAATCCATATCAGGATCAGTGTTTACTCTTGGAGGAGGAGCAGTCATTTGGAGGAGTATCAAGCAATCTTGTATTGCTGACTCCACCATGGAAGCAGAGAATGTAGCTGCATGCGAAGCTGCCAAGGAGGCTGTTTGGCTTCGCCAATTCTTGATTGACTTAGAAGTAGTTCCTAGTGCGAATAAGCAGATCACTATCTACTGTGACAATAGTGGAGCAGTGGCTAATTCGAAAGAACCAAGAAGTCATAAGAGAGGAAAACACATTGAAAGAAAGTATCATCTTTAAGGGAGATTGTTCATAGGGGAGACGTGACGATTACCAAAATCGAGTCGGCAGAAAATCCAGCAGATCCCTTCACAAAGGCTCTACCTTAGAAGAGTTTTGATGGGCACCTAGAGAACATGGGAATGAGAGATATGACACATTTGCTATATCCAAGTGAGGTATTGGATATTAAATCTCAACGTTAAGTTTTCAATAATGATTATTGAAGACATGGCTTTTGGACAAGTCAAAATATCCAAGTTCAAAATATGGTCATATGAGGAAATATGGTAACTTGGAGAGCTATAGGCGGTCTATGAGCTCTTGGAGATTACTGATATTATTCACGAAGATACACCATCTCCTATTAGATTGTCTATGGTATGAATGAGAAACATCTCCTTATTCTATCTTTATTTAAGAGTTCAATTTTAGCTCTTTAGTGGAATGAGTTAAAATTAATAGATCGGACCTAAGTGAATCATTTGTTGATTGTGATTAGGTTATGTCTATTGAAGCTTAAATTTAGATACCCGCCAAGATCCACAATCCACACATACTTGCATGGATCACTTGATATATTCTACCGGACCAATTTATGGGTCCATCTAGAATTGCATTTAATATATTAAGAATATAATATGTCTATTATTTATTTAATGGGCTGCACTATTACATTAATATATTAGAAGGAGACATGTAGGTTTGTTTCTTTTAGTAAGAATAAGTCTTGTTCACATGTGGGCTTTTATTTAATGTCTAATGGATTAAATAAAATAAGAAAAATAATATTGGGCCTATATATACATGGTGTGGGCGGCAAGGCTAAATAAAATAGCCCAAGATATTATTTTATTTTATTGTTTTGATTAAATGGGAATTAATTAATTATTTAATTAATTAATAGTTTAAATCAAAATCTTTTTCTGATCAGTAAATTAAATACTATGTGTTGGATTATGATTGGAATTCTTTTAAGTGATAGGAGTCCTAATGTGGTAAGGATTAAGTCCACATACACTCCTTATTATACAAAGAATTCGGCCACCACTAGTCCTACAAGGGTTAGGATTCTTGAATTGATAGGAATTAGGGAAAAGGACAATTCCTTTTCAAGTAAGGAAATTAACCAACCCTAGATTTCCTATTCAATGAATTCGGCCAACCCTACTTGGTGAAGGAGAAAATTCGGCCAACCTATAAATATAAGGTTATGAATTTTCGGCCACCTAGAAGCAAAATAGAGAGAGATTTTTGTTTGTTTTGAAAATAAAAATCCTACTCTATACACATAGATTTTCGGCCAAGAGAGAAAAAGAAAATAAGTTCTCATTCGATAGTGCACTTACAAGCCTTTAACATCAAAAGGTTTTGTGCACACTTTCGATTTAGGGTTACGCGAGTTTCAATCATATTGATTGTGAATTCAAAAGTGACCGGAACTATTTTTTTTAGGCTCATGGTGTTTTACTACTGAAGATCAAGATCAGAAATTCCATACACTATTCTAAGGTAAGCAATTCAAAGAAAAAGGGAGACCACGCTCCTAGGTGATTCACGTACGTGCTAGGATTGAAGATCTTACGGATTACCATCGACGTAAGTCAATCGGATCACGCGACAAGAGGTATTTAACTCTAACCGTATATTTGAGTTTAATTAATTAAAGGGTTAAGGTTCAAATCTTTAGAAAAATTTTAAACTATACGAAAATTATTTTTTTCACCTTCAGCTACGGTTTTAAGCAATTTTTCCCTACAATAAGGACGGGCTCTAGAAACACCCGGAGTAGAGCCCGGGTCGATCCAGATCGAGCCCCCATCACCAAACCTGAAACCAGGAAACCCCCCGAAGTCGGGATTACCTGGCAATCTCTCCAGAAGCTCGCCTATACCCCGCTGACATAGAGAGGTGTCGGTAGGAGGTCGCATCAAGATCAAGGGAGGTCAGACCTAGCTCCTGGCTAGACTAAGCTCCTGAATATCAGGGCAAAGACACTGACCGACCTCACTATCTGATATACCTCACCATACAAGGCAATATATTCCATATTCAACGACCCCTATGAGGGATCATGCTACTAAGATATGAAGTTACACTGGATCATATCTTGAGATATTACATATGTGCAGAACAAGTAATAGAGTCCAAACAGGGAACAAATTAATCTCCACTAAGATATTCTCAACTCAGCAATTAATGCAAAGTCAATGACATTTAAATGAGAAATCCCGTACGATAAGGAGAGAGGGGATTGAGAAAATCAAGGGGAGAATTAGTTAGT